>CM060913.1:128389809-129764809 GCA_030737875.1 Allium sativum | reverse complement strand
TTATATTGAATTTTAAATGCACATTTCAATTTACAGGAGTCAAATACGAACCCCAAAAATTCCAGAAAAATTATTTCTAGCTTCGTATTGACGATACGGTCCTAACAAAATTAATTTCATCAAATTTGAAGACCGTTTTGAAATGACCATTTTCTGGTCGATCCAATTTGACTGAAACGGACAAAACACGTTTTCCTTCGCCACGATCACATATTGATCCCAAAACTTATGAATTTCGGAATCTAGTAATAATTTGACATTCCCAATCCAACAAAAGTGGTTTCGTCGAAAACAGAGGTCGTTTGCAGAATGACTATTTTTAAAGGCTATATTTATTCCATAGCGACTATTCTGAATATTCAACTGGCCATAACTTTTGATTCCCGCTATGAAATTTCAATTTTTCTGATTCGTTAGAAAGATATTTATAAACAGATTCAAATATTTTTAGTTTCACTAAAATCCGGTTTATTTTGAATCCTGTACATTCAGTTGAAATTTGAAATCGAATTTTCAAATTACCGCGCCATTTTCAATTCCTTTTATAATTAAAAATAAAATATTTATATTCGAACTTCGATTCAAATAAATATATACATTCTAATTCTATTCAAAATAAATTTCTTGTCGATATTATTTAAAATAACCATTTTAAATATTCAGAATTCACAAAAAGGGCTAAAATAAAACATTTAAATTGGCTCGGATTTTCCGGGTTGTTACATTCCTCCTTAACGAACAAAAAGATAAGCATAGAAAGAATTAGCTTGAAAAGAAGCATCTCCCACGTGAAGCACAAACAATCGACAAACCAAGATATTCTACTACAGGAACATTATGGTACATACCTACTTAAGCGGTTCAACTATTAAAATTTGAAATAAACCTTTCCTGATTGGAATAACATTTACTTGATATACAAATAGAAATGGTTAATGGTATGTTATGTTTATTGTTCAACAATATCTTAAACTTGGAGTTGACTCTAGATAAAATTATATCAATGTAAATTGCACAATGATACATAGAGGCCGGTTCTTGTTGATGTATGTTAGCCTGAGTAATATAGCTGTTAGATGTATAACGAACAACCCCATACGAATAAACTGGACAGGACTGACCCATGTACCGCAAACTACTAAAGTTCATTTTTACTGGGTGATATTGTATTTCAAGGCTTATATCCATATATTTATAAAATTTAAACTAGATACAACACTCATGTGACGGCCCGCCCCGCACCAGCCTGCATTTCCTCCGAAAGTGCGCTGTACACATGCCCAGCTAGCACAGAACGGTCGTCAGAAGAAAAGAAAGAGGAGAATGAACTAATCAAGAACCTGTAGAATGTCTCACAGCGCATGGAATAAAATATAATAATAACATACTTGACATAAAACAGGCGAGACAGTGCATAAGCTGATAACTAATAATCAATGTCAACATCAAAGCAGCGGAAATCCAAATACAGCTTATTACAATTTTCCCAATTTACTGTCTCTAACAAACGAAAACCAAAGCAGAAGATGCACCACCAATGCCCAAGCAGTGATCTTCAACAACACAGGGAGAATACTATATATATTACGTGGAAGCCTCCTGCTCGTCTCCGGATCATCTACCCGTGCATCACCAGCTAACTTGTCTCTAGTCTGCTCGTGTGAGCACCCAGAGTAATAAGAAGAGACATAAAACTCTGGGTCAGAAATAAAGCCTGGTATGAGCGATAAGCATCTAAACATAGTAATCACAGGTATACTAAACCATACCTGAACCTGGACCTGCAACCAAAGAGTTAGTACCATATACCGTACAATACTCCAAGGTGCCATAATAAGGGTGTAAGGATACGGGGGTGGGGTGTGCATGTCACAATGATAGCAAACAAATCAT
The DNA here is from genome assembly GCA_030737875.1 of Allium sativum. NCBI lineage: Eukaryota > Viridiplantae > Streptophyta > Magnoliopsida > Asparagales > Amaryllidaceae > Allium > Allium sativum. The sequence goes on along the minus strand of CM060913.1, from coordinate 129,762,916 downwards.
CCATAGCAACCATCCTCACATCTCTCACTCAGTGCGTAAAGCGTACGACATCTACCACTTTGGAACACTAGACAAACTGAGGTAACGACGAATCCCGACTTGTAGAAACCCTGCTATGACCAAGCCAAACACTTGGAGTCATGACCAAACATTTCAATGACCCACTTCATTGGTCGTAGCCCTTGGTTCTACCGATGCCATAATGGCCCTGAATCCACCTTCGTACCTCCTACCATAGTGGTTCAAAGCTATAGACGTCGATAACTCCTTGGCACGCGTCCCGCAGCAAAGCCCAACCATGAAGTGAACTCGTTGATTCCCATCTGAATCTTAAGCTCTAACTTCTCATTCGGACTTCCTTTGCATCTCGGGTTTGGTCGAATTGGAGTGGGTCTTCAAAAGAGTTGTCGCGCCGTAACAATCCTGGAATTCGGTTCGGTTCGGTAGTCATTGCCCTCGTCGGTTCGGTTCGGGTTTCTTCACTCCGGGTCGGGTCGGTGTCCTCCTCCGGGTCGGGTCGGTGTCCTCCTCCGGGTCGGGTCGGGTTGCTATCCTCCTTCCAGCTCATGCTCCTTCTTCGATCAGCTCCCTCGTTTCCTTCTACTCCGATCCGATCCGATCACTTCGCTTTACTTCAGTCCGATCCGCTCCGCTCCCTTTTACTCCGATCCGATCCGATCACTCCAACTCTAAGCAATGGCCTTCCTTCCTGCCAAACTTCTTCCAGTGACAAGTCCCAATCCAGTTCGGATTCCCTTGGTCAGTTCCCTAGTCCGATCCGACCCCTTTCTCCGATCCGAACCGGTTCGGAACCTGCACACTTCTGCAACTTTCCAGCGAGCTTTCTACGCCATTCGACGACGTTTTCGACCAATCTAACTATTCTAATCAATCATAAAACATACCATAGAGTCATAGCAACATGTAAGAACAACCACAAACACCTAACAACAATTCAAATGAACCAAAATGGATCAAAAGTGGCTAAAACCTCACATTTGCCTATAATCCCTCTTAATCATGTTTAAGCATACGATTAGCAAAACACATCGAAATTAACCCAAATTTCTAACAGAGCCTTAAAACATTATTTTAGAATTTTAAGAATTTTTCCAGAATTTATTAGTGTATAAATTCGCTAATCTTCACTAATTACCCTTAATTAACTGTAATTAGTGTCAAAATGATGCTATCACTCACCTTTGCCACAACTAGAACCCCAAAACTGAAATATTCTCTGGTTTGGCGCTGTTCCCAATCTTACACAGCAGCTCTACCTCGGTTCTCGTGCTAATACTCCTTGGTTTGATGTTTGCTTAACCTAATCTTCAATTAGAAAGTGATTTTTGGGTGTTTTAGAGAGATTTAGAGAGTGGAGGCCATGGCTAGGTCAAGAGAAATGAAAGTGGCGGCTGGAAAATGTCTAAAGAAATGTTTTCTAACCCTAATCAGCCTCCATATACCCATAAACCCGAAATTCCCCTTGGGCCTAGCTGCTAATCACCCGGTTAAGCCCAATTAAGCTGTTTTTAACCATCTGAAACTTGTTTCAGCCATATCTCCCAAACGGTAAGTCCGTTTGGCTAATGTGACCACTCTACGGAAAGAGAAACCATCATCCGAAGCCAATGGAAGTGGTTTTAGGTCAAAATTCCTTTCCAGTCAAAAGTTATGGCCAAAACAGTGCCAACTAGGGGTAAAATGGTCATTTAAAAATCGGGAAAAATCATGAACATGGGAAATGACCCCAATAGTCGTCTCCCAAAGTTACATGACCATACGACTTTGTATGTGAAAGAAATAATTATTCTACGATCCTATGATGCGTAGAATACGGGTCGTTACACTCTCCCCCCCTTAAGAAATTTCGTCCCCGAAATTCCTTAACCCAGAACATACAAGGGATCCCGCATGCCTAACAACCACATATAACAATCAAACATGCAAAACAAGCAAACAAGCCTATCCTAGCATGCGGAAAAACTAAATCGAAGTCAAAATCTTACCAGACAAAGAGTTCTGGATACTTCTTCCTTATGTCCTTCTCTGTTTCCCAAGTACAATCGCTCTCGTCCTCGCTCCACTGTACCTTGACTAGCTTCACCGCCTTCCTTCGAAGTTGCTTCATGTCGTACTCGACAATACGGGCCTGCTTGCGGTTCCCAACCGCCTCGGGTTCTACTTCGAAGTCCTCTAACTGATCAGGTGAAATAGTCATATCTGAGTCGTGAACGAACTTCCTTAGTTGGGAAACATGAAATACGTTATGAACTCCCGCCATCTTCTCTGGTAAGTCAATTCTATATGCCAAATTCCCGACTAGTTCAAGAACAGGGAATGGGCCAACAAATCTTGGTGCCAACTTGCCTCTCCTGCCAAATCGTATTACGCTCTTCAACGGAGAAATCTTGACAAACACCAAGTCGCCAACGGAGAATTTTAAATCTCTTCTTCTCTTATCAGCATAACTTTTCTGCCTATCTTGGGCTGCCTTCATTCGTTGTTGAATGATCTTGATCTTATCTGAAGTTTCCCTCACCACATCTGGTCCAAGCATAAACTTCTCGCCAGTCTCTATCCAACATGATGGTGAGTTGCACGGTCTTCCATACAAAGCTTCAAACGGAGCCATACCGATACTGGATTGGTAACTATTATTATATGCAAACTCTACTGGATGCAAATGGTCATCCCATGATCCACCAAAATCCAATATACATGCTCTCAAGAGATCTTCCAAAATACGGTTCACCCTCTCCGTCTGACCGTCGGTCTGAGGATGATATGCGGTACTGAGATGTAACTCTGACCCTAGAGCCTCTTGTAAGCTCTTCCAAAACCCACTAGTAAACAACGGGTCTCGGTCGCTCACAATGCCTTTAGGTACTCCATTAAATCTCACTACCCACTTCATATACAATTCTGCTAACTTAGCTGCCGTTCTGGTCGATTTGACTGGTATAAACCTTGCACTTTTAGTCAGTCGATCTACAATTACCCAAATGCTGTCATATCCCGATCTAGTCCTTGGTAAACCATCGATGAAATCCATCGAGACTTGCTCCCATTTCCATTCGGGAATTTCTAATGGCTGTAACAAACCACTAGGCTTCTTTTGCTCGGCTTTAACTAACTGGCAATTCATGCATTTGGATATAAATTTCCCAACGTCCCTTTTCATTCCTTCCCAGTAGTAAGTCTGCTTCATATCTCGATACATCTTATTACCACCGGGGTGTATAGTCAGCTTTGAGTGATGACATTCTTTAAGCACTTCATCTCTCAATCCATTGACATTGGGTACAACAAGCTTTCCATTCTTTCTAAGCCGTCCATCTCGATCAAGCCCATACTTGTTCATCTCCTCATCCATACCCATCTCTAACTTGGAGATGATCTCCAATAGGTTAGGATCGTCCCTCTGACTAGAGCCGATCCGTTCAATCAAAGTGGGTCTGATCGTCAAACTTGCTAACATTTCTGGATCCAATTCGCACTTTGGTCTGAAATCAAACCCCGCGATAAACTCCAGTTGCTTCCATTCAAGGAACATAGTCCCTAAGCTGGCATGTCTTCTACTCAATGCATCAACCACCGCATTGCCCTTTCCTGGTGTGTATGCGATGTCAAAATCATAGGAAGCTAAGAACTCTAACCATCTCTGCTGACGGAGATTTAAATCCTTCTGGGAGAATAGATACTTTAACGACTTATGATCTGTAAATAGCTCAAATCTTTCTCCCAAGAGATAGTGTCTCCACATCTTTAACGCGAACACGATCGCTGCCAATTCTAAATCATGGGTAGGGTATCTTCTCTCGTGCGGTTTCAGTTGCCGACTTGCATAAGCTACAACCCTACCGCCTTGCATCAATACAGCACCCAGTCCGGTACCACAGGCATCCGTGTATACCGTCATCTCTTCATCCCCCTTAGGAATGACTAACACTGGTGCGCTTGTCAACTTGTCCTTTAGACTTCTGAATGCATTCTCGCACCTTTCATCCCAGACAAAAGCTTGATTCTTCTTGGTCAACTGGGTCAATGGTGCTGCTATCTTGGAGAAACTTTGGATAAACTTACGATAATATCCCGCTAACCCCAAGAAACTTCTTACATCTGTTGCATTCTTGGGCGTAGGCCAATCTTGTACCGTAGCCACCTTTGCTGGGTCCACGGCAATACCATTCTCTGATACAACATGGCCCAAGAACCTCACTTCCCTCTTCCAGAAGTGACACTTAGAAAACTTGGCTTTCAATTGGTGTTTTCTCAACACCTCCATCGCTACTCTTAAATGTTCCTTGTGTTCTTCCTCTGTCCTCGAATAGACCAAAATATCATCAACGAACACAAGGACAGACTTATTCAACTGATCCCTGAATACCCTTTTCATAAGATCCACAAAATATGCTGGGGCATTGGTCAGCCCGAATGGCATGACCAACCACTCATAAAACCCAGACGGCGTCCGAAATGCCGTTTTAGCTATACTCTCAGCTTCCACTCTAAGCTGATGAAAACCTGTCGCGAGATCCAACTGAGAAAATACTCTCGCGCTACTCAACTGATCAAACAAATCATCTATCCGCGGTAGAGGATACTTGTTCTTCCTCGTCACTTTATTCAACTCGCGGTAGTCTACACACAAGCGAAGGGAACCATCCGCCTTGGTAGCAAACACAACTGGTGCTCCCCATTCAGAAACACTCCTTCTGATAAATCCCTTCTTCAAAAGATCGCTGACTTGCACCTCGAGCTCTCGCTGCTCTCTTGGTGCCATACGACGAAGTGGCATCACTATAGGCCTGGCATCTTTTACCAAATCAATACGAAACTCAATCTCTCGGTGTGGTGGAAGTCCGATCACTTCTTCGAAAACATCCGGATACTGGCCAACCACGGGCAAACCTGACAACTCACTATGCGGAATGTCGAGGGAGTTTAGAAAACTAGCCAATACCCCCTTACTGGGTAGACCACCAAACACTATCCTCCGCCCATCATCCGCTCTAGCTGTCACCAACAAGCCCTCACAGTCTACCACCACCCCGTATCTTTGGAGCCAATCTACTCCCAAAATAATGCCAAACCCAGTAAAGCCCAAAACAAAGCAATCACAAACAAACATGCATCCATGACTCGATAAGACCACATTACGACAAATCATGCTAAGGCTAGTAGAACCACCAATCGGGTTCGTCACTACTAAAGGTCTATCGACAATCCCGGGCTCCAATCCCAACCTATCTACCAGGTCACTAGATATGAAAGAACCGGAAGCTCCGGTATCAAACAAAACTCTAACAGGAACATCATAAACAGAAAGCATACCTTGAATGACGACATTCTTTCCCTTCTCCGCCGCTGTTGGGGCATTCGACGAAGAAGGAATAGCATTAAGAGCATATGCTTTCACCATTTGCTTTTCCTTAGGGGGTTGTGGACACTTGTCCTTGTGATGTCCCATTTGGCCACAGTTGAAGCACTTCCTATCCGCTGGCTTGGCCCGACAATTACTAGCATAATGGCCCTTCTTACCACAGCTGAAGCACTCCACATCTTGCTTATTCTTTTTCTTCTGGCCATCCTTAGCCTGATTCTGCTTTCTCTTATTCTGAGAACCACCTTTGCCTCTACCACTAGCTTGTGGCTTTGGCTCATCTGCGGATGCAACCTCAGTCTTCGGCTTAGGGTAGAGACTTTCTGACCTTAACGCTTTCCCCACAATCGATTCAAACGTCTCATCGATGTGGTTAATAAGTTTTTCCCCCAAGTACTGATCCAAACCAGTTATGAATTTCTCATTCTTTTTCTCGGCAGTATCAATGAGAGATAACCCATATTTTGACAAAGTGTCAAATTCAGCAATATACTCCGAGACAGCTCTGCCATTCTGCTTGAGCTCCAAGAATTTCTTAAACAGCATTGACTTCTGAGCAGCTGGAATGAACTTCTCACTAAAGCGAGCTTTAAACTGCTCCCAAGTAATCTGATCTTCGGGAGTAGCTGCCTTTATAGCATTCCACCAATTCATTGCCCGCCCTTGCAACTGACGGGACGCTAGCTTTCTTTTCATCGCATCCTCGATACCCAAATCCTCGAAGATACGTTCGCAACTATCCAGCCAATCTTGAACATCCGTGGCCGACTACGTTCCGTGGAACGGCTTCCCACCAAGACTAGTATAATCCTTATTCAGCTTGGCGAAGTCGACTCTTGGCGCCTGCACTATTGGACCACCACCATTTCCACCATTGGAGGCTGCCCTCTGCACATCTCTAAGCATCTCTCTCATGAGGTCAGTAAACATCGTCCTCATGTCAGCAGCATTCCCATTGTTGGCTCCCCTACCAGCACCTCTAGTATCTCGGCTCATCGTCAATCTGAAAAAGGAAATGATTAACGACTCCATAGTGGTGCTAGTGCAGTACGACTTCATCCTTATACTACTAATAGTATATATATATATATATATATAGCTTTTAAAAACCAAAGTAATCACAAATACGCTCTCTCGTATACGTATATTATCTCTCCCTGATAACTTCCTAGGTTAACTACGCAACCTAGAGCTCTGATACCAAGTGTGACGGCCCGCCCCGCACCAGCCTGCATTTCCTACGAAAGTGCGCTGTACACATGCCCAGCTAGCACAGAACGGTCGTCAGAAGAAAAGAAAGAGGAGAATGAACTAATCAAGAACCTGTAGAATGTCTCACAGCGCATGGAATAAAATATAATAATAACATACTTGACATAAAACAGGCGAGACAGTGAATAAGCTGATAACTAATAATCAATGTCAACATCAAAGCAGCGGAAATCCAAATACAGCTTATTACAATTTTCCCAATTTACTATCTCTAACAAACGAAAACCAGAGCAGAAGATGCACCACCAATGCCCAAGAAGTGATCTTCAACAACACAGGGAGAATACTATATATATTACGTGGAAGCCTCCTGCTCGTCTCCGGATCATCTACCCGTGCATCACCAGCTAACCTGTCTCAAGTCTGCTCGTGTGAGCACCCAGAGTAATAAGAAGAGACATAAAACTCTGGGTCAGACATAAAGCCTGGTATGAGCGATAAGCATCTAAACATAGTAATCACAGGTATACTAAACCATACCTGAACCTGGACCTGCAACCAAAGAGTTAGTACCGCATACCGTACAATACTCCAAGGTGCCATAATAAGGGTGTAAGGATACGGGGGTGGGGTGTGCATGTCACAATGATAGCAAAAAAATCATCCATAGCAACCATCCTCACATCTCTCACTCAGTGCGTAAAGCGTACGACATCTACCACTTTGGAACACTAGACAAACTGAGGTAACGACGAATCCCGACTTGTAGAAACCCTGCTATGACCAAGCCAAACACTTGGAGTCATGACCAAACATTTCAATGACCCACTTCATTGGTCGTAGCCCTTGGTTCTACCGATGCCATAATGGCCCTGAATCCGCCTTCGTACCTCCTACCATAGTGGTTCAAAGCTATAGACGTCGATAACTCCTTGGCACGCGTCCCGCAGCAAAGCCCAACCATGAAGTGAACTCATTGATTCCCATCTGAATCTTAAGCTCTAACTTCTCATTCGGACTTCCTTTGCATCTCGGGTTTGGTCAAATTGGAGTGGGTCTTCAAAAGAGTTGTCGCGCCGTAACAGTCCTGGAATTCGGTTCGGTTCGGTAGTCATTGCCCTCGTCGGTTCGGTTCGGGTTTCTTCACTCCGGGTCGGGTCGGTGTCCTCCTCCGGGTCGGGTCGGGTTGCTATCCTCCTTCCAGCTCATGCTCCTTCTTCGATCAGCTCCCTCGTTTCCTTCTACTCCGATCCGATCCGATCACTTCGCTTTACTTCAGTCCGATCCGCTCCGCTCCCTTTTACTCCGATCCGATCCGATCACTCCAACTCTAAGCAATGGCCTTCCTTCCTGCCAAACTTCTTCCAGTGACAAGTCCCAATCCAGTTCGGATTCCCTTGGTCAGTTCCCTAGTCCGATCCGACCCCTTTCTCCGATCCGAACCGGTTCGGAACCTGCACACTTCTGCAACTTTCCAGCGAGCTTTCTACGCCATTCGACGACGTTTTCGACCAATCTAACTATTCTAATCAATCATAAAACATACCATAGAGTCATAGCAACATGTAAGAACAACCACAAACACCTAACAACAATTCAAATGAACCAAAATGGATCAAAAGTGGCTAAAACCTCGCATTTGCCTATAATCCCTCTTAATCATGTTTAAGCATACGATTAGCAAAACACATCGAAATTAACCCAAATTTCTAACAGAGCCTTAAAACATTATTTTAGAATTTTAAGAATTTTTCCAGAATTTATTAGTGTATAAATTCGCTAATCTTCACTAATTACCCTTAATTAACTGTAATTAGTGTCAAAATGATGCTATCACTCACCTTTGCCACAACTAGAACCCCAAAACTGAAATATTCTCTGGTTTGGCGCTGTTCCCAATCTTACACAGCAGCTCTACCTCGGTTCTCGTGCTAATACTCCTTGGTTTGATGTTTGCTTAACCTAATCTTCAATTAGAAAGTGATTTTTGGGTGTTTTAGAGAGATTTAGAGAGTGGAGGCCATGGCTAGGTCAAGAGAAATGAAAGTGGCGGCTGGAAAATGTCTAAAGAAATGTTTTCTAACCCTAATCAGCCTCCATATACCCATAAACCCGAAATTCCCCTTGGGCCTAGCTGCTAATCACCCGGTTAAGCCCAATTAAGCTGTTTTTAACCATCTGAAACTTGTTTCAGCCATATCTCCCAAACGGAAAGTCCGTTTGGCTAATGTGACCACTCTACGGAAAGAGAAACCATCATCCGAAGCCAATGGAAGTGGTTTCAGATCAAAATTCCTTTCCAGTCAAAAGTTATGGCCAAAACAGTGCCAACTAGGGGTAAAATGGTCATTTAAAAATCGGGAAAAATCATGAACATGGGAAATGACCCCAATAGTCGTCTCCCAAAGTTACATGACCATATGACTTTGTATGTGAAAGAAATAAATATTCTACGATCCTATGATGCGTAGAATACGGGTCGTTACAACTCAAATCTTTCATATAGCATAGTATTGTAGTGAAGCACTTATAAATAAATGTATGGAACTTGAAACTTCAGACAACATTCACATTTTCAAATAAACCGGTCGTTAGCCTATAGTAAGTTCTTCAATAAATCTTGTTGTTAATATAATAATTTGACATTCTTATTCGTACGTTAATTCCTAGTCAAAATCTACTGTCCAAAAATGAGTTAAGATGATATTAACATGAGTGCTTAAGAGAAACGCAATACAGTACATAGTCCATGCTAAAGAAGATTTAGATATTTACTCAAACCCTCCATGAAATATACATAGTCATGTCATCGGGATTCGGGTTGTTTTTACATATAACTAAACTACAGTAAGGCTATTTAGAGATGCTATTTCATCTTTGAACTCAGCATGCAATGTCAAATGGCTTTTGTTATTGCAATCTTGCTCTGCTATCAAGCAGTTTCTCACCAGGTTAGATGCAGCTTCATAAAAAAATAAGCAGTACCATGCATAAAGACAAGTTGATAAAAAATGAGATCTAAAAGGTTGGAACCTCAAAATAGACGAGCTCGAATATTTTGTACCAGTTAATTACTCCCTTTTCCCCCTATTATCCATTTAATAATTAAGACTAATATGATCAATGACCAAATAAATTCATTGAATATAAACCACGGTGGAAGAAATCAACATTCAAATATAAATAGCTGAATTAATAAAAGTTTACCGAAGGGTATACGAATATTACCTTAGATTTCAAACGTCGTCGATGAACAACCATCATATGTAAGAATGTTCGGCCTGATAGTGGAAGCTCGGTTGAATGATGGATACTCAATATTGAAGGAGGAATTTCAAGAGTAGACATTGATTTAGAGAAATGGTCGATTAGGGCATGTGAAAAGAAAAAACTCTAATTGTATTATTTGCGGCCATATGAGAAATTTCTGAACGATAGACCATTCTAGAAAGGATAGTTACATTTCGAGTACGAAAATGTTCTATTAAAAAAATTATAAAATTACGGAAATGCTTAATTACATGAAGAAACTGTTTAAGACTGTATTAACCCTAGCAACATAATCATAGGGTTTCAAATTAGAAAAACCAAGTGTTTCTAATTTGATCATTTGGTGTAGTGTATGTTTGCGTGCAGTCAACGTAGTTATTATTATTTATTATTTTGCAATACTTATTTTAAATTAATGAGTTGGTCTAATCAATTAACCAAACACTCCCTTTTTATATTCAATCTTGCCAAAAAGGTTACAAGTCTCACTAGGACCGTTAGCCAAAAATCATTGTAAATCATGTCTATTTTGTGGAGTTCACATATTTCCAAACCACAAGAAATATATGTAATATATTTTTATTTTGGAACAGTCGATGCAAATTACATACAAAAACATGTATTTATTTTTATATGTACCTTTGCACCACTTTTCCCTTTTTATTTCTTTTTCTCATACTTCTTGTGATTCTAAAATAATGCATCTTTATTTAAAAATGAGGAAAACATCATAATTTACAATGCTTAAGCCAAAAACCCAACAATATTAATGTAAAAAAGGAATAGTTCTTTTATTCTTACACCACATAATACAAAAATTCATCTTTTTACCCAAATTGACGTACTTCATATTTCAGCACTGAACTAAAGATTTGAAACATAACCATAGCAAATTTATGTTTAATGGGACTGATTTCCAAATCCACAGTGCTATGTAACATATATAACGTATTTCATATTCCATGACATTACTTGTAGGAATATGTGGGAATATATATATATATATATATATATATATATATATATATATATATATCCTACAATTCATGTTATACATAACCACAGCTTGTCATTTACCAATTTCAATCATATTGGTAATCAGATCTTATTATTATCACAATTTACAATTATTTAAATAATAGATCTAATAGGCATAAAACATAGATTGGATTCAAACAAAATGGATAAATCATTATATCTGTATTAGTAAATTTCCCACTCATCTTATAGCTTCCAATTTCTAAATTTTGGACCTTTTTAGGCTTACAATCCCCAAATTCTTGTAAATCTGCAATTTATGCAAAAAGGGGTAATTCTAGATCTATAGAAATGTAAGAAAAAGGGAAGAGAGCGAAGAATCTATCATTGAGCATCAAATTGCATTCTTTTCCATAAGATCTGCTTGCCCTCTCAATTTCGTACGAATTGGATTTGATTTGGTATACATATGAATATATTTTATTTAGAATTTAGGTTTGGAGAGAGAGAAATATGGCAGAGCTCCGCTGCCTCTGCAGATTTATGTGGAAAAATATTGAGGCTCTAACCCTTTATTTATAGGTGTGGAAACGACCTTGCGATGTTGGATTCATTTTAAATAACATCCGTCCATTCGTATATAAATTTTATATGACAAAACTCTAGCCGTCACTGCCTGGCTCGACCAAGCGGTTATAGCCAATGGTCGACCACTTGGTCGATCTGGCAGTGAGGTGGCTAGGAAATTATATATTACTATATATAATTTATTCTATTTTAATCATTCTCCATCTGTTTTCGTATTTTGTACGTAACTTTTTCATACGGACTCCATTAGCGAAGCTCCAAACATTAAATTTGACTAGAATTCTGAGACAAATGCAACGGATAGCGTTTCGTGGTCAAATTCTATCATTTGTAGAAACTCCAATTTTTGAGTTTATAATTAAATAACTATTTATGGTCAAAATTCCAGGTTGTTACAAATATCCACCATCCCTAGCTTCCCCTAGTCCATTGACTCAAGAATCACCTTGAAACAAGATGCTACCGATCATTTTGAAATTCAAACCGGTGTATTTATCCTAATAGCAGTAGGATTATTTGAAATAGGTGTATTTTCTATACGCCAAGCTAAAAATTATCTAAGCATTAATTCTAGAGAAGAAAATCAGTACCACATAACCTTCGAAAGATCATTTACTGGTCAAGGAACTGATAATTTTAAATCCCATTTAAATTGAAGTGATCCATCAATGATCACAAATAAGAAAAACGAATATCGAAAATTAAAACCCGAAATTCATTATAAATACAAAAAACCAAAAATAAGTGATTGTCCCAGATCACTTTAGTGCATAAAATTTCAAAAGGTAAATGTCACTATAATCATCATACGTAAAAGAGGTAATCCAAGGCATCATGCAGTTACCCCGAAAATAATAAAAACATATCTTTAGAAAACCGTGAAGAATTATAGAATCAAAATTTATTCAGTATTGCTAACTCATGAGCAATGTAAAAATAAATCTCTTAATAACAAATGCATAAACGGCTTTTCATGCAACTTGAATTAAAAGTGATCTTCTTGAATTACATAAGAATTTTTAAGAATCACAAGACAAGGAAAGTTCATCTAGCGAATGCGTCATTCATCCACAAAAATAAAATTAGAAATTCATACAAGCAAATAAAGAGAAAAGACATAATTTGAAAATTCATAAAGGGAGTGGAGATAATATTTAATCTATTAATAAAGCACGTGTAATCAACAAATGTAATGCCCCATAATTTTCTGTATATTTAAATATAGATTTAAAATAAATAAATTAAATAATATTGGTTAAAAATCAAATTTGGTTGATTATAATGATGATGATGGCTTGAGTTGAGTGTAAATGTATTTTAAATTGGGTTATATTTAAAAATGTTGTAATTTGGAATTTAATATTCATATAATTAAATAAATTTGAGTCGTCTAAGTTAAAATTGAAATTGAAATTTAATTTGGTCAATGGTGGAATTCTAATTTGTTTAATTTATAATTGAAATTGAAATTCAAATTTAAATTCAAATAATCAAATTTAGGAACTTAAAATTTGTGAAATCGATTTAGTTATAAAATTTATTTAAGTTGTAATTGGGCTAAAATTGAATTTAATAAATATTTAAATTGAATTAAAATAGTTAAACGAATAATTGGGTATTTTATTAATTAATTAACTGTGAAATTTAACTGTTTTTGCGGCTATCTCGAAATTCGACGAAACCAATTCCATTGGATCTGGAATGGTGAATCATTGTAGAATTTCAAATTTCGTAACAATCCGACTTGTCGTTTGATCGTACGGAATAAAATGTGGAAGGAATTAATGTAATATGATAATTGTCTATTTCTCCTATTGGACCTTCTATATATGCAAATAAATTCATTTCCACTTCATTAGCCTATTCTCACTATACGTATAATTTCCTTTGTCAAAATTTTCCTCTAATGGCTGAAATCGAATTCCCAAACCCTAGTGCAAATAAAAATTCAAACTCGAATCCCCTCACACAAATTTTCACAATGATACAAAGCGTATGGTACGATTTATTTTGACATGTAATGCTTGGATTTGACAGAATTAACGATCATAGGTCCGAGTTCGCGGAACCCTAACATGAAAATTGGGCATTTTTGATTTGGGAATTAATCGTTGAATCGGAGATATGGGTATTTTAGAGGAGGGCCATTCGAGGTCGGCAATGGGATCGGCATCGCTGGAAGTGGTGGAAATTGCCGGAATTTGGTGTTTGAAGGGTGAAAACCCATTCCGTTCATCATCGTCGACAGGGAGGAGGAGGCCACTAGAGGTGGTGGCGCCGCCTTGGGAAGGTGCGGTTTGAAATGAGCTTTCTGCTGGATGTGGGTTCAGGCCAGATAGTGGCTGGAGTTGGTGGCCATGATCAGTCAAAGTCGGTGCTGATAGGTGTTTTTCCGCATCATTACTGTTCAAGGGTGGAGTGGGAAGAATGAGTTTGAAAAGGATGATGTGTCAATGTTTGGATGTGTAAGGAAATTATTTTATTAATTTTATATATGAAGAATTCAAATGATAAAAAGTGAATAACTTCTTCATACGACCTCAGATTGATGCGTGGTTTGTTACTTTGGGATCGTGGTGAAATTGCGGACGTTCTAATACCAATTTGGCTGCAACTGGAGACTGTAAATTTTTGTTCTTTGGTTGGACGTTCGATCAACTAAAGACCCAAAGGTGAGTGAATTTCTCACTCATAATTAACTGAATTATTCCCATATTTATTAAATTAAATTATGAAATCTGGGTGTGATTGATTGTCGATTGGTAGCTTAAAATGACTTGTGAATGTTAATGTGCAAAATTGATGCTGATAATTAGTTATTTTAAATTAAATTAACATAGCTAGTTGAAAAATCCTGATCCTTGTTAACCAGTGAAATATTTTGATATTTACCGTTTGAAATGAAATGGTTGTAATGGATGCCTTTGTTTGAAATTCGACTGCTGAACCGATATTGACACTGGAATGTTCTATTATTCAGCTTTTGCAAGTTCATTTATGCCGATTAATCCCATTTTACCCGAGATGTTACGGGAATCAAATAAACCAGGATTAAGCGATTTAAAAATAAATTAAGAACACAGATTGAAATGATAGATATTTGTGACCCTGATTTGGATTGAAATGATATATATATCCATCCCTGAAATATCGATAAATTAAATTTAATATCACTTGGCAATAGGTAGAAAATTATATACGGATATCGGTTGGTTAAATGATTTTGAATATTTGAGAATTTTATTTGATAGAAATTTTATTTAAAATAAACGTGCCGACACTCGATAATTCCATTTTTTTATAAATCTGAACCTTGAATGTTTACTGAAATTGTTAAGAAAATTATCCCAAAACGAACTGGGAATCCTTAAATTGGGATTTTGAATATGATCTAGAATTTCTCAAATTTATGGTGTAGTTTCAAATTTAATAAATTCTCCTTGAATTGAATTTTGGGAATAAAAATATTTGCCTTTAAATCGAACGGTTGGTTTGGACGATGCTTTGAAACCAGATGGAAAAACTAAATGAACTCTATTGAGACTGGAATATATATATCTATACACACACTTATATATATAAATTCAATTAATCAAAATTGGGAAGAAAGAAACAATTATGCTTTAAAACTTTTATTTTATAAAAACTATATATATATACACTGCTTAATTTACAAATAAATTTTATTCTATTACTTAAAGTTATTTAGTAAATTTTGTAACCTATATACCATTTTGTTATAAATAAATTTTCTCATATTTTATTGTTTAAAATTATTTAGTAAAACGTTTTTTATATGTATATACATAGTGATTTAAATTTTCTTAATATACTCTAACTATTTTATTATATATATAATTATAAAGATTTTATTTTATAAGTATCTATTTTTATAGTTATATAAATCGATTGTAAAACGATTATAATCTTTCAATGTAAAAAATATTCTTCTTGAATATAAATGGGATCTTGAAAATCATTATAATGGGTTGATATGGAAATATATTTTATTTGAATATAAATTGATTTCGAACCTAAATGGATTTTCAGAATAATTATAATCTTTTGATATGAATATATTCTACTCAAATATAAATCAATTTTGAAATATTATATATGATTATAATATACTGGTATGGAACATATTCTAGTTTGGAATATAAATCAGTTTTGGAATGATTGTGATACTCTGATGTGAAATAATATTCTAATTTGAATATAAATTGGGTTTGAAACAACATGATAGTTTGATATGAAAGTGAAACTTTGTGAAAAGTAAAAGAACCGACCGATGTGAAAAATGTAAATGTTGGTTGTTAAAGAGTCCGGAGTCGGTATTGTCATACTCTCTGCCAATACCGATACCACTTTAACAACTGTGCACGTGGTGGAGAATCCAGAATGAAGTAGGATGGTATGGAGGCGATTATTGGATTTGGAGAAAGAGAACGATAATGGATGGCCTTGACCTTCGGGTCATAATTAAAATGACTAAAATAGGAGCTATACCGTGACTAAGTGAGATCACATCTCCGATCAGACACGCTTCTTCGATACCATCTATATTACATTGTGATCGATTTGGGGCGCCTTTTGATATGGGAGTGTGTTCCATGGTAGGCGGTAGTTGTGGCTATGCGTTACAACTGGTCCGGGTGTGCAAATGATAGAATCCTACCCTGGGTATTGTCTCGCGTGCCTTGTCATATTTATCTTGATCGAGCCACCTACGATTTTGATTTGACGTTGTTGTATCGTAGCGCATCCCTATCAATCGATGCATTGGTGTTTTCTATGCAATGGGTACGCCAATGTCCGTAAACGGCGTAAGGGTAAAAATGTAATCCCTCTTACGCTATTTTTATTATATTTACTTTACTGAGTAGACATTATAATAATAGCGTATTATACTATGTATTTAAATAGCTTAACAGATCCTTAAGAGATGGAAAAATCCCTTAACATTCCTTAAGTTACTGCACCCATGGCACTCATGTTATTTCGTATTTTAATTTGACTAATATGAAAAGATGATTTAGTTCTGATCCGAGTGTTTGCTGTTTTTTATATGCAGTATGCTTGGGTCAGCAAAAGTTGCGGTTAGCGAAGGTTGCAATAGCTCGGAGGATGAAGACGAAGTTTGGTATGTGTATATATATATATATTATGAGTATGTTTTGACCACTGCACTTTATTCCACTGTATTACTGTATATATTTATACTAGTGTAACTCCGATGACTGAGAGAAGTGTAACCCTAATGTATGTGTTTTAAATGCTTTTTGAACCATTATTTGTTTATTATATGTTGTCCTTCCACTGTGAGATTCTATGATTGTTTTCTCTTCTTTCCTTTTCTTCCTTTACCCAATAACTACCTGCATTTGCGATCTGTTTGGGTCGGCATGTGTTGATCATTATCTATTTAAACGGTCAAAGATCCAGGTCGTTACAACAAACCAATATCAAAAAAAAGTCATTGAACTTGGAGTTTAGTAAACCAAATCAAAGTATTCGGAGAACAAGACAAATACGTCGATAGTGGTTAAAAATTCATTAAAAGATATTCAAAAAATATAATACATTCATTCAAATGGGGTAAATTCGCTAACTTATGGGGGGAAAAACAGGAAATGACATAAGAAAAGAAATTAATCCAAAATTACCTTCTCATAGGCAAAAATCTCGAAATATCAAGGATATAAATTTTTTCCAAGTTGTTATTTCATGAGCAAAAGTTGATGAGAAGAATATATTACGAAGAGATTATAAATCATGAAAATACTGACCATCAACTCAAAATCTAAACCAAACCTAACATCCAAAAACAATATGCAATTGGATGCTACCTACATGGTATTATAAGTATAAATATCAGAACTATGTGAAATATCACAACACAATGATGCTCGAAAGTCATATGGAAATTATCATGCATTCGTTATAAAATGTCCAAAGATTAGTCTCATTTAGGGAAACCATTATGACGAATGCATCATCCATTCGTGTATTAAATTGGAAATTCATTAAACAGAAATAAAAAAGCAGAGCAATAATTTCAAAATTTATTAAAACATCTAGAGTCAATCAACAACTCAATATTAGAAATAAGGCATATGTAGTCAACAGAATAAAACTGAAATTGCAGGATATCAAACTAGAAACTCCAAAGAGAATATAGGGCACTAAAATTCATCAAGGATGGTAAAATCATTGAAACCATTCATTCGTGCATTTGAAATGAAACTACCGATCATAGGAGGGAATTAAGAAATATCATAGATATCAGGATTCACTCAGAATAGCCTTCTTATAGGCAAAAATTTATGGTAAAGATACATTTCAAAAAGATTAAAATCTATAGAACTATTAGTTGATCAATTGCTAGCGAAACTTATCTAAAGTCATTCAAAAATCATATCTTAATTAGAATTCATTCGGATAATACCAAAGTCAAATAAAATACTTTAATAATAGCATCAAAGATTCAACAAAAATTATTCAAAGTTCATCTATGTGGATAATGTTGTGCAAACCAAATCATTGTTGAAAGTCATCAAGCAAATATATACAATGTGTATATTCCTTGGGAAGTGGTCTTAGGGAATCCAGAGGAAACATGAAGGTTGCAAGGTCTTAAATATTCCAAAAAATATTTTTTAGAAGATTAGAGGACGACTACTAGAATAAATTAATCCTATCCATCCACCGACCATCTAATCCGTCGGTTGGAGTAGAACTTGTTTACTCAGCCACTAAGCTACTGATTCCTTATTCTATTTCATAATTTTAGCTCGGAAACAACATGTCATAATACTTTTATTTTTGCTCCTAATCAAAATATACATTTTGTGGGTTTATGTAAATTCTACAGGACCAGACTTTGCTCATCGAAGTATTCCATTAAGTTCTCTTCTTCCATAAGAACAATAGTCCTTATCCTAAGGGGCATGCAATGTAACTATTGTTTCTAATGTTATGAATAATCCTTAATCCATAAAATTGGCCCTTCGCAAAAAGGTTGGTTTTATGTAATGGACATCAGAAGCTAGTGTGCTCCGGAATAGACGTTGTAAGAGATTGTGTTCCAAAATGAACAACAGAGGCAAGTAGGCTTCGGAATGAATAATAGAGGCGAGTGTTCTTTAGAATAATCAAAGGAGGTGAAATCAAATTTCCCTCTCTTCTGAAGATTTACCTCTTGGAGGTTCCATTTTATTCTTATCCTTGACATCTTGGAGGTTCCATTTAATTTGACCTCTTCTTTGGAGGTTAACCTCTTGGAGTTCCCATTTGATTTGATCTCTTCTCTGGAGATTGACCTCTTGGAGGTTCCAATTGATTTGACCTCTCCTTTAGTGGTTCTCAGACTCCCCTTCGGAGCTAACTAATAGATTTTGGAGCGTTGGTGGGCCTTGATTTTTCATACAAAGACATTTGGGTTTTTACCGACATAATTTTTTACTAGAATACAGATCTCGTGAAACACTAAAAATAGATAGAGTTTTAGGAAATTTTCATTTGCATTAAATAACATTGACTGCCATACGTTCTGACTCATTTTTCCTCATGAATATTTTGGTCATAGTTTTTTATTTATGGAAAACCATCCATGATCAATTTTGGAATTATTTTCTCTTGGGTCTAATAGTTTCCCTTTCGTCATATGAATAAGCCCTTATCAGTTTAGAAGTTTGAACTGGATTCTATTTATACCTACATTGATACCTAGATTTCTATCAGTATGTGATTGTATGTGTGCTAAATTATAAACAAAATATAGAGCCAAAAAGAGTTAGAAATAACCGTTAATAAGTTGAGCGAAAAGCAGATAAGCATTGTCATGTTAGCTTTTATTTTTCATTCTTTGTGAGCTTATTGAAATCCTTTGTAGAATTCTGGAAAAAACCCAATTTTGACACTCTTGCTAGAGTCGGACAGTTGTTTATTCATGTCAGTTCACTTTATGATATTTCCAGTATTTCCTTCTATATATTAGCTCAACATTCACTTTTTATTTTGGAGGAATTATGAAACTCTCATCATTCCTTTGTAATGCATATATGTACGAAAGAGGGCGATTCAAGTTCACAAGGTTCATTTGGTAGACCCTTTCCTTGATTTGTCTCCTACTTTTGTTTCTTTTGGACTTTCAGGATAAAGGACAAAAGATGAGAACTTCTTCCACTTTTTGCATGGGTTATACTATGTTTGATATGTTTCCTCCATATGAATAATTTGTTAGCTCGACAATAAAAGTCAGAGAGTCCATTAGGCACCTCTAAACAAAGTTAATTCTAGAATGATGATGTTTCGAGCAATCCCGAATGTACTTGTAACAACCCAAAAATTACCGTCCTTCGAACTTACCGTAAACCGCACTGGCCTAATTCGGAAGACAGAAATCTGCGGATAGTCATGAGAACACGATGCACCAGAACATAAAACAATAGAACATTTCATTGCTATTACAACAATTTTACATCAGAGTACAAGAATATCAGAGTACGAATAACAGATACATTGCGGGAAAATGATATAAAAGAAATAAATAATTACAATACAGCGAAAATATAAATACAGAAATATGAACAGCGGAAGACTACCAGATAATTCAGAGCATAGCTTCAAACATAATCCAGGATCCTGCTAAATAATATCTGCAAAACCAAAACTACTAGGTGCCCATGTGGAAAATATGGGTACCCAGAGTTTAGGTGAAAACAATAAACTCTGAGTCAGTCATGAGACCGGTGTGAGAACTAAAAATATTTATTAACTTTATTTTCAAATTGGGTAAATCACGGGACCACGCCTTATGACATGGAATGGTTCCTCCACATGAATACCAGTTTAAAACAAAAACAACGACATGATTTTTGAAAAATGAAGCTATTATAAGACTTAGGTCCCATCATGCAACGCAACGCAAGCTGAAGGATAGAGTTTTACCTTATAATAGCCAAACATGCTTGATACGCGAAATTAAAAATCATTTGATATTATTGTTAGTGTCTAAGCGTTTAAAACAACTTCGAATATAAATGTATCAATCTTAGATGGCATTGTACCCTATCCTACTATGTCACCATATGTATACAACTAAAACTGTAGCGTCGCCTATTGGAATTTGGATTTCCATCATGAGTCGAGTCAAGGGATTTTCCATATCCGATTCGGACCATCTCTAGCAAGATTTCCAGGACAACCACACGTGACCCTTGGGAGCGCCAAGGCCGGTCAACACTTACATTAGCTGATTGGCAATTCCTAAACAATACGTTTCCTGGTCCTATTGGACCTCTTGGTCTGTCCGTCGACTATGGTTTGTATGTCGACTACCTTGGCCTTTTGCGGTCATATCTATGGCGCCTCACTTTCCAACATCCACGTGAGTAAAAATATCTTAGCTCTGTACCATGTCACTTCTAGCTAGAAAGAAATGCATGCCCTCCCTACTATCCTTCATCCCGTTTTAAACTCATACCGGGGTGTGAAGCTCGCGAATTAACAGTACAACACAGAGCTATATTATTTCATCCATGCTTCGATCATCATCCACAAACCTCTTCTTTTCAATAAAAGCTTTGATTCATGCATCTCAGCATGCCACACTGTCATACCAGACTATACAACTGATATCTACCAATATATAACCTCTAAGCTCGTACGCCTCAGAGAAGGGTGTTAAGCTAAGAGAATAAATTCTCTACCACCAAACAGATATATATTTAGAAGAGATCAACTAATACAGCGTGAAATACAATGTCAGTCATACAATCCATTTGTAGTACATTCTGGGTATAAACGAAACAATAGGCACCTTATTTCTCATCCCATATATCCAAACAGGAGAGAGGCCCTTGCATATCAGGTCGATCTTGAAGTACGTATGGATGATCACCACTTATTACCTCGACTTGGGTGTATGTTAAACCTATAAAAATACAGTTTAGGAATGGTGCATTAATAAAATATGACGATGGGTCGTTGTATCATATGCCTGGGAGGTTTAGCATCTAGGTCTGTCTCACATACATATGAATCGGGTTGTACTCATATGGATCATAGTGTATCGGGTAGGTTCCATATGTGAAGTTGGGTCATTCCATCCAGGTCGTTAGACCTTAGGTCGTTCAAACACGATGAATCGGGTTGGATATGTGCACGGCAGATCAAGTCGTTCGTACTTCATTAAGGCGGGTCACTATGCCCTGGATTGCTACAACGTACAAGTGGGTCATTCCGACATGTGTAAAGGTAGGTCGTAGGCATTAGGTCGTTGTGTTCATGTTAGGTCATTTCTTGAGCTCCAAGACACAAATTCGGGTCGTCCAAATGACCTGAGCACCTACACACACAATTTCCAGCCTTTCCACTCCACCTCCACATATATAATTACCACACCATTTCCTTCATTCAAGGGATTGAATTCTCAAACAAGGAAGTGCTACCATTTTCATTCTCCAACATTCTGAACCATCTCAAGCTCCATTAAAATTCTTTGAAGCTCTGATCCACCATCTCAATCATCGGGAAATTGTCAGAGATCATCCAAGTGCAAGATTATTGAAGATCTACTACAATAATCTCCGCATCTATAGAGATCTAAGTATTTTCCACGACGAATCGAAGAGATCGTAGAAATAGAAGAGGCATTTGTTGTATAAAGAGAAAAGATGTATGAAATGATAGAAAATGTGTACCTTGTAATCGAGACGATAATGAAATCCTCCATTAAAGTGAACGTAGGCCAAACTGAGGCCGAACCGCTATAATTGCTCTTTTTTTATTGCTTTTGTTTATGATTTCCCCTAATATAGATCTAAATAACTTGAAGGTGTGCATACACCTTTCAGGGTGTTATTGTTCATTTTTTGACATTAACATTTTTGGCGCCTACCGTGGTGCTTGAACCCTCAATCACAAGGTCATGAGCCTTGTGTGGGGCGTCGAAGTTTGAGCCTGTTTTATGCGATAGATTCACGAAGTCTAAAATCCAGGCCAATTGAAAGATTTTTTTCAACGTATAAAAGGTTGTATGAGATAATGGCTCCATCGAAGAAAGCTGGAAGTAAGTCCAGTAGAGGTTCAGATAATGTCGCTAATGAAGATATGCCACAAACCAATCGCCTTTAAGTTGGTCAAAGTTCGGTAGGCGAAGTAGACGTAACTAGAGATGAGTTGGATCTTGTTGTTGCCAACTTGAATCGGTGGATGGATACTTATAACAAGGATTTAATGGATTCTAAAAAGGCTTTGATGGACAAGTTGAATGTTCTTCTTACCGCTTAAGCCAATCCAGCAACTTAAAGAGTCCATGTTGATCTTGAGGATAATGTAAACTCATCAGCCTCTATTCATAATCGCAATGATAACATGGAAGATCTTGATGGTTGGTTGAGTGATAAAGACGAAGCTAATGTTAAAGACTCAAAGCCAAAGGCTAGAAATTATTCCAATCGAAATACTACTAGAAAGCTTGCTAGTCCCGGCAACGGGAACCTCCCCAAAGTGGATGTAAAGGATCTCAGTTCTCTAACAACGATCGCTTGCCAAGACAAGCATCCGGCAAAGAGACTGAAGTCTTTCCTGTGGAACGACACAACACTGAGGAGTATATCTCAGACACGATAAAACAAATCATGAAGGGGATCTTAGCTGATATTGACGATGAAAAGGAATGGGATTTTTCTCCTAGCAAAACATCGTTTACTGAAAGAATCTGTAAAGCAGAGTTCCCAAAGAAGTTTATTCCTCCTACTCTGCCTCCCTACAACGAAACTGTTGAACCTAATTCCTTTCTGTTCAAGAACAAGTGGCTCATGAACATAGCAAGGGCGATAGATGAGATCAGATGTTTATACTTTCGTCTCTACTTGGAAGGTATGGCATCATTGTGGTTCACGAAGTTTTCGCCTAAGTCTGTAGATCAGTTTGTCGAATTGACCAAGAAGTTTGAGCAATATAGGTTGCATGCTACTGAAGGTGTATGCGTGCACTTACCGAGTATAAAACACACAAGGATCGTGTAATATGACAAACAATATTCAAGTATAAAGTAATAGCTAATCACAGAACAATATAATAGATAAGTAAATGCAGTAAAAGGAAAAATCACACCAGGGATTTTTATACTGGTTCGGAGCACCGTCCTACGTCCAGTCCCAGACCTCTCTCTGGATTTTCACTAATAACCTCACTTCACCCGGAGGAACAGGTATGCAACACTACTTGATTTACGGGCCACAAGCTTACCCACTTGATTTCACGGGCTACAAGCTTACCCACACAGGACTTCAATAATTACAAGAGTTTGACTTCTGAATGTGTTCTTATTTCAACGCCGATTAGTCAATAATTGAGTACACTCTTCCTATAAACTTATCCTCAAATATGATTTGATGTTTGTGAAGATTTGGAAGTAGATTATCGTATTGAATCACAAGAATATTAAATAAGCTTGGAGATTCAAACGATAGAATATTGAATATGGGTGCTTTTTGAATGCCAAATAGAATGCAAAATAGATCAGAGAATAGAGAGTGAAATTCAATTATTTGGATGAATGAAATATGATGTATTTATAATGATTGAGAAGTTATAATCATTAGTGAAAAGTTGAAATCAAAAGAGATGATTCCTGATAAAGAGAAATGGATGCAACCTTTCGTGAAAGAAGATGACTTTTCAAAGATATGCTTTGTTATTCAAAAGCTGTTGACAGGTAAAATGTACAGGTAGACAGGTTTTTGACCGTTACCTTTAAAAAGCTGTTGACAGGTTAATTTTTAAAGGTAGACAGGTTTCATTTGAAATCTTGTTGACAAGTTAAAAATAACCTGTTGACATGTTTTTGTCAACTTGCTACAGAAAAGAGTTTTCATGAATATATTTAAAAGCACTGAGAAGTATGATTATTTGAGGATAGATTTTAACATTTATAACTGTAATGACCCGGGATTTTCGACCAACTAATTTTAAATATTTAGAATGGATATAAATATTTAGTTGATAATATAAATGAATTTTTATATTTATGTTATCGATTTAAATATCGATTTCGATTTAATATCGTATATATTAAATTATCAGAATAAGGAATCAGCGAATAACTGAATTCGAAGTGAAAACTGATTTGAAATCAGTTCAGATAATCAATACATAATTCTGTTTGAATTAGAATAATAATATTAAATTATTTATCGAAAAATTTAAATGGTTTGAACTTTAAATTATTTCGATTTAAATTAATATCTTCCACAGACGATCGAATTTGACTTCGTGACCTATCCCAGTGTGTTCAGAGCAGTGGTATTACCCTAGAATTGACAGTCATTGGGTTCAGAAAGGAATTCAGAATAATAGGATATTTTAATTAAAGGATACGGTGCAAAAACAAATAAAAATAAAAATAAAATAACTAGTTTGTGGACACAATCAAAACCCGTGCTCCCTTATCATCCAAACAAATACAAAACCCGTGCCTTGTTTAAACTCCACAAAACAAAAACATCACCGTGCTCCCTTTCATCACCACAAAACAAACCAACCACTACTCCTCTATAGATTAAGCCATCGCTACTCCTATTTTCCCCATTTCTGGAAAACAAACAAATAGATTTACTCCAGTCCCCGTGTATCTCGATTCGAGAAAAAAAAACCACTGAAGATCCTAAAGAGGGAGGCGCGCTCACGGGATCTGGAAGCTCGACAACAGTAGACACTTCGCGAGTTGCTAGGAGGTGTCGAAGTTTGAACGGGCAGCGTAAGGGCGAGCTTCAACAGGGTGTGATACTGATGAGATACTGGAGTTCGATCGTAACATTTGGGGGAGTCTGATGCTCCTTGGTTTGAGTAACTCGAGTTCGAACTGGGTTCGCTTGGTGCCAATGGAGTTCGTGGGGAGATTTGGTGAAAGGACTCGCGACTATGGATTTGGAACAGTCGATCTCGATTCCGACAGTTAGGGTTCTCTGTGTGTAATTAAGGATGACGCGTTGGAGTTTTGAGGGGGTTGTTTTGAGCGAGATGAACAGGAGGTTTGAGTTGAAGTTCGAACGTGATGACAAGGCACAGGAGAGGTGCTGGACTGATTGAACAAAAGGAAATACTGAAGCAAAAATCGAACTGTTTTGGGAGGCAGCAGTGTCAATGGTTCCACTGTAGATCTGGGATTGATAAAAGGGGTTTGCTTCGAGTAATGGTGGACAAAGACTTTTAGTTGGGGAAGATGATTTTGACTTCGATGAAAGTTGTGTGGTTCGGCATGGACAACGTGCTCGTAGAAGGAAAGGAGATGATCTGAATATATGTTAGGTGCAAATTCATTCGAGAAAATTCATGGATACGACAATATGGAATTTAAACGGGATAATCGACAAATAAAACCCTGGTGAGTAAATCTCACTCTGTTTTATTCAGAATTATTTTTACCAGTTGAAAATAATTGTTTTGTTGATTGTTGGATGCTTTAAATATTTATTTATTGCTGTTAAAAGTATATTAGTTATTTAGGATTGGTTGACTATTATATATATATTGGGTTGATGATTGGTTGGATTCCCGCAGTTTCATTAGCGGATGCCCACAGTTTCATAGCGGATGATTACCCTATACGCCCCACGCTATGATTAGTGGATGACCTTCATACCGCGATATCCTGCCTCGAAGCAGGATAGGTATTATTTATGTGCTAACATCTGTGGATGCAGGAAAACAGGTTGGAGGAATCCAACTGGATTCCTCAAAAATATATTATCTGTTTGTTGTTTGTTTGATTTCATATATATTCATATATGATGTGTAGAAAATCAAATGATTGAAAATTGGTTGATTTGATTATTTAAAATATCAATGGGGCTTGAATATTGATTTATAAAAATATCGAAAAGAGTATTTGAGATTTAAAAAGTGAATTCTATTTTTATAGATAGAATTTGAATTTTAAATAAGACTATAGAAAATATTTAACTTGTTCGAAGGTATATAAAACAAGTAATTGAATTTATAAACTTTGTTTATAAATGAAAGGATGGAATTTGAATTGAATTTATAAACTTTGTTTATAAATGAAAGGATGGAAATTTGAATCGAATTTATAAAGTTGTTTATAAATGAAAATATGGGGTTTGAATTGAATTTATAAACTTTGTTTATAAATGAAAGGATGGAATTTGAATCGAATTTATAAAGTTGTTTATAAATGAAAATTTGGGTTTGAATTGGATTTATAAACGTTGTTTATAAATGGAAAGGTGGGATTTGAATTGAAGTTATAAACGTTGTTTATAAATAATGTAGAGAATTCAAATGAACTTTGAATATAAGGAATTGAAATTGAATTTGAATATAGAATTCAAATGGACTTTAAACTATTGGATTTGAATATAGAATTCAAATGGACTTTAAACTATTGAATTTGAATATAGAATTCAAATGGACTTTAAACTATTGAATTTGAATATATAATTCAAATGGACTTTAAACTATTGGATTTGAATATAGAATTCAAATGGACTTTAAACTATTGGATTTGAATATAGAACTCAAATGGACTTTAAACTATTGGATTTGAATATAGAACTCAAATGGACTTTAAACTATTGGATTTGAATATAGAACTCAAATGGACTTTAAACTATTGAATTTGAATATAGAATTCAAATGGACTTTAAACTATTGAATTTGAATATAGAATTCAAATGGACTTTAAACTATTGAATTTGAATATAGAATTCAAATGGACTTTAAACTATTGGATTTGAATATAGAATTCAAATGGACTTTAAACTATTGAATTTGAATATAGAATTCAAATGGACTTTAAACTATTGAATTTGAATATAGAATTCAAATGGACTTTAAACTATTGAATTTGAATATAGAATTCAAATGGACTTTAAACTATTGGATTTGAATATAGAATTCAAATGGACTTTAAATATAGATTTGAATAATAGAATTCAAATGGACTTTAAACTATAGAATTTGAAAATAGAATTCAAATGAAGTTTTAAATAAAGAATTCAAATAGAATTGAATTGGAATTTGAATAGAGAAGTCGATAAGGAAACGAGAGTATGAGTATAATTAGAATTTGTTAATATGCAGTTAAAATATATTTGAACATGTCATGTTCAAATATGAAGGTGAAATAGACTGAAAAGTTAAGTAACAGATTTAATTAACAAATTGAGTTAAAATGATTGGTATAGTTAAAATAGATTGGACAGGTATAGACATACATGAGACAGGTTTGGAATAAAGTATAGAAGTGAAATAAATAGAATGCCCGACAAAAAGGTACGTATTTAATTTCCATATGAGATTTTATGCGCCGTATCGGCTAGCCGCTTGGCTTTTTCTTTTTCTTTTTGAGATGAGAAGGACCGGGAAAGCTATTTGAAATTTCCCGATGCTCCTGGTACAAAGGAGGTTATGGCGAATTTTTCCGGGAATTTAAGGAGATAGAATATTTTTAAGATAATTTGATAGTTAGAAATCAACGTATCGATATATATAGAAGTCGATAAGAAAACGAACTTAGAAATAGAATAGTATAATAAAAAAAGGAAGTATAAGAATAAAATCTAGTAGGAATAGAAAGAGAAAATGTATATGTGTTTAAAGGTGAATAATCGGTTGTATGGTATTGATTATTCGAGTAAGTAGTCTTGTCTGTTTTGACGTTAAATGTTATTCAGTCGAGGTCTGAGAGGTAATTATACCCCAACTTGGTTGATTTCATGATATACCGATAAGTAGCAAGATTCAGGCTCGAAGATCAATGTGGAATAAGAATTAGTTAAATACTGTATTTGGGTTGTCATAACGATGTTTTACACAACATCTGTTTTAACCCAAATATGTGCAAAACTTGGAAATAGAATAATGAACGTTTCCTAAGTATAGAAATAAACGAGATTGGAAAAGAGATAAGTAATTGGAATATTTTCCAATTATAAATAACATATATTTTCTAAAGTTTAGAAAATAAAAGAAGGCGATATATGGAAATGTTTTCCAAAGAACGTAAAAGGCCAATATGGTTATTGAAATATTTGATTAACAAATATTGATAAAGAAATAGAAAAGAGATTTAATTAATGGAATATTAATTAAAGGTTCAGTGATTGTTGGATGTTTGGATGAACACTTGTTTTATTCGATAGTTAAATCATCGACTATCGAAACACTTGTTTTTATTCGATAGTTAAATCACAGACTATCGAAGTTTTGACCATCGTTGTCAATATGGAGAGACCGGTTGGATTATTATCCGAAGAACCACTCCATATCGGCAGTAGCGTGCAAATCAGATTATATAAAGATAATCGAAGACGGAGTAGAGTGCAAGGACTTTTTCTATTAATAGAAATAGTACCTTCAGTTCATCATGTTCCTGGGTGACTTGTATGGATGAATGTCTGACAGAGTATTTCCAGAAAGGTCGCGTACATTGATTTCTTCAACTGTACCAAGAGTGGAAGCGGAGGAGGAAACTTCTTTTAGCTGACACGTAATGTACTGTTGTAGACGTCAATTAGTGATTTTCGATGGATCTGACGATGTGACATTCGAAGAGAATCTGGTGTGATGATAAAGCGTAACTTCTAGCCTCAACATCCGGTAAATGACAAAAATTGGGCAAGCAGCATGGCTATGTAGGTCGCACCTATTAGGGTGTATAATCACCTGATCTAGAGTTTCATTTACTTCTAAAAATCTATTGTCGATGCTGTCCCATTCGGGAAACGGTTGTTGATCCCAACCGTTGGTGATATACATTCGATACACTCAAGCGAAATGAGTGGTCGGTCATGTGTGGCTGAGTTGCAAGATGTTCTTGTTGAACTCGGTGTATTCTCCTCTAGAGATATACCAGCGGAAGGTGGTTCCATACCTTGTCATAGTTGGAAATCCATTACCCAATACGTGCTTGCGGTTTTGATTGTATATATATGTGGAACGTGAGATGCAAACGTTCCACTAGATTGTTATTTACTTGATTTAGACATTATTATAATATCAAAAGAGTTTTGATATAAAGATAAGTCAAGTGTTTTGGATTTTCATAAGGGAAAAACCCGTTCCGTGTTATACGGCGTGGTCTTATGAGATATCATTTAGTTTTCTGAAACTGTTTTTAAACTGTTTACTCATACCAGTCCCATGA
Source organism: Allium sativum (assembly GCA_030737875.1). NCBI lineage: Eukaryota > Viridiplantae > Streptophyta > Magnoliopsida > Asparagales > Amaryllidaceae > Allium > Allium sativum. The sequence continues at coordinate 129,733,307 of CM060913.1, read as the reverse complement.
CTGACCCGGAGTTTATTTTGTTTTGTTCTACCTAAACTCTTGGGTGCCTAAATTTGTACGGGCAGTCAAGTAGTTCAGGATTTTTCAGATATATCTAAAGGAGCTTGGAGCAGGAGGCTTCAGCGTTATCTAGTTATAGTGGTTCCGTTGTGTTGTAAGTGATGTACGTTGATATTGATGTATATTCAAGTACAGATTTGTATTTCAAAGTTATGTTATGAAATATATTTATTCGTTCTGCTGTGAGATTCGTGTTACTCTGATGTTGTGTTCTTCTTCTTCTTCTATTCTAATTTTCTATCTTATCTTTCCTCACCCTCTAACTTCTTTCTATTAATGGTTCGAATTTCTGTGTTATTTGGGGTTGGACTTGTGTTTTTGGTCAGCTCAAATTCTACCGGATTTTTGGGTCACTACAGTTGGTATCAGAGCTTAGGTTGAGCGAATACCTAGGCTTGTTGGAATGTGCTCATTAGAGATAGGATCAGTAGTATCCTAGAATGAGTTGAGTGTATATATACACGAGAGAGCGTATTTGTTATTTGATATAAAAACTATTTTATATTGTGTTGACTAGTCTGTTGAGTGGATTATAAATTTTGGTCGAATCGTGGGACGCCACGAAGTCGATAGGAATTTATAAACACTTGAACAGGAGATTGGACACGATATTGTTTTTAAATAGTTAAGTTGATTGTTAGGATTATAATCAAATTAGATTATAAAAATGAAATAGTTATATATAACCAAGTGGAATTTGTATATGAAATCAAATATACAAATATGATAAATTGAAATTGAATTCCAACCAGAATTAAGAATTTAAAATCCTGGGAGTTTGGGAAATATTTTTCTAAATGGATCTTTGAAAGAAATAAAGCACTGAACTCGTTCAGTGGCTGGAAAATAATTCTGATGATGGTCGCAACATCACCAGTGTTCATTTTCGAGTTTCTAAGTGACGAATTGCTGCCTTAGAGAAATTATGATGGAAATTTGTTGAAAAGAAACAAGTTGGTTGAAAATTCAAATGTTTTGAATTTGGAATAGATATGAATATATGTATATATTTATATTACTTCAGAGGAATTTTGAAATGGGAATTGGAATATAGATTTCAAATAGAAGTAAATAAAGGAATTTGAATATGTATATATATAATTCAAATAGAAGTGAAATAGAATTTGAATTCAAAGGAATTTAAATGAGTTTGAATAAAAAAAATCAAATGGAATTTGAATATTGTAAATATATAGGATTTGAATATTTGAAGTGAAATAGATCGGGAATATTATGTGAAATGGATTGGATATATATTAAAAATATATCAGAATGGAGTTGAATTTATTATAAACAAAGCTAAAACATTTATATTTATAAATATAAATAAAACGAGCTCGCCATAGCGCGGCAGTTCGTAAATTGACGATTCAAACTTCAATTTAGTATACAGGACTCAAATTAAGTCGGAATCATTTGAAACAAGAATCGTCGGGACCGGTTGAATAATAGTTTTCTAATGAAAGAGAAAAATCTAGATTTCGTCGTATAGATTTTGAGTTATGTCAAAATCAAATTTTTAGAAAAGCAGCGCCAGAACCATTATAAAACCATAACGGTTTAATTAAATGAATAAAAGGATTTTTAGGAAATAAAATCCGAATTGGCATTAGAAAAATCCAGACTGGAGATATAAAATAAATATGAACTTCAGTAAAGTGAGTGAAATGATTTTTAAGACAAAAATCATATTTTAAATGGTTAAATAGAATTAACTAAATTGGTGAATAATTAGTTAAAGGAAATTTGAATCGAAATTGGGTTTTTGGATAAGTGAAAGAGATTGAGAATTTATATTCGAAATCGAATATATAACTCAGGTGGAAAATATAATTAGATTAGTCTATCATTAAGTTGACATATATTTGAACAAGTTATATTCAAATAAAAAGGGTGAAATAGGCAAAACGGTTAATTAGCAACTAGTTAATGGGAATTTGAATGATTGAAATTAAATTTAACTTAAGTAAGTTAAATGGATCGAAACGAATAAATTGAGTAAAATCATGTGAATGAAATATGAGTTGGGTTTGAATAAAGGAGAAACCAAAAGAGTTAAAGGAAATATATTTGTAACACAAATACGAAGGAAGTTATGTGCAAACAAATAGAAGGAGAGATATTTGAAAAACATTTACAAATAGATTCAATGGAAATATTTATTTGTTAAATAAATAGAATGTTATAAATGAGATATTTATTTGTTAAATAAATAGAATTTAATCAAAGGAATATTTAGAAGATGAATAGAAAATGGAAATCTGTTTTTACGGGTAAATAGAAAGGATTAATTTATAAATAACAGTTTATAAATTAAATTAAATATTTATCATTGGATAAATGGAATATATAAGTCTGAACTTATATAGAGAGGAGATATTGGTTTTTAACACCGATAGTTTTAAATAGAAGAGGGGTACACAACACTTGTATAAGTGGAGTGACGATATTAAAGAGAACATTTATAAAGTGAAGAACCGTTACTAAAAGTAAATCTTTATAAATAAATAAACGTTATCCAAGAGGAGTTATTCGAATAGGAGAAGTCGATTAGAGTTAGAATAAATCGATTAGAGTAAGAATTAACCAGATAGAGTTAATTGAACATAGTTAATCGAATTAGGATTTAATTGAATGTTAGTTATTCAATTAAAGTTAATCGAATATAGTTATTCGAAATAGAGATTATCGAATATAGTTTATTCGAAAGGAATTATTGAATTTGGTTATTCAAAAGGAGTTATCGATTTTTAGTAAATCGGAGGAGTTATCAATTATTTGTTAATCGAAATGAGATATCGATTATAGTTTAATCGAAAGGAGTTATCGATTAGTTTAATCGAAGTGAGTTATAGAATATTGGTTATTCGAAGGAGTTATAGAATTTAGTTATTCGATGGAGTTAATCGAAAAGAGTTAAATCCAATAGGGTTAATTGATAAGAGTAAATTGAATAGAGTAAATCGAATGTAGTTTATTCGAAGAAAATGTTTTCGAATCTAGTTATTCGAAAGAGAGATTATCGAATATAGTTATTCGAAGGGAGGAGTTATCGAATAAGGATTTATTCGAAAGAGAGACGTAAGGAAGTTTGAAATGTTGAGTATCAACATAAATAAGTTTTGAAAAGTTAATGGGTTTGTAGCACTTTTTCTACCTTAGCAATTTCGAGGACGAAATTATTTTAAGTGGGGAAGATTGTAATGACCCGGGATTTTCGACCAACTAATTTTAAATATTTAGAATGGATTTAAATATTTAGTTGATAATATAAATGAATTTTTATATTTATTTATCGATTTAAATATCGATTTCGATTTAATATCATATATATTAAATTATCAAAATAAGGAATCAGCGAATAACTGAATTCGAAGTGAAAACTGATTTGAAATCAGTTCAGATAATCAATACATAATTCTGTTTGAATTAGAATAATAATATTAAATTATTTATCGAAAAATTTAAATGGTTTGAACTTTAAATTATTTCGATTTAAATTAATATCTTCCACAGACGATCGAATTTGACTTCGTGACCTATCCCAGTGTGTTCAGAGCAGTGGTATTACCCTAGAATTGACAGTCATTGGGTTCAGAAAGGAATTCAGAATAATAGGATATTTTAATTAAAGGATACGGTGCAAAAACAAATTAAAATAAAAATAAAATAACTAGTTTGTGGACACAATCAAAACCCGTGCTCCCTTATCATCCAAACAAATACAAAACCCGTGCCTTGTTTAAACTCCACAAAACAAAAACATCACCGTGCTCCCTTTCATCACCACAAAACAAACCAACCACTACTCCTCTATAAATTAAGCCACCGCTACTCCTATTTTCCCCATTTCTGGAAAACAAACAAATAGATTTACTCCAGTCCCCGTGTATCTCGATTCGAGAAAAAAAAACCCACCGAAGATCCTAAAGAGGGAGGCACGCTCACGGGATCTGGAAGCTCGACAACAGTAGACACTTCGCGAGTTGCTAGGAGGTGTCGAAGTTTGAACGGGCAGCGGAAGGGCGAGCTTCAACAGGGTGCGATACTGATGAGATACTGGAGTTCGATCGTAACATTTGGGGGAGTCTGATGCTCCTTGGTTTGAGTAACTCGAGTTCGAACTGGGTTCGCTTGGTGCCAATGGAGTTCGTGGGGAGATTTGGTGAAAGGACTCGCGACTATGGATTTGGAACAGTCGATCTCGATTCCGACAGTTAGGGTTCTGTGTGTGTAATTAAGGATGACGCATTGGAGTTTTGAGGGGGTTGTTTTGAGCGAGATGAACAGGAGGTTTGAGTTGAAGTTCGAACGTGATGACAAGGCACAAGAGAGGTGCTGGACTGATTGAACAAAAGGAAATACTGAAGCAAAAATCGAACTGTTTTGGGAGGCAGCAGTGTCAATGGTTCCACTGTAGATCTGGGTTTGATAAAAGGGGTTTGCTTCGAGTAATGGTGGACTGAGACTTTTAGTTGGGGAAGATGTAAAAACCCGTAACTTCCCCGTAAAGGAAAGAGCGGATAGTTCGAGAACAAGCCACAACAGAACGCATACAAAAGAACATTTCATTGTATATTACAACAATGCATCAGATTACAAGAACATACAGAGTATAAATGAATATTACACAGAAATATCAGAGATTTAAATTACATTTAAATACATCGCAGCGGAAAATAATACAATACACAACTAGAAGAGATACACGGATACAAAGCTTTCCGGATATCATTCCAGCTGTAAACCAGGATCCTGTGAATATAAATCTGCAAAACCAAAACTACTAGCTGCCCGTGTCAAAATAAGGGCACCCAGAGTTTAGGTTAAAACAATAAACTCCAGGTCAGTCATGGGACTAGTGTGAGAACTAAAACAGTTATTATTCTTTATTTTTAAAGTTATGTAAATCAAGGGACCACGCCGTATAACACGGAACGGGTTTCCTCCCAAGAATACCAGTGCATAAAACAAACAGCGCAATGCTAAATAAAGAAAAATGAAGCTATTAAAAGACCCAGGTCCTATCACACAATGCAACGCAAGCCGGGGGATAGGGTATTCCCTTATAACAGCCAAAGAATGCTTGATACGTTTAAAACAAATCATTTGATACTATTATAAGTGCATAGTGTATAAAACAACTTCAAATCATAAGTATCAATCATAGGCGGCAAGGGTACCATATATCATGTCGCCATATATAGGTTTACAAATAAAACCGCAAAGTCACTTATTTGGAAATTGGATTTCCATCTATGAACCGAGGCAAAAGATAGTCCTCAACCGATTCGAGACTCTCTAGCCCGACCCTCAGGACCCAGACTCAGGTGGGCCCTTGGAGCGACAGGGCCGGTCCACCGATGTGGATTAAAATGCCCGAACACTGCGTTTCCCCGCCCTTTGGGGCGTAAATGAGCCAACGAATGGCTCCATCGGACCCGGATCGTCCGATCTAACCGAGGCGCCTCGCAACAGCAACAACCACACAGGTGAAAAGTATATAAATGTCAGGGCTGGAAGGTAACTGACACCACCCTAGCTAGAAAGAAACGCATGCCCTCCCTGAGGTCCTCTCCCGTTTTTGGTTCACAACCGGGGTGCGAAACTCGCGAAGTAAACATTACACAAAGCTACGCCACAAAGGTCGTGCTTTGATCATCACCACAAGACTTTGCTTTTCAACAGAAGCCTCGATCAATTGCCACTTAGGCATGCCACACAGGCAATTCACTCCATGCGTTTGATATCCATCAATATATAACCCCTGAGCTCGTACGTCTCAGAGAAGGGCGTTAAGCAAGAGAATAAATTTTCCGCCGCCAAACAGATATATATTTAATAGAGATCAATCGCACGGACTAAAATCCAATGTCAGACACACAGTCCATTTACAAGTCCATTCTAGGTCTGAACGAAACCGGAGGCACCTAGTACCCCGCATATCCATCGATCTCCAAGCATGTCTGGACGATCACCAACTGTTTCCATCTTCTTGGGTGTACAGCCCAATCAAGATCATCAGTAATCACCCAAACGACGTGAAGACCTCCGGTCTTCGACCATCGTCTTCATCTTCGACTTATCGTCGTATCAGTTATTCAGAATGGGATAAACCCGGTCTTTCTGAATAACTCGCGTATATTTTAAGTAAGTGTTACACAAACACAACATACGCCTCATTCCAATTCATCAGTCACTAACCGTAAATTAATCAAGAGAATAATTCCCCAAATATTAACCCCGAAGGCCGAAACCAACATCGGATCAATATCCAGGAAACCATTCTACTTAGCTAACCGACAGTTAGTTTCTAAATTTCACATTCATATGGAAAGGTTCCCATTAATTTTATCAAAGATAAATTCTTTATATTTATTCTTTAATCTATCCTTTTGAATTTCGATTCAACTAGTCGGGATTAACGAAACTTACCGAAGTAATCATTTGTTTTAATTTCCCAATCCTAACCTATTCATCCCATGAAGTAAAACTGGTAATACTTCATATCTAACACCACAGTGTTATCGGCAAATTCAATTACCATTTCACGTTCAAATCTAATTAAAAGATTTAACTATCGCCTGGAATAAAACTAGTGCTACTCCATTCTCGATCTTTTCAATCTAATTAAAGATTCATTAAAACTCCACTCAGTTTTAATCGTTAACTGGGTTAAAGAATCAGTGTCATTTAAAACACGGCTCACGATAAACCCAAAATCACATCACATTAATTATCGGGTTAAAGAACAAGTGTTATTTAAAACACTGTTCACGATAAACCCAAAAATCAATATCAATTCAATTCCAATTAAATATTATTTAATTGGTACCCTTCATTAAATCTAAATAAAAAGATTTAATCTTTTCTCAACTGGGTTCAAGAACAGTGTTAGTGAAGACACCATTCACGACAAACCCAAATCACATTTGATATTCAATACGGGGCTCTGAATAGAAAATATATCGGCTTATATTCAATATCAAATTCTACGATTAACAAATGTCGTATTGGAAATAACGATATATATATCTACATCTTTCAAATTTCCATAACAACATCTGTATAATCCCGAAATCCAACATCGAAATATTCCGAAGACAATTTCGATTCAAATCCATTTCAATGCAATCATTGGAAATTCTGGTTATTTTCAAAACCATTTCAAATTCGATTTATTTATCTAAAAATAAATAGAATTATAATTCTAGTTCAAAACTAGTTCATTTCGATAAAAATCTATTTTTATCTTTTCAAATATGGAGTTTTTCATCCCAATTCTTTCTAAATCATTTCTTATGATTTTACACAAATTATTACTATTTTTAATAATTTTATCAAGGCCTGTACAGTCGATTTCCATCAACGGCCATCGAACTGCACTTACAGCGACCTTTTTCAAATTTGATTTGGACATAATTCCAAATCCAACCATTAGATTTCTAATTTCTAATATTCGTTAGAAAACTCTTTTCGATACGAACCCAACGGTTCCGGTTTTAGGAGAATCCGACAGTCGGATCTCCCGTAATGCCGTTTGAAATAAATGGTCGAAATTCACGAACTTTCGCGGCGCGGCGCGTTCTATTCAGGCCATTATATTATATATATAATATATATAATATATATTTCGTCGATTTCTATTTAAAACGAATTATATAAATAGTTTTAAATTCGTTTTAAAAGCAATTTCAACTTCCATTTCAATTCAAATCAAAATTGAATTCTTCTTTCTAAATTCGTTTTAAAATTCATTTCTATTCAATTCAAATTTCAATTCAATTTGAATTCATTTCAATTTGTTTCCAATTCAATTCGAATTCGTTTTCAATTCAATTCGAATTGGTTTTATATTCAATTCAATTCAAATTCGTTATCTATTCAATTAAATTCGAATTCATTTCGTTTGCTATTCAATTGAAATCAAATTCGTTTTTCATTCAATTCGAATTCATTATATATTCAATTCATTTCGAAATCGTTATATATTCAATTCATTTCGATTTCATTTCAAAATATGCGTTTTCGAAATCACTTTTCAATATGCATTTTAAAATGAATAAAATCGATATAAATATCGTTCACGTCAAAATGGCGTCAATCTAACCAACACGGCTTCATATATTTCTATTTTCAAATATTCTATTCAACAAATGAATATTTATTTTTGTCAACACACGACTAATCTCAATGAATGAGTACTGTCCACGTGTGACAATTTTTGTTAAATTATTTCGTTCAACACATGACTAATCTCAACGAATGAGTACAGTCAACACATGAACCTTTACTTTATATTGATAAAGATGCAAATTTTATTATTAAAATATTTCGTTCAACACATGACTAATCTCAACAAATGAGTACTGTCAACACATGAACTTTTATGTTATAATATTCTTTATTTTCTAAATTGGAATGAGGCCCAATCAATCACCATATAAAATTAATTATATGGATTTTCATACAACACATGTATATAATAGCATTGAAAAATAATCAAACATCAACCAAAGTGCACTACACTGTATAAGCATCAAATATAGATATCTAACGCTTATAACAGCCTGTCAATCAATCGATCGACATATTTAATCAATCAGGATGAGTGAACTTCAAATTTCATCCCAACACCCGTGTGGGGTTTCAAACAAACAAACACAGGTTTTATTTGTGCAGTTGGACGATGTGTAAAATTTATCGACCCAATCAATGTCCTTCAAATAGGTGTACATAAACAAACTGTCTGGTTTGTAAATGAATATTTATTTATTCACATTCACGTTAAAAATTATATTTTTAACGATAAAACATTTTATTCCAACATATGAATTTCTATTCAGTTCATTCTAACTTATTTTAGAAAATTTCGGCGGCATAACGGCACGATACTAGAAACGGGACGAGGCCTAGCCTTATCCCCGGTCTAGTGAAGGCCCACGCCATTCACAACTCAATCAAATCAATTTCATTTCACCAACCAATTCAAATTTCAATCACATAATCTAACCAACTACACAACCAAACAATTTAACAAACAAGCCATCCATGGTCTGTGGATGACGGGTGTCGGGTGCTGCTAAGCACCGTCTGCATCCTAGTATATATATAACTAGAAAAATTAAATTGAAAGGTGAGAAGTTCTCACCGATAGCTATCCAACCATCTCGACTCTTCTTTTGCAGAAGTCTTCGTCGTCCTCGCCTTTTTGTCATCTTCGTTGCCCGTATTCTCTACATATGTCAAAATCGAATTTTTACTTCGCTATTCAATATATAAAAATCGAATTTTTTACTTTGATGTTCAATATATAAAAATCATATTTTTACTTCGATGTTCAATATATAAAAATCATATTTTTATTTCGATGTTCAATATATAAAAATCATATTTTTACTTCGATGTTCAATATATAAAAATCATATTTTTACTTCGATGTTCAATATATAAAAATCATATTTTTATTTCGATGTTCAATATATAAAAATCATATTTTTACTTCGATGTTCAATATATAAAAATCATATTTTTACTTCGATGTTCAATATATAAAAATCATATTTTTATTTCGATGTTCAATATATAAAAATCATATTTTTACTTCGATGTTCAATATATAAAAATCATATTTTTATTTCGATGAGTAAATAAAATTCATATTTTTAAAACCAACACCATTTAGATTTTTAAATCAAGCTACTTATTTAAAAACATTCCTTATATATTTAAATTTAGAACAATGTTTTATTATTTAAAATAACTGAATTTAACCTATGTTTCACTATCTTAAAAACTGATTTTAATCTATGCTTTACTATTTTAATAGTTAAACTAAAATTAAAAATCATTAAAACTCACTTTTTTTCGAGCCGAAAGGGGGGGGGGGGAGAACCCACGGCAGTGCTTAGGAGGAGGAGGGAGGGTCAGAAACGGCGCTGGTGGTCGATGACCTCAGGTGGTGGCAGGGGAGGACGGGAGCTCGATGAAGGGAGGCTGGACTTTGCGGTGTTCGATTTGAGGGGCTCGCGGCAGGGAAGAAGACGGTGGAGGAGCTTCGAGATCGGAGAGGAGAGGGGTGGAGGAGGAGAGAGGAGAGAGGAGGGTTGCGGCTAGGCGTGGTGGCCATTGGGGGAGCGGCGGCGTTGATTTCGAGGGGCGACGGGGAAGGGGGGGTTTCTGAAAAAGAGAGGGAGGGTTACGGGTTTGGGCAAATGGAAAGGGGATGGGGGGTTTTATAAAAATTTATATTATTATTTATTTATTTTAATTCCTAAATGTTGACTTTTTCTTACGACCTCCATACGAGGCCCAACGAATGTCGCCCCTAGCGTTATACCCCCATTCTGAACACAATGGGATATGCCACGCAAGCCAATTCGGCTGTTACGATCAGTTTCCGTCAAAATCAACATATACTTCTATATATTGAATTTGAACGCGCATTTCAAATTACTGGGGTCACATACTAACTCTATAAATCCTATAAAAATATTTTCTAGCTTCGTATTGACGATACGGTCCTAACAAAACTAGTTTCGTCGAATTCTGAGACCGTTGGAAAAATGGCCATTTTCCAGTCGATAAAAATCAACTAAAACTGGTCAAACGCGTTTTCCTTTGCCACGCTGACATATTGATTCGAAAAATTATGAAATTTGAAACCTAGCAATAACTTTACATCACGGACCCAACAAAACTGGTTTAGTCGAAATCCGAGGTCGTTTGCAAAATGTCCATTTTTAAGGGCCTGAATTCCATAGCGACTATTCAGAATTTTCAACTGGACATATCTTTTGATTCCCGCTATGAAATTTCGATTGGTCGGATTCGATGGAAATATATTCTCCATTAGATCCTAATGTTTTTGGTTTCACTAAAATCTGGATTGTTTTGCACCCGGTACATTCAATTGAAGTTTGAAATCGAATTATCGAACTACCGCGCCATTTTCAATTCCTATTTATAATTATATATAATTATTTATATTCTAACGACGAAGTATATAATATATACGTTCAAATTATATACAAAATAAATTTCTCGACGATATTATTTAAAATAATTCATTTTAAATAATCAAAATTCACTAAAATTGCCAAAATAAAATTTTTAAACTGGCCCAGATTTTCGGGTTGTTACAATCTCCCCCACTTAAAACTTTTCGTCCCCGAAAAGGAACAAAGTCGAAAGTGGTTTGATTAATCAACTCTACGTTCGGTCTGGCTTCCATTCTCCAACTTTTCAGTTTCTGAGAATTTTCAAATTCTTCAAAAATTTGGCTAAAACCCTAAATTTTCGAAAAATTTCGCCATAACCTCCCCTGCAATGGGAGCGTCGGGAAATCTCAAATAGCTTCCCCGGTCCTTCAGATCTCAAAAAGAAAAAGAAAAAGCCAAGCGGCTAGCCAATAGGCTCATAAAATCATCATCACCCAAACAAAACAGTAAATTATGTAGTAAACATGTACCTATTTGTCGGGCAAACAAATTTTATTCTCTGCTCTAGCCTCCTTGCTATGACCTGTTCAATGTAAGTGCAAGTATATGCAAGCAAATGCGACCAAATTTCAATACAATTCATTATTCAATCAAATTAGGCATAATGGTTCAAAATTATCAAACAACCAAACAAACAACACAAACATCAATCAATTAGTGAATTAGAGTTTCAAATTCATAATTTTGATACATATACAAAAATCATGTTTTTGATGCCAAATCACAACAATAGGCCCTATCTAATTTTTGGTTCTCACACCAGTCAATAGGAAATATATAGATATTACACGTTCGTCACTCGAATATAAATTCTGATGATGATATATCAATCATCAGAATCACCCCCGGGTGACTAGAGTGTAACTCTATATCTATCCAATATATCAAAACTTCGAATACACGCTAGCTAGGCGCATACGCAAAATCTTTATATATTGGATTGTCCTAATCAATATGAAATAAATAATCAAATACGAAAAATTGATTTTAAATTTTCAAACAAAATTGTTTTCATTTGAAAAATATACTCTTCACACTCGTTCTAGGATACTACTGATCCTATCTCTAACGAGTCATTCTCGTTGGATATTACTAATCCAATATCTGATGAATTCTTTCGTATGGTTCTAATGTGCCTTGTTCTCTAAGCTTTGTAAACCAAAGCTCTGATACCAAATGTAAAAACCCGTAACTTCCCCGTAAAGGAAAGAGCGGATAGTTCGAGAACAAGCCACAACAGAACGCATACAAAAGAACATTTCATTGTATATTACAACAATGCATCAGATTACAAGAACATACAGAGTATAAATGAATATTACACAGAAATATCAGAGATTTAAATTACATTTAAATACATCGCAGCGGAAAATAATACAATACACAACTAGAAGAGATATACGGATACAAAGCTTTCCGGATATCATTCCAGCTGTAAACCAGGATCCTGTGAATATAAATCTGCAAAACCAAAACTACTAGCTGCCCGTGTCAAAATAAGGGCGCCCAGAGTTTAGGTTAAAACAATAAACTCCAGGTCAGTCATGGGATTGGTTTGAGAACTAAAACAGTTATTATTCTTTATTTTTAAAGTTAGGTAAATCATAGGACCACGCCGTATAACACGGAACGGGTTTCCTCCCAAGAATACCAGTGCATAAAACAAAATGCGCAATGCTAAATAAAGAAAAATGAAGCTATTATAAGACCCAGGTCCTATCACACAATGCAACGCAAGCCGGGGGATAGGGTTTTCCCTTATAACAGCCAAAGAATGCTTGATACGTTTAAAACAAATCATTTGATACTATTATAAGTGCATAGTGTATAAAACAACTTCAAATCATAAGTATCAATCATAGGCGGCATGGGTACCATATATCATGTCGCCATATATAGGTTTACAAATAAAACCGCAAAGTCACGTATTTGGAAATTGGATTTCCATCTATGAACCGAGGCAAAAGATAGTCCTCAACCGATTCGAGACTCTCTAGCCCGAGCCTCAGGACCCAGACTCGGGTGGGCCCTTGGAGCGACAGAGCCGGTCCACCGATGTGGATTAAAATGCCTGAACACTGCGTTTCCCCACCTTTTGGGGTGTAAATGAGCCAACGAATGGCTCCATCGGACCCGGATCGTCCGATCTAACCGAGGCGCCTCGCAACAGCAACAACCACACAGGTGAAAAGTATATAAATGTCAGGGCTGGAAGGTCACTGACACCACCCTAGCTAGAAAGAAACGCATGCCCTCCCTGAGGTCCTCTCCCGTTTTTGGTTCACAACCGGGGTGCTAAACTCGCGAAGTAAACATTACACAAAGCTACACCACAAAGGCCGTGCTTTGATCATCACCACAAGACTTTGCTTTTCAACAGAAGCCTCGATCAATTGCCACTTAGGCATGCCACACAGGCAATTCACTCCATGCGTTTGATATCCATCAATATATAACCCCTGAGCTCGTACGTCTCAGAGAAGGGCGTTAAGCAAGAGAATAAATTCTCCGCCGCCAAACAGATATATATATTTAATAGAGATCAATCGCACGGACTAAAATCCAATGTCAGACACACAGTCCATTTACAACTCCGTTCTAGGTCTGAACGAAACCGGAGGCACCTAGTACCCCGCATATCCATCGATCTCCAAGCACGTCTGGACGATCACCAACTGTTTCCATCTTCTTGGGTGTACAGCCCAATCAAGATCATCAGTAATCACCCAAACGACGTGAATACCTCCGGTCTTCGACCATCGTCTTCATCTTCGACTTATCGTCGTATCAGTTATTCAGAATGGGATAAACCCGGTCTTTCCGAATAACTCGCGTATATTTTAAGTAAGTGTTACACAAACACAACATACGCCTCATTCCAATTCATCAGTCACTAACCGTAAATTAATCAAGAGAATAATTCCCCAAATATTAACCCCGAAGGCCGAAACCAACATCAGATCAATATCCAGGAAACCATTCTACTTAGCTAACCGACAGTTAGTTTCTAAATTTCACACTCATATGGAAAGGTTCCCATTAATTTTATCAAAGATAAATTCTTTATATTTATTCTTTAATCTATCCTTTTGAATTTCGATTCAACTAGTCGGGATTAACGAAACTTACCGAAGTAATCATTTGTTTTAATTTCCCAATCCCAACCTATTCATACCATGAAGTAAAACTGGTAATACTTCATATCTAACACCATAGTGTTATCGGCAAATTCAATTAATATTTCACGTTCAAATCTAATTAAAAGATTTAACTATCGCCTGGAATAAAACTGGTGCTACTCCATTCTCGATCTTTTCAATCTAATTAAAGATTCATTAAAACTCCACTAAGTTTTAATCGTTAACTGGGTTAAAGAATCAGTGTCATTTAAAACACGGCTCACGATAAACCCAAAATCACATCACATTAATTATCGGGTTAAAGAACAAGTCTTATTTAAAACACTGTTCACGATAAACCCAAAAATCAATATCAATTCAATTCCAATTAAATATTATTTAATTGGTACCCTTCATTAAATCTAAATAAAAAGATTTAATCTTTTCTCAACTGGGTTCAAGAACAGTGTTAGTGAAGACACCATTCACGACAAACCCAAATCGCATTTGATATTCAATACGGGGCTCTGAATAGAAAATATATCGGCTTATATTCAATATCAAATTCTACGATTAACAAATGTCGTATTGGAAATAACGATATATATATCTACATCATTCAAATTTCCATAACAACATCTGTATAATCCCGAAATCCAACGTCGAAATATTCCGAAGACAATTTCGATTCAAATCCATTTCAATGCAATCATTGGAAATTCTGGTTATTTTCAAAACCATTTCAAATTCGATTTATTTATCTAAAAATAAATAGAATTATAATTCTAGTTCAAAACTAGTTCATTTCGATAAAAATCTATTTTTATCTTTTCAAATATGGAGTTTTTCATCCCAATTCTTTCTAAATCATTTCTTATGATTTTACACAAATTATTACTATTTTTAATAATTTTATCAAGGCCTGTACAGTCGATTTCCATTAACGACCATCGAACTGCATTACAGCGACCTTTTTCAAATTTGATTTGGACATAATTCCAAATCCAACCGTTAGATTTCTAATTTCTAATATTCGTTAAAAAACTCTTTTCGATACGAACCCAAAGGTTCCGGCTTTAGGAGAATCCGACGGTCGGATCTCCCGTAATGTCCGTTTGAAATAAATGGTCGAAATTCACGAACTGCCGCGGCGCGGCGCGTTCTATTCAGGCCATTATATTATATATATAATATATATAATATATATTTCATCGATTTCTATTTAAAACGAATTATATAAATAGTTTTAAATTCGTTTTAAAAGCAATTTCAACTTCCATTTCAATTCAAATCAAAATTGAATTCTTCTTTATAAATTCGTTTTAAAATTCATTTCTATTCAATTCAAATTTCAATTCAATTTGAATTCATTTCAATTTGTTTCCAATTCAATTTGAATTCGTTTTCAATTCAATTCGAATTGGTTTTATATTCAATTCAATTCAAATTCGTTATCTATTCAATTAAATTCGAATTCGTTTCGTTTGCTATTCAATTGAAATCAAATTCGTTTTTCATTCAATTCGAATTCATTATATATTCAATTCATTTCGAAATCGTTATATATTCAATTCATTTCGATTTCATTTCAAAATATGCGTTTTCGAAATCACTTTTCAATATGCATTTTAAAATGAATAAAATCGATATAAATATCGTTCACGTCAAAATGGCGTCTATCTAACCAACACGGCTTCATATATTTCTATTTTCAAATATTCTATTCAACAAATGAATATTTATTTTTGTCAACACACGACTAATCTCAACGAATGAGTACTGTCCACGTGTGACAATTTTTGTTAAATTATTTCGTTCAACACATGACTAATCTCAACGATTGAGTACAGTCAACACATGAACCTTTACTTTATATTGATAAAGTGCAAATTTTATTATTAAAATATTTCGTTCAACACATGACTAATCTCAACAAATGAGTACTGTCAACACATGAACTTTTATGTTATAATATTCTTTATTTTCTAAATTGGAATGAGGCCCAATCAATCACCATATAAAATTAATTATATGGATTTTCATACAACACATGTATATAATAGCATTGAAAAATAATCAACCATCAACCAAAGTGCACTACACTGTATAAGCATCAAATATAGATATCTAACGCTTATAACAGCCTGTCAATCAATCGATCGACATATTTAATCAATCAGGATGAGTGAACTTCAAATTTCATCCCAACACCCGTGTGGGGTTTCAAACAAACAAACACAGGTTTTATTTGTGCAGTTGGGCGATGTGTAAAATTTATCGACCCAATCAATGTCCTTCAAATAGGTGTACATAAACAAACCGTCTGGTTTGTAAATGAATATTTATTTATTCACATTCACGTTAAAAATTATATTTTTAACGATAAAACATTTTATTCCAACATATGAATTTCTATTCAGTTCATTCTAACTTATTTTAGAAAATTTCGGCGGCATAACGGCACGATACTAGAAACGGGACGAGGCCTAGCCTTATCCCCGGTCTAGTGAAGGCCCACGCCATTCACAACTCAATCAAATCAATTTCATTTCACCAACCAATTCAAATTTCAATCACATAATCTAACCAACTACACAACCAAACAATTTAACAAACAAGCCATCCATGGTCTGTGGATGACGGGTGTCGGGTGCTGCTAAGCACCGTCTGCATCCTAGTATATATATAACTAGAAAAATTAAATTGAAAGGTGAGAAGTTCTCACCGATAGCTATCCAACCATCTCGACTCTTCTTTTGCAGAAGTCTTCGTCGTCCTCGCCTTTTTGTCATCTTCGTTGCCCGTATTCTCTACATATGTCAAAATCGAATTTTTACTTCGCTATTCAATATATAAAAATCGAATTTTTACTTTGATGTTCAATATATAAAAATCATATTTTTACTTCGATGTTCAATATATAAAAATCATATTTTTATTTCGATGTTCAATATATAAAAATCATATTTTTACTTCGATGTTCAATATATAAAAATCATATTTTTACTTCGATGTTCAATATATAAAAATCATATTTTTATTTCGATGTTCAATATATAAAAATCATATTTTTACTTCGATGTTCAATATATAAAAATCATATTTTTACTTCGATGTTCAATATATAAAAATCATATTTTTATTTCGATGTTCAATATATAAAAATCATATTTTTACTTCGATGTTCAATATATAAAAATCATATTTTTATTTCGATGAGTAAATAAAATTCATATTTTTAAAACCAACACCATTTAGATTTTTAAATCAAGCTACTTATTTAAAAACATCCCTTATATATTTAAATTTAGAACAATGTTTTATTATTTAAAATAACTGAATTTAACCTATGTTTCACTATCTTAAAAACTGATTTTAATCTATGCTTTACTATTTTAATAGTTAAACTAAAATTAAAAATCATTAAAACTCACTTTTTTTCGAGCCGAAAGGGGGGGAGAACCCACGGCAGTGCTTAGGAGGAGGAGGGAGGGTCTGAAACGGCGCTGGTGGTCGATGCCCTCAGGTGGTGGCAGGGTCGGACGGGAGCTCGATGAAGGGAGGCTGGACTTTGCGGTGTTCGATTTGAGGGGCTCGCGGCAGGGAAGAAGACGGTGGAGGAGCTTCGAGATCGGAGAGGAGAGGGGTGGAGGAGGAGAGAGGAGGGTTGCGGCTAGGCGTGGTGGCCATTGGGGGAGCGACGGCGTTGATTTCGAGGGGCGACGGGGAAGGGGGGGTTTCTAAAAAAGAGAGGGAGGGTTACGGGTTTGGGCAAATGGAAAGGGGATGGGGGGTTTTATAAAAATTTATATTATTATTTATTTATTTTAATTCCTAAATGTTGACTTTTTCTTACGACCTCCATACGAGGCCCAACGACTGTCGCCCCTAGCGTTATACCCCCATTCTGAACACAATGGGATATGCCACGCAAGCCAATTCGGCTGTTACGATCAGTTTCCGTCAAAATCAACATATACTTCTATATATTGAATTTGAACGCGCATTTCAAATTACTGGGGTCACATACTAACTCTATAAGTCCCATAAAAATATTTTCTAGCTTCGTATTGACGATACAGTCCTAACAAAACTAGTTTCGTCGAATTCTGAGACCGTTGGAAAAATGGCCATTTTCCAGTCGATTAAAATCAACTGAAACTGGTCAAACGCGTTTTCCTTTGCCACGCTCACAAATTGATTCGAAAAATTATGAAATTTGAAATCTAGCAATAACTTTACATCATGGACCCAACAAAACTGGTTTCGTCGAAATTCGAGGTCGTTTGCAAAATGTCCATTTTTAAGGGCCTGAATTCCATAGCGACTATTCAGAATTTTCAACTGGACATATCTTTTGATTCCCGCTATGAAATTTCGATTGGTCGGATTCGATGGAAAGATATTCTCCATTAGATCCTAATGTTTTTGGTTTCACTAAAATCCGGATTGTTTTGCACCCGGTACATTCAATTGAAGTTTGAAATCGAATTATCGAACTACCGCGCCATTTTCAATTCCTATTTATAATTATATATAATTATTTATATTGTAACGACGACGTATATAATATATACGTTCAAATTATATACAAAATAAATTTCTCGACGATATTATTTAAAATAATTCATTTTAAATAATCAAAATTCGCTAAAATTGCCAAAATAAAAATTTTAAACTGGCCCAGATTTTCGGGTTGTTACAGAAGATGATTTTGACTTCGATGAAAGTTGTGTGGTTCGGCATGGATAACGTGCTCGCAGAAGGAAAGGAGATGATCTGAATATATGTTAGGTGCAAATTCATTCGAGAAAATTCATGGATACGACAATATGCAATTTAAACGGGATAATCGACAAATAAAACCCTGGTGAGTAAATCTCACTCTGTTTTATTCAGAATTATTTTTACCAGTTGGAAATAATTGTTTTGTTGATTGTTGGATGCTTTAAATATTTATTTATTGCTGTTAAAAGTATATTAGTTATTTAGGATTGGTTGACTATTATATATATTGGGTTGATGATTGGTTGGATTCCCGCAGTTTCATTAGCGGATGCCCGCAGTTTCATAGCGGATGATTACCCTATACGCCCCACGCTATGATTAGTGGATGACCTTCATACCGCGATATCCTGCCTCGAAGCAGGATAGGTATTATTTATGTGCTAACATCTGTGGATGCAGGAAAACAGGTTGGAGGAATCCAACTGGATTCCTCAAAAATATATTATCTGTTTGTTGTTTGTTTGATTTCATATATATATTCATATATGATGTGTAGAAAATCAAATGATTGAAAATTGGTTGATTTGATTATTTAAAATATCAATGGGGCTTGAATATTGATTTATAAAAATATCGAAAAGAGTATTTTAGATTTAAAAAGTGAATTCTATTTTTATAGATAGAATTTGAATTTTAAATAAGACTATAGAAAATATTTAACTTGTTCGAAGGTATATAAAACAATTAATTGAATTTATAAACTTTGTTTATAAATGAAAGGATGGAATTTGAATTGAATTTATAAACTTTGTTTATAAATGAAAGGATGGAAATTTGAATCGAATTTATAAAGTTGTTTATAAATGAAAATATGGGGTTTGAATTGAATTTATAAACTTTGTTTATAAATGAAAGGATGGAATTTGAATCGAATTTATAAAGTTGTTTATAAATGAAAATATGGGGTTTGAATTGGATTTATAAACGTTGTTTATAAATAGAAAGGTGGGATTTGAATTGAAGTTATAAACGTTGTTTATAAATAATGCAGAGAATTCAAATGAACTTTGAATATAAGGAATTGAAATTGAATTTGAATATAGAATTCAAATAGACTTTAAACTATTGAATTTGAATATAGAATTCAAATGGACTTTAAACTATTGGATTTGAATATAGAATTCAAATGGACTTTAAACTATTGGATTTGAATATAGAATTCAAATGGACTTTAAACTATTGGATTTGAATATAGAATTCAAATGGACTTTAAACTATTGGATTTGAATATAGAATTCAAATGGACTTTAAACTATTGGATTTGAATATAGAATTCAAATGGACTTTAAACTATTGGATTTGAATATAGAATTCAAATGGACTTTAAACTATTGGATTTGAATATAGAATTCAAATGGACTTTAAACTATTGAATTTGAATATAGAATTCAAATGGACTTTAAACTATTGGATTTGAATATAGAATTCAAATGGACTTTAAACTATTGGATTTGAATATCGAATTCAAATGGACTTTAAACTATTGGATTTGAATATAGAATTCAAATGGACTTTAAACTATTGAATTTGAATATAGAATTCAAATGGACTTTAAACTATTGAATTTGAATATAGAATTCAAATGGACTTTAAACTATTGAATTTGAATATAGAATTCAAATGGACTTTAAACTATTGGATTTGAATATAGAATTCAAATGGACTTTAAATATAGATTTGAATAATAGAATTCAAATGGACTTTAAACTATAGAATTTGAAAATAGAATTCAAATGAAGTTTTAAATAAATAAAATTCAAATAGAATTGAATTGGAATTTGAATAGAGAAGTCAATAAGGAAACGAGAGTATGAGTATAATTAGAATTTGTTAATATGCAGTTAAAATATATTTGAACATGTCATGTTCAAATATGAAGGTGAAATAGACTGAAAAGTTAAGTAACAGATTTAATTAACAAATTGAGTTAAAACGATTGGTATAGTTAAAATAGATTGGACTGGTATAGACATACATGAGACAGGTTTGGAATAAAGTATAGAAGTGAAATAAATAGAATGCCCAACAAAAAGGTACGTATTTAATTTCCATATGAGATTTTATGCGCCGTATCGGCTAGCCGCTTGGCTTTTTCTTTTTCTTTTTGAGATGAGAAGGACCGGGAAAGCTATTTGAAATTTCCCGATGCTCCCGGTACAAAGGAGGTTATGGCGAATTTTTCCGGGAATTTAAGGAGATAGAATATTTTTAAGATAATTTGATAGTTAGAAATCAACGTATCGATATATATAGAAGTCGATAAGAAAACGAACTTAGAAATAGAATAGTATAATAAAAAAAGGAAGTATAAGAATAAAATCTAGTAGGAATAGAAAGAGAAAATGTATATGTGTTTAAAGGTGAATAATCGGTTGTATGGTATTGATTATTCGAGTAAGTAGTCTTGTCTGTTTTGACGTTAAATGTTATTCAGTCAAGGTCTGAGAGGTAATTATACCCCAACTTGGTTGATTTCATGATATACCGATAAGTAGCAAGATTCAGGCTCGAAGATCAATGTGGAATAAGAATTAGTTAAATACTGTATTTGGGTTGTCGTAACGATGTTTTACACAACATCTGTTTTAACCCAAATATGTGCAAAACTTGGAAATAGAATAATGAACGTTTCCTAAGTATAGAAATAAACGAGATTGGAAAAGAGATAAGTAATTGGAATATTTTCCAATTATAAATAACATATATTTTCTAAAGTTTAGAAAATAAAAGAAGGCGACATATGGAAATGTTTTCCAAAGAACGTAAAAGGCCAATATGGTTATTGAAATATTTGATTAACAAATATTGATAAAGAAATAGAAAAGAGATTTAATTAATGGAATATTAATTAAAGGTTCAATGATTGTTGGATGTTTGGATGAACACTTGTTTTATTCGATAGTTAAATCATCGACTATCGAAACACTTGTTTTTATTCGATAGTTAAATCACAGACTATCGAAGTTTTGACCATCGTTGTCAATATTGAGAGACCGGTTGGATTATTATCCGAAGAACCACTCCATATTGGCAGTAGCGTGCGAATCAGATTATATAAAGATGTTCGAAGACGGAGTAGAGTGCAAGGACATTTTCTATTAATAGAAATAGTACCTTCAGTTCATCCTGTTCCTGGGTGACTTGTATGGATGAATGTCTGACAGAGTATTTCCAGAAAGGTCACGTACATTGATTTCTTCAACTGTACCAAGAGTGGAAGCGGAGGAGGAAACTTCTTTTAGCTGACACGTAATGTACTGTTGTAGACGTCAATTAGTGATTTTCGATGGATCTGACGATGTGACATTCGAAGTGAATCTGGTGTGATGATAAAGCGTAACTTCTAGCCTCAACATCCGGTAAATGACAGAAATCGGGCAAGCAGCATGGCTATGTAGGTCGCACCTATTAGGGTGTATAATCACCTGATCTAGAGTTTCATTTACTTCTAAAAATCTATTGTCGATGCTGTCCCATTCGGGAAACGGTTGCTGATCCCAACCGTTGGTGATATACATTCGATACACTCAAGCGAAATGAGTGGTCGGTCATGTGTGGCTGAGTTGCAAGATGTTCTTGTTGAACTCGGTGTATTCTCCTCTAGAGATATACCAGTGGAAGGTGGTTCCATACCTTGTCATAGTTGGAAATCCATTACCCAATACGTGCTTGCGGTTTTGATTGTATATATATGTGGAACGTGAGATGCAAACGTTCCACTAGATTGTTATTTACTTGATTTAGACATTATTATAATATCAAAAGAGTTTTGATATAAAGATAAGTCAAGTGTCTTATGAGATATCATTTAGTTTTCTGAAACTTTTTTTAAACTGTTTACTCATACCAGTCCCATGACTGACCCGGAGTTTATTTTGTTTTGTTCTACCTAAACTCTTGGATGCCTAAATTTGTACGGGCAGTCAAGTAGTTCAGGATTTTTCAGATATATCTAAAGGAGCTTGGAGCAGGAGGCTTCAGCGTTATCTAGTTATAGTGGTTCCGTTGTGTTGTAAGTGATGTACGTTGATATTGATGTATATTCAAGTACAGATTTGTATTTCAAAGTTATGTTATGAAATATATTTATTCGTTCCGCTGTGAGATTCGTGTTACTCTGATGTTGTGTTCTTCTTCTTCTATTCTAATTTTCTATCTTATCTTTCCTCACCCTCTAACTTCTTTCTATTAATGGTTCGAATTTCTGTGTTATTTGGGGTTGGACTTGTGTTTTTGGTCAGCTTAAATTCTACCGGATTTTTGGGTCACTACAATAACTCTAAATAACCAACTTCTAACCTATGAGAAAACATCGATTCTTCTTTTTGTCGATCATGAAGCTCCTTCTTGTCATTAATCAAAATAAGCCTTGAAACCTTTGACCCAACATTCTCCTCCTTTTTGATTGATGACAACATAGTTTGGTATTTCAATCTTCATTGCTATCTCTCCCTGTATATATGCTCCCCCTGAATTATATAACTAAGTCTCTGCAAGAAGGAATGTTAGTAACATTTTCTCCCCCTTTGTCATCGACAAAAAGGGTACACAACAGTGCATGAGATTATAATTGTAACAACATTATGTAGATAAAACATAGAACATCACACATAGATTGTAACACATATTACAAACCATACCAGACCAAACATACCAAACTAAGTTATGTAGCATACATACTTAATTAAAACACAGCACTAATTATGTACAAGTGCGGATATAAGTGTTTGAAATTAAAAGCATATCATTACAAAATATAGACAGAAGGAACTACTCGGATGGTCAATCCGAATTGGTTTCTTCTTCTTCTTCTGTGTCTCCTTCTTCTTTACTTTCTTCCTTGTCTTCGTCTTGTTCTTCCTCTTCCTCATTTCCACCTTCTTCAATATGTGATGTGCCACGACCTCGTTCACGTCCAGTACTCGTTCCAGAGCTGGTACCCTCTTCTGAAGATGTCCATGTGAAAGTAGGAGGCATTGGGCATTTTCCCGAGTCTTGAGCAAGTGTTGTGGAGGATGATGCACCACATGAAATTGCATCCCAAAGAATGCCGAAGAAAGACTTAAGTTTATTAAAACATTTATCGAGCTTAGTATCTAAACGATCGATCTTGTTATCCATCCTCTTATGTCGTGCTTCAAGAAGAAATTGATTCCTTGCAATTTGTTCGAGGGATTCTTTTGTTGACGAAGTAGGTGGAGGAATTCTAACGTCTTTCGGTCTTTGCATAGTAATTTGTGAGGAAGAAGCCTCTGGAGGACCTTGGTGTACATATTGCTCAAATGAAATAATGTTTAAGTATGGCTCGGGAAGTTTCATTCTATTCTTTGATTCTTTATTAATACACTTAGGCTTTGAAATTTTGGACTCGGGAAATGGAATTCCGCAATCCATTAGGAGGCGCATAATATATTCGTTGAAAAACAGATGTGGTCGAGAAAGTTTGTTTACCATTGAAATCTCATCAAAAATAATTTCAACTCAATTAACGCTGATATCTCCATAAATAGCATATAATGCCTTAAAATTCTCTCTGTAAACGGCGTCAAAATTTCCGGTCCTTGGTAATAGAGAATGCGTGATACAAAGATGAAGAATTCTAGCCGGGGGTCTTAAATTGATGCCTTTTGTACTTGACTTATGATCTTCAATGAACAAGTGACTAATTTTATCTCTAATATGAATAGGGCAGAAATCACTAGAGAATTTAATACCATTATTTTATGATTCAAGAACTTGTTCCATCCTTTCTTTTGAAATAAAAACATGCTTTCCACACACAACGGACCATAAACAATTTGATGAATTCTCCGTTTTGAATTTCTCCAAGTTGAGATTAGCGTAGAACAACTTAATCATGATGTGATTGAGTTCAACGTTGTTCATGTCGATGTTAAGAAGAGAATCAATACCTGCTCTCTTTGCAAGTGTTTCAACATCATAGAGAAAGAAATCGAAGAACTTGAGGAATGATCCTTGGTGAATAGTGTAATCCTTCATCTTGTTCCACCTCTTAACAGAGATTGGATCCATTAACCAGTGTTTAATGTGTGAATCGATAGGTTGGAGATGTGAGGAAGAAGAAGATGTTTTTGTTTTCTTATGTTTTGGAGCCATTGGAAAATGAATTGAATTGAAATTGAAGAGATTAGGGCTGATATGAATGGGTATTTTGAGTTTAAAAAGAGTTGAAAATGAAATGGTGTGTTGAATTTGAGTGTGAACCGACGTTTCTATATATAAAAACTATTTTATTCATGACCGGTCAACAGGAAATAATTCAGATGTCGACAGGTAAAGTTTTTGGATTGAAATTGAAAACAGAAATCGGTCGATAGGAGGTAATAGGGCGGTCGATAGGGAATGTTTCTGGGTTGAAATTGAAAACAGAAACCGGTCGACAGGAGGGAGTAGGGCGGTCGACAGGAAATGTTTCATATTTGAAAAAAAATAGTTTAAACATAAACCGGTCGACAAGACATTCTATACCGGTCGACCTAATTTTTCTCTGGTTTTAATTTTATGAACAGCGGTCGATAGGTGATTTTAACCGGTCGACAGGTACTGTATATTTTTGTTTTTCTTACTTTTACTGTTTATATATTCGAACTCTATTAAAACTTTATTATAAAATATAATAAATTATGAGGAATAAGACATAAATGCAACAAATAAAACAATATAAATGATCTCCTTAAATACGATATATAGAAATTATTTTCTAGGTTCCCAAGGAGAGTATTTATCTTTTGCACCTTCATTTTTACTAAAATTCCTATCCCATGTATTTGGTGTTCTTGAGGATGATGGCATATGTGTAGGCTTATGAAAGTAGTGTTTGTTGGAGCTACAAAAGAATGAAGCAATTTGTTCCAAATATGTTAGACGAGATGCCGTAAGTTTCTGCACATAATATATTTTGCGTTGAAGATCAGCTTGATGCTTCTGGTAATGATGAATATCATCTATTTTCTCTTTAGTACGTGGAGAACAAAATAACGCTTTCTTGCAACTTTTTGAGTTAGGTGTGGTATCAGGTGTACGTGAGTTTGGATGGTATCCTGGAGGAGGTTCTGGTGTTTTTGGGGAGTAGTGCTTGTCTGATTCGGAGCTAGTTATGGTGATGTGTGATCTTCGAGCGCATTCTTCGCAAATATGAGCCATTACAATATGAATGAAGAGGATAAATTCAGAAAGCACTCAACGAAGAGGTATATATAAGACTACTTCTATTTTTAGAAGAGGTCCATATTAATCTCACCACAAAATAACACTTTATTTTAGGAGAGAAAATAGTTAAGTAATAGCTATTTGTATAAGATAGAAAAGAACTCTGCAACGTTTAAAAAAATACAGTTTAATTTTCAAGTTCCTTTCTAGATAATAAACCTAGCTCTCTACGTAATTTTATGAAACTTGATTCGAGTAGAGGCTTGGTAAATATATCAGCTAGTTGATTCTCCGTGCTTACATATTCGCGATTTATATTTCCTTTTTCAATATTGTCTCTTAGAAAATGATGTCGAATGTCGATATGTTTAGTCCGAGAATGGTTAACCGGGTTTTTGGATAAGTTTATCGCACTTGTGTTATCACAATATATGAATGAATTTGATAAATTTATTGCAAAGTCTTTAAGTGTTTGTTGCATATATAAAACTTGTGTACATGCAAGAGTCGCTGATATATATTCCGCTTCACAAGTCGAGAGTGAAACACAATTTTGTTTCTTACTAAACCAAGAGACAAGTGATTTTCCAATAAAATGGCACGTACCACTTGTGCTTTTTCTATCCATTCGAGATCCTCCGAAATCAGCATCACTATATGATACTAACTCAAATGAACGATCTTTTGGATAGAAAAGACCAAAATCTTTGGTATTATTAAGATAGCGGATTATACGTTTCACTGCTCGTAAGTGTGATTCTTTAGGATTGGCTTGAAATCGTGCACATAAACAAACACTCATCATAATGTCAGGACGACTAGCCGTTAAATAAAAAAGAGAACCTATCATACTACGATATGTCTTTTGGTCTACACTTTTTCCATTCTCATCCTTTTCAAGATGAGTAGATGTACTCATAGGAGTAGTTTTTCCGGAAGTATTTTCAAGTCCAAATCTTTTAACAAGATTTCCACAATATTTTTCTTGATTTATGAAAATACCATTCGGAAGTTGTTTAATTTGAAGACCAAGAAAGTATGATAATTCTCCAATATGTGACATTTCAAATTCTTTGGTCATAACATCTGCAAATTCTATACAAAGTTTTTCATTTGTTGATCCAAAGATTATATCGTCCACATATATTTGAATAACCAATATATCTTTTTGCGAATGTTTAATAAATAATGTTTGATCAACCTTCCCTATATGAAAACACGAATCAATAAGATAATTTCGTAAACGTTCATACCAAGCACGTGGTGCTTGTTTTAAGCCGTACAAAGCCTTTTTAAGTTTAAATACATGATCCGGATATTTTTCATGTTTAAATAAAGGAGGTTGTTCAACATATACTCTTTCTTTTATAAACCTGTTTAAGAATGCACTCTTGACATCCATCTGATATAATTTAAAATTGTGATGACAAGCAAAAGATAATAAAATTCTAATAGCCTCTAGTCTTGCGACAGGTGCGAATGTTTCTTCATAATCAATACCTTCTTCTTGATTATAAACTTGTGCTACTAACCGTGCTTTATTTCTAGTGATATTCCCTTGTTCACCAGCCTTATTTTTATAAACCCGTTTAGTTCCTATAACTGATTGGTCAGTTGGCCTTGGAACAAGTTCCCATACATCATTGCGCTCGAACTGATTTAGTTCTTCTTGCATGGCAATGATCCAGTAGTCGTCGATAGCAGCTTCCTTAGGATTTTTCGGTTCGATATTCGAAATAAATGCAACATGACCCATTTGATTAAGTTGACTCCTTGTCCTAATCTGTGAGGTTACTTCTCCAATAACATTTTGAACCGGATGATCTCTTAGAATTCTAGGAGAAGATCTAAATCTAGGTGGAGAAGGTGCCACAGTAGGTTGAGGAATATCTTCAATAAATTCTGAGTCAGAGTCATTATTTGTGATGGTAGGATTATTAGTGACTATACTTTCTTCGTCATCTGATATATTATGAGATGGTTTATAGAATTTGTCAAAAGATACATGAAGTGATTCTTCAATAGTTTTAGTTCTCTTATTGAATATACGATAGGCCTTGCTTCGTTCCGAATATCCGACAAATATACCTTTATCGGATTTTGGATCAAATTTTCCTAGATAGTCTTTCGTATTTAAAATAAAACATTTAGAACCGAAAACTTTGAAATATGAGATATTTGGCTTTTTCTGATTAAATAGCTCATAAGATGTATTTTTCGTGAGAGGTCGAATAGATACACGATTCAAAACATAACACGCAGTTGCAACAGCTTCTGCCCAAAAATGTTTTGGTAAAGTGGATCCATTTAATAATGTTCTTGCACATTCTTGTAAAGTCCGATTTTTCCGTTCTACAACTCCATTTTGTTATGGATTTTGAGGAAACGAAAAATTATGATTAATACCTTTCTTTGTACAAAAATGTTCAAATTCATTATTTTTGAACTCTCCGCCATGATCACTTCTTATATTCTTAACCTTAAGTCCTTTTGACTTTTGAATTTTTTTGACGAAGGATTGGAAATGATTAAACGTGTCACTTTTATTTTTCAAGAAAATTACCCATGTATAACGAGAATAATCATCAACAATTACAAACACATACTGACTATGATTTATTGACTGAAACTGTGTTGGTCCGAATAAATCCATATGTAATAACTCAAGCGGTTGTAATGTTGATATGACTTTCTTGGATTTGAAAGATGATTTAGTCAATTTTCCTAGTTGACATGCATCACAAATATTATTAACCGTAAAGATCATTTTGGGTAGTCCTTTAACTAGATCATTTTTGGCTAGCTTATCAATAGTTCTGAAGTTTATGTGACAGAAACGTTTGTGCCATAGCCATGGATCATTATCATTTGCTACAAGACACATATCTGAATTATGATTGATGTTCATATTCATAATACAGATATTTTTGTCTCTATAACCTTCAAAAACTAGATTTCGATCTTTATCCAAAATACTACATTTATTATCCAGAAAAAAAAATGATAAAACCTTTGTCGCACAGTTGACTAATACTTAGTAAATTATGTTTCAAGTTTTTAACTAGCATGATATTAGTAATAAGAGGTAAGTTAGATGTACCGTAATTGTTCATATCGCCTTTGCCGATGATATAGCCTTTTGAATTATCTCCAAAAGTGACAGAGCCACATCCTGAATAAGTGATATTTGTTAATAAGTTCTTGTCTCCAGTCATATGCTTTGAGCAACCACTGTCCAGTATCCACTTTCCTCTTTTCTTAAGTGGGACCTGCAAAAAATAGAATTAAGATCATGGTACCCACTTTTTATAGGGTCCTAAGAGTCAGGTCTTAGGAGTCCAAACCCATACGGGTCCGGTATCCCCTTTATATAAATAATTGGAATTATGATGCACAGTATTCAAAAAAATTTGAATGTACTTGTTCCTAATTAAATTGTTATTTGTTTTAGGAACCCATATTTTAATATTCTTAATATTTTTCTTTTGAAATTTCACAACTGATTTTGGTTTGGAATATAATAAACTAAGATTTTTCTTAGCTTTAGTTTCTTGCATCTTTTTCTTTCTTTTATTACAAAGATGTCTCTTGGTCTTGTTTCTTATACCCCAAACCATGTTTATTTGTAGTAGACTGTGAACTTTCAATAATCTTTGTCAAATTTTCTCGACCTTTGCTGAAGTTAGAAACATTTTGAGTAATGTCATCTAACTTAGTTTGTAAGCTAGCTTTTTCTAGGTCTAGAATTTTGACTTTTGCCTTAAGCTCATGATTTTCAGCAGTAAGAGCATCATTTTTCTCTTTTTGAGTTTAAATTTCTTAACTCAAAAGAGTTAATTGAGAATTAATATTAGATGATGACTCTTGAAATTTTCAAGTTCCTCCTCTAATATTTTCTTCTCGTCTTTTAGCATATCACGCTCCAACTCTGCTTTACGTAAGTCTGCTTGAGCTTGTTTGCATTGTCGTTTCATATCTTTGAATTTATATATCAATTCAGCATTTATATCAAGAACTTCTTCAAAAGAAGGAATTTGTACCTCATCTTCTTTCGCCATAAAACATACATTTGCTTGTTCATCGTCTGAGTCACTTTCACTATCAGATGAAGATGAGTCTGAATCATCCCATGTTACTGAAAATGCTCGTTTCTTTGACTTGACCTTCTTGTGTTTGAATTTTTCATTTTCTGTCTTCTTCTTTTGTTCTGGACAATCATTTTGCATATGTCCCTTCTTGTGACAGTTAAAGCATTCTACATTTGATGAAGATGGTTTATTTGATCCAAACTTCTTTCTGTTGTAACGACTAGCCTTTCGTTGCTTTAAGAATTTCTTGAATCCTTTTGCAATGAATGCTAGATCTTCAGAATCTGAGATGTCTTCATCCTTTTTGGCATGAAATGCTACAATTTTCTTTTCTTCTTTTTGTTCTTTTCTAGTTTGCAGGTTAGCTTCATAGGACATAAGATTTCCTATCAGTTCATCTGGCTTCATGGAAAGATCATTAGCTTCTTCTATTGCTAATGCTTTTCCTTCCCATTCATAAGTCAGAGAATGTAGGACTGTTGAAACTACATCAAAATCAGAATATTTTTGCCCTAATGCAATAAGTGCATGATGAATGGTTTGAAACCGTGAATACATCTCATTGATTGTTTCACTTGGCTTCATTTTGAAATTTTGAAATTGACTTTTCAACATAGCTATTTTTGCTTGTTTAACCTTGTTAGTACCTTCATGAGTGGTTTTTAGCGATTGCCAAATTTGATATGCAGTGGTACATATACTAACACGGTTATATTCATTTTGATCTAATGCACAAAACAACATATTCATTGCTTTTGCATTTACAGTTGCTGCAGTTTTCTCAGCAGTCGTCCATTCTGTATACTCAGTTGTTGGATTTACTATTTCCTTCTGAGTAGCATTCCAAGCATCCTAGCTAGTTGACTGCATGTAAAAAACCATACGAGTTGCCCAATAACTATAATTAGGACCATTAAAGAAAGGAGGTCTTTGTGTCGATTGACCTTCCATGTAAGGGGTGTTAGTGCTACTACTTGGGTTATTTGCCATATTACTAGAATATATCAAATAACTGTGTTACAGTTATGAGATGACCGTGCTCTGATACCAATTGAAGGTGTATGCATGTACTTGCCGAGTATAATACACACAAGGGTCGTGTAATATGACAAACAATATTCAAGTATAAAGTAATAGCTAATCATAGAACAATATAATAGATAAGTAAATGCAGTAAAAGGAAAAATCACACCAGGGATTTTTATACTAGTTCGGAGCATCGTCCTACATCCAATCCAAGACATCTCTCTGAATTTTCACTAATAACCTCACTTCACCCAGAGGAACAGGTATACAACACTACTTGATTTACGGGCCACAAGCTCACCCACTTGATTTCACGGGCTACAAGCTTACCCACTTGATTTCATGGGCTACAAGCTTACCCACACAGGACTTTAATAATTACAAGAGTTTGACTTCTGAATGTGTTCTTATTTCAACACTGATTAGTCAATAATTGAGTACACTCTTCCTATAATCTTATCCTCAAATATGATTTGATGTTTGTGAAGATTTGGAAGTAGGTTATCGTATTAAATCACAAGAATATCAAATAAGCTTGGAGATTCAAACGATAGAATATTGAATATGAGTGCTTTTTAATGCCAAATAGAATGCAAAATAGATCGGAGAATAGAGAGTGAAATTCAGTTATTTGGATGAATGAAATATGATGTATTTATAATGATTGAGAAGTTATAATCATTAGTGAAAAGTTGCAATCAAAAGAGATGATTCCTGATGAAGAGAAATGGATGCAACCTTTCGTGAAAGAAGATGACTTTTAAAAGATATGCTTTGTTATTCAAAAAGCTGTTGACAGGTAAAATGTACAGGTAGACAGGTTTTTGACCGTTACCTTTAAAAAGCTGTTGACATGTTAATTTTTACAGGTAGACAGGTTTCATTTGAAATCCTGTTGACAAGTTAAAAATAACCTGTTGACATGTTTTTGTCAACTTGCTACAGAAAAGAGTTTTCATGAATATTTTTAAAAGCACTGAGAAGTATGATTATTTGAGGATAGATTTTAACATTTATAACTCTAAATAACCAACTTCTAACCTATGAAAAAACATCGATTCTTCTTTTTGTCGATCATGAAGCTCCTTCTTGTCATTAATCAAAATAAGCCTTGAAACCTTTGACTCAACATTCTCAACAGCTATGAAGGCCAAAGATGTTATGTCACTATCATTAATGGAGCAATATCCGAGGGAATCTATTAAGTCTTTTCTCAGTCGTTTCACTGCTGCTTTGTTTGAAGTGAGGAATCCGGAGCCGCGCATGATCCTAATGGCTCTATTTAATGCTACAGACAAGAAGAGTTAGTTTGGGAGTTGGATAAAGATGAAGGAACCAAATACATTAAAAAAAATCTATAAGAAGGTAGAGGAGTACATTAAGGTGGATGACGATCCTACTTATGGACAGGATGTTGGTGGGAGCAGCATTATTGAAGCTAAAAAGAATGTTGATACCCAGATCAATCAAAAGAGTACTCAGGCGCAGAAGTGAGCCAATGATGGGAAAGGAAACAAGGTTAATAAGAAGTTTCACCTTTTTGACTCAGCAATATTGAAGCCTCTGACTGATACCCCTGAGAACATCTATTTCGCAACGAAGGATGCGGAGGATTACCTAGAACCGTGGAAGATGAGGATAGGCGCCAATGCAACTAAGTACTGAAAATTTTGTCGATTCCATAATAAGCTAGGTCATAACAACAACAAATGTAAGCATTTGAATAGGTTGATTGAAGAGATGATTAGGAAGAATAGGCTACAACAGTACTTGAAGAAGCCGCAATCTACAAACTTTGCTCCAGCTTCCCAGGGGCAAGGTGCATCCACTAATCAATCAGGTCCAAGCAATAGAGCTCCGGTGCAGAGAAATTAAAGACCTGTGATCAAAACCATATCTGGAGGTCCTCATCCATCCGGAGGAAGTTGGGGGGATATTGAACGATATGTTAGAGCCTTGAAATATGTCCCAAAGGAGGAGATATGTCTGATACTGAGCAATACAATTCCCACGAAGCAGCAAAAGATCACTTATGAGGACATCGTGTTCAAGGAAAAGGATGCAGATGGGGTGAAAACACCCACTTTATATCCTATAGTTATAACAGTTGGAATAGGCCCGACAAAGGTCAAGAGGGTGCTTGCGGACTGTGATGCCTCAGTCAATATTCTATTCTAGAAGATGTTCAACCAAAAGAAAATCTCATTATTAGACGTTCAGGCATGTCAAGCAAAAATCCAAGGGTTCACGGGGGAACATAAGCATCCAATTGGAACCATTGATTTGCTTTTCAAATTGGGAGATAAGGTGGCCATCCTATAGCAGACTTTTATGCTGGTTGATGAAATTTCTGACTACAATGTATTCTTGGGGCAGACCTACCCTAGTAGATTTCAGGATTTCTTTGGCGCCTTAGTGCTCTACCTTGAAGTTCCCCACTGAGAATGGTGTTGGAATAATCAAGGGAGATCAAGACAGTGGAAGGGAATGCTACCTACTGAGCTGCGTGAAGCCAAGAAAAAAGATAAGGGAAAGAATGTGGAGGCTCCTCTCCGCATTCACAATTCCACCTTACAGCAGCTAGGGCACGACCCCTGCACTGGAGAGCATAGCGGAGCTTACAAAGAGATGGATCATTGTAAAGCCAGTGCAGGGGATGAGCGAGCAGGACCAGCTGAGATCACAATTCCTATATCAGTCTATCCTAAAGATCCTGATCGAGTGTTGAAGATAGGGTCTCAGCTATGCCAAAGGTTGCAAAAGGAATTGGTTGCGTTTCTTAGTGTTACTCTCGATGTGTTTACTTGGAGTCACTCTGACATGTGCGGCATATCCCCCGAAGTGGCAGTTCATGCATTAAACACCAACCCAAGCATCACAACAGTGAAGCAAAAAATAAGGATTTAGGTCCCTGAAAGGTCAATGTCTATCAAGGAAGAAGTGGATAGGCTGATAGAGAATCACTTTATTCGAGAGTTCGAGCATTGCCACAAGATATGTATCGATTATGGGTACTAACCTTGAGAGCATTTCCACAAGATATGTATCGATTATGGGTACTAACCTTAAAGAGTAGTACCCATATTCGATACATATCTTAATCGATTATGGGTACTAACCTTAATGGTTAGTACCCATAATCAATATATATCTTGTGGCAATGCTCTCTTATCCTGACTGGGTGTCGAATCCTGTGTTAGTGAAGAAGCCCAACGACAAATGGCAAGTGTGCATTGACTATTCTGATCTTAATAAGTCATGTCCCAAAGTTAGTTTCGGACTGACCAAAAGCGATCATCATGTGGATGCAACAACGGGTCAGGAGCTCTTATCTATCATGAATTTCTATTTGGGCTATAATCAGATCATGATGCATGAGCCAGATCAAGAAAACACGAGCTTCATCACATATGTTGGCTTATAATGCTATAAGGTGGTGCTGTTTGGGTTGAAGAATGTTGGGGCGACTTATCAGCGTCTCATCAATTCAATGTTCAAATCTTAGATTGGCACGACTATGGAAGTCTATATAGACGGCAAGCTGGTAAAGTCAAAAAGAGCAAATGATCACCAAGAGAATCCGACCAAGATGTTTGATATCTTGAGAAAGTACGACATGAAACTGAGTCCTCTTAAATGTTCGTTCGCAGTCGCATCGGGGAAATTCCTAGGATTTAAGGTTAATGCCAGGGAAATCGAAGCCAACCCTACTCATATTTCTGCATTGAGAGAAATGAGAGCTCCTAGAAGTGCACTCCGCTTTTCGATGCATTGAGAAAAGAAAGGAAGGATTTCCAATGGACTCCAGAATGTTAAACGACCTTCGAGGAGTTAGTCAAACATATGGAATCACCCCCAATGTTGTCAAAGCCTAAAGATGGAGAAGATCTATTTCTATATCTGGCAATTTCATTCCATGCCTTGAGTGCTGCATTGATCAGAGAGGATTCAAAGATTCAAAGGCCGGTATACTACATCAGCAAGAGGCTTACCGGGGTAGAGCTAAACTATCTGAAGTTGGAAAAGCTTACATATTGTCTTTTTATTGCCTCGAAGAAACTTAGGTCAAATTTCAAAGCTCGTTCTATCAAGGTACTCACAGACTATCCGCTAAAGCAAGTCTTGTGTCGTCCAGAGACTTCGTGGAGTTTGTTGAAGTGGAACATTAAACTCAGTCAATATGATATCACCTACCATTCGCGAAGGGTAATCAAAGGACAAGCTTTAGCAAACTTCATTCCTGAGTTTATGGATAAGGGAGATGAGAAAGAAGAGACTATTGAAGTGATCACTCGATGGAAGTTATTCGTTCATGGAGCCATGAACGAGTACTGCTCGGGAGCAGGAGTAGTGCTAGAGACTCCTTTGTTGGAGAATGGAGTTTTGATGACAACAAATTTATTTCAATTATCATTGATTATAAAATATATACTAACATTTCTGTCTAGAATATATATATACATGTATATGCAGGATTTATATATAGGAATTAATATTGAAAACTGCACAGTTTTAGAGATTCAAGAGATTCAAGATTTAGAGAAGATTCAAGACTCAAGAGTAATCAAGTTATCAAGATTTCAGGAGTTCAAGACAAATATCGTAATAGAGCCTAGTTTATATAAAAGACTCTGAATAGCACTCCAAGTTCAAATTCAAATTTTGTTTTTCAAAATTCCAGTTTTCAAAATTCTAGTTTTCAAAATT
This sequence comes from Allium sativum, assembly GCA_030737875.1. NCBI lineage: Eukaryota > Viridiplantae > Streptophyta > Magnoliopsida > Asparagales > Amaryllidaceae > Allium > Allium sativum. Next base: position 129,697,349 of record CM060913.1, on the reverse strand, counting down.
CTACTTTTAAAAATTCTAATTTCAAATAGTTTTTCTATCTTACTTATGATTTCAAATATAAGTTTTAAAGTTCATATAAGTTTATATATATTTATATACTTTATAGTTTTATATCTATATAGTTTTAAACCTTATAATGTTATAAATATGTTTATATAATTTATATTTATGTTTTCATATGATATTATAATTTATATTACTCATTTATATTACTATGTTTTAATTCAAAAATTTCCAGGATAGTATATATATTTAAACACTTGAAAATGTTTAAAATTCAAATATTTTAAGCATATATGTTGACATACATATATGTATATGTCGACATACAACTGTCATTTTTTCAATTGTCAAAGGAAGCGTCTTTTCATTATTTGTAATGTTCCTAAAGCGTTGCAACCTTTCAAATCTTATAAATAGGTGTTGAATTCGAATTTTTTTAACTATTCTTCTTCTCCATCTTCAACCCTCTGTATTCATCCATGAATATTTAATATTTTATTGATTTCTACAATTCTACTTTGCCGATTTCTACACTAATTACATAAAACTTCTTCTTTTCTAAATCTCTACTCATTACTCTCTGAATTGAAGTGCTATTGAAGAGTTATAGGTTTGTTGTAATCATTTCGGAAGTGTTTGGGAAAATGGTGTGTTTGTTGTAGCCCTAAAGTCAAGGAAAGGGAGTGCTGTTTAACTTGTAGCCATGAAATCAAGAGTGCTTGGAGTGGTGTTAACCTTGTAGCCGAGAAATCAAGGGGATTGTACTAGATATTGATATAGTAATAATACTTTATGCGATCTAGCATTGTGTGGGACTAGACGTATGAGTAATCCGAACCAGTATAAAATCCGGTGTGTTCTTTCCTTTTTCTGCATTTTATTTTTGTTTAATTCTGTCTTTGTGTTTAATTCTGTGTTTGTGTTTAATTATGTATTTGTGATCATCTCTATTGTGTGTGATTCATATAGTAGATCATATAAGTTTTATATTTTCGTAAATTCCTTATAAACACTATTCACCCCCCTCTAGTGTTAGTCTTGCTGTAAGATCCACATTCCACATTCCCTAACAATTGGTATCGGAGCAACGTTTTTCAAAAAGTTCATAATCGGATTTTTGAAAATAATAAATGGCAACCAACATTTGTATCTTTTGTAGAGGATCAGTCAACTTTTAGACCACCACTATTTAATGGTGATAATTATTCATATTGGGCATGTAAGACAAAAATATATTTACAGTCAGCAGGATAAGACACATGGAATATTACATAGACTGAACATGTAGAGCCCACAACTAATTTTGCACAATGGACTAATGAACAAAAGGCTGCTGCATAATGCAATTCTAAAGTCATGAATATGTTATTTAGTTCATTAGATAGTTGTAAATATGCTTATGAAATATGGAGAACGTTACAAGTTACTCATGAAGGAACCAATAAAGTTAAACAGACTAAGATTTTGATGCTAATTAATCAGCTTGAGTTATTCATACTGAACGAGAATGAATCTATCTCCGACATGTACTGCAGATTCTAAGAGTTAGTGCATTCACTGATAGCACTGGGAAAAACTTATTCAGAAGAAGACCAAGTCAGAAAAATATTGAGTTCATTGACTTCAGAATGGGATCAAAAAACATTAGCGATTGAGGAAGCCCATAATGTCAGCGAAATGAGGATTGAGGAGTTAATCAGAAATCTGATGTCTTTTGAAGTCCAATTGCAGAAAAGAAAGGAAAATAAGCCAACTGAAAAGAAATATGTAACATTTAAAGCAACAACAAATGATTCTGACTCAAGTAGTGAAGAAGATGAAGAAACAGCCTTAATGACAAGACATTTTAGAAAATTTCTGAGATACAGAATGAGAAATAACTTTCAAAGAAATAACCAAGGAAGTTTAGGAAGAAATAAAGATCAATGTTATAATTGCAATAAACCAGGCCATATAAAGAGAATGTGTCCATATCCAGATAAATCAAATCGGCAGACGGATAATAGTAATTCATGAAAGAATAGAAAGAGGGCATATGCAGCAGCTTTAGACGATCCAGATACATCATCAAGCGATGAGGAGCCAGAAACCAAAAATTCAAATGTGTGTTTCACAACAATTCAGAATTCAGAAAATATCGAAGAAAAGGATCTAAAAACCGGGTATGCCATAATTAATTTTTAATTTTTGGTTGAATGGATGTTTTGTTTTCTTTGATTGTTTACTTTGTTTTGAATTTGAAATTTAAATTTTAAAATTCAAACTTGAAATTTGAAATTCAAATTTGAAATTAGAATTTTGAAACTCAAAATAATAATAATAAAATTATAATTAGTAAAATAAATTTTGGACATTTGTTAGGACTAATATTATTCTAGGAAATAGTTAAAACTGAAATATAAATCGATAATTTAAAAATCAAAAGTCACAAAACCATATGTCCTTTGAAATTATGCATGTACGTCGACATACAAAGAAGGGGATGTAGACATAAAGGCCTGTAAAATGAAATTCAAAATTTGAATTTCAAAAGTTTAGGCTTTCAAACATCCCTCTAACTTTTCACCAAATCCCAAGGTCTGAAAAGGTATCATTGATTTCAAAAAATTATGCCCATTCAATTCTTATCTATTCAATCTATGACACCCCACATCCGTTAATGTCACTCTTTATCAGAATGCATTAAGTTTCGTGAAGCGTTATAGGTAAACAGAAATAGAAATATTACAAGACATATATAAAATAATAGCGGAATTTAAAACTTTATAAATCTAAAAAAAAGACCCATTTCATAAATTTAAAAACTTATGTCTTGTACTAAAATCATCAGAATACAATAATGTAATATAGCCATATCCGAGAAGACAGGAAATCAAAACGGTACGTCTAAGCAGCTCCAAGCAGAGTGAAAGAGAATCCAAATCAAGCCTGAGTATTCCCACCCTGAGAACCTGGGGGAACGGAAGAGAGAGAAGAGGAAACAAAATGGGTCAGACATAAAGTCTGGCAAGTCCAATTACTTTTAGCATATAAATAAGTAAAAGCATCGTGACAGGTATAAAAACTGGATGAGAGAGATAACAATATCATAAGGCAGGTATAGCCAACTGAGCAGGATAAACTGAATAATCGAAACAGAATATATTGCGCTTCCTAAATACTTTTCTCTTCACCATTACTAGTATAACAAGAACAAGATGATCCCAACAAGTACAAGATGGTAGACATAGGTGTACTTCTAGTAGCGGGTTTTACCCCAAACAGAATTAACTGGTTCCTAAATAGAAATAATGGGTATTAACCCAAACAAAAATACAGGTATCCCACAGAAACAGACAAGACTAGCTATACCCTAATTACTACCCCTCAATTGATCGGCTACCTATCGCGTAAATACCCTATGTCGGCCCCACAGTAGGGTGTATTATTTCCTAAAGTGGCAACCTACAGAACGACACAAACCTATTTACTGGTGCTACAACGGCTTATTTTCCCAGAGCAAGCCATACTCATGCACGAACATGAGTCCGTTGGAACACGCCAGTATACACCTCCATCCAAATGAACCTCTTACAATCAGCTCAGTAAGCATGCCCTGACACGGGGTCCCCCTTTAATACCCTAATAGGTTACTGACTAAGATGGGTCCCACACAATAGATGACACAAGCCAACCCTTACAGATTTTGTATCCCCAATTAACTAGGATTTTGACAGGTTATTCCTAACAGATTTAATAGATTCGCATAACCCCTATAAATTTACGGGTTAAACTTTATAATTTAATGGGTCCGTATAACTCCAACAGATGTAACCGGTTAAGATTTCTAGGCTAACAGGTTCGTATAACCCCCACAAATTTAATAGGTTTACTTAACCCCACAGATTTAATAGGTTTACTTAATCCCATAGATTTAACGGGTTTACTTAACCCCACAAATTTAACGGATTTCCAGATTTACAGACTACTTAATTTATAGTTAAATACAACTTGTCTTATTTCATAAGTTATCCCCTTTCTTTATCGTTTATTATAACCTAAGTTATAACTACTACTTATCCCTAGGACAAGCCTACCTATTATCTTTCCTTTTCCCATTCTGGTTTATTCATAATAGGTTATTATCCTTCTCCGTTCATGCATGTTAATGCACCAGACCTCTCACATTAAGTTGACCGCTTATGGATGTTGGATATGTCGGGCGGTTCCTGGCAGATTTCTACCACAACTCGAACTCAACCTCGTTTCTTAGCACCGTTACGTGAACATTTATGCACTCGACCCCTCACATTAGATTAACCACTTGTGGACACTGGATTTGCTGGGCGGTTCCGGGCTGACTCTACCACAAGTGTAATCTAACCTCGTGTCTAAGTGCGGTTACAGTTTCTAACTACTGTAAATCTAGGCATATTCATTCTTAAACAATTATTCATGCTCATCGTAGGGATTAAAAAGGCTTCACAGATTCTTTATAGTTCCATTAACATGTTTCAATTAATCTTAAATTAAGCCTACAGATTTATATAACCCAAATTACGGTCATAATTCACAATATAATATTTGCCCTAAGTTTTAGTCAAATTGTACAGTACAGGTTATGCCCGAAAAACCAGTCATGTTTTACAATACAAGTTATGACCCAAATTAAAGTTTTAGATCAAGGTACAAATTATGCCCAAATCTCAATCATGTTTGAATATAAGTTATGCCCCAAATTAACATTCCCGCTTTTCCCAATTTCATGCGATCTCATATTTTAGCGATAGGCCTAGGCTCGAAGGTAGCCTGGTTATAAAAATAAAAAGGGAAAAAGGCAGAGAAGAGAACAAAAATAAGCAGAGTAAATAAAACTGGCAAATGATGATAGAATCAGTCCCACTAACAGGATAAGCATACAGTGACATGATTAGGCAAACTAACAGAAGAGGCATACGGTGACATGATTAGGCAAACTAACAAAATAGGGATTTCCTGAATATGTATACTGAGATTTAAGCAATGAATTGGGCATATAAGTAATGGTAGGTCTGTTAAGATTCAAATTACTAACAGGCATAGGCTTAGATCCAAACTTATAAACATGTGAAGATTACATTTTAGGTGTTTATATCTAAAAGCAACATAAACTCACTGTGATTGGATCTAAAGATCAATAGGCTGAAGTTGTAGAAGAAATTCTTGAATGCGTAAGAATCGTTGTTGCAGTTGAATAGGCTATTTTAATCAAACTTGGTGCAACACTTTGTTGTCTCCATTATTATTTTTTGAATAAAACAATGAGAATGAGGTCATATTTATAGCCTAAGGTCAACGAATCAGGTCAAGAAACAAGTCCAGGTACAAAAAGGGAATTCTGGCCAGATCTGTATATGGGTTCGAACTCCCCCCTTTGGGTGTCGACCCTAGGGTCGACCCATGGGTCGACCCCCAAACACCCTGGGTCGACTCAAAATGAGTCGATTCCAGTTTTTGGCCTTCCCACTTTGCTATTTTGAAAATTTTGATGTTTGAATATTTGGTTTATTTGTATATATATAATTCTCTTTTGTGTATACAAATTTTTAGGCTTAATAACTTCTTCATACGATGTCCGTTTCATGCAAACTTGAAGTCTATATTAAGTAAAATTCCGAGACGAACGGAATGGCGCAATCCATTTTAATTAATTCCCAATATTTAATTAAGTATTCTTTAATTTATCATTCTAGTGTTCTTTAAAATTACGGGGTGTTACATTCTCCCCTACTTAAAGGATTTCGTCCCCAAAATCTCTATGTTAAGAGGAATGTATATCCTAATGTCCATCATCCATCCACTAATTCACAAATCACAGGCATCCATTGTCCTTAAAAGATTTCTAATGCTTATATGAACACATGCAAAGGTGTGTGTATATGTCCCTATGCTAATGCGAAATATCAGGCGGTTTACTAATTCAGTCGACCTCTTCAATGCAATTCATGTTCGTGTTATGAGTCCAACATGTATGCAAATAATCCTAACATATCATGTAAATGTTATATGCATGCATAATCGTCCATCCAAATGTAACATCCATATGACGATTCCCTTTTTCATCCATAAAAAGAAAAAAATGGCAAATGCATCCATATGTAGTATGAGAGTGATTGAGCCGATCTAGTGCCTAATGTGCGTGTATATGCATCCACGAGCAACCACTAGCAAACACTTGCATCCATCAAACAAACATGTCTCAGACACATGTTTACATCCATGGGATTTCTACCTAAAGGTCGAAGATTCGATCGATGGGGTATACACGAATGATAGAAGCAACTACGAATAAAAGCTTTGAAAAGGAAGTTAAGAACATAATCCCAAAAAGGAAAGAGTATGAAGCGTAGTTCTTGTCTTCAGTCTCCCAAGTCTCATCCTCGCTGTCTTCTCCCCATTGCACTTTTATTAACTTAACATCCCTGTCGCGTAGTTTCTTAACCTCTGATCCAAGTATACGGGTAGGAACTCGTCTAATTTTCGCCTCTTGTTCTACCTCTACTCCCTCAAGCATGCTCGGCTCAACTACCTCTGCTGTATCGTGCAGACACTTCCGCAAATAAGAAATGAGGAAAAACATCATGAATATCCACACATAAGCGAAGCGAGCTGTACGCCTTAGTTACAAAGACGGCCGGAGCACCCCATTCTGATATACTTCGCCTAACCGACACCATTTCAATTAGCTCCCCTACTTGTTTGCTGAGCTTCCTCTTTTCCCTAGGAGTCATGTGGCGCACAAGTAATGCGACTGGCTTCGCATTATCTACCAAGTATATCTGGAAATCAATCTCGCGCCTCAAAGGTAAGCCCCTAACCTCCTCGAAAACATCTAGATACTTACAAACTACATGTACAGATCGCAAATCAACCACAGAAGCATCAAGTGATTCTAGGAAACTAAGCATGACAGACCCCCTTGGTTCACTAGAAATCTCGAGAGTCCTCCCACGACAAGTCGGAAGTCTAACGACCCTCCTCTACCAATCCAGAATGGCACCATACATGGCTAGCCAATCCATCCCTAGAATCATACAGTATCCTATAAAACCAAGTACATATGCGTCGTGCTCAAACTCGACGCCCCAAAGCAGATATCCTCAAACCCCGACAAATCATAGACATATGAGCTGTACCCCAAATGGACTTTGAGATAATAACGGGATCAGAAACAATACTAGTAATAAGGTGCAGAGACTCAATCACAGAATCAGATATAAAAGAGTGAGAAGCGCCAGAATAAAAAAAAGTCCTAACTGGATGATCGGAAGGAGAAATAAAACCTTCAATAAAAACTTTCATACCTCTGTCCGGTACACTGGCCTCGAAAGCATGCACTTGCCCTCTAGAAGATCACGTCTTTTGGCCCTGTCCTTGCTTCTTTGGGCCATCCTTAATAAAGTGTTCGACCTTACTACAATGAAAACAAGCATTCCTTTTTCTGCAACCCTTGGCCAAATGACCCAAGTTCCTACAAGCATAACATTTCTTTTTTCCTTTATTTGAACTTTATTATGCTTCCCTTATCTCATCCATGATCCCTTCTTAGATCACCATTTTTCTCATCCTTGGGTTGTGCTCCTTAGCCTAAACCCACTTATTCTCCTTTTTACCATCCTTGTGTAATATGCTAACAAGTCTCTAGAAAGCTGCCTCCATCGCATGGAAATCCTTACTAAGCTTGAGAGAAAATTAGCCGCAGGTGGAACTACTGCGGCTACAGATGGAGGTTCGACACTTCCTTTCCCTTCGACATGTGTCATAGTTTTAACATGCCTATGGAACCATAACACAATGGGGACACTCTTAGGGAAGAATCGGTTCCCCAGACATGCTGAAAAGAAAAGGAAAAGGGATTCAAGCGAAGAATCGAGAGATATTTTATATGCCTTTGGGGAATATGTTTTTCAAAAACAGGCTTTTATTTCGAAAATACTTTCTTTTAAAACCTTTTTGAAATAATTTTCAAAAACTTTTATTCGATCTAGTAACCTTCAGCTCTGATACCAAATGTGACACTATGAAGTCGGCTATCGCTTGCCCCCGAATTGACCGTCTGGGCTGAAAGTTCAAGTCAAATTGACTTAACTCAATATTCCATTTGAGTAACCTTCCAGATGCCTCCGGTCTCTGCAAAACTTGCTTGAGTGGATGATCAGTGTATATGGTGATAGGATGTGCCTGAAAGTAGTGCCGAAGTTTTCTGGAGGCAATCAGTAAACTATACGCCAGCTTTTCTATCCGTGGATAATTACGCTCTCCTGCTGTCAATTTTTTGCTTACATAATACACAGGTCTTTGGACCTTATCCTCTTCCCTTACCAACGCTGAGCTGATCGCATGGGATGACACTGCCAAATACACGAATAAATCCTCGTGATCTATTGGTTTAGATAGAATCGGATGTTTCTCCAAGTGCCTGAGCAAATTCTGAAATGCTTCTACGCAGTCGGGTGTCCATTTAAAGTGGCGTTTTCCTCGCTTTATTAATTCAAAGAAGGGAATGCACTTATCCGTAGCCCTGGAGATAAATCTGCTTAGTGCGGCCACTTTTCCGGCAAGGCTTTGCACATCCCTAATTTGCCTAGGTTCCTGAATGTTTCTGATTGCCGCGATCTGGTCGGGATTAATCTCGATACCGCGGGAACTGACAATGAATCCCAAGAATTTTCCAGAAGCAACACCAAATGAACATTTGGTTGGATTGAGTTTCATTCCATACTTTCGAAGAATGCTGAACATCTCTGCCAGGTCAGTAGTGTGTTGAGAGGATTGCTTGGATTTAACCAACATATCGTCGACGTATACTTCCATTGTTTTCCCGATTTGGTTATAAAACATTCTGTTGACCAAACGTTGATATGTAGCGCCTGCGTTCTTCAAACCAAAGGGCATTACCACATAACAATATAACCCCAGATCAGTGATAAAACTAGTGTGCTCTTGATCTGGAACATGCATCGGAATTTGGTTGTATCCTGAATAAGCATCCATAAATGAGAGGAGCTCGTGACCTGCCGTCGAGTTTACCAACTGGTCAATTTGAGGTAATGGGAAACTATCCTTTGGACAGGCTTTGTTCAAATCCGAGAAGTCGATACACGTTCGCCACTTCCCGTTGGCCTTCTTTACCAGGACCGGGTTCGAAATCCAGTCTGGGTAGGTTGAATCTCTGATAAACCCATTACTCTTTAGCTTTCCAACCTCTTCTTTCAAGGCAGCGGACCTCTTTGGGCCCAGCATTCGCCTTTTTTGCTTTACTGGAGGATGTTTGGGGTCAATGCTCAAGGAATGGCTCATGATTGATGGGGATATCCCACACATGTCCGCGTGGGTCCAAGCAAATACGTCCAAATTGTTCTTTAAGAAATCTGTCAACTCTTCAGCAAGATTCGGACTTAACTGGGATCCAATCTTAAGGACCTTCTCCGGGTCACTGTCATCGATTGGTACATCCACAGTTGCCTCGTTGGGAGTCGCCATTCTGCCCCCGGGTTCTTGATCCTCTCTGGGATCTATATCCTCGGGCATCTCTCTGGGCAACTCTCCAACGATTATCCTCTTTGGTTGCTATAAGGTCTCCGCCCCCGAAGGGGGAGAAGTGCCTTTAGTTTCAATATCTCCTCCGTTGCGAAGTAACTTTAGTTCGGCAACATAACACGCTCGCGCAGCAACTTGATCCCCTCTGACGATACCAATGCCGGCTTCTGTGGGGAATTTCAATAACAAGCACCAGGGGGCTATACAGGCTCTGAACTTTGCGAGGGCCGGTCGGCCCAAGAAGGCATTGTAGGGCGATTCAACATCCAAAACCACAAAGGGAAGGATTCTCACTCTCTGGCGTTCTCCTTCCCCAAGCGTAACTGGCAACTCTACATAACCCATCGGAGCAGTGGATGCTCCGTTGAATCCACGGATCCATCCTTGGCAGGGCTTCAAGTCTTTTATTTCAAGATTCATCTGGTCAAAGGCCTTTTTGAAGAGAATATTAACAGAACTCCCGTTGTCCACCAGAACCTTATGAACAATGGCTGGCCCAATGGGTATTGTAATTACAAGTGGATCTTCAGTTGGAGCATGGACTCCGATGCTTTTTCGTTCTCGGAAAACAACATCATCGGTCATCATCTTCTGCTGCTTCACTGGGATACTGTCCTCGGGGTTACTACATTCTCCTACCTCGAGGTGTTGTTTGGCCGCATTGATGTATTGATCTAATGCTTTGGAACTGTGCCCAGCAAGATAGAGTCCTCCGATCACGGTATTGATAACAATATTCTTTCCTTTTTGCTGAGCAGTCGGCCTAGCAGCAAGTTAATGTCACTCTTTATCAGAATGCATTAAGTTTCATGAAGTGTTATAGGTAAATAGAAACAGAAACATTACTATACAGATATAAAATAACAGCGGAATTCAAAACTTTATTAAACATAAATCATCGTGGTCCAAAACGTAGTTACATCATAAGTCCGAAATAAAGAAAATCCATTTCATCAATTTAAAAACTTATGTCTTGTACTAAAATCATCATAGTACAATGATATATGAAAAGCATAATAAGAAAATAATAGCCATATCCGAGAAGATAGGAAATCAAAGTGGTACACCTAAGCAGCTCCAAGCAGAAGGAAACAGAGAATCCAAATCAAGCCTGAGTATTACCACCCTGAGAACCTAGGGGGAAACGAAAGAGAGAGAAGAGGAAACAAAATGGGTCAGACATAAAGTCCAGCGATTCCATTTACTTTTAGCATATAAATAAGTAAAAGCATCATTACAGGTATATAAACTGGATGAGAGAGATAACAATATCATAAGGTAGGTATAACAAACTGAGCAGGATAAACTGAATAATCGAAACAGAATATATTGCGCTTTCTAAATACTTTTCTCTGAACCATTACTAGTATTACAAGAACAATGATCCCAACAAGTACAAGATGGTAGACTTAGGTGTACTTCTAGTAGCGGGTTTTACCCCAAACAGAATTAACTGGTACCTAAATAGAAATAACGGGTGTTAACCCAAACAGAAATACAGGTACCCCACAGAAACAGACAGGACTAGTTGTACCCTAATTACTCCCCCCCAATCGATTGGCTCCCTATCCCGTAAATACCCTGCGTCGGCCCCATAGTAGGGTGTATTACTTCCTAAAGTGGCAGTCTACAGAAGGACACAGACCTATTTACTGGTGCTCCAACGACATATTTTCCCAGATCAAGCCATACTCATGCACGCACATGAGTTGGTGGAACGCGCCAGTACACACATCCTCCCAGATGAACCTCTTACCATCAATTCAGTAAGCATGCCCTGACCCCTACCTAGTGCGGTGTCCCCCTTTAATACTAGAATAGGTTGCTGACTAATATGGGTCCCAAACAATAGATGAAAGAAGCCAACCCTTATAGATCTTGTGTCCCCAATTAACTAGGATTTTGACAGGTTATGTGTGACGGCCCGCCTCGCACCAGCCTGCATTTCCTCCAAAAGTGCGCTGTACACATGCCCGACTAGCACAAGACGGTCGTCAGAAGAAAGGAAAGAAGAGAATGAACTAATCAAGAAACCTGTAGAATGTCTCACAGCGCATGGAATAAAATATAATAATAACATACTTGACACAAATACAAGCGAGACAGTGCATAAGCTGATAACTAGAATCAACATCAATCATCAAAGCAGCGGAAATCCAAATACAGCTTATTACAATTTTCCAAATTTACTGTCTCTAAACGAAAGAAAGCTGAAGTAGAAGATACACCAACAATGCCCAAGCAGTGATCTTCAACAACACAGGGAGAATACTATATATATATTACGTGGAAGCCTCCTGCTCGTCTCCGGATCATCTACCCGTGCATCACCAGCTAACCTGTCTTTAGTCTGCTCGTGTGAGCACCCAGAGTAATAAGAGGAGACATAAAACTCTGGGTCAGACATAAAGCCTGGTATGAGCGATAAGCATCTAAACAGAGTAATAACAGGTATACTAAACCATACCTGAATCTGGACCTGCAACCAAAGAGTTAGTACCACATACCGTACAATACTCCAAGGTGCCATAATAAATAGTGTAAGAATACGGGGGTGGGGTGTGCATGTCATAATGATAGCAAACAATTCATCCATAGCAACCATCCTCACATTTCTCACTCAGTGCGTAAAGCATACGATATCTACCACTTTGGAACACTAGACAAACTGAGGTAACGACGAATCCCGACTGGTAGAAACCCTGCTGTGACCAAGCCAAACACTTGGAGTCATGACCAAACATTTCAATGACCCACTTCATTGGTCGTAGCCCTTGGTTCTACCGATGCCATAATGGCCCTGAATCCGCCTTCGTACCTCCTACCATAGTGGTCCGAAGTTATAGACGTCGATAACTCCTTGGCACGCGTCCCGCAGCAAAGCCCAACCATGAAGCGAACTCATTGATTCCCATCTGAATCTTAAGCCTAACTTCTCATTCGGATTTCCTTTGCATCTCGGGTTTGGTCGAATTGGAGTGGGTCTTCATAAGAGTTGTCGCGCAGTCCTGGAATTCGGTTCGGTTCGGTAGTCATCATCTTCGTCGGTTCGGTTCGGTAGTCATCTTTTCCATTCGGTTCGGTGCTCCTTCGGTTCGGGTTCTCCACTTGGTTCGGTTCGGAAGTGTAGTGCCTATTCTCTGGTTGGTTCGGTGGTTGCTCCCTTCTAAGTTCCCATACCCGATCCTGTCCTTCTCCAATTGCCGATCCGCTCCGCCCCCTTAGCTTGCTCCGATCCGATCCTCTCCAGTCCGATCCGCTCCACAGCTCCGATCCGATCCGCTCCCTAGTTTCGATCCGATCCGCTCCCTAGTTCCGATCCAATCCCCCTTGTCCACTCCAACTCTAAGCAAACAGCCTTCCTTCTCGCCGATCCTCCTCCAGTGACAAGCTCCGATCCAGTTCAGATTTCCTTGGTCAGTTCACAAATCCGATCCGACCCTCTACTCCGATCCGATCCGGTTCGGAACCTGCACATTTCTGCAACTTTCCAGCGAGCTTTCTACGCCATTCGACGACGTTTTCGACCAATCTAACTATTCTAATCAATCATAAAACATACCATAGAGTCATAGCAACATGTAAGAACAACCACAAACACCTAACAACAATTCAAATGAACCAAAATGGATCAAAAGTGGCTAAAACCTCACATTTGCCTATAATCCCTCTTAATCATGTTTAAGCATACGATTAGCAAAACACATCGAAATTAACCCAAATTTCTAACAGAGCCTTAAAACATTATTTTAGAATTTTAAGAATTTTCCAGAATTTATTTACGTATAAATTCGCTAATCTTCACTAATTACCCTTAATTAACTGTAATTAGTGTCAAAATGATGCTATCACTCACCTTTGCCACAACTAGAACCCCAAAACTGAAATATTCTCTGGTTTGGCGCTGTTCCCAATCTTACACAGCAGCTCCACCTCGGTTCTCGTGCTAATACTCCTTGGTTTGATGTTTGCTTAACCTAATCTTCAATTAGAAAGTGATTTTTGGGTGTTTTAGAGAGATTTAGAGAGTGGAGGCCATGGCTAGGTCAAGAGAAATGAAAGTGGCGGCTGGAAAATGTCTAAAGAAATGTTTTCTAACCCTAATCAGCCTCCATATACCCATAAACCCGAAATTCCCCTTGGGCCTAGCTGCTAATCACCCGGTTAAGCCCAATTAAGCTGTTTTTAACCATCTGAAACTTGTTTCAGCCATATCTCCCAAAAGGTAAGTCTGTTTGGCTAATGTGACCACTCTACGGAAAGAGAAACCATCATCCGAAGCCAATGGAAGTGGTTTCAGGTCAAAATTCCTTTCCAGTCAAAAGTTATGGCCAAAACAGTGCCAACTAGGGGTAAAATGGTCATTTAAAAATCGGGAAAAATCATGAACATGGGAAATGACCCCAATAGTCGTCTCCCAAAGTTACATGACCATACGACTTTGTAATTGAAAGAAATAAATATTCTACGATCCTATGATGCGTAGAATACGGGTCGTTACACTCTCCCCCCCTTAAGAAATTTCGTCTCCGAAATTCCTTAACCCAGAACATACAAGGGATCCTGCATGCCTAACAACCACATATAACAATCAAACATGCAAAACAAGCAAACAAGCCTATCCTAGCATGCGGAAAAACTAAATCGAAGTCAAAATCTTAACAGACAAAGAGTTCTGGATACTTCTTCTTTATGTCCTTCTCTGTTTCCCAAGTACAATCGCTCTCGTCCTCGCTCCACTGTACCTTGACTAGCTTCACCGCCTTCCTTCGAAGTTGCTTCATGTCGTACTCGACAATACGGGCCTGCCTGCGGTTCCCAACCGCCTCGGGTTCTACTTCGAAGTCCTCTAACTGATCAGGTGAAATAGTCATATCTGAGTCGTGAACGAACTTCCTTAGTTGGGAAACATGAAATACGTTATGAACTCCCGCCATCTTCTCTGGTAAGTCAATTCTATATGCCAAATTCCCGACTAGTTCAAGAACAGGGAATAGGCCAACAAATCTTGGTGCCAACTTGCCTCTCCTGCCAAATCGTATTACGCTCTTCAACGGAGAAATCTTGACAAACACCAAGTCGCCAACGGAGAATTTTAAGTCTCTTCTCCTCTTATCAGCATAACTCTTCTGCCTATCTTGGGCTGCCTTCATTCGTTGCTGAATGATCTTGATCTTATCTGAAGTTTCCCTCACCACATCTGGTCCAAGCATAAACTTCTCGCCAGTCTCTATCCAACATGATGGTGAGTTGCACGGTCTTCCATACAAAGCTTCAAATGGAGCCATACCGATACTGGATTGGTAACTATTATTATATGCAAACTCTACTAGATGCAAATGGTCATCCCATGATCCACCAAAATCCAATATACATGCTCTCAAGAGATCTTCCAAAATACGGTTCACCCTCTCCGTCTGACCGTCGGTCTGAGGATGATATGCGGTACTGAGATGTAACTCTGACCCTAGAGCCTCTTGTAAGCTCTTCCAAAACCCACTAGTAAACAACGGGTCTCGGTCGCTCACAATGCCTTTAGGTACTCCATGAAATCTCACTACCCACTTCATATACAATTCTGCTAACTTAGCTGCCGTTCTGGTCGATTTGACTGGTATAAACCTTGCACTTTTAGTCAGTCGATCTTCAATTACCCAAATGTTGTCATATCCCGATCTAGTCCTTGGTAAACCATCGATGAAATCCATCGAGACTTGCTCCCATTTCCATTCGGGAATTTCTAATGGCTGTAACAAACCACTAGGCTTCTTTTGCTCGGCTTTAACTAACTGGCAATTCATGCATTTGGATATAAATTTCCCAACGTCCCTTTTCATTCCTTCCCAGTAGTAAGTCTGCTTCATATCTCGATACATCTTATTACCACCGGGGTGTATAGTCAGCTTTGAGTGATGACATTCTCTAAGCACTTCATCTCTCAATCCATTGACATTGGGTACAACAAGCTTTCCATTCTTTCTAAGCCATCTATCTCGATCAAGCCCATACTCGTTCATCTCCTCATCGATACCCATCTCTAACTTGGAGATGATTTCCAATAGGTTAGGATCGTCCCTCTGGCTAGAGCCGATCCGCTCAATCAAAGTGGGTCTGATCGTCAAACTTGCTAACATTTCTGGATCCAATTCGCACTTTGGTCTGAAATCAAACCCCGCGATAAACTCCAGTTGCTTCCATTCAAGGAACATAGTCCCTAAGCTGGCATGTCTTCTACTCAATGCATCAGCCACCGCATTGCCCTTTCCTGGTGTGTATGCGATGTCAAAATCATAGGAAGCTAAGAACTCTAACCATCTCTGCTGACGGAGATTTAAATCCTTCTGGGAGAATAGATACTTCAACGACTTATGATCTGTAAACAGCTCAAATCTTTCTCCCAAGAGATAGTGTCTCCACATCTTTAACGCGAACACGATCGCTGCCAATTCTAAATCATGGGTAGGGTATCTTCTCTCGTGCGGTTTCAATTGCCGACTTGCATAAGCTACAAGCCTACCGCCTTGCATCAATACAGCACCCAATCCGGTACCACAAGCATCCGTGTATACCGTCATCTCTTCATCCCCCTTAGGAATGACTAACACTGGTGCGCTTGTCAACTTGTCCTTTAGACTTCTGAATGCATTCTCGCACCTTTCATCCCAGACAAAAGCTTGATTCTTCTTGGTCAACTGGGTCAATGGTGCTGCTATCTTGGAGAAACTTTGGATAAACTTACGATAATATCCCGCTAACCCCAAGAAACTTCTTACATCTGTTGCATTCTTGGGCGTAGGCCAATCTTGTACCGTAGCCACCTTTGCTGGGTCCACGGCAATACCATTCTCTGATACAACATGGCCCAAGAACCTCACTTCCCTCTTCCAGAAGTGACACTTAGAAAACTTGGCTTTCAATTGGTGTTTTCTCAACACCTCCATCACTATTCTTAAATGTCCCTTGTGTTCTTCCTCTGTCCTCGAGTAGACCAAAATATCATCAACGAACACAAGGACAAACTTATTCAACTGATCTCTGAATACCCTATTCATAAGATCCACAAAATATGCTGGGGCATTGGTCAGCCCGAATGGCATGACCAACCACTCATAAAACCCAGACGGCGTCCGAAATGCCGTTTTAGCTATACTCTCAGCTTCCACTCTAAGCTGATGAAAACCTGTCGCGAGATCCAACTGAGAAAATACTCTCGCGCCACTCAACTGATCAAACAAATCATCTATCCGCGGTAGAGGATACTTGTTCTTCCTCGTTACTTTATTCAACTCGCGGTAGTCTACACACAAACGAAGGGAACCATCCGCCTTGGTAGCAAACACAACTGGTGCTCCCCATTCAGAAACACTCCTTCTGATAAATCCCTTCTTCAAAAGATCGCTGACTTGCACCTCGAGCTCTCGCTGCTCCCTTGGTGCCATACGACGAAGTGGCATCACTATAGGCCTGGCATCTTTTACCAAATCAATACGGTACTCAATCTCTCGGTGTGGTGGAAGTCCGGTCACTTCTTCGAAAACATCCGGATACTGGCCAACCACGGGCAAACCTGACAACTCACTATGCGGAATGTCGAGGGAGTTTAGAAAACTAGCCAATACCCCCTTACTGGGTAGACCACCAAACACTATCCTCCGCCCATCATCCGCTCTAGCTGTCACCAACAAGCCCTCACAGTCTACCACCACCCCGTATCTTTGGAGCCAATCTACTCCCAAAATAATGCCAAACCCAGTAAAGCCCAAAACAAAGCAATCACAAACAAACATGCATCCATGACTCGATAAGACCACATTACGACAAATCATGCTAAGGCTAGTAGAACCACCAATCGGGTTCGTCACTACTAAAGGTCTATCGACAATCCCGGGCTCCAATCCCAACCTATCTACCAGGTCACTAGATATGAAAGAACCGGAAGCTCCGGTATCAAACAAAACTCTAACAGGAACATCATAAACAGAAAGCATACCTTGAATGACGACATTCTTTCCCTTCTCCGCCGTTGTTGGGGCATTCGACGAAGAAGGAATAGCATTAAGAGCATATGCTTTCACCATTTGCTTTTCCTTAGGGGGCTGCGGACACTTGTCCTTGTGATGTCCCAATTGGCCACAATTGAAGCACTTCCTATCCGCTGGCTTGGCCCGACAATTACTAGCATAATGGCCTTTCTTACCACAGCTGAAGCACTCCACATCTTGCTTATTCTTTTTCTTCTGGCCATACTTAGCCTGATTCTGCTTTCTCTTATTCTGAGAACCACCTTTGCCTCCACCACTAGCTTGTGGCTTTGGCTCATCTGCGGATGCAACTTCAGTCTTCGGCTTAGGGTAGAGACTTTCTGACCTTAACGCTTTCCCCACAATCGATTCAAACGTCTCATCGATGTGGTTAATAAGTTTTTCCCCCAAGTATTGATCCAAACCAGTTATGAATTTCTCATTCTTTTTCTCGGCAGTATCTATAAGAGATAACCCATATTTTGACAAAGTGTCAAATTCAGCAATATACTCCGAGACAGCCCTGCCATTCTGCTTGAGCTCCAAGAATTTCTTAAACAGCACTGACTTCTGAGCAGCTTGAATGAACTTCTCGCTAAAGCGAGCTTTAAACTGCTCCCAAGTAATCTGATCTTCGGGAGTAGCTGCCTTTATAGCATTCCACCAATTCATTGCCCGCCCTTGCAGTTGACGGGACGCTAGCTTTCTCTTCATCGCATCCTCGATACCCAAATCCTCGAAGATACGTTCGCAACTATCCAACCAGTCCTGAACATCCGTGGCCGACTCCGTTCCGTGGAACGGCTTCCCACCAAGGCTAGTATAATCCTTATTCAGCTTGGCGAAGTCGACTCTTGGCGCCTGCACTATTGGACCACCACCATTTCCACCATTGGGAGCTGCCCTCTGTACATCTCTAAGCATCTCTCTCATGAGGTCAGTAAACATCGTCCTCATGTCAGCAGCATTCCCATTGTTGGCTCCCCTACCAGCACCTCTAGTATCTCGGCTCATCGTCAATCTGAAAAAGGAAATGATTAACGACTCCACAGTGGTGCTAGTGCAGTACGACTTCATCCTTATACTACTAATAGTATATATATATAGCTTTTAAAAAACCAAAGTAATCACAAATACGCTCTCTCGTATACGTATATTATCTCTCCCTGATAACTTCCTAGGTTAACTACGCAACCTGGCTCTGATACCAAGTGTGACGGCCCGCCTCGCACCAGCCTGCATTTCCTCCAAAAGTGCGCTGTACACATGCCCGACTAGCACAAGACGGTCGTCAGAAGAAAGGAAAGAAGAGAATGAACTAATCAAGAAACCTGTAGAATGTCTCACAGCGCATGGAATAAAATATAATAATAACATACTTGACACAAATACAAGCGAGACAGTGCATAAGCTGATAACTAGAATCAACATCAATCATCAAAGCAGCGGAAATCCAAATACAGCTTATTACAATTTTCCAAATTTACTGTCTCTAAACAAAAGAAAGCTAAAGTAGAAGATACACCAACAATGCCCAAGCAGTGATCTTCAACAACACAGGGAGAATACTATATATATATTACGTGGAAGCCTCCTGCTCGTCTCCGGATCATCTACCCGTGCATCACCAGCTAACCTGTCTCTAGTCTGCTCGTGTGAGCACCCAGAGTAATAAGAGGAGACATAAAACTCTGGGTCAGACATAAAGCCTGGTATGAGCGATAAGCATCTAAACAGAGTAATAATAGGTATACTAAACCATACCTGAACCTGGACCTGCAACCAAAGAGTTAGTACCACATACCGTACAATACTCCAAGGTGCCATAATAAATAGTGTAAGAATACGGGGGTGGGGTGTGCATGTCATAATGATAGCAAACAATTCATCCATAGCAACCATCCTCACATTTCTCACTCAGTGCGTAAAGCATACGATATCTACCACTTTGGAACACTAGACAAACTGAGGTAACGACGAATCCCGACTTGTAGAAACCCTGCTGTGACCAAGCCAAACACTTGGAGTCATGACCAAACATTTCAATGACCCACTTCATTGGTCGTAGCCCTTGGTTCTACCGATGCCATAATGGCCCTGAATCCGCCTTCGTACCTCCTACCATAGTGGTCCGAAGTTATAGACGTCGATAACTCCTTGGCACGCGTCCCGCAGCAAAGCCCAACCATGAAGCGAACTCATTGATTCCCATCTGAATCTTAAGCTCTAACTTCTCATTCGGACTTCCTTTGCATCTCGGGTTTGGTCGAATTGGAGTGGGTCTTCAAAAGAGTTGTCGCGCAGTCCTGGAATTCGGTTCGGTTCGGTAGTCATCATCTTCGTCGGTTCGGTTCGGTAGTCATCTTTTCCATTCGGTTCGGTGCTCCTTCGGTTCGGGTTCTCCACTTGGTTCGGTTCGGAAGTGTAGTGCCTATTCTCTGGTTGGTTCGGTGGTTGCTCCCTTCTAAGTTCCCATACCCGATCCTGTCCTTCTCCAATTGCCGATCCGCTCCGCCCCCTTAGCTTACTCCGATCCGATCCTCTCCAGTCCGATCCGCTCCACAGCTCCGATCCGATCCGCTCCCTAGTTTCGATCCGATCCGCTCCCTAGTTTCGATCCGATCCGCTCCCTAGTTCCGATCCGATCCCCCTTGTCCACTCCAACTCTAAGCAAACAGCCTTCCTTCTCGCCGATCCTCCTCCAGTGACAAGCTCCGATCCAGTTCAGATTTCCTTGGTCAGTTCACAAATCCGATCCGACCCTCTACTCCGATCCGATCCGGTTCGGAACCTGCACATTTCTAGAACTTTCCAGCGAGCTTTCTACGCCATTCGACGACGTTTTCGACCAATCTAACTATTCTAATCAATCATAAAACATACCATAGAGTCATAGCAACATGTAAGAACAACCACAAACACCTAACAACAATTCAAATGAACCAAAATGGATCAAAAGTGGCTAAAACCTCACATTTGCCTATAATCCCTCTTAATCATGTTTAAGCATACGATTAGCAAAACACATCGAAATTAACCCAAATTTCTAACAGAGCCTTAAAACATTATTTTAGAATTTTAAGAAATTTTCCAGAATTTATTTACGTATAAATTCGCTAATCTTCACTAATTACCCTTAATTAACTGTAATTAGTGTCAAAATGATGCTATCACTCACCTTTGCCACAACTAGAACCCCAAAACTGAAATATTCTCTGGTTTGGCGCTGTTCCCAATCTTACACAGCAGCTCCACCTCGGTTCTCGTGCTAATACTCCTTGGTTTGATGTTTGCTTAACCTAATCTTCAATTAGAAAGTGATTTTTGGGTGTTTTAGAGAGATTTAGAGAGTGGAGGCCATGGCTAGGTCAAGAGAAATGAAAGTGGCGGCTGGAAAATGTCTAAAGAAATGTTTTCTAACCCTAATCAGCCTCCATATACCCATAAACCCGAAATTCCCCTTGGGCCTAGCTGCTAATCACCCGGTTAAGCCCAATTAAGCTGTTTTTAACCATCTGAAACTTGTTTCAGCCATATCTCCCAAACGGTAAGTCCGTTTGGCTAATGTGACCACTCTACGGAAAGAGAAACCATCATCCGAAGCCAATGGAAGTGGTTTCAGGTCAAAATTCCTTTCCAGTCAAAAGTTATGGCCAAAACAGTGCCAACTAGGGGTAAAATGGTCATTTAAAAATCGGGAAAAATCATGAACATGGGAAATGACCCCAATAGTCGTCTCCCAAAGTTACATGACCATACAACTTTGTATGTGAAAGAAAATCCCCTACAGATTTACGGGTTAAACTTTACAAGTTAATGGGTCCATATTACTCCCACAGACGCAACCGGTTAGGTTTTCAAGAATAACAGGTTCGTATAACCCCACAGATTTAACAGGTTTACTTAAGCCCACAGATTTAACAAGTTTACTTAACCCCACAGATTTAACGGGTTTACTTAACCCCACAGATTTAACAGGTTTCCAGATTTACAGACTACTTAATTTATAATTAAATACAACTTATCTCATTTCATAAGATATCCCCTTCCTATATCGTTTATTATAACCTAAGTTATAATTACCACTTGTCCCTAGACAACCCTACCTATTATCTTTCCTTTTTCCCATTCGGGTTTATTCATAATAGGTTATTATCATTCCCCATTCATGTATGTTAATGCACCAGACCTCTCACATTAAGTTGACCACTTGTGGATGCTAGATATGTCGGGCGGTTTCGGGCAGACTTCTACCACAAGTTGAACTTAACCTCGTGTCTTAGCACTGTTACATGTACATTCACGCACTCCACCCCTCACATTAAATTAACCACTTGTGGACGTTGGATTTGCCAGGCGGTTCCGGGTAGACTTCTACCACAAGTGTAATCTAACCTCCTGTCTAAGTGCGGTCACAGTTTCTAACTTCTATAAATCTAGGCATATTCATTCTTTAACAATTATTCATGCTCATCGTAGGTTTTTCAATTACAGTATTCAATTTCAACGGATTAAACAGGCTTCACAGAATCTTTACAGTTCCATTAACATGATTCGCTTAATCTTAAATTAAGCCTACATATTTATATACCCCAAATTACGGTCATAATTCAAAATATAATATTTGCTCAAGTTTTAGTCAAATTGTACAGTATAGGTTATGCCCCAAAAATTAGTCATGTTTTACAATACAAGTTATGCACCAAATTAATGTTTTAGATCAAGGTACAAATTATGCCCAAATCCCAATCATGTTTTAATATAAGTTATGCCCCAAATTAACATTCCCCACCTTTCCCAATTTCGTGCGCTCACATATTTTAGTGATAGGCCAAGGCTCGAAGGTAGCCTGGCTATAAAAATAAAAAGGGAAAAGGGGAGAGAAGAGAACAAGAATAATCATAGTAAATAAAACTGGCATATGATGATTGAATCGGTCCTACTAACAGGATAGGCTTACAGTGACATGATTAGGAAAACTAAAAGAATAGGCATATAGTGACACATGATCAGGCAAACTAACAGAATAGGGATATCATGAATATGTATACTGAGATATAAGCAGTGAATTAGGTATACAATATGATTCAGATTAATAACAGGCATAGGCTTAGATCCAAACTTATAAACATGTCAAGATTACATTTTAGGTGTTTATATCTAAAAGCAACATAAACTCACTATGACTAGATCTAAAGATCAATAGGCTGAAGTTGTAGAAGAAATTCTTGAATGCGTATGAATCGTTGTTGCAGATGAATAGGATATTTTAATCTAAGTTGGGGTAGCACTTCGTTGTCTCCATTGTTTTTGGTGAATAAAACAATGAGAATGAGGTCATATTTATTACCTAAAGTCAACGAATCAGGTCAAGAAACAAGTCCAGGAAAAAAATTGAATTCTTCCCTGATCTGTATAGGGGTCAAACCCCCCTCCCCTCTAGGTGTCGACCCCAGGGTCAACCCAAACACCCAGGGTCGACCTCTGGATCGACCCAGCTGGGTCTCGGGTCGACCCCGAGAATTGGTCGGTTCTGGTTTTTGGCTTTCTCGCTTTGTTGTTTTGAAATTTTTGATATTTGAATATTTGGTTTGTTTGTATATATAATTCTCTTGTGCATATACAAACTTCTAGGCTTAATAACTTCTTCATACGATGTATGTTTCACGCAAAAGCGGAGTATATCTTAAGCAATATTCCGAGACGAACGCAATGACGCAGTCCATTTTACTTAATTCCCAATATTTAATTAAGTATCATTTAATTTATCATTCTAGTGTTCTTTAAAATTATGGGGGTTATACAATCTCTATTTATATATCTATTCAATCTTATTTCTTTACCTTTCATTCAAAATTCAAACTTCTCTTCATATCTATTATCTTCAAAAACAAATCTCTAATGACTTCCTCTAGCAATCCACAAACAATGATATTATCCAAGAGCATCAAAGGATATTTAAATAATGATAGAGAAGCAATCAAAACCTATGTTGACTATGTAGCAAATGAAAAAGTCAATACGGGAGTTTTCGACTTCTTTGGAGATTTTCCATCCTATGATTTTACTTCACTTTTCAATCACAATGAAGTACTGAGCTTGATTGATGCTTGGGATAACGATGAAGTGTGTTACCTGAAACTCGTCAAAATGTTCTATGCAAATCTTAGTCATGGCTTATATAAAGGAGATGAAAATCAAATTTGGAGTAGCATAAAAGGCACACAAATCATTCTAGATTGTGAAATTTTGGGCAATATCTTGAATTGCAAACGTATAGGCTTAGATTTTTTGGAATTCAAAATCAAAGAAACGGATTTGGAAACTTATCACCATATATTTGAAAGCGATGCTCACATGGAATTCAAAAATCGCTTTTCCACCCAAAAACAAGAATCGTAAACCTCTTCCTTCAACATACCATCACTCCTCGTTCCGGAAACTTCAATTACCCTACTCTCAATGTCCAAAAGGCACTCTTTGCTATTATGTGTGGCTATGACATCAATTGGGCCGATATGATCTTAAAAGAATTTAAGTCCATAGAAACATCAATAAGAGAAAACACTCTTATTATGGAGTTTACCTCACTCGAATTTTCAAGTATTTCGGAGTTAATCTCAAAGGAGAAGAGTTTGTACCAAGAAAGGTGTTTGACTCCACAAATATACACCTTATACTAATTCCACTCACTTTCAAACCTTATGAGACATTCGAAGACAAACAAGCTTGAATGAAACAAGAATAAGAGCATATGGAAATCGAAGAAGAAGAAGAAGAAGAAACATCTTTGGAAATTGTGGAGTATCCACTCAACACTAGAACAATTTCCCAAGAGATGATTGTTCCAAATCAAGTAAAAATAGTCAAAAATCAAAAGAAGCTCACAAAGACTTTTACCAAAATGACTAAGTTCATGGGAAAAATAGGAAGAAAACTTGGAATTTCATCTTTCTCCTCATCATCCGCTGAAATCAAGCCTATCTAGTTTAAGTTATCTTTAATATTATCTTGTATTTGCTTTCGAATCTCGTATTTAGTGTCTCATAATTAGTTGGGTGCATTTGCTTTTTAAGAAGTAATGAATGGATTTTTATTTATGTAAAACCATCTTTAAGTTACTGTGAAAACATTAGAATTAAATATATTAATATAATTTAATAACAAATGACTCAAAATTGAAAATTTCAAAAAAATTATAAGAGTATGTCGACGTACATATATCTATATGTCGACATATAACTGCTAGTTTTTCAAAATAGTTCAAAATTTAAATTTAAATAACTAACTCATGCCCATTCAAATCCAATGAATTCCATACCCTATTTAGCATTTTTCTTCTAGAAAAATTATTTATCTCATTCCTCCTTCCTCTTTATTCAATTTTTATAAAAAATATGGCAAATCCAATTCATAACTTGAGTGGAAATCTTGAAGAGACTTTGAATTCCTTCACGAACATCCTGTCCATAGTACTATGAAACCAGCATCATCTTGAATTAAGCCAAATAAAGATGTTTGAACTACAAGAGAAAAACTTTGATGCCATTCGTTGGCTAATATCTTCTCTTTTCAGAGACGAAGATAACAATCTCACTAAGGCACCACCGACAAGAGAAGATGAAGATTGGGAAGTCATCAAGAAGGATCCAATCTTTGGAGAAGACAGATGGGTAGAAGTCCTAAGAAACGTTTGATTGTTTGACATGATTTGATTGGTTTGATTTATTTGAATTTTTGTGGATTGCTTGACTTAAAACCTATATATATTGATTAAAACATATGTAAATATTGCTTGGATTGTTTTGATTTAAAAACTTGTATGAATATGGATTGATACACTTGTAAATATTAATCATTTGGTATTGATTATTTTATATAGTAATGAATAAAGGGAGTTATTCACCTTAGTATAATCATAGGATATGTAAATGTAGGATTTAGGGGATGTATTTTAAAATTTATTTTTGATAATGACAAAGGGGGAGAAATTATAAAATAGAATATAGGCTTAGTCTAAGGGGAAGTATATAGGATTTATATTGATAGGGGGAGTATTAGCAGGATCAGAATCAATAGGTATAAACAGGTATGAATATTTTATAAACTAAGGTTGTCATCATCAAAAAGGGGGATATTATTGGAGAATGGAGTATTGATGACAACAACCTTATTTCAATTTTCATTGATTATAAAATATATACTTACATTTCTATCTAGAAAATATCACTTCATCAAATAAGCAAATTTGAAACACATGATATTTTTTACTTGAAACCCTTTTTTTTAGTTTCTAGACTAGAAACGGTTATATAGTGTTTCTATATCTATTAAAGTGTTCTCATAATTTTTTATTTATTTTTAATATATAATTTTGCATGCAAAAAATTTAAATCCTTTCCTAACTTCTTTACGAAACTACAAGCCCAACCACCGTTCCCTTCTCGGCCCATGTTTCATAAATTAGGCCACTTACCTTTTCTTTTTCCTAACCCCTTCCTCCTGTGATTCCTTCAAATCCGCATCCAGGCTCGTCGTTTTCCTTTTCCTCTGAAGGTAATCCTCGGTTACTAGTCAAATATGAATATTGCGTAATTCTCAATCTTATATTGTTATGTTTCTCAGTAGTCTCTACTCTATATTTTGTTTGCAAATTTTATGTTGGAATTTCAGTAATTGGTGAAATTCTGTCTTAATCTCTTTGTTCAACTAGCGAAATCCCAAAATCAGAAAATCCAAATCGAAAGCCAGTTAGTTTGCCCAAATATTCCGCTTCCACCAAGTCAATTAATTACCTGCTTGGAATGTGAGTCTTTGATTCCTTTACAACTGTCTGGAATTCGCCATACTATTCTTATCGGCGATGAAAACCAGTTACCAGCTTTTGTTAAGAGCAAGGTATATCAAATAAAATAATTATTATTTTTCTAAATTGTCCATTGTTTCTCAATACTACAGGATTAACAATGTGAGAATTTCATTTTACCACACAAGTGAAAAAGCTAGATTCAGTAGAAGTCTGTTCGAAAGACTAAGCTCGTTAGGACATTGGAAACACTTACTCGATGTACAGTACAAGATGCATCCTTCCATCAGCAAATTTCCAAATGATAATTTCCATGAGAAAAGAATTTCCAACGGTTGAAACGTCTTAAGCCGCCATTACGAGAAGCAATACTTGATTGGAAATATGCACGGCCCTTACTTGTTTCTAAGCGCTGAAGCTGGAAAAGAAACATATGGTAAAAATGGAAAAGGGTGGAACAATATGATAGGAGTCAAAGTTGTTATGGCAATTATCAAATGGCTTTATAAAGGTAGTACACTGTGGGCACTGCGGTCATTTACACTTGTAACTTTATGATGAATGTTGATTTGTGTTACAACCAAAAATCAACAGCAAAGTAAGCTGGCGGTAAAGGGCTGTCGGATAATCGAAAGCTCATAGAAGGCTTAATAGGAAGTGGGGACCAATACTAGGAAGGGCAAGAGAGGGAAGAAATAATCTAAAAAGTCGCATCAACCGAAACCCTCCTAGGGGAAAGGATCGTAAAAACTACAGGGCGTTACCGACATGATTTATCCGCTAGGGTCAATCCGACAAAATCCTTTCGACGGTATCAGTTCGACAGAAGATTATGTGACAAAGAGTCATCCTGATCGAAAACGAAGAAAGTAAAAAGAAATAAACCCATCGGGTCAAGCTCAAATGGACCTTTGATAATGACCCATCGAAGAACCGATACACCTGAAGGCAAGGGCGTCGAAGGCACTAAACTGAGAAAACGCAAGGATCATCCAGGACCAGCTTCTGGGGCTTTTACCGTACGAATAAGGCTTATTCCACAAATAAAATAGAAGTGACCCCAAAAGCCACCCTTTCGAGGATCCAGGATGCTTCATAAGAACTCCATCAAAAAACTAACCGGGACCCAAGCGGAGATACATGCTACCCGTACTAATCTTCCTAGTACCGAAACCCGTAGCAGCTTCGAACTGGCAGTTATCAACATGCACCATGAGGTCAAGCCCCTCTAAGTATTCACGATAAAGCCAGAAGCCTACATCCGAAAGCTTACGTCCGAGAGCCTACATTCAGGAGCTGCTGTCAAGGATTCAAGTACCATCCGATGACCATAACTAACCACTCTAAAGACGGCTGGAAGCCAAGCACCCAAAACCAAGGATAGAACGACCGACCAAGACCCTCACGGGCCCAATAGCCCATCAGCGGAAGGAGCCCTAAACCACTATAAATAAGTCCCCAGAGGTCTCATTTTGGGGATTGATTTTTTTTAATGCTTGTACTCTTAAAAAAAGCTTAGCACTGAGAGTAATTCAGGGATTCCCCCTATGACATCCATGTACTCCTAGTGAAAGTCAAATATAAAGGGATCTTCTTATGAGAAAATTGCTTTATAAGTGTATATTATCATTTTATGATCATCACCACTGCAGTTTACTTTCCATTTTTCAGATAAGCATTGATTTCCATCCCAACACATCCTCGAATAGTATAATGCACTTCGTTCTCTGAGTTCAAGTCCATTTTGATTGTCCTTATCAATCCCATACCTCCCAGCTTCAATATCTAGGTGGTAACCCGATTTAACCCAAAAAATATCCAATCCACCATTTCCTCCTTTGGATCCTTCCCTACTAATCCATTTCTGGTGTTGACGAAAATATCGTTAACATTTTGGTGCTAGAAGGAGGGCTTGAACCTCCGACCTTGTGGTTAACAGCCACATATCAACCTGAGCTATTATGTCTTGGATTGGACTAGCGTCGAAGAAGCAAAGTATGAGTAAGAGACCCAAACGGACAGTATCTCGAGCAGATAAGTCAAGAACCACCAGCCATAGGGTGATGGAGGAGCAAAGGTTAGGAGCAGAAGCCTTACGGGTGATGAAGCAGAAGATAAAAATGGAACTACGTGTTCATGATATTGAGAATGATGGCTTTCCCTACATAGGACAAACCTTAGCGCTCCCACCTAGTGGATCTACATCAGAGGATACTAGTGTTTTTTTCTCACCTAAAGAATGCTCTTTACAAGCAAGTTAAAGGAATGACACTCGAAAGAGAAACAATGGACGATTTCGACCACTTTTCCAACAAATGGTGTAAAGAGATGTCACCTCAATCTCAGCATGTTCTGGCAGAAAAGAACGAAAGCATAAACACCACAGCTAGGTTAGGCTACGAGAGGATTAGACCCTAGCGGCCAAAAAGAAGAACGTATGCCGGGGGTGCCAAAAGAATACTACCTCACTACTTCGATGAAGAACGTTTACTTTCTAACCAAACATGAAATCAACTATTCGGCATTCATGAAGAAAAAGCCCAAATTCGAAAGGGAAACGGGAGGGCCTTACTTCCACTACCACCAGACAAATGGACATAAGACTAATCACTGCAGAACCCTCAAGGAAACCATCGTTAGATTTGTTAGCCAAGGCCAATTACGAGAATTTATGAAAAGATAGAGGCAAATTCGGTAAGAATCCTTAAGGAAAAGATTACCAAACATGATTCAAGGGTATGGAAAACCATCTTCTCGGAAGACATAAGAAAACCCGAAAGGGGTTCAGACTGTAAACGGATTAAATCCCTCACAATTGCCAACTTGGTCAGGACGAGGCATCCCCCAGAGGGGGTGACGTGTTAGTCTTTTTCCAAGCCCAAATCAGAGGGGGCATGGTTAAAGCATCAAAAGCGTGAGCCTCCGTTTCACACCAGAAATGGTTGTGGCGGTGCATCTAACTTTAACACGCCCTACCTCTGCTCGTAGAAGAGTACGCCCTACCTCTTCTAGAACTAAGCACATCCAACCTCTGCTCGCAGAAGAGCACGTCCTGCCTCTGCTTATGTTCCGCGTTATCCGCAGATGGGGACGCAAACCCCTATAATCGCCTATGATGGTCAGGATAGGGAACCCCTTGGAGGGGGTGGTGTATAAGCCTCTATCAGAGCCTACAATGGTCAGTATAGAGTGTCAAAAGAGAAGACCTTAGATCTGTGTCTACAATGGCCCCATCTAAGTCTCTAAGACCTTATCATCAAGTCTGGATTGAGTCGACGCTTTGCGAATGCCGGAAGGAGGGCTCCATGATTCCCAATCTTTAATTTCGTTGGATAAGGGTTATTTCAGGAATTCCATTAGAGTTGAAAATGAATCTCTGGCTTACAATCTTCAATATCCAAATTGGGGTCAATTCAGTCCTTTACAAACATTGGAGGAAGCAATCCAGCTCTGTCTCAATGTCAAGCCCAGGCGCGAATCACAGCCAGATGTAGGATCCCAGTCTCAGCATAAAGCGTCCGAATCTAGATCGGTTCAAATTCTTAGAACTGAACAGGGAAGAGCTAGTCAACCCTTATCCCCATTCAGATCTATCTTGGAAGCGCATTTCCACCATCATTAGGCGCGGACTGAAATTGAAAGAAAACTGAGGGTACTTCATGTAAACACGTTTGAGCTCCTTCAAGAAGCGTTATCTGCCTGATTTATAAGGAGGCCTTGTAAGAAATTCCCCCTTCATCTTAGAGAGAGAACGAAAGTTGTCCTTGAAAGACAGGGTATCCAACAAAAAACAAAATTTCCATCACAAGAAGAACAAGTCATTGAGGGCCAACTTCTACAAATAAAGAAAGAATTCAAAAATTGAAATTTATACCTAGGGAATGAGGGAGGCTATGTGCATCACCTATTCTCTTTCATCAAGCTCCAATGGATTGACTCCCTTTGCAAACCCACCATCTTCGCGTGAACCACCTGCATTACAACCTTCTATATGCGTAATCAAATTTTCATCATCTCCAGACATTAAACAGTCAGGTAGCTTTTCGACAAACAAAACATCCTCAACCCTTACCTTTCCCCCTTTAGAAGCCTCAGCGTCCCAATCTGAAGCGGTAACACCCCTTAAAATTCTATTTTGAAGGGAAGAGGAAAGAGAAGGAAAGTTCATACCAGGGAACTCGTCACATTTATCATGGTAAACTAAAAAGAGAGCCTTTTCATGACAATCAGACATCATGTCTGGGTGATGCACCCTCAAAAACAAGGAAATCCGATTCCGAGTCTCGTAAACTATCCATCTCACATCAGAAAGAATTGCTTCCCTTAGTTTAAATATCCCTACGTTTTTTATCAGCATATCTGATTGCTTACACCTAAGGGCTGACACTTCAGCAGCCAAAGAACTATTGTCAGCTCTATCCCTCTCAAGGGACACCCTCAGTCAGCGACAGATTTCTTCATTGCTACTCTTCGCAGAGGTTAAATCAAGAAGCTTAGACTCTGACATGGTCTTCTCTTTTTGAAGTTCTTTTTTTCTCTTGGGATAAAGAGGTTGCCATCGCCCGAGCAGCATACCAATTCTTGAATATCTAAAAAAAAAGAGGGGGAGAAACGGTATGATGTGAGACCTTACCTCAATAAGGCGAATGGAAAGTTCTTAGGAAAATAAGAGTGCAAACCAAAAGTTGTCGTTTAACAAGATCAATGCAAAACTTAGACCATTCCTTGGAAGCAAGTTCTGAGACATCGGAAACATCAACAAAGGGTAAGACAGATTCGATGATCTTGTCAAAATCCAAGGCCTGAAAAGAAAGATTCATGGAGTCGCTCAGCCGACAAGGAGAAAGGAGCGGCTCGCGCTTCCCCTAAATCCGAGTCTCCCTGAGAATTAGATCTTAGGAAACCAATGAAAAAATCACTCTGTACAGTCTCCGTTGAGGAAGGGTAGATATTATGAAAACTTCCAGAAGAAGGTGCAAGAGGGGTATGTCATAACTGACGGCAGGCTGGCTCAACAATTCTGTAACGACTCGGGGGATTTGTGACCTTGGTAATCGACATAAACTCAATGTTGCCTATCCAAGCATCGGAAATACAGGCTAGTTAATGAAAGAAAATAGAGGGTGAGAATAAATAAGATAGAAAATTAGAATAGAAGAAGGAGAAGATCACAACAGAATCAAAGTAAGATGAATCTCACAGCGGAACGAATAAAATATAGTATAGAACATAACTTTGAAACAAAAATATGTATTTGAATATTAGAGTACAACGCTTAAATCACAGCGGAAATAAACAATAGCTATATAATCATGAAGCCTCCTGCTCCATCTCTCCAAATATCTGTAAAATCCCGACTACTTGACTGCCCGAACAAAATTGGGCACCCAAGAGTTTAGGGAAAACAAAACAAAATAAACTCTAGGTCAGTCATGTGACTGGTGTGAGTAAACTCCAAACACTTGGTTTAACTTTTCCAAATCCTTTTCAAAAGCAATGATAATCGTAAGACCGATCCTCACATAAATACAGATGGTTTTTACCTTACGATAACCCAAAATATTTCTTAAGATCAATATTTTCTGATATTATAATAATTTCTAAATCAAGTAGATAGCAGTCTAGTATAACGCTTTCATCTCGCGCTCTACATATATAATATACAATCTAAAACTACGGGTGGTTATTGGATAATGAATTATCAACTATGACAAGGTATGGAACCACCTTTCGATCAGTGTACTCTAGAAGCGATACACTGGAGTTCAACAAGAACAACTTGCAACTCGGCCACACATGACCAGCCATTCATTTCACTTGAATGTTCCGAATATATTATCACCTTACGGTTGGTATACCAACATAACCATTAACCATTCCCGGGAGATACAGAACTGAAAGAAGTAACAAATGTGAATATTCTCTAGATGGTGACAATATACCCTACTTGGGTGCGACCCACTTAGCCATGTTATCTTCCTGATTTCTGTCATTTCCTAGTTGATGAGGCTTGAGGTCATAATGTATCTTTTAACAGATCACCCCTTTATTTACTTTGAATGCCTCATCGTTGTACCCGCCAAATCACTAATTGATTTTCCCAAAAATATCACGGGTATAAGCTAAGAGAAACTAATTCCTCCGCCACCAACGTAAATACGCTTGAAACGATCAACTTACGCGATCTACCAGATATACTCTATCAGACATTCGTCCATTCAAGTTGTCCTGGGACTGGACAACCCGAAGGAATTATTCTGTAAATCCATCTTAGGTAATTTCTACCTAGGATCGCCAGAATAAACCTTGCATAAACTCCGTCTCCAATTGCCTTCGATATATTTGATTCGAAACGATAATGCCCATACGGAGTTGTTTTCAGAAAATAAATCTAATCACGGTCTCTACGTATTGACAACTGAAATGGTCAAAACTTTGATAGTCGGTTATTTAACTGTCAAAGGAAAAATGTGTACAAACAACGGTCATATTCCCAAATCGAAATCTTACCAATCAATCATCATTTCATTTCCCAATTCCCCATTTATCATTTCCATATATTCATAAATTCCTTATTTTCTAAAATTATAAAATATACGTTATTAATTTTGGAAAATGTTTCCATTTCTAATTCACGCATCAATATCTTCCCACCTCAATCAGTCTCTAACTGTAACTAGTAAGAAAACAACTTCCCAAGTATAAACCCTGAAGGCCAAAACCAACATCAGATCGATACCCAGAAAGCCATTCAACTCAATTAATTTCCAGTCAGTTTCTAATTTCAGTAATTCCATTTAAATTCCTAATTCAAACCCTAAATTCCTTTATAATATTTTATTTGCAAAATATTTACTTTAATCTAATTTTTCACATAGAATGTGAATAATATTTCTTTATATTATCAAAACAGTTTGATTTTGTATTTAAAAACAATATCTCAAACCCAAATTCTATTCATTTTTTTATTTGCAGAGTTATTCATACAGATCTTATTTCATTTCCAACATTTATAATTTCATTGCAAATTTCATTTATGACTACTACATTCACATTCCATTTCAATTATCGGTGTTCAAACCGATTTTACTTCACTATATAAATTCAAATTAATATATATTCAATTTATCAAATGATAAATATTTCCTTAATTTATAAGCATCGTTTATAAATTATTCTCCTCAATTTATCTGTTAAAACAGATTTCTATTAAATATTTACTTTAAATCCATATCATGTTATACCCTTGTGCGAAGCAGGGGTCTAAACCTTCCTAATGTAAAATTCTCTTTTTATAAAATTCTATTCATTTTCCAAATATTTCCTTTTATAATTCTATTCATTTTATAAATATTTCCTTTTATAATTATATTTATTTTATCAATATTTCCTTTTATAATTATATTTATTTTCCAAATAAATATTCCTTTTATAATAATATTTATTTCCTATAAGTATTTCATGTATAATATCCTATTTATTTCCTATAAATATTTCATTTATAATATCATATTTATTTCCTATAAATATTTCATGTATAATATCCTATTTATTTCCTATAAATACTTCATTTATAATATCGTATTTATTTCCTATAAATATTTCATGTTCAAAATACACTTTGAAAATTCCCTTTTTACATTCCTGTATTTCTTATGGTATTTAAAATACCAATTAAACAGACCAGTGTCATCATAATCAATCACAGGTTTTATATAACATCATATATCACAATATATTATGAAAACAAACAGTATTATAAATATTGAGGAATCCAGTTGGATCCCTCCAACCTGTTTCCCTGTATCCACAGATGTTAAACAATATAAATAACGATTTCATTTCAATATGAAATATTCTGATAAATAGAATCAATATTTGATTAACGATTTATATATATTTATATATATCGTTATCTATAATTTCAACCAATAAATCAGCAATTCAACCAAACAATCAACACACATCAATCAATCATCATTTATCAATACTAGATTATATTTATGAAAATGTAAACTGTACAGAGTTAGTGAGATTTACTTACATTGGACGGTCATCGTTATATAACGATAACTGTCGGTTGATTCAGACAGACAATTTATTTCACTATAAATTGTACTGAGCTCCAATTCACTCCGAATCAGTTCCAATACGTAGCCGTCGTTCATACGATCCCAACGGATCTGACCGTTCCAAATTCTGATACAATGTGATCGAGATATTGAACTTACAAGTTATACGATTATTTAAATTAAATTAAAAATAAAATTTGAATTTTAACTGGGCTTATCATTTACCTAAGGCCCAAACCCAATCTCCATTATACAGACCCGCTCTTCCTTCTCCCCTGAATGAAATACGTCGGCTCCGGTAATTCTTCCTCCATTTTCGGATGTAAACTCCTCCACCGCTCCTTCGTCTTTTCATTAAAATTCAATCCGACCGCACCATTGTTTTGCTCTTCAAACTCTCCACACCATTATCCTCCTAATACGTGACTCGTGCTGCTCTCCCCAGTTCCGTTCAATGGAACTACCTCACCATTTACAGGAACCATCGCGTCTTCTCCCATTTCTTCACCGTTCACCAAACTGTAATCACCATTATTCAACACTTCGAGCGCTCAAAAATCTCGTGACCATTTTGTAATGCTTGATGTCCAGAATCTCCATTGCGTTCTCAACTGGAAGCCACGACAACCTATAAAACCATCGACAAAAATAATCATAGAATCCCACAATATTTGCCTACCAGTGCCAATTCGTGCCACAATCATTACTATATCATCCAAATCGTGAATCAAAGCCTCAATCCTCCTATTATCCCAACCCTAGAAGCACGCTCTTCACAAGAAAGCAATTGAAATTCATTCGAGTGCTTCGAAACCCATCTAGGAATGAAAAGCTGCATTTCAGAAATCCGAATACATAAATTCCATGATTTATAGATTTTTTGCAAGAATTGTTTTGATTTTTATAAACTTTATTTCCTCATGTTGGAAGAAAAATTTGTGGCGGCTGTAGATTTGACCATGAGAAAATGTTTAGGGTTAGGTATGGTGATGGTGTATTTATAGGAAGAATTAAATAATTTCTTTATTCGAATATTTTCAATATAATAAGCTACCGCTATTTATATTCGTCATTTAAAATTCCTATGGTCACACAAAATATCCAAAAATCATGAAAATGGGAACGCAACTACAGTTTGACATTACGGACCCAACGAAACTTGTTTCGTCGAATTCCGAGTCCGTTTGCTCACACAACGTATTTTTAAAGTTAAATTATTGACTATTTTCACATTAAAATTCCATACGGCCGCATACTGACTCCAAAAATCACGGAAATTGAAATCTAACAATAATTTAATATTTCGGATCCAACAAAACTAGTTTCGTCGAAAATGGAGGTCATTTGTAAAAATGGCTATTTTTAAAGCTCCAAATAAACCCATTTAAATATTAATATATTTAAGAATAATTAAATTTAATATTATTAAATTAATATTATCATATATACATATCACACTGTAATATCATACAGCTCCAAAATATACATTTTTGAATTTATAACTCGATATTTCAAATCCGGGTTAAATCAATATTCAATTTATATTGAAAAATCCATTCGTAATATAAATAAATTGTTATAAATTATAAAGGAATTCCATAGCTACTTTTCGAAAGTTTGATTTGGACACAACTCACAATCTGCACGACAAAATCTCGAATTTTCTTTTCCGCTAGGAAAATATACTTCACCAGCTCCGAACGTTTCTTGTTTCACAGAAATCCGACTTAAAACGAATTATGTATATTCGTTTAAAGTTCGAATCGCCAATTTACGAACTGCCGTGCCATTATGGGCTCGATTTAAATTATAATATAAATTATACGTTCAATTAACATTCATAAATAAATTCGCTAATATAATTCAATTCTAAACTGAATTATATATTTTAAATTATCCAATTCACATAATATTGTGAATTCTGTTATTTCTGATTATTTTGGAAATAAATATATTATTCTATTATTTATATTAATTAAATATTCAATATTATTTAATTAAACAACTATTTAAATCTCTAAATCACTATTTAAATAATTAAATAAATTAGTTATTATACCATAAAAATATGGGACGTTACAAATTCCATCCGCTGAAGAACAAGAAGCAAAATTTGTCCTCTTAGGGTCTCTAAAAAGACCACTATTGAAGGCCTAAGCAGACCTCTTCTTAGATAGAAATTCATGAGGGGAAGAAACCATGGAAGGACGATATGAATCATCCATAGGAAAGATAGAGCGAGAGAGAAAAGGGTGCTCTAGAAAGTCTTGTCCCAAAGGTGAAGGGGCGCGCCCACAAGGAAAGTTCGAGAATAACAGGGCAAAGTGCTGGTTCAAGGCACTTGGGGCTTCACCTATGGCGCTATTCGCTTGAAGCCCTTTCACTCCAAGCTTCTACTCCGTTAAACGAAGCCCGAATTCACTCAGGATGGAATCACCAATTTGTGAAGCCTCAAACATAGCCCTGCCAGGCGATATCATAACATAAATATGTATTCTAGTCTAATTTTCGTTTAGTAATTATACACAAAAAACCACACAGACATACAAGTAGCATGACATTACGTTATCCTATGAGATAACGATCTTGGCCGGAAAAAATGGTTTTAGAGCATTGGGTTACCTACTATTACGCATTATTTGTTTGTGTAAAAGTTTACTTCCAAAAGCCCCGATAATGGAAGGCGTGGGTATGAATCCGTAAAAGGTCGCCATAAATTGTCAGTTCAGACGATTAATGAGAGTTTAATTTACGTCAGAATCATCCATTCCTGATTCGAAGTATAATCCAAATCAGTAATTGGAATTCAAACAGGAAAACTCAGTACTAGATGAATCTGGAATCCTAGGGAGGTAATATGAAAATTTTCGATGAACAGTAATCTTGCTTTAGTGAAATGCCATGCAGGAAAAAGGAGGAGAGATAAAAAAGAAGAAAGTTCCTTCTTCACAAGTAAATGGGAGAAGAGAGAAAAAGAAAAAGGCCTACCTTGCCACTCAGTCGTACATCAGAGGCCAAATCAATGAACATGATTCATACAAAGAAAACAGAAACATTGGCCAAGGGTAAAGGATGAAAGAAAGAAGAATTCGTATTTAGAAACTAGAGACGATCTGGACTGCCCAGAGGAAACCAATCAGTGCACCCAATCGAGGGAAATCAGGAGACAAAAGAATAGTGCCTCAGGAAAAGATAAAAAGCTTGACTTGAAAAGTCAAAGATGCCCCTTCACTAAGAGGGGGAAAATGTTACGACCAAAATTCAACAGCGAAGTGAGCTGGCGGTGAAGGGGTGTCAGATGACCAAAAGCTTACAGAAGGCTCAATAGGAAGTGGGGCCAAATACTAGGAAGGGCAAGAGTAGGAAGGAATAATCCGAAAAGCCGCATCAACCGAAACCCTCCTAGAGGAAAGGATCGTAAAAACTGCAGGGCATAACCGACAGGATTTATCCGCCAGGGTCATTCCGACAAAATCCTTCCAACAGTATCAGTTTGACAGAAGATTTTGTGACAAAGAGTCATCTTAATCCAAAACCAAGAAAGTAAAAAGCAATAAACCCGTCGGGTGAAGCTCAAATGGACCTTCGATAGTGACTCGCCGAAGAACCGATACACCTGAAGGCGAGGGCGTTGAAGGCACTAAACTGAGAAAATGCAAGGATCATCCTGGACAAGCTTCCGGGGCTTTTGTCATACGAATACCGGAAGGCTAAATCTACAAATAGAATAGAAGTGACACCAGAAGCCACCCTTTCGAGGATCCAGGATGCTTCATAAGAACTCCATCAAAGAACTAACCGGGATCCAAGCAGAGATGCAGGCAACACATACTAATCTACTGTAATACCCCATGTCCATTAATGTCACTCACAAAGGAAATGCATCAATGTCCATGAAGCGTTATTGTTGTATAGAACAGATAAATTAAAAAAAACAACATAGCAGAAGATAAAACTTATTTCATAGCGTCATAACTCAAAACAAGCTTACATAAGTAGTTTCCAAAACCATTACAACAGGATCAATTCCAAAAACTTCAAAGGACATAAAGAAGCAAATACTTAAATAACATAAATGCATAAATACCCATTGAGCATAAGAAAAGCCATAAAGATGAGAGAGTCCAAAGCGATACATCTACTCTCTTCAAGCAACTGAAAGAAATTGGCACTAAGATGTAGTATTCCCTCCTTGCAAACCTGGGGGGGGGGGGGGGGGGAAGGAAAGAAAAGAGGTGGAAACAAAACGGGTCAGACATAAAGTCTGGCGAGTCCAGTAATTTTAACAAATAAGAGGTAAGGGAAATGATCAAGACATAAATAGGTATCATGATATGGCTGTAGCATAGAAAAGGTAGATAAAAAGGATGGACAAGATGATTCCATTCCTAAGTACCAAGACAATCCTACACCTTGGCTAAGCGAACAACCCTCCAAGTACTAACCCCGAAGACCGAAGTCAACATCATACTAGCACCCAAAGGACTATCTAACTCAACCAACACGTATTTCATTACACCGCACTTTTGCTAAGTTACACCACATTACTTAATTACACCGCACATCTACTAGTCTCTATTTACTAAAGGTTGATCCCTTCCCACTAACTGTACCCACATGACAAACTTGGTAGTTACCTGTACCTAGCTGCTATCGTAGGGGCCGGCTTGCTCCTACCACCGCTAAGGTACCCTTATCCTGCCCATTCGATCGGCTCCCTAAACCTCGTAGGCACCCGTGCTGGCCCCACAGTGGGGTGTATCACTCCCCAAAGTGGCAACCCTGATACCAACATAAAATGCACGGCCATACCTACACGATGCAACAACGTCTTATGTACCAGCCCGGACCCATGCCCACACATGAACCCATTGGACTTGCGTTACCACCGCTATTCTCGTTTTGACCTCTTACATTCAAGTCCAGTAAGCGTGCCCCAACCCCGGCCTAGTATCGGGCCCAATTAAATACTCAAATGGGTTACTGGTTGAAACGGGTCCCCCATCCGACACAAGCCTCCCACCTATGCTTGGTCCCCACTAGGTTTTTCTCCTACTTAACAATTTTTATATAAATGTCCATGTCTTACACATGCTACGGTTAAGTCCATACTTACATGTCATAATTTACATGTCTTATCTTATTCCGGTTAAGTCCGTATTTACATGTCATAATTTACATGTCACCCCACTTAACCCTCTAACCATACTCATGTCTTATTATGGTTAGTATTCCTTAATTCATTCCTTATGACGAACGGTGCATGACCTCCCACATTAGACCGAACACTTTGTGGCCGCTGGATTTGCCGGGCAGTTCCGGGCAGTCTTACGCCACAAACCGGGTCTAACCTCGTGTCATTAACCGTTACGCCTGCAATTCATTCATTTGACCTCTCACATTAGACGTCCAATTTTGGCAGCTGGATTTGCCAAGCGGTTCCGGGCAGTCTTACGCCACAATTGCGCCTAACCTCATGTCAAAGGTTTATTAATAATCGTATTTCACCCATACCCAATTTTCATGTCATGTATATCCAATTAAACATGTAATCATGTTTATAATATTGCCTATTCCAAATTGTAACTAATTACATATTAATTAGCCTCAATTACAAATTTACAGTTATAGGCAATTTCATCAATTCCATGTACCTCATACCCAAATATGCCAATTTCACATATTATCCAATTATCCAAAATATCCAATAATATCCAATTTTCCATATTTCACATATTCCCATTGTTCCCACATATTCGCATTCGCGTGTATTTTTAACATAGGCTCGAAGGTAGCCTAAATCCAAAAATAAAAGTAATAGGGATAAGACGAGAGAATCAAATCACAGAAAATTGGAATTGACACAACATCATGAAATAAAGGGGCATGTAAACTGGCATAGAGGCATAATGACATATTCAACATGAATAAACTGATAAAAGGTATGAACTTTACATAGAAACATAGGCATATGATGACATGAATCAAAAAGGTGAAGACTTGGATGAGATTTAAATTACATACATACATATGAATCCTCTTTACAACTTCATCATGTTACCTTTAATCCCATTATATTGTGAAAATCACCGTATTCACCTTTCGTGGTTAAAGAATAGAATTATGCACTGAAATTGGTGTAGAAACGTTGCGGTGTTGCTGATTTATCTTCTTGAATTGTTGTAGAAGCTCTAATCTTTAATTTGAGTTGAAGTTGAATATTTGATATTTGATTTAGAGGCGGCGACTACGGTTTAAGAGAGAGTTTGACAGCATAATGGTGTCATAGATTATATTTATGAATTAGGGTTAGGTCTTAGGGTGTATATATAGGTGTAGGAAGTTATTTAGGCCTTAGGATTAACCCTATAACTGATATGGACCACTCAGATGCCATATCAGCCCTTAGGGGAAATCGGGCCATGGGTTGGCAGCCAAACACCCTGGATTGACTTCTAGTCGACCCAGCGAAGCTTGGGTCGACTCCAAAAATGGTGCGGTTCGGCTATTCCCCCTCCCGATTCGTTGTTTTGAACTTTTTTTGAATATTTATTTATTTAATTTATATATATATATATATATATATATATTTCTCTCATATGCATACAAACTTCATGGCTTAATAACTTCTTCATAATTAACCATTTTCACACTAAAGTACTTTTTGAACTGCGTTCACACTAATCCACTTTTTAGTCATTCCCCTAAAACAAAAATATGGCGCTGGCGGGGATCGAACTCTGTACCTCTTGTATGCAAGTCACATGTTCAAACCAAATGAGCTACTAAGTCTTTTGCTTACAAACCTTAGAACAATGCTAAACATCATTCTTTTCTCATTCCTCTTTTTCAAATAAATTATTCTTTAATTTGTTATTTTAATATTCTCAGAAAATATGGGGTGTTACATTCTCCCCTCCTTAAAGGATTTCGTCCTC
This sequence comes from Allium sativum, assembly GCA_030737875.1. Classification (NCBI taxonomy): domain Eukaryota; kingdom Viridiplantae; phylum Streptophyta; class Magnoliopsida; order Asparagales; family Amaryllidaceae; genus Allium; species Allium sativum. The sequence goes on along the minus strand of CM060913.1, from coordinate 129,655,951 downwards.
GAAATCTCCAAGTTAAGGAGAATGTGTATCCTACCATCCAATCATCCATCTACTCAATCATCAAACACAGGCATCCATTGTCCTTAAAAGATTTCTAATGCCATATGAACATATGCAAAAAGTGTGTGTATATGTTCCTTATCCCATGCAAAATCAGGTGGTCTACTGATTCAGTTGACCTCCTTAATACGAATAATGATAGTGCCATGTATCCATCATGTATGCAAAGAACCCTATACATATCATTACTACATGTGTGCACAACCATTCATTTAAATGCAACATCCATATGTTACACACATTCAATATACATTCATTTTACTATATACATCCATTTATATGCAATATGCAATATGAAAGTGACTGAGCCAATCTAGTGCCTAAAGTGTGTGTATATGCATCCACGAGAAACCACTAGCAAACACCTGCATCCACATGCATCCACCATACATAACATGTCTCAAACACATGTTTCAACCATAGGACTACCCTATCTAAAGGTCAAAGATACTGGCGAGAGGACATACTAAAGATAGAACAAGTACAAGCTAAGCGATAAAGGAGAAATTAAAAGATATACCCTCGAAAAGAAAAGGGTACAATGAACGCATCTTCTCTTCCGCCTCCCAAGTAGCGTCGCTCTTATCATCTCCCCATTGCACTTTGACTAGCTTGACCTCTCGATTCCTCAACTTCTTAATCTCCGACCCAAGAATGCATGTAGGAGCTCGTCGAATCATCACATCACGTTCTATCTCCGACCCAAGAATGCATGTAGGAGCTCGTCGAATCATCACATCACGTTCTATCTCCACATCTCTAAGCAAGCTCGGCTCTACCACTTCCGCGGTCTCATGCAAGCACTTCCTCAAATGTGATACATGGAATACGTCGTGTACACCACTATGTCTCTCGGGCAACTCCACTCTATACGCCATCTGTCCAATCCTCTCCTTAATAGGAAATGGCCCTACGAACCTTGGTGCTAACTTCCCAACGGACCCAAAGCGAACAAAATTCCGTAATGGAGACACCTTAATAAAGGCCCTGTCCCCAATATCAAACTCAAGATCTGTCCTCCTCTTGTCCGCATAAGATTTCTGCCTATCTTGCGCCGTCTTCATCCTCCTTCGAATCAAATCGATCTTTTCCGAAGTCTCTCTAATCATATCGGGCCCAATCAAGATCTTATCCGTAGATTCCCACCAACATGTAGGTGAACGACATGGCCGTCCATAAAGAGCCTCGAAAGGTGTCATGCCAATGCTAGACTGAAAGCTATTATTATATGAGAACTCCACCAAAGGAAGATGCTCCTCCCATGTACCTTCGAAGTCCAAGGCATACAACCTCAAAAGGTCCTCTAGAATACGATTCACCCTCTCAGTCTGGCTGTCCGTCTGAGGATGATATGCGGTGCTCAAACATAACTGAGTCCCTACCGCCTCTTGCAAGCTCTTCCAAAACTCGCTAGTAAAGATAGGATCGCAATCGCTCACTATGCTAGAAGGAACACCGTGCAAACAATCTATCTCTTGAATGTATACGGAGGCTAACCATGGAGCAGTCCTCTTACTCTTCACGGGAATGAAATGGGCGCTCTTAGTAAGTCTGTCTACCATGACCCATATTCCCGCTTCCTTGATCTCGGTAACCCATCAACAAAGTCCATCGAGACACTCTCCCACTTCCATTGTGGGACCTCCAATGGGTGAACCAACCCACCGGGCTTCTTTTGTTCTGATTTTACTTGTTGGCACACCAAGCATCTAGCGACAAACTTGGCCACATCCCTCTTCATACTGGCCCAAAAGTAAACTCATCTCATGTCCATGTACATCTTGTCCCCGCCGGGATGAATGGTCATCTTCGAACGATGTGCATCATCAATAATGTTCTTCTTCTAGTTCTCGTCTCGTGGTACACAAAGTCTATCATCCCTAGGTAACCAACCCTTATCATCTAGGGTATACCTACCGAGATGGCTCGATGAATCCCCGTTATGAGCTTCTCTACTAACTCAACCAACTGTGGGTCATCTCGTTGTGCCTCACCAATCCGTCCCAAAAGCGTAGGTCTGACCTCTTAGGATGCTAGCAAACCGGGTACAAAGTCAATGGAAGGTCTAAAGTCAAACATAGAGATGAACTCTAAACTTCGCCGCTTAACAAACACGGACTCAAGGACAACCATTTCCTACTTATGGCGTATGCCACCACGTTACCCTTTCCAGGGGTATATGCTATCTCGAAATCGTAGGACTCTGAGAATTCTATCCACCTTTGCTGCCTTAAGTTCAAGTCCTTCTGAGAGAACAAGTATTTTAGCGATTTGTGGTCTGTAAACAATTCAAATTTCTCACCAAGAAGATAATGGCGCCAAGACTTAAGCGCGAAAACAATAGCGGCCAACTCTAGGTCATGTGTAGGGTAATTTTTCTCATGCACTCTCAACTGATGGAAACCAGTGGCCAAGTCCAACTGCAAAAACACTGAGGCGCCAACTAACTGATCGAAGAGATCGTCAATTCTCGGCAGTGGGTGCCTATTCTTCTTAGTAAGCTTATTAAGTTCTCTATAGTCCACACAAAGTCTAAGGGACCCATCCGTCTTCGTGGAAAATACTACTGGAGCACCCCACTGTGATATACTACGTCTTATGAACCCCTTCTCAAGAAACTCCCTTACTTTCTTATTGAGTTCCCTCCTCTCACGAGGAGCCATATGGCATACTGGCAGAGATACGGGTTTTGCATTGTCTACAAGATAAATACGAAAGTCTATCTCACGTTTTGGGAGTAGACCCCTCACCTCATCGAAGACATCAACATATTCACGGACTATATGAACAGAATGTAAATCATCATTGGATGCGTCAAGTGACTCAAGATAACTAAGCATCACTGATCCTCTAGGATCACAAGAAATATCAAGGGTCTTTCCACTACGAGTCAACAATTTTACTACCCTTCGTTCACAATCTAGGATGGCACCATGTCTGGCTAGCCAATCCATCCCTAGAATCAACCCATAGCCCACGAAACCAAGCACAAAAGCATTACATTCAAAACCAACGCCTAAGATAGACAATCTCAAATCCCTACAAACATGGATAAATGAGCCGACCCACCAATAGGATTTGAGACTATAATGGGATCCACAACGAGACTAGTATTTAAGTGCAGTGTTTCAACTAATGATGTAGAGATAAACGAATGTGATGCGCCAGAATCGAATAAAGTACGAACAAGATGATCAAACAAGAAAATCAAACTTTCAACAGAAATTTTTCTACCTTCTTCCTGCCCCGGAGCCATAAGAGCATGAACCTACCCTCCCGAAGTAGAACCTGCCCTCTGCCCTTGCTTCTTAGGACAGTCCTTGACAACATGACCTGGATCACCACAATGATAACAAGCAAACTTCTTCTTCCTACAGTCTTTCTTCAAGTGGCCGGGTATCCCACAGTTGTGACACTTCCTCTTTTCTTTACCACCCTTCTATTGCTGTTGGGCTTTCTTTGGATCCTCCTTCTTATCTTGTGGCCTAAAAGTACTTACACCCTTCTCTTCTTCATGCATGTATGTCATATCAACAAGCTTTTCATACGTAGCCCCCATTGGAATGTGGGACATAGCCAAACTGTGAAGCGGTTAATTTAGGCCCTTTGCAAACCTCAAGGCCTTCTTGTGAGGCGTATTCACCAACTCTAGCCCAAATCTCGCCAACTTATTAAATTCGGTCACATACTCCTTCACGGTCAAGTTTTTCTGCTTCAATGTCAAGAACCTCTCCATGTACATACTCTCCTCATCTTGAGAAAGGAATTTCAACTCAAACCTTCCCCTATAATATGCCAACGTCTCTACAACATGCTCTCCATTAGTAACCTCCCACCAAAACGAAACTTCGTCCTTCATCAACCAAGCAGCCAATTGGACCTTCCTACAATCGTCCAAATCGAAAATGCCAAACAGATCCTCTACTTCTTTCAACCAGTTTCTAGCTTCAATAAACGTTTCAGACCCACTAAAAGGTTTTCCACCCATCGAACGAAAGTCTTTACATATCTTGGAGAAAGCATCTCCACGTGGAGGTATGACTGGAGCTAGGGGAAGAGGAGGAGGAACGTCGGCCGGACCCGCGGCAGCAGCCCTAGCCTCGAGATATTGACGAAACCAACCGGATACATGAACACCCTCTGGTATCTTAGATTCTCCGGACATGCTGAAAAGAAAAGGAAAGGGTTTCAAATCAAGGTAAGTGAAAGAGAGATGTATGGCTTGCGGGGATTATGCTCTTTAAAGTAAACTTTCCTTCAAAATAGCTTCTTTAAAACAAGTTTTTGAAAATACTTTCTATGAAAATAATACTTTTGAAAACACTTTTCAAAACTTTTTATCTGTTCTTGTAACCTTAGCTCTGATACTACGTGTAACACCCCATGTCCATTAATGTCACTCACAAAGGGAATGCATCAATGTCCATGAAGCATTATTGTTGTATATAGAACCGATAAATTACAAAAATAAATAAATAAAACAACATAGCAGAAGATAAAACTTATTTCATAGCATCATAACTCAAAACAAGCTTACATAAGAAGTTTCCAAAACCATTACAACAGGATCAATAGTCTTTTCCAAAAACTTCAAAGTACTTAAAGAAGCAAATACTTAAATAACATAAATGCATAAATCCCCACTGAGCATAAGCAAAGCCATAAAGATGAGAGAGTCCAAAGCGATACATCTACTCTCTTCAAGCAACTGAAAGAAATCGGCACTAAGCTGTAGTATTCCCTCCTTGCAAACCTGAGGGGGGAAAGGAAAGAAAAGAGGTGGAAACAAAACGGGTCAGACATAAAGTCTGGCGAGTCCAGTAATTTTAACAAATAATAGGTAAGGTAAATGATCAAGACATAAATAGGTATTATGATATGGTTGTAGCATAGATAACATAGATAAAAAGGATGGCCAAGATGATTCCATTACTAAGTACTAAGACAATCCTACACCTTGGCTAAGCGAACAACCCTCCAAGTACTAATCCCGAAGACCGAAGTCAACATCAGACTAGCACCCAAAGGACTATCCAACTCAACCAACACGTATTTCGTTACACCGTACTTTTGCTAAGTTACACCACATTACTTAATTACACCTCACATCAACTAGTCTCTATTTACTAAAGGTTGATCCCTTCCCACTAACTGTACCCACATGACAAACTTGGTAGTTACTTGTACCTAGCTGCTATCGTATGTGTCGGCTTGCTCCCACCACCGCTAAGGTACCCTTACCCTACCCATTCGATCGGCTCCCTAAACCTCGTAGGCACCCGTGCTGGCCCCACAGTGGGGTGTATCACTCCCCAAAGTGGCAACCCCGATACCAACATAAAATGCACGGCCATACCTACACGATGCAACAATATCTTACCTACCAGCCCGGACCCACGCACGCACATGAACCCGTTGGACTTGCGTTGCCACTGCTATTCATGTTTTGACCTCTTACATTCAAGTCTAGTAAGCGTGCCCCCAACCCCGGCCTAGTACCGGACCCAATTAGATACTCCAACGGGTTACTGGTTGAAACGGGTCCCCCATCCGACACAAGCCTCCCACCTATGCTGGTCCCCACTAGGTTTTTCTCCCACTTAACCATTTTTATTTAAATGTCTATGTCTTACACATGCTACGGTTAAGTCCATACTTACATGTCATAATTTACATGTCTTATTTTATTCCGGTTAAGTCCATATTTACATGTCATAATTTACATGTCACCCCACTTAACCCTCTAACCATACCCATGTCTTATTATGGTTAGTATTCCTTAATTCATTCCTTATGACGAACGGTGCATGACCTCCCACATTAGACCGAACACTTTGTGGCCGCTGGATTTGCTGGGCGGTTCTGGGCAGTCTTACGCCACAAACCGGGTCTAACCTCATGTCATTACCGTTACGCCTACAATTCATTCCTTTGACCTCTCACATTAGATGTCCAATTGTGGCTGCTGGATCTACCGGGCGGTTCCGGGCAGTCTTACGCCACAATTGCGCCTAACCTCGTGTCAAAGGTTTATTAATAATCGAATTTCACCCATACCCAATTTTCATGTCATGTATATCCAATTAAACATGTAATCATGTTTATAATATTGCCTATTCCAAATTGTAACTAATTACATATTAATTAGCCTCAATTACAAATTTACAATTATAGGCAATTTCATCAATTCGATGTAACTCATACCCAAATATGCCAATTTTACATATTATCCAATTATCCAAAATATCCAATAATATCCAATTTTCCATATTTCACATATTCCCATCGTTCCCACGTATTCGCATTCGCACGTATTTTTAACATAGGCTCGAAGGTAGCCTAGATCCAAAAATAAAAGGAATAGGGATAAGAAGAGAGAATCAAATCACAAAAAATTTGAATTAACACAACATCATGAAATAAAGGGGCATGTAAACTGGCATAAAGGCATAATGACAGATTCAACATGAATAAAATGATAAAAGGTATGAACTTTACATAGAAACATAGGCATATAATGACATGAATCAAAAAGGTGAAGACTTGGATGAGATTTAAATTACATACATAAATATGAATCCTCTTTACAACTTCATCATGTTACTTTTAATCCCATTATATTGTGAAAATCACCGTACTCACCTTTCGTGGTTAAAGAATAGAATTATGCACTGAAATTGGTGTAGAAACGTTGCGGTGTTGCTGACTTATCTTCTTTAATTGTTGTAGAAGCTCTAATCTTTAATTTGAGTTGAAGTTGAATACTTGAGATTTGATTTAGAGGCGACGGCTAGGGTTTAAGAGAGAGTTTGACAGAATAATGGTGTCATAGATAATATTTATGAATTACGGTTAGGTCTTAGGGTGTATATATAGGTGTAGGAAGTTATTTAGGCCTTAGGACTAACCCTAGAACTGATCTGGACCACTCAGATGCCATATCAGCCCTTAGGGCGAATTGGGTCACGGGTTGGCAGCTAAACACCCTGGATTGACCTCTAGTCAACCCAGTGGGGCTCGGGTCGACTCCAAAAATGGTGCGGTTCGGCTATTCCCCCTCCCGATTCGCTGTTTTGAACTTTTTTTGAAAATTTGTTTATTTAATTTATATATATATATATGTATATATTTCTCTCATATGCATACAAACTTCATGGCTTAATAACTTCTTCATAATTAACCATTTTCACACTAAACCACTTTTTGAACTGCGTTCACACTAAGCCACTTTTTAGCCATTCCCCTAAAATAAAAATATGGCGCTGGCGGGGATCGAACTCTGTACCTCTTGTATGCAAGTCACATGTTCTCAACAAATGAGCTACTAAGTCTTTTGCTTACAAACCTTAGAACAATGCTGAACATCATTCTTTTCTCATTCCTTTTTTTCAAATAAATTATTCTTTAATTTGTTATTTTAATATTCTCAGAAAATACGGGGTGTTAAATCTACCTAGTACCGAAACCCGCAGCGGCTTCAAATCGCAGTTACAAACATACACCATGAGGTCAAGCCCCTCTAAGTATTCACGATAAATCCGGAAGCCTACATCCAAAAGTTTACATCCGAGGGCCTACATTCAGGAGCTGCTATCAAGGATTCAAGTACCATCCAAAGACCATAACTAAATACTCGAAAGAAGGCCGAAAGCCAAGCACCCAAAACCAAGGATAGAAAGACAGCCAAGACCCTCACGGGCCCAATAGTCCATCAATGGAAGGAGCCCTAAATCACTATAGATAAGTCCCAGAGGTCCTATTTTGGGGATCGATTTTCTTAACGCTTGTACTCTTAAAAATATCTTAGCACTGAGATTAATTCAGGGATTCCCCCTATGACATCCATGTACTCCCAGTGAAAGTCGAATAAAAAGTGATCTTCTTATGAGAAAATTTCTCTATAAGTGTATATTTTCATTTTATGATCATCACCATTGCAGTTTACTGTTCATTTTTCAGATAAGCATGGATTTGCATCCCAACACGTCCTCGAATAGTAGAATGTACTTCGTTCTCTGAGTTCAAGTCCATTTTGATTGTCATTGGCAATCCCATACATCCCAGCTTCAATATCTGGGGTGGTAAACCAATTTAACCAAAAAATAGCCAATCCACCATTTCCTCCTTTTGATATGTCCCTGCCAACCCATCTCCGGTGTTGATGAAAAATATCGTTACTAATTTGTTTTCTTTTGGTGTGTTATTGCAGCGTTCAGTAGTAAAATGGAGAAGATTGGAGTAAAATTTATTTCTCTATATGCAGCTCAAGTTTCAGTAATTCAAGAAATAGTATGGAAAACATGCTCGATAATAGACATTGTTTTGGTGAAGGTTCAATCCATTAATAGGAAGAGAAGAGGATTTAATTCTTATATCCATAGTGAGATCGAATACAGCTAGAAATGTTGGTTTCCTAGACAAGGCCCAGAGGGCAAATATGTGTCTAACTAGAGCAATGTAAAAACCCTATACAGAGTATTATTACACTACAATGATTTGAAGGTGCAATTATAATTAACAGTTATCACATCTTTGTGCAGGCATTACTTGTGGATAGTAAGACATGGATCTACATTTTCGAAAAGCAACTCAATATGAGAGAGTATAGCAAAAGATGCGATGAATAGAGACGGCTTCTTTAATGCAAAAGATGATAAGACTCTAGATGCTGCTATTGTTATGGCATCCATTGAAAACGATGTAGTTGATAATATAGTGAGTACGGACACACTTCATATTCAAAGGACAAACCTGAAGGTACTATCTATATTTTAAACTCTTACGGTGCATCATATAACTAAAATTAATATGTTAACTCTTTCAGGAGTGTAATGGCCACTCTATAAAGGTGTATAATAGATGCAACGCACCTGCAGGATGCAAGTTTGATGAAAAATGCAATTTTTCACATGGTGATACGAGTCAGAATATTTTAGATGGAGCAGCCATAGGCGATCAAAGTCTAGAGATTAAACCAAGCAGGTTAGGTTTTAACTCAGAAAAATTGATTTGTAGATACTTTGCCAATGGTTTCTACAAGCATGGAATTAGATGAAATTTTACGCATGATTCAGTATGGAATTGTCTTTAATCTTGTTTAGGTGTATATAATCATTCTTCTTACATTTCATTTCGTTTCGCACATGATTCAGTATGGAACTATCTATAACAAACGTTTCTCAGATTTTAACGGAATAGCCAACTTGCTATCAGTTTTTCTTAAACCATAGGGAAGGAACTTGAGGATGCCATCCATTCGAAAATTTTGACTCTCAAGGAAGGGTATGCCTTTAACCTATATTTATTTATTGAGGAAAGCAAAAATGATAGTGGCATGTTATGTTGTAAGCAACATAAAGTACATACTTCTGGGTTGTAATATAATTTTTTACAATAGGTATAAAGTATAACAATTGAGTTGCAGTTAAACATGATTGTTGTCTTTTGTAATATTTTTTAAAATTCCTTGTGGGTTTCAAGGACGAATTTCATAGAAGAATATGGAAATTGGAATTATCAGCACTAACAGGAAATGGCTATGGCGGTAGTTGGAGTGCGTGGCCATTTCAGGTATACATATGATAATCGAACGATTAGAAGCTTAATAATTAATGTTATTCTCATTTCACAAAGTTTATTATTGAATACTAAAATTGATAAACTATATTATCTAGGGAGTTTAATTAGAAAAAAAATCAATATGAAAATAATAATTATAATATGGATACTGGATACTGTTTTTGAATGAATATCAATCATCAAACAATATAATTCCTACTACTCGATATTTTGCATGAAAATTAGTTGATTAGCCCATTCAATTGGGAAATACTTCCTTATTTTATTTTTTGTTTCCTAATCTATCATAGTTATTTCCACCTTTTTTATTTCCTCCAATGATAGATATGGGAACCACATCCTCTCTCATGGTGTTCAAGTTGGGCCGGTAAATTATAGTTCGTTTTCCTTGTAACACCGCGAATTTTCTGTTAACAATAAATTAACAAATTAAAGTATAATTAATTCTAAATGAAAGTGTTAAGGGAAACGGGTTACGCCATTGCGTTTGTCTCGAAATTCTGCTTGAGATAGAGTCCGAGTTTGTGTAAATAGGACTCCGCATGAAGGAGATATGACCTTTGAAAGTTGCATAATTAATTTAAAATTCAAACCAACTCAAAACAGTTCAAAATTCGAAAACTGGACCAGAATTGGGCTGGGCAGGAATTTTCCCGCCCAGGACCCAGGTCGACCAGGGGGTCGACCTACCCAGTCGACCTGGTCAGGTCTTGGCTGGCCTGGTTGGGTTCTGAGCGATTTTCTGAGTTCTGGTGTGTCACTAGGGCTGATTTGTCACTTTCTGGTTGGCTCTTCTCGATGTGAATGGTCTAGATTCATCTATGATCATCTGACGGCTCTAATTAGTTTGAAATTCTATATTAACAACTTAAGTCTCCAACCTAAATTCACATAAAATTTAGAACCAGAGCCGCCATGCTGTCGGGAGAAAACTGAGAGTAGCCTCCACTTGAAGAAAGCTAAGAGACGAACAAATCTAATTCAATTAAAATCAAAACAACGTTTATCTACCCAAAGGAAAGCATCTCAATTCCAGAACTTAGAATCCAGAACTCAAGTTCGTCGTTCGTTGTAAGTTTAGTTATGTTTTGGGATGCGAATCAAAATTAATGTCATGCCTTGGAAATAAATTGATAATAGAACAATGTTTGTTATGTTATATGTGGAATTGAATGATATTGATCTATGTCTGTGGTTCTATTTTGTTATCATGTTGAATTGGGAATTAATGGATAAGTCTATTCATATGTATATGAACTTGGAGTATAACCTGTTATGACAAGTTGTGTAGTTTATCATGTTATGCAAGTTTTAGGTTGTAAAATCATATCACATATGCGACCAAATGTTAGATCTACATGTTTATGTGTATATGTTAAACTTATGTCATATTTCAAGTTCACACTTATTTATATGTTCGTGATTGATTTGTAAATTTACATATATGTAAGTTGATTTAGTCTATGTTGCAAATTCACATATATGTATGTTGATTTAGTCTACTTTGCAAGTTCACACCTATGATATTCATGTTGACTATTTTGCAAGTTCACACCTGTGGTGTTCATATTGACTATGCCCAAAATGCCAAGTTTACACCTATGCCATGTTTATGTTAATGAATTTCTTTATGCCAATTTTGTGTACGCGAAATTAGGCTAAGTTTTTAGACTAATATTATATGTCAAAAAAATCATGCGAACGAAAAATTAGGCTAAGATTGTTAGCCTAATATTTTGATGAGGTAACGTTGGGAAAAATTGGTAATTATAGGAAACTTGACATAAATTGGTGAAAAATCACATAGGTAATTTATGGCATGAAACGGTATAAATTATATACCTAAAATTAATGAACTTGATTAAAAACAAATCTGGGAAATGACATGAATTCTGGATAATATACATAAAAAAACGTAAATTCAGAAAATAATAATATGCTTAACCCGAGGTTAGATTGAGTTGTGATGTAAACCTGCCCGGACCCGCCCGGCTGTCCAGTAATCACAACAGTACCTATCTAATGTGGGAGGTTAAGGCATTGAGCCCAATAAGGACCCGAGGTTAGACTAAGTTACGGTGTAAACCTGCCCGGAACTGACCGACACATCCAGTAACCGTAACAATACCTGTCTAATGTGAGTGGTTGATGCTTTACCTAATTAAAGCTAAGGACAAACAAGTCAGGATGGTAGGGTTAAGTTAACTAAAACACTTAACCAATTCAACATGTTAATTAAGCTGATGGGTGTGGTTAGGTTAATACGGACACTTAACCACTTAACATGTTTGACTAGAAAACCCTAGTAACGGGGACCCGTTTCAGCAGTAACCCAATTAGGTATCATGGTACCCTGAAACTAGGCAGGGTGGGGCACGATTACTGGGCTGATTGTAAGCGGTCAAAAGCGACGACGGTTGATGCAGCAGTGTAGGTTCTAACGGAGTGCGGGCATGCACACACTTCAGAGCGACAAACAGGGCACTGGGCATCTGTAGTATAACCTATGCATTCTAGAATTGTGTCGGGCCGCCACCATGGGACTTGATACATCCCATGGTGGGACCAATATAGGTATCTACAATCATGTGGGGTCGTATGACATAGGAAGAAAACGTTGCGAGTAAGAGCCGATCGAATAAGGGATCACCTTATCATGAACACGTGGTGCTAGTTAAGCTAGTTAGTAGGTGCAGAGAAGTAATAGTGAGTGCGTTTAGTATAGTTAGTATTTCCTTCTATATCTTGTCTTATATTCTGGTATTGTCCTGTTCTCAGTTTATGTAAGTCATGATCATTTTGTTGTTCTCATGCTAGAAATATAACTAGACTTACCAGACTTATATCTGACCCATTTTCCTTTCGCTTTCTTTTCTTCCGTTTCCCCCCTTCCCCCCTCAGGTCCACAGAGAGGAAACACCTCAGCTTAGTCAGATTTTTCATCCAGCTTGAAGAGTGAGAATGTATTGCTTGGATCTCTTTCATTTGGGCTATGGCTTTGGACATTCTATTGGGATTTATGCAGTTTTAATTATGTTTCATGCTTCTTTAAGTTTTAAATCAAGATAGTATTACGGTTGTAATAATTGGAAGTTTGTTTTGAGGCAATTATGGAAATGTTTTGTATGAACACGTATTTATGATATGAAAGTCTATTTGTTTTTTCGCTGTTTATATATGTGTTTATATATGTCTTGTGTTTTATCTATGACTTTTACTTATAGACCTCCACCGAAGTTAAGGTATTCCCTTTGTGAGGGACCTTAACGGAGGTGGGGTGTTTCACTTGGTATCAGAGCACAGGTTTACCAGATTAGATAAAGGTTTTTGAAACTATTTTCAAAAAGAAGTTTAAAGAAGCATTTTTTTTTCAAGAAAAAGCGTTGTTTTTAAAAGGCATAATTCCCCAAAGCCATATGCACTATCTCTCTATCCTTTTGTTTTGAATCTTTCCTTTTTGTTTCAGCATGTCTGGAGACCTTAACCTTCCAGAAGGAGTACCGGTACCTGGCTGGTTCCCAAGGTACCTAGAGGCTAGGGCCAATGACGCGGGCCCAGTAGACATTCCTCCTCCCTCAATGGCTGCGGTTCCTCCTCCTCCTCGTGGAAATGCTTTCGCAAAGACGTATAGAGACTTCAAGGCTATGGGTGGAAAGGACTTTTATGGAACTGAATCCTTTGTGGTAGCAAGTGGTTGAAGGAGACCGAAGATTTGTTCGTCATCTTCGAAGGTGACGACAGGCAAAAGATACAGCTAGCATTGTGGTTGCTTAAAGACGAAGCTTCTTATTGCTGGGAAGTTACCCAGTCTAAGAGACTGGTGGAAACTTGGGAAGATTTCAGGATGAGGTTTGAGATGAAATTCCTCTCCCAAGCTGAAAGAAGCCGGCAGATGGAGAAGTTCCTAACTCTTAAACAAGGAAGTATGACGATTAAGGAGTATGTCAATCAGTTTAATCAGCTGGCCAGATTTAGGTTGGATTTAGTAAACACCCAACACAAGAAGGCCCTTCGCTTTGTCAAAGGTCTGAATGAGCCTCTACACAGCCTTGCAATGACCCATATACCCATGGGAGCAACTTATGAAAGCTTGGTGGACATGGCACTGCTACACGAGGAAGGTAAAGGCAAGAAAGAGACAAAGGTGGAAGTGCCTCAAGAAAAGAAAGATGGTTTGCAGGCTAAGAAAACAGACTTCAAGAAGGGCCGGAAGAACAACAAATCCCATGAAAAGAGAAGGTGTAATTTTTGTGGCATTGTTGGACATATAGTGAAAGACTGCAGAAAGAAGAAGGCGAAGATGAATGGTGGTTGTTTCCATTGCGGCGAGACTGGATACATGGCTAAGGACTGCCCAAAGAAGAGAGGGCAGGGACAGAGGACTGGATCCACTTCAGGGGGACAGGTTCACGCGCTGGTGGCACCTCCGCAGGAACGAGGTAGAAATATTTATGTAGAAAGCTTAGTTTATCTCTATGATCACCTAGTTCGCACTCTCTTTGATTCTGGCGCATCACACTCCTTTATTTCATCTGCTTTAGCAAAATCTCTGCACCTAGACACTAGTGTGGTAGAGGATCTCTTGGTTGTTTCAAATCCAATTGGGGGCTCAGCTTATTTGTCAATGGTTTGTTTGGGTTTGAAAATCTCTATTCTAAGTATTGAGTTTAGATGTAGTGCCTTTGTTTTAGGTTTCTCGGGATATGGATTGATCTTAGGCATGGACTGATTATCCAGTAATGGTGCCATTCTTGATTGTGAGAAGAGAGTGGTTAGACTCTTGACTCGGCTCGGTAACACTCTAGAAATTTCTTGTAATCCCTTGAATGCTGTTATGGTTAGTTATCTAGAGTCGCTTGATGCTTTTGTTGAGAATTTGCATTCGGTTAGAGTGGTCCGTGAATATTCGGATGTCTTCAAAAAGGTGAAGGGCTTACCTCCGAGGCGGGAAATAGACTTCTGCATATATCTTGTAGATAATCCAAAGCCCGTAGCTTTACCTATTAGACACATGGCTCCAAAGGAGAGAAAGGAGTTCAGTAAGCAAGTTAAGGAGGTTCTCGAGAAGGGGTTTGTAAGGCGGAGTATCTTGGAATAGGGTGCTCCAGTGGTGTTCGCCACCAAAGAAGATGGCTCACTACATCTTCGTGTGGACTATAGAGAGCTAAACAAGCTGACTAAGAAGAATAGACACCCGCTACCCAGAATAGACGATTTGTTTGATCAGCTTGTAGGTGCGTCGGTTTTCACCCAACTTGATCTGGCTACTGGGTTCCATCGGCTAAGGGTAGCTGAAGATAGCATTGATAGGACGGCGTTCAGAACGCCAGACGGTTTCTTCGAGTGGCTTGTCATGCCTTTCGGATTGACAAACGCACCCTCTTATTTCGTAAACCTAATGAGCAGGGTGTTCAGAGAATTCCTCAATAAGTTTGTGGTAGTCTTCGTAGACGATATTTTGATCTTCTCAAAGAATGAGGAAGAACATGCTCAGCATCTGAAGGAGATCATGGAAACTCTTCGAGTTCATCAGCTGAAAGCCAAATTCTCCAAGTGCCACTTTTGGAGAGAAGAAGTAAGGTTTCTTGGAAATGTAGTGTCCAAGGAGGGGTTAGGTGTGGACCCCACGAAAGTGGTGATGGTGCAAGATTAGAAGGCACCAAGAAATGCAACCGAAGTCCGAAGCTTTCTCGGGCTAGCAGGTTTTTGCCGAAAGTTTATTAGAGATTTCACAAAATTCTCAGCTCCACTCACAAGGCTAACAAAGAAGAATCTATCATTCGCTTGGGATTTGAAGTATGATATTGCTTTCCAACGCTTGAAAAGGGCTCTTACAACAGCCCCAGTTCTGACTTTGCCTGATGGAAGCAAGATGTTCACAGTATACACGGATGCTTGTGGTACGGGACTAGGCACTGTTCTGATGCAAGAAGGAAAGGTAGTAGCTCATGGTGGAAGACAATTGAAAGTTCATGAAAAGAACTACCCAACCCACGATCTTGAGTTGGCCGCCATCGTCTTTGCGCTTAAGTCTTGGCGCCATTATCTCCTATGTGAGAAGTTCGAATTATATACTGACCATAAATCGTTGAAGTATCTTTTCTCGCAGAAAGATTTTAACTTAAGACAGCAAAGGTGGATGGAGTTTCTTGCCTCGTATGATTTTGAGATTTCCTATACTCCTGGCAAGGGCAACGTAGTAGCAAACGCCTTGAGTAGAAAGAAGCTGACCTTAAGCCCTCTCTTTGTAGAAAGGCAAAGCTTGGAGTATATAGCCAGTTTTGACTTTAGGCCCGCCTCTGATTTTGTAACTGGTTTGTTGGCATCACTAGAAGTACGACCCACTCTTTTAGACTCAATAAGGGCGGCCGCACATTGTAAAACCCTCAGCTTGTTGATGGGATTGATAAGCTAATTAGGGGTGAAACTTCCAGACACCTCCATAGGTGCTCCATCGATGATAAGGGTTGGCTGAGGCGGGATGGAAGACTATGCGTCCCACAAGCAAGGGATTTGGTAAAGATGGTTCTCGAGGAAGCACACCATTCCAAGATGACAATACACCCAGGTGGAGACAAGATGTACAACGACGTAAAGAGAGTTTTCTTTTGAAGCGGCATGAAGAAGGACGTGGTAGATTTCATTTCTAAGTGCATGATATGCCAACAGGTCAAGGCGGAACAGAAGAAGCCTGGAGGACTGCTTCATCCTCTTGAAGTCCCGCAATGGAAGTGGGATAGCATTTCAATGGACTTCATTGATGGGTTGCCTAGGTCAAGAAGGGACAATACTAGCATTTGGGTAATAGTGGACATGCTCACAAAAAGCGCCCACTTTATACCTGTCAAGAGTAGAAGGACTGCCTCATCTCTAGCATCTCTTTATATCAAGGAAATAGTTCAACTCCATGGAATACCCTCCAGCATAGTTAGTGACCAAGATCCAATCTTTACAAGCTAGTTTTGGCGGAGTCTGCAAGAAGCTGTAGGCACACAGTTATGCCTGAGCATGGCTTATCACCCCCAAACCGATGGTCAGACGGAAAGGGTGAACAAAGTATTAGAAGATCTTTTGAGACTGTGCGTTCTTGACTTTGGAGGGACATGGGAGGATCATCTTCCTTTAGTGGAATTCGCCTACAACAACAGTTACAAAGCCACCATCGGCATGGCGCCCTTCGAAGCTTTGTATGGAAGACCGTGCCGATCACCAACTTGTTGGTTGGACTCTACAGACAAGCTTATACTTGGGCCAGACATGATTAGAGAGACTTCAGAAAAAGTGGACTTGATACGAAGGAGAATGAAGATTGCCCAAGATAGACAGAAATCCTACGCAGACAAAAGAAGGACCGACCTTGAGTTTGAGGTTGGGACAGGGTTTTCCTTAAGGTATCTCCTTTAGGGAACGTCGTTCGCTTTGGATCCGCAGGAAAGCTAGCACCAAGATTTGTAGGTCCGTTCCCCATCATCGAAAAGATTGGGAAGATGGCTTATAGAGTAGAGCTGCCCGAAAGGTTGGCTGGAGTTCACAATGTCTTTCATGTTTCTCACCTCCGGAAATGTTTACATGAATCTGCGGAAGCGGTGGAGCCAAGCATTCTAGAAGAAGTTGAAATAGAACGAGAAGCAACTATGAGGAGAGTTCCAACTCGAATCTTAGGAACTGAAGTCAAAAACTACGCAACCGTGAAGTCAAGCTTGTTAAAGTCCAATGGAGCGATACAGAGGAAGACGCGACTTGGGAAACTGAGGACAGAATACGCGTGGCCTAACCTTTTCTTTTTTGAGGGTACATCTTTGATCTCTCTTTTTCCATAAGTTTATGCTTGTATCTACCTTTTAGTGTATCTTGTTGGTCCATTTTCTCCTAACTCCTTAGGTACAAACTAATGGATGTAAACATGTATTTGAAAAATGTTACGATTGATGGTTTCAAGTGGTTGCTAGTAGTTGCTCGTGAATGCATATACACACACTCTAGGTATTAGATCGGCTCAGTCACTTCCGTATTGCATATGCATATATGTATTCATATTTGTAAGTGGTTGAAACTTGATATGTTTTCATATGGATGTCGCATTTGTATGAATAGTTGCGCACTCATGTAGAATTATGAGTAGGGAAAAATTTTCATACAAAATGGATTCATGACACTTACATGATTCGCATTAAGGAGGTCAACTGAATCAGTAGATCGCCTAATTTTGCATTAGATAAGGACATATACACACACTATGCATATGATCATGAAGTATTAGAAGTCTTTTAAGGACAATGGATGCCTGTGTTTGTTGGTTGAGTAGATGGACGATTGGATGTTAGGATATACGTTCTTCTAGACTTGAAGATTTCGGGGACGAAATCCTTTAAGGAGGGGAGAATGTAACACCCCGAATTTTCTGTTAACAATAAATTAACAAATTAAAGTATATTTAATTCTAAATGAAAGAGTTAAGGGAAATGGGTTACGCCATTGCGTTCGTCTCGAAATTCTACTTGAGGTAGAGTCCGAGTTTGTGTAAATAGGACTCCGCATGAAGGAGATATGACCTTTGGAAGTTGCAGAATTAATTTAAAATTCAAACCAGCTCAAAACAGTTCAAAATTCGAAAACTGGACCAGAATTGGGCTGGGAAGAAAAATTCCCGCCCAGGACCCAGGTCGACCAGGGGGTCGACCTATGGGTCGACCTACCCAGTCGACCTGGTCAGCCCTTGGCTGGCCTGGTCGGGTTCTGAGCGATTTTCTGAGTTCTGGTGTGTCATTAGGGCTGATTTGTCACTTTCTGGTTGGCTCTTCTCGATGTGAATAGTATAGATTCATCTATGATCATCTGACGGCTCTAATTAGTTTGAAATTCTATATAAACAACTTAAGTCTCTAACCTATATTCACACAAAAATTAGAACCAAAGCCACCACGCTGTCGGGAGAAAACTGAGAGTAGCCTCCACTTGAAGAAAGCTAAGAGACGAACAAATCTAATTCAATTAAAATCAAAACAACGTTTATCTACCCAAAGGAAAGCATCTCAATTCCAGAACTCGGAATACAGAACTCAAGTTCGTCGTTCGTTGTAAGTTTGGTTATGTTTTGGGATGCGAATCAAAATTAATGTCATGCCTTGGAAATAAATTGATAATAGAACAATGTTTATTATGTTATATGCGGAACTGAATGATATTGATCTATGTCTGTGGTTCTATTTTGTTATCATGTTGAATTGGGAATTAATGGATAAGTCTATTCATATGTATATGAACTTGGAGTATAACCTGTTATGACAAGTTGTGTAGTTTATCATGTCATGCAAGTTTTAGGTTGTAAAATCATATCACATATGTGACCAAATGTTAGATCTACATGTTTATGTGTATATGTTAAACCTAAGTCATATTTCAAGTTCACACGTATTCATATGTTCGTGATTGATTTGTAAATTTACATATATGTAAGTTGATTTAGTCTATGTTGCAAATTCACATATATGTAAGTTGATTTAGTCTATGTTGCAAATTCACATATATGTATGTTGATTTAGTCTACGTTGCAAGTTCACACCTATGATATTCATGTTGACTATTTTGCAAGTTCACACCTATGGTGTTCATATTGACTATGCCGAAAATACCAAGTTTACATCTATGTCATGTTTATGTTAATGAATTTCTTTATGCCAATTTTGTGTACGCTAAATTAGGCTAAGTTTTTAGCCTAATATTATATGTCAAAAAATCATGCGGACGAAAAATTAGGCTAAGATTTTTAGCCTAATATTTAGACAGGGTAACGTTGGGAAAAATTGGAAATTATAGGAAACTTGACATAAATTGGTGAAAAATCACATAGGTAATTTATGGCATGAAATGGTATAAATCATATACCTAAAATTAATGAACTTGATTAGAAAAAAATCTGGGAAATGACATGAATTCTGGATAATATATATAAATAAAAATATAAATTCAGAAAATACGAATATGCTTAACCCGAGGTTAGATTAAGTTGTGATGTAAACCTTCCCGGACCGGCCCGGCTATCCAGTAATCACAACAATACCTATCTAATGTGGGTGGTTAAGGCATTGAGCCCAATAAGGACCATAGGTCAGACTGAGTTACGGTGTAAACCTTCCCGGAACCGACCGGTACATCCAGTAACCGTAACAATACCTGTCTAATGTGAGTGGTTGGCGCTTTAACTAATTAAAACTAAGGAAAGACAAGTCAGGATGGTAGGGTTAAGTTAACTAAAACACTTAACCAATTCAACATGTTAATTAAACTGATGGGTGGGGTTAGGTTAATACAGACACTTAACCACTTAACATGTTTGACTAGAAAACCCTAGTAACGGGGACCCATTTCAGCAGTAACCCAATTAGGTATCATGGTACCCTGAAACTAGGCAGGGTGGGGCACGATTACTGGGCTGATTGTAAGCGGTCAAAAGCGACGGCGGTTGGTGCAGCAGTGTAGGTTCTAACGGAGTGCAGGCGTGCACACACTTCGGAGCAGACAAACAGGGCACTGGGCATCAGTAGTATAACCTATGCATTCTAGAATTGTGTCGGGCCGCCACCATGGGACTTGATACACCCCATGGTGGGACCAGCATAGGTATCTACAATCATGTGGGGCCGTATGCCACATGAAGAAAACGTTGCGAGTAAGAGCCGATCGAATAAGGGATCACCTTGTCATGAACACGCGGTGCTAGTTAGGCTAGTTAGTAGGTGCAGAGAAGTAATAGTGAGTGCGTTTAGTATAGTTAGTATTTCCTGTCATATCTTGTCTTATATTCTGGTATTGTCCTGTTCTCAGTTTATGCAAGTCATGATCTTTTTGTTATTCTCATGCTACAAATATAACTAGACTTACCAGACTTATGTGTGACCCATTTTCCTTTCGCTTTCTTTTGTTCCGTTGCCCCCCCCCCCCCCCACTCAGGTCCACAGGGAGGAAACACCTCAGCTTAGTCAGATTTTTCATCCAGCTTGAAGAGAGAGATTGTATTGCTTGGATCTCTTTCGTTTGGGCTATGGCTTTGGACATTCTATGGGGATTTATGCAGTTTTAATTATGTTTCATGCTTCTTTAAGTTTTAAATCAAGACAGTATTATGGTTGTAATAATTGGAAGTTTGTTTTGAGGCAATTATGGAAATGTTTTGTATGAACACGTATTTCTGATATGAAAGTCTGTTTGTTTTTCCACTATTTATATATATGTGTTTATATATGTCTTGTGTTTTATCTGTGACTTTTACTTATAAACCTCCACCGAAGTTAAGGTATTCCCTTTATGAGTGACCTTAACGGAGGTGGGGTGTTTCATTTCTCATTTGCTGACTCCACTTTTTTGCTAAGTAAATAGAAGCAAAGTTATTTTAATGAAATGGAAACTACAATTAGAAATTGTTGTTTTTATGTTATTCCAAACACACCAAGTGATGACAAAATTTATTGACTTTCCACTCA
Source organism: Allium sativum (assembly GCA_030737875.1). Lineage (NCBI taxonomy): Eukaryota > Viridiplantae > Streptophyta > Magnoliopsida > Asparagales > Amaryllidaceae > Allium > Allium sativum. Next base: position 129,634,832 of record CM060913.1, on the reverse strand, counting down.
TGCGTTTTCAGCATAACTTACCCATCCCCTACTAATAACTTTTCCAACCTATCTTCCATATAACTGGTATTTCTTTTTACAGATCTATATGCAGAATTTGATGGATGTTACTAGCATTTTAATTTCAAAATGCAGGTACCCTTTTCCTATCTTCCATACAACTTGGTGTTATTTTAGTATTTTGTTAACTATTGTTTAACATATCTCTGTCCTATGTTTACAAAGGAGGCAGCTATTCATATCATGGTGATTCATAACCTTCCTTATTTAACTTGCATTTCAAGTATTCCTACTTTTTTGAATTTTAAGACTGTTTCCTTTGATATGTGGCATTGCTAGTTAATGAATGTTTTGGGCTTCTGTGATTTGATGTTATTGTTGATAAGTTATGTTTAGTGTTACGTTTCATTAGGTGATTGAAGCTTCAGGGGTTTTGCTTGCATGATTCAGTGTTTTTCAGAAAGTTTTGTTGCTTGCAATAACCTTTTGGGAATGAAAATGTGACGTCTAACATCTAACGAGCCCAACTGAGATCTCTTTTGCACACCATCAATTGATACCATTTTAGTTGGTAACATAACTGAAGGAAAAAAGGGATCCAAAAAACGAAAAGAAAAGGGAAGATTTCAGATTTTTGTTTTAAACTTATTACAAAAATAAGATTCAATAAGATTTTTTTTCCCTTCATGTTTGTACGTGTGCTTATCATTTTAAATTGCACTAACGTAACTTTTGTGAGTTCTCTTACATTGAGTTACTATTTTCCATTCTATGTATCAATTGTGCAGTATATTATTATATAATTGTGCCTCCTGTTTCTTATCAGGCCCAGCAAGTTATTACTGTTGGCTCTCACGATACAACCGTCAAATGTTAGAAAATAAGGTATGTATATAACTTTACTCATTCTGCTTGACCTGCGTATTTGTGTACCTTAATCTACCAGAATGGTTGAATGTATTTATGTTACTGAAACTATCAATTGTATTTATTAAAATAATTTTCATATCTCGAACCCGCAACGCATTAGTAGTGTCATAAATTATCAGTTTGAAACAAGCATTTTATAGTGTTGTAGGTTGTCATGTTGTAACAATCACTAAGTGTTGCATATTATTAGTTTGAAACACCCATTAAGTGTTGCAAACTGTGAACTTGAAACACTTATTGAGTGTTGCAAACTATAAATTTGAAACACTCACCAAGTGTTGCAGATTATGAACTTGAAACACTCATTAAGTGTTGCAGATTATCCACTTGAAACACTCAAGTGTTGTGGATTATCAAACTGAAACACCTCATAAGTGTTTCAATTTTTCAAACTAAAACAGTTGGCAAGCGTTTCAATTTGTCAATCTGAAACATATATAGGATTTCAAAAATCTGCAACATACTAATCTGCAACACCTGAAAAGTGTTTCTAAAACTTTTAGGAAATTTTTATTATCGTTTCAAGTTGGTCATTGTGGTGTTATGCATATACATGTATATATATATATATGATTATATATAGGAATTAAAATTGAAGACTGTACAGTTTTGAAGTTTCAAGAGATTCAAGATTCAGAGAAGATCCTAGACTCATGAGTAATCAATATTTCAAGTGTTCAAAACAAATATAGTAATAGAGTCTAGTTTATATATAAGACTCTGAATAGCACTCCAGGTTCAAATTCAAACTCTATTTTTCAAAATTCTTGTTTTCAAAATTCTAATTCTAATTTCAAATAGTTTTTCTATCTTACTTATGATTTCAAATATAAGTTTTAAAGTTTATTTATATTTATATAATTATATAATTTTATATTTATATACTTTTAAACCTTATAATTTTATAAATATGTTTATATATTTTATATTTATGTTTTCACATGTTTTAAACTTTATAATACTCATTTATATCAATATGTTTTAACTCAAGAATTTCCAAAATAGTATATATATTTAAACACTTGAAAATGTTCAAAATTCAAATATTTTAAGCATATATATTGACATACATATATGTATGTGTCGACATACAACTGTCATTTTTTCAATTTTCAAAGGAAGTGTCTTTTCATTATTTGTAACGTTCCAAAAGCGTTGCAACCTTTCAAATCTTATAAATAAGAGTTGAATTCGAATTTTTTTAATTATTCTTTTTCGCCATCTTCACGCCTCTTCATTCCACCATTAATATTTAATATTTTATTGATTTCTACACTTCTACTTTGCCGATTTCCACATTAATTACATAAAACTTCTTCTTTTCTCCCTCTTTACTCATCACTCTCTGAATTGAAGTGCTACTGAAGAGTTGTAGAGCTGCTGTAATCATTTAGGAAGTGTTTTGGAAAAGGGTGTGTTCCTTGTAGCCCTGAAATCAAGGAAAAGGAGCGGTGTTAATCTTGTAGCCGTGAAATCAAGAGTGTATAGAGCGGTGTCAACCTTGCGGCCGGGAAATCAAGGGGATTGTACTTGGATATTGATATAGTAACAAAACTCTGTGCAATCCAGCATTGTGTGGGACTGGATGAAGGAGTAATCCGAACTAGTATAAAATCTTGTGTGTTCTATCCTTTTTCTGCATTATATTTTTGTTTATTTTTGTATTTGTGTTTAATTCTGTGTCTATGATCATTGCAATTGTTTGTGATTCATATAGTAGGTCATATAAGTTTTAGATTTTAATAAATTCTTTATAAACAATATTCATCCCCTCTCTAGTGTTATTCTTGCCGTAAGATCCACATTCTGCATTCCCTAACATCTTGAAGGACACTCGGTGTGCTATGCCTCAAGGCTTGAATTCCCATCAACAAATAACAAAACAGAGTATGAAGCATTAAATGCTGGATTGAAGATTGCGAAAGAATTACGATTGAAAGTCTTGCATATTTTCAGCGACTCACAGTTAGTGGTGTGTCAAGTCAAAAGAGATTTTCAAGCTAAGGGAGGAAATTTGTCAGCTTACCTATCAAAAGCTTGGGAACTTCTCAACAATTTGGACTACTACACTACCACTCACATTCCTCGAGAAGAAAGTTTGAAGGTTGACTCACTTGCGAAATTTGTCAGTACAAGAGATGCTCAACAGTTGGAATTGGTGCCAGTCGAAGTCCTCTCAAATCCCATCACAGAGGACAATGATGTAGATTGGGTCATGGAAACTGCTGAAGAGCCAGATTCATGGATGACTCCAATCAAAGATTATCTCCTTAATGGTGTGCTCCCAATTGATCCGAAGAAGAAAAAGAAGTTGCTTCGAAAAGCTCCTATGTATCTCATCCAGCATGGTTGGTTATATAGGCGGAGTTTCTCTATGCCTATGCTCCGATGTGTTACTAAAGAGGAATCTAAAGAAATCTTGACAGAACTGCATGATGGGGAGTGTGGAGGTCATACACGTGGTCAGACAGTAGCCAAGAAAATTCTATGATACGGTTATTTCTGACCTTATCTGAATCAAGACTCCACGGCTTATACCAGGAAGTGTGAATGCCAAAGGTTCGCGAAGATCCCAAGAGCACCATCCAAAAATTCGACTCAAATTGTTTGCCCATGACCATTCTCTGTCTAGGAGCACTACCAACCGCGAAGTCTAGTTTCAGATATGTCATAGTAGTTGTCAATTATTTCACCAAGTGGGCTGAAGCAGAGCCATTGGCCACTATCACCTCAAAGAAAGTCATCAATGTAACACCCCATAATTCTAAAGAACATTATTAAACTATAGATTACTTAATTTAATATTTGGAATTAAGTAAAATGGACTGTACCATTGCATTCGTCTCGGAATTATGGTTCAAATAGATTCTGAGTTTGCGTAAAACGGACATCGTATGAAGAAGATATTAAGGTTAGAAGTTTGTATACATATAAGAGAAATATATATAAACAAAATAAAAACAGAATTTCAAAATATTCAAAATCAAAGGCAGGAGTCAAACGCGGGATCTGGACCCGTTGTTGGTCGACCCACGCCTCAGGAGGGTCGACTCCGGGATCGACCCACCCTAGATCCAGCCTGGTTCATTCCCTGAACCTGGACTTGTTTCTGAGCGGGATTTGTTGGAAAAAGTATATATAAGGTTTGGCATTTCTATTGTTTTATACACCTAAAACAATGGAGACAAGGAGGTGCTGCCTCAGCTTGGATTGAATTAGACTATTTTCTACAACGACAGCCTATACGTATACAAAAATCTCTTTAACAATATCAGCATACTATTCTCTGTTCTTTAGATCCAATCTCTATGAGTTCATGTTACTTTTAGATATAAATATTTAACAGTAATCTTGACATGTTAAAAAACCGGATCTAAAGTTATGCCTGTTAGGAAATTGATTAATATTTAAACAGATCTGCTATAATGACATGGAATTTTCTATACACCTATTATGCTATTCAGTTATTGTTATATGCCTATTTCTATGCTTATTTCTGCTGTATATGTCTATTTTTGTTCTTCTTCCTCTCTCATTCCCTTTTTATTTGTATAGCCTAGGCTACCTTGGAGCCTAGGCCAATACCGCTGGAATATGTGTATAACGAAATTGGGATTAATTAGGGATGATTGGAATGATAATCAGGGGAATAATTTACTATGTATATGACTAGGATTTGGGGTCATAACCTATACTATGAATTATGACAGAAATTTGGGTTGTATGAACATGTAAGCCGGTAGACTTAATTTAAAGATTAAGTGGAACATGTTAATGAAACTATATGTCACCTATGTAATCTGATTAATCTGTTGGGGGTTAAGTAAAATTGTTATTCTGTTGGGGTTGTATGGACATTGTTAACCCTGTAAAACTTAACCTGTGGAAATCCTATTTGATTGGGAACGCAAGTTTAGGAGTTTGACATGTGTCATATGTTGTGTGGGACCCATATTAGTCAGTAACCCATTCTAGTATTAAAAGGGGACCCCACACTAGGTAGGCATCAGGGCAAGCTTAATAAGCTAATTATACGAGGTTTGTTTGGGATGAGGTGTCCTGATGGCGCATTCCAACGGGGTTATGTGTGTAAATGGTTCCGGTCTGTCTAGGAAAATAAGAAGCCATAACACCTGTAAATAGGTCTGTGTCCTTCTGGTGGTTGCCACTTTAGGGAGTAATACACTCTACTGTGGGACCGACGCAGGGTATGTACATGGTAGGGAACCGATCACTTGAGGGTTGTAATTAGGGTACATCTAGTTCTATTTAGGTACCTGTTATTTCTATTTGGGGGTAACACCCATTATTTATGCTTAGGTACCTGTTATTTCTGTTTGGGGTAAAACCCGTTGTTAGAAGTATACCTAAGTCTACCATTTATGTTCTGTTGTGATTATTATGTTTCTATTAAGTAATTGGAAAACACAAAATTTGCTATACTAGTATTGGTGCAGAGAAAGTAATTGAGGAGCATAGTTTATCCTATTTATTATATTTATCCTGTCCATCCTGTTTATACATGTTATATGCTACAGTTATCTCTAATCCAGTTTATTTACTGTATTGGTACTTTTATTTCTCTATATGATAAAAGTCACTTGACTTGCCAGATTTTATGTTTGATCCGTTTTGTTTGCTTCGTGTCTCTCCCTTTCCCCACCAGGTTCTCAGTGTGGGAACGCTCGGGCTGGATTAGGAATCTCTCTTTTGTTTCTGCTTGGAGCCGCTTAGATGTACCGCTTTGACTACTTGTCTACTTTGTTATGGATATTTTTAGGGATTATGATTTCATGTTTCTGTACTCCGATGGTTTTATTACAAATCAGATACTTTTATTTGATGTAATTGGTTTTCAGTATTTCAGACTGATGTTGTAACTGAATTTTGGACCATGATGTTTTCTGTTGGAAATTAAAGTTTTAAATTTCTGTTGCTATTTTATATCTATCTTGTAAAATTCTGTGTCTATTTACCTATAACGCTTCATGAAACTTAATGCATTCTGACAAAGACTGACATTAACGGACTTGGGGTGTCACATTTGGTATCAGAGCTGAAGGTTACAAGATCGGGTAAAAGGTTTTGAAAATTGTTTTCAAAAGGTTTCGAAAAGAAAGTCTTTTCAAAGGAAAGTCTGTTTTTGAAAAACGCATTCCCAAAGCCATATAAAATATATTTCGATTCTCTATTCGAAACCATTTTCCTTTTCTTTCCAGCATGTCTGGGGAACCGAATCTTCCCGAGGGCGTTCAAATACCGGCTTGGTTCCGTAGATACCTTAAGGCTACGGCGCCTGCCGGAGGCCAAGCAGATGCCACTTCCCCAGCTGCAATTGTTGTTCCGACTCCTCCGCGAGCGGGTAATTTCTCTAAGATATGGCTATGGGAGGAAAACCATTCTATGGAACTGAAAGATTTGTGGAAGCATGGAATTGGCTTAAAGAGATGGAGGACTTGTTTGGGATTTTTGATGTTGACGACCGTAGGAAGATTCAGTTGGCCGCATAGCGGATGAGGCTTCATTCTAGTGGGAAGTGACGCAAGCAGGGCGTCCAGTAGATACTTGGGTTGATTTTTTGACAGAGATTCATGATGAAGTTTCTCTCTCATGAAGAAGAGAGTATGCAGATGGAAAATTTTTAGCACTCAAGCAAAGGAGCTTATCTGTTAAAGAGTACGTCAATAAGTTCAATCAGTTGGCAAGGTTTGGTTTGGAGCTGGTGAATACCCTGCACAAGAAAGCTTTAAGGTTTGCAAGAGGATTGAATCAACCTCTGCAAGAATTATCATTATCACACATACCTATGGGAGCAACTTTTGAGAGACTGGTTGATATGGTATTGATGTACGAAGATGGTAAAGATGAGAAAAAGGAGGCTAAGACTGAAGAGACTCAAAGCAAGAAAGTGTGGCCTAAGAAAGAATAGCAAAGAAAGATGGAAAGAACGACAAAGCTCAGAATAAGAAGAAATGTCATGGTTGTGGAGGCTTGGGTCATGTGGTCAATGATTGTAGAAAAAGGAAGAATTCTTGTTACAACTGTAGTGAAACTGGACACTATAGTAGGGAATGCCCGAAGAAGCAAGGACAGAGGCAAAGGAAAGGACCTTCTGGAGGGCAAGTGCATGCTCTCGAGGCTAGCAGAACGGGAAGAGCCAGGAAAGTTCCCGTTGAAGGTTTGATTTCTCTTTTCAATCATCCAGTTAGGACTCTTTTTGATTCTGGCGCTTCTCACTCTTTATATCTGATTCTATGGTCGAGTCTCTACACCTTAGTTCTAGTATTGTTTTTGATCCCATTATTGTCTCAAACCCCATTGGGGGCACGACTCATATGTCTATGATTTGTCGGGGTTTGTGGATATCTATGTTGGGCGTCGAGTTTGAGTGCGACACATATGTGCTTGGTTTTGTGGGCTATGGTTTGATTCTAGGGATGGATTAGCAAGCCATGTATGGTGCCGTTCTAGACTGTGAGAGGAGGTTTGTTAGACTTTTAACTTGCCATGGGAGGACTCTCGAGATTTCATATAACCCAAGGTGGTCTATCATGCTTAGTTTCCTAGAGTCACTTGATGCTTTTGCCGATTAATTACGATCTGTACCTGTAGCCTATGAGCACCCAGATGTTTTTGATGAAGTTAGGGGCTTACCTCTATGGCGCGAGATTGATTTCTGGATATATTTGGTGGATAATGCGAAGCCATTCGCATTGCTTATGCGCCACATGGATCCTAGGGAATGGAGGGAGCTCAGCAAGCAAATAGGCGAGCTACTTGAGAAGGGGTTTATTTGGCGGAGTATATCAGAATGGGGTGCTCCAGTCGTCTTTGCAACTAAGGCGGATGGCTCGCTTCGCCTATGTGTGGATTACAGGGAGTTGAATAAGCTCACCAAGAAAAATAGGCACCCACTTCCGAGGATTTACGATCTATTTGACCATCTTGTTGGCGCATCTGTTTTCTCGTAGTTAGATTTGGCTATGGGGTTTCATCATTTGAGGGTGGCCGAAGACAATATAGATAGGACCGTTTTCAGAACTCCAGATGGTTTCTTTGAGTTGTTAGTCATGCCTTTTAGTTTGACGAATGCACCCACATATTTTTTGGATCCGATGAGTACGGTGTTCAGGGAGTTTTTGAATAAATTTGTTGTGGTCTTTATGGATGACATTCTAATTTTCTCGAAGAATGAAGAGGATCATGCCCAACGTTTAGGAGAGGTCTTGAGGACTCTCAGAGTACAACAGCTTAAGGCAAAATTATCCAAGTGCCGCTTTTGGAGAAAGGAGGTAAGATTTTTAGGTCATGTGGTCTCCAAGGAAGGGACAGCAGTGGATCCCGCAAAACTAGATGCAGTTCAAGATTGGAAAGTTCCAAAGAATGCAACGGAGGTGAGAAGTTTTCTTGGTTTAGCAGGCTACTGCAGGAAGTTTATAATGGACTTCGCAAGGATATCAGCCCCACTCATCAAACTGATAGAGAAGAATCCGACCTTTGCTTGGAATATTGATTATGAGGACGCTTTTCAGCGATTAAAGAGGGCTCTAACAACATCCCCAATTTTGACATTGCCCGATGGGAGCAAGGTGTTTACAGTGTATACTGATGCATGTGTACAAGGCTCGATGCCGTTTTAATGCAAGAGGGAAGGGTATTATGCTATGGAAGTAGATAGTTGAAGGTTCATGAGAAGAACTACCCCACTCATGATTTGGAATTGGCTGCTATGGTGTTCGTACTTAAGTCTTCGCGACATTATCTACTTGGAAAGAGGTTCAAGTTATACACAGACCATAAATCTCTCAAGTATTTGTTCTTGCAGAAGGATCTAAATTTGAGATAGCAGAGATGGATGGACTTCCTAGCATCTTATGACTTTGAGATTGCTTATAACCCTGGCAAGGGTAATGTAGTGGCAAACGCGTTGAGTAGGCAGAGGATGACCTTGAGTCCTCTATTCGTAGAGAGACAGAACTTGGATTACATATTGAACTTCGATTTTAGGCCTTCTACGGATCTTACACCTGGTTCGTTGGCATCTTTGGAGGTGCAGCCTACTCTTATGGATCAAATAGGATCTTCACAGTGAGGGGACCCACAGATAGCGTATATTTTGGATAGGCTCGGTAAATGGGAGACTTCTAGTCACCTTAGCAGATATTCTGTGGATAATAGAGGATGGCTATGATGAGATTGGAAGCTTTGTGTTCCCCAAGTTGGGAGTCTGTTGAAGACAATCCCCGAGGAAGCCCATCGTTCTAGGATGGCTATCCATCCGGGCGGCGATAAGATGTATAAAGACATGAAGAGAGTTTTCTTTTGGGCTGGATGAAGAAAGATGTAGCGGAATTCGTAGCTTAGTGCTTAATATGCCAGCAAGTTGAGGCTGAACAGAGAAAGCCTGGCAGTTTGCTTCATCCTTTGGAGGTCCCACAATGGAAGTGGGAGAGCGTCACTATGGATTTCATCGATGGTTTGCCTAGATCGACGAAGGGCAATACTAGCATCTGGGTTACAGTGGACCGGCTTACTAATAGCTCTCATTTTATTCCTGTTAAGAGCAAGAGAATGACAACATGGTTGGTATTAGTTTATCTTCGTGAGATAGTCCGTCTACATAAAGTACCTTCTAGCATAGTGAGTGATCGTGATCTCATCTTCACTAGTGAGTTCTGGAAGAGCTTGCAAGAGGCATTAGGTACATATTTGTGTTTGAGCTCCGGTAATCACCCTCAGACCTATTGACAAACTGAGAGAGTGAATAGAGTTCTTGAGGAACTTTTGAGGATGTGTATCCTAGACTTCAGAGGGACTAGGGAGGAGCACCTTCCATTGATCGAGTTCACGTACAACAACAGTTAGTATGCCAATTGCATGTCACCCTTCGAGGCACTATATGGACCACCTTGTAAATCCCCGACTTGTTGGTGGGAGTCTACGGAGAGGCTTCTACATGGACCTGAGATGATTAGAGATACTTCAGATAAGATTGATCTCATCCATAGACGGATGAAGACAGCTCAGGAGAGGAAGAAGACCTACATTCATAAGAGAAGGATTGACATTGAATTTGAAGTAGGAGACATAGTTTTCATCAAAGTATCACCGTTGAGGAATGCGGTTCGCTTTGGATATATAGGGAAACCAATGCCAAAGTTTGTAGGACCATTTCCTATAGTAGAGAGGATAGATCAATTGGCCTATAGGGTGAGATTGCAAGAGAGGTTGGCTGGTGCTCATGATGTTTTCCACGTTTCCCATTTGCGGAAATGTCTGCATGGTACGATTGAAGTAGTTTAGCCAATCATGCTTGAGGAGGTAGAGGTAGAAAGGGAGGCGATAGTTAGATGAGTTCCTACTCGTATACTTGGATCAGAGGTTAAGAAGCTACGTAATAGAGAGGTCCAGTTGATGAAAGTACAATGAGGAGTAGACAATGTGGATGAAACTTGGGAAACTGAGGCCAAGATTCGCACTTCGTACCCTTTTCTATTCAAGGGTGTTTTCTTATCTTCTTTTTCCAAGCTTTTATTCGTACTTGTTTCCATCATTCATATGTATCCTATCGATCGAATCTTCGACCTTTAGGAAGAGAACCAATGGGTGTAAACATGTGTTTGAGACATGTTATGTTTGATAGATGCAAGTGGATGAAAGTGTTTGTTAGTGGTTGCTCATGGATGCATATACACACACGCTAGGCACTAGATCGGCTCAATCACTTACATATTGCATATGGATGTGTGTGGATTAGGATTTTATATGGGTAAAAATGGAAGTATCATCATATGGATGTGGCATTTGGATGAATGGTTGTGCACACATATTGAACTTACATGTTTTACTAGGATTATTTGCATATACTTTGGTTACATGGCACGAACATAAATTGCATTAAGGAGGTCAACTGAATCGGTCGATCGCCTGATTTTTCGCATTAGTCTAAGGACATATACACACTACTGCATATGTTCATACAAGCATTAGAAAAATCTTAAGGACAATGGATCCTTGTGGATGATAGATGAGTAGATGGTTGTGGTTGTTTGGATAATAACATTCTTCTTAACTTGGAGATTTCGGGGACAAAACCCTTTAAGTATGGGAGAATGTTACACCCCGTAATTCAAAAGAACAATAATAAACTATAGAACACTTAATTTAATATTGGGAATCAAGTAAAATGGACTATACTATTTCACTCATCTCGGAATTTTGGTTCAGACAGACTTTGAGTTTGCATGAAATGAACATCATATGAAGAAGTTATTAAGGTTAGAAGTTTGTATACATATAAGAGAAATATATATGAACAAAATAATACCAGAATTTCAAAAATATTCAAAATCAAAGGTGGGAGTCGAACGCGGGATCTGGATCCGTTGGGGCTTGACCCATGCCCCAGGGGTGTCGACCCATTAGTCGACCCACTCAAGGGTGTGTCGACCCTAGCGTCAACCTAGGGTCGACCCACCCCAGATCCAGTCAGGTTCATTCCCTGAACCTGGACTTGTTTCTAAGCATGATTCATTGGAAAAAGTATATATAAGGGCTGGCATTTCTATTCTTTTATACATCTAAAACAATGGAGACAAGGAGATGCTGCCTCGGCTTGGATTGAATTACACTATCTTCTACACCGATAGCCTATATGTATACAAAAATCTCTTCAGCAATATCAGTATACTATTCTCTGTTCTTTAGATCCAATCTCTGTGAGTTCAAGTTACTTTTAGATATAAATATTTAACAGTAATCCTGACATGTTAATAAATCGGATCTAAACCTATGCCTATTAGGAAATTAATTAATATTTAAACAGATCTGTTATAATGACATGGAATTTTCTATACACCTATTCTTCTATCCAGTTATTGCTATATGCCTATTTCTATGCTTATTTCTACTATATATGCCTATTTCTATTCTTCTTCCTCTCTCATTCCCTTTTTATTTTTATAGCCTAGGCTACCTTCAAGCCTAGGCCAATACAGCTGAAATATGCATACGAGCGAAATTAGGATTAATTAGGGATGATAATCTGGAGGCATAATTTACTATGTATATGACTAGGATTTGGAGGCATAACCTATACTATGAATTATGACTGAAATTTGGGGTGTATGAAGATATAAACCACTAGGCTTAATTTAAAGATTAAGTGGAATATGTTAATGAAACTATATGTCAGCTATGTAATCTGTTTATTCTATTGGGGTTTAAGTAAAATTGTTATTCTGTTGGGGTTATATGGACATTGTTAACCCGTGTAAATCCTAGTTGATTGGGGACACAAGTTTAGGGGTTTGACTTGTGTTATCTGTTGTCTGGACCCATATTAGTCAGTAATCCATTCTGGTATTAAAAGGGGACCCCACACTAGGTAGGGTTCAGGGCACGCTTACTGAGCTAATTATAAGAGGTTCATTTAGGATGGGGTGTTCTGATGGCGCTTTCCAACGAGGTCATGTGCGTGCATGGGTCCGGTCTATTTGGGAAAATAAGACACCATAACACCTGTAAATAGGTCTGTGTCCTTCTGGTGGTTGTCGCTTTAGGGAGTAATACACCCTACTGTAGGGCTGACATAGGGTATTTACGTGGTAGGGAGCCAATCGCTTTACGTGGTAGGGAGCCGATCGCTTAGTGGTAATAATTAGGGTACGTCTAGTTCTGTTTAGGTACCTGTTATTTCTATTTGGGGTATCACCCGTTATTTCTGTTTAGGTAATGTTAATTATGTTTAAGGTAAAACCTGTTGCTAGAAGTACACCTAAGTCTACCATTTATGTTCTATTGGGATCATTCTGTATCTGTTAAGTAATTGGAAAACACTTAATTCTATATACCAGTATTGGTGCAAAGAAAGTAATTGAGGAGCGTAGTTTTTCCTGTTTATTCTGTTTATCCTTTCCATCCTGTTTATACCTGTTATATGCTACAATGATCTCTAATCCAATTTATTCACTATCTTGATACTTTTATTTCTCTATATGCTAAAAGTCACTGGACTCGCCAGACTTTATGTTTCCCTTCCTCTCTCTCCCTTTTCCCCTCCCAGGTTTTCAGAAGGGAACGCTCAGGATTGATTAGGAATCTCTCTTTTGTTTCTTCTTGGAGCTCCTTAGATGTACCTCTTTGACTACTTGTCTACTTTTTTATGGCTATTTCTGGGGACTATGATTTTATGTTTCTGAACTTTGAAAGTTTTGGTACAAGGCGGATACTTTTATTTGATGTATTTGGTTTTTAGTATTTCAGACTAATGTTGTAACTGGATTTTGTACCACGATATTTTTTGTTGGAAGATAAGATTTAAATTTCCACTGCTATTTTATATCCATCTTCTGAAATTCTGTGTCTGTTTACCTATAACTCTTCGCGAAACTTAATGCATTCTGACAAAGAGTGACATTAACGGACGTGCGATGTCACAATCAACTTCATTTTGAGGAACATTTTTTGCTGGTTTGGTGTGCTATAGAAAATATTCACAGACAATGGGAAGTAGTTTTAAAGTGAATAATTTAAAAAAATTTGTGCAAAGTACAAGATCCGAAAAAGCTTTGCAGCAGTGGCCCATCGGCAGAAAAACATGCAGGTGGAAGCAGTGGACAAGATTATCAAGTCAACCATCAAGTAGCGACTCGAGAAAGCCAAAGGTGGTTGGGTAGATTAGCTGCCACTTACACTATGGGCGTACAGGACGAATCATAAATCTGCTACTGGGCACATTCCTTTTTCCTTAGCTTTTGGTACAAAGGCAATGATTCAGGTGGAGCTAGAGGTTCCTACACACCGCAGTATCCATTTCAACCAAGCAGAGAATGAGAAGCTACAGCTTGAAGCTCTCGATCAACTTGAGGAAAGATGAGATGAGGTAGAACTCAGAGTTGCAGCCCATCAATGAAGGATTGCCACGCATTTCAACTCTAAAGTTAGACAAAGGAACTTCAAAGTTGGGGATCTTATACTAATAAGAGTCATGATAGGAACTGGTGTCTTTGGGCCAAACTGGGAAGGGTCATACATCATACCTCAAAAGCCACTGGACGACACTTTCTAACTAACAACCGTTAACGGCACTCCAAATCCAAGGGACTGGAATAACAGTTATCTTCGTCGCTACTTTACTTGATTCTATGTTCAAAATTTCTTGTAAAAAGTCTGTAAATATTTTACAAGCATTGTAATTGAACACAAGCTCTATAAATAAAAGAATGTCTACCTAAGTCAATCCCTTATTTTCAAAATTTTCGTTGATTCAAAATTTGCTTAAAGATGATTTTATATTGTAGGCTATCCGACAAGTGCTTGCTTCTTCAAAGTCCAACAAGGTGTAACAACCCCAACAACACTACTTCAAGCGTTGAGTGCTATAAACGTCAATATAAATAAATGCAAGGATGAAAAGCACCGCCTCGAAAAGTGAATGGAAAGAGTCGAAAAGAGTCAAACGATAAAGGGCGCAGCAAGCATGCACGGAGCTAAAACCAGAAAACTGCATTTTTTGTCAAAGGGGAAAAAGGATCTCGGTCCAGCTGTGATCGCTTGCCACAGTCAAGCATCCAACAAAGGGACCGAAGACTGCCCTGCGGAATGACGCAACCTTGCAAGTTCTGCCAAGGAGGCAAAGGGACCTCAGTCTAGCCGTGATCGCTTGCGACAGTCAAGCATCCGACAAAGAGAATGGAGTCCGCCCTGCAAAATGGTGCAACCCTGCATGTTATTTTTCTCTAACTAAAAATAACATTTTCATATCTAAAATCTTGTCCTTTCTTATATAAAAATATAAACTTTCTTCATATAAAAATATAAACTTTCTATTACTAAAAATCTAATCTTTATATTCTTTAGAAATCAAATTTTTTTATACTATAAAAATCGAATCTTTCTCTAATATAAAAAATCTGATTTTTAACTCGTCTTTCCTATTATAAAAATCCAATTTTTAACTCTCATACATATGAATAAAAAAAATTAGATTTTATTTTACTAAGCTATATATTTAAAATCTAAACTTTACATGTTATTTCATATATAATGAACTGATTTTATTTAATCACAAAAAATTATTTAAAATAAATAAGTAAAAACTCACCATTTACTGTTCGGAGGAGGTTGAAGCTCGCCCGAGGCGGAGCAAGGGGTGGTGGTGTCAGCGAATTGGAGGGGGTGGCGTGGCGTCTGATGTGGGCCAGGAGTGACTGCGCGATCGGATTGCGATTGAGGGGTGGGCTTCGCGAGGTAGGAGGTCGGGGTGGAGGGGGGAGGGGGGAGGGGGGAGGAAAGAGCGGGAGGTGGCGTCGAGCTAGGGTGGAGCGGTGGTCGTCGACATGAGGGGGCGGTTTTCATTTTCAGGTTTTTTCTTTTCTTTTTGCTGAACTAGAATGAATGGGGAAAGGAGAAGATAAGGGAGGGCTTAAGTGTAAAATTAAATTATTATTTATTTTTATTTTATTTAATCCTCCAACAAGTCGACTTTACATTTGAACTCCAAACGAAACCCACCGACTGTCATCCATAGCTAATTACCCCCATTACGAACACAATGGGATATGTATCGTAAGCCAGTTTGGCTGTTTCGATTGGTTTCCATCAAAATCGAAATATAAATCTATATATTGAATTCGAACGCACATTTCAATTTACCGGGGCCACATACGGACTCTAAAAATTCCCGAATTTTTTTTCTAGCTTTGTATTGACGATATGATTCTAACAAAACTAGTTTCGTCTAATTTGGAGACCGTTTGAAAAATGGTCATTTTCTGGTCGATCCACATTGACTAAAACAGTCAAAACACGTTTTCTTTTGCCACGCCCACATACTAATTTAGAAAATTACGAATTTTGGAATCTAGCAATAACTTGACATCCCGATTCCAACAAAAGTGGTTTCATCAAAAACGGAGGTCGTTTGCAAAATTTTCATTTTTAAGGGCCAAAATTCCATAGCGACTATTCCAAATATTCAACTGGGCATAACTTTTTATTCCCGCTATGAAATTTCAATTTTTAGGATTCGTTGGAAAGATATTTCCAAATAAATTCAAATATTTTTGGTTTCGCTAAAATCCGGTTTATTTTGAATCATGTACATTCATTTGAAATTTGAAATCGAATTTTCAAACTGCTGCACCATTTTCAATTCCTTTTATAATTAAAAATAAATAATTATATTCTAACATAGATCCAAATAAATATATACGTTCTAATTCTAAATGAAATAAATTTCTTGTCGTTATTATTTAAAATAATTCATTTCAAATATTCAAAATTCATTAAAATTGCCAAAATAAAAATTTTAAATTGGTTCGGATTTTCCGGGTTGTTACAATCTCCCCCACTTAAAATCTTTTCGCCTCGAAAAGGAACGAAGCCGAAAGTTGTTTTACAAACCAACTTAACTTTCATTATTTTCATTATCGCTTAAGTTCTTCAACTTTTCTGTTTCTAAGAACTTTTCAAATTTTTCAAAAATTTGGCTAACACCCTAAATTTTCGAAAAATTTCGCCATAACCTCCCCTGTACAAGAGCACCGGGAAAATCTCGAAATTACTATACAGGCCTCTTCAATCCAAAAAGAAGAAGAAACAGCCAACGGCTAGCCTGTCGACTCATAAAATCATCCAAAACCCAAGAAATTAGTAAACATGTACCTATTTGTTGGACATACAATTTTATTCCTCTGCTCTAGCCTCCTTGCAATGACATGTTCAATGGCTACACATGTATGTGCATGCAATTTCAAACAATTTTCAATACGGTTCAATATTTGGTTCAATTTGGCCCAAATTTACCTTTCTTTCACATAATGGTTTAAAGGAATAATCATACAACACAACCATCAATCAATTAGTTGATTACCTTTTCAAATTCATAACTTTGATACATATACAGAATATCATGTTTTTGAATCCAATTCACAACAATAAGCCCAATCTAGTTTTGGTTCTCACACCAGTCAATTGGAAATATATAAATATCACACCTTCGAAACTCGAACACAAATACTGATAATGCCATGGTCATTATCAACATCATCTCCGGGCTACTAGAGTGTGATTCTATATCTATCTAGTAAATTAAAACTTCGAATACACGTTTCCAAGGCGTATATGCAAAATCTTCATATATTGGATTGTCCAAATTCAATACAAATAAAATATTCAAATACGTATAATAAGGTTTAAATCTTCAAAACAAAATTGTTTTCATTTTAAAAAAAAAAACACTACTCTTCACACTCGTTCTAGGACACTACTGATCCCATCTCTAACGAGTCATTCTCATTGGATATTACTAATCCAATCTCTGATGAATTCTTTCGTTTGGTTCTAATATGTCTTGCTCTCGAGATCTGTAAACCAGAGCTCTGGTACCAAGCTGACACGCCCGAACTTCCCCGTAAAGGAATGCACGGATTACTTTGAGAACACGACAAATCAGAACACAAACAGAAGAACATTTCATTGCTTATTACAACAATTCCATCAGAATACAAGAATATATAGAGTATGAATAAATATTATACATCAGAGAAATATCAGAGATTTAAATTACATTACATAGCAGCGGAAAATAATACAAAACACAGCTGAAAGAGATAAACGGATACAGAGCTTTCCGAATATCGTTCTAGCTGTAAACCAGGATCCCGTGAATACAAATCTGCAAAACCAAAACTACTAACTGCCCGTGTGGAAAATCCAGGGACCACGCCATATAACACAGAATGGGTTTCCTCCCAAGAATACCAGTGCATAAAAACAACAGCGCAATGCTAAATAAGGAACAATGAAGCTATTATAAGACTCAGGTCCCATCACACAATGCAACGCAAGCCAGAGGATAGAGTTTTTACGTTATAATAGCCAAAAATGCTTGGTACATAAAATTTCATGTTTTATTATTACTATAAGTGTATAGTGTCAAACAATTTCAATGATAAGTATCAATCTAGACGACATAAGTGCCCCATACCACTATGTCGCCATATACAGGTTTACAATTAAAACCGCAAAATGTCATATTGGAAGTTGGATTTCCATCTGTGAACCGAGGAAAGGGATCGTCCTTACCGCTTCGAGACGCTCTAGCCCGTGTCTCAGGCAAGTACTCTATCAAGCCTTTGGATCGTCAGGGCCGGTCCACTCGATGTGGATTAAAATGCCAGAACACTGCGTTTCCCCGCCCTATGGAGCGTCAATGAGCCAAATGACTCCATCGGTCTTGGATCAACCGATATAACCGAGGCGCCTCGCTATCCATCATCCACATAAGTAAAATGTCCGGGCGTGTAAAACCCAAAACACCACTCCTAGCTAGAAGGAAACGCATGTCCTCCTGATGTCTTTCTCCTATTTCTGGTTCACACCGGGGTGTGAGGCTCACGAATTAACGCTACACAAAGCTACGCTATATTAAATTAGTGCTTTGATCATCAACCACAAGACTCTGCTTTTCAACAGAAGCCTTGATCATTTGCATCTCAGCATGCCACACATGCAATTCACGCTATACAACCGATGTATATCAATCACACAGAATGAAATCCAATGTCAGACACACATCCAATTACAAGTTCGTTCTGGGTCTGAACGAAACCAGAGACACCTTATTCCTCCCCCATATGTCCAATACAGAGGAGAGGCCCTCGCATATCCGTCATCTCCAAGTACGTCTGGACGATAACCACTTATTACCTCGTCCTGGGTATACAGCCCAATCAAGACATTAGTAATCATCCCAACGATGTGAAGGCCTTCGGTCTTCAACCACCGTCTTCATCCTCGACATATCGTCGAATTAGTTATTCAGAATGGGATAAACCCGGTCTTTCCGAATAACTCGCATATATAATAAACAAGTGCTATAAAAACACAACATACGCCTTATTCCAATCCAGAATATTCCTTTATTCAAACATTCTTATATTTTGGGAAAGGTTCCCATTAATTTTATCAAAGATAAATTCTTTAAATTTATTCTTTAATCTTCTTTTGGATATCATTTCAATCTAATTAAAGATGCATTAAAACTCCATTTGGTTTTAATCTTCCCAAAAATCAATATTAATGATTGTTTAACTTGGGACATCATATCTTGTCTTTAACTGGGTTAAAGAACCAATGTCATTAAAAACACGGTTCACGATAAACCCAAAATCACATTTCATTCCATCAGCCTTTAACCGTAAATTAGCAAGTGAACAATTCCCTAAGTATTAACCCCGGAGGCCGAAACCAACATCAGATCAATACCCAGGAAACCATTCAACTTAATTAATCTCCAGTTAGTTTCTGATTTTCTTAACTCCGTTGGGTCTAAGAACAGTATTATTAAAGATACCATTCACAACAACCCAAAATCTCATTCCATTAACAATGGAATCTTCATGGGAAACAAATCGATATATGTAATCGATATAAACTTCCATATCTAACCGATAATATAAATGGAATAACGACAAGGCCCTTTTAAATTCCATACGTATTAACCATCTTCCTCTATAGAAGCTTACTTCGATTATTACCAAATCCAATTCCAATTTAATATGTTAAATTGGAAAACTTTACTTTGGAAAACCCCCTTTAAATCTTAACAAAAAAATTATTAATTCCAAATCCCATTTCACTGTAAATCGGGTTAAAGAACGAATGTCGCTAAAACACAGTTCACGATAAGCCCAATTCACATTCCATTAATAATCGGGTTAAAGAACAAGTGTTATTTAAAACACCGTTCGTGATAAACCCAAATCCCATTTGTCTCTAACCGTAAATTAGTAAGAGAACAATTCCCTAAGTATTAACCCCGAAGGCTGAAACCAACATCAGATCAAGACCTAGGTAACCATTCAACTTAGCTAATCTCCAGTCAGATTCCAATTTTCTTAACTCCATTGGGTTTAAGAACAGAATTATTAAAGATACCATTCACGACAAACCCAAAATCCAATTTGATATTAAATACAAGGCTCTGAATAGAAAATATATCGGCTTATATTCAATATCAAATTCTGAAATCCACAAATATCGTATTGGAATAACGATATATATATCTTCCAAATTCCTCCACAATATTCGTATAATCATGGAATCCAATATCGAAATATTCCGAAGATAATTTCGATTCAAATCCATTCCAATTCATATATTGGAAATTCCGGTTATTTTTAAAACCATTTCAAATCCAATTTATTTATTTTAAAATATTGGATTTATTATTCTCGTTCATAACTAGTTCATTTCGATAAAAGAATATTTTTATCTTTTCAAATATGGATTTTTTTCATACCAATTCTTTCCAAATCATTTATTATCATTTTACATAAATTATTGATATTTTCAATAATTTTATCAAGGCCCATACAGCCGATTTCCATAAACGGCCATCGAACTGCATTTACAATGACCTTTTCCAAATTTGATTTGGACATAATTCCAAATAAAACCATTAGATTTCAAATTTCTAATATTCTTTAGAAAGATCTTTTCGATACTAACCCAATGGTTTTGGTTTTAGGAGAATCTGACGGTCGGATCTCCCGCAATGTCCATTCGAAGTCAATGGTCGAAATTTGCGAACTGCCGCAGCGAGGCGCGTTATATTCAGGCCATTATATATATATATATATCATCGATTTCCTTTTTAAAACGTATTTTATAAATTATTTTAAATTCGTTTTCAAAACAAATTCAACTTCATATTCAATTTCTAATCAAAATTGAATATTCCATATCATCGATATATAAATGATAGTATTTTCAAAACATTAGATTTTGAAATCAATTCTTTTTCGATATTCATCATAAAAATGAATAAAATCGATATAAATATCGTTCACGTCAAAATGGCGTTAAACTAATCAACACGGCTTTATATATTTTCGTGTCCATCCCAAATCGGACATCAAAATCAAATTTTGATCTTTTACTGAATATTATTTGAAAATATTCGTTATTTTAAAATAATCGTTATTTTAAAATATTCATTCTTTCTGATCTAGAATCAGACACAACATTTACCATATAATTTGATTATATAGATTTCATACAATACGTGTGTATAACAACAATGATAAACAATCAACCAACATCCAAAGTGCATTCAGCACTGCATAAGCATCAAATATAAATATTTAACACTTACACAGCTTGTCAACCAATCGATTGACATACAACTAATTATTGGGATTAGTGTATGTCCAATATCATCCCAATACTCGTGTGGGGTTACAAACAATCAAACACAGGTTTTATTTGTGCAGTTGGGCGATGTGTAAAATTTATCATCCCAATCAATACCAGTCAAATGTATGTACATAAACAAATCGTCCGATTTGTTTATAAATATTTATTTTATATACACGTTAAAAATTATATTTTTAACTATAAAATATTTATTCATTCCACATCACACAATCAATTTTCAAAACACATCAATCAAACAAACAAGTCATCCATGGTCTGTGGACGACTGGTGTCGGGTGCTGCTAAGCACTGTCTGCATCCTAGTATATATTTCAACTAGAAAAATAAATTAAAGTGAGAAGTTCTCACCTTTGGGTTCCACTTCGCCAGTTCTTTCTTTCTGAACTGTGTAGATAAGCCCAAAATTCCAATGCGACCTTTTCCCTCTGTTCATATATAAAAATCATATTTTTATCGTTTTATTCCAATAAATAAAAAATCATAATTTTATTTCTACATCATATATTTTTACAACGCTTCTTTATATGTAAAAATTATATTTTTATATTTGTACTTCTTATATAAAAATCGAATTTTTATATTATTACATACACATGATAAAATTTATATTTTCTCTAACTAAAAATAATATTTTCATATCTAAAATCTTATCCTTTCTTATATAAAAATATAATCTTTCCTTATATAAAAATATAAACTTTCTTCATATAAAAATATAAACTTTCTTTATATAAAAATATAAAATTTCTATTACTAAAAATCTAATCTTTATATTCTATAGAAATCAAATCTTTTTATACTATAAAAATCGAATCTTTCCTTTTTTTTAAAAATCTAATTTTTAACTCGTCTTTCCTATTATAAAAATCCAATTTTTAACTCTCATACATATGAATAAAAAAATCAGATTTTGTTTTACTAAGCTATATATTTAAAAATCTAAACTTTACATGTTATTTCATATATAATGAACTAATTTTATTTAATCAAAAATTTTTATTTAGAATAAATAAATAAATAAAAACTCAACATTTACTGTTCGGAGGAGGTTGAGGCTCGCCGGAGGCGGAGCAAGGGGTGGCGGCGTCAGCGAATTAGAGGGGGCGGCGCGGCGTCTGATGTAACCTAGGGGGCTGCGCGATCCGATTGCGATTGGGGGTGGGCTTCGCGAGGTAGGAGGTCGAGGGGGGCTCGCGAGTTCGGGGGAGGCGCCAGGGTGGGAGGAGAAAGCGAGGGGTGGCGTCCAGCTAGGGTGTAGCGGCGGTAGTTGACATGGGGTGCGATTTCCATTTTTGGGTTTTTTTTCTTTTTTTTGAACGAGAATGAATGGGGAAAGAGAAGATAAGGGGGGCTCAAGTGTAAAATTAAATTATTATTTATTTTTATTTTATTTAATCCTCCAACAAGTTGACTTTACATTTGAACTCCAAACGAAACCCACCGACTGTCGTCCATAACTAATTACCTCCATTTCGAACACAATGAGATATGTATTGTAAGCTAGTTTGGCTGTTTCGAACAGTTTCCATCAAAATCAAAATATAAATCTATACATTGAATTTGAATGCACATTTCAATTTACCGGGGCCACATACGGACTCTAAAAATTCCCAAAAAATATTTTCTAGCTTTGTATTAACGATACGATTCTAACAAAACTAGTTTCGTCTAATTTGGTGATAGTTTGAAAAATGGTCATTTTCTGGTCGATCCAAATTGACTGAAACTGTCAAAACACGTTTTCTTTTGCCACGCTCACATATTGATTAAGAAAAATTATGAATTTTGGAATCTAGCAATAACTTGACATCTCGGATCCAACAAAAGTGGTACCGTCGAATACGGAGGTCGTTTGCAAAATTTCCATTTTTTAGGGCTAAAATTCCATAGCGACTATTCCAAATTTTCAACTGGGCATAACTTTTTATTCCCGCTTTGAAATTTCAATTTTTCGGATTCGTTGGAAAGATATTTCCAAATAGATTCAAATATTTTTGGTTTCGCTAAAACCCGGTTTATTTTGAATCATGTACATTCATTTGAAATTTGAAATCGAATTTTCAAAGTACCGTGCCATTTTCAATTCCTTTTATAACTAAAAATAAATAATTATGTTCTAACGTCGATTCAAATAAATATATACGTTCAAATTCTAAATGAAATAAATTTCTCGTCATTATTATTTAAAATAATTCATTTTAAATATTCAAAATTCAATAAAATTGCCAAAATAAAAATCTTAAATTGGTTAGGATTTTCCGGGTTGTTACATTCTGCCAAGGGGGGACCTCCCCAAAGTGGAGGTAAAAGGACCTCGGTCCAGCTGCGATCGCTTGGGGATTAAAGTTCCCCCTGTGGAACGACACAACAACTAAAGTCCTTCACGTAGTGGAGGCAACCTGTCCATAGAAGAGGTAAAAGACCACTTCGAGGTTGCTCATTGGAGTCTCCGATGCTCGATTCAGTTGGCGGGAGAAGATGAATGTTGTAATATAAATGTCCTCCCATCAAGTGAGGGAGACAATGAAGTCTCTGATGTCAGAACTAATCAGCGGGATAGAACAACGTTGGGTTACCAAAGTCCTTTGTGTAGTAAAGGCGAAAGTCCTTCGCATAGTGAAGGCAACCTTACATAGTAGAGGTGAATGTCCTTTTCGTAGTAAATGGAAGGAAAGTCCTTCCTATAGTGAAGGCTAAAGACCTCCCGGGCGGGCGAAAAGGGATCGAAGACTTCTCCAAGAAGAAGCTTGAGATTAATCAACTAAGCAAGGTTTCTTAATGAATCAGAAGTCCAGAAGTTCTAAGTATGCTGGCAGAAGTAAGAAAACTTCATCAATACACTACAAGCTTCTAGTGCTATAGTTCAAGTCACAGGAACTCAGCAAAGTTGACCGTATCTAGCTTTAGCGATTCGTGATGACCTATGGTATGGGGGCAGCACCACCACATTGAGATGGACCAATGCTCACATGACATACCATAAGCTCATCACAACATCGCATCAAGCCAAAAACATGTAATATGTAAAGAGGAAATTTTGTAGAAAAGTGCGACAAAGCTAAAGTAAGGGCAAGAGTACAAGCAAAATCAGCTTTATAACGGCAACACAAGTCTAAGTACAAGTTTTCAAAAAGTCATGTATGAGGGTCGGTACTCATACAACATCCAATCTAAGTAAAACGCATGAAAGGAAGCCATGTGAAGAAAAGTAAAGCAGCCTAAAAACACTGGGACTTCCGGGGAAGATAAAGTAATCACTTTCTTGGGAGCGCTATGGTTTCCCTTATGCCTCGTGGTTAGAGAATTGACTTTCTTCCCTGATTTAGTTTTAGTACTCTTCGTTGGGCTCTTGTCCGTATCTGTAAGGTCCTTTACCCCCTCTGCAGTGTAATCTGGGTTGTCCAAATGAGCAATGGCAGCAATCTTCTCTCCCTGTGACCCGAACTTTGAAGTAGAAGAGGGGTTAGAGGCATTGGCCAAGGAGGAACCACCCGGAGGAGGAGTGCCAATCAAAGCGGAAGCAGTCATTGACACAAGGGTGGAAGCAGCCATGATAGCTCCAATTGTTGTCTCAGCCACGGTAGGAGAAGGTGTTGGTGAAACCAGGCCTAAAGCAAGCAAATGATAAGCAAGATGTTCAGTATACCCATGTGGGGGTACTAAAGTAATCTAAGACCGATATGGCTTAATCGATGTCGGTTTTTCCTGAGGCAAGAAGATTCTTGTGCATCTCCACTTCATAATCATATGGGATATCATCATCACCCTCGTAATCTACCACATGCTCATCTGCAGCTTTTTCCCTTTCTTTATGAATGGTAGTAGGATCAAAGTAAGGCATAATGGGAGTCTGAGAATCAAAATTTTGAACATCAGAAGGAGCAGTGTGGGTAACGTTGGCAGTTTCATCCAAGGTTTTCCCCTAGAGGATCCAGCTCTATCTAACAAACCACGCTCTCTTAGAAGATGTTCTTTCCCTTTAGCTAAAAATTCATGAGACTCGGTATTTAAAAGATTCTCCAAGAGATACTCTTCAGAATAAACACCTTCAAGTTGGGCAAGCACCGCTTCCCAAACCTTAGCCAAAGTGATTTCAAAATCATCTCCCAAGAAATGCAAGCTGCCTCGACCTATAACACTGAGTGTATAAAATCTGAACAAAGTGGCATTGGCGTCGGCTTCAGGCCCATCATATGTTTGCTCGGCAGCCACCTTGCCTGAAAGGGCTTAATCTCTTTCTTGCTTAAGTGCCTCCACTTTGGTTTTCCACAAAGTAATCTCTAACTCATGAGCGGTGTTCTATTCGCGCAAGCTTGCATTCTCCCTCTATTAAGTCTCAATAGTTTGTTGCTCCACGACAAGCTTATTCTCAGTAGCTTTCTGAGTGGAGTGATCATCTTTGAATTGAGTATTCGACACATTTTCCCTTAGCTTAGCAGTGATAATATCTTCTTTGTGTCTCTGATTTTTGTCTTCTAACTCCTGATTTCTCTGAGTAAAACATGCATTGCTGGCATCACGAGGTTGAAGAGTTTGGCCCACTCGGCCTTATCATTTTCCAGCATAGCTATGGTCTCGAGGTTACGTTTGTTGACTCGTTGGCGCTCGTCAGCCAGATTATGCCATAGAGATAGCTTCTCAACTTTCCCCTAAACCACATCCAGTTGCTTCTCTACGTGACCCTTAACTACATTCAACTGCTTTTCGATGTCACTCCTCACCATGTATAGATATTTAAGAATCTCATCCTTATCATATGTGTGGATGTTTAGGTTAACACGAACTCCCTTTAAACACCAAGTTTTAAACCGCTCGGCAAGTGTGATTGGTGCAGGATCAAGAGCATGACGCGGCCTATGAATAATCTTCTATAAATCAGCTGGAGGAGGAGTAATAGATGGAGTTGAAAAAGGCAAAAAGCTGGTAGTGGTCTAAGAAGTAGGGATTGGATCTTTATCTCATTTGGAGCGTTTATGTGAATCATCTTTTCTATGATGCTTGCATCGGTCATCCCTCTCTCTTCCTTTTTCGGCTACCTCTTCTTCCCATCTACTCTGTTCGTGGCGATCACCATAAGAGCTTCGGCTCCGGTCATCTCTCTCTTGCTAATCCTGGGCCTCCTGAGCTTTCCTCTATCTACTTTGTTCCCCAGTCTCTTCGTATTAATAATAGTATTGAGATTGTGTATAAAGTCGTGGGTCGTAAGAGCTGGTGTGGCATTGAAACTTTTCATGTACGGTCGATTCATGGTAAGACCTAAACCAAAAGGAAAGCCGAATTTTAGAGTTTAAAGTAGGAAGTGCTGGGGCTGAATAGAAAGTGCATGTAAGAAATCAATAATTAGAGTGTGTCTGATGTGTGGTCTAAAATGCATCTAACAATGAACTGCTCTTTGTTTGTGCAGTTAACGCAGGCCCGATATCGGAAAAAGTTTTTCGTAACGAAAGAGTTTGGGTCGAAGCCAACTCATAGCCATCTTCGTTACGAATGCAGATATTTTCGAAGTCACAATATCCCTGGTAGTAAGCTCATTTGACGTGTTAAGATCGCTCAAGTCGTTGTATATATCCATGGAATCTTCCAAAAGAGTATCTGGAATTATAGGGCTAGTACTGGTTCTCTCAACATTCAGTTCTCCTCCAATGGTAATTTCTCCCCCTTTAATTTTCTCAGTAGCGTCCATGAGACCCTTACCTTCGCAATGTACAAATCCTTCCTCTTAGATTGAAGGCGGTTGAGGTTGGGAAGATGTTTTAGTTCCACCACCAAGATCTTGTTAAGAAATGTAGAATGTGGATCTTAAGGCAAGACTAACACTAGAGAGGGATGAATAGTGTTTCTAAGGAATTTAAAAAAAATCTTAAACTTAAACAATCTATTATATGAATCACACACAACAGAGATGATCACAAACAAAGAATCAGACACAAACGCAGAAACAAATAAATATAAAATGCAGAAAAGGAAAAAACACAACGGATTTTATACTGATTTGGATTACTCCTATGTCTGGTCCCACGCAATGCTGAATTGCGCAGAGTTTTATTAATATCACTATCCAAGTACAATCCCCTTAATTTCCCAACTACAAGGTTAACACCGCTCCAACCACTCTTGATTTCACGGCTACAAGATTACCACCGCTCTATTTCCTTGATTTCAGGGCTACAAGGAACACACCCTTTCCCAAACTCTTCCCAAATGGTTACATCGGCTCTATAACTCGTCAATAGCACTTCAATTCACAGATTAGTGGATAGAGATTGAGAAAAGAAGAAGTTTTATATAACTAAAGTAGAAATCGACAAAGTAGAAGTGTAGAAATCAATAAAACGATAAAGAATAATGGTGGGATGAAGAGGAGTGAAGATGGAGAAGAATATTGTATAAAAAATTCGAAATCAACCCCTAGTTATAAGATTTGAAAGATGCAACGCTTCTGGAATATTACAAATAGTGAAAAGACACTTCCTTTGAAAATTGAATTTCTGACAGCTGTATGTCGACATAGACATATATGTATGTCGACATATGCATGTACAAAATATTTTTTAAACTATTTTTCAAGTGTTTAATTGTATATATTGTTCTGGAAATTCTTGAATTAAAACTTAATGATATAAATGACTATTGCAAAGTATAAAATCATATGAAAACATAAATATATATGATATAAACATATTTATAAAATTATAAGGTTTTAAAACTATATAACTATAAAAGTATATAAGTAAAAAACTATATAAACTTTATATATATTAAATTTAAAAATTATATTTGAAATCTTAAGTAAGATAGAAAAACAATTTGAATTTAGAATTTGAATTTTGAAGATCATAATTTGAATTTTGAAGATCAGGATTTGGAAATTAGAATTAGAATTTGAACCTGGAGTTTTATTCAGAGTCTTACCTATAAACTGGACTCTATTACTATATTTTTCTTGAACTCTTGATAACTTGATTACTCATGAGTCTTGAATCTTCTCTAAATTATGAATCTCTTGAAACTCTAAAACTGTACAATCTTCAGTATTTAAGTCTGGTATACAACTCCTTCATGTATATGTATGTATTTATTCTAGATAAGTATGTTAGTATATATTTTATAATCAATTATAATTGAAATAAGGTTGTTGTCATCAAAACTTCATTCTCCAACAATCTCCCCCTTTTCAATGATGACAACCTTGATTTTAAAACATTCACACCTGTTCATACCTGTTGATTCTGATCCTTCTAATACTCCCTCTGTCTTCATGAATCCTACATATTCTCACTCAATCTAATCCTTATTTTATTATTTCTCCCCTTTTTTCATTATCAAAAAGAAATTCTAAACATACTCCCCCTAAATCATATATTTATCTATATATATCATATGATTATACTAAAGTAAATTACTCCCCGTAAATTCATGACTATAAACTAAAGTAAATTACTCCCCATAAATTCATGACTATAAAAATAAACCAATACTAAGTGTTTAATATTTACAAGTATGTCAATCCACGTACATACATGTTTTAAATCCAAGAAAAGAAATCCAAGCAATATTTATAAGCAATGTTTAAAAAAAATCACACAAATTCAAACATACTTCAATCAAACAAACCAATCAAATCATACCAAACAATCAAACATTTCTTGGAACTTCTACCCTTCTATCTTCTCCAAAGATCGGATCCTTCTTGATGACTTCCCAATATTCATCTTCTTTTGGCGGTGGTGCCTTAGCGAGATTGTTGTTCTCATCTCTGAATAGAGAAGATATTATCCAACAGATGGCATCAAAGTGCTTCTCTTGTTGTTCAAACATCTTTATCTGACTTAGTTCTAGATGACGTTGAGTTCGTATAATTATGGAGAGGATATTCTTGAAAGAATTCAAGGTTTCTTTAAGATTTTCACTCAAATATGTATTGAATTTGCCATAATTTTATAGTTTTAGATAAGGGTTGATTAGAGAGGAAGGATAAATGATAGAATAAATTTTTCTGGAAGAAATAGGTTTATATTGAGTATGGAATTCGTTGGATTCAAATAGACATGAGTTAGATATTTTAATTTCAAATTTTGAACAAACTTGAAAACCTGGCAGTTATATGTCAACATAGGTACATAAGTATGTTGACATACATTGCAAAATTTTTGAAACATTTCCGATTTTTAGATAATAGTTACTATACTATTTTAATTTATTTAATTATAATGTTTTACAGTAATTTAAAGATAGTTTTGACATAAATAAAGCATCATTCATTTCAACTTGAAAGTAAATAAGTCCAACTAATTACGAGAACTAAATACGAGATTCAAAAGCAAATACAAGCAAATACTAAAGATAACTTAAACTAGATAGGCTTAGATTTCAGCGGATGATAAGGGGGAAGATGAAATTCCAAGTTTTCTTCCTATTTTGCCAAGAATCTAGACATATGAGTAAGTGTCCTTTTGAGCTTCTTTTGGTTCTTGACAATTTTCACTTGATTTTGAACAATCGCCTCTTTGGAAATGGCTCTAGTGTTGAGTGGACACTCTATACTTTCTAAAGAAGTTTCTTCTTCTTCGATATCCATAGGCTCTTATTCTTGTTGCATTCGAGCTTGTTTGTCTTAGAATGTCTGATAAGGCTTCAATGTGAGTGGAATTTGCATAAGGTGTATATTTGTGGGGTCAAACACCTTTCTTGGTACAAACTCTTCTCCCTTGAGATCAACTCCGAAATATTCGAAATTCGATTAAGGTAAATTCCATAATAAAGAGTGTTTTCTCTTGTTAATATTTCTATGGGCTTAAATTCTTTTAAGATCATATCACTCCAATTGATGTCATAGCCACCGATAATAGCAAAGAGTGTTTTTTGGAATTTGAGAGTTGGGTTGTTGAAGTTTCTTGAACGAGAGTGATGGTATGTTGAAGGGGGAGGTTTACAGTTCTTATTTTTAGGAGGAAAAGGCGATTTTTGAATTCCATGTGAGCATCGCTTTCAAATATGTGATGATAAGTTTCCAAATCCGTTTCATCGATTTCAAATTCCGAGAAATATGTGCCCGTACTTTTGCAATTTAAGATATTGCCCAAAATTTCGAAATCTAGAACGATTTGCGTGCTTTTTACGGTACTCCATATTTGATTTTCATCTCCTTCATAAAAGCCACAGTTAAGATTTGCATAGAACATTTTGACGAGTTTTGGTTTACATGCTTCATTGTTATCCCGATCGTCAATCTAGCTCAATACTTCATTATGATTGAAAAGAGAAGGAAAGTCATAAGATGGAAAGTCTCCAAAGATGGCGAAAGCTCCTGTATGGACTTTTGCATTTTCTACATAATCAACATAGATGTTGATTGCTTCTCTATCATTGTAGAGATATCCTTAGATAATTTTGGATAATCTCATTGTTTGAGGATTGCTAGAGGAAGCCATTAGAAAGTTTTTAAGAGTACAGATATGAAGAGATTAGTATGAATTTTGAATGAGAGGTAGAGAGAATAAGATTGAATAGATATATAAATAGAGATTGAATGGGCACAACTTTTCTGAAATCAATGACACCTTTTCAGACCTTGGGAGTTGGTGAAAAGTTGGAGGGAAGTTTGAAAGTTTAAACTTTTGAAATTCAAATTTTGAATTTCATTTTCTGGTCTTTATGTCGACATGCCCTTATATGTATGTTTACATACATGTAAAAATTTGAAAGACAAGTTGTTTTGACTGTTTGGTTTTATTATATGATCGATTTATATTTCAGGTTTTATTTTTTCCTGAATTAATATTAATCCTAACAAACATCCAAAATTTATTTTATTATTTTACTAATTATTATTATTTCAAAATTTGAATTTCAAATTTGAATTTGAAATTACAAGTTTGAATTTTAAAGTTTAAATTTCAAATTCAAAACAAAGCAAACAAAACATCCATTCAACAAAAAAATTTAAAAATTAATTAAGGAATACCCGGATTTTAGATCCATTTCTTCGATATTTTCTTAATTCTGAATCGCTGTGAAACACAAATTTGAATTTTCGGTTTCTGGCTCTTCATCGCTTGACAATGAATCTGAATCATTGCCCTCTTTCTTTCTTTGACGAATTACTACTGTCCGTCTGTTTATTTGAGTTATCTGGATATGGACACAGTCTCTTAATATGGCCGGGTTTATTGCAATTGTAACATCGATCGTCATTTCTTCCTGAACTCCCATGATTATTTCTTTGAAAGTTATTTCTCGTTTTGTAACTAAGAAATTTTTTGAAATTTCTTGTCACTAAGGCTGTTTATTCATCATCTTCGCTGCTTGAATTAGAACCATTTGTTGTCTCTTTAAATGCAACAGATTTCTTTCCATTTGGCTATTTTCCTTTCTTTTCTGTAATCGGACTTCAAAGTACATCAAATTCCCGATTAACTCCTCATTCCTCATTTCACTGACATTATGGGCTTCTTCAATTGCCAACGTTTTCTGATCCCATTCTGGAGTCAATGAACTCAATATTTTTCTGACTTGGTCTTCTTTTGAATGAGTTTTTCCCAATGCTATTAATGAATGCACTATCTCTGGCAATATGCACTATTAAATTAGCATTGATATCTTTGTCTATTTAACTTTATTGGTTCCTTAATGAGTAACTTGTAACTTTCTCCATATTACATAAGCAGATTTACAAACTGACACACTATTAAATTCATTTCTATCTAATGAACAGAATAAAATATTCATGGCTTTAGAATTGTTTTGTGCAGCGGCCTTTTTTTCATTAGTCCATCATGCAAAATTAGTTGTGGGTTCTACATATTCAGTCTGTGTTATATTCCATGTGCCTAATCCTATTGACTGTAAATATGTTTTCATTCTACATGCCCAATATGAATAATTAATACCATTAAACATTGGTGGTCTAACAGTGGACTGACTCTCTACAAAAGAGCTATTATTACCAGTGTTGGTTTCCATTTAATATTTTCAAAAATTAGATTATGAATTTTTTGAAAAACCTTGCTCCGATACCAATTGTTAGGGAACGCGGAATGTTGATCTTAAGGCAAGACTAACACTATAAGGGGGTGAATAGCGTTTCTAAGGAATTTACAAAAATAATAAACTTCAACGATCTATTATATGAATCACACACAACAGAGATAATCACAGACACAAAATCAAATGCAAACACCGAAACAGATAAATATAAAATGCAGAAAACGAAAGAACACGCCGAATGTTATACTGATCTGGATTACTCCTACGTCCAGTCCCATGCAACGCTGGATTACCCGGAGTTTTATTAATATCACTATCCAAGTACAATTCCCTTCATTTCCCGGCTACAAGGTTAACACCGCTCCAACCATTCTTGATTTCATGGCTACAAGATTACCACCGCTACCTTTCCTTGATTTCAGGGCTATAAGGAACACACTCTTTCCTAAACACTTCCCAAACGATCACAACAGGCCTATAACTCGTCAGTAGCACTTCAATTCAGAGAGTAGTGGATAGAGAGTGAGAAAAGAAGAAGTTTTATATAATTAGAGTAGAAATCAGCCAAGAAGAAGTGTAGAAATCAATAAAATGATAAAGAATAATGGTGGGATGAAGAGGGGGTGAAGATAGAGAAGAAGATTGTATAAAAAAAATTGAAATCAATCCTTATTTATAATATTTGAACCACTGCATTGCAACGCTTCTGCAATGTTACAAATAGTGAAAAGACACTTCCTTTGAAAATTGAATTTCTGACATTTGTATGTTGACATAGAGATATATGTATGTTGACATAAGCATGTACAAAATAATTTTTAAATAATTTTCAAGTGATTAATTGTATATATTATTCTGGAAATTCTTGAATTAAAACTTAGTGATATAAATGAGTATTTTAAAGTATAAAATCATATGAAAACATAAATATATATTATATAAACATACTTATAAAATTATAACGTTTTAAAACTATATAACTACAAAACTATAAAAGTATATAAGTATAAAACTATATAAACTTTATATATATTAAATTTAAAACTTATATTTGAAATCTTGAGTAATATAGAAAAACAATTTGAACTTAGAATTTGAATTTTGAAAATCAGAATTTGAAAATTTGAAAATCAGAATTTGAACCAGGAGTGTTATTCAGAGTCTTACATATAAATTAGACTCTATTACTATATTTTTCTTGAACTCTTGATAAATTGATTACATGAGTCTTGAATCTTCCCTTAAAACTGAATCTCTTGAAAATCTAAAACACCATTCTCCAATAGATCTGAGCATTTCTTTAACAAAGATTCTTCGATGGTGCTTTTTGATGTAGAACCTTCCCTAGATGCCACAACACCTAACGCTGAAGGTGTAGTCTCAGGGGTAGAAGAAATTTCTTTTGAGGGAAACATCCAAGAGGGATCGAGTAATCCATATTTTCGAAGATGTTCCTCTTTAATTAAGGAATTTTTTGCTCTATCTGCTTTATCAACAACTCTTTTAGCCTCAAAAGCAACCTTACGAGCAGTAGGATCTTTAGAATCCTTAGTAGGAGCTGGAATTTCTGCAACAAAGAAAGAATGTTTCAGTGACCAAGACTTAAAAGAAAATCAGATTAAAAGGGCTTTGAGATAAAATGTTCATCTCCTTCCATCCAGATTCCACAAAAGTCGTGGGACAATGAACAAAGATAAACCGGTTCAGAAATCCTCAGGCACTCTTTGGAAAGTCGAGTGCGAGCTTCCGGTTTTGTTCGCTTTCAACAATTACAATAGAAGTACGGTCCTTCCTCTTTTTAAACGAGCACAAATAGCAGATTTCCTAGAACGTAGGCGCACATTCCCTCACCTTCATAAAAAGCACGTAAATCCCTAATAAAATAGCATAGCCATTCCGGTGTAGCTGAAGTGGGGCAATAGCCAAACATTTCAGGACCATCTCTAGAAATGAAATAAAAGGAGGGACGGCTCCGCTCATCAACATCTGACTGCTAACTGTTACATAGCCACTTGGCAGTCGGTCAGCAAATACATCCTTCTCTAGTAGTATTGCGTCGGCCTCAGGGATACCAAACTGACCACACAACCGCTTATAAGTGTGCTGATTAAGTATTATAGATTGTCTCTCCAATGGTGTGATACTAAGGGGGCAGAGACTGGGTGCAGGCTGACTTGGTACCGACTTAGGAGCTATAGCTGTCGTAGCCTCAAAACTGGATATACAAGTCTCAACTTGAGTGGAAACAGTCACATCTTCAGAATGATGATGTATCTTTCCTCGGGTATCTATTCTACACAAATATTCTTGTTCATAAATATATTAAAGTTACACATTTCCTAAGTGTGAAGTGTCTTGCAAAATTATACAAGTCATATTAAAGTGAAGCTTGAAATCCACAATCGGCATGTGTCGATTAGTTGATTCCAAGCATCGTTGTGAACTTGAAATAAGTGACGTATTTATGCACGTAGAGGTCGACAAGTTATAAATTGTTGAATGAAATAGTCTTGTGTAAATATGTCATCCAGTTTAAGTCTTGAAATTTGCTGTAATTCACCGCTATTAGTTAATCCGTTATCGATGTGGGCGACTGATAGCGAAGTATAAGTCCAAAATATGCAAGTATTTTTACTATTATAAGGAAGGTAACAAGGCATATGGGCCTTCAATTCTCAAGTTATAATTGTGAGCCTTTCAAAGTCCATGGAGCTCGAATGCAATAAGCTTTAAAAGCAGGCTTAAAATGGAAAAAAATAGGTCGCTCAAAGAACCGATAGAGCAGGTCGCGGAACGACCTAGCAGAGTGGTTCGGCCACGACCTACAATCATGGGTCGTCCAAATGACCTAAGGGCATAGGTCGTCCATAAATGTGAAGGCGTGGGTCGTGCGCTAGTTTAGAGAGGTGGATCGCGCAACGACCTGAAAGTGTGGGTCGTTCAAACGACCTGTCAACACGGTTTGATTTTCAACCTATATATTGAAGCTGCTAAAGGTAGTTTAATCATCAAGACAAAATAAGGAGCAATCAAAGTAAAGTCTTCAAAGTATGATGTGTTGGTTCGATCAAACAAATTCGTACATCAACACGAACACTGCAACAAGAACTCTATGGCAACATTATCAATGATCAACCAAACTTGGGATTTTCTTAGATATGCGAATTCGTGTATCAAGATTAACTGATCCGCAAAAATATGGAAGCGTTATTTCCAGTCCTATGGCTTCGTAAAAATCACAAAACTTGTGGATCATCGCAGAGCATCAACTTCGCATTATATTACTGCATAAAAATCACAAGTAAGAAGTTTTAGAATTGCAAGTCTGATCAACCCATCGGGTGAAATCAAATGCAACAAGTGTCAAGTCATCTGATTCAAATCAAAGTGCAATTTCTA
This sequence comes from Allium sativum, assembly GCA_030737875.1. Taxonomy (NCBI): domain Eukaryota; kingdom Viridiplantae; phylum Streptophyta; class Magnoliopsida; order Asparagales; family Amaryllidaceae; genus Allium; species Allium sativum. The sequence continues at coordinate 129,599,294 of CM060913.1, read as the reverse complement.
AAATAAAAATAAAAATACAGATTGACATAAGTTGTATAAGCACCAAACAATGTCGTTAAATTGATTCCACACATGGATTATCGACAATCATAGGTAAATTACAGTCGGATATCACCACGACAGGCCATAAGGTTTCAAATCCAATTAAATTACAAATTTGATGGCAATGGAAATCGATAGTATTATAATATACCAAATTAATCAATGTCCAAAAATTTGAAATTATCCAAATTCGGATCTAACATAAAAAATTTAGAATTATCAAGACAAATCGAAGTCAAAAAGTTTTAATTTCATGACACAAATTTAGAAATCAATTTGGAAAAAAACTCTATAAACTTAAAAATTGACTAGATGTGAAAACAAAAAAAGGAAACACCACCTACGGCTATCGCCGATGATCAATTGCTAACGGAAGAGCTAAACACAAGCTGAACGACGTTGAAATAGCTCAGATCCGATGAATTTGGCTTGGACTTGATTCGAATTGGTAGTAACGGTGATGATAATTAGACTTGTGTGGGGATTGAGGCTCGGTTTTGATTAATGAAGGAGTTAATCAAAAGCAAATAGGAGAATTTAGATTTGAATGGGTTTTCTCTCAAGACCCAGCCACCATTGAAGAGCTCTTTCAGTAATGGGAGATAAAGTGAAGGCCAAAGATCTAAAAAGAAATACAAAGGCAGCATGACTGGGCCGCACCCTATCCACATAAAAGCCCACGCATCCGAAGAAATATGTTTATATTATTTTCTCAAAAAAATCAAGCATGACCCAGTGGTATTATTTCAAAAATATGCAATACCAAGCTCGTACGATCTATGAAGGAAAATAAATAACGACATAAGGAGTGTAGCTTGTCTTTGAATATGTATCGACGTTAACAATATTGAAGTTGTTTTGTTCGAAGCCCACATAATTTTCAATAACACAGGCACCGAGGGGAAAATGTTAAACCTATAAAAATACGGTTCAGGAATGATGCATTAAGAAAATATGACAATGGTTCGTTGTATCATATGCATGGGTCGTTTAGCATCTAGTCGGTCTCACATACATATGAATCGGGTCGTCACTAGATATGTCGTACTCATATGGATCGTAGTGTATCGAGTAGGTTCCATATGTGAAGTTGGGTCATTCCATCTAGGTCGTTTGACCTTAGGCCGTTCAAATATGATGAATCGGGTTGGATATGTGCACTGTAGATCAGGTCATTCATACTTCATTAAGGCTGGTCGCTATGCTCTGGATCGCTGCAATGTACAAGTGGATCGTTCCGACATGTGTAAAGGCAGTTCGCAGGCATTAGGTCGTTATGTTGATGTTAGGTCGTTTCTTGAGCTCCAAACACGAAGTCGGGCATCCAAACGACCTGAGCATCTAAACACACAACTTTCATCCTCTCCACCCCACTTCCACGCCTATAAATACCCCACCATTTCCTTCATTCAAGGGACTGAATTCTCGAACCACGAAGTGCTTCCATTTTCATTCTACAACATCCTAAACAATCTCAAACTCCATTAAAGCTCTTTCAAGCTCCGATCCATCATTTCAATCATCAAGAAATTTTCAAAGATCATCCAAGTGCAAGATTATTTAAGATCTACTTCAATAATCTCCACATCTGGAAAGATCTAAATGTTTTCCACAGCGAATTTAAGAGATCAGAGAAAGAGAAGAGAGATTTGTTGTATAAAGAGAAAACATGTATGAAATAATAGAAATTTTGTATCTTGTAATCGACATGATAATGAAATTCTCCATTAAAGTGGACGGTAGGCCAAAACTGAGGCCGAACCACTATAATTGCTCATTGTTTTTTTTACTTCTTTTGTTTATGATTGCCATAATCTAGATCTGAACAACTTGAAGGTGTGCATATAACTTTCGGGGTGTTAATGTTCATTTTTTGACATTAATAGTGTACATCCCAATTGAGACATCAACAATCATCCCTACAGTGTGAAGACCTCCGGTCTTCAACCACCGTCGTCATATCTTCAACTTTTAATCGTCGTAACAGTTGTTCAGAATGGGATAAACCCAGTCTTCTCGAAATACTCGCGCATCTTGTAATCATGCGATACATAAACATACTAACAATCTCATTCCAATCCAGAATATTTTTTTATTCAAATATTCATTACATGGGAATTAACCCCATAAACATTATAAAAGATTTATCTTCATTTAAACCACTTGTTTAAAACTTTTCTTGGAAACCATTCCAAAGATTATATAATATCTTTTTGCAGACTTAATCCAAATTAAGGTTTATACCTCTTGTCGAGATTAACGAGCATTACCAAAGTAATTATTCATTTTATCATCCCAATCCCAACCTATTTATCCCATGGAGAAAAATTGGAAGTGCTCCATACTAACACACATCATGTTACTGGTAAAGTTAGTTACCATTTAACACTCTAAATCTAATTAAAGATTTAACTATCGCGAGGAGTAAAAATGGTGGTACTCCATCCTGAACACATCTCGAATTTGGGAAATTTAACCAACCAATTCATGTTTCATTCTAATTAAAGACTCATTAAAACTCCAACTTTGTTTTAATCTCAAAAATCATTACTTAATGATTATTCAACTTTTAGGAAATTAATCATGTCATTAACTAGGTTATAGAACGAATGTCGTTTAAAACATGGCTCACGATAAACCCAAAATCGTCTTCCATTTAGTTCCAATTTAATGTATCCAAATTGGCAACTTCATTAATCTTAATTAAAAGATTTATATCTCCAATTCTATTTTCAATTGAGTTTAAGAACAATTTTGTTAATGAAACCATTCACAGCAAACCCAAAATCCAATTTGATATTAAATACAAGGCTTTGAATAGAAATCGCATCCACTTATATTCACTATCAAATTCTGAAACCAACAGATATCATTTCAGAATAATGATATCTATGTCTTACAAATTCCTTAATGATATTCGTATAATCGCGGAATCCAATACTGAAATCTCTGAAGATAATTTCCATCCAAATCCTTTCCATTAATATGTTGGAAAACTTCTGGTTATATAAAAACCATACACAATCCAATACGTTAATTAAATCCATTGATTTACAAATATTTTTAGACAACATCGCCTGATCTTAGTCGAATACCCAATGTTCCTTTCAGTTCTACCGACCCCTAGCCTAATGGAATTATTTCCAATTAGATTTCACACGTGATACTAGACTGTACTCTCACGAATCAACGCATATTCCTTTTTGGTGCTTTACTCTAGTTGTTAATTAGGTCATTCAGATAAAAATATCTTTTGTCTTTTCTAACTTGGAATATTTCATCCATAAATATTTCTAAATCATTTATTATGGTTTTACATAATTTATTCATATTTTTAATAATTTATTGAGGCCTTTACAGTTGATTTCCAGTTTCGGCCACCGAACTGCATTCGTAGCGATCTTTTCCAAAACGGATTTGGACTTAGATTAAAATCTTACCGTTGGATTTTAAAGCTCTTATTATCATCTGAAAGATCTTTTCAATACGAACCCAACGGTTGCAGTTTCAAGAGAATCTGACGATGGATCTCCAGTTACATCAATTCAAAGTTACGGGTTGACATCCGCGAACTATTGCGCGACACTTTCTATTCAAGCCCGAATTCGATTTATAGTTAAAAATAAAATCGAAAACATTTCCAAAATAATTTATAAATTATTTACAACTGCCATTTGAAATTCTGTTTTAATCATTTACCATTCAAAATCAAATATCTCAATATTAAATCATTTTAATATTATTTAAATAAATAAAATAATATTATTATTCCAAATTTGTTATTTTAAGCTCAAAATCTCTTGTCATTCATAATAAAAATAAACAGGGAATTTTCAATTGAAAACTTCTTTTAAAACGTAGGCTAAATAGCCTAATCAAACTTCACTTTCAAAAGGTTACTATTCATTTCAAATCATAAACTTCGATGTACCAAGATCGAATGAAAATTAATTCAAATCCCTTTCGTTTGGATATGAAAGTTCATCCATATTTTTGTGTCTTTGCGTCCATCCAAAATCGGTCGTTAAAATCAAACTTCATTTTCATCGATATTATATTATTAAAATATTCTGTTTTCTTTCGAATTGGAATGAAATCTCAAACAATACTCGAACTTATATGGATTTCATTCATCATATGCATCCAAATAATAGTTGCAAACAATCATCAAACACCCAATTCACATCCAGAGTACAACTACTTCCGTATAAGCCTTAAATAAACAATTAACATTTATATCAGTCCGTCAATCAACCGATTAATGTACAACTAAAAACATGGGATTAGTGTAAAGTCAAATATCATCCTAAGAACCGTGTGGGTCTTTCATCCAATTCAAATTAACTACAAATTAATGAAACTAAACATAACTTATTCGTTTCAAGTTATTATTCAATCTAATCAATATCCCTTATATGGGTGAACATAAACAAGTCGTTCGACTTGTAAATGGATGTTTAATCCAACATCAACTACCATAAATATTTTAATTTTTTTTAACATGTTAATCAACTCAAAATCACATCCAAATCATAGCACAATCAATCATCCTTTCATCCATCTGGTTTGCAAGTAATTTGTGATGTGAGCTACCATATACCATATAATAATTTGTGATAATTAACCCTACAACAACAACCGTAGGCAACCAATAGATATTTAGTTATGCTTATAATAACTATAAAAAATATTAGTTTGATTGAGAGTTCTCATGTTGGTCGTTCATCGCTAAATAACGATAAACATCGATGAAGTAAATCAGACATTTTCCTCCATCAAATATTGCCATGACCTCCAAATTGCTACAAATCAAGTACATTGTGAAGCATTCGTCGATACAGTTCTAACACAACCTGTTTCATTGAATTCTGATAACGTATGTAAAAGTTACGATTTTTACAAGTTTGTGTACATACTTTAACCAAACACTTAGCGACTTAATTATGATTTTAACTAAGCGAGAAATTCTCAACCCAAGTATCCCTATGTCACGACACTTCACCAATAAATTCTACAAGCTTGTTATGACAGCAAAGATCTCCCCTTTTCACTGAAAACCCCTAGCTAACACTCTAATACAAGTAGATCCGAAGTTTTAAAGCGAAACAAAGGACGAAACGGTGGTTTAAGGGACTGGGGGGTCCGCTGTCTGGGCTGATGCAGCACTAACTAGGCTGGGGGTGGGGCGTACGTGATGTGACGTAGGAGGAGGAGGTGGAAAAGGGGGTTCTTGAGGTGGTGGAGTGTGCTAAAAAGAGATGTTTTGGAGTGGTGGAGCTTTTAGAGGAAAGGGCACCCACCGTCGGTGGCGTCGATCTAGCGCAGGTGGCACGGCGAGGGGGAGAGCGGGGAAGTGAGGTGCAACTGCTAGGAGGTGGTGGGAGGGAGAGTGGAGGCCATTTTTGCATGCAAGAAGAGAAGGAAGGAAGAGGTAAGTGAAAAAGTGAAAGGGAATGAGGATGAAAAGAATGAAATGGGAAGGGGTTTTTTGTAAAATTACCACCTATCACGCGGATCGCTGAGGTGCCATGATCTGATGAAGAGGAACTAAAACACCTTGGCCTATTGGATGGTCACCGTTTCATTTCAATCTTTTTAAACTAATGTACATAAAAGTATGTTAGTTTGCGTACACTTCTTTTGATCGCACAACCACATACTAAATTTGTTCGTCATGAAATTATGATTTTGACAACAAGCATAATTCTGAATCCAACGAAACAGGTTTCACGAATTACGAGTTCATTTTCCCTTCTGTTTTATTTTTCGAACGCGTTTCAATTTAATTTCAACGTGCGATTTTAGCATATGTTTTCCTCTCGCATGCGCACACGTTAGCTCCAAAAATTATGATATTTGAAAATTTACCATTATTCGACATTATAGATTCAATAAGAAAAGTTTCGTCGAAATCTGAGGTCATGTCAATAATGTTCCTTTGTAAATTGCTCAAATCAGCTTTAAATTATCGATTTTGGAAATTTAACCATAAATTCACACAAAATTATATTAAAAATAATTTTTAAATTGGTTTAAAAATTCCGGGTTATTGCGATCTTCCCCACTTAAAACTTTACATCCTCGAAAAGGAACGAAGCTGAAGGTTGTTTACTTAACCAACTCAACCTCTATTCTAACTCTAGTTCTTCAACTTTCAGTTTCTAAGAACTTTCCAATTTCTCAAATTTTGGCTAACACCTTAAATTTTCGAAAAATTTCGCCATAACCTCCTTTGTACGGGGTGATCGGTAAAACCACAACTCGCCTCTCTAGGCCCTCGTCAATCAAAAGAAAATCCAAACCCCAAATGGCTTGCCAACCGACTATAAAATCATCAAACCTAATCAATACAATAAATACGTACATGTTTGTCGGGCATACAATTTTATTCCTCTTCTCTGCTTTTAATCAATAACTTGTTCGTCATATATACATGTCCAATCCCAACTATTTTTAATTCAATTCAACTTTATATTTGATTGGGCTTAATTTTCACCTTTCATTCTCATATTGGTTTTATCATTCTGATATCTTTATTAGTTAAACTATATAGCACACATCATAATCTGCAATCAATTGGTTAATTAACTTTCCAAACTTATACCGTTTATATACTCAAAAATATATTTTCAACACCAAATCGTAAACATTAAACTCTACTAAGTTCTTGGCCCCCCTTTTTTTTCAATTTAATGGTTGCTGCTCCTATTCCCGCCCAATCCCATCTGTTGTCCCCTAACCCTGTCATACCTTCCGCCGCCAACCTGCCATCATTTCAACCACCTAATCCACATCTGATCCGACCACCTGACCCTACCTCATCAACATTCATTCATAACATTGCTTCTTATTCTTCTCAAACCACTGCTTTACCTAAACCCTATGTACCATCTTCTTCTTCCATACCCACCTCGAAACCAACTACATTTAAACAGATTTGGACTTCTCTATTTCAACATCTTCCTAGAAATGCGGGGAAGTACAAGCCTGTTCAAATGGACATCATTTATAATGCTGAAAAATGGTTCCCACCACTGATATTGTTCATGCTGGTGAGGAAAATTGGGGTAATTATGTCATTGGTTTCTTTCTCGACAAGCCATTATCTTATACCATGGTGATAGAAACCCTAAAAGCCAGATGGAAGCTTCATGGTAGGGTAAAGTTAAGTCTGATGGCACGCCTTTTCTTTTCTTATTCTCAGACGATTTTGACAAAGAAAGGGTGATAAGTGGAGATCCAAATATAATGTAGAACAAGTTGTTCATCATCAAACAGTGGAATCCAAATGTAAGCAATGTTTGTGGTTTGATTAAGGCAGTTCCAATCTGGGTGAGAATGTCAAATATTCCCATTTATTTATGGTCAAATACAGCGCTTAATTGGTTATCTAATAGAATTTAGAAATTGATCTGTTTTGACAATGCAATTGAGTCTATGGCTCGTATTCAAGAAGCCAAGTGTTTAATTGAAATAACTCCTAAAAAGGAGTTAGTGGAATCCTTTGCAGTAGAGAACCCAGATGGATCAACCCAAATGATTTGTGTGCCTTATGTTTGGAAACTTGACATGTGTGTGCATTGTATGGTGTTTGGGCATAAAACACAGAACTACAAAGAGAAACAAACACCTGAAAAAGATGAAGGTGTTCAAGAAAAAAAAAACAGAATGTGGAATTTAGAAGAGGCATGGAAACAATACAAGATTTAATGTAAAATGAAGGACACATTAGAGCCAGGACTAAGGTTTCAAAAAAAAATGGTTATGCCCAACAAAGTGAAAATATTAACAAAGGCAAGGGCAAGATGTATGAACCGGATAAAAATAATGAAGTGGAGACTGCAAAACCAAAAAAATGGACAGACTAGATCGGCAAAAAAACAAAATGATCAAAAAGGAAAGAAAAATGATATTTACATATTCAATGTGTAACGACCCGAGAGTGTAACGACCTACATTCTACGCATTGGAGGATCGTAGAATATTTATTTCATTCTCATACGAAGTCATATGGTCGTGTAACTTTGGGAGACGACTATGTCATTTCCCATGTTCACAATTTTTGCTGATTTTTAAATGACCGTTTTGCCCCTGACAAATCTTGTTTCGCCTATAACTTTTGATTGCTAGGGAGTTTTTAACTAATACCACTTCTATTGGATTCGAATGATGGTTTACCATTTCGTAGATTGGTCACATTAATCAAACGCACTTACTGTTTGGGAGATATTGCTGAAATAAGGTTTGGAAGAAGAAAAACAGCATAATGGGCTTAACAGGGTAATTATCAGCTAGGCCCATAACCCATTTCAGGATCGGGGTTATGGGAGGGCTAAAAGGGTTTAGGAAAACATTTCATTTCAGTTTTCCAGCCGCCACTAACCTTCCTTGAACCCTAGCAATGACCTCCATCCTCCAAATCTCATTCTAATCATTTTCTAATCACATATTAGCCAAATCTACATCAAATTTAGGCAGACTAGCGTAGAAATTAAGATAGAGCTGCTGGAATACATTGGAATCCATGCTAAATGAGTTAGAGTTTCAGATCTGAAATTTATTTCTGGTTAAGGTGAGTGAATTGCACTTTTATTCACTAATTACGGCTAATAGGGGTGATTAGTGATAATGAGCGAAATTATACATCATAAAAATTTGGAAAGATATGTAGAAATTCTAAAATATTATTTTATGCCTCTGCTAGAAATTTGCGTTAATTTGGATCAAGTTTGTTAATCCTATTGTTAGGTGTAGTTAAACATGATTAAGAGGAAACCATGGGTTTTGGGTATGTTTGATCTATATTAACATGTTACATTATTGTTTTGGGTGTTTAAGGTCGATTATGCATGTTGCTATTACTGTTTGGTATGACTTGTGATTGCATAGAAAAATTAGAATGGTCGAAAACGCTGTCGTATGGCATAAATAGTTCGCTGGAAAAGTTGTAGGAAATTGGTAAGACCCCCCAGCATCCCCACGAGCTGAGATGGAGACCACGAGCCGATCGCCTAGAGGTTGACAACGAGCCACCACTGCAAGTCACGAACCACTCCACCATGTGAACCCGAACCATGAGCCGACATTCAGGAATGGAGCACCATGACCTGGGTAGGGTCACGACCCGGATGTGAAACTCACGAACCGGAGCATCACCAAGAGCCGTGTTAGGGGGTGAACCGCGAACCGGACTGGAGCCCTACGAACCAAGGAAGGAGCCACGATCCACCTGCTTGCATGAGCCACGAACCGCGATGATGACTAAAACCTGAGATGCAAAGGTAGTCTAAATAAGAAGTTAGAACTCAAGATCCAGATGGGAGCCAACGAGTTAACTTCATGATTGGACTTTGCTACGGGACATGTGCAAAGGGGTTATCGAATCTATAGCTTTGGTTTGCCACTGAGGGATGGATTAGTGGATATGGATCAGCGCAACGGGATCATTAAGATTCCCAAGGGAAAAGTGATCGTAGTATGGCTATGGATCAGTGCAATGGGACATTTGGACTCCCAAGGGCAAAGTGACCATAGCAATAGTGGCTATGGATGAGCGCAATGGGGTCATTAAGACACCCAAGGGCAAAGTGGTCGTAGCAAAGGATTTGGAGATCAAAGTGGTGGATATCGTATGCTTTACACACCGAGTGAGAGATGTGAGAATGATTGCTATGTTTGATGTTTGCTATCACCATGACATGTGCACTTCCAATTTACACTTTATGTTAGCGTTACCTTAGAGTACTGTACATCTTGTTGTGCTAACTATTTGGTTGCAGGTCCAAGTTCAGGTATGATTATTTATACCTGTTATTGTTCTGTTTTGCTGCTATCGCTCATACCAGACTTTTTTCTGACCCAGAGTTTTATGTCTCTTCTTATTACTCTAGGTGCTCCTAAACGGGCAGACTAGAGATTGGTTAGGTGGTTATGCACGAGTAGCTGTCCGGAGACGAGCAGGAGGCTTCCACGTACTATTTACATATATTCTCCCTGTGTTGTTGTTAGTCACTGATTTGGGCATTAGTAGTGTACCTTTTCTTCTTTGCTTTAGAGACAGTATTTTTAAGTTAAACAATGGTTTTGATCATAAGTTGTATTTTGAATTCCGATGTTATGATGGTTTAGTTTTCAGCTTATGCACTGTCTTGCCTGTTTTATGTCAAGTTATGCTATTATTATATTTTATCCCATGCACTATGAGATATACTGCAGGTTCTTAGGTGCTTCATAGTTTCAAAACCCTTATCTTTTGACGACCGTCCCATGCTAGTCGGGCATTGGCACAGTGCATTTCGAGAAAATGTCGGCTGGTCCGGGCGGGCCATCACACTTGGTATCAGAGCTTAGGTTGCGTAGTTAACCTAGGGGAAGACATTATAGAGGGATAGTATACGTATATGAGAGCGTGTATTTGTGATATTTTAGTTTTCAAAAACTATATATATATACTATTAGTATGTCCAAGGAACAAGTCGCACTGCACCGGCACTACTAAGGAGATGGTTAATCGTTTTCTCTTCACAGATTAGACGATGAGCCGAAATATGAGGACTACGTGTTCAGGGGCCAATAATAGGAATTCCCCTGATATGAGGACAATGTTTACCACCTTAGGGAGATGCTTAGGGATGTTTAGGGAGAAGCTCCTAATGCTGTTAACGATGGTGGTGCAATAGTGCAGGTGCCTAGAGCTGATTTTGCCAAGCTCTGCAAGGATTATACTAGTCTTGGTGGGAACCCGTTCCACGAAACCGAATCGGCTACGGATGTTCAAGATTGGCTTAATAGTTGTGAGTGCATCTTCGAAGATTTGGGAATCGAGAATGCAATGAAGAGAAAGCTAACATCGCGTCAACTCCAAGGACGGGCTATGAATTGGTGGAATGATATTAAAGCAGCTAATCCTGAGGATCAATTTAATTGGAATTAGTTAAAGACCCCCTTCAGTGACAAGTTTATCCCAGCTGCTCATAAATCAAAATTATTCAGGAAATTTTTGGAGCTTAAGAAGAATGGTAGGGCAGTCTCAGAATATATTGCTGAATTCGATACTTTATCGAAATATGGATTATCTCTTATCGATACTGCTGAGAAGAAGAATGAGAAGTGCATAACTGGCCTAGATGACTACTTGGGAGAAAGACTTATAAACCATATCGATGAGACATTCGAATCTATTGTGGGAAAGGCATTGAGATCAGTGAGCCTTTACCCTAAGTCGAAGACCGAGGTTGAAATTGCATCTACAGGAGAGCTAAAACCGCAGGCAAGCGGTGGAGGCAATAATATTTCGCAGAATAAGAGGAAGCAGAATCAGACCAAGGATGGTCAGAAAAAGAAGGACAAGAAAGATATCAAGTGTTATAGTTGGGCAAGAAGGGCCATCATTCTAGAGATTGTCGAGCAAAGCCAGCGAACAGGAAGTGCTTCAACTGTGGCCAAGTGGGACATCACAAGGATGAATGTCCATAACCCCCTAAAGAGAAGAAGATCGTGAAAGCATATGCTATCAATGCTTTTCCTTCTTTGTAACACTCCACGTCCATTAATGTCACTCACAAAGGGAATGCATTAGGTTTCGTGGAGCATTATAAGTAAATAGAACGAAATATTACAAGACAGAAAAAGTAGTACTTGAAAATTTTGTAATTTTATTGTAGTGGGAACATAAATAAGTTTGATTACACTTCCAAATACCAAAATCAAGTACATAATATTAGTCTTGTACAAAACCTTCAAAGTACGTAATTTAAAGCCATAATCCCCAACAAAAAATGCCATACGCAGAATCAAAGCCAACCAATACACCTTTCAACTTCAATCTGGAAGAAAGAGATATCTAAACTAAGCTTGAGTATTTTCTCCCTAAGAACCTTGGGGGGGGGGGACGGAAGAAAAGAGGCGAAACAAACTAGGTCAGACATAAGTCTGGTGAGTCCAGTGACTTTAACAATATAATCATTAAAGTAACAGGATAAGAACATAAATTGGAAAGCAAGAAATGACTGTAGAATAAACAGGCATGACAAAGCAGAAAAGATGAACAAGATATAACGTTGATTGCCCTTCTATCACTACAGGATAATTACTACACTGCACCAATGCTAGTAACAATGTATCATTACTAGTTACACCGCACCCTTATTAGTCCCATACTAAAAGTTTATCCCTCTTACTAATGATGATAATGGTAGTTTCGTGTACTCCTAGCTGCTATCGTAGGTGCCCCTTTTTGTCTCCTACCCCCATGAGTTATACCCACTACCTTCCTCGTTCGATAGGCTCCCTAACTCACATGTATTTATTACTTGTGCCATTTGACCTCGCTTTTATGTCTTCATTACTTGTGTCATTCGGCCCCCGCTTGTATGTAGATACCTATGCTGGCCCCATCATGGGGTGTATCAATTCCCATGATGGCAACCCGACATGATTCAAGATGCACAGTGTATACTAATGATGCCCAGTGCCTGCTTTTTCCACTCCGGAGCACGTGCATGCCCATACTCCGTCGGAACCTACACTGCTGCACCACCCGCTGCTATTTTGACCGCTTATAATCAGCCTAGTAATCGTGCCCCCACCCTGCCTAGCTTAGGGTACCATGATACATCTATGTGGGTTACTGCTGAAATGGGTCCGCGTTGCTAGGGTTTCCTAATCAACATGTTATAATGGTTAAGTGTTCTCAATTTAACTTAACCCCACCCATTTGCTTAATTAGCATGTTGTACTGGTTAAGTGTCGCCTATTCATATGTTACTTAACCTTTCCATTCTTAGCATGTCTGTTCCTTAGCTTTAGTTTATTCATTAAAGCACTACCCTCTCACATTAGAACTGTTGTTTGCGTTGCTAGATGTGTCGGGCGGTTCCAGGCAGACTTCTACCGCAAACTCATTCTAACCTCAGGTTTTTGGGCTTAATGCTCTAACCTCTCACATTAGATCTATGTTGTTGCGGTCGCTGGATGTGCCGGGCGGTTCTGGGCAGTCTTATACCGCAACTCAATCTAACCTCGGGTTAAGCACATTATTCTTTTAGCCAATTTACATATTTACCATTCATGTCCAAGTTTATATGTAAATTATCCATAAGTGTGGTCAATTCAAGTTATGCGGCATTCTCTAGTTATGCCCAAAATTAATTATATTATTACAACCCCTTTTTATGCCAATTACATAATATTCAACCTTTACCTAAACTTTTCCCCAAGGTTCCCACGTCGTTCATATGTATAGTTCATGTGATACGTTAGGCTCGCAATTAGCCCAACTCATAAAAAAAAGGGAAGAAACACATGACATCATAACTAGCATAAACAATATAGATCTAAGACGGCATAAGTTTAGTAAACATATAAAAATAGATCCAATCAACATATTGAGTGTGAACTAGCATGGAACTAAACATAAACTTGCATGGATTTAAACATATGAACTGGTATGGATCTAAACATAAACTTGCACGGATTTAAACATATGAACATATAGTTCTAAACATATGGATTGATATGGATCTAATCATATAAACATGTAGATCTAAACATATGAACATATAGTTCTAAACATATGGACCGATATGGATCTAATCATATAAACATGTAGATCTAAACATATGAACATATAGTTCTAAACATATGGACTGATATGGATCTAATCATATAAACATGTAGATCTAAACATACGAACATATAGTTCTAAACATATGGACTGATATGGATCTATTCATATGTAGATCTAAACATATGAACATATAAAATATGATCTTACATGTATGAACATGACTTGCATATAATCCTTCATAACTTGCATAGATCGAGCAAACTTGCATACATAACTTGCATACGTAATTAGGCATATGAATTAACATAGAACATAAATTGCATATAATGAATCAAATCAAGCATAAATCAAAACATAGTTTTCAAAGACATAAACTTTATATGATTTACAAACATTTTCATATGGTCCAATTCATAACTCATCACAATTACGTTTAAACAATTATCTTGTGAAAGTAACTGCACTCACAGAAAATGGATCTTGAATTCTAGGATCTGATTTCAGAAGTTGCTAAGATAATCCGTTGATATAGGCGTTGATTCGTTCATTGTTGTTCTATAATTCCTTTTCACGATTCCTAGGCTTTGAATCTTTATCTCTTATCTTTTTATCTTTAATCTAGAATTTGATTTGTTATGGTGACGGCTAGATTAGTTTGTAGATGAACAACATGACAGCATCATAGTTTAGGGTTGCGAGGTCTAGGGTTGAGGTTTGGGGTGATTATATAGAAGTTTAGGATTTATATGGGCCTTTAGATCAAACTAGGAATCATCAAAGCCATCCAAACCCAAGAGAGCCAACAGAACATGACACATATGCTCTAACAACTCAAAAAATCGTCACTGTCCAGATCAGCTCGCTAGAGTCAACCCTTACAGAGTTACAGGGGGGTCGACACCTATGTCGACACCCCTATAGGGGGTCGACACCTGTGTCGACACCCCTAGGGGGGTCGACAACCTATGGTGGGACTTTCCCGCCCAGCCTTCTCTACGGATTTGAATTTCGAACTCGATTTATTTAAATATTAATTTAATTTAATTTCTGCTTAAACTTGAAAACTTCTAACTTCCATAACTTCTTCATACGGAGTCTGATTCACGCAAACTCGGACTCTATCTCAAGCAGAATTCCGAGACGAACGCAATGGCATAACCCGTTTCACCCAATTCTTCTTTTAAAGATTAATTATTCTTTAATTATCTATTATTTCACGTTTTAAAATTATGGGGTGTTACATTCCCCCCTACTTAAAGGATTTTCGTCCCTAAAATCTTCAAGTCAAGAAGAATGTGTATCCTTCCATCCAACAGCCATGTACTCAACCATTCAATCACAGGCATCCATTGTTCTTAAAGAGGTTTCTAATGCTTTCATGATCATATGCATAGTGTGTGTATATGTCCTCTAATGCAAAATCAGGCAGTCTACTGATTCAGTTGACCTCCTTAATGCGAATTATGTCATAGCCATGAGTCCATCATGTATGTAATTATTCCTAATCGTACTTTATAACTTCTACATGAGTGCACAATCATTCATACAAATGCAACATCTATATGATAACACATCAAGTTTCAATCCATATACAAATACATATATGCATATGAAATATGAAAGTGACTGAGCCGATCTAGTGTCTAATGTGTGTGTAAATGCATCCACGAGCAACCACTAGCAAACACTTGCATCCACTTGAATCCACCAAACATAACATGTCTCAAACACATGTTTACAACCATAAGATCTTCCTACCTAAAGAATGTAATCGAGAGGATGCACTAAACGATAGAACAAGTCTAAACAAAGTGATAGAAAAAGGAGAAATTAAGAGTATACCCTTAAAAATGAAAAGGTACAGCGTACACATCTTATCTCCCGTCTCCCAAGTCGCGTCTCCTTGATCAATTCCTCATTGGATTTTAACCAACTTGACTCTCTATTGCGTAACTTCTTGATCTCCGATCCAAGGATGCATGTAGGGGCTCGTCTAATCGTGGCATCTTATCCCCTTCCACTTCTCTAATCATGCTCTGCTCCACTATTTCCGTAGTATCCTGTAAACAATTCCTCACATGCAACACGTGAAACATGTCATGAACACCACTAAGCTTTTTCGGCAACTTCACTCTGTTGTCTGTCCAATTCTTTCTGTAATGGGGGATTGCCCTACGAACCTTAGTGCTAATTTCCCCATACTCCCCAAAGCGAACTACATTCCTCCACGGTGACACTTTAATAAAAACCATGTCTCCAACATCGAACTCAAGGTCGGTTCGTCTCTTGTCAGCGTTTGACTTCTGTCGGCCCTGTGTCGTCTTCATTCATCTTTGAATCAAGTCAATCTGCTCAGAAGTTTCCCTAACCATATTTGGCCCAAGTAAAATCTTATCCGTAGATTTCCACCAATAAGTTGGTGATCGACACGGCGTCCATAAAAACCCTAATACTAGCTTAATAACTGTTGTTATAAGCGAAATCCACAAATGGAAAGTGCTCTTCTCATGTCCTCCAAAATCTAGGATGCATAACCTCAAAAGATCTTCAAGAATTCTATTCACCCTTTCTACCCGTCCATCCATTTGTGGACGAAACGCGATGCTCAAACATAACTGCGTACCTACTGCCTTCTGCATATCACCTTTTCCTCTTGCATCGAAAACTGCTCCAAGCCCTGCCTCGCAAGTACCGGTATATACTGTGAACGGTTTGCTCCCACCTAGCAAAGTCAAAAATGGGGCTGATACCTTCGCAAAGCCCTTAACAAACTTCCTATAGTAGCCCGCCAACCCTAGAAAACTTCTTCCTTCCATTTCTTTTCTAGGAACCTTCCAATTTTGGGTTGCCACCACCTTTATAGGATCCACTGCTATCCCTTTCTTAGAGACCACGTGTCCTAAGAACCCCCCTTCTTTCCTCCAAGAATGACATTTGGAGAACTTAGCTTTGAGTTGATGTGCTCTAGGGTCTCTAAGACTTCCCTAATATGTAGGGCATACTCTCCCTCGCTTCTAGAGAAAATCAAAATACTATCCGCAAAGACTACCACAAACTTGTTTTGGAACTCCCTGAACACCCTACTCATCAAGTCTATGAAATATGTGGGTGCATTCGTCAAACCAAAAAGAAAAGGTATGACGAGCCCTTCGAAGAAACCGTTAGGAGTCCTAAAAGCAGTCTTATCTATGTTATCCTCAGCTACCCTCAATTGGTGAAATCCTGTAGCTAAGTCCAACTGCGAGAAAACCGAAGCATCAGCTAACTGATTGAACAAATCATCTATCCTCGGCAATGGGTGTCTATTCTTCTTCGTGAGCTTGTCCAGCTCCCTATATTCCACGCACAATCTAAGCGAACCATCAGTCTTTGTAGAAAAAACAACCGGAGCACCCCATTCCGAAATCCTTCTTCTTATGAACCCTTTCTCAAGTAGCTCCCTACTTGTTTACTGAGTTCCTTCCTCTCTCTCTCGGAGCCATGTGGCGCACTGGCAATGCAACTGGCTTTTCATTATCTACAAAGTATATTCGGAGGTCTATCTCACGCCTCGGGGGTAGACCCCGAACCTCATCAAAGATGTCACCATACTCATGGACTACACGAACAGATTTCAAATCATCGATGAATGCATCAAGAGATTCTAGGTAGCTAAGCATCACTTAACCCCTAGGGTCACAAGAAATATCAAGGGTATTTCCACAACGAGTCAGCCGTCTAACTACCTTTTTTCACAGTTTTGGATGGCACCATGCCTGGCTAGCCAATCCATCCTTAAAATCAAGCCATAGCCCATGAAACCAAGAACGAAGGTGTTGCATTTAAACCCAACCCCCAAGATAGACACTCTCAAAACCCGACAAACCATAGATAAGTGAGCCGAACCACCAATAGGATTTGAGACTACAATGGGATCCATAACTAGACTAGTATTTAGGTGCAGAGTTTCAACTAACGAAGCAGATACAAACAATTTTGAAGCGCAAGAGTCAAACAAAATTCGAACAGGATGACTGAAAAAGGAAAATCAAATTTCAACAGAAACTCTTCTATCTCTCTCCTGTCCTGGTGCTATGAGAGCATGAACCTGTCCTCCAGAAGTAGGTCCTATCCTCTGTCCATGCCCTTGTCCTTACCTCCTTGGGTAATCTAAATCTTATGTCATGTCTTGCCGCAATGGTAACAACCATGCTTCTTCTTCTTCCTACAGTCCTTAATTATATGGCCCGTTATACCACAATAAAGACACCTTTTGTTACGGGGGTTAATTATTCTTTCCACCTTCTCCTTTACCTTCTTCATGGATTAAAGCCATATCAACAAATTCCTCATCCTTGGGTTATGTTCCTCAGCCTAAACTTCCTCATCGACCAAGCAGCTAGCTGAACTTTCCTTCCATTGTCTATCTCTAAGATACCAAACGAGTCCTTCACTTCCTTGAGCCAATTTATAGCCTCGACAAACGTCTCAGTCCCATGAAAAGGTTTTCTGCCCATCGCACCGAAGTCCTTCCATATCTTAGGAATGGCATCTAAACGCGGAGAAAGAGACTCAACAAGGAAAAAGGAAGAGATTCGAAACAAAGAATCGAAAGATAGATATATGGCTTTTGGGGATTATGTTTTTTATAATAAATCTTTCTCTTGAAAACTCCTTCTTTAAAACATGTTTTTTTGAAAATAATACTTTTGAAAACGGTTTTCAAAATCTTTTATCTGTTCTGGTAACCTTCAGCTCTGATACCACGTGTAACACCCCACGTCCGTTAATGTCACTCACAAAGGGAATGCATTAAGTTTCGCGGAGCATTAAAAGTAAACAGAATGGAATATTACAAGACATAAAAAGTAGTACTTGAAAATTTTGTAATTTTATTGTAGTGGAAACAGAAATAAGTTTGATTACATATCCAAATAACAAAATCAAGTACATAATATCAATCTTGTATAAACCTTCAGAGTACATAATTTTAAAGCCATAATCCCCAACAGAAAAATGCCATATGCAGAATCAAAGCCAAGCAATACACCTTTCAACTTCAAGCTGTAGGAAAGAGATATCTGAAATAAGCTTGAGTATTTCCTCCCTAAGAACCTGGGGGGAACGGAAGAAAAGAGGCGAAACAAACTAGGTCAGATATAAGTCTAGTGAGTCCATGACTATAACAATATAATCATTAAAGTAACAGGATAAGAACATAAACTGGAAAGTAAGAAATGATTGTAGAACAAACAAGCATGACAAAGCAGAAAAGATGAACAAGATATAACGTTGATTGCGCTTCTAATCACTACAGGATAATTACTACACTGCACCAATGCTAGTAACATCGTATCATTACTAGTTACACCGCACCCTTACTAGTCCCATACTAAAAGTTGATCCCTCTTACTAATCATGATAATGGTAGTTTCGTGTACTCCTAGCTACTATTGTAGGTGCCCCTTTTTGGCTCCTACCCCCACGAGTTATACCCGCTACCTTCCTCGTTCGATTGGCTCCCTAAGTCGCATGTATTTATTACTTGTGTCATTTAACCTCGCTTGTATGTATTCATTACTTGTGTCATTCGGCCCCACTTGTATGTAGATACCTGTGCTGGCCCCATCAAGGGGTGTATCAATTCCCATGATGGAAACCCGACACGATTCAAGATGCACAATGTATACTACTGAAGCATAGTGCCTGCTTTTTCCACTCTGGAGCACGTGCACGCCCATACTTCGTCGGAACCTACACCTGTGCACCACCCACCGTTATTTTAACTGTTTATAATCAACCCAGTAATCGTGCCCCAACCTGCCCAGCTTAGGGTACCATGATACATCTATGTGGATTATTGCTGAAATGGGTCCCCGTTACTAGGGTTTCCTAATCAACATGTTATAATGGTTAAGTGTTCTCAATTGAACTTAACCCCACCCGGTTGCTTAATTAACATGTAGTACTGGTTAAGTGTCGCATGTTCGTATGTTACTTAACCTTTCCATTCTTAGCATGTCTGTTCCTTATCTTTAATTTATTCATTAAAGCACCAACCTCTCACATTAGAACTAGTGTTTGCGGTTGCTGGATGTGTCGGGCTGTTCCGGGCAGACTTCTACCGCAAACTCATTCTAACCTCGGGTTTTTGGGCTTAATGCGCTAACCTCTCACATTAGATCTATGTTGTTGCGGTCGCTGGATGTGCCAGGCGGTTTTGGGCAGTCTTACACCTCAACTCAATCTAACCTCGAGTTAGGCACGTTCATCTTTTAGCCAATTTACATATTTACCATTCATGTCCAAGTTTATATGTAAATTATCCATAAGTGTGGTCAATTCAAGTTATGCCACATTTTCTAGTTATGCCCAAAATTAATTATATGATTACAACCCCTTTTTATGCCAATTACATAATATTCAACCTTTACCTAAACTTTTCCCCAACATTCCCAAATCGTTGGTATGTATAGTTCATGTGATATGTTAGGCTCGCAATTAGCCCAACTCATAAAAAAAAGGGAAGAAACACATGACATCATAACTGGCAAAAACAATATAGATCTAAGACGGCATAAATCTAGTAAACATATAAATATAGATCCAATCAACATATTTAGTGCGAACTAGCATGGATCTAAACATAAACTTGCACGGATTTAAACATATGAACTGGTCTGGATCTAAACATAAACTTGCACGGATTTAAACATATGAATATATAGTTCTAAACATATGGACTGATATGGATCTAATCATATAAACATGTAGATCTAAACATATGAACATATAGTTCTAAACATATGGACTGATATGGATCTACTCATATAAACATGTAGATCTAAACATATGAACATATAGTTCTAAACATGTGGACTTATATGGATCTAATCATATAAACATGTAGATCTAAACATATGAACTTATAGTTCTAAAAATATGGACCGATATGGATATATTCACATGTAGATCTAAACATATGAACATATAAAATATGATCTTACATGTATGAACATGACTTGCATATAATCTTTCATAACTTGCATAGATCGAGCAAACTTGCATACATAACTTGCATACGTAATTAGGCATATGAATTAACATAGAACTTAACTTGCATATAATGAATCAAATCAAGCATAAATCAAAACATAGTTTGCAAAGACATAAACTTTATATGATTTACAAACATTTTCATACAGTCCAATTCATAACTCATCACAATTACATTTAAACAATTATCTTGTGAAAGTGACTGCACTCACAGAAAATGGATCTTGAATTCTAGGATCTGATTTCTGAAGTTGCTAAGCTAATCCGTTGATGTAGGCGTTGATTCCTTTGTTGTTGTTCTAGAATTCCTTTTCGCAATTCCTAGGCTTTGAATCTTTATCTCTTATCCTTTTATCTTTAATCTAGAATTTGATTTGTTATGGTGGCGGCTAGATTAGTTTGTTGATGAACAGCATGACAACATCATCGTTTAAGGTTGTGAGGTCTAAGGTTGAAGTTTGGGGTGATTATATAGAAGTTTAGGATTTATATGGGCCTTTAGATCAACCTAAAAGTCATCAAAGCCATCCAAACCCAAGAGAGCCAACCAGAACATGACACATATGCCCTAACACCTCAGAAAATCGTCACTGTCCAGATCAGCTCGCTGGAGTCAACACCTATAGGGGCTCGACACCCCTAGGGGGGTCGACGCCCTATGGCGGGACTTTTCCCGCCCAGCCTTCTCTGTTGATTTGAATTTCGAATTCGATTTATTTAATTATTAATTTAATTTCTGCTTAAACTTGAAAACTTCTAACTTCCATAACTTCTTCATACAGAGTCTGATTCATGCAAACTCGGACTATATCTCAAGCAGAGTTCCGAGACGAACGCAACGGCGTAACCCATTTCACCCAATTCTTCTTTAAAGATTAATTATTCTTTAATTATCTCTTATGTCATGTTTTAAAATTACGGGGTGTTACATTCTTCGTCGAATGCCCCAACTGCGGCGCAGAAGGGAAAGAGCATCGTTATTCAAGGTATGCTTTCCATTTATGATGTTCTTGTTCGAGTGTTGTTTGATACCGGGGTTCCATTCCTTCGTATCTAGTGACCTGGTTGATAGGTTGGGACTGGAACCCGAGATTATCGATAGACCTTCAGTTGTGATGAACCCGATTGGTGGTTCGACTAGCCTTAGTATGATTTGTCGTAATTTGGTCTTATCGAGTCATGGTTGTATGTTTGTTTGTGATTGCTTTGTTTTGGGCTTTACCGGGTTTGGCATTATTTCGGGAGTCGATTGGCTCCAAAGGTATGGGGTGGTGGTAGACTGTGAGGGGTCTTTGGTGACCATTAGAGCGAATGATGGGCGGAGGGTACTGTTTGGTAGCCAACCTAGTGATGGGGTGATGGCTAGTTTTCTAAATTCCCTTGACATCCCGCATGATGAGTTGTCAGATGTGCCTATTGCTGGCGAGTATCCGGACATCTTCAGGGAAGTGACCGGACTTCCACCACTCCGAGAGATCGAGTTTCGTATTGATTTAGTGAAAGATGCCAGGCCTATAGGGATGCCTCTTAGTCGTATGGTGCCAAGGGAGCAGCGAGAGCTCAGGGTGCAGGTAAGCGATCTTTTGAAGAAGGGATTTATCCGAAGAAGTGTTTCCGAGTAGGGAGCACCAGTTGTATTTGCTACCAAGGCCGATGGTTCCCTTCGGTTGTGTGTGGACTACCGCGAGTTGAATAAGGTGAAGAGGAAAGAATAAGTATCCTCTTCCATGGATAGACGATTTGTTTGATCAATTGAATGGAGCGAGAGTGTCCTCCTTGTTAGATCTCACGACAGGTTTTCATCAACTCAAAGTAGCAACTGAGAGTATACCTAAAACGACATTTCGGACGCCGTCTGGATTCTATTAGTGGTTGGTCATGCCATTCGGGTTAACCAATTCGCCAACTTATTTTGTGGATCTTATGAATAGGGTATTCACGGATCAATTAAATAACTTTTTTCTTGTGTTCATGGATGATATCTTAGTTTACTCAAGGACAGAGGAAGAACACAAGAACCATTTGAGTACAGTGATGGAGTTGTTGAGGAAACACCAATTGAAAGCAAAATTTTCTAAGTTTCACTTCTGAAGGAGGGAAATGAGATTCCTGGGTCATGTTGTCTCAGAGAATGGTATTGTTGTGGATCCTGCGTAGGTGGCTATGGTACAAGATTGGTCTACGCCCAAGAATGCAATGGACATGAGAAGTTTCTTAGGGTTAGCTGGATACTATCGCAAGTTTATCTAAAACTTCTCTAGGATAGCGGCACCGTTAACTCAGTTGACCAAGAAGAATTAAGCTTTTGTTTGGGACGAAAGGTGTGAGAATGCATTTAAGAGTCTAAAAGAGAAGTTAACGTGCGCACCAGTGTTAGTTATTCCTAAAGGAAATGAAGAGATGACTGTATACACGGATGCATGTGGTACCGGACTAGGAGCTGTACAGATGCTAGGAGGTAGGGTTGTAGCTTATGCTAGTCGACAACTGAAACCACATGAGAAAAGATATGCTACCCATGATTTGGAATTGACAGCGATCGTGTTCGCGTTGAAGATGTGGAGATACTATCTCTTGGGAGAAAAATTCGAGTTGTTTACTGATCATAAGTCATTAAAGTACCTTTTCTCTCAAAAGAATTTAAACCTTCGTCGGCAGAGATGGTTAGAATTCTTAGCTTCATATGATTTCAATATCGCATATACACCCGGGAAGGGCAATGCGTTAGATGATGCATTAAGTAGGAGACATGCCAGTTTGGGGGCTATGTTTCTTGAATGGAAAGAATTGGAGTATATTGCGGGATAGGATTTCAGACCTAAGTGTGAATTGGATCCAGGGATGTTAGCAAGTTTGACAATCAGACCTACCTTGATTGAGCGGATTGGTTCTAGTCAGAGGAATGATCCTAACCTATTAGAGATCATCTCCGAGATAGAGATGGGTATCGATGGTGAGGAGATGAAAAAGTATGGACTTGATAGAGAAGGATGGCTTCGAACGAATGGAAGACTAGTTGTACCCAATGTTAATGGATTGAGAGATGAAGTGCTTAGAGAGTGTCGTCACTCAAAACTGACTATATATCCCGGTGGTAACAAAATATGTCGAGACAGGAAGCATACCTACTACTGGGAAGGGATGAAGAGAGACGATGCGAAGTTTATATCCAAGTGCATGAATTTCCAGTTAGTTAAAGCCAAGCAAAAGAGGCCAAGTGGTTTGTTACAACCGCTGGAAATTCCCGAATGGAAATGGGAACAAGTCTCAATGGATTTCATTGATAGTTTACCAAGGACTAGATCGGTCATGATAATATTTGGGTGATTGTGGATCGATTGACCAAGAGTGCAAGGTTTATACTGGTCAAGTCGAATAGAACAACAACTAAGTCAACAGAACTGTATATGAAGTGGGTAGTGAGATTTCATGGAGTACCCAAAGGTATTGTGAGTGACCGAGATCCATTATTCACTAGTGGGTTTTGGAAGAGCTTACAAGAGGCATTAGGATCAGAATTACATCTCAGTACCGCGTACCATCCTCAAACCGACGATCAAACAGAGAGGGTGAATCGTGTATTAGAGGATCACTTAAGAGCTTGTATATTGGATTTCGAAGGGTCATGGGATGACCATTCGCATCTAGTTGAGTTCGCATATAATAATAGTTATCAATCCAGTATTGGTATGGCTCCATTTGAAGCTTTGTATGGGAAACCGTGCAACTTACCATCATGTTGGTTGGAAACCTGTGAGAAATTTGTGCTTGGGCCGGATGTAATAAGAGAAACTTCAGATAAGATCAAGGTTATTCAATAACGAATGAAGGCTGCCTAAGATATGCAGAAGAGTTATGCTGATAAAAGACGAAGAGAATTGAAATTTTCCGTAGGCAACTTGGTATTCGTCATGATTTCTCCATTAAAGAGGGTGATTCGATTTGGTAGGAGTGGTAAGTTAGCACCAAGGTTTGTTGGTCCAGTTCTCGAACAAATTGGGAATTTGGCGTATAAAGTTGGGTTACCAGACAAGATGGCGGGAGTGCACAATGTATTTCATGTTTCCCAGTTAAGGAAGTTCGTGCACGATTCTGATATGACTATTTCACCAGATCAGTTGGATGATATCGAAGTGGAATCTGAGGCAGTTGGGAGCCACAGAACGATTCGTAATGTCGGACATGATACGAAGCAACTTCGAAGGAAGACGGTGAAACTGGTTAAGGTCCAGTAGGGTGATAATGAGAATGACTGTACTTGAGAAACCGAGGAGAGCATAAGGAAGTTATATCCAGAGATCTTTACCTGGTAGTGTTTTAATTACCATATAGTTATTCCGCATGCAAGGATAGGCTTGTTGTGTTTATTTTGCATGTTTGATTGTTACAAATGGTTGATAGGCATGCAGGACCTTTTGGTTGTTTTCTTAGTTAAGGAATTTCGGGGGCGAAATCTCTTAAGGGGGAAGAGTGTAACGACCCGAGCGTGTAACGACCAGCACTCTACGCATCGGAGGATCATATAATATTTATTTCATTCTCATATGAAGTCATTTGGTCGTGTAACTTTGGGAGAAGACAATTGGGTTCATTTCCCATGTTCACAATTTTTGCGGATTTTTAAATGACAGTTTTTCCCCTGGTGAATCTTGTTTCGCCTATAACTTTTGATTGGTAAGGAGTTTTGACCTGAAATCACTTCCATTGAATTCGGATGATGGTTTACCTTTCCGTAGAGTGGTCACATTAATCAAACGGACTTACCATTTGAGAGATATGGCTGAAATAAGGTTTGGAAGAAGAATAAAAACATAATGGGCTTAATAGGTTAATTAGCAGCTAGGCCCATAACCCATTTCGGGATTAGGGTTATGGGAGGGCTGAAAGGGTTTGAGAAAACATTTCATTTCAGTTTTCCAGCTACCACTAACCTTCCTTGAACCCTAGCAATGGCCTACATCCTCCAAATCTCATTCTAATCACTTTCTAGTCACATATTAGCCAAATCTACATCAAATTAAGGCGGATTAGCATAGAAATTGAGATAGAGCTGCTGGAATACATTGGGATCCATGTCAAATCAGTTAGAGTTTCATATCTGAAATTTATTTGTGGCTAAGGTGAGTGATTTGCACTTTTATTCACTAATTACGGCTAATTAGGGGGGATTAGTGATAATGAGCGAAATTATACATCATAAAAATATGGGAAAATATATATAAATTCTAAAATATTATTTTATGCCTCTTTTAGAAATTTGGGTTAATTTGGATCAAGTTTGTTAATCCTATTGTTAGATGTAGTTAAATATGATTAAGGGGGAAACATGGGTTTTGGGTATGTTTGATCTATATTAACATGTTACATTATTGTTTTGGGTGTTTATGGTCGATTATACATGTTGCTATTACTGTTTGGTATGACTTGTGATTACATACAAAAATTAGAATGGTCGAAAACGTCGTCGTATAGCGTAAATAGTTCGCTGGAAAAGTTGCAGGAAATTGGTCAGACCCCCCCCACCCCCACCCCCCCGATCGTGAAGCACCCCCACGAGCCCTGATGTAGACCACGAGCCGATCAACTGGAGGTTGACCTGACCACCAGCCGCCACTGCAAGTCACGAACCGCTCCACCATGCGAGGCCGAACCACGAACCAACATTCACGAATGGAGCATCCCCACTCGAGTAGGGTCACGACCCGGATGTGAAACTCACGAACCGGAGCATCACCACGAGCCGTGCCAGGGGGGAACCGCGAACTGGACTGGAGCCGTACGAACTGAGGAAGGAGCCTCGAGCCACCTGCTTGCATAAGCCACGATAATGACTAAAACCCGAGATGCAAAGGTAGTTTAAATAAGAAGTTAGAACTCAAGATTCAGATGGGAGCCAACGAGTTAACTTCATGATTGGACTTTGCTACAGGACGGTGCAAAAGGTTATCGAATCTATAGCTTTGGTTCACCACTAAGAGACAGATTAGTAGATATGGATTAGTGCTATGAGGTCATTAAGATTCCCAAGGGCAAAGTGATCGTAGCATGGCTATGGATCAGTGCAATGGGACCATTAGGACTCCTAAGGGCAAAGTGATCGTAGCAAAGGATTAGTGGCTATGGACCATCGCAATGGGGTCATTAAGACACCCAAGGGCAAAGTGGACGTAGCAAAGGATTTAGCGATCAAAGTGGTGGATATCGTATGCTTTACGCACTGAGTGAGAGATGTGAGAATGATTGCTATGTTTGATGTTTGCTATCACCATGATATGTGTACTTCCACTTTACACTTTATGTTAGTGTTACCTTAGAGTACCATACATCTTGTTGTGCTAACTCTTTGGCTGCAGGTCCAGGTTCAGGTATGATTATTTATACGTGTTATTGTTCTGTTTTGCTGCTATCGCTCATACCAGACTTTTGTCTGACCCAGGGTTTTATGTCTCTTCTTATTACTTTGGGTGCTCCTATACGAGCAGACTAGAGACATGTTAAGTGGTTATGCATGAGTAGTTGTCCGGAGACGAGCATGAGGCTTCCACGTACTATTTACATATATTCTCCCTGTATTGTTGATGGTCACTACTTTGGGCATTAGTAGTGTACCTTTTCTTCTTTTCTTTAGAGACTGTATTTTTAAGTTGTAATAATGGTTTGGATCATAAGCTGTAATTTGAATTCCGCTGTTATGATGGTTTAGTTTTCAGCTTATGCACTGTCTGGCCTGTTTTATGTCAAGTTATGTTATTATTATATTTTGTCCTATGCATCACGAGATATTCTACAGGTTCTTAGGTGATTCATAGTTTTAAAACCCTTTTCTTTTGATGACCGTCCAGTGCTAGTCGGGCATTGGCACAACGCATTTCGAGAAAAATTTGTTTGGTTCGGGGCGGGCCGTCACACAATGTGTTGAATGAAAAATAAGAAGGTGAAATTGAGAACTGTGATGAGGATGAAAATGTGAAAGAAATCAATGGAACGAATGTGACAAGGAATTGCAAAAAGGAAATGGTAAACATGACATTGATCTGGTTGAAGCAGCAAACAAAAGCAAACCAAAGCAAGGAAAGGAAAAAAACACCAGAACTGAACCTACAGGCAAAAAAGAAAGGTGATGCTTCAGAAAAAAGGAGAAATGCCAATTCACATGCATGCACAGACAAAGTTACGCATGGAAAAATAAATGAACACAACCAACCTTCAGAAATCATTATTATTAACAAACCACCACATGCCAAATCTCTTCAAAAATCCAAACTCCCCCCATATTAACTGTTCCACCTGTTAATGATCATCTTTCATCTCCATTACAATATACAATTCCCAATACTTCTCCACAACTAAATCCACTCAAACCTATTAACTTGGCCAACTCTCTGAATGATATAATCATTGACCCACCTCCTGGCCTTACAAAAGATCCAACTTCTAACCGTGCCTCTCCTCCTCTGTCTGTGTTATGCAAAATAAATTCCAAGAAAGAAGGAAAAAATGTGATCATTAGAATATCAGAAATTAAAGCAAAATAGAAAAAAAAATACAAGGAAAAAGAAATGAAGTTCTCCTACTCCTTCATCTGTCTTTTCTCCTATATCTTCTATACCCATGTCTCCAGTGGAATCTGAGGATGAATTAAAGGATTCATACCATACATTGCTTGAAAAAACTCCACTTTCTTCTCCAAGAAGAACTAGAAGGTCTTCTAAATCCCCATCCAGTTTTAAATGATACACGATGTTGCTGCATGGAACATTTGTGGTGTACACAAAAAGTCCAAACTTGATCAAGTCAAAAATCTCATTTATGATCATCACCTCTCTCTCATCTCTGTCTTTGAAACAAAACTAAATCTACCTCAATCCCATTTTGCATCTAATTATATTAACCCTTCTTCGCATTTCATTACCAACATTCAGCAAGCACCATATGGTAGATTGCTGATCCTTTTTGATCCAACAATCTTCACCATATGTCCTATCCTCTTTGATTATCAATTCATTCATGCATTAATCACACACTAATCATCTGCCTCCTCTTTCTATATTACCTTTAGCTATGATAGCAATTGCCCCATTGTTAGAAAGAAGCTACATGATTACTTGCCTCATCTCTCTCAAAATTCCCACCCATGGTTGATTATTGGTGATTTTAATTGCTCCTTTAAATCTAACACAAAAGGGGGGCAATCATTTGACTGTCTCTGATATGGACCCTTTGAATAATGTTATGCATAATGAAGCCCTAATTGAAATTCCTTCCTCTGGATGTGAGTTTGCATGGAGTAACAAAAGCTTCTCAAACCCTAGAACTCTAACCAAGATTGATCATGGTTTGATGAACCCTTAAACTATCTCCTTCTGGCATGTCATACATATCCAAATTCCCATGCCATTACTCTCTGATCATTGCCCCCACATCCTCATCTTTGGTGCAACAACCATTTTTAAACAAGTAAACTTCAAATTTTTTAATGAATGGATATAAAACAATGATATGTTACAGGTTGTACAAGTTG
Source organism: Allium sativum (assembly GCA_030737875.1). Classification (NCBI taxonomy): domain Eukaryota; kingdom Viridiplantae; phylum Streptophyta; class Magnoliopsida; order Asparagales; family Amaryllidaceae; genus Allium; species Allium sativum. Next base: position 129,570,129 of record CM060913.1, on the reverse strand, counting down.
CATGGAGTATACACACATATGGTAATCCTATGCACAACTTACAAAAGAAATTTAAGAATACCAAAGAAGCATTGAATAATTGGTCTAAGAAGGTGTATCAGACAGGTAACGAACTATCCTTTGAATTAGCAAACAAACTTGAACAGGTGCAAATCCAAAATTTCCTTCCTGATGCTGGTAACAATTCATATCTTCTAGGGAGAGATGTTGCTGAACAATTGGATAGAGCACTACAGTCTGAAACTATAATGGTGCAGTAAAAATTAAAATAGAACTGGTCAACTTATTGTGATAGAAATACAAAATTCTTACATGCATCATTGAAAATCAAGCAATCCAAATCCCTTATCCATTCTATTTCTGATACCTAAGGTCATCTGCATGATTCCCTGAACTAGATTGATGCATATTATAGCAACCCCATTGGCAAGAAACCTGATGAACCTAACTCTCGTTCTCTTCTGTTTTGCAAATTCCATCCTTACCTCCTAGTATGCAGCAAGCTCTCAAACTCCCAGTCACTGATGAAGAAATAAAAAACTCCATTTTTACTATGAGGAAGTCGACATCCCCTGGACAAGACGGTTTCACTTCTACTTTCTTTACCCATTGTTGGCATATTATTTCCAAAGATGTTTTAAAATCGGCGTGTAACTTCTTTGACAAGAACAAGATGCTTACATCCATCAATTCTACTAATTTGGCTTTGATTCCAAAAATTCCAAACCCTAACAATGTGTCCTACTTTAGAACTATAACATGTTGCAACGTAATATACAAAGCTATCTCAACAATTATCGCGTCTGGACTCAAAAATGCTCTTACACCGATGATATCCCTTAATCAGGCAGCCTTTCTTCCCAATAGAAGCATTATTGATAATATACTCTTAACCCATGAACTAGTGACCTTGAGACGACCCAAACTTCCCCGTAAAGGAAAGCCCGGATTGAATTGAGGACAAGACGAATCAGAACACAAACAGAAGAACATTTCATTAATTATTACAACAATTCCATCAGGATACAAGAATATACCGAGTATGAATAATTATAATACAACAGAAAAAATATCAGAGATTACAATACATTACATAGAAGCGGAAAAATAATACAGTACACAACTGAAAGAGATAAACGGATACAGAGCTTTCCGAATATCGTTCCAGCTGTGAACCAGCATCCTGAATATAAATCTGCAAAACTCAAAAATACAAGCTTCCCGTGTGGAAATAGGGGCACCCAGAGTTTAGGTTAAAACAATAAACTCCAGATCAGTCATGTGACTGGTGTGAGAACTAAAACAGTTATTTAAAACTTTACTTCAAAATCAGATATATCAAGGGACCACGCCGTATGACACGGAACGGGTTTCTTCCCAAGAATACCAGTGCATATAACAAAAACATCGCAATGCTTTTTTGAAAAATGAAGCTAGTATAAGACCCAGGCCCCATCATACAATGCAACGCAAGCCGTAGGATAGAGTTTTCCCTTATAATAGCCAAACATGCTTGGTACGTTAAATCAAATCATTTGATACTATTATAAGTGCATATTGTATAAAACAACTTCAAATATAAATGTATCAATCCTAGGCGGCATAGGTACCATATATCATGTCGCCAATACTAGGCTCTACAATCAAAACCACAAATGTCACGTATTAGAAGTTGGATTTCCATCTGTAAACCAAGGCAAGGGATCGTCCTTACTGAATTGAAGACGCTCTAGCCCGCCCCTCAGGATCAGAACGCATCGACCCTTGGAACTTGAGGGTGGTCCACTTGATGTGGATTAAACTTAAACCCTGAACAATACGTTTCCCCGCCCTATGGGGTGTCAATGAGACAAATGACTCCATCGGTCCCGGATCGACCGATATAACCGAGGCGCCTCGCAATCCATCATCCACATAAGTAAAATGCCAGGGCATGTAAAACGCTGACACCATTCCTATCTAGAAGGAAACGAAGGCTCCCCCTGCATTCGTCTCCCATTTTTGGTTCACACCAAGGTGTGAGGCTCGCGAATTAACGCTACACAAAGCTACACTGTATTAAAGTCGTGCTTTGATCATCAACCACAAGGCTCTGCTTTTCAACAGAAGCCTTGATCATTTGCATCTCAGCATGCCACACAGGCAATTCACGCTTTGCAACCGATGTATATCAATCACACAAAATGAAATCCGATGTCAGACACACATCCATTTACAAGTCCGTTCTGGGTCTGAATGAAACCAGAGGTACCTTATACCTCGCATATCCATCGATCTCCAAGTATGTCTTGACGATCACCAACTGATTCCCTCCTCTTGGGTGTACAGCCCAATCAAGATCATCAGTAATTATCCAAACGATGTGAAGACCTCCCGTCTTCAACCACCGTCTTCATCGTCGACTTATCGTCAATTCAGTTATTCAGAATAGGATAAACCCGGTCTTTCCGAATAACGCGTGTATATAATAAACAAGTGCTATAAAAACACAACATACGCCTCATTCCAAGCCATAATATTCTTTTATTCAAATTTTCTTATACTTTAGGAAAGGTTCCCGTTAATTTTATCAAAGCTAAATTCTGTAAAATTATTCTTTAATCTTCTTTTGAATATCAATTCAAACCAAATTATGGTTTATCCAAACTAGTCGGGATTAGCGAACCTTACCGAAGTAATCATTTGTTAAATTTCCCAACCCCAACCTATTCATCCCATGAAGTAAAACTGGTAATACTTCATATCTAACACCACGGTGTTATCGGTAAATTCGATTACCATTTCACGTTCAAATCTAATTAAAGATTTAACTATCGCTTGGATCAAAACTGGTGATACTCCATTCTTGATCATTTCTTGAATTTGATAATTGTAGTTATCAAATTCACCTTTCAATCTATTTAAAGATTCATTAAAACTCTAATTCAGTTTTAATTTCCGAAAATCATTACTTAACGATTATTCAAAGTTAAGAAATAAATCTTATCTTTAACGGGGCTAAAGAACTAATGTCATTTAAAACACAGTTCACGATAAACCCAAAATCTCATTCCATTAACACTGGAATCTTCACGGAAAACAGATCAATATATATAATCGATATGAACTTCCATATCCAACTGATAATATAAATGGAATAATGGCAAGGCCTTTTAAATTCCATATATATTAACAGTCTTCCTCTACAGAAGCTCACCTCTGTTGTTACCAAATCGAATTCCATTCAATTCCGGTTTATTTTATTAAATTTGAAAACTTTACTTTGGAAATTTTCCTTTAAATTTTAACAAAAGATTTATAGATTCGAAATCACATTTCACGTTAATCGGGTTAAAGAACGAATGTCGTTAAAACACAGTCCATAACAAACCCAATTCACATTCCATTAGTTATCGGATTAAAGAGAAAATGTTATTTAAAACACCGTTCACGATAAACCCAAAAATCAATTCAGTTCCAATTTAATTTTAGTTAAGTGGTATACTTCATTAAATCAAAATAAAAGGATTTAATCTTTTTCTCAACTGGGTTTAAGAACAGTGTTAATGAAGACACCATTCACGACAAACCGAAATTCAATTTGATATTAAATACAAGGCTCTGAATAGAAAATAAATCGGCTTATATTCAATATCAAATTCTACGACCAACAAATATCATATTGGAAAGAACAATATAAATATATCTTTCAAATTTCCATAATAATATCGGTATAGTCACGAAATCCAACATTGAAATATTCCAAAGGCAATTTCGATTCAAATCCATTTCCAATTTATATATTGGAAATTCTGGTTATTTTTAAAACCATTTCAAATCCAATTTATTTATTTTAAAAATAAATGGATTATAATTCTAGTTCAAAACTAACTATTTTTATCTTTTCAAATATGGAATTTTTCATCCCAATTCTTTCCAAATCATTTCTTATGATTTTACACTAATTCTTGATATTTTAATAATTTTATCAAGGCTCGTACAGTCGATTTCCATAAACGGCCATCGAACTGCACTTACAACGACCTTTTCCAAATTCGATTTGGACATAATTCTAAATAGAACCGTTAGATGTCAAATCTCTCATATTCGTTAGAAAGCTCTTTCCAACACGAACCCAACGGTTCCGGTTTTAGGAGAATCTGACGGTCGGATCTCCCGTAATATCCATTCGAAGTCAATGGTCGAAATTCGCGAATTGCCGCAGCGCGGCGCGTTCTATTCAGGCCATTATAAGATATATATATATATATATATATATATATATATATATACACTTCATCGATTCCTATTTAAAACATATTTTATAAATTGTTTTAAATTCGTTTTCAAAACAATTTCAACTTCATATTCAATTTCAAATCAAAATTGAGTATTCCATATCATCGATATATAAACGATAATATTTTCAAAACTTTCGATTTTGAAATCAATTCCTTTTCGATATTCATTATAAAAATGAACAAAATCGATATAAATATCGTTCACGTCAAAATGGCGTTAATCTAATTAACATGGCTTTAAATTTTTAAATATATTCGTGTCCATCCCAAATCGGACATCAAAATCAGATTTTGATTCTTTTCTGAATATTATTTGAAAATATTAGTTATTTTAAAATGTTCGTTATTTTAAAATATTCATTCTTTCTGAACTAGAATCAAACACAGTCAATTACCATATAATGTGATTATATGGATTTCATACACATATGTACACAACTACAATCAAACACTTTCAACCATCATCCAAAGTGCATTCTACACTGCATAAGCATCAAATATAAATATTCAACGCTTATACAGCCTGTCAACCCATCGATTGACAGAAAAATAATTATTGGGATTAGTGTATGTCCAATATCATCCCAACACCCGTGTGGGGTTTTCAAACAATAAACACAGATTTATTTGTGCAGTTGGGTGATATGTAAAATTTATCGTCCCAATCCATATCAGTCAAATGTGTATACATTAACAAATCGTCCGATTTCTTTATAAATATTTATTTTATATACACATTAAAAATTATATTTTTAACTATAAATATTAATTCATTCCACATCACACAATCAATTTTCACAACACATCAATCAAACAAACAAGTCATCCATGTTCTGTGGATGACGGGTGTCGGGTGCTGCTAAGCAACGTCTGCATCCTAGTATATATTTTAACTAGAAAATAAAATAAAAGTGAGAAGTTCTCACTCTAGGTTTCCACTCCGTCGTGCTTTGATTGTCGATCTATGTAGTATACCTACGTTAAAAATTATATTTTTAACCAATCAATAATTATTTCTTTGTATCATTATTTTATTAATAACATACATAGGCAAAAAATTATATTTTTATCTTTCTAAAAATAATTTCATATTTTTATAACAATGCTACATAGATAAAAATCACACTTTTATTCCGCCACTATATAGATAAAAATCAAACCTTTCTATCGCTAATGAATATATAAAATTCACATTTTTACATTGCCATTCAAACGATAAAAGTCATATTTTTACTTTGCTACATATATGATAAAAACCACATTTTTATATTGTCACTTCATATATAAAAATCGAATTTTACTATCTATAAAATATAAAAATCATATTTTTATTATCTATATAATATAAAAATCATATTTTTATTGTCTATATAGTATAGAAATCATATTTTTATTATCTATATAACATAAAAATCATATTTTTATTATCTATATAATATAAAAATTATATTTTTATTGTCTATATAATATAAAAATCATATGTTTATTGTCATACATAAATAAAAATCATATTTTTACTACCTTACCAAAATCAAAATCTCATTTTTAATCTATGTTATGTAATTAAAATTCAGTTCTTTACTTGTATGTTTTTCTATTTTTACATCGCTTCTTTCTATAAAAATCAAATCTTTCCTTATTTTAAAAATATCGTCTTTTCTATTTTAAAAATACCGTCTTTTCTATTTTAAAAATATCGTCTATTCTATTTTAAAAATCAAGTCTTTATGGCGTTAAAAATTGAAAATAAATCTACGGTGAATTCATATTAAAATCAGAAAATAAATCCATGTTGTTTATTTTCAGAAATCACGTTTCTTTTTATGAAATTAATTAAACCACTTTATATATAAAAAAACGAAACAATTAAAATAAAACAAAAAAAGTAAAAGCTCGCTGTTTTGGAGCACTGGACCTGACCGGAGGTGGGGGATGGCTCGAGCTTGAGGCACTGGAGAAGGGGGTACGGGGATCGTGGAAGGCAGGTGCTCGCGACAGATGACTGTGGTGTAGTGGTGGGGTTTTGCGCACATGCTGGTGGGCCAGGGGGAAGTGCATCTGAGCGGAGGCGCAGGGCTAGGCCTTAGAGGCGGCGCTGCGATTTCTAGGTGGTGGCGATCACGATTTCGTGTCCTAGGGGTTTTGGGGGTCTTCGATTTGGCTTGAGGAAGAGGAAAGGGGGATCGGAGGGGGAGGACTGACCAGCGACGGCTCCGCCTGTCGCGGCAGTCACTACGTGGATGAGAGCGACGGGATTGGGAGGGTCTGATCTCGTTTTTTTTCTTATTTTATAAATTTGCGTTGACTAAAGGAGATAAGGGGAGGGTAGGGAAAGAGAATATATAATAATTTATATAATTAATTAATTTAATTTTCTCAAAAAGTAACTTCTTCATCTGAACTCCAAATTGAGCCCACCGACTGTCGTCTATAGTTAATTACCCCCATTCCGAACACAATGGGATATGATGCGTAAGCAAGTTCGGCTGTTTCGATCGGTTTCCATCAAAATCAAAATATAAATATATATATTGAATTTGAACGCACATTTCAATTTACCAGGCCCACATATGGACTCTAAAAATTCCTGAAAAATATTTTCTAGCTTCTTATTGACGATACGGTTCTAACAAAACTATTTTCATCAAATTTGGAGATCGGTCGAAAAATGGCCATTTTCTGGTCGATCCAAATTGATTGAAACCGTTAAAACACGTTTTACTTCGCCACGCTCACATATTAATCTCAAAAATTATGAATTTTGGAATCTAGCAATAACTTGACATCCCGAATCCAACAAAATTGGTTTCATCGAAAACGGAGGTCGTTTGCAAAATTTTCATTTTTAAGAGCCAAAATTCCATAGCGACTATTCTGAAATTTCAACTGGGCATAACTTTTTATTCCTGCTATGAAATTTCAATTTTCCGAATTCATTGGAAATATATTCTCAAATAGATTCTAATATTTTTGGTTTTGCTAAAATCCGGTTTATTTTGAATCATGTACATATATTTGAAATTTGAAATCGAATTTTCGAACTACCGCGCGTTTTCAGTTCCCTTTATAATTAAAAATAAATATTTATATTCTAACGTCGATTCAAATAAATATATACGTTCTAATTCTACTCAAAATAAATTTCCCATCGCTATTGTTTAGAATAATTCATTTTGAAAATTCATAATTTATTAAAATTCCCAAAATAAAAATTTTAAATTGGTTCGGATTTTCCAGGTTATTATAATCTCCCCCACTTAAAACTTTTCGTCCCCGAAAAGGAACAAAGCTGAAATTTGTTTAACTAATCAACTCAACTTTCATTATTTTCATTATGGCCTAAGTTCTTCAACTTTTCAGTTTCTAAGAACTTTCCAATTTTTCAAAAATTTGGCTAACACCCTAAATTTTTGCCATAACCTCCCCTATACGAAGCACCGGGAAAATCCCGAAATCACCATACAGGCCTCTCCAATCCAAAAAGGAAAAGAAACAGCCAAGCGGCTAGCCAATAGGCTCATAAAATCATCCAAAACTCAAGAAATACAATAAACATGTAACTATTTGTCGGGAAAACAATTTTATTCCTCTTCTCTAGTCTCCTTGCAAATGACCTATTCAATGTATATACATGTATATGCATGAAATTTCAAACAATTTTCAATACAGCTCAATATTTAGTTCAATTTGGCCTAAATTTACCTTTCTTTCACATAATGGTTTTATTTAGATAACAACTAATCATACAGCACAACCATCAATCTATTAATGAATTTAACGTTTCAAATTCATAATTTTGATACATATATAGAAAATCATGTTTTTGATGCCAAGTCACAATAATAACCCTATCTAGTTTGGGTTCTCACACCAGTCAATTGGAAATATACAGAAATCCCACTTTCGAAACTCGAATATAAATTTTGATGATGTACGTACTATAGCGATCATCAGAACCATCTACGGGCGACTAGAGTGTAATTCCGTATCTATCCATTATATTTGGGACTTCGTATACACGCTAGCTAGGCGTATATGCAAAATCTTCATATATCAGACTGTCCAAATTTAATACAAATGAAGTATTCAAGTACGTATATAGTTTAAATTTCCAAAACAAAAACTGTTTTCATTGTAAAAATATACTCTTCACACTCGTTCTAGGATACTACTGATCCCATCTCTAACGAGTCATTCTCATTGGATATTACTAATCCAATTTATGATGAATTCTTTCGTATGGTTCTAATGTGTTGTTCTCGAGCTCTGTAAACCAGAGCTCTGATACCAAACTGACACGACCCGAACTTCCCCATGAAGGAAAGTTTGGATTGAATTGAGGACAAGACGAATCAGAACACAAACAGAAGAACATTTAATTGCTTATTACCACAATTCCATCAGAATACAAGAATATACCGAGTATGAATAATTATAATACAACAGAAAAAATATCAGAGATTACAATACATTACATAGCAGCGGAAAAATAATACAATACACAACTGAAAGAGATAAACGGATACAGAGCTTTCCGAATATCGTTCCAGCTGTAAACCAGGATCTTGAATATAAATCTGCAAAACCCAAAACTACAAGCTTCCCGTGTGGAAATAGGGGCACCCAGAGTTTAAAACAATAAACTCCTGGTCAGTCATGTGACTGGTGTGAGAACTGAAACAGATATTTAAAACTTTACTTCAAAATTAGATATATCAAGGGACCACGCCATATGACACGGAACGGGTTTCTTCCCAAGAATACCAGTGCATATAACAAAAACATCGCAATGCTTTTTGAAAAAATGAAGCTATTATAAGACCTAGGTCCCATTACACAATGCAACGCAAGCCGGAGGATAGGGTTTTCCCTTATAATAGCCAAACATGCTTGGTATTAAAACAAATCATTTGATACTATTATAAGTGCATAGTGTATAAAACAACTTCAAATGTATCAAACCTAGGCGGCATGGGTACCATATATCATGTCGCCAATACTAGGCTCTACAATCAAAACCGCAAATGTCACATATTGGAAGTTGGATTTCCATCTGTGAACCAAGGCAAGGGATCGTCCTTACCGAATTCGAGATGCTCTAGCCTGCCCCTCGGGATCAGAACGCATCGACCCTTGGATCTTCAGGGCCGATCCACTCGATGTGGATTAAAATTAAACCTTGAACAATACGTTTCCCCGCCCTATGGGGCTTCAATGAGCCAAATGACTCCATCGGTCCCGAATCGACCGATATAACCGAGGCGCCTCGCAATCCATCATCCACATAAGTAAAATGCCAGGGCGTGTAAAATGCTGACACCACTCCTAGCTAGAAGGAAACGTATGCTCTCCCAGTAATCCTCTCCCATTTCTGGTTCACACCGAGGTGTCAGGCTCGCGAATTAACGCTACACAAAGCTACGCTGTATTAAAGTCGTGCTTTGATCATCAACCACAAGACTCTGCTTTTCAACAGAAGCCTTGATCATTTGCATCTCAACATGCTACACAGGCAATTCACGCTATGCAACCGATGTATATCAATCACACGGAATGAAATCCGATGTCAGACACACGTCCATTTACAAGTCCGTTTTGGGTCTGAACGAAACCGAAGGCACCTTATACCTCGCATATCCATCGATCTCCAAGTACGTCTGGACGATCACTAACTGATTCCCTCCTCTTGGGTTTACAGCCCAATCAAGATCATCAGTAATTATCCAAATGATATGAAGACCTCCGGTCTTCAACCACCGTCTTCATCGTCGACTTATCGTCGATTCAGTTATTCAGAATGGGATAAAGTCCGTCTTTCCGAATAACTCGCGTATATAATAAACAAGTGGTATAAAAACACAACATACGCCTCATTCCAATCCAGAATATTCTTTTATTTAAATATTCTTATACTTTGGGAAGGGTTCCCATTAATTTTATCAAAGATAATTTTTTTAAATTTATTCTTTAATCTTTTTTTGAATATCAATTCAAACCAAATTATGGTTTATCCAAACTAGTCGGGATTAGCGAACCTTACCGAAGTAATCATTTGTTAAATTTCCCAACCCCAACCTATTCATCCCATGAAGTAAAACTGGTAATACCTCATAGCTAACACCACTTCATATCTAACACCATGGTGTTATCGGTAAATTCGATTACCATTTCGCGTTCAAATCTAATTAAAGATTTAACTATCGCTCGGGGAAAAACTGGTGATACTCCATTCTTGATCATTTCTTGAATTTGATAATTTTAGTTATCAAATTCACCTTCCAATCTATTTAAAGATTCATTAAAACTCTAATTCAGTTTTAATTTCCAAAAATCATTACTTAACGATTATTCAAAGTTAAGAAATAAATCTTATCTTTAACGCGGCTAAAGAACTAATGTCATTTAAACACAGTTCACGATAAACCCAAAATCTCATTCCATTAACACTGCAATCTTCATGGAAAACAGATCAATATATATAATCGATATGAACTTCCATATCCAACCGATAATATAAATGGAATAACGGCAAGGCCTTTTAAATTCCATATATATTAACAGTTTTCCTCTACAGAAGCTCACCTCGGTTATTACCAAATCGAATTCCATTCAATTCCGATTTATTTTATTAGTTTGGAAAACTTTACTTTGGAAATTTTCCTTTAAATCTTAACAAAAGATTTATAGATTCCAAATCACATTTCACTGTAAATCGGGTTAAAGAACGAATGTCGTTAAAACACAGCCCACAACAAACCAAATTCCCATTCCATTGATTATCGGGTTAAAGAGAAAATGTTATTTAAAACACCATTCACGATAAACCCAAAAATCAATTCAATTCCAATTAAATATTAATTAATTGGTATACTTCATTAAATCTAATTAAAAAGATTTAATCTTTTTCTCAACTGGGTTTAAGAATAGTGTTAATGAAGACACCATTCACGACAAACCCAAATTCCATTTGATATTAAATACAAGGCTCTGAATAGAAAATATATCGGCTTATACTCAGTATCAAATTCTATGACCAACAAATATCGTATTGGAAATAACGATATAAATATATCTTTCAAATTTCCATAACAATATCAGTATAATCACGAAATCCAACATCGAAATATTCCAAAGACAAATTCGATTCAAATCCATTTCCAATTTATATATTAGAAATTCTGGTTATTTTTAAAACCATTTCAAATCCAATTTATTTATTTTAAAAATAAATGGATTATAATTCTAGTTCAAAACTAGTTCATTTGGATACAAACTATTTTTATCTTTTCAAATATGGAATTTTTCATCCTAATTCTTTACAAATTATTACTTATGATTTTACACTAATTATTGATATTTTTAATAATTTTATCAAGGCTCGTACAGTCGATTTCCATAAACAGCCATCGAACTGCACTTACAGCGACCTTTTCCAAATTTGATTTGGACATAATTCCAAATCCAACCGATAGATTTCAAATCTCTCATATTCGTTAGAAAGAACTTTTCGATATGAACCCAACGGTTCTGGTTTTAGGAGAATCCGACGGTCGGATCTCCCGTAATATCCATTCGAAATCAATGGCTGAAATTCGCGAACTGCCGCAGCGCGGCGCATTCTATTCAGACCATTATATTATATATATAATATATACTTCGTCGATTCCTATTTAAAACGGATTTTATAAATCGTTTTAAATTCGTTTTCAAAACGATTTCAACTCTATATTCAATTTCCAATCAAAATTGAATATTCCATATCATCGATATGGAAATGATAATATTTACAAAACATTTGATTTTGAAATCAATTCCTTTTCGATATTCATTATAAAAATGAATAAAATCGATATAATATCGTTCACGTCAAAATGGAGTTAATCTAATTAACACGGCTTTATATTTTTAAATATATTCGTGTCCATCCCAAATCGGACATCAAAATCAGATTTTGATTCTTTTCTGAATATTATTTGAAAATATTCGTTATTTTAAAATGTTTGTTTTTTTTAAATATTCATTCTTTCTGAACTAGAATCAGACATAGTCAATTACCATATAATGTGATTATATGGATTTCATACACATATGTACACAACTACAATCAAACACTTTCGACCATCATCCAAAGTTCATTCTACACTGCATAAGCATCAAATATAAATATCCAACGCTTATACAGCCTGACAACCCATCGATTGACAGTCAACTAATTATTGGGATTAGTGTATGTCCAATATCATCCCAACACTTGTGTGGGGTTTTCAAACAACAAACACAGATTTATTTGTGCAGTTGAGTGATATGTAAAATTTATCGTCCCAATCCATATCAGTCAAATGTGTGTACATAAACAAATCGTCCGATTTGTTTACAAATATTTATTTTATATATGCATTAAAAATAATATTTTTAACTATAAAATATTTATTCATTCCACATCACACAATCAATTTTCATAATACATCAATCAAACAAACAAGTCATCCATGGTCTGTGGACGACGGGTGTCGGGTGCTGCTAAGCACCGTCTGCATCCTAGTATATATTTTAACCAAAAAATAAAATAAAAGTGAGAAGTTCTCACACTGGGTTTCCACTCTGTCGTGCTTTGATTGTCGATCTATGTAGTATACCTACGTTAAAAATTATATTTTTAACCAATCAATAATTATTTATTTGTATAATTATTTTATAAATAACATGCATAGGCTAAAAATTATATTTTCATCTTTCTAAAGATAATTTCATATTTTTATAACAACGCTACATAGATAAAAATCATATTTTTATTCCGCTACTATATAGATAAAAATCAAATCTTTCTATCGCTAATGAATATATAAAAAATCACATTTTTACATTGCCATTCAAACGATAAAAATCATATTTTTACTTTGCTACATATATGATAAAAACCACATTTTTATATTGTCACTTCATATATAAAAATCGAATTTTACTATCTATATAATATAAAAATCATATTTTTATTATCTATATAATATAAAAATCATATTTTTATTGTCTATATAATATAAAAATCATATTTATATTGTCTATATAATATAAAAATCATATTTTTATTATCTATATAGTATAAAAATAATATTTTTATTGTCATATAATAAGAATCATATTTTTACTACCTTACCTAAATCAAAATCTCATTTTATTCTATGTTATTTAATTAAAATTCAGTTCTTTACTTGTATGTTTTTCTATTTTTACATCGCTTCTTTCTATAAAAATCAAATCTTTCCTTATTTTAAAAATACCGTCTTTTCTATTTTAAAAATACCATCTTTTCTATTTTAAAAATATCGTCTTTTCTATTTTAAAAATCAAGTCTTTATGGCGTTAAAAATTGAAAATAAATCCATGGTGAATTCATATTAAAATCTGAAAGTATATCCATGTAGTTTATTTTCAAAATCACATCTCTTTTTATGAAATTAATTAAACCACTTTATATATAAAAAAACTGAAACAATTAAAATAAAACAAAAAAGGTAAAAGCTCACTGTTTTGGAGCACTGGACCTGACCGGAGGTGGGGGACGGCTCGAGCTTGAGGCACTGGAAAAGGGAGTATGGGGATCGAGGAAGGCGGGTGCTCGCGACAGGTGACTGTGGTGTAGTGGTGGGGTTTTGCGCGCATGCTGGTGGGCCAGGGGGGAAGCGCATCTGAGCGGAGGCGCGGGGCTAGGGCTTAGAGGCGGCGCTGCGATTTCCATGTGGTGGCGGTCACGGTTTCGGGTCCTAGGGGTTTTGGGTTCTTCGATTTGGCTTGAGGAAGAGGAAAGGGGGGTCGGAGGGGGAGGACTGATCAGCGACGGCTCCGCCTGTCGCGACGGTCACTGCGTGGATGAGAGCGACGGGAATGGGAGGGTCCGATCTTGTTTTTTTTTATTTTATAAATTTGCGTTGACTGAAGGAGATAAGGGGAGGGTAGGGAAAGAGAATATATAATAATTTATAGGGGTGAGCGTTCGGTCGGTTCGGTTTGTTTGGACGTAAAAAAACTCAAACCGAATTGAAACCAAAAACTTTCCGAACCGAACCGAACCGAACCAAATTAATTTCGGTTAATTCGGTCGGTAACCGATTTAACCGAACTTGAAGGATGTATTATAATTCAAATGATGCATTCACTCAAAGTAAACCATATATTCAAGTTTGGACAAAGTTTATATAGTAAATTTTGTGTTTATGATAAGATTTGATCTATTTGCAACAAATGCCTTTGTATTATATAGCTAAACTAATTATTTAAAGTAGCACATTACCATAAAATTAGATAACAAATTAAAAATTCGGTTAATTCGGTTAAACCAATAACCAAAAAAATATTTTTTTTATAAACCGAATTCAAACCGATTTAGTTTTGAAACCGAACCGAACCGACCGAAATGAACCGGTTTGGTCGGTTAATTCGGTTTGAACCGAATATTGCTCACCCCTAATAATTTATATAATTAATTTATTTAATTTTCTCAAAAAGTAACTTCTTCATCTGAACTCCAAATCGAGCCTACCGACTGTCGCCCATAGTTAATTACCCCCATTCCGAATATAATGGGATATGCTGAATAAGCCAGTTCGGCTGTTTCGATCGGTTTCCATCAAAATCAAATTATAAATCTATATATTGAATTTGAACGCACATTTCAATTTACCGGGCCCACATATAGACTCTAAAAATTCCCAAAAAATATTTTTTAGCTTCGTATTGACGATACGGTTCTAACAAAACTAATTTCGTCAAATTTGGAGATCGTTTGAAAAATGACCATTTTCTGGTCGATCCAAATTGACTGAAACAACCAAAACACGTTTTGCTTCGCCACGCTCACATATTAATCCTAAAAATTATGAATTTTGGAATCTAGCAATAACTTGACATCCCGGATTCAACAAAATTGGTTTCATTGAAAACGGAGGTCGTTTGCAAAATTTCCATTTTTAAGGGCCAAAATTCCATAGCGAATATTCTGAAATTTCAACTGGGCATAACTTTTTATTCCCGCTGTGAAATTTCAATTTTCCGGATTCATTGGAAAGATATTCTCAAATAGATTCTAATATTTGTGGTTTCGCTAAAATCCGGTTTATTTTGAATCCTGTACATTCATTTGAAATTTGAAATCGAATTTCTGAACTACCGCGCCATTTTCAATTCCTTTTATAATTAAAAATAAATATTTATATTCTAACATCGATTCAAATAAATATATACTTCTAATTCTATTCAAAATAAATTTCCCATCGCTATTATTTAGAATAATTCATTTTGAATATTCAAAATTCATTAAAATTGCCAAAACAAAATTTTTAAATTGGTTCGGATATTCCAGGTTATTATAGACATGATGATTCTTACCAGGTTTAGAGTATGTTATCTAAGACAAGGAGGTTTGATTTCTCCTTACATATTCATCACGGATATGGAAATATTAATTCTTGAGATTGAGACGCAAGTGTACTTAAAAAACTTTATGCTGCATCCTATGTGCAGAGCTCCACAGGTCACCACTCTTGCTTCTGCTGATGACCTGATGATTTTTACCAAACCTACAACTAAATCACTTCAAACCGTAATGAAAACCCTTGCGTAATTTCACTCTTTCTCTGCCCTTAAGCTAAAAATGATGAATCCCATATCCTCCTTGCTGGAGTATCTCCTGAACAAAGTGCTATATGTCTGAATATCACCATGATGAAGAGAATGGATACCACAATGTCTTACCTTGGAATTCCTTTGGCTACCAAACAAATTTTAATATCTCAATATATCCCATCATATAAAAAGATCGCTATAGTTATGACAAGATGGGAAAATAGATATAATGCTTATCCAGGTAAGTGAGTTAATATTAATTCTCTAATATTTTCGATGACTGTCTAGATGTGTAGAACCTTTATATTGCCTTCGAAGCTGCTGAGCATGATCAGAACTGCAATGCGTAAGTTTCTATGGACTGGGTCCATTTGTTCTAGCAAGCTTTCACCTATTGCATTTAATAAACTGGAAAAACCGAAAAATAAATGTGGCCTTGGCCTCAAAAATATAATCACATGGAATTACGTAACATTATCTATACACTTCATAGAATTGTTGAGCGATCAAAGACACTATAGGTGGAATGGTGCATCAATCACAACTTGAAAAAGAATGGTATTTGGACGGTTTCCCCTAAACCATCATGCAGTTGGGTGTCGATGACCATGCTGAGAGTTAGCGATAATGTATTGCCTTACTCTTGTCTCTTGTTAACTAATGACAGTAAAGAATTTTTTTGGCAAACACTTTGGCTAGAGTCTGGAATTGTTCTTAACAAAGTTATGTCTTATGATGAAATCATGCAAAGAAACATATTAATTAATGCACATGTAAGGGCCTATATTATTGATGGTATGATCAAGTACCCAAACGCAGCAACTTTGCTCTAAACGTGGTGCTACAAAAATAAAATGGTAATCGATATCTTTTGTAATAACCCGGAAAATACGGGCCAATTTAAAATTTTTAAATTGGTGATTTCAAATAAATTTGAACAATTGAAATAGAATATTTCAATAAAATAGTGAATTGGAAATAGTGAGTCAGTTTGAAAATTTGAATTCAAACTTTGACTGACTGTGCAGGGTGGAGAATACAACGAATTTTAGCGAAACCAAAAATATTTAAATCTTTTAGTCAATACCTTTCTAACGAATCTGAAAAATCGAAGTTTCATAACGGGAATAAAAAGTTATGGCCGAATGAATTTTCAGAAAGGTTGCTATATAGAATATATAGCCCTGGAAAGTTGATATTTTGCAAATGACCTCGGAATTCGACGAAACCACTTTTGTTGGGTCCGGGATGCCAAATTATTGCTAGGTTTCAAATTTCATAATATTTGAAGCTAATATGTGAGCGTGGTAAAAGAAAATGTGTTTGGTCAATTTCTGTTAAATTGGATCGACAAGAAAATGGCCATTTTTCAAACGATCTCAGAATTCGACGAAACTAGTTTTGTTGGGACCGTAGCGTCAAAACATAACTAGATTTATTTTTCTGGAATTTTTCGAATCAGTTTGTGGCCCTGGCAAATTGAAATGTACGTTCAAAGTTAAAAATTAAATGTTTTATACTTTAATTTGAAAAATAACTGACTGTAACAGTCGAATTGGCCAACGAAACCTATCCCATTGTGTCCGGGATGGGGGTATTTAGCTAGGGGCGATAGTCGTTGGGTTTGAAAAGGACTTCATTGGAGAAAACACTATTTAAAAATTTAATAAAACCATCGAACAATCATATTTCTCCGTTCATAAATAAAAAAAAACATCAGAAAACCCCCTGACCCCCTCGACATCGACGACGGAAAGCTTCCTCCCCTTCCCTGGCGATTTCCGATCGCCACAGCCCGAATCAGCCCCTCCCCCAGTTCAACTTTTTGTAGTTCTCCTTCCCCTCTTCAAATCCATATAAGGAGCTCCCCCTATCATTGCTCCTACGTCGAGATATCTCCCTCCAAAGTCCCGACCTTCCAGCCGCCGCCGCGAGCTCTGGGCCCCACCGAGTCGCCTCCAACCGTCGCGCGCCTGTAGCCCTCTCCTCCCTCTTCCATGTCCAACCCGCCGATCAACCCCTCGTGCCTCGGTTCTCGCGAAAACCGCAAACCTAGTTTTGAACCATCGTGAAAGTTGAGTTCTTTTTTGTGTTTGCACTTTGAAAAATCATATCTTTTTGGTGTGTTGACGAAATTCGATGAAACAGGAAACATCGGGACCGCAAGAAAGCTCTCTACCCAATAGAAGAAGCCGCGGATTTTCCTGAGTCATCTACGATTTTTAGCACTCCGCAAACCAATGTGAGAAATATAAATTAAATAAATTTGAATGGTAAATGTCGTGTATAAATTATACTAGCGAAATACAAATTACACACGTGTTGTATACCTCATGTACATGCATGGTGTAAGCTATATGAGCGAAGTATGAATTATACATGCATAGAATAATTGATATATGTGTTGAAATGCAAGTGAAATATAGCAATTATATTAAAAATATATATATGTATACTCCCCTCGTCCACAAACCATGGGCGATATTTATTGTTGTGAATTGGTGTGAAATATTGGATGAAAAAATACGAATGGTTGAATAATTGTTTGTGGTTGATATTATTTGGTTGTGGTTGAAAAATACCCATTGGTGATTGATATGAATTGGAAATATTTGTGGAAATAAAAATAAACATGTCGCCTGCGTGCGAATTAGATGCATGAATCCCCATTGTCAAAAACCGCGAGGTTTTAAGGTAGAGAGAGGAGCCGTACTAGGGACAGTGCCGGTTTTAACTACCCTGCCATTATGCTGCCGAAATTTTGAATGATCTTTATGTGTTAGAATTATTTTCATATGTTGAAATTATTTTCATGCGTTGAAATTAAAGTCATATGTTGAAACTATATCCATGTGTGGAAATGTTCATGTGTTGAAAAGTGATGTGTGAAAATTAAATTCATTTGTGAATGAATGAAGTGTTTAAACAATAAAAATCACCTTTTTATAATATATATGAAGTATGAAAAATATTCGCCTTATATACAAATAGTTTCAACAATAAAAAATTCATCTTTCTTATATGAATAACATAATTAAAATATCCATGTGTGGAAATGCTCATGTGTTGAGAAATGTGTGTAGTGGAAAAGTTCATGTGTTGAATAAAAAGATCGAACAATAAAATTACATTTTTATTGAAACTATGAAGTGTTGAAAACATCCATTTGTCGAATGAATATTTTAAATGATAAAAATATCATTTTTATCATGTATGTGATATGCTAAAGATATGCGGACGTTGAAATAAATATTTGTGAAGAAATATTATTTTTAACATGCATAGGAACTAAATAAAATAGTCATGTGTTGAAATCTATTTTAGTTCGCCAAATTTATCATCTTTGAAATGTGAAGTGTTAAAAATAGCCACTTGTTCAAATAAATGTGCATGAGTTGAAATATACATTAATTAGCTAATCATATGATTTTAGCCTATGCATGCAACATTAGAATGAATGGTGTTTTTAAACCAAAGTAAATCAAATATGAAGTTGAATGGAAAATGATAAGTGATAAAAACTGTATATATGTACATGCATATTTATTGAACAGGTTATAGCAAAGGGGCTAGAGAAGAGGAATAAAGTTTTTTGCCCGACAAATAGGTACACATTTACTGTTTTGTTTGGGTGATGATTTTATGAGCCTGTTGGCTAGCCGCTTGGCTTTTTCTTTTTCTTTTTGACATGAGACGCCCATGTGGCTATTTGGGAATTTTCCTAGCCCCTCCCGTACAAAGGAGGTTATGGCGAAATTTTCCAAAATTTAAAGGCGTTAGTGAAATAATTGAAGTGAAAATGATATAGGAATTTTTGAATGAACTATATTTATATAAATATATAAATATAAATAAAATTAAAACGAAACGTGGCCGTGCAGTTCGTGTTTTGAAACCGTGATTTCGAACGACTAGTGCGGGAAATCCGACCATTGGATTTTCTCGAAACCGCAACCATTGGGTTCGCCTTGGAAATATCTTTCCAACGGCACCAACTTTGTGAAGATCTGACGGTTGGCAAATCCGAAGAAAAACAGCGCCAGAAACAATTATATTTATATATATATATATATAATTAAATTAAATCGAATAACGACGCTGCAGTTCGTAAATTGAAATCGTAATTTCAAATGGCTAGTGTGGAAGATCCGACCGTCGGATTTTCCCAAAAATCAAAACGTTGGATTCGTTTTGAAATGACCTTCCTAATGATATAAAATTTGTGAAGATCCAACGGTTAGATTTCCAGATATGTGTAAAACAAAATTAGTGAAAAGTAGCGCCAGTGCATCGACATGACCTGAAACGTCTTTTAATTAAATAGGGTCGTTTTAAATTAAATAAAAATGGCGATATATCGTTATAAAATACTATAGACGATATAGAGTGGAAATAAACCAATTTTGTTGTGTTTGCCTGATATGTGATGGTTGAATGTATTTGACATGAAAATTATAACTAAAGAACTGAAATGTGAATGTTGAATAGTCCAACCATGTGATAAATTGATTTGAAAATCTAAATATACGTGGATTATTTGAAAAGGCCGAGTTCATCTCATTTCAAATAATCGATCGACGTTGAGAAGTCGAAGAGGGTTGAAGACCGACGATCTTCACATTGGATGGATGGGCGCTACTGATGCTCGTGATTGGAGTAGCTACCATGAAGGAACCGAAGTAGTAGCCGTCCAAATATACTGTTGATTGTACGGATATGCGAGGAATTGGTGCCTCCGGTTTCGTTCAGATCCAGAACGGACTTGTAAATGGAATGTGTGTCTGACATTGGATTTTGTTCTGTGTTGATTGATCTCTGTTAAATATATATCTGTTTGGCGGTGGAGAATTTATTCTCTTGCTTAACGCCCTTCTCTGAGACGTACGAGCTCAGAGGTTATGTATTGACAGAAATCAGTCGCATGGAGTGGATTGCCTGTGTGGCACGCCTAAGTGGCATATGATCAAGGCTTCTGTTGCAAAGCAAAGTCTTGTGGTTGATGATCAAAGCATGGTCTGTGTGACGTAGCTTTGTGTATGACGTGAATTCGCGAGCCTCACACCTCGGTATGAGTCAAAAACGAGAGACGGACCGGTGGGAGTGCACGACGTTTCTTTCTAGCTATGGTTGTGTCAGTGACCTACCAGCCGTGAGATTATATATACTTTTCACCTGTGTGGTTGTTGGAATGCGAGGCGCCTCGATTATAGGTCTGTAAGGACCGAGAAACGTGTGTTCAATAATTGCCAATCCTCAAAAGTAAGAGAGGACCGGCCCAGCCGATTCCAAGGATCATAGTGGGGTCCTGGGACATTTGCTAGAGTGTCTCGAATCGGAGAGGAGCTTGCCCCTTGCCTCGACTCATGAAGGAATCCAATTTCCAATACGAAATATTCGGACGTGATTGTATTACTAGTACAGCGACATAGTGGTATGGGTCATTTATGCCGCCTATGATTGATATTTATGATTGAAATCGCTTTTGAAACATATATGCACTAGTAATAATATCAAACATTTTTGTTTAATTCGTATGAAGCATTTTTGGCCATTATAAGGTAAAAACTCTATCCTCCGGCTTCCGTTGCATTGTGTGATGGGACCTGGGTCTTATAATGGCTTCATTTTATAAAGAGCATTGCGATGATTTAATCATTTACTTTATTTCATGCACTAGCACTCATTGGAGTAAACCCGTTCTGCAAAAGTGGCGTGGTCCTTTGATTTGCCTTATTTTTTTTGTTAATAAGTTAAGTAGATTTCTCATACCAGTCCCACGACCGACTCGTAGTTTGTTTCACCTTGCAAACTCGGGTGCCCTCATTTTCACACGGGCAGCCTAGTTACAGGTCTCTGACGCACCTTTTGGCTCATGGCGAGGCTTGACTACACTGTGCGGACTTGGATTTTCTCCGCCATTATTGTATCTATATTATGATTCCGCCATTGGCGATGTAGACTGATATTTATTTTGTGTACTCTTTATGTATGATTCCGCCTCAGGCGATGGTGACTGATTATGTATCATTATGCACTAAGTTGTATCCTGTACTGTGCTTCTCTGATGTGATGATATCCATATGATTCCGCTATCATATGTGTGTGTATTATTCTATTTTCTTTTTATGCTATTATTTGTGATCTGCTAATGATGATTAATGTGTTATATTCCAATGATTATCCTTAACACCGTGTCATGGGGTTTTGGGATCGTCACAGCTGGTATCAGAGCTTTGGTTAACCTTAGTTCTGGAGTCTAACACATTAAACACTTCGTCAAAATAGAATCAGTAGTAGTCTAAGGCGAGTTTCTCATTAGAGATAGGACTAGTAAAGTCCTAGAATGAGCTATGCAGAATAGCAAAAACAATTTGATCAGTCCATCGTTATCTTTCCGTAAATTTTCTGCTTAACTATGCAATAAACTATCATTGCTGTTAGTTGACTCTTTCCTTGCTTATACAGAATTTGACAAATGGCTACCAGAGCAGCCGCCGCTAGAGGAGGCCGTGCCGGCCGAGGCCGAGGACGGGGAGAAGCCCCAGTTCAAGAAGGACCTTTGATACAACCTCCGGCCGCTCAATACTTCGAGCTAGACCGTGTAGCTAAGAGATACAAAAACTTAGGAGGTAAGACCTTCTCGGGAACTGGCACAGTAATAGAGGCCCTTGCATGGCTCAAAACATGCGAGAAATTCTAGAAGGCCTAAGGCTTGGAGACGAAGATAAAGCTATTATGGGCGCCTGGCTTATGCAGGAACAAGCTGAACTATGGTGGGAATCTCTCACCGCCGGGAATAGAAAAGCTGGAAGAACATGGGATGGATTCAAAGAACTCTTGGAATAAATGCACGATGACTTCGCCAACCTCCAGCAGGGGGATCTTTCCGTGCAGGATTATTTGAATAAATTTATACTGTTGTCGCCCTATGCTCCGGAGCTCGTCGCTACTGCAAAATCCAAAAATAAGAGGTTTATCTTTGGGCTAAGGCGACAGTATAATGATAGAGCCATGGCCCATGTCAAGCTGGAATTCAACGAACTGGTGGAAATGACATGCAACTACGAAGACCTTGACCATAGGCATCTGGAGCAGGATCGCGCTAGAAGCCAAGCCGGGAACAAACGCAAGCCTGTTGCGAATCAAGCCGAGTCAAGCCAAGCAGCATCTTCAAAACCTCAGACCGACAAGCAGCCAAGAGGAAATTGCTTTAACTGTGGCAAAGCGGGGCATTACTCTAATGTGCGCACAGCCCCGAAGAGGCAGAAGACAAATTCACAAGGTTCAAGCTAGGGTTCTCAAAACCCTCGCTCCTGCTTTAATTGCCGCAAGACCGATCATCTAGTCGAAGACTGTCCTCTGCTGAAGAAGGCCACAGTAGCTCACGTATATGACGGGTCGAGCCCGCCAGCTGCTTCCGATGGAGCAGGTAAACCTGATGTTTTGGGAGGTACCCTTACCATTAAAAATATTCCTGTTTTTGTATTGTTTGACACAGGTGCGTCGCGTAGTTTTATTGCTAATAACACAATGCACAAATTAAAGTTAAAATAGAGAAAGCTTAAAGAATCAATGGAAGTACATAATCCGATAGGAGGATCTCTCATTCTCAGTTCATATTGTAAAGTACCTGTTTCTTTTTCTCGATACAAGTTTCCCGTTGATTTAATCATCATGGACTTTCCCGAATTCGATATGATTCTCGGGCTTGATTGGTTAACGAAGTATGAAGCTGAGGTAGAGTGTGCGGAAAGAATCGTTAAAATTCGAACGAAGCTTGGATATATTACGGTACCCTGTCATGGTTCGAATCCAAATAGAGAACAATTTTGGTCGGCATTAGAAATTATCCCCACTTCTATAGAAAAGATTCCGATTGTTAGAAACTATGCGGATGTGTTTGAAGAAGTTGAAAACTTACCTCCGCAAAGAGAAATAGAATTCCGAATCGATCTAATTCCCAAAGCCAGACCAGTGGTACATCCAATTCGCAGAATGACTCCGAAGGAAAAAGAAGAATTAGGCGATCAAACTCGTCAACTGTTGTGGAAGGGTCTAATCAGACCTAGTTTTTCTAATTGGGGTGCAGCTGTTGTGTTTGTCCCAAAGTTAGACAGTACTCTTCGATTATGCGTTGATTACCGAGACCTCAACAAACAGACGCTCAAAAACAAGTATCCATTACCCCGCATCGATGATTTGCTAGACCAATTAAATGGGGTGAAAGTATTTTCTCGAATGGACCTAGCTACAGGTTTTCACCAATTGAGAATAGCAGAAGAGTGTGTTCCTTTGACAGCTTTCAGAGGTCCAGACATATTTTATGAATGGTTGGTAATGTCGTTTGGCCTGTGCAATGCTCCAGCATACTTTGTCGATCTAATGAATAGAGTGTTCAGGGGAGTTCTGAATAAATTTGTCCTCGTATTCATCGATGATATTTTAATCTACTCCAAATCAAAACCCGAGCATGAAAAACACTTAGAACAAGTATTGGAGATTCTAAGAAAGAACGTCTTCAAAGCCAAATTCTCTAAATGTGTCTTCTGGCAAGAAGAAGTGAAGTTTCTTGGCCATGTCGTGTCAGAGAAAGGGATTTCTGTAGACCCAAGCAAAATAACAGCGATTCAAGACTAGAAACAACCCACTACTCCCACAGAGGTTAGAAGTTTTATGGGGTTGGCTAGTTATTATCGAAAGTTCGTTAAGGATTTTTCGAAGATATCCGGTCCGTTAACGAAGCTCACTAAGAAGCATGAGAAATTTAAGTGGACTTCCGACTGTGAAGAAGCTTTCCAGGAATTGAAATCGAAACTGACCACTGCTCCAGTGTTAACCATTATTGATGGCAACCAGGATTTAATGGTTTGGACAGATGCTTCTATTAGAGGTCTAGGTGCAGTGTTAATGCAGAGAGGCCAAGTAGTCGCCTATGCAAGCCGCCAACTGAAACCTGCATGAGAAGAATTATGCGAATCATGATCTTGAGTTGCTAGCTATCGTTTTTGCATTGAAAATCTGGAGGCATTATTTATTGGGCGAGAAATTTATGCTGTATGCAGATCATCAATCATTGAAGTATTTATACACCTAGAAAGATCTGAATTTGAGACAGCAGAGTTGGCTAGAATTTCTTGCAGAGTATGATCTTGATATCCTGTATACGCCGGGGAAGGCTGACGTAGTAGCGGATGCGCTTAGTAGGAAAACCGCAATCATTGCCAATCTTATAATTACTCCAGGATTGATTGATAGAATATCTGTTCTTCAGAAAATGACAATTTTGTGAAGGAGATGATAAGAAGGATTCAAAGGGGCGAAGGCTCCAGTTTCCAGGTGGATAGTGAGGGAGTTCTGAGGCTGAATAGAAGAATATGTTTTCCCGACATTCCTGAGCTCAAAAGAGAGGTGCTGGATGAATGCCATAAATCCAAATTTTGCATCCATCCTGGTGTGAGTAAAATGTACAATGATATCAAACGCACTTTCTGGTGGAAGGCAATGAAAACGGATATTTCTTTGTATGTTAGCAGATGCCCTGCTTGCCAATTGGTCAAGAGCGACTAATAGAAGCTAGCTGGATTGTTGCAACCGTTGGAAGTCCCAGGTTGGAAATGGGAACAGATTTCCATGGATTTCATAGATGGCTTACCGCGAACCAGGAAAGGTAATGACAACATTTGGGTAATCGTAGATCGCTTCACGAAGACTGGCCATTTTATACCTGTCAGATCCAATAGAACCGCTCAAAGTCTAGCACAGATATATTTCAAAGAAATCGTTAAGCTGCATGGAATTCCCACCAGCATAGTCAGTGATAGAAACCCGATATTTGCTAGCAAATTCTGGGAGGCTTTACAGACAGAATTGGGAACATAACTGAATATGAGCACCGCTTATCACCCTCAAACAGATGGCCAAACTGAGCGGGTGAATAGAATTCTAGAAGATTTATTGCGGGCTTGTATAATTGATTTTGGTGGGTCATGGGAAGATCATTTGCATTTGGCAGAATTCTCATATAACAATAGCTATCAAGCAAGTTTGGGAATGTCTCCATTTGAAGCATTATATGGCAGACCATGCAGATCTCCAACATGTTGGGTAGAACCTGGCAACAGACTTGTGTTAGGACCCGATATGATTAGAGAAGCATCTGATAAAGTCGACTTCATCAAAAAGCGATTGAGGTCCGCGCAAAGTCGACAGAAAAGTTATGTAGATTCTAGAATTAGAGATTTGACATTTACTGTTGGTGATCATGTTTATTTGAAAGTTTCTCCGATGAGAGGAGTAATCAGATTTGGCAAAACTGGGAAGTTGGCACCTAGATTTATTGGTCCCTTTCCTATACTCGAATGAATTGGAACTCTTGCTTATAGGGTTCAATTACCAGATTGGTTGCCTGGAGTGCATGATGTATCTCACGTATCTCAACTTAGAAGCATGTGCATGATCCGGATCTTGTTGTAGAAGAAGCAGCGCAACATGATATAGACATAACTCCAGAATTAGCACTCAGAAGAGAGCCATTAAAGATTGTCGGCAAAGAAACTAGAGAACTAAGAAGCAAAAAGGTTCATTTAGTTAAAGTGCAGTGGAGTAGTGATCCTAGAGACTGTACTTGGGAGACTGAGGAAAGCATTAAGCAAGCTTACCCCAAATGCAGAGTGGATATCTCTGACTAACTCCGGTGCAAGGTACCTTTATAATACTTTGCTTTTACATTTTGTTTCCTACTTTACTGTTGTTTCCTTTTCGAGGACGAAAATTTTTAAGTGGGGAAGATTATAATAACTCGGAAAATACGGGCCAATTTAAAATTTTTAAATTGGTGATTTCAAAGAAATTTGAACAATTGAAATAGAATATTTCAATAAAATAGTGAATTGGAAATAGTGAGTCAGTTTGAAAATTTGAATTCAAACTTTGACTGACTGTGCAGGGTGGAGAATATAACGGATTTTAGCGAAACCAAAAATATTTAAATCTGTTAGTCAATACCTTTCTAACGAATCTGAAAAATCGAAGTTTCATAACGTGAATCAAAAGTTATGGCTGAATGAATTTTCAGAAAGGTTGCTATATAGAATATATAGCCCTGGAAAATTGATATTTTGCAAACGACCTCGGAATTCGACAAAACCACTTTTGTTGGGTCCGGGATGTCAAATTATTGCTAGGTTTCAAATTTCATAATTTTTGAAGCTAATATGTGAGCGTGGCAAAAGAAAATGTGTTTGGTCAATTTCTGTTAAATTGGATCGACCAGAAAAAGACCATTTTTCAAACGATCTCAGAATTTGGCGAAACTAGTTTTGTTGGGACCGTAGCGTCAAAACATAGCTAGATTTATTTTTCTGGAATTTTTCGAATCAGTTTCTGGCCCTGGCAAATTGAAATGTACGTTCAAAGTTAAAAATTAAATGTTTTATACTTTAATTTGAAAAACAACTGACTGTAATAGTCGAGTTGGCCAACGAAACCTATCCCATTGTGTCTGGGATGGGGGTATTTAGCTAGGAGCGACAGTTGTTGGGTTTGAAAAGGAGCTCATTGGAGAAAACACTATTTTAAAATTTAATAAAACCATCGACCAATCATATTTCTCCGTTCATAAATAAATAAATAAAACATCAGAAACCCCCCCCCCCCCCCCCCCGACATCGACGACGGAAAGCTTCCTCCCCTTCCCTGGCGATTTCCGATCGCCACAGCCCGAATCAGCCCCTCCCCCAGTTCAACTTTTTGTAGTTCTCCTTCCCCTCTTCAAATCCATATAAGGAGCTCCCCCTATCGTTGCTCCTACGTCGAGATATCTCCCTCCAAAGTACCGACCTTCCAGCCGCCGCCGCGAGCTCTGGGCCCCACCGAGTCGCCTCCAACCGCCGCGTGCCTGTAGCCCTCTCCTCCCTCTTCCACGTCCAACCCGCTGATCATCCCCTTGTGCCTCGGTTCTCGTGAAAACCGCAAACCTAGTTTTGAACCATCGTGAAAGGTGAGTTCTTTTTTATGTTTGCACTTTGAAAAATCATATCTTTTTGGTGTGTTGACGAAATTCGATGAAACATCGGGACCGCAAGGAAGCTCTCTACCCAATAGAAGAAGCCGCGGATTTTTCTGAGTCATCTACGATTTTTAGCACTCCGCAAACCAATGTGAGAAATCTAAATTAAATAAATTTGAATGGAAAATGTCGTGTATAAATTATATTAGTGAAATATAAATTACACACGTGTTGTATACCTCATGTACATGCGTAGTGTAAGCTATATGAGCGAAGTATGAATTATACATGCATAGAATAATTGATATATGTGTTGAAATGCAAATGAAATATAGCAATTATATTAATATATATATATATATGTATATGTATATACTCCCCTCGTCCACAAACCATGGGCGATATTTATTGTTGTGAATTGGTGTGAAATATTGGATGAAAAAATACGAATGGTTGAATAATTGTTTGTGGTTGATATTGTTTGGTTGTGGTTGAAAAATACCCATTGGTGATTGAAATGAATTGGAAATATTTGTGGAAATAAAAATAAACATGCCACTTGCGTGCGATTTAGATGCATGAATCCCCATTGTCAAAAACCGCGAGGTTTTAAGGTAGAGCGAGGAGCCGTACTAGGGACGGTGCCGGTTTTAACTACCCTACCGTTATGCTGCCGAAATTTTGATTGATCTTTATGTGTTAGAATTATTTTCATATGTTGAAATTATTTTCATGCATTGAAATTAAAGTCATATGTTGAAACTATATCCATGTGTGGAAAGTTCATGTGTTGAAAAGTGATGTGTGAAAATTAAATTCATTTGTGAATGAATGAAGTGTTTAAACAATAAAAATCACCTTTTTATAATATATATGAAGTATGAAAAATATTCGCCTTATATATAAATAGTTTCAACAATAAAAATTTCATCTTTCTTATATGAATAACATAAATAAAATATCCATGTGTGGAAATGCTCATGTGTTGAGAAATGTGTGCAGTGGAAAAGTTCATGTGTTGAATAAAAAGATCGAACAATAAAAATTACATTTTTATTGAAACTATGAAGTGTTGAAAACATCCATTTGTCGAATGAATATTTTAAATGATAAAAATATCATTTTTATCATGTATGTGATATGCTAAAGATATGCGGACGTTGAAATAAATATTTGTGAAGAAATATTATTTTTAACATGCATAGGAACTAAATAAAATAGTCATGTGTTGAAATCTATTTTAGTTCGCCAAATTTATCATCTTTGAAATGTGAAGTGTTAAAAATAGCCACTTGTTCAAATAAATGTGTATGAGTTGAAATATACATTAATTAGCTAATCATATGATTTTAGCCTATGCATGCAACATTAGAATGAATGGTGTTTTTAAACTAAAGTAAATCAAATATGAAGTTGAATGGAAAATGATAAGTGATAAAAACTGTATATATGTACATGCATATTTATTGAACAGGTTATAGCAAAGGGGCTAGAGAAGAGGAATAAAATTTTGTGCCCGACAAATAGGTACACATTTATTGTTTTGTTTGGGTGATGATTTTATGAGCCTATTGGCTAGCCGCTTGGCTTTTTCTTTTTCTTTCTGACATGAGACGCCCGTGTGGCTATTTGGGAATTTTCCCATCCCCTCCTGTACAAAGGAGGTTATGGAGAAATTTTCCAAAATTTAAAGGCGTTAGTGAAATAATTGAAGTGAAAACGACATAGGAATTTTTGAATGAACTATATTTATATAAATATATAAATATAAATAAAATTAAAACGAAATGTGGTCGTGCAGTTCGTGTTTTGAAACCGTGATTTCGAACGACTAG
Source organism: Allium sativum (assembly GCA_030737875.1). Classification (NCBI taxonomy): domain Eukaryota; kingdom Viridiplantae; phylum Streptophyta; class Magnoliopsida; order Asparagales; family Amaryllidaceae; genus Allium; species Allium sativum. The sequence continues at coordinate 129,540,388 of CM060913.1, read as the reverse complement.
TGCGGAAAATCCGACCATTGGATTTTCCCGAAACCGCAACCGTTGGGTTCGCCTTGGAAATATCTTTCCAACGGCACCAACTTTGTGAAGATCCGACGGTTGGATTGTCTAGAATGTTTAATTCAAATCCGAAGAAAAACAGCGCCAGAAACGATTATATATATATATATATATATATATATATATAAAATTAAATTAAATCGAATAACGACGCTGCAGTTCGTAAATTGAAATCGTAATTTCAAATGGCTAGTGTGGAAGATCCGACCGTCGGATTTTCCCAAAACTGAAACCGTTGGATTCGTTTTGAAATGACCTTCCTAATGATATAAAATTTGTGAAGATCCAACGGTTAGATTTCCAGATATGTGTTAAACAAAATTAGTGAAAAGCAGCGCCAGTGCATCGACACGACCTGAAATGTCGTTTAATTAAATAGGGCCATTTTAAATTAAATAAAAATGGCGATATATCGTTATAAAATACTATAGACGATATAGAGTGGAAATAAACCAATTTTGTTGTGTTTGCTTGATATGTGATGGTTGAATGTATTTGACATGAAAATTATAACTAAAGAATTGAATGTGAATGTTGAATAGTCCAACCATGTGATAAATTGATTTGAAAATCTAAATATACGTGGATTATTTGAAAAGGCCGAGTTCATCTCATTTCAAATAATCGATCGACGTTGAGAAGTCGAAGAGGGTTGAAGACCGACGATCTTCACATTGGATGGATGGGCGCTACTGATGCTCGTGATTGGAGTAGCTACCATGAAGGAACTGAAGTAGTAGCCGTCCAAACATACTGTTGATTGTACGGATATGCGAGGAATTGGTGCCTCCGGTTTCGTTCAGACCCAGAACGGACTTGTAAATAGACTGTGTGTCTGACATTGGATTTTGTTCTGTGTTGATTGATCTCTGTTAAATATATATCTGTTTGGCGGCGGAGAATTTATTCTCTTGCTTAACGCCCTTCTCTGAGACGTACGAGCTCAGAGGTTATGTATTGACAGAAATCAGTCGCATGGAGTGGATTGCCTGTGTGGCACGCCTAAGTGGCATATGATCAAGGCTTCTGTTGCAAAGCAAAGTCTCGTGGTTGATGATCAAAGCATGGTCTATGTGACGTAGCTTTGTGTATGACGTGAATTCGCGAGCCACACACCTCGGTATGAGTCAAAAATGGGAGATGGACGCTGGGAGTGCACGACGTTTCTTTCTAGCTATGGTGGTGTCAGTGACCTACCAGCCCTGAGATTATATATACTTTTCACCTGTGTGGTTGTTGGAATGCGAGGCGCCTCGATTATAGGTCTGTAAGGACCGGGAAACGTGTGTTCAGGAATTGCCAATCCTCAAAAGTAAGAGAGGACCGGCCCAGCCGATTCCAAGGATCATAGTGGGGTCCTGGGACATTTGCTAGAGTGTCTCGAATCGGAGAGGAGCTTGCCCCTTGCCTCGACTCATGAAGGAATCCAATTTCCAATACGAAATATGCGGACGTGATTGTATTACTAGTACGGCGACATAGTGGTATGGGTCATTTATGCCGCCTATGATTGATATTTATGATTGAAATCGCTTTTGAAACATATATGCACTAGTAATAATATCAAACACTTTTGTTTACTTCGTATGAAGCATTTTTGGCCATTATAAGGTAAAAACTCTATCCTCCGGCTTGCGTTGCATTGTGTGATGGGACCTGAGTCTTATAATGGCTTCATTTTATAAAGAGCATTGCGATGATTTAATCATTTACTTTATTTCATGCACTAGCACTCATTGGAGTAAACCCGTTCCGCAAAAGTGTCGTGGTCCTTTGATTTGCCTTATTATTGTTGTTAATAAGTTAAGTAGATTTCTCATACCAATCCCATGACTAACTCGTAGTTTGTTTCACCTTGCAAACTCGGGTGCCCTCATTTTCACACGGGCAGCCTAGTTACAGGTCTCTGACGCACCTTTTGGCTCATGGCGAGGCTTGACTACACCGTGCTGACTTGGATTTTCTCCGCCATTATTGTATCTATATTATGATTCCGCCATTGGCGATGTAGACTGATATTTATTTTGTGTACTCTTTATGTATGATTCCGCCTCAGGCGATGGTGACTGATTATGTATCATTATGCACTAAGTTGTATCCTGTACTGTGCTTCTCTGATGTGATGGTATCTATATGATTCCGCTGTCATATGTGTGTAAATTATTCTATTTTCTGTTTATGCTATTATCTGTGATCTGCTAATGATGATTAATGTGTTATATTCCAATGATTATCCTTAACACCGTGTCATAGGGTTTTGGGATCGTCATATCTTTTGAGTCATTAATTAAGATATGGATGGGCCGATGAGCATAAAAATCACTCTACTAGCTTGGTTTACTCTGCGTTGTCTTCAGAAACAAATATGCTGAAATTTAAATGGTGTAAGCGAATATGGAATGGACATATGAATGAAAGACTAAATTTGCACTACTGGAGGGTATACCAAAATGCAATGCATACTCGGTCTAATCTACATGCTAAGAGATCAATGTTAATCCCGAATGTGCTTTCTGCAGATCAACAACATAGTATAATCATCGCTTATTCTTTGATTTCACTTTTACCTATATTTTGTGGGACAAGATACGAAAAGGAGGTGGGATGATGGGTTCTAAAAGTAATAACAATGAAGAATGGTATAGTATTCACAAAGCAACAAGGTGGTGTTGATTCACAATACTTTTTATTCATGACAACAAATGGTGATCAATGAAGATCGTATCAAGGAACTAAGTTCATATATACATATATATATATATTAGTATTGTAGTCGTGTTAGATATATGTTAAAATCTATCCTCAAAGTATAACACGAATGCACGAATTTTTAAACATATGTATGTATGTATGTTCAGATAATAGCTGAACTGGACCGGTTCTTACTAACCAGTCGACTGGTAGAAAATCCACCAGTTGACTGGTCAGTAAGTCTGAGTCCAGAAACGGCTAGTTTCTGAACATATTTAAATAAATATATATATATACACACACGATTTTCTTCTTTAACCAGTCAACTAGTGATTTTTATACCAGTCAACTGATCAGAGATTAACAGTCTTTTTTTTGAAGAGTCACCTACTTTCATGAAGAGATTCCTCTTTGATTATGAACGGAAATGGATGCAACTTTCCATAGAAACTCTTCATGAAAGATTACCACTCTTCTACTATTATAAATACACTACAAACATGTTTTCCTAATAACCAATTCTCATATATTCTCTCGAATATCTGATTTGATCTTCTATACTCATTGCATTGTAATGCTCTCTTAAATTCAAGTTACTTGTTGAATCTTTGATAATATTTCAAATCTCTTGATTCAATAAGCAACGTACTCCCTTCAATATTCACATACACTTCAAATACTTGAGGATAAGATTATAGGAAGGGTGTACTTCATTGTGACTATTTCGTGTTGATTAGAGAATCCATTCAAGAGTCAAAACACATGTAAATTGTGAAAACCTGTGTGGGTGCTCAGGCGTGGACATCCTTGTTGGTGCTCGGGTGTATTGAGACCTATTCCTCCGGGTTAAGAGAGAGTGTGATAGTGAATTCCAAAGAGGAGCTTCTAGACTGGAAGTAGGGCCGGAAGTACGACCCAGTATAAAATTCCTGGTGTCTTAACTTACTAAACTTTATTTTATTTGTGATATATCTCTATAGCTTAGTTTTATCTGCATAACTATTGTAGTTTACTAGTTAGTTTATTATATACCATTCTGCTATATCCATATAAAGATCCTGCTTAAATTGTATACATCGAATATTCAATTGGTATTAGAGCCTGATATTCTAGATATCGTAACAACATCCTAGAATAAATGGCAGTAAAGAAATCTAGTTAAGACATTAAAAAGTGGAAGAACAACAAAGCAAAATCAAAGGAGAAAGAAAGCAAATGTCTCATGGTTAAAGTCAGATCACAATCGGTATGTGTAGATTCATTATATATAAAAAAAAATTAGACCATGAAAAATTACTGAAAGATTTTAAAACTTTGGGTAAACTCACTATAATCATTTCAGCTAAGTCAAGAAATTATGAGAAAGAAAATTCCAAATTAAAAGAAATAGTAAGTTTTTAGTATAACAAGCCAAATGTTCTGAAAGTACCTTAGAAGAGCTTGTTTTTCAAAAAGATTTCCTTCAACAAAAAATGAGCGACTATAAGATAAAAACAATGGACTTTTAAAGGAAATCGATCTTTTGCAAAATAAAAATAAATCATTAGAAGATTCTTTAAATAAATCTAGTTCTTTAATTTCATCTTTGAAAAAGAGAATGGAGCTTTAACTGAAAAGAATTTAGAATTATCTAAAGAATATGAGTTTTTAAAGGTGAATAATAATATTTTGCAAAATGAAATTTCTGACTCAAAAGAAAATTTTGAAAAATTACAATCTTCTTTAGATAATTCAGAATCTCAAATTTTTGGTCTCAAAACTTAGAATGGTACTTTAAAAAGGAAGAATTCTGAATTAAATAAGGAAATTGATGATTTAAAAAATAACAAAAATTCTTTTGTCGCGACTTTGGAATCAAATTTGATAATTGTACAAGTAAGCTCGCAAAATTCAGTAAAGGTCAAAATGATTTAAATATGATTTTATCTTGATCTCAACCTTTACATGACAAAAATGGTTTAGGATATAATAAAACCAATCATAGAAATAGTACTAGATATGCTTTTATATATAATAAGAATATCACTGCTAGACTAATGCACATCCAGGATCCAATTATTATATAAATTCGAATACTTCTATGACTAGAAATTTTCATAACTCTAGAAGTACGAAAAGAAATATCAATAGAAGTTATTTAAGTATTTGGGCTCCTGTAAATTATAAAAACAGAGAAAAATATATTGATAACTATTTTGACTTTGTAGTTAATAATGAAAATTTATCTTTAAAGGGTCCATTAAACCATCTTGGGTATGGTTACCTTCCATATAACCCCTAGATCCAAACAAAACAAGTGGGTACCAAAGTATATACATCATTTTTTTTGCAGGTACACCACAACAAAGAGAAGGCTATTTCGGTATCTCTAAATATCTGCAAAAACTCAGCTTATTCAAAAAGCACATGATTCAATATCACCTAAAGGTGCTATAATTATTTATATTCTCTATTCTCGATTACTGATATCTCATAACATTTATTCTTTTTTATCGATGACAAAGGGGGATAATAATTGGTTATATGCTTATTTATATGCTAACATTTTGTTTCAGGAAATCGCACGGTAAGTATATATTCTTTTACGAACTAAACAATGTTGCAGAGATTCAGGGGGAGCTAAAAATGTATACAAGCATACATCCATAGGGAGCAATCCAATATTTCAAACAGAATGCGATATGTTGTCATCGATCAAAAAAGGGGGAGAATGTTGATTCACGATATTTTTGATTCATGACAACAAATGGTGATTAATGAAGATCGTATCAAGGAGCTAAGTTCATATATATATATATATATACACACACACATACATACATACATACATATATATTAGTATTAAAGTCGTGTTAGATATATGTTAAAATCTATCCTCAAAGTATAACACGAATGCACGAATTTTTTAGATACATATATACATATACATATACATATATATATATATATATATATGTTCATATAATAGCTGAACTGGACTGGTTCTTACTAACCAGTCGACTGGTAGAAAATCCACTAGTCAACTGGTCAGTAAGTCTGAGTCCAGAAACGGTTAGTTTCTGAATGTGTATATATATATATATACATATATACACACACACACGCACACACACACACGATTTTCTTCTTTAACCAGTCAACTAGTGATTTTTATACCAGTCGACTGATCAGAGATTAACAGTCTTTTTTAAGAAGAGTCACCTCCTTTCATGAAGAGATTCCTCCTTGATTATGAAAAGAAATGGATGCAACTTTCCATAAAAACTCTTCATGAAAGATTACCACTCTTCTACAATTATAAATACACAACAAACATGTTTTCCTAATAACCGATTCTCATATATTCTCTCGAATATCTGATTTGCACTTCTATACTCATTGCATTCTAAAGCTCTCTTAAATTCAAGTTACTTGTTGAATCTTTGATAATATTTCCAATCTCTTGATTCATCAAGCAACATACTTCCTTCAATCTTCACATACACTTCAAATACATGAGGATAAGATTATAGGAAGGGTGTACTTCATCGTGACTATTCCGTGTTGATTAGAGAACACATTCAAGAGTCAAAACACGTGTAAATTGTGAAGTCCTGTGTGGGTGCTCAGGCGTGGACATCCTTGTTGGTGCTCGTGTGTATTGGGACCTATTCCTCCGGGTTAAGAGAGGGCGTGTTAGTGAATTCTGAAGAGGAGCTTGGGGACTGGACGTAGGGCGGGAAGTCCGAACCAGTATAAAATTCCTGGTATCTTTACTTACTACACTTTATTTTATTTGTTATATATCTCTATAGCTTTGTTTTACCTACGTAACTATTGTAGTTTACTAGTTAGTTTATTATATACCATTCCGCTATATCTATATAAAGATCCTGCTTAAGTCATATACATCGAATTTTCAGGTGGAAGCAAAGTTCAACATATGAATTATTGATAATGTTCAAAGTAATATTATCTGCAGTTTGGCATGAAAGAAATGAAAGAGTACTCAATACTCACTCAAAAACAAGGCTACAGATGTTCCATACTATCACACTACAAAAAAAACCCGAGATTAGCGACAGAGTTTTAGCAGCGGAAAATTTCGTCGCTAATTAGCGGCGGATTTCCGTGGGCTTTGTAAGAGAAAATATTTTGGATTTTATATGTCATCTTATTATAAATTATTACCGTCGAATACTAATTCTATCGCTAAATCAATGGAAGTTGCAGCTCTTTACCGTCATATAATATTTGATGCTAAATTCTGTTGCTAATAGAGTCGGATTACCGTCGACATAATTTTGAAGCTATTTTCCTGCTGTTTTCCAAGAGATTTGAAACGAACTTTTATATTTTTTATTTGTTAAATGTTTTAAATTTGTGTTATTACTTAGTAATTAAATAGTAAATTTAAATTTTAAATAATTAATGTTAATAATACATTAGTAATTAATAATAAATAATAACTATTAGAAGTAAATAAAATTCAATAGTAAATGCTGATTTTTTTTTTGAAAATTAATGCTAATTAATTATTAATTACTATATAATATAAATAAGAGGTAATAGTAATTAATAAAATACATTGTTGTTCGATGTTTATTAAATTTGTTTTGATAATCAATGATTATTTAATAGTCTTTAATTCGATTAATTAAATTAATATATATCAAGAAATTATTAATACATATTTGCTTTTAAGAAATTGATTGGTACGTATTATTTGATAAATAATTGGTAATTAAGAAAAACAAAATGGTCAAAGTTTAAAAATAAGAAGTTAAATAAATATTAAAGAATTTCGAAATTCAAAAAATTCAAACATTACCATACAAGTTATTATTTTCATGCATATTAATGTACTATTAAATAATTAATAATTGATATGTGATAGTTAATATAAGTATATAATAGTTATTATAAATTAATATCTACTATTAATAATTAGTTGTTGGTAATCTATAATTAATAATAAATATTTAATTAGTTATTAACTACAGATGAGCATAAGATTTAAGTAGTGCACTTATCTCTAATATATTGTGAGACAACACATTTTCAGTTTATAAAGATAAGAATTTAAACTGTAAGATTATATATACATATATAATATCATGTTTTTTTATACTGGTGTATAATGTGATTTCAGTATACGTGTTTCCTAAATTCGATAAGTATTGCAATTATCTCTAATATAATATGAGACAACACATCCTCAATTTATACAATTCAAAGTTATATATATAATGTATTTGTATATATACATATACATAATATATATATATATATATATATGTATATACGTGTTTTTTTTATGAATTTTCAGAATTCTTTACTTGGTCATATAAGTATATAATAGTTATTATAAATTAATATCTACTATTAATAATTATAATCTATAATTAATAATAAATATTTAATTAGTGATTAATTACAGCTGAGCATAAGTTATGGGCAAAATATAACATTAATAATATGTATATACCGTTTTGGTATAATACGATTAAAATATAACATTAATTAACGTTAATACCATCCGCCTGTTAGGTCTATCCACCTCTTCGCACTTAGAACTAAACATTTTTTTCATTTACTTACGCCTTTCTTACCACATTGCTTATCTTTTCATCGCTCTTCAGCTCTTCATCGCGCCGCCTTCTTCGTCGCGCCGCCCTCTTCGTCGCGCCACCCTCTTCGTTTTTACTAAGTAATTGATAAGACGTAATATTTATTATCAATATTTTATAATCATATTGTTATTCAGTATTAATTGTTTAATATTTCATAATTAATTTTAGTTTTTTTACTGATTTTAAAAATAAAATTTGAATTTTTCATCAGATACAAAAATAAAAATATATTTATTAAGTTAAAATTTTAGTAAATTTAAAATTTCAAAAAAATTCAAAATAATAATAATAATAATAATTTATTATTTATACCTCATGTTTGATAATTTATAATTAACTTTCAATAATTATTATATAATGATTAATGTTAGTTATATTATAATTAATAATCTATTATATTATATGAAAGCACAATCTCTTCGGACATGCTCTTTAATTCCACTTTCAGCGAAAAAATCATGATGCCGCCATCTGTCCACGTCTTAAATCTAACGGCTTCCCTTCTATTTACCCAGGGCTAATCCGTCTTCTCCCTCCCTAACGCTAAATCAGTTTCACCCAAAATCGTTCCCTTCTCCTTCCGCCCAACGCTATATATATAATTGTCGCTCAACCCTGTTTCCTTAGCCATATATTATGTTCTACCCTTTTCCTCTCTACACTAGCATCAGACCCTATTTTCTTCCAGCAAACTGGGAGATGCAAGGCCTTTCAACTTTGCAACCATCGACCGTTAGGGTTCCGACGCTGGTACGTGCTTCAGTCTTTTCAGCCTCCACTAATTTTATGCTTCTCATTTGGCTAACACAGCTCAACTATTGGTTCTGTTTATATTCCCCTTCTTTTTTAAACTGCATTGCTTGCTGTTATATAGATCTACTTTTTGTTACTTCCCGGTTTTTCTTTAAACTGGCTCGAATTTTTTACCGTTAATTTCATATTTTGCATCTACTTTTTGTGTAGCACTGGATATTTCTGTGTGATAAACATACAGAACTTCGCCTTTACTTTGTACAAGCATAAATGGTAGGAGAACAACTTTGGTTACTTCCTTTTATAGGCTGCATAGATCAACTATTAGGTTCTGTTTATTTTCCCCCTTCTCCTTTAAACTGCATATTCTTCTTGTAATATAGATCTGCTTTTGGTTACTTCCCCCGATATGCTACATAAGCTTTAGTCACATTTTTGGGGTTAAACTTCCCTATGCAATTCCTCTACAACCAGTCAACGAACGTTTGAATTGTAATCTTCAATTTTCCCATCGTTTTATTTGTTAATTTTGATTTCCATTTGGATCTTTTTTTGGACGGTTAGTAGTTTTATTTACATATTTTTTGGTTACTCACAAATTATAACTAATTTGATTCCTTATATATTGCGGGATAAGTAAATACTAAGAACCTTACCAGAGAACATGAAAGAACATCCGAAGACGACATTGTTTCGTTATTCAATAAAGAGAAAGTATACGATCTGACAATTTGTATTACTTATTGATGACAAATGAATCTTAAAAATTGCCTTTTGTTCCATGTATTCTCCCCTTTATTTTAAAAGAAAATAAATGTTGATACCTGATTTCCTTTATTTGCTCTCTATCAAAATAACTATTTACATTGTTCATAAATTTTATAATATAATTTACCGTTTAGTTAATAATAGTACATGGCTATGGGTCTGGTACATTGTACGTTTACTTTGGTAAACAAAAACTATAACTTAGCCTACGGCTGGCTATACGCCATAGTTTCAAGAATTAACACAGCTCCATGTCCAGATTGATCGACTTTAGAACATCCTTAGATCCCACAATACAATTCACAATAACATGATTTACTAATTTGTGTGCATTGGGTTACATATGAGTTACACAAATAAATTAAACTGTTCACCATGTATTTATGTAATCTGAGTCATTAGAGAATTTTCACACCCAAAATATAAGAATTAACTTTGTTAATAATTACTTATGAACATACTTAAGTCTTATGCCGCATTACATTTTAGTTACATTGAATAATTAAGTTACAAACAAATGCTATAGCTGTATGTAATTTACATACAACTGCATCATTATTTTTTCATCTTCTAATTAGTTAGAAATACTTCAGATGTAATTTACCATGGATATAGTACAAATAAAATTAATTAACCTGACATAAATGTCTAACTTTAATCATAAATTTTACTATGTATCAAATGAGTGAATGTTTATCACTATTAAATAATCGATAATGCCATGACATAAGGGCCTAGAAATGCCTTGGATTTTAATTCTTTGAATTCAGTTAGGGGTATATGCACCAAAGGTATGCTATGTATGTTTGTTAATATGAGATATTTTGTTTAATAGACAGTTAGATACATAGCAATATTTTAATGTTGAATCTGTTTTGATTAAATTTAATTGATAAATGAGAACTCTATTATAGTGGACATCGATGTAAGTACTATATATGGGTAGCAGAAAAAATTATATAATGAAAGAATAGCATAATAGGAAAAAATGATGTCAACAGTTTTATTTTTGACCGTCATGGTACAAATGCCCCTTTAATTAGAATATTTTTCAACTACGCTTTCCATCAAAATAACCATTGGACCATCCCTCCTGAACACCTGGTGTTGAAATCCGACTTCAGTTTATATAAGAAAAAAAAAGTAATTATGTGTTCAATGCATCTGGCTTAGACCGTAAATCATTTTGCTACAGTCATGATCTTTTGTTCATCAGGTTATTAAGTCATCTCACTTGGCATGTTTTTGTCAGCAATAATTATAACGATAACATCTATATTTCAAAACATTATTTCACCTGTATTAAAATGTCACCCAAACTAATCTGAATGCTGAACATGGCTTAGGAAAACCGTCTATGATGAAGTTAGCAGCCGAGATGCTATCAAATGCACAAAGTACGGTCAAGGAATCAACAATATTTTTGAACTCGAGTACACGATCAGGTCATAGGCTTGATACTTTATAACAACATCAGGTACGGGTCTTTTGTCGGAGCTGGATTTCGACAATCGTTATAAAGAGGAAACTCTTGTTGTCCCCCTGATCCGTATACGGCTCATGTCAAGAAATTTGTGCATGGAGGCAAGTTGGATCTAAAAAGGGACCCTAGAAGAGATAAGAGAAATTTCCTATGGTTTTTTCTTTGGCAAAACATTGTATGGAGAGCTCATTTTTTGGCACTGATGGACAGAGAGATGAATCATGTGCAAAACATTGTACAGAAACAAAGCTAGCGTCGTAGATGTAAGATAGGATAGTTTTGTACATAGTGAAGTGCTACACGGTACAAAAATTCAGAACTAGCTATTTTTAAACAGGTGTAAGTATGTATAAATCCTTATTTTTATTATATTTTATGCACGGATAGCACCATCCATTTTACTTTTCCTTTTTGAAATAGACATCAAGTAGAAGTATTCTATTAAGCTCTTAGTCAATGAACAAAAATAGAATGACATTGTATGCAGTTTCAACATGGGCATGGTTGCAGCTTTGTATAATGAAGAAAAGATGTACAATAGTCTACTTCCACATCGATGATTGTGTAAGTTTTAATACATGCAAAATAAATAAAGAATCGGCTGTCAGTATTAATTTCATTCCACGAGGCATTATTGTGTTGCTATATGAATAAATTTGGTTTAATTTTGGACAGTATTCCACAGAATATCTAATATGCTTACAAATTTTATATTATTTAACGTATTCTTCATCTCTTAAATAATCTATGGATTTTAACATATTGTAGTTATTTCAGTCAGTTTAATTAATAATAATTATTTTTTCAATCAAACACACTTATTCATTCTTAATTTTTAAAGATTGTTATTGATGATGCAATGATTTCATTCAAAAATGATTTTTCATCATCAATGTGTTAAAATTATTATACATAAAGCAACAACAATAATTCTTCTATACCCGTGTGCGAAGCACGGGTTCGCACTAGTATACATAATAGTCAATGTTTAATTAATTATTATAAACTAACTAATCGATTGATAAGTTCAAATAGTAATGTTTAAATAATAATATATAATCAATATTTAGTAATTTAAACTTAATAACTTATTATAATAGACAATCCTAAAAAATATAAATATTACGCTACAAATCTCAATATTTATTCTGATTCGGTTTTGTGCAATGATTTTAAAATATTCAAAAAGATTCATTGACAACAAAAACGTTCATAGGTTTTCTCAATTAATTAATTGTAATAAAAATAACGGCGAAATCTTAAAAAAAGAAGTAAGGTCGAGAAGGCGGTCTGCAAAAATGAGAAAGGTGGGCTCCTAAAAATTTCATTCCGCTCCTTCTCTCCGTTTAATTCCCGTTAGCTTCAGTTAGCACTAGGGTTTTTCTTTGCGCCGCCTCCCTCTTCTCATCTGTTTAATTCTTCTGCTAACTCTCTTTCTTCTTCAACGCTCAGTTCTCCTTTAACCCTAGCTTTCTCTCCACACTTAAATCCCTATGCGTATTTTCTCTAATTTATCTTACCGCTCCACTTCGACCAGAATTTTTTGTTCGTTTCCATTGCTGGTCTTCGGTTCCTCGCTGTCGACTTCATGACAGCCTCTCCTAATCAATGTACTATTACAACGGAATTGGCGTTTATTTTGATTTCCAGGTCTGGCTTGGGTTTCGATTTGGGAGTTCTGTGTGGCCGTACTGGTTCGTTCAGTGGTGGCTATCGATTGTCAATGCTCTGGGTTTGGTTGGTATGTTGATTTTTGGATTTTTGATCCAACTGTATAGGCATAGAAATAATATTTGGCTATATAGTTTGAGAGAGTTTTGATTTTTGGTTATTTAGATAATTCTTTTGTTCACACAAAGCACATTTCAAACTATTCATAAACTGAAACATAAAAATGAATGTGACAAACAGGTATTTTCCATATATTAAAAGAACTTGTTGACATATTGTAACGACCCGTATTCTACGCATCATAGGATCGTAGAATATTTATTTCTTTCATATACAAAGTCGTATGGTCATGTAACTTTGGGAGACGACTATTGGGGTCATTTCCCATGTTCATGATTTTTCCCGATTTTTAAATGACCATTTTACCCCTAGTTGGCACTGTTTTGGCCATAACTTTTGACTGGAAAGGAATTTTGACCTGAAACCACTTCTATTGGCTTCGGATGATGGTTTCTCTTTCCGTAGAGTGGTCACATTAGCCAAACGGACTTACCGTTTGGGAGATATGGCTGAAACAAGTTTCAGATGGTTAAAAACAGCTTAATTGGGCTTAACCGGGTGATTAGCAGCTAGGCCCAAGGGGAATTTCGGGTTTATGGGTATATGGAGGCTGATTAGGGTTAGAAAACATTTCTTTAGACATTTTCCAGCCGCCACTTTCATTTCTCTTGACCTAGCCATGGCCTCCACTCTCTAAATCTCTCTAAAACACCCAAAAATCACTTTCTAATTGAAGATTAGGTTAAGCAAACATCAAACCAAGGAGTATTAGCACGAGAACCGAGGTAGAGCTGCTGTGTAAGATTGGGAACAGCGCCAAACCAGAGAATATTTCAGTTTTGGGGTTCTAGTTGTGGCAAAGGTGAGTGATAGCATCATTTTGACACTAATTACAGTTAATTAAGGGTAATTAGTGAAGATTAGCGAATTTATACACTAATAAATTCTGGAAAAATTCTTAAAATTCTAAAATAATGTTTTAAGGCTCTGTTAGAAATTTGGGTTAATTTCGATGTGTTTTGCTAATTGTATGCTTAAACATGATTAAGAGGGATTATAGGCAAATGTGAGGTTTTAGCCACTTTTGATCCATTTTGGTTCATTTGAATTGTTGTTAGGTGTTTGTGGTTGTTCTTACATGTTGCTATGACTCTATGGTATGTTTTATGATTGATTAGAATAGTTAGATTGGTCGAAAACGTCGTCGAATGGCGTAGAAAGCTCGCTGGAAAGTTGCAGAAGTGTGCAGGTTCCGAACCGGTTCGGATCGGAGAAAGGGGTCGGATCGGACTAGGGAACTGACCAAGGGAATCCGAACTGGATTGGGACTTGTCACTGGAAGAAGTTTGGCAGGAAGGAAGGCCATTGCTTAGAGTTGGAGTGATCGGATCGGATCGGAGTAAAAGGGAGCGGAGCGGATCGGACTGAAGTAAAGCGAAGTGATCGGATCGGATCGGAGTAGAAGGAAACGAGGGAGCTGATCGAAGAAGGAGCATGAGCTGGAAGGAGGATAGCAACCCGACCCGACCCGGAGGAGGACACCGACCCGACCCGGAGGAGGACACCGACCCGACCCGGAGTGAAGAAACCCGAACCGAACCGACGAGGGCAATGACTACCGAACCGAACCGAATTCCAGGACTGTTACTGCGCGGCAACTCTTTTGAAGACCCACTCCAATTCGACCAAACCCGAGATGCAAAGGAAGTCCGAATGAGAAGTTAGAGCTTAAGATTCAGATGGGAATCAACGAGTTCACTTCATGGTTGGGCTTTGCTGCGGGACGCGTGCCAAGGAGTTATCGACGTCTATAGCTTTGAACCACTATGGTAGGAGGTACGAAGGCGGATTCAGGGCCATTATGGCATCGGTAGAACCAAGGGCTACGACCAATGAAGTGGGTCATTGAAATGTTTGGTCATGACTCCAAGTGTTTGGCTTGGTCATAGCAGGGTTTCTACAAGTCGGGATTCGTCGTTACCTCAGTTTGTCTAGTGTTCCAAAGTGGTAGATGTCGTACGCTTTACGCACTGAGTGAGAGATGTGAGGATGGTTGCTATGGATGATTTGTTTGCTATCATTGTGACATGCACACCCCACCCCCGTATCCTTACACCCTTATTATGGCACCTTGGAGTATTGTACGGTATGTGGTACTAACTCTTTGGTTGCAGGTCCAGGTTCAGGTATGGTTTAGTATACCTGTGATTACTATGTTTAGATGCTTATCGCTCATACCAGGCTTTATGTCTGACCCAGAGTTTTATGTCTCTTCTTATTACTCTGGGTGCTCACACGAGCAGACTAGAGACAGGTTAGCTGGTGATGCACGGGTAGATGATCCGGAGACGAGCAGGAGGCTTCCACGTAATATATATAGTATTCTCCCTGTGTTGTTGAAGATCACTGCTTGGGCATTGGTGGTGCATCTTCTGCTTTGGTTTTCGTTTGTTAGAGACAGTAAATTGGGAAAATTGTAATAAGCTGTATTTGGATTTCCGCTGCTTTGATGTTGACATTGATTATTAGTTATCAGCTTATGCACTGTCTCGCCTGTTTTATGTCAAGTATGTTATTATTATATTTTATTCCATGCGCTGTGAGACATTCTACAGGTTCTTGATTAGTTCATTCTCCTCTTTCTTTTCTTCTGACGACCGTTCTGTGCTAGCTGGGCATGTGTACAGCGCACTTTCGGAGGAAATGCAGGCTGGTGCGGGGCGGGCCGTCACACATATGCAATGATCTAGATATTCTCCATGAATTGGTAATCATCCAACTTCTGTATAATGTGAAAATTGAAAAATGAATTGAAATTACCGTATGCATGACTGATGTCAAATAATAAGGGAAAACGAAATAGCAGGGTATGCACTTGAGGTATTGTAGGGTCATATTCTTTATGTTGATTTTTCTTGTTTTTGGCACATTGCCTTAAATATTAACTTGGACTTAACGTATAATTGATAGGTGAATTATAAGAAGATGTTGCATCGAGGAGTGAGTTTCATATATCTTGGAGTTTCGGCTAACTTGGACTTAAGGTATACTTTCTTTTCTTCTCAAATCTATTTTTCGCTTGCATCACACAGTACTTTTCCAAAACATTGGTAAATAAAACATTGGAAATGCAATCACTTTCTGATGATGAAGGAATTAAGAGTTATTTTAAGTCAGTAATTAATCATTTTTCTCTCAAATATGCTTTCTTCATTTTAAAATTTAAGTTAAACAATAAAAGTATCTTCAAATAAGAGTGTGTACGCCTGAACAAAAAAAATTATGCTGTAGTCTGTGATGGTACTAATGCTATTGCCATTTTATTAGATGTAGTAGTCCTATGGTTTACCCCTTCTAAATTATACTAAATTATAACATAATGTTATCCTCACTAGGTAACATCTAAGGAGATCAGTTGATTTCTTTAAATTCTATATCAGTATTTGGTATTTAGAAGTGGCATTATTTTTATTTTTATTTGAGTATGCGGTATATTTATGGGATGTTGCTGAAATGGTGAACCAACAATCTGTAATGAATATGCGGTATATTTGAGTATGCGGGATATATGTTTCCTTTTGGTAAAACTATATTATTTCGTCGCTAATAACATCAAGGATGTTTCGTCTTGTCTAAACATAGTCATAATTATAGAAGTTGCTCAGATCCGAATGTGCATTGCTGCCATGTCTCCAATTGTCAATCTTGTGCACTTTGTTCTCGCATGTAATATCATATGCACCTTTGGATATCCAATACTTAGTAAAATAGCATTCATTAAATTGCTTAGCGAGTAATTTACAAATGTTATACTTTTCCTGAAAGATGGAGAGGCAGGTGTTACCATCCTTATTTAGGTATACATACAATACTTACTTTATCTTGTTTTATTTCCTATTTTGTTGCTCCTTTGTTTTAGGAGAGCTTCATATTTGCAGTTAGAAAATATCTAAGGTCCAAGCAAGGTAAATTTCTTCTGATGCTTGTTATACAATATTGATTCTACATTTTAATTGGCAGTATCTATAATAATATACAACTGATTCACCTGTAATTATTTATGCAGATGTAGAAAGATATTTTTGGTAAGTATTATATGTATAGTGGTCATCTCATTATGCCATTTACTAAGCTTCTTATTATTTCCTCTAATCAAATTAGTTTTTTGAAAATGTATCTTACTAATTGTATGAATTTGCAAGTTGGGTTCTTATTAATTGTATTAATTATATCTAAGGTGCAAAAACTGGACGATTTGGAACATTCTCTTAAAGAAATGACAGATGGTAATTTACGGTTAGTGAAGTATATCCCTTAAAAAAAGTGAAGTATATCCGTTGATGGTCGAAAAGAAATCGCAGGGATTGCAAGGAATGAGTTTGAGGTGAAGGAAGGTTGTGAATAGTGAAGCAGTAGATTTGTTCTGATGAATTAATGATATTGATTTTCTTGTTATAACATATGTAAATTAAAGACAATTGAATAATATTAAAAAATATTCTATTTGAAAAAAAATGTAATGTTAAATGTTGATTATGAGATGAGTGATTAATATAATACATTGATTATGAGATGTGTGTGTTCATATTAATTGTGTTGTATTTACATTAGGATTGTGTATTGAATGGAACACAAATTATGTGTGATATATATATATATATATATATATATATATATATATATATATCAGAAAGCGAATAGCAGCGGATTACCAACAAAAATGGGAGGTTAAGTTTACCTTAATTTAATTTTCGTCGCTAATCACTTGGTAATTAGTAAGGATTTACCAACGCCTTTTATAAATAATATTTTATTACAAATTAATTATCCATCGGTATATAAATTAAAATTAAATTAATAAATAAAATATTATTTTTATTATAAAATTAGTAAAATGACGGAAAATTTTGGAAAACTCATCCTAAATTCCATTGCAAAATCTGACATAGATACCGTCATGGTTTTTACCGACCACACCGTTATGTAGGAAATCCGTCGCTAAAGCCTGTTTAGCGATGGATTAGAAGCGGATTCTGCCGCTGCTAAATGTTGTTTTTCTTGTAGTGTCAGCATTGGCATTAGCAGAAAGATCACCATGTCATCTTACTCTTTTGAACCGGATGTTCATCTCAGATGGTCTTAGCTTGCTTTCTTTCCCCGTTTCTTTTCTGTATTATGTACTTTTTATGTCTTCTCTTGCCTTATTTATATTGTAAGTATCTATTATATATATAAATAAAATGGAAGAGGCCATTCAAACCCGGTGGCTTTGCCCCCAAAAAAAAAAGTTTTTGGCTTCCACACCGGTCAATTGGAATCAAATAAGCATCCCACTTTCGAAACTCGAACATAAACACTAATAATGAGGCATCATCATCAGAATTATCCCCAGGCAACTAGAGTATGATTCTACATCTATCCAGTAAACTCGAGACTTCGAATATATGTTTGTAAGTCATTTATGCAAAATCTTCTTATACTCGATAGTCTAAATTCAATATTAAACGAAATACTCAAATTCTCATAATAAGACATAATTTTCAAAACTAAATTCTTTTTTTTTATAAATAATACTCTCCAAACTCATTCTAGGGCATTACTGACCCTATCTCTAACGAGTCATTCTTATAGGATGTTACTATGTTAAAACATTATATAAATCTACTTTAAAATATTAATTGTATAAAAAGATTTAATTTGATAATTTTAATATAGGATTTAAATTTTTATAACTTTAATATAATAAAAATCTAATGATAAAGTCAATTTCATCATTGTAATGATGCTTATCAAGTTAAGTTAAAGTGGCTTTGAAGATATGATATTGGGAATTGATAAATAATATGACACAAATTTATTAAGTTAAAAGTTTCAATCTAAATATGAGTGAAATTAAATGTCCTAGAGTTGTTTACTGAATATTGACTTTATTAAAGTTTGATTTCATAAAAATGGTTATGGTGAAGCAATGTATCGTATTTTCATTTATCCTTAGGGGACGGAAATATCAATGTCCTTTATGTTAATATGCAATTCTATGAACATTTTACTTGAGTTAATTTGCTTATATAAGAATGTTTGTCCTGACCCAATTGTTTTGTTTTACTTTACGCTCAGCTCGACCTAGTATTACAGTTTGAGATTTCACCTTTCAAAGCTGGAGACTTGTGATGGCCTAGTCCATGTCCATTATATCAATTATTTGTATATGTATTAGTGAGATTTTATGTATTAGACTTCCGTAGTATTTGATATTATAACTCTAATGCATTTTATTATTTTATTCCACTATAAGATAATATACTATTCTATCTCTGCCATTGATTCTTATTAAACCCTATAGCAATACCAATCTGCAATGTTAAATGATTTGATCGATTTCATTGTCCAGTTGAATAGTTAGAAATAACAGGTCGTTACAACTAAATTGAGGAGATGTTATATAAAAGTTGAAATATGTATTGTGATTTCTATAAATTTTTGTTATCTCTAGTCGTTTAATTTAATTAGTTGAGGTAAACTACTATTATACAAGTTTGTTATTAGATCCTTATTTGAGTATTTAAATCCTTAATTCTTAGGTTTTAGAGTATTGGTTTTATAAAGAAAAAGGAAAGACTTATACTATTTTGAGTAGTAATGGAAGTTGAAAGAATTAACATTTGGCATGGATTAAGGGAGTAAATATTGTGTATATAGAGATTTAATTTGGAACATTTATAAATATATTGTATTAGACTAAATTATTTACAATTATGATTTGTTAATTGCATATTAGATTATGAAATAAATTAATAACCCCTTGTTAGGAAGGAATTGATAATAAAGGCATAATAAGGAAGACTTCTTATAATTTAAATTGTTAGATGAGTATTATATTTATTGAGTGGTTGGTTACGGCTAAGTCATGATGATGTGAGGTTAGTTTGGGGACACACAGAAGCCTACCCAACTATTATGGTTACTAGCATTGTAAACTTGAGACTGATATGAGATAGCATCTATGACAAGTAGAACCAGAACATGAGGTTAGTCCTAATTCTATAAAGTAAATTTTCTCATCTAATTTGGATACTAATACCTATGAACGGTCGGACTAATGTGAAATGTTACTGTGATATAGATAAAAATGTAACGGGCCTACTTCAAGGTTATTTAGGTATTAAGTGGTTTTTTAGGGACTTTCTTTTCTCGAATTATTAAATGTTCATGGGTTATTTATCGGGTAGATAGGAAAGTTTTCTTTTAAGGATCGCTTCGAGGTAAGGTATTAAGTAGCATATTGAAGGTCTTCCTCTTCAATAAAAAGTATTAAGCCGCTGAAACGATTTTCAAGAAATATCAATATATAATCATCCAAAATAGTCTAAATTATAGATAGCGGATGTGAGGTCTTCCTCATTGAGCTAAATTGCCAAGGTCTGCTTAATTTCCTTTTTGAGGTGTTTTTGCAAAGCCTGCGGGGTTGAATGGCCCCTACCATATTATTTATATCATAAGAAAGTTCCTACAACATAAAAATGTGCAAAGAAAAGAGAAATACAAAGAAAAACTGAAGGTACATGAAAAAAAGAGAAAAAAGGAGCTCATTTCCATTTGTTTTCGACAGTGGAGTCAAAGCGAAATGGAGATAGATGAATCTCAGTACGGATGGATCTACATATATTATGATAAGTGCTCATCCTCTTGGTCTTCTTGCCGTGAAAAATTATTTGATTTCTCTCCTTCCATATCTCATTGATCGTAACTTTGAGCATTATTAGTAACTCATAGCTTGATGCTTGCTTCCATCTAGTGGCTTTACATATCGTCATCCATTCTCGTTTATTATCGGTTTGAGGCGACATATAACAACCTCTTTCTTTTATCCTTTTCCAAAGAAAGTGAGAATACGAGCATTTAAAAAATAAGTGCTGTGTGTCTTCCTCCGCCGATTTGCAGAACACGCACAGTTTTGAGATATTCATAGCCTTTCGCACAAGATTGGATAGAGTGTGTATTGCGTTGACACATACCTTCCACATCATGAAATTCAACTTTTCATTTGTTACCATATTCCAAGTGCGACCAAACCATGGCCACTTCCTGTTCTGGTCTTCACCCGTTAGAGCATTGTATACTATGGATATTTCATGTTTGGTATACTGCTTTGTCCATACACAGTCATCTTGTTGTGCATAAGTATAGCATCTATTTTCATATTTCACATTTAATGCAGGAATGCCGGTAGTAGGCAAGTAGATTTTGCCATCACGTATGTAAGAAGCAGCTTTAGCATTCAATGGAATTCCACTTGACATAATCACATTATATTCAAATTGCAAATGTAAGTACAGTCCCGTATCTAGCCAAGGAGAATACTAAAATTTCGCTTCACTGGATTCCGCCACAATTAACTTCACATGAGGCATGATTTTGTCTCTTATTTTAATCATTGTCTTCCAGACCCAACTACTCGACTGTTTAGCAATAACCACCCATATCTCGTCATGTTTTAAGTTATGCTTTCTTGTCCATTGAACCCATATCGTGTCCTTTTTTTGAATAATTTCCTGGAGTTGCTTGGACAGAGCCGCCAAGTTCCATTGTTTTATGTTTTTGATACCCAATCCTCCACTTTTCTTTGGTTTCTGAATTTTACTGAAAGTTATCGGCGCAAGTTTGGTCGTATAAATAGAACCTGACCACAAAAAATTTCTCATTGCTTTTTTCAACATATTCAGCAGCTTCGACGGTAGAATGAAGGATCTGCACCAGTAAACCGCCATTGAGAATACTACTGAGTTTATGATAACCAAACAACCGGACTGAGAAATGTAACGATTGTCCCATCTTGTAAGAACCTTTGTTATCTTCTCATAGAGCGGGATACATTGCATCATCGAAATACGTTTAGTGGCCAACGGGATACCCAAGTATGACATACCAGACGCAGATAGAGACATTCCAGTAATAGATTGGATGGACTGAGATTGAGCTGAGGTGGTACCAGCAAGAGAAATCTGAGATTTTGCTCCATTGATTTCCAAGCCAGAGAATGAATGGAAGGAAGCAAGACACGCCATGATGCAGCTTATGGAGGGTATTGACGGTTTAGTAAAAATAAGTAGGTCGTCAGCAAATGCTAGTGATGTTATCAGAGGAGATTTGCATTTAGGGTGAATAGAGAAGTTCTTTAAATGAACCTGCCGTTCAAGTTCCATAGTGAGAGCTTCCATCAACATAATAAAAGATAAGGGGAGATCGAATCACCTTGCCGCAGACCTCTCTTGCCTTTGAAGTATCCCACTGTATGAGCATTGTATACCAATGAGTAACGGACCGTTGATATGCATAGATATATCCAATATATGAATTTGACGGGGAACCCCATCTTTATTAACAATGGCGGACAATTTCACCGTATCAAAAGCCTTTCTAATGTCGATCTTAAACATGGCTCTTGGAGATGCATTGACACTTGAGTAACCATTTATGAGCTCATGTGTTAACATCACGTTGTCTAGAATGTTGCGGTCAGGTAAGAAAGCGGATTGGTTTGAGGATATGATAGGCTGTAGAACCACCTTTAGCCTTTTTGCTAATATTTTGGAGATAGCCTTGTAAATAATATTACAACAAGCTATTGGTCTGAACTGGGAACATCTACAGGATTTTGGCATTTCGGAATCAGCGCTAAATTTGTAGAATTGATTTTAGATAGAATTTTGCTGTTCCGAAAGAAACTTCTTACTGCATTTATCACTTCAGGAGCTACCACATGCCAACAGTGCATATAGAAAGACACCGTAAAGCCATCCGGCCCTGGCGACGCCGCTTTTCTCATAGTGAATATTGCCCCTTTGACATCATCATCCGACACTGGACCAGTTAGAAATTCATGCTTATCAGTAGAAATAGTCTTTGTGTCAATATTATGCAAGAATGAAGGATCAGGCTCAGCAGTATCAGAGCCTATCAATTCCGAAAAATATTTCAAGAATGCATCATCAATCGCATCAGGGGAAGAGTGTCTGTTACCTTCTTCATCGTCAATTTGATGAATGTATTCTTTTGCATGCTTTATCTTCAACGAGGCATGAAACATTTTTGTATTCCTGTCGCCTTGTAGAGACCATTGTTGCTTTGTTTTCCGTTTTATCGTGTTCACTTCATCTTCAAGAGCTTCCTCAAGTTGCACTATCAGTTCTTTCTCTTGCTGTAAGTACATAGCAGCCAACAATTTGCTCTGCATCATTATTCATCAACCAACAATTAGCATTGGAATGGGCCTTGCTTTCGGGGGGACTTTTATGAGTTTAGATTTATGCCTACTTCAGAGAAGTTTGTTACATTTGGTATCAAATCTTAGGTTATCAATTATAGGAAAATTATATGTATGAAAGACATACTTATTAATTTTGAATAGATTTTCATTTTTTTTGGAGATTATGTATTACACTCTATTTCTTTTGGAATATACGCATACGCGCTAAACAACTTTTCTTCGATTTGCATACAATACTATCTTAGGAGATTGTCGCAAAATATTTAACCTACGTGTAGTTTATGGTTGATGACCGGTCTACTATCAAAACCTAGATCCAACCCTGTAGAGATGTCCTATTCATGGTATGACCGAATGGTTTATACATTACTTAGGACAATTGAACAAAATCCCGACCTACTCCTGCTTTGTTGGCATCGACAGTACCATCTTAAAATGTAGCGCATATCAAGTATACTTTCCACCTTTGACATGCTCACAGTTGCCGCTACATAGCCATCGGAGCAAGAGTTTTTCGAAACTCAAAATCAGTCTTTCGAGTTTCTACAATTCTCAGTCCCCAAGAAACCAACATCATCAATGACCCACAAGCTAAAGAAAGGGTAGAAGTCAACCATGGATATGGAAAAGCATTCAATACCTTTAAGTTTTCAAGCAGCTGCGGACTTGGTTTCCTGATCGGGTACTAGTGGGAATGAATCTGACTTATCTGCCTCATAAGCCTTAACTTGAAATCATTTTTGCCAGCAGAACGCAGAGTTAATCCACTTAAATACAACTGCTTCGAAGCAATCGATGAAGGTTGAACCTTTGCTGGTAGAAAACGTGACCGTGCTGATTTTAGTGCGATTTTTCTCGATTTTCGCGGACTGAACATGATCGGACTTTGTTTGATTGATGCGATCATGTTTTATTGATTTATTTGACTGATTGGTAAGTATTTAGGGGGGAAAAATTAACGAATATCTTAGAGTGGTGGAGATCAAAACGAGAAAACCACAAAATTGGGGTTTTGTGACTTTCTCGAGGAGAAGGAGCGATTTCGCAGAGAGAACAAGGGAATATAGGAACTCTAATACGAATATTAAGAATTAAACCCTAAAATTTGACAGTGATCTTTTCCAGATTTGGAGGTCCACCGAAGACGGGAATTGAAAGGGATCATAAAGGAAAAAAAGGGCAATGCAACGGTTAAACAGGTCAATCCGTAACTGAGATCAATATGGAAAGGAACCCCAATACTTGAGAGTAACTAAAAATAATCCATATTTGAGATTAATATGGTAAGACACGTGATTCTTGGAATTATTCGTGTCAATTTATCTTAGAATCTAAGACGTCGATTAAAAATTACGAGAATGTGTTCCGGGAGATTGGCTGGGAAGATCAAGTATAATGGAGGATGGTCACCTTGCACCAAAAAATAAGCTCTTGAGTAGTGGAAGTTGGCCATTACGGAGAATGCTGATAGGATTTTTACTTAGGGAGAATTTAAGGATAGGTTTTGAAGCAAGGTTCATGTCTATGGCAGTAGTTAGTTTATAATTTGAATACTCATTTAGCTTAGTCAAGTAGATTACTCTTTAAGGAGTATATTGGTAAGTTTACAAGGTTAGCTGAATTTGGAATGAGCTTGATAGACACCCAATGAAAATAGCCATGAAATTAGGATAGAACCTAAATTTCCCACCAAGAGAAATTTTGCTTTCTCAAGTTTCTATGACCGCTACATGTGAGTTGATAGTAGAGATGGCTATGTTGGAGATAGTGAATTCAGAAAATAAGGAAGAGGAGAAGAAGGAGGCTGATCTACCCAAAAATAAGAATGATCCATGATGGGAAGCTTTTAGGTGAACAAAAATTCAGAGAATAAATTCATGAAAGAGACTAAGTTATGCAAGAGGTGCTATAAGAATGGCCATGTGGTCAAGGATTATAGGGTGAGTTTGGCTAGAGAAGCCTTCAAAGATAACAATAATTATTTTCATGTAGAAGGCCGCCTTAGAAATTGGTTCCCTAAGCTGGCTAAGGAAGGAATGAGCGAGCAAGTTTATGTTATAGAAGTTACCCCTTATTGCAAGCGAACCAACTGTAGATTAAGGAAAAGTAGCCTTAAAATAACTCTTGTCTATGGGATTCTACATGTACCTGTTTGATTTAGAAGTATCAAATTCCTTTATAGCTAAGAATGTAGTAAATTTCTTAAATCTTCAAACCTAGATTGCCAACTGGCCCAATTAAGGTCTTTTATCCTATTGGAGGGTCGACACATGTACTTTAGTTTACAAAACCAAGTTGTGGGCATATGTATTGTTGATTTCATACGGATTGCATACATTCTAGATTTTAAGGGGGTACAAACTCTATTTGGGTATGGATTGATTAGCATACTACGAATCAATACTAAAATATGGTAAGTGATTGGTTAGGTTAAAGATATGTAAGGGACGTAAGTTAGAGGTTCTTTATATATCCAAAAAATCAGCCAAGTTGGCTAAATCATTCTTTTTAAATTTATGCTAGTCTGGATTTCTTGATGCATTAGAGGAAATCTTTAGTCTTTCACCTTGCATGGTGATTGAGTTTCAAACTGACTTAGAAAACTATGGAAATCCAATCACTTTGGCTTTAAGATAGATGGCCCAAAAGGAGATATAAGAGTGAGATGAAAAAATCTTTGAGCTCTTGCAAAATGGATTCATCCACAAAAGCATCTCGGTGTAGGAAGCCTGGTTGACTTAGAAACACAAATATATGGTTTGCTAAGACTTTACGTCGAGTAATGAGAGTTGAAAACGTTAGCGAAGAAGAATAGGAACCTTTTACCTACGATAGATGACTTAATTGACCAACTTCTTGGAACCAAAGTCTATGCCTATATAGACTTGGCAACCAGATTTCATTAGTTGAGGATTTCAGAAGAAAGAAAGTTGAAGATCGTATTTTGTAACTAAATGGACTCAATAAGTAGGAAGTTGTGTCTTTTGGTCTAGCTAACACCCATCGATGCCTTTTTATTTGATGAGTACAGTATTCACATGGTAGCTCAATAAATTTGTACTAGAATTTACGAATGATATTTTGGAATTTTGATGGAGTAATAAAGAGCATGAGAAAATCCTAAGAGAAGTTCTAGGAACCTTAAGGAGGCACTAGTATAAGGATAATTTTTCTAAGTGACAAATTTGGCAATGTTTCTATGGTATATTATTTCCGAACTGGGATTGGCGGAGCGTGCGCCAAATTTAAACTCGTTCGAGGATTGAGAATTTTTCGAAATGAAACAAAATTTGTTGGACTGTTTCGAGTTTTGGAATGGATATGAATTCTTGCTTACCACATAAAGCTTTTGGACCAATTATCCAGAGTCCACGATATAGTTCATGCTTTTTTATTTTCAAAAATGTTGTCTTGATCATGCTATTATCGTAAAGCCTGATCAATCAGGGCATAGTTACAGAGCACACAATCTCTTATGCCGCTGCCACATTATGAAGCATAGATTTAAAAGACTATAAAATAAAGAAATTAGGTTAGTCCATGTTCATTAGGGAGACAACTAAAAGGAAGGGACTTGGGAGACTGAAGAGAAGATAAAACCACTCATCCAGATCTTTTCATCAGTAAACTTTTTCTCCAAATTTTAGTTTTTTTGTTGCATCATGGTTGCTAGATTGGATGGTGAGAGATGACTGCTACACATCTTCATTAGCACTTTGGATTCTTGTAGAAGCTCTCGTGTATGCCTAGGGTATTTGCATATATATATATATATATATATATATATATATATATATATATGTGTGTGTGTGGATGACACAATCACACATGTTGGAATTGAGCTCATTTTAATATGTTTGCAATACATAATCAGTTACACTATTATTCGAGTAGATGGGTATGTGGACAACTTGATTATATAACATGGATGTATTTAACTTTACATTGTTCTCCCTACATTTGGTTTCAAGGAAGAAATCATTTTTAAGGGAAAAGAAAGTGACATCCTGTAAATTCGAACCTAAATGAATTTACTCAAAAGGAATTGAATCAAGTAAAGTAGGGATAAAACAATTTTTTTATAGAAGTCGTAATTTAACCAAGGAAGTTATATCATGTGTTGTGATGAAATTCTGATTAATTTATATATATGATATGTTGAAAATGGAGCTTAAACAAGTAAGTTATGAGCATTTTGGAAGTTTTTAAAATTAGGTTAATTTAATTTGAATTCAAATAAATAATTAAATTCAAATTTTGAATGTCAAAAATTAATTGTTGTTAGCTTGGGTGTTAAGAAATAACTAACGTTAGAAATAAATGAAGGAAACAAATTAGTCAATGAATCAATGTAGAATTTCCTTTCTAAATAAAAAGGGGTTGGTCGCTCACCCCAAAGGAGTCGAACGATAAGGTAAAGGCAGTCGACCACCCATCTTCTGGATGCTTGTGTTCATATGATAATTTAGAGGCCCAAAATCACCACCATTTTAACCTAGTTTCATCATACATCTCCAGTGCATTTCATTATCTGTGAATAGATCTCAACCCCTTCACCTTCATTCGCATAAATTAAGTGTGGTGCTGAAACACCCCACCTCCGTTAGAGTCACTCTCAAAGGGAATGCCCTAATTTTGGTGGAGGTTTATAAGTATAAGTCACAGATATACAAGACAGATATAAGAACACATATTTGTAAACGGCGGAAAAACAACAACTTTTATTTCATAAAAGCAAATACGTGTTACAACAACATCACCATAATTGTCTTACATCTTTTCCAAAAACATAACATTTTCATAATCTGTCTTGATTACATTATTTAAAGAAGCATAAAGAAAACATAGATAAAACTGCAAAAGCCCCATAGTGGTTGTCCAAAGCCATAGTTCAAAAAGAAAAGGTCCAAGCAATACATTTCTCCTCTTCAAGCTGGATGTTAAGGCTGGTCAAGCTGCAGTGTTCCCTCCCTGTGGACCTGGGGGGGGGGGGAACGGAAGAAAAGAAGACGAAAGAAAAGTAGAGTCAGACATAAAGCCTGAGTAAGTCTAGTACTATTCTGTCTATGAATAAAGAACTGGGTATGATAAGTATAAACAAGAAGTGGGAAAGCATTATAAACTTGGTTAAGTTGTCTAGGGTCGAATATACTATCGTACCCCATGGTAATCTCTGAACCCATATAAACTAGTTTCCAACTGGCACCCCATAATCAGGGTGATGTGATCCATTCTATGACGATCGGCTCCTACTCGCATAGTTACATGTGTCTTACGGCCCCCGATGTTGTAGTTACCTATGCTGGTCCCACCATGTGGTGTATCAAGTCCCATGGTGGCGGCCCGACACAATCCTAGAATGCACAGGTATGCTACTGGTGTCCAGTGCCTTATTTTTCTGCGCCGGAGTGTGTGCACGCCTGCACCCCGTTAGAACCTACACTGCTACACCACCGCTGTCGATTTGACCTCTTACAATCAGCCCAGTAATCGTGCCCCACCCTGCCTAGTTTCAGGGTATCATGATACACCTTTTAGGGTTACTGCTGAAAAGGGTCCCCCGTTACTAGGTTTTCTATCTCTAGCCAACATGCTAAGTTGGTTAAGTGTTTTCTAACCTAACCCGCACCAATCCGTTTAGTTTAGCATGTTCCATTTTGATTAAGTCTTTAATTCACTTAATCCTAACAATCCTGACTCAGCCTTAATTGTCTTATTAAGGCCCTGACCTCTCACATTAGACAGGTATTGTTGTGGCTGCCTGTTGCCGGTTGGTTCCGGACAGTCTTACGCCACAACTCAGTCTAACCTCGGGTCCTTATTGGGCTCCATGTTTAACCTCCCACATTGGATAGGTATTGTTGTGACTACTGGACAGCCAGGCGGTTCCGGGCAGGTTTACA
The DNA here is from genome assembly GCA_030737875.1 of Allium sativum. NCBI lineage: Eukaryota > Viridiplantae > Streptophyta > Magnoliopsida > Asparagales > Amaryllidaceae > Allium > Allium sativum. The sequence continues at coordinate 129,511,120 of CM060913.1, read as the reverse complement.
TCACAACTCAATCCAACCTCGGGTTAAACACATCGTATGTTCTACATTTACATATTTTGTCTTTCTTCTTTATTTTTCTTATATGTAAATATTTGCGGCCCATTATTAAGTTAATGGTGTAAAGGTTACACCAATCATGGGCCCAACCCATACTTGAATTTGGGCCCTTCTACTTTATATTTTCATTTATTAATTGGTTTGGCCCAACGCTATTTTCCCCCGTTTAATACGTTCGTTTATCATAATATATGTTGGGCTTAGGCTTTTAAGCCCAACTTAGCCATGAGAAAAAGAAGGGAGGCTTAAAGCGTGATTACATACACAAAAAGGGGAATGTGAACGCATGAACTTGCAATGTGACGTTTGGAACTACAAAATAGAAACTGGTGTACTTGCATAGTGGCAACATATACGTTGGTCATAAAGCATAAGTGACATGAATCAAACCATGTAAACTTGTAGTTAAGTTAAGAATACCACTATCGACACATAGGCTTAACTACAACATAAACCTATATTTTATTTAGGCATAATATCAAGCATAAGCAATTCATGTTAATAAGATTACTACATGTTTACAAAGGTGTTTACTTTTGCTACTAACACAAAAGTATAGTTCAAACTAATCATGATTTTAAATCTATTCACATGGCATAAATATTTCTAATATGAAATCATGATTTTTACTTTAGTCATGCAACTTGCAAAAAGGGATTTTTGAATCTAACCTAGCTATGTACCACATATGTCATCATATAATTCTTGTTAACAATATAGACCTAACAAAATATCAATCATAGCCTAGTCATATTCATAAGTTTGCAAATAGGTTTTCTAGTACAAAAGCATGGCTTAATACATAGATCATGGTGCCAAAATTTCAACATATTTTCATATGAACTATAATAACCCAAATTTGTACAAAATGATTTATGTACAAAAATATACATTATGATGGCATAGTAGCAAAACCCCAAACTTGCATGAATTTCAATTAATCAACTACATACATGTAGCTTCAACATGGATTACATAATTTGCGAATATTCCAAACGTATACTTGCATAAAACTACCGCAAACATGTAGTTTTTCATAATGAATAACATAATTCGAGAATATCCAAACGTATACAATATTCCAAATCGATAAGAATCATAGAATCGCACAAATATGAATTATTTATCACCACAATCAAGTATACAAACCAACACAGTTATTTGTTCGTACCAAAATAATACTCTACTTACAATTGTGTGGCGAATTCTCAAATTTAGGGATTTGAAGATGCGATTCCTTGTTGATTTGATTTGTTTAGGTTGCTTGATGCTTTAGAATTTGCCTCCTAATCCTCTCTCCAATTGGTGGCTACTCTTAGTCGTTCCTCAGCAACATGGTGGCTTTGTTCTTATTTTTGAATGAATAGATTAGGTTGAGTCTAGGGTCATTTTTATAGGGTTTATGAACTGATTAGGACCATTGATGTTGCTTGGTTTGATCGTAGCCATTCATACGAAAGAGAGACCAATTAGAGCCTGCCACCTAGCCCTAATGACAAAGCAGACTACAGAAAACCGACCAACATAAAATAGGCCAGCCATGTTGGGCTGGGTTCGGCCTGGCTGTGGACTAGGTCGACAGCCCTGTCGACAGCCCTGTCGACCTGGCTAGACCAGGTCGACAGCCCAGTCGGCCTGGGTGCCTTAGGCGGGTGTTCTTCCGCCCTGGCCCATTGGGCCCCATTTTGGAATTTAAATTTGATTTTCTGAGCTATTTTATTCTGTTTGAATTTTAAACTTAATTCAGAAACTTCCGAAGGCCATATCTTCTTCATACGGACTCCGTTTTTTGAAAACTCGGACTCTATTTCGCGTATTTTTCCGAGACGAAAGCAATGGCGTATCCCGTTTCCCTTAGTTCTTTGATTTCAGATTAATTATACTTTAATTTGTGAATTTCATAGTTATAGAATTCGCGGGGTGTTACATTCTCCCCCACTTAAAAGGATTTCGTCCCCGAAATCTTCAAGTTAGGAGGAATGTATATCCTAACATCCAATCATCCATCTACTCATCCATCAAACACGAGCATCCATTGTCCTTAAGAGACTTCTAATGCTTCATGATCATATGCGAAGTGTGTGTGTACATGTACTTATCTAATGCAAAATCAGGCGGTCTACTGATTCAGTTGACCTCCTTAATGCGAATTATGTAAGTGCCATGAATCCATTATGTATGCAAATTTTCCTATTCTTGATTCTACATGAGTGCACAATCATTCAATACAAATGCAGCATCCACATGACAACACATTAAAGTTCAACCACATACGAATGCAAACATATATGCATATGCAATATGAAGTGACTGAGCCGATCTAAAACCTAGATTGTGTGTGTATATGCAACCACGAGCAACCACTAGCAATCACTTGCAACCACTTGCAACCATCATCCATAACATGTTTCAATTACATGTTTCCATCCAAAGGGTTTCTACCTACAAGATAAGGTCGAGGAAATATACCTAAAAAGACAGATAAAAGCGCAACTTAAGGAAAATGAAAGATCAAGGATGTACCCTCGAACAGAAAAGGGTAGGCAGTGCGTATTCTAGCTTCAGTTTCCCAAGTCGCGTCTCCCTCGGCGTCGCTCCACTGAACTTTGACGAGCTTGACTTCACGGTTGCGTAGCTTCTTCACTTCCGTTCCTAATATGCGGGTTGGAACTTTTCTTATGGTTGCTTCGCGCTCCACTTCGGCCTCTTCGAGGATATTTGGCTCTACCACTTCAACAGACTCATGTAGACATTTTCGGAGATGTGAAACGTGAAAAACGTTGTGAACTCCGGCCAATTTCTCGGGTAGCTCTAATCTATAGGCCATTTTCCCAATTTTCTCGATGATAGGGAATGGCCCTACGAACCTTGGTGCTAGCTTTCCTGTGGTTCCAAAACGAACAACGTTTCTTAGTGGTGATACCTTGAGAAAAACTCTGTCTCCAACCTCATATTCAAGGTCGGTTCTTCTCTTGTCGGCGTAGGACTTTTGTCTGTCTTGGGCCGTCTTCATCCTTCTTCGTATTAAGTCTACTTTCTCTGAAGTCTCTCGGATCATATCTGGTCCAAGTATGAGCTTGTCCGTAGTCTCCCACCAACAAGTGGGCGATCGGCACGGTCTTCCATATAAAGCTTCGAAGGGTGCCATTCCGATGGTTGCTTGATAGCTGTTGTTGTAGGAAAATTCCACCAAAGGAAGGTGGTCTTCCCATGTCCCTCCGAAGTCAAGGACGCATAGCCTTAAGAGGTCTTCCAAAACTCTATTCACTCTCTCTGTTTGGCCATCGGTTTGGGGATGATAGGCCGTGCTCAAGCATAACTACGTTCCTACTACTTCTTGCAGACTCCGCCAAAACTCGCTGGTGAAGATGGGGTCTCGGTCACTAACAATGCTAGATGGTATTCCATGGAGTCGAACGATTTCCTTGAGGTAAAGTGATGCTAGGGATGAGGCAGTTCTTTTACTTTTGACAGGTAAAAAGTGGGCGCTTTTAGTAAGCCTATCCACTATTACCCAAATGCTAGTGTTGCCTCTCCTAGACCTAGGCAGCCCATCGATGAAGTCCATTGAGATGCTATCCCACTTCCACTGCGGGACCTCCAGAGGATGTAGCAGTCCGCCAGGCTTTTTCTGTTCCGCCTTAACCTGTTGGCACACCATGCACTTAGAAACGAATTCTGCCACGTCCTTTTTCATGCCGTTCCAGAAGAAAGTCCTTTTTATATCTTTGTACATTTTATCTCCGCCTGGGTGTATCGTCATCTTGGAGTGATGTGCTTCCTCGAGAACCTTCTTTATTAAATCTTTTATCTGTGGGACGCATAGTCTTCCGTCTCGCCTTAGCAAACCCTTGTCGTCGATGGAGTATCTGTTGAGGTGACTTGAAGTCTCACCCCTAATTAGCCTATCAATTGTTTCCACAAGCTGAGGGTCTTCGCGTTGTGCTGTCCCTACTGAATCCACTAAAGTTGGGCGCACTTCGAGAGATGCTAGCAAGCCTGGTACGAAATCGGAGGAAGGCCTAAAGTCGAAGCTGGCTATAAACTCTAGGCTTTGTCTTTCAACAAACAACGGGCTTAGGGTCAATTTCTTTCGGCTCAACGCGTCTGCCACTACGTTGCCTTTTCCCGGAGTGTAGGAGATTTCGAAATCGTACGAGGCAAGAATCTCCATCCATCTTTGTTGCCTCAAGTTAAGATCCTTCTGCGAGAAAAGATATTTTAACGATTTATGGTCAGTGTAAAGTTCGAACTTCTCACCTAGGAGATAGTGTCGCCAAGACTTGAGTGCAAAGACGATGGCGGCTAACTCAAGATCGTGGGTTGGGTAGTTCTTTTCGTGTACTTTCAACTGCCTCCCGCCATAAGCTACTACCCTTCCTTCTTGCATTAAGACGGCGCCTAGCCCTGTCCCACATGCATCCGTATAAACAGTGAACATCTTGCTCCCATCTGGCAGTGTCAAAATTGGGGTTGTTGTGAGAGCCCTTTTCAGTCGTTGGAAAGCAAATTCGCAATCCAAATCCCAATTGAACACTAGATTCTTCTTAGTCAATTTCGTGAGCGGAGCTGAGATTTTCGCAAAATCCCTTATAAATTTTCGATAGAAACCTGCTAGTCCTAGAAAGCTTCGGACCTCAGTTGCATTCCTTGGTGTCTTCCAATCCTGTACCGCCACTACCTTAGCAGGGTCCACTGCTAACCCTTGTTTGGATACTATGTGCCCAAGGAACCTCACCTCTTCTCTCCAAAAGTGGCATTTGGAGAATTTGGCTTTTAGTTGATGGATTCGCAAAGTTTCCATGATTGCCCTTAAGTGCTGAGCATGTTCCTCTTCACTCTTTGAGAAGATAAGGATATCATCTACGAAGACCACTACGAATTTGTTGAGGAAATCTCTAAATACCCTACTCATCAGGTCCACGAAGTAAGCAGGTGCATTTGTCAAGCCGAAAGGCATGACAAGCCATTCAAAGAAGCCGTCTGGGGTTCTAAACGCCGTTTTATCGATGCTATCTTCAGCCACCCTTAGCTGATGAAAACCGGTTGCTAAATCGAGTTGGGAGAAAACAGACGCTCCTACAAGCTGGTCAAACAAATCGTCAATTCTAGGGAGAGGGTGCCTATTCTTTTTCGTTAGCTTGTTGAGCTCCCTATAGTCAACACATAGACGGAGTGAACCATCCGCCTTTGTAGCGAACACCACCGGAGTGCCCCATTCTGAAATGCTTCTCCTTATGAACCCCTTTTCTAGAAGCTCTTTAATCTGTTTACTGAGCTCATTCCTTTCTCATGGAGCCATGTGTCTAACGGGCAACGCAACGGGCTTTGCATTATCTACAAGATATATGCGGAAGTCTATTTCCCGCTTCGGAGGCAAGCCCCTCACCTCTTCGAAGACATCCGGATATTCCCGGACCACTCTAACTGATTGCAAATTTTCAACAGAGGCATCTAGCGATTCAAGATAACTAAGCATAACCGCATACGAGGGATTACAAGAAATTTCCAAAGTATTACCGAGCTGGGTTAGGAGCCTAACAACCCTTTTCTCACAATCAAGGATGGCCCCATTACCGGATAGCCAATCCATACCCAAAATCAAACCATAACCCGAAAAGCCCAAAACAAAGGCACTACATTGAAATTCTACACTTAGAATAGAAATTTTCAATCCCAAACAGATCATAGACAAATGAGCTGGGCCCCCAATTGGGTTTGAAACAATTAAGGGGTCCTCTACCATACTAGTTTTTAGGTGCAGAGATTCTACTAAAGCAGACGAGATAAAGGAGTGTGATGCGCCAGAATCAAATAAAGTGCGAACGGGTTGATCATAAAGATAAACTACACTTTCTACAGAAGTATTTATACCTCGCTGTTGCAGAGGTGGCGCTTCCAGCACATGAACCTGTGCCCATGGGGTGGATCCAGCCCCTGTCCTCGTTTCTTTGGGCAGTCCTTAGCCCTGTGGCCTGTCTCACCGCAAGAAAAGCACCCACCATTCTCCTTGGCCTTCTTTTTCCGGCAGTCCTTTACTAAGTGCCCCACTTTGCCACAGAAATTGCACTTCCTCTTCTCTTTGTTGCCTTTCCCGCCTTTCTTAAAGTCTGTCTTCTTAGGCTGCAGACCCTCTTTCTTCCCTTGAGAGCTTTCTGCCTTTGTCTCCTTCTTGCCCTTATCCTCTTCATTCAGCAATGCCATTTGCACCAATCTTTCATACGTGGCTCCCATGGGTATATGGGTCATGGCCAAACTGTGTAATGGCTCATTCAACCCTTTGACGAAACGGAGAGCCTTCTTGTGCGGGGTATTGACTAGGTCAAGCCCAAACCTAGCCAGCTCATCGAACTGATTCACATACTCTCTGACTGTCTTGTCCCCTTGCTTAAGAAATAAGAATTTTTCCAACTGCAAACTTCTTTCCGCATCTGAGAGAAATTTAGTCTCAAACCTTGCCCTAAAGTCCTCCCATGTCTCCACTGGTCTTTCAGCATTAGTGACTTCCCACCAGTAGGAAGCCTCGCCCTTCAATAGCCACACTGCCAATTGTACTTTTTGTCTATCCTCTACCTCAAAGATGATGAATAGGTCCTCAGTTTCTTTCAGCCAATTTCTAGCTGCCACGAAGGACTCAGTTCCATGGAAATCCTTTCCTCCCATAGCTTTAAAATCTTTACATATCTTAGCAAAAGTGTTTCCCCATGGAGGAGGTGGAGGAAAAGGTGCTGCTGCAGCTGGATGATTTCCTTCAGCTGGGGGAGGAGGAACGGTAGGACCTGGCTGAGTGGCCCTTGCTTCTAAGAACCGTCTAAACCAACTAGGTATTGGCACCCCTTCCGGCAAGTTAAGTTCTTGGGACATGCTGAAACAAAAAGGATAGATTCAAAATGAAGGATAAGAGATAGTACCTATGGCTTTGGGGGGGGGGGACTTTGCCTTTTTAAAATAAAATAGTATTTTTCTTTTAAAAATGCTTCTTTAAATTTCTTTTTTGAAAATAAATTTTTAGAACTCTTTATCTTTTCTGGTAAACCCTGGGCTCTGATACCAAGTGAAACACCCCACCTCCGTTAGAGTCACTCTCAAAGGGAATGCCCTAATTTTGGTGGAGGTTTATAAGTATAAGTCACAGATATACAAGACAGATATAAGAACACATATTTGTAAACGGCGGAAAAACAACAACTTTTATTTCATAAAAGCAAATACGTGTTACAACAACATCACCATAATTGTCTTACATCTTTTCCAAAAACATAACATTTTCATAATCTGTCTTGATTACATTATTTAAAGAAGCATAAAGAAAACATAGATAAAACTGCAAAAGCCCCATAGTGGTTGTCCAAAGCCATAGTTCAAAAAGAAAAGGTCCAAGCAATACATTTCTCCTCTTCAAGCTGGATGTTAAGGCTGGTCAAGCTGCAGTGTTCCCTCCCTGTGGACCTGGGGGGGAAACGGAAGAAAAGAAGACGAAAGAAAAGTAGAGTCAGACATAAAGCCTGAGTAAGTCTAGTACTATTCTGTCTATGAATAAAGAACTGGGTATGATAAGTATAAACAAGAAGTGGGAAAGCATTATAAACTTGGTTAAGTTGTCTAGGGTCGAATATACTATCGTACCCCATGGTAATCTCTGAACCCATATAAACTAGTTTCCAACTGGCACCCCATAATCAGGGTGATGTGATCCATTCTATGACGATCGGCTCCTACTCGCATAGTTACATGTGTCTTACGGCCCCCGATGTTGTAGTTACCTATGCTGGTCCCACCATGGGGTGTATCAAGTCCCATGGTGGCGGCCCGACACAATCCTAGAATGCACAGGTATGCTACTGGTGTCCAGTGCCTTATTTTTCTACGCCGGAGTGTGTGCACGCCCGCACCCCGTTAGAACCTACACTGCTACACCACAGCCGTCGATTTGACCTCTTACAATCAGCCCAGTAATCGTGCCCCACCCTGCCTAGTTTCAGGGTATCATGATACACCTTTTAGGGTTACTGCTGAAAAGGGTCCCCCGTTACTAGGTTTTCTATCTATAGCCAACATGCTAAGTTGGTTAAGTGTTTTCTAACCTAACCCCCACCAATCCGTTTAGTTTAGCATGTTCCATTTTGATTAAGTCTTTAGTTCACTTAATCCTAACAATCCTGACTCAGCCTTAATTGTCTTATTAAGGCCCTGACCTCTCACATTAGACAGGTATTGTTGTGGCTGCCTGTTGCCGGTTGGTTCCGGGCAGTCTTACGCCACAACTCAGTCTAACCTCGGGTCCTTATTGGGCTCCATGTTTAACCTCCCACATTGGATAGGTATTGTTGTGACTACTGGACAGCCGGGCGGTTCCGGGCAGGTTTACATCACAACTCAATCCAACCTCGGGTTAAACACATCGTATGTTCTACATTTACATATTTTGTCTTTCTTCTTTATTTTTCTTATATGTAAATATTTGCGGCCCATTATTAAGTTAATGGTGTAAAGGTTACACCAATCATGGGCCCAACCCATACTTGAATTTGGGCCCTTCTACTTTTGAGACGACCCGATTTCCCGTTTTCACGAAAACAAGGTTATCTTTGGAATATAACACAGAAACAGATAATAGCAGAACATAATTAAATAAATACACCAGAATGAACAACAAAATATACTGGATAAAAGTAATCATCAGAGTTACACAGTATACAGGATCTTACTTAGTACAAATACAGTTCAGCTATACATAAATGTCTACAGCGGAAATAAACAAAATATGTACAATAGGAGCTGAACAGCATAAAAAGAAATAAATGATAGAATCCATCTTCAGCTCCAGCTATCCAGAAAGAACCAGCTAAACCTGAATACAAGGCTGCCCGTGTAGAAAAAGGGGCACCCGAGTTTGAAAGTGAAACAAACTACGAGTCAGTCATGGGACTGGTATGAGAAATCCACTCAACACATATATAATTGGCTAATCACAGGACCACGCCACTTTCGTGGAACGGGTTTACTCCATTGGATTGCCAGTGCTTTAAAACAAATCTTTCTTTTAAACATCGCTATGCTTTTTATAAAAATGAAGCCGTTATAAGACTCAGTTCCCATCACACAATGCAACGCAAACCGGAGGATAGAGTTTTTACCTTATAACGGCCAAAATATGCTTGATACGAATAAAACAAAGGCATTTGATATTATTGCTAGTGTGTATATGTTTTGAAAACAATTTCAAATCATAACTATCAATCATAGACGACATGAGCGTCCCATGCCACTATGTCGCCAAATGTATGTATACAATCGAAACCGCATCGTCACGTATTTGGAAATTGGATTTCCGTCATGAACCAAGGCAAAAGATAGTCCTTACCGAATTCGAGACGCTCTAGCCCGTGTCTCAGGATCAGAGCTCGAGTGACCCTAGAATCGTCAGGGCCGGTCCACCGATGTGGATTAAAATTCCTGAACACTGCGTTTCCCCGCCCTTTGGGGCGTCAACGAGCCAACGAATGACTCCATCGGACCCGGATCGTCCGATCAAACCGAGGCGCCTCGCAACAGCAACAACCACATAGGTGAAAAGTATATAATGTCAGGGCTGGTAGGTCACTGACACCACCCTAGCTAGAAAGAAACGCATGCCCTCCCTGAGGTCCTTCCTCCCGTTTTAGGTTCCTACCGGGGTGTGAGGCTCGCGAATTCACGTTACACACAAAGCTACGCCACACAGGCGGTGCTTTGATCATCACCACAAGACTTTGCTTTTCAACAGAAGCCCTGATCACTGCATCTTAGCATGCCACACAGAATAAATCCTATGTCAGACACACAGTCCATTTACAAGTCCGTTCTGGGTCTGAACGAAACCGGAGGCACTAAATACCTCGCAAACCCTTTGATCAACACGTACGTCTGAACGATCACCACTCATTATCCATATTTCGGGATGCCTCCCAATCAGGACCTCGGTTACCATCCAAACGAGGTGAAGATCTCCGGTCTTCGACCATCGTCTTCATCTTCGAATTTCAATCGTCGGTCGATTATTCGAAATGAGAATTAACTCGGCCTTTTCAAATAATTCACGTATATTTAGAATTTCAAATCGATTTATTTCAATGGTTAAATTATTCGACAACACCAATTGTGTTCTTTAATATAGTTTTCACACCAAACACATTCAACCATCAAACATCACATAAATCAAGCCAATTTAGTTTATTTCCATTTCATATCGCTTACGATCTTTTATAACTATTTATCGCTATTTTTATTTAATTTAAAATAGCCATTATATTAAAAACGACGTTTCGGGCCATAAGGCGGCCGTGGCGCTGTTTTTCTTCAGATTTGATTTACACATATCTGAAAATCTAACCGTTGGATCTTCCCAAAATTTACATCATTAGAAAGGTCTTTTCAAAACGAACCCAACGGTTCCAGTTTCGGGAAAATCCGACGGTCGGATCTCCCGGTACAATCGTTTGAAGTTTTGATTTCAAAATACGAACTGCAGCGTCGTTATTCGATTAAATATAATTTTATTTATATATATAAATAAATATAATCGTTTCTGGCGCTGTTTTTCTTCAGATTTGAATTAAACATTCCAGACAATCCAACCGTTGGATTTCTACAAGGTTGGTGCCGTTGGAAAGATTATTCCAAGGCGAACCCGACGGTTGAGGTTTCGGGAAAATCCAATGGTCGGATTTCCCGTACTAGTCGTTTGAAATTACGGTTTCGAAATACGAACTGCACGGCTTCGTTTCGTTTTAATTTTATTTATATTTATATAGTTATATAAATATAGTTCATTCAACGATTTCAATATCGTTTTAACTTCAAAAAATTTTCTAACTCCTTAAATTTTGGAAAAATTTCGCCATAACCTCCCCTGTACCGGGAGCGTCGGGAAATCGCAAATAGCGTCCCGGTCCTTCTGATCTCAAAAAGAAAAAGAAAAAGCCAAGCGGCTAGCCAATAGGCTCAAAATCATCACCCAAACAAATCAGTAAACGTGTACCTATTTGTCGGGCACAAAATTTTATTCCTCTTCTCTAGCCCCTTTGCTATAACCTGTTCAATGAATATTGCATGTACATATATATACAGTTCATATCATTTTTCATTTTCTATTCAACTTCATATTTGATTTCTATTTGGTTTTAAAAACTCCATTCATTCTAATGTTACATAAATATGTGCAAATCATTTCATTAGCTAATTAATGAATATTTCAACTCATATATGTTTATTTTGAACAGGTGGCTATTTTTAACACTTCTCATTTCAACGATTTCTTACATACAATAAAAATGTGATTTTTATTGTAAAACAATTCCTTTCAAAACACCATTTTTCTATATAGTTCAAGTTGGTGATAAAAATGGGATTTTTATCATAAAACAATTTATTTCAAAATATGAATACCATTCAACACATGAATTTCTAAACAACGAATGAATATCAATTCAACACATGAATGTTTTCAATAGTTTTTATATATAGATAAAAATGTGATTTTTATTATTAACGATTTATTTCAAAATATGAATACCATTCAACACATGAATTTCTAAACAACGAATGAATATCAATTCAACACATGAATGTTTTCAATAGTTTTTATATATAGATAAAAATGTGATTTTTATTATCGAACAATTTATTTCAAAATATGAATACCATTCAACACATGAATTTCTGAACAACGAATGAATATCAATTCAACACATGAATGTTTTCTATACAATGAATAAATATAGTTTAAGCATATGAAAATAATTCAAACACACAAATATTATTCAGAATTTCGGCAGCATAACGGCAGGGTAGTTACACCGGCACCGTCCCTAGTACGGCTCCTCGCTCTACCTTAAAACCTCGCGGTTTTTGACAATGGGAAACATGCATCTCGTTCGCACGCAGGCGGCATGTATATATATTTATTTCATTTCCACAAACTAATCCTATGTGGTTTCAACCAAATATTTCTCAACCACAAATGGGTATTTTTCAACCACAATCAACCAATATCAATCACAAACAATCCCAAACAACCATTCGTTATCAACCAATTATCACAACCATTTCAATCAATAAATATCGTCCATGGTTTGTGGACGAGGGGCGTATATATATATATAGATATTAATGTATAGCAATTCACTTTCATTTTCACACACATATATTTATATTTTTAAATCAGAAATCTCACCAATAGCTATCCAACTGCACGACACTTCTTAATAGAAATCTTCGCCTATTTTTCACTTTCACCCGTATTCTCTGCATATGTAAAAATAGAATTTTTACTATGCTATTCAATATATAAAAATCGAATTTTGACTTCGCTATTCGATATATAAAAATATGATTTTTACTTTACTTTCAATATCTAAAAATCTGATTTTTACTTTGTAAATTTCTAACCTTTTTATTTTTAGTTTAAAACTCTTTCCTTTTAAATTTCAAACCTTTTTAAAACCAGTTTTTAAATCATCTTATAGAAAATCAGTTTTTATATTCCTTTACAAAAAATCCAGTTTTAAAAATTCTTTTATAAAAATCTATTTTATACTTTTAAAACTTTCAGTTTTATACTTTTAAAACTATTTCAGTTTTTTTTTCTTCTTTAAAACATTTCAGTTTTTTTTTTTTATCTTTTTATAAAATTCAATTTTTACTTTTAAAAATATTCAGTTTTTATATTTTTTTTAAAACAAACAGTTTTAATCTTTTTAAAATCAATTTGTTTTATGCTTTTTAAAACCAATTCAGTTTTAAGCTTTGCAAGAAAACCAGTTTTTATCTTTTTAAAACAAAACAGTTTTTAATATTTATTTTATAAAATCAAATCAGTTTTAAATATAAAATCAAAACAGTTTTAAATATAAAATCAAAACAGTTTTTACTGAATAAATAAAATAATAAAAAAAAGAAATGCTCACCGATCTGCGAAGAAGGGGAGGGGAAAGAAGAGGTCGTCGGCGGCTTCCAGGGGCTCGCGGTGGCGTTCGAACCGTCGTGGCAGGAGGCGCTGGCTTCCTCGTCGGCGTCGAGGGCTTCAAGGGGGGGCGCAGCTTCTTCGTCGATGCGATCTCGAGGGGGGCGACAGCTCTGATTGAAGGAGGAGGAGGGCGGCTTCGTGGGTGCGATCGATGGAGGCGGTGATGATTCGATTTAGGGTTTTTTTTTTTTTTTTTTTTTTCTTTCTCTGGTTTTAATCGAATGAGGGGGGGGGGGGCAAGCGGGAGATAAGAGGGAGGGAGGGAAATTAAAATAATATATATTTTTTTTTATTTAATTTGTAAAAAGGTTGACTTTTACATACGACCTCGAAACGAGGTCCACCGCCTGTCGTCCATAGCGTTATACCCCCATTCCGAACACAATGGGATATGTATCGCAAGCTGATTTGATCGTTACAATCAGTTTCCTTTTGAATTTACATTTAAATCACTATATTGAATTTTAAACGCATATTTCAAATTACCGGGGTCACATACTAACTAGAAAAATTCTAGAAAAATATTTTCTAGCTTCGTATCAACGATACGGTCCTAACAAAACTAGTTTCGTCGAATTCTGAGACCGTTGGAAAAATGGCCAATTTCCAGTCGATTAAATTCAACAGAAACTGGTCAAACGCGTTTTCTTTTGCCACGCTCACATATTGATTCGAAAAATTATGAAATTTGAAACCTAGCAATAACCTGACACTGCGGATCTAACAAAAGTGGTTTCGTCGAAATCCGAGGTCGTATGCAAAATGTTCATTTTTAAGGGCCTGAATTCCATAGCGACTATTCAGAATTTTCAACTGGACATATCTTTTGATTCCCGCTATCAAATTTCGATTGGTTAGATTCGTTAGAAGGATATCATCAATTAGATACTAATGTTTTTGGTCTCACTAAAATCCGGATTGTTTTGCACCCGGTATATTCAATTGAAGTTTGAAATCGAATTATCGAACTACCGCGCCATTTTCAATTCTATATATAATTATAATTAATTATATTCGTTTTCAAATGTCGATTTCAACTCAGTTTTCATCGCCATTACTTAAAATATTTATTTTAAATATTTAAAATCCATTATTTTAGCCAATTTAAAAATTTTAAATTGGTTCAGATTTTCTGGGTCGTTACAATCTCCCCCACTTAAAACTTTTCGTCCCCGAAAAGGAATAAAGTCGAAAGTGGTTTGATAAATCTACGATCACCCATCACAACAACCAATTTGTTTTTAATATTCAGAGTATAGAATAAACAATACACATCCATGGGAAGAAAATAGCAACAGAATAGAATAGAGAATTATATGGTAATGCAAGGTAGGGTAAATGTACCTTGCACCGGAGTCAATCAGAGATATCTACTCGGCATCTAGGATAAGCTTTCTGAATGCTCTCCTCAGTTTCCCAAGTACAATCTCGTGGATCTCCACTCCATTGCACTTTGACTAAGTGAACCTTCTTGTTTCTCAGCTCTTTGGTTTCTTTGCCGATAATCTTTAGCGGCTCTCGCCTCACAGCTAATTCTGGAGTAATTTCAATGTCCTGCTGAGCTGCTTCTTCCACGATCAAGTCTGGATCATGAACGTGCTTTCGAAGTTGAGATATGTGAAATACATCATGCACACCAGGCAACCAGTCAGGCAGTTTGACCCTATAAGCGAGAGTTCCAATCCGTTCCAGAATAGGAAACGGACCAATGAATTTGGGTGCTAACTTCCCAGTTTTACCGGACCTGATAACTCCTCTCATCGGCGATACTTTCAAATATACATAGTCGCCAACCTCAAAGGATATATCTCTTCTTCTTTTATCGGCATAGCTCTTTTGTCGGCTTTGAGCGGCGAGTAATCGCTTCCTAATAAAATCGACTTTGTCGGCAGCTTCGCGAATCATATCAGGACCCAACACAAGTCTATTTCCAGGCTCGACCCAACAAGCGGGAGATCGGCAAGGTCTGCCATATAACGCTTCGAATGGCGACATTGTCAGACTCGCCTGGTAGCTGTTATTATAAGAGAATTCAGCCAAATGCAGATTGTCTTCCCATGATCCACCGAAATCTATAACACAAGCCCGCAATAGATCTTCTAAAATGCGATTCACCCTCTCAGTCTGACCGTCTGTCTGAGGATGATAAGCGGTGCTCAAGTTTAACTTCGTTCCCAGCTCGACTTGAAATGCTTCCCAGAAATTACTAGTGAATATTGTATCTCTATCACTGACTATACTGAGCGGCACTCCATGTAGTCTAACTATTTCCCTGAAGTAAATCTGCGCCAGACTCTGAGCAGTTCTGTTTGATCTGACAGGTATGAAATGGGCGGTCTTCGTGAAACGATCTACGATCACCCAAATACTGTCATTTCCTTTTCTGGTCCTGGGCAGACCATCAATGAAATCCATAGAAATATGTTCCCACTTCCAGCCAGGAACTTCCAGTGGTTGTAATAATCCAGCCAATTTCTGTTGGTCGCTCTTGACTAGCTGGCAAGTAGGGCATCGACTAACATATATCGAGATGTCTCTTTTTAACGACTTCCACCAGAATGTGCGTTTGATGTCGTTATACATTTTATTCACACCTGGATGGATACTGAGCTTAGATTTGTGACATTCATCAAGCACCTCTCTTCTGAGTTCAGGAATATCTGGAACGCAAATTCGCCCTTCTAACCTCAGAATCCCTTCGCTGTCTAACTGGAAATCCGAAGCATTGCCTTCACGAATTCGCTGACTTATTCCTTTGATAAATTGGTCGTCCTTTTGGAGAGCCGATATCTTATCAATCAATGAAGTCGCAATGATGAAACTGGCGATCATTACATTCTTTCTGCTCAACGCATCTGCCACGACATTGGCTTTTCCTGGAGTATATATAATTTCAAAGTCATATGCTGCAAGAAACTCCAGCCAACGCTGTTGCCTCAGATTCAAGTCCTTCTGAGTGAACAGATACTTTAACGACTGGTGGTCTGTAAACAGTTCAAACCTCTCGCCCAGAAGATAGTGTCTCCAGATTTTCAAAGAGAATATGATAGCCAATAACTCAAGATCATGAGTTACGTAGTTCTTCTCGTGTGGCTTCAGTTGACGGCTAGCATAAGCAATTACTTGGCCTCTTTGCATTAACACTGCTCCAAGGCCTTCTCTAGAAGCATCAGTCCAGACTTTTAGATCCTGGTTGCCATCAATGATGGTTAACACTGGAGCTGTTGTTAATCTTAACTTTAGCTCTTCAAAAGCCTCCTCACTCTCTTCAGTCCATTTGAACTTAGAATGCTTCTTTGTAAGCTTCGTTAAGTGGCCAGATATCTTCGAAAAGTCTTTAACGAACTTCCGATAATAGCTAGCCAATCCGAGAAAACTGCGGACTTCAGTGGGAGTACTGGGCTGTTTCCAATTCTGAATAGCCGTGATTTTGCTTGGATCCACAGCGATTCCATCTTTCGATACGACATGGCCCAGAAATTTCACTTCATCTTGCCAGAATATACATTTGGAAAACTTGGCTTTTAATACATTCCTTCTGAGAATTTCTAGAACCTGTTCCAGATGCTTTTCATGTTCGGCCTTTGATTTAGAGAAGATTAGAATATCATCAATAAAAACCAGAACAAATTTATTCAATACTCCTCTGAATACTCTGTTCATTAGATCGACGAAATAAGCTGGGGCGTTACATAAGCCGAACGGCATTACTAACCACTCGTAGAATAAGTCGGGGCCTCTGAACGCTGTCATTGGAACACATTCTTCGGCAATTCGAAGTTGATGGAAATCTGTAGCTAGGTCCATTCGTGAGAATACTTGTGCTCCATTTAATCGATCTAACAAATCATCAATCCGCGGCAATGGATATTTGTTCTTTATAGTCTGCTTGTTTAAATCACGATAATCCACACATAGACGTAGAGTACCGTCAGATTTTGGGACAAACACCACTGCTGCACCCCAATCAGAGAAACTAGGCCTGATCAGACCTTTCCATACTAGCTGTCTCGTTTGATTGTCTAATTCCTCCTTCTCTTTCAAGGACATTCTTCGAATAGCGTGAACTACTGGCCTAGCATTGGGAACTAAAGCAATCTTGAAATCTATTTCTCTCTGCGGAGGTAAGCGAACAACTTCCTCGAACACATCCGCATAATTCTTGACGACAGGAATATCTTTGATGAGGTCAGGAATATTTTCAGTGATTTCAGGGATATTTTCTATTTGGGCTGGAGAAACATTCAAAGCTGCCCAGAAGTCTTTTCTATTAGCATTCTGACCTTCACAGGGAATGGTTATATAACCCCCTGATTTAATCTTAGCTCTAACAACCCTCTCGGCGCATCTAACCTCTGCTTCATATTTGGTTAACCAATCCAATCCCAAAATAAGATCGAATTCATCAAAATTCATGACGACAGAGATAATAGGGAATTTATAGCAAGAAAAAGAGACGGGTACTGCACAAACCCAACTGAGATTGATGGAACCTCCAACTGGATTTCGGACAGTCATTGGCTCTTTGAGCTTCTTCAAATTCAAATCCAACTTCTTGACTGCACTCTTTGCAATAAAGCTTCGTGACGCGCCAGTGTCAAACAGTACTTTGACTGGAATGTTTTTGACAGTAAGCGTGCCTTCTAACACATCAGACCTTTCTTGACTATCTGAGGGTGCTGAGGTTTCTGCTACTTCATTCACTTGAACTATTTCAGTCTTTTTCAACTGCCAGCAATCTTGCTTTACGTGACCAAACTGATGGCATTGATTGCACCTTTGATTTCCTTGAAAATCCTTCTTGGGCTTAGATCCACTCTTTCTTTGTTCGTTCCAAGATTTGCAACTTATCGCCAAATGCCCTTCTCTATTGCAGCTTGAGCACGTGGCGGTCATTATTCGTTCATTCCCAGGTTCAGCCCTTTTTCTCTTGGCACTGGGCTTCTTACTGATCTCCGACCTTGTACTGGTTTCAGGAATATCAGTTTCCGAATCTTCTTTGTCACTACAACAAACTTCTTCTTCGTCTCGCAACATGCCTTTCTTATGGAGATCTTCATACTGATAAGCCATGTAAATCATTTCAGAAAAAGGAAGCTTCACATGCCCCAATACTTTATTCTGGTATTTCCTTTGAAGTCCGTGAATAAATCTCAGATTTTTCCTCTTCGGATTTTGAATTAGGTGAGGGGCAAAGTGAGAAAGTTCATTGAATTTCTTGTGATATTCGGGAATTGTCATGTCTCCTTGTATCAGATAAGAAAATTCATCGCATAGTCGTTCGGTCGCTTCGGGAGGAGTAAATCTTTCTAAGAAAATCACTTTGAATCTGTCCCAGGTGATATCACCTTCTGGATTATCCTTAACAACAGAATCCCACCAGAACAAAGCTTCATCTTCGAGTGCCCAGGAGGCCAGTAATCTTTTCTGGTCATCCCTAAGCTTTAATGCTTCAAATATTTTCTCAGCCGAACGAATCCAAGCTTGTGTTCTCATAATAGATTCTTCGCCCGAGAACGGCTTTCCACCCAGATTTCTATATTTCATGAATAGAGCTTCTATATCCGGGTCAGTATTACTTCTTCTATTTCTGGCACTCATTTTCTAGTTCTTCTGCAAATAGCAGATCAAGTGTCAGGTCACAGAAAAGGTATTTTAAAATATAGAGACAAATACTTGAAGTGTAAATGTGTCTATCGAAGTGTATTCATTCTGCTTTACTCATACTAGGATATTGCTGATCCTATCTGTATTGAGTTACCCGTCCTTGAACACTACTGGTTCTATTTCTGACGAGTTCGTTCGAATGTTATATTCCGGCACTAAGCTTAACCAAAGCTCTGATACCACGTTGAGACGACCCGATTTCCCGTTTTCACGAAAACAAGGTTATCTTTGGAATATAACACAGAAACAGATAATAGCAGAACAGAATTAAATAAATACACCAGAATGAACAACAAAATATACTGGATAAAAGTAATCATCAGAGTTACACAGTATACAGGATCTTACTTAGTACAAATACAGTTCAGCTATACATAAATGTCTACAGCGGAAATAAACAAAATATGTACAATAGGAGCTGAACAGCATAAAAAGAAATAAATGATAGAATCCATCTTCAGCTCCAGCTATCCAGAAAGAACCAGCTAAACCTGAATACAAGGCTGCCCGTGTAGAAAAAGGGGCACCCGAGTTTGAAAGTGAAACAAACTACGAGTCAGTCATGGGACCGGTATGAGAAATCCACTCAACACATATATAATTGGCTAATCACAGGACCACGCCACTTTCGTGGAACGGGTTTACTCCATTGGATTGCCAGTGCTTTAAAACAAATCTTTCTTTTAAACATCGCTATGCTTTTTATAAAAATGAAGCCGTTATAAGACTCAGTTCCCATCACACAATGCAACGCAAACCGGAGGATAGAGTTTTTACCTTATAACGGCCAAAATATGCTTGATACGAATAAAACAAAGGCATTTGATATTATTGCTAGTGTTTATATGTTTTGAAAACAATTTCAAATCATAACTATCAATCATAGACGACATGAGCGTCCCATGCCACTATGTCGCCAAATGTATGTATACAATCGAAACCGCATCGTCACGTATTTGGAAATTGGATTTCCGTCATGAACCAAGGCAAAAGATAGTCCTTACCGAATTCGAGACGCTCTAGCCCGTGTCTCAGGATCAGAGCTCGAGTGACCCTAGAATCGTCAGGGCCGGTCCACCGATGTGGATTAAAATTCCTGAACACTGCGTTTCCCCGCCCTTTGGGGCGTCAACGAGCCAACGAATGACTCCATCGGACCCGGATCGTCCGATCAAACCGAGGCGCCTCGCAACAGCAACAACCACATAGGTGAAAAGTATATAATGTCAGGGCTGGTAGGTCACTGACACCACCCTAGCTAGAAAGAAACGCATGCCCTCCCTGAGGTCCTTCCTCCCGTTTTAGGTTCCTACCGGGGTGTGAGGCTCGCGAATTCACGTTACACACAAAGCTACGCCACACAGGCGGTGCTTTGATCATCACCACAAGACTTTGCTTTTCAACAGAAGCCCTGATCACTGCATCTTAGCATGCCACACAGAATAAATCCTATGTCAGACACACAGTCCATTTACAAGTCCGTTCTGGGTCTGAACGAAACCGGAGGCACTAAATACCTCGCAAACCCTTTGATCAACACGTACGTCTGAACGATCACCACTCATTATCCATATTTCGGGATGCCTCCCAATCAGGACCTCGGTTACCATCCAAACGAGGTGAAGATCTCCGGTCTTCGACCATCGTCTTCATCTTCGAATTTCAATCGTCGGTCGATTATTCGAAATGAGAATTAACTCGGCCTTTTCAAATAATTCACGTATATTTAGAATTTCAAATCGATTTATTTCAATGGTTAAATTATTCGACAACACCAATTGTGTTCTTTAATATAGTTTTCACACCAAACACATTCAACCATCAAACATCACATAAATCAAGCCAATTTAGTTTATTTCCATTTCATATCGCTTACGATCTTTTATAACTATTTATCGCTATTTTTATTTAATTTAAAATAGCCATTATATTAAAAACGACGTTTCGGGCCATAAGGCGGCCGTGGCGCTGTTTTTCTTCAGATTTGATTTACACATATCTGAAAATCTAACCGTTGGATCTTCCCAAAATTTACATCATTAGAAAGGTCTTTTCAAAACGAACCCAACGGTTCCAGTTTCGGGAAAATCCGACGGTCGGATCTCCCGGTACAATCGTTTGAAGTTTTGATTTCAAAATACGAACTGCAGCGTCGTTATTCGATTAAATATAATTTTATTTATATATATAAATAAATATAATCGTTTCTGGCGCTGTTTTTCTTCAGATTTGAATTAAACATTCCAGACAATCCAACCGTTGGATTTCTACAAGGTTGGTGCCGTTGGAAAGATTATTCCAAGGCGAACCCGACGGTTGAGGTTTCGGGAAAATCCAATGGTCGGATTTCCCGTACTAGTCGTTTGAAATTACGGTTTCGAAATACGAACTGCACGGCTTCGTTTCGTTTTAATTTTATTTATATTTATATAGTTATATAAATATAGTTCATTCAACGATTTCAATATCGTTTTAACTTCAAAAAATTTTCTAACTCCTTAAATTTTGGAAAAATTTCGCCATAACCTCCCCTGTACCGGGAGCGTCGGGAAATCGCAAATAGCGTCCCGGTCCTTCTGATCTCAAAAAGAAAAAGAAAAAGCCAAGCGGCTAGCCAATAGGCTCAAAATCATCACCCAAACAAATCAGTAAACGTGTACCTATTTGTCGGGCACAAAATTTTATTCCTCTTCTCTAGCCCCTTTGCTATAACCTGTTCAATGAATATTGCATGTACATATATATACAGTTCATATCATTTTTCATTTTCTATTCAACTTCATATTTGATTTCTA
Source organism: Allium sativum (assembly GCA_030737875.1). Lineage (NCBI taxonomy): Eukaryota > Viridiplantae > Streptophyta > Magnoliopsida > Asparagales > Amaryllidaceae > Allium > Allium sativum. The sequence continues at coordinate 129,489,595 of CM060913.1, read as the reverse complement.
TTTGGTTTTAAAAACTCCATTCATTCTAATGTTACATAAATATGTGCAAATCATTTCATTAGCTAATTAATGAATATTTCAACTCATATATGTTTATTTTGAACAGGTGGCTATTTTTAACACTTCTCATTTCAACGATTTCTTACATACAATAAAAATGTGATTTTTATTGTAAAACAATTCCTTTCAAAACACCATTTTTCTATATAGTTCAAGTTGGTGATAAAAATGGGATTTTTATCATAAAACAATTTATTTCAAAATATGAATACCATTCAACACATGAATTTCTAAACAACGAATGAATATCAATTCAACACATGAATGTTTTCAATAGTTTTTATATATAGATAAAAATGTGATTTTTATTATTAACGATTTATTTCAAAATATGAATACCATTCAACACATGAATTTCTAAACAACGAATGAATATCAATTCAACACATGAATGTTTTCAATAGTTTTTATATATAGATAAAAATGTGATTTTTATTATCGAACAATTTATTTCAAAATATGAATACCATTCAACACATGAATTTCTGAACAACGAATGAATATCAATTCAACACATGAATGTTTTCTATACAATGAATAAATATAGTTTAAGCATATGAAAATAATTCAAACACACAAATATTATTCATAATTTCGGCAGCATAACGGCAGGGTAGTTACACCGGCACCGTCCCTAGTACGGCTCCTCGCTCTACCTTAAAACCTCGCGGTTTTTGACAATGGGAAACATGCATCTCGTTCGCACGCAGGCGGCATGTATATATATTTATTTCATTTCCACAAACTAATCCTATGTGGTTTCAACCAAATATTTCTCAACCACAAATGGGTATTTTTCAACCACAATCAACCAATATCAATCACAAACAATCCCAAACAACCATTCGTTATCAACCAATTATCACAACCATTTCAATCAATAAATATCGTCCATGGTTTGTGGACGAGGGGCGTATATATATATATAGATATTAATGTATAGCAATTCACTTTCATTTTCACACACATATATTTATATTTTTAAATCAGAAATCTCACCAATAGCTATCCAACTGCACGACACTTCTTAATAGAAATCTTCGCCTATTTTTCACTTTCACCCGTATTCTCTGCATATGTAAAAATAGAATTTTTACTATGCTATTCAATATATAAAAATCGAATTTTGACTTCGCTATTCGATATATAAAAATATGATTTTTACTTTACTTTCAATACCTAAAAATCTGATTTTTACTTTGTAAATTTCTAACCTTTTTATTTTTAGTTTAAAACTCTTTCCTTTTAAATTTCAAACCTTTTTAAAACCAGTTTTTAAATCATCTTATAGAAAATCAGTTTTTATATTCCTTTACAAAAAATCCAGTTTTAAAAATTCTTTTATAAAAATCTATTTTATACTTTTAAAACTTTCAGTTTTATACTTTTAAAACTATTTCAGTTTTTTTTTCTTCTTTAAAACATTTCAGTTTTTTTTTTTTATCTTTTTATAAAATTCAATTTTTACTTTTAAAAATATTCAGTTTTTATATTTTTTTTAAAACAAACAGTTTTAATCTTTTTAAAATCAATTTGTTTTATGCTTTTTAAAACCAATTCAGTTTTAAGCTTTGCAAGAAAACCAGTTTTTATCTTTTTAAAACAAAACAGTTTTTATTATTTATTTTATAAAATCAAATCAGTTTTAAATATAAAATCAAAACAGTTTTAAATATAAAATCAAAACAGTTTTTACTGAATAAATAAAATAATAAAAAAAAGAAATGCTCACCGATCTGCGAAGAAGGGGAGGGGAAAGAAGAGGTCGTCGGCGGCTTCCAGGGGCTCGCGGTGGCGTTCGAACCGTCGTGGCAGGAGGCGCTGGCTTCCTCGTCGGCGTCGAGGGCTTCAAGGGGGGGCGCGGCTTCTTCGTCGATGCGATCTCGAGGGGGGCGACAGCTCTGATTGAAGGAGGAGGAGGGCGGCTTCGTGGGTGCGATCGATGGAGGCGGTGATGATTCGATTTAGGGTTTTTTTTTTTTTTTTCTTTCTCTGGTTTTAATCGAATGAGGGGGGGGGGGCAAGCGGGAGATAAGAGGGAGGGAGGGAAATTAAAATAATATATATATATTTTTTATTTAATTTGTAAAAAGGTTGACTTTTACATACGACCTCGAAACGAGGTCCACCGCCTGTCGTCCATAGCGTTATACCCCCATTCCGAACACAATGGGATATGTATCGCAAGCTGATTTGATCGTTACAATCAGTTTCCTTTTGAATTTACATTTAAATCACTATATTGAATTTTAAACGCACATTTCAAATTACCGGGGTCACATACTAACTAGAAAAATTCTAGAAAAATATTTTCTAGCTTCGTATCAACGATACGGTCCTAACAAAACTAGTTTCGTCGAATTCTGAGACCGTTGGAAAAATGGCCAATTTCCAGTCGATTAAATTCAACAGAAACTGGTCAAACGCGTTTTCTTTTGCCATGCTCACATATTGATTCGAAAAATTATGAAATTTGAAACCTAGCAATAACCTGACACTGCGGATCTAACAAAAGTGGTTTCGTCGAAATCCGAGGTCGTATGCAAAATGTTCATTTTTAAGGGCCTGAATTCCATAGCGACTATTCAGAATTTTCAACTGGACATATCTTTTGATTCCCGCTATCAAATTTCGATTGGTTAGATTCGTTAGAAGGATATCATCAATTAGATACTAATGTTTTTGGTCTCACTAAAATCCGGATTGTTTTGCACCCGGTATATTCAATTGAAGTTTGAAATTGAATTATCGAACTACCGCGCCATTTTCAATTCTATATATAATTATAATTAATTATATTCGTTTTCAAATGTCGATTTCAACTCAGTTTTCATCGCCATTACTTAAAATATTTATTTTAAATATTTAAAATCCATTATTTTAGCCAATTTAAAAATTTTAAATTGGTTCAGATTTTCTGGGTCATTACAACTTTATATTTTCATTTATTAATTAGTTTGGCCCAACGCTATTTTCCCCCGTTTAATACGTTCGTTTATCATAATATATGTTGGGCTTAGGCTTTTAAGCCCAACTTAGCCATGAGAAAAAGATGGGAGGCTTAAAGCATGATTACATACACAAAAAGGGGAATGTGAACGCATGAACTTGCAATGTGACGTTTGGAACTACAAAATAGAAACTGGTGTACTTGCATAGTGGCAACATATACTTTGGTCATAAAGCATAAGTGACATGAATCAAACCATGTAAACTTGTAGTTATGTTAAGAATACCACTATCGACACATAGGCTTAACTACAACATAAACCTATATTTTATTTAGGCATAATATCAAGCATAAGCAATTCATGTTTATAAGATTACTACATGTTTACAAAGGTGTTTACTTTTGCTACTAACACAAAAGTATAGTTCAAACTAATCATGATTTTAAATCTATTCACATGGCATAAATATTTCTAATATGAAATCATGATTTTTACTTTAGTCATGCAACTTGCAAAAAGGGATTTTTGAATCTAACCTAGCTATGTACCACATATGTCATCATATAATTCTTGTTAACAATATAGACCTAACAAAATATCAATCATAGCCTAGTCATATTCATAAGTTTGCAAATAGGTTTTCTAGTACAAAAGCATGGCTTAATACATAGATCATGGTGCCAAAATTTCAACATATTTTCATATGAACTATAACAACCCAAATTTGTACAAAATGATTTATGTACAAAAATATACATTATGATGGCATAGTAGCAAAACCCCAAACTTGCATGAATTTCAATTAATCAACTACATACATGTAGCTTCAACATGGATTACATAATTTGCGAATATTCCAAAAGTATACTTGCATAAAACTACCGCAAACATGTAGTTTTTCATAATGAATAACATAATTCGAGAATATCCAAACGTATACAATATTCCAAATCGATAAGAATCATAGAATCGCACAAATATGAATTATTTATCACCACAATCAAGTATACAAACCAACATAGTTATTTGTTCGTACCAAAATAATACTCTACTTACAATTGTGTAGCGAATTCTCAAATTTAGGGATTTGAAGATGCGATTCCTTGTTGATTTGATTTGTTTAGGTTGCTTGATGCTTTAGAATTTGCCTCCTAATCCTCTCTCCAATTGGTGGCTACTCTTAGTCGTTCCTCAGCAACATGGCGGCTTTGTTCTTATTTTTGAATGAATAGATTAGGTTGAGTCTAGGGTCATTTTTATAGGGTTTATGAACTGATTAGGACCATTGATGTTGCTTGGTTTGATCGTAGCCATTCATACGAAAGAGAGACCAATTAGAGCCTGCCACCTAGCCCTAATGACAAAGCAGACTACAGAAAACCGACCAACATAAAATAGGCCAGCCAGGTTGGGCTGGGTTCGACCTGGCTGTGGACTAGGTCGACAGCCCTGTCGACCTGGCTAGACCAGGTCGACAGCCCTGTCGACCTGGGTGCCTTAGGCGGGTGTTCTTCCGCCCTGGCCCATTGGGCCCCATTTTGGAATTTAAACTTTATTTTCTGAGCTATTTTATTCTGTTTGAATTTTAAACTTAATTCAGAAACTTCCGAAGGCCATATCTTCTTCATACGGACTCCGTTTTTCGAAAACTCGGACTCTATTTCGCGTATTTTTCCGAGACGAACGCAATGGCGTATCCCGTTTCCCTTAGTTCTTTGATTTCAGATTAATTATACTTTAATTTGTGAATTTCATAGTTATAGAATTCGCGGGGTGTTACAGGTGCTAAGGGCACCCTAATATGCTCTTCCTAATACCGTAACTAAAAAATACCACAGAATAATACATTCCCCTCTTCCTAATACCAAACAATTAAGAATAGGGGCTACCACCGTATTTCTTCTATTTTTCCATCTCTGCTCGAAAACCCTAAATTACATTCGATGAAAAAAAATACAATTCATAGTCCATGGAAAAAAATATCAACATCACTAACACAAATATGATTGAACAATATTCAATGAATTTTTTATGAAGCATGAACATTCCAGCTATATCACTAACACAAATATAAATCAATATATCATAGTTTTAGGGTTTCTAGATCACCAAACATTTGAAAGAGCAAGAAATCTGTAGAGGACAACGATTGATTACCAATAAGAGATATTAGGGTTTTCAGATTAGATATGAATACGTGATTAATTCGGCAAATAATGGTTGAATGAGAGATTAGAACAGAGAGGTAATGTGGTATTATGAAGCATACAAAATTTAATGAGTTTTATTTTTATAATTGTGGTATTAGGAAGAACATATTGGGGTGCCCTTAGCACCACACTAAATTAATATGATAATACAAGTTGTCTCTGATATGTCACTTTTCAAGTTAGATTCAAAAATTGAAATAATTATTCATATTTGGATTCTAATCCTTCTCTACTAATTTATTTTAATCTATTTTCTCAATTTCTCTTCCATATCCTCTTATTCTAACAACATATACGTAAACACATCATTATTTCTTGCTCTTTATTTGTGTGTGTGTTTCAAAAGAAAGATATCTAGAGAGAAAGGTATTTTTTGGTGTGCAAATCCATGTATAAAAAGTTAGGATAATTTATAGACAGAAGCCTTAGTATTCTTATTTATTAACTGTTTAGTGCATTTATGGACTTAAATGTGCTATTGAAGTTTTAAAATCCATGAAAATAAAATAAAGAAATCACCAAATTTTCTATTGTGCGAAATGTCAATTCTTATTAAAAATCTCAATTTGGTTAAATTGAATTAGTCGCATAGTATAATTTTTACAATCTCTTTTATTATTTAGATTTTTATTCTACTCCTTTTCCATATTAATTTGGCAATGAAATTCTAATTAAGGAATCATGTATAAAGTATGAATTTATTCATACTTTGCACTTTTTATTTAATATAAAAATTACACTATTCCACTAAATTAAGGGGTGATGAATAGAGATTGAAACAAGGGTTGCAATTTCTATCAATTTTAATTATTTTCAGTAGTTTAATCAAACTGACTTTGTCGGTTTTTCTTAATTCTACTGAGCCTTCGAAAACTTGTGTCTGTATGAAGCCCTAGACAATACCCATTTTGTCCTCCTTCGAACTAAATCATGACTTATGCATTAATTACAGTGTCAATTGAAATCATGACTTAACATTAATAAACGAAATCAGTCACAAGTTATTCATTTGTTCCCATAAATCCTCTTTAATTATATGCTACAAATGCATGTTTGTCAACAGTAACTAATGGACATTTATTAAAGCATTTAATGTTAAGTTGCTAATTTTTAATTAGTAGTTGATTCATTTAAAATCAATCCCATTCATCCATTTGTCCATATCTAGTAAACTTATTCGAATTTCAATCTCATTTATTACCTTATTTTGCGTATAACAAGATTGTCATTCTGTGTAGTTACCATGTACATCCTACCTATAACTAGGAATCACTGCAATAATGCCTTCTCTTCCACTACAATTTCAATTCCCTCCCAATTATATGCTTTAAATTTAATATGAAAAGAAAATTTATCGTTACAAAATAAATTTAGTTTAAAAATCATGACTATCGCAAATGATTGGTGCTTATTTATTGTATACGATATATTTTGTAGAAATATATTTATTTTGCTTTACAGATCATTATAAAAAGATGATATTAATTACTAGGTTGACAATTTATAGTAAATATTCATTGCCTATTTCATGTTTTTCTTTCCTTTTGCAATAGAAGAGAATTAATTGTTGTGATTTATTATGCATTAGCGTATAATGTACCTATTATAATGAATTCTTCGTTTAATGCAGATATTTAATATTTCTACGTATTGATTTGACATTGAATAAAAACTACCTTATATTTGGATTTTATAGAGATTTGTTTCTTAGTTTACTACATTATAAGAATTATATATTGTCGTTGTTGTTAAAAATAAAAAATAAAGATTATGTTAAACGTAATGGATAATCCTTTTTTGGAAATGAATGAAATTTCTGCACAAATCAAGCAAGCCGCTTTCAAAATAGATAGAAGCTGGTATAAATGTTGTTTACAAAAATAAATATTGCATTAATTTACAATTACAATTCTTACAAATTGCATTAATTTACAATTACAATTCTCTATTCCCTATTAATTGTTTGGTCCCTACGGATTAATAGGCATAATTGACCCATTAATTCCTAATGATAAGTATTCTTAGTATTGATTTATTTCTTAAATTTGCGTTCTTAAAAGACTTGATCGCTGCTTTTCTATGAATCAGTAAAGCGCGACATTTAAATTAAATTCTGCAAGCATACATGTGTGTAGCATACAGGTCGAACACAGGGAGGTGTTATTAAAAATTATTATCTATTTATTCTTGGGCGAGTTAGACGAAGTTTGGAGTTGTTTTTTTTTTATGTTGTTGAAATTACTCTGAATCTAATCAGTATCAAATTCAACAATTGAAAAGAAAAGGAACAATTACTAGAAAAAGAGAATAACAACTAGAACAATATCAGAAATTAAAAGTAGGATTCCTGTTGAAACTAATCAACAGTGAATCGCTAAAAAGCAGTAATAAAAGACAATAACAATATGCATTCTACCCAAACCTAATTAGGTAGATAACACAAATTGTTATGAAATTAAAATAACAATAAAACTAGAAAAAAGAAAAGACTTTTATTAGAACAAAAGAGAATACAGAATAGAAAAATGAATGGGATTTACAATGGAACATCATGTATATTTATAGAGATGTAGACCAAATCCTAATCAAATCAATGACTAAATGGCCCTCTTTTCCCAAGAAGTAATATCATATCTCTTGCCTTCCTTGACCAAGCTTGATTGGAAAGCAAATCACGATGAATATCTTCCAAATCTTCCCTATCTTCCATGTGGCAAATTGATTGATTGATTGATGAGCAGATTGTATGTGATTAATTCTTCCAAACAAGGATACTCATTAGACTCCAAAGCCAACAAGGGATAAAATCTTCAAAATTGATCTTTTCTTGACAATATTTCTATCAGAAATTCTTTTAATTGGAAATTGGAAATTGAAAAATGAATGTTCTGAATTGATTTCCATGACTACTTCTGAAATGTCTATTAGTGAATATCATACATACACATGAATATGTATATATATATAATATAACACTAATTAATATATTCTTCATAGCAAAGGGCCAGTGTGAACGCGTTCTGTTCTTTGGCAAAAAGTGAGCTCAACGGGGATCGCACTCAGGTCTCTCAGTACAAATTTCCATGCAATTACCAGTGAGCTACTACGTCTTTTGTAATTGTGGTGGCTTTAATACGGGGAAGTAGCTTTTTATCTGTAGTTGGCCTTTAATTTGAAACGAAGGAGGCATTTCTTGACATCCTGTAAAAACATACAAAAGTAACCAAAGTATCATTTATTTATTTACAAAAGATAAAATATACGAGCATAAAATAAACACATTTCTATGTTAATCAAATACCCCCACACTTATCTTTTACTCGTCCTCGAGTAAAAAGAAAATGAAAAACTAACTAGATAGGTCGCACTTTCGTAGGAAACACGATTGCATTGAGCGCATGCAACAAGCCGTTAAACCTCTAGGTGTCCCTAGTAGGACGAGTGGTGTCTCGTGAGGGTTTTCAGCGGATACTACCCACAAAATCCAAATGCAGTATGCTATGATTCTAATGAAACTACATGAATGCAATGGACATATGCAAATAAAAACGAAAAATGAAAACACGACTTATTTCAGGAAAGTGGTACAACAAATTAAGTTAATAATTTCTAATCAGTTGATTTTATTTTAGATACCTCGACTTGTAACAAATTTTCAATATAAATCAAGTTTTCGAATGTTAAATTCCAGTTTAGCCAGTTAGTTCGGTCGATAACATAGTGCAGCCATGAAATAAATTCTTAGTTTGCTTGGCACAGTTTGTAAAGTGGTATTCTAATTTTCTCATGTATGGCTAGTCAAATCAATAAGGTCAAGAAGTGTTTGGGCATCATCGCTTATTCTTTATTCTATAAAATTTTAAGATTTATGATTAAGTACATGCACCTAACTTAGAAGACCAAGGTTTACCACCCATGCACTGCCTCGCGGACTAACGGAGAGTGGGTAAAGAGCTTGGCGGATTGTGCAGGCCGACTTTGACTTTGTCAACAAGGTGTCGGTAATCCTTAGGTGTCCAATCTCATAAAATGAGACCAAGATATTCCAACGCTGACTTTGTCAACAACATGTCGGATAGAGCTTGGCGGGTTTGCACACCAACGCTCGATATACAAGCAATGTTGGATACCCTTGGATTACTATTATCATTATTGAATTTATAAGCACAAAAAGAGAGTTACGCGAATTCAACTTAACACAACTTAGTTTTAAAGATTTGACAAGCCATTATAAGTATTTTAAGTCCTCCACTTATTTAAACAAAGTCTACAATATAGAATAGATTTAATGGTCATCACCTAAGAATCTCCCTATGTACCGGTTACACTATTATCCCTCAAAATTAAACTTTTCATTATATTTCTTATTCGATCTAAGTTGGGAGAAAAAAAATACTATCAACTGGCTAAAAATTGTAAACTTATTTTGTTGTATCAATTGAAAATGAGTCGTATTTTCCAAAAAAAATAAATGGTATGTTACTACGATATAAAATGTATGATGTTCCTTCATGAAAAGAAAGAAAGAAAAATCAAAAGAATGCAATGCAGACTCCCCCCTCCCCCCACACTAGAATTATACAGTGTCCACACTGTGAACGTTTCCTAAATTTGAAAGATCGCACCCAAAGGTGAATGAGATGCAGAATTATTTGTAGAATGAAATGCAATCTAACTATATGTAAGAATGGATCATATGTACAATGATATATGTGTTTGCGGTGCACGCGATGCAAAGAATACCACCATCTTTTCCCCCCACACTTGGTTCTTGCCCTATGAGTCCCATTCCCACTATGTCTAGACATGTTTTCTAACAAGCAAAGGTTTTTGAAAACCGTCTCATCTTTATACCTCGATTTGTAGTCCAGGAGATAAATATCCAGGGTCGTCCTAACATGAAGTTTTTCAACAAAGCTAGCATTCCAAAAATAGTTCATGTGTTCAACAAATTTGTCAGTGTAATTTTTCAAAAATTTGTGATTGTATATAAATTCAGTGAAATTTAAAATCTGAGTGTTGTTCAGGAGTATGTGATCACCTTTCTCAATTTCATTACTGGAAAACATGTTTTCGACACTGACAATTTCAAGTTCGTTTGAAATTTCCTCAAAGTTAAAATTTTCGAACTCGTGACTTGAGTCTACGTCTTCCTCATTTGGCAACTCATCCTCGTACAATCCGAAAAATTCATGTTCATTAAAATCCATTTCCACTTCTGAGTTTTTGAAAAATTCACCATTTTTATTTGGTGCAATTTCAAAGATTTCAAGTTTCTCGTAGTCTGAACAAGAAGGATCAAAATCCAAGCTTAAATCTTTTTCCCGAAAAGAGTTGAAATCCAAATCATTTTTTGAATTTTGAAAATTTTCATCAAGATGATTATTCTCAATTTCCAAAGTCGTTATTTGAAAATTTTCAATGTCAGTAGAAATTGGATTATTTTCTGATTCAACGCTCATTTGATTTTGTTGCTCTTATTGTTCTTTATAAGATGCCATTAAACAAAGAAGTTCATCCATCTTTTTATTTAGCCTTTCCGCCCTCTCATCAAAATTACATTCTTCAGATTCGTTGATTTGAGAGCTCTCGCTTTGGATTTCTTGATTTTCAAAATAGTTTGAATTTTCAGAAAATTGAAATTGAGATTGGAAATCATTTTGATTTTGAAAATTAGGTTCGTAACCAAAATTATTAAAATTGGTGGGAAAATTCCAATTTTGGTCATTCTCAAGATGTGGATATGGGTTGTAGTTTTGAAAATTTTGATCGATTTGAAAATCATTTTCAAAATTATTTTCGAATTAGTTTCCAACCCCATATTGATGTTGATCAAAGGTACGTTGCGATTCAAAATCGTTTTGATGTGGATGTGGCCCATAATCGAAGTTATTGAAATTTAAATTGAAATCGTCGTTTCGATTATATCTATGATTTTGAAAATGTTGGTCAGTTGGAAAATTGTTGACATTAGGCTCACGAAATTTTGGAAAATCTTGTTTCATGAGTTGCAATTCATTCTCATATTCTTCAAGAGGACGTCTACTCCGACTATTATCCCACATTTCTCTCAAGGATTTTTTTGAATTAGACATTTGAATGAAGTCAGGGTAAGACATAAATTATTCTCACTTCAAAATAGTATAAAAGAACGAGTTGTGCTCTATTAATTTACTGACTCAATTGGAAGGGGGAAGAGGGTCTTATGGTCGTTCACGTATAGTATAAAACTAAGGGATACGACCAATGTTTTACGGGTAGTATGCAACCTCTTTTGCTAATAGTTCAATAAATTGAACTACTATATATCCGCGATCCAATTATACGAGACAGTTGACTTCACAGAACACCACTTTTCAATTATATTATTTTGAAATATCTAATCTCGTTTTAGAATTGAAAAACGACAGGAAAGATGATTTAGTTGTGGAAATTCGTTTCTCACACACAGATTCAGAATTATCAGCCACAGAACAGTCGCGGAATAATAACAGAAAATTAAAATATTTTACAAGCAAGCCGCTGCCCCTGCAGAAGATTTTTACAAGCAATTTCGATATTTTCAAAGCAGCTTCAGCACCTGTAGAGTTTAGAAAAATATTACCGTGGGGTATGGCTGTCCGTCCAAAGCAATCTGAGTACTGCTAGTGGTTCCAATCTTAGTGTTTGCAATTTGTTTGTTTTTCGTTTGTTTGAACTCTTCACTTCAAAGTTGGCTTTTGATTCGAAACTCTTTTTTTTCTTTAAAAGAAAACCAAGGGGTAGAAAATAAAGAAAAGGAAACAAAAACAAAATGAACCCTCAAGCAAAGAAAAAAAATAAAAAAGAATAAACGTAAACCAAAGCCAAGTATTATCCTCAAAATATAAACCCTCTCGAACCAATTAAATTAGAAAAAAAAAATATAGGCTCAACTTCCTTTTGGTTTCTCAAGGCAATCCCACTTTCCAAAGAAAAACAAAGTCCAAATACCCTTGAACAATCAACACGCCACCGCACCTTTTTTTCATATACATATATAAACTCCGATCCACTTCCTGAAAGTATAACTCACGCCTCCACAAAAAAAAAAAAAAAAATTGTGACAGCAAATAATTTCCCACAATTCACGCCCTTTCTTTGTTTCCAAAACCAACGCAAGTTCCCAACACTCTGTTAATTCCTCAAAATTACACACACATCAAAATTGCAATGGACCAAACAAAAAAACCTTGCCCCCCTTATTTCCTTGTTCCCCAAATCAAATAAGAAGATAGAAAATTAAACGCAGTTCCTTTTCTTTTCCGGATTCACTCAGACGTTGATTCCCGTTCTTTCCGAAATTGATAAGTTTTGGGTTCACAATCAGGTAGGCGGTTCTACGGTTCAGATCTGGGTTTTCTTGGGTATTCGAGACGGCTTCTAGGGAGATGATGGCTGCTCTCGGTTTCGGGTTGAACGATGAGGGCAGTTCGGTAGGTAAGGGCAAGTTGCGAGATTGTGGAACAGTTTTGCGTCAACTTTTGGTTTTTGTGGACGGTTGCGAGGTTGTTGTTTTTTGTGGAGAAAAGTTTATGGGGTTATGATGTGGTGAACAGAGCAGTTGGTGGGGATGAGGTGCGGATTTTTGGAAGAACTTGGTATAAGAGGGGCGCAGCACTTTAGAAGATGGTGATGGGGTTCTGGACTGTTGGTTTGGCAGAACGTGGGTGGGGATTGTTGTCGTGAAGAATGGGGATTTGGTATGACTTATGCGTGAGGTCTGAAGGGATGATTTTTGTGTGGACCTTGTGATGCGTGATTTGGAGGAGGTTGTTAAGATGATGCAGGGTTGCGAATGATGATTGTTTTTGGGGAGATTTGAGAGGCAGAACTTGGACGTGGTTTAGCCAGAGATGGGAAAAAGAAAAAGGGAAACTGTATATATATTTTTTTTTGTTTCCTTTTTTTTTGGAAAGAATTGTAACAAAGGAGGGATGTAGTTATGGACGTTGTGATGTGGGTATGCTGGTATGAGGTGATCAACGTGGATGTGAATTGGGGTTCTGGCGGTTTAATTAACCATATCAATTCTTGTCTAATTTATTTATTCTTCTTAATCAATTAATTTGTTAAATTTAACCTTCTTACTGTTGACTTATGATCCCTGTTACAAAGTCGGTTTTCCCACCGTTATGCGGTTATACTAGTGTAGTTTATTAAGTTGAATTATTATTATACAAATCAGTTATTGAATTCTTATATTGGTATTGACTATTGAGATCATTTATTTTTGGATGTTAGGAAATTTAACGTTATTGGTTTTGTGGAGAAAAAGAAAGACTTGCGTTACTTCAAACAATTATGGTAGTTGAAAGAATTGACATTTTACATGAATTAATGGTGTAAATCTCGCAAGATTACAAATATAATTACATACAATTATGGCATCCACGTATAAGGTAAGGAATCAAATTCAAAATTTAGGAAGGTAATTGATAATTAAGGTGTAGTGACGAAGATTCCATATTAGGCCTTAATTAGAATTAGTGATATCAATGTTATATTTATTGGGTGATATGAATTATGGATAAGCCATAATGACGCAAGGTCAGTCAAGGGACATACATAATGGTTTTCCTTCCCAATAAGAAGTATTAAATTACCAGAAGAATTTCCATGCAATTTCAGCTAGAGAGCCATTTGGAAAAGCCTGCCTGGAGATAGAGGATGTGAAGCCTGCCTTAAATGTGGTATTAAATAGTCGAAGTATGGATATTTTCCCTTTTTAGGTATTAAGCTACCTGGATGTTATTTCTATCATAGCTAGATATTTATGATGTTGGGTTTATGGATTTAGAAATTCTAACTTGGGAATGGAAGGTCTAAAACGACGGGAGGCCTTTCTCTACGAAGGTCATAAATAATCAAAGTCCTTACCTTATATAAAGCAACAAATGACTATAATTATTTGCGTCAGACACTTTCTTATTTGTTGGATATACTGCCCAAGTACTAAAGTAAGAAGGCTCGATGTTTTTATTCACCAGAATTTATTGGTCTGAGTCCCCCTCATTACAATATGTATGTAGAAGGAGCTAGAGTGGTGTTGAAGTTGGTGTTTGAAGATAGAGTTTTCTTGGCTTGTAGTAGTTATTGTTACTATATTTTAATATTCTAATTGTATTAATGATATGTGGATAAATGTTGTAATATTTGACTAATACGATGTTTTGTAATATTCGCACATTTGAAAATGGCTTCAAATGAATGTGCATAATTTTATTATTCCATTTTTTTTTGCTTGCGATGTAAGGCTGAAAGCTTAGTTGTTGCTCTATACTATTATTTATTAAACTGTGACAGACCTTGAAATAGGTTTACTTTTCGATGGGCCTTTCCTAGATCAAAATTTAGGCTTATTCTAGGTTGGGTTATTACGCTCTCTTTTCCCTTTATTGTAGACAAAATCAAAGAAAATCCAATTCACTTCCTTTAATCCTAAATTTACTATCTACTGGATGAAACAATATAAAGTTGGATCCTTTGAACTTATAAGGCTAAGATCTTTAAATTCATGTCGGTTATGTTGAGTGTGACCTCCATTTGAATTGACAAATAGTTTTGCCTAAATCGGGGGCTTAGTTTTTGGGTTGATTAAGGTGGTTTTAGGCAAACCAGGGAAGGGATATTTTGAAGTTTGTCATGTAGAAGAGCAGGTTTAGTGAAGTTTTGTTAGTGTACAGTCGTTTGGGGAAGAATGCGACATATGGGTCACATAAGGAGGCTTCCAGGTCATGATGGCCTTGGTAATGTTGAGTTTGAAGTTGGGGACGGGTCGGATGGACATTTTGACGTGGTATTTGTCAGTGTTGTCGAATTTGGATTTCACACAAAATCATAGGATAGATTTAGCATAGAGACATGCATATGCATGGTTGGTTGTGTGTATGTTGTGGTCGGGCATGGTAAAGTATATTTTGGGGAGACAAGAAAAAATTATTTAGGATGTTATATGTGTTTTAATTGAGTGATTAATTAGTTTTATTAATATGCTATTTTATGAAATGAATATCTCATCCATTCGAGGTTTAATTTCGATGAGGTATCTTGTATTAGACTCGTGGGATTATTATCTATTGGAGTTGGATTCATCAAATTTGAAGCTAGTGAAATTTAAAAGAAAAAATCGAATGTTATTTAATTATAGATCAAACCAGAATGTGAAAGCGTCGACTTTAATTTATTCACCTCTATAAAATTCTATGACATCTTGTTGCTATAAATTATTACTGTATGTTTGGATGGTAATTTATATATTGTTTGATTATTTGTTTGGATTTGATTTCGCTTGCTAGTTAAAGACATAAATAACTTTCATTTTGCGGGGAATATAAGACAAAGGAGTAGAAGCTTATGTAGTGAAAAGGTTGCTATGGAACACTTTGAAATATAATATATATACATATATATGTGTGTGTGTGTGAGATTTATAAGGGACTTTTGTAGAGGCATTGAAGAATTTATCATAAATATTGATTTACTTATATTCTTATATTGCTTACATTGACATTTGGTTGAAATATCTATGACATACAGTTTGATTTGAATAATTGTCCAAACAGGGATTATCTATACCATCACTTACAAAATATCATCTCCTTAAACCTTTTTGTGCAATGAAAATGTGCTTGTTTTACAAAATAAACGTTTAGCTTGTTTTTTTATTTTTGAAATTATTAAAAAAAATATTTTCATGTGATTTTGAGAACTTTGAAATAAAGGGTATGTGTTGTTCAATATTTATAAAAGGAGACAAACTTTATCAATAATCTTTTTAGATTATTAACGTTGTTTTAAATTTATAAAAGGATTATATGTTTGATTCAATTTCCTTCGACGATTTAAATGTTGTTTTAAAATTTATAAAAAATAGTATAAATTAGACTAATTTTTTGGATGAATAATTAAAGTGGTTTTACATCAATAAAGGAATTATATGATCTATCCTTCGGTATTATTAACATTGTTTTCAGTTTACAGCAGTATTACAAATTGATTTATTCTCTTTCGAGATAATAAATGTTGTTTTAAAGTTATAAATTATAGTTTATGAATGAGATAAAACTTTTGAAAGAAATGTTAATAAATATATGTGTAAAATATTTTGGGTTTATAGTAAATAACGTATTAATGTCATTGGTATTTTTACACTTCTATTTAATATACATGGGAGCGTAAATAGCACTTCAAAGTGAATACTTTAAAGAGTGTTTTAAAATTATTTTTACAAACAATTGTGATGTGACAATCAAACACTGTGAATCAAATGTTCTATAATTTTAGTTCATTTATAGAAAATGTTTAGTCAAAAACTTAGAACTAACCATTGAGGTACTTTTTCAATTCATAAAGTTAAGACGTTTATCGAATCAAGATAGGAAGCAAGAATGCCCTAACTTAGCCATCTTCATTGTTCCACAAAGGGAAGCACTAGTTAGAATCAATGAGTTATGATAAGTATAAGAGGTTTAATTTTAATAAATAATCTCATTTTACTATCCGCGATAGTCAAATCATCGACTATCTATTTTACTATCCTTTTTGCACTTCGTCGATTCAAGAAGTTTTATTTCTCATTTAAGGCATTTAAACTCTCATTATTATCAAAGTTAAGAATGATGTCGAGTCAAGTTAAGCAGTAACACTACCTTAATTCATGCAGCTTGTTTGCCTTCCTTAGGTAGTATGAATTTTTATAGTTAATCCATCATCTGTCAATTGATAACTTCCTTTATTCTTCCTCTATCTATGATGATTTATTATATTTTTTACCATTGGCATCCAACATAAGAGAACTACAACCAAAGCGTGAGTAGGAGCCAAACAACGTAGCTAACACCCATTATCGTATGTTCACATTTGCCTAAAGGAGTTTTCGATATGCATCCATTGATGTGAAATATTCGGATTCTCTTGTGCTTCTTGGAAGTTTCGAAGATTGACATGTGTGTCTGGAGGTATACTTTTGGTGTAGGTGGTGTACTCTTAAAGTTACGTTGGATGAATTCCTTTTCGTATTTGATTCAAGTATCTGAATCATTAACTTAAGTGCATTAAGTTTAGATTTGTGCTCTTCTCTATGTTCATTATATTTGACCATTCTTTATTTTTGGATTTTAATTTTGTCTATATTTATCCTTTCCTTCTTGGATTATGGCTTTAATTTTTTCTCCACTCCTTTATCTATGGAAATTGTTCTTATGAAGTAAAATCTAATCTTTGTTTAGTGTTGTGATTTCACAAAATTATCACATGTTCACTGTATTTCTTGATTTTTCTCATGCTGGTTTTCTAGACAAATCCAAACATTATTTTATTATAATAATCAGACTAGGTGAAACATTTTTTTTCATATTTTCATAGGTAGGACATAGAGCTTATACATTAAAGATGGATGTTTATCAACCATAATATTATATTCCTGTAGTATTATTTAGTATTCTCATCAACAATTGTGAGGTTGGGAAATTTTAACTGTCTAGTCGATGAGGTTTGTTTATAACACTGACATATCAAGTATTTTAGAGTGACAATTTTAATGTTTTTTACTATGTTAAATTTTGTTGCTCCGCCATGAGATTATGCTTGCATGTTATTTTTATTTATTTTACCATAATAATATGCCTTTTCGGCTACTGGATGTTCCGGTACGTAAATATCATCGACAAATTAGTGTCGATTTCCGAAGGTTGAAATGGAGGGATAATACATTTAGTATTAGAGATGAAGATTAACCGAGGACCTTAGTTTTGGCAGGGTAATGTCATTTGAGATAGGGAAATGACATACTAGAATGATATGAGAGTATTACAAATACAAAAGTGCATTTTTTGAGAATGCTGATTATGGATCTTAAGGCTACATTATTAATTAGGGCTGTCAATGGGTCGTGTCGGGTCGGGTTCGGGTCGGGTCAAGTCGGGTTCGGGTTGATTTATAAACGGGTCGGGTCAACCCATTTATTAAACGGGTCATATATTCCCAACCCTAACCCGACTCGTTTATAAACGGGTTGACCTGACCCAACCAACGTAACCCATTTAACTAAATGGGTCGTGTTGGGTCGGGTTTACCCGTTTGACCCATTGATAGATATTGCCTACTAATATAAGCAAGAAAAGAGCCAAATCACCAACATGCACACTGTTATATAATCACCAACATGTAACAAGTTGCAAAGTCACCAACAAACAACACATATATAAAGCATGAAATCACCATATCTAAAAATCATTTTCTATACATAAGTATATATTCCCGTATTGCATAAATTAAAGACTACCAGTATGGAAGAAATACAGTTGTTATAATTAAAATATAACTAACAACATACAAGAATAAATTAGTAAAATATAACAGCTTACATATACGAGCATATTGATTACTACATACATAAAAGACCAACAATATGGAAGAGATACAACATATAATCGGGTTTGGCGGGTCAAAATCGGGCTAACGGGTCAACCCTAAACCCACCCGTTTATAAATGGGTCAAATTCGGGTTGACCCGAAAATGACCCGCTAACTAAACGGGTCGGGTTAACCTGCTAATTTCGGTGTGGGTTTCGGATCGGGTCACGGGTCGTATAGGAAATTGACAGCCCTATTATTAATACAGGGGGTGAATAGTGCTTCCTTACTCATATGAATATTTTTAATCTTTCAAATTCCCTTACCAGACGCCGAGAAAGAGGACCTATATTAACATATGGAATAGGAATAACATCCTGTAACAACCCGAATTCCGACAGACCGAATTTTTATAAGAAACTCCAAACTAATGAAACTCTAATTGGCTTATCTAGTATCCTATAGAAAAGACAAAGATAATAATTGTACCAGAGCTCAACAAACATCTCACAATGGAATGAATAAAATATAATATAATCAAATATAGTCTTACCAAAGTGATAATACTTCCTAACCAGTATCCAGTGTTATCATATCTCTGCCATAAACCTAACGTGTGAGAGTGTTATGAGGAGGGGGTCAGAACACAAAGTTCTAGTAACTGGAAAAATTATATATCTAAAATTACCCTACATAAACCATTCAGTTAGGTTTTCTTATTTATTAGGTTGTTTAGGTTACCAGCGCTCAAGGATCTATACTCACGTCGAACAACGTATAGACCTTCATATTACTACGCCTTGTTACTACACAGAACCACCATCGATATGCCACGTAAGCATATGAACTTCCATATCCAAACTCCTCGGTCGAATTAAGTCTCAACACGGAGTAATGCTGTAACGACTCGTACTTTTACGGATAATAAGTAATTTATTTAATTATTTAGATAAAGGTTTGGTAATTTAAAATGACCATAATTAAATAATATTGAATATTTAATTAAAATAAATAATATAATAATATTTTTAATTTCTGAAATAGTCAGAAATATTGGAATTCATAATATTGTATGAATCGGATCTTTTATAATCTATAATTTAGTTTAGAGTTGAATTATATTATCGAATATATTATTTTAACGACAGTTGAACGTGTAATTATATTATAATTAAAATCGAGCTCGAAATGGCGCGACAGTTCGCTATTTGGCGATTTGAACTTCAACTGAATATACAGGGTCCGTTTTAAATCGAATTTCAGTGAAACAAGAAATGTTGGGAGTTGGTGAAGTATATTTTTCTAATGAAAGAGGAAAATCAGGATTTCATTGTGTAGATTTTGATTTATGTCCAAATCAAATTTTAAAAAAGTCGCTATGGAATTTGTAATGACCCGGGATTTCGGTCAACTAATTTTAAATATTTAATCTAGATTTAAATATTGAGTTAATAATATAAATGAATTATTTATATTAAGGTATCAATTCTTAGTAATCAATTTCGATTTAATATTTAAAATATTAAATTATTAGAATACGAAAATGGATTTAGTTGCATTCAAAATTTAATTTGAATTAAATAATGTTCAAATAATTTATAGGAAATTTTATTTGAATTTATAACGATAATTGTAACACCCCACCTCCACTAGGGTCACTCACAAAGGGAATGCACTAGGTTTGGTGAAGCATTATCGAGGTAAACATGCACAGAAATATTACAAGACAGAACATATAAAACAGCGGAAGTAAAACAAATTTCATTACTTCATAAAAACATCAAGGTCTAAAGCCTTTTACATCAGAGTACATAAAAAACCTGTCTTGCAAATAGTAAAGAAGCATAAAACCTTTTCATAAATTATTCCCCAAGTAAAACAGTAAGGTAGCCATAGCCAAGAAAAGTCCAAGCCATGCATGATGACCTTCAAGCAGAGGAAGTCCGAACTAAATAACAGTGTTTCCTCCCTGAAAACCTTGGGGGGGGGGGGGAACGGAAGACAAAGAGGCGAAACAAAACGGGGTCAGTCATTAAGACTGGTAAGTCCTATCTACTTCCAGTATAAAAACAGGTAAAGGTAACATGACATGCATAAACTGGAAGTAAACATAAGGATGACGACAAGATAGATAAGCTAAACCAAGATAACCGGATGAACTACTGTAGCAAGATAAACTAAGGTATCATGATAAACTACGGTGTCAAGATAAATCAAGGTATCACATCGTCAGGTTTCTATCAAGTATACTATCCCAAGGTATCTATCATGTATAGCATCCCACAGTATCTATCATGTATAACATCCCAAGGTATTTATCATGTATATTTGCTCTGCACCTCTCGTACTAGTATCCCAACCTACGTCATGTGTTAACTATGAATGTCCCTTGCCCAATGTCATGCAATGGTCCATGTCAACCTAATATATAACATATGTAGGTTTTCCCAGCTCGTATGTTTCTTTCCATGTATAAGTTCAGTCCTTTGCCGTAGGCCATACGGGCTTTCCCATGTAAACGTTTTATCCTTGAGGTTATTTTGGACTGCTACCCTTGATCTGGTTATGTTTTCTTACCATGAACTATCGCGTGTTCACTTAGGATTTATGCGACCTAGGACCACTAGGGATTATGCTACCTAATGAACGTTTCCGTGTCTCGGTTTGGGTTCAAGCCACCTAGGGCCACTAGGGATTATGCCACCCGTCAACCGCGCCCTTTATCCCACGTATGTATCGTGAATCGTTTTCCATGTCTAAACGCACATGTACCCCAATGTGCCATCCGAGTTCCGTGCCAGGGCAAATCAAGAAATACGGAACTCGGTCGGGAGCTTTAAGTCGTCTGCTGATGCAGATATCAAGGTCTGTTTTGTATCCATGGCTATGGTCCCACGTGACCCCTCCCTCAACTACTGAAAGGCAATCCAAGAAAAATCATGTATGAGAACTACATCCCGGCCCCACTATAGCCCCACTTTCCTATGGGCCAACCTCACCCATGACTCGATAGCAAGAACATGGTCTGTTGGGAGTTCTCTGCCTTTCCGTTCGTACACGATTGACTAAAGATGGTAGGTAGTCGGCGACATGCTATCCAGGGCAAAAACAAGTATCGTTGACTCCACGCTAATCCATCCCAGTCTTTAGGTCGCTCGCAAAGCAACCAAGGCATACTCTTGGCTCTTCTACCGCACACCTTAACCTCTGTGAGGCCAGGTTTCATGGACCATCTGCCTCCTCACAGAGGGATACCAAGAGTACCCTCACGTCCCCAGAAGCTACCGCTTCGTCACCCAGCTCGCTGGAGCTTTTTATCTAAGTCAGATAAGTCGCTCCTCTTCGTATACTAAGCGATGACCTACCGTATCAGGTTACTCATCTATTTATGAACTAGTCCCATGTCCTTGGCTAAGAATTATTACTTAGTTATCCTTAACTAAGGTTTACCACTTAGCTTCTTTTCCCGTGATCCTTGTTAATCCCGGTTTTCCACCTAGTCCCCTGAACTAGGGTTTTATCTAATGGGTTAAGTATTGTTGTTTAAGTTCATGACTTAACCTGCCTACGAATCATGTCAAGATTTGGCTAAGTATACAAGTCCAAGACCTAGCCCTACAAGTCGGTTAAGTATACCAAGAAGCTCATGACTTAACCCTATTCAATCATCAAGTCAAATTGGTTAAGTACTTGTTTATCTCAACCCTATCAGATTATCGTGTTAGATTGATTAAGCATAGATTATCTTAATCCCATCAGATTATCGAGTCGGATTGGTTAAGTATGGGTTATCTTAACCCCATCCACTAATCGTATTACAATGGTTAAGTTTATTTAAAAGGTCTTGTGACTTAACCCTATCGGGTCCGCATATTAGATTGGTTAAGTATAGGTTACTTAACCTCATCAAATCATCATGTATAATTGGTTAAGTATAAGTTACTTAACCCCATTAAATTATCATGTTAAGTTGGTTAAGTATTGGTCACTTAACCTCATTGAATTACCAAGTTTAGATTGGTTAAGTACTTAACTTAACCCCATCGAATTACCGTGTTTAGATTAGTTAAGTGTAGGTTACTTAACCCCATCTAATTACCGTGTTTAGATTAGTTAAGTGTAGGTTACTTAACCCCATCTAATTACCGTGTTTAGATTAGTTAAGTCTAAGTTACTTAACCCCATCTAATTACCAAGTCGGATTAGTTAAGTGTAAATTACTTAACCCCATCCCCTAATTGTCTTATATGGTTAAGTGTCATTAAGAGATCAAGTCTGGTTTAACTTAACCTACCCATTCATGTCATATCGGTTAAGTGTCATTAATCAAATTTACTTAACCTTATCATGTGGCATTAATTAAATTAATGCACTTTTAACCTCTCACATTAGACCTTGTTGTGGTTACTAGTTAAGCCGGGTGGGTCCGGGTAGATTTACACCACAACCTAGTCTAACCTCGGGTTTTAAGTTCTATGTGACCAACTACTCACATTGAGTCCTATTGCTTGTAGCCACTAGTTAAGTCGGGCGGGTCCGGGTAGATTTAAGCAACAAACTCAACCAAACCTCGAGTTAGCCACATTCATGTTTGGTCTAGTGTCATGTTACACTTTCAACCCACACATGTCTAGTTCAAGTTCCATGTTTTCCTATGTGTCATGACCACATTTAAATGTATCATGAATGTCATGTTCTCATGTAAACCCCATGTCAAGTTTTCATGTCATATTCACGTTTTTTCCTAAGCTACCCAAATGTATTTCCAACCCAAGTGGAAGCTAGTCACATAGTAAGGATACTATGCTACATATTGGCCCCAACACATGCACGATGTCAAAAAGCGATTGGCCACAAACATGCATGGTATCATAAGGGGTTTGGCCTCAAAATATGCATAGCATCATAAGGGGTTTTTGGCCTCAAACATGCATAATGTAACAACGAGATTAGCCACAAACATGCATAGTATCATAAGGGAATTTGACCACAAACATGCGTAGTATCATAAGGGAATTTGGCCACAAGCATGCATGATAACATAAGGGAATTTGGCAACAAACATGCATAGTATCATAAGGGAATTTGGCCACAAGCATGCACGATAACATAAGGGGTTTGGGTTCATTTACATGCATAAGCCCCAAAGTCAAGTCTTTGCCAATGTTTCACAAGTCAATTGGTTCCCAAAGATTCATGCTAGCATTCCATAGATAAAGATTCAAACTTGCAAGATATACTAGGTTAAACATAACATAAGTGGCATGATTTAGTCACTAAGCATAGCCCAAAGTCATAGGTTCAAGCAAAAGAGGCATGACAAGGTTCATATAGGCTAGCATACTTATGTTTCATCTCATTTTATCCCATGTCACATTAGAACCACCGTTAGAATCTACAAGTAGCTAGAACTTACCTAACGTGGCAAGAGAAAGATCACGAATCGTCTTGACCAAGAAAGGTGGCTCCTTTGTTGAAGAATCGTCATGAAACTTGCATAGCAACGTTGATTCACTCCCTTGATTTGATGTAGCAAGCTAGCACCTTTGATTCAGATCCGATTTGAATGCATGAGCTCTTGGAATTGGAGATGGAGGCCATGATCAAGATAGATTTTGGTGGCACTTCGTGGCATGAGTGATTTGTGAGGGTTTAGGGTAGGCTTAGGGGTCTTTTTATAGAGATTAGGAGTAGTTTAGGCCATAGGATAAGCCCTAGGATAGATCTGAGCCCTCAAAATCCGTCACAAGCCTCCAAACATGTCTTGAGAAACAAGTCAGGTGCACCCAGGCCCAAATTGGCCGACCACCCAAGTCGACAGGGGTGTCGACTGGGCAGTCGACACCACCTGGGGTGTGTCGACTCTCCAGTCGACTTGGGGGTGGCGTGAATTTTCCCGCCTCTTCTGCTTGGCTGAATTTGAAATCTGAATTCAAATTTGAACTGTTTTTGAGCTTAAAATTTTCTGAAAACTTTGACGGGCCATAACTTGGTCATACGGACTCCGATTTTCAAAAACTCGGACTCTATTTCGCGTATTTTTCCGAGACGAACGCAATGGCGCAACCCGTTTCTCCTTATTCAGATTTTATAATTAAATTCTGCCATGATTCTTGTCCTAGCATGTTGTAAAAATCCGGGTTGTCACATTCTCCCCAACTTAAAGGATTTCGTACCCGAAATCTCCAAGTTAGGAAGAACGTATCCTACCATCCATCATCCATCTACTCAAAACATCATCCACAGGCCACCATGGTCCTTAAAAGATTCCTATTGCTTTATGAACACATGTAGAAAGTGTGTGTATATGCTCCTTAGCTAATGCTAATGATTAGGCCTGAATGATCTTTCTAATGCAAAATATGTTAGTGCTATGAGTCCAACATGTATGCAAATAGTCCTAGTCATATAAACACTATATGCGTGCACAAACATTCATTCATATGCAACATCCGCATGACAAAACATTAATTTTCAAACAAGTATAAATACTCGTGCATATGCAATGCAAAATGTGAGTGCGTCGATCTAGTATCTAACGTGTATTCGCGCATCCACGAGCAACCACTTGCAACCATTTGCAACCATATCGATCATAACATGTTTCAAATACATGTTTACATCCATAGAGTTCTATCTAAGGTTCCCAAGATAAGATCGAGGAGATAAACAAGACAAACTCCTTATGGGGTTTGCAACAGAAACAGAACCGAGAGGATATCCACCAAGCGATAGCATGCAAGCAAGCTCTACAGGAGAGCCAGGGATCAACGATATACTCTTACAAAGAGACATGATGCGCGCGTCTAAGCCGCATTTCCTTGAGCTTAATTCCAGTGTGCCTTGACTGCCTTTGACTTCATGATTTCGTAGCTCTTTGATTCCTATTTCCAAGGTATGAGTTGGAACTCATTTCACTGTCGCCTCTCGTTCCATTTTCATTTATTCTTTCCCTAGTATACTTGGCTCAACCATATCTACGTACTCATGCAAGCTCTCCAAAATTCACTAGTGAATTCTGGATCTCATTTACTAATGCCAATCCATGTTACCACGTGCACTTACTAGGGTGATTCCTAAAACCCATGCTCAAGCGGAATGAACCATCCGTCTTATTGGCAAACGTTACTCGATTGGATCAGAGATTTCCGATAAATGCATCAAGAGATTCTAGGTAACTAACCATGACAGAACCCGAAAGGTTACATGAGACTTCGAGGGTATTACCAAGGCAAGTTAAGAGTTTAACTACCCTCCTTTCAAAACCGAGAATGGCATCCCTTATTGGATAACCACTTCATCCTTAGAATCCATCCATAGCTCATCAATAGAGCATTTCTTATAATCTCAACACCTGGCATAGACGTTCTCAAATCCAAACAAGTCATGAATAATTGGACCGACCCTCCAACCAGATTTTGGGACTTAAAGTGGGATCCTCTACCATGCTAGTACTAAGGTGCAGAGACTTATGACTTAAATGATGCGATGATTAAAACAAAGTCTAGACGGGATGATAGAAAAGAAAGGCTAGACCTTTAACAGAAACGGTACCATCCTTCTTAGGTACGCTTGAAATGAGAGCATATTATTGCCCTCTCGCTGATCTTATCCTTGTCTTCCTTGATGGATCAAGCCATACCAACAAGTTGCTTATCCTGAAGCTCCCATCCTTTATCCTTGTTCTCACTATCCTTCCTTATAACGCGACAACAGGTTTCTCGAGATCTCCCTCCATCATACGGAAAACACTTCGTAGCACGAAAAGATTAGTCGCAGTTAAAACTACTGTGACTACAGGTGGAGGAAAGAAAGGAAAAGAGACTCGATCAAGGAAACAAAGATAGTGCTAATGGCTTTAGGGGAATAGCTTTTAAAAACTTTTCTTGAAAAATGCTTCTTTGTAAATGGTTTTTCAAATAGTTTTCAGAAGGTTTTGAAAACTTTTGCCCAGTCTGGTAACCTTCTGCTCTGATACCAAATGTAACACCCCACCTCCACTAGGGTCACTCACAAAGGGAATGAACTAGGTTTGGTGAAGCATTATCGAGGTAAACATGCACAGAAATATTACAAGATAGAACATATAAAACAGCGGAAGTAAAACAAATTTCATTACTTCATAAAAACATCAAGGTCTAAAGCCTTTTACATCAGAGTACATAAAAAACCTGTCTTGCAAATAGTAAAGAAGCATAAAACCTTTTCATAAATTATTCCCCAAGTAAAACAGTAAGGTAGCCATAGCCAAGAAAAGTCCAAGCCATGCATGATGACCTTCAAGCAGAGGAAGTCCGAACTAAATAACAGTGTTTCCTCCCTGAAAACCTGGGGGGGGGGGGGGGGGGGGAAACGGAAGACAAAGAGGCGAAACAAAACGGGGTCAGTCATAAAGACTGGTAAGTCCTATCTACTTCCAGTATAAAAACAGGTAAAGGTAACATGACATGCATAAACTGAAAGTAAACATAAGGATGACGACAAGATAGATAAGCTAAACCAAGATAACCGGATGAACTACTGTAGCAAGATAAACTAAGGTATCATGATAAACTACGGTGTCAAGATAAATCAAGGTATCACATCGTCAGGTTTCTATCAAGTATACTATCCCAAGGTATCTATCATGTATACCATCCCACGGTATCTATCATGTATAACATCCCAAGGTATTTATCATGTATATTTGCTCTACACCTCTCGTACTAGTATCCCAACCCGCGTCATGTGTTAACTATGAATGTCCCTTGCCCAATGTCATGCAATGGTCCATGTCAACCTAATATATAACATATGTAGGTTTTCCCCAGCTCGTATGTTTCTTTCCATGTATAAGTTCAGTCCTTTGCCGTAAGCCATACGGGTCCCATGTAAACGTTTTATCCTTGAGGTTATTTTGGACTGCTACCCTTGATCTGGTAATGTTTTCTTACCATGAACTATCGCGTGTTCACTTAGGATTTATGCCACCTAGGACCACTAGGGATTATGCTACCTAATGAACGTTTCCGTGTCTCGGTTTGGGTTCAAGCCACCTAGGGCCACTAGGGATTATGCCACCCGTCAACTGCGCCCTTTATCCCACGTATGTATCGTGAATCGTTTTCCATGTCTAAACGCACATGTACCCCAATGTGCCATCCGAGTTCCGTGCCAGGGCAAATCAAGAAATACGGAACTCGGTCGGGAGCTTTAAGTCGTCTGCTGATGCAGATATCAAGGTCGGTTTTTGTATCCGTGGCTATGGTCCCACGTGACCCCTCCCTCAACTACGGAAAGGCAATCCAAGAAAAATCATGTATGAGAACTACATCCCGGCCCCACTATAGCCCCACTTTCCTATGGGCCAACCTCACCCATGACTCGATAGCAAGAACATGGTCTGTTGGGAGTTCTCTGCCTTTCCGTTCGTACACGATTGACTAAAGATGGTAGGTAGTCGGCGACATGCTATCCAGGGCAAAAACAAGTATCGTTGACTCCACGCTAATCCATCCCCGTCTTTAGGTCGCTCGCATAGCAACCAAGGCATACTCTTGGCTCTTCTACCGCAGACCTTAACCTCTGTGAGGCCAGGTTTCATGGACCATCTGCCTCCTCACAGAGGGATACCAAGAGTACCCTCACATCCCCCGAAGCTACCGCTTCGTCACCCAGCTCGCTGGAGCTTTTTATCCAAGTCAGATAAGTCGCTCCTCTTCGTATACTAAGCAATGACCTACCGTATCAGGTTACTCATCTATTTATGAACTAGTCCCATGTCCTTGGCTAAGAATTATTACTTAGTTATCCTTAACTAAGGTTTACCACTTAGCTTCTTTTCCCGTTATCCTTGTTAATCCCGGCTTTCCACCTAGTCCCCTGAACTAGGGTTTTATCTAATGGGTTAAGTATTGTTGTTTAAGTTCATGACTTAACCTGCCTACGAATCATGTCAAGATTTGGCTAATTATAGAAGTCCAAGACCTAGCCCTACAAGTCGGTTAAGTATACCAAGAAGCTCATGACTTAACCCTATTCAATCATCAAGTCAAATTGGTTAAGTACTTGTTTATCTCAACCCTATCAGATTATCGTGTTAGATTGATTAAGCATAGATTATCTTAATCCCATCAGATTATCGAGTCGGATTGGTTAAGTATGGGTTAGCTTAACCCCATCCACTAATCGTATTACAATGGTTAAGTTTGTTTAAAAGGTCTTGTGACTTAACCCTATTGGGTCCGCATATTAGATTGGTTAAGTATAGGTTACTTAACCTCATCAAATCATCATGTATAATTGGTTAAGTATAAGTTAATTAACCCCATTAAATTATCATGTTAAGTTGGTTAAGTATTGGTCACTTAACCTCATTGAATTACCAAGTTTAGATTGGTTAAGTACTTAACTTAACCCAATCGAATTACCGTGTTTAGATTAGTTAAGTGTAGGTTACTTAACCCCATCTAATTACCGTGTTTAGATTAGTTAAGTGTAGGTTAGTTAACCCCATCTAATTACCGTGTTTAGATTAGTTAAGTCTAAGTTACTTAACCCCATCTAATTACCAAGTCGGATTAGTTAAGTGTAAATTACTTAACCCCATCCCCTAATTGTCTTATATGGTTAAGTGTCATTAAGAGATCAAGTCCGGTTTAACTTAACCTACCCATTCATGTCATATCGGTTAAGTGTCATTAATCAAATTTACTTAACCTTATCATGTGGCATTAATTAAATTAATGCACTTTTAACCTCTCGCATTAGACCTTGTTGTGGTTACTAGTTAAGCCGGGCGGGTCCGGGTAGATTTACACCACAACCTAGTCTAACCTCGGGTTTTAAGTGCTATGTGACCAACTACTCACATTGAGTCCTATTGTTTGTAGCCACTAGTTAAGCTTGGCGGGTCCGGGTAGATTTATGCTACAAACTCAACCCAACCTCGAGTTGGCCACTTTCATGTTTGGTCTAGTGTCATGTTACACTTACAACCCACACATGTCTAGTTCAAGTTCCATGTTTTCCTACGTGTTATGACCACATTTAAATGTATCATGAATGTCATGTTCTCATGTAAACCCCATGTCAAGTTTTCGTGTCATATTCACGTTTTTTTCTAAGCTACCCAAACGTATTTCCAACCCAAGTGGAAGCTAGTCACATAGTAAGGATACTATGCTACATATTGGCCCCAACACATGCACGATGTCAAAAAGGGATTGGCCACAAACATGCATGGTATCATAAGGGGTTTGGCCTCAAAATATGCAAAGCATCATAAGGGGTTTTTGGCCTCAAACATGCATAATGTCACAACGAGTTTAGCCACAAACTTGCATAGTATCATAAGGGAATTTGACCACAAACATGCATAGTATCATAAGAGAATTTGGCCACAAACATGCATAGTATCATAAGAGAATTTGGCCACAAACATGCGTAGTATCATAAGGGAATTTGGCCACAAGCATGCATGATAACATAAGGGAATTTGGCCACAAGCATGCATGATAACATAAGGGAATTTGGCAACAAACATGCATAGTATCATAAGGGAATTTGGCCACAAGCATGCACGATAACATAAGGGGTTTGGGTTCATTTACATGCATAAGCCCCAAAGTCAAGTCTTTGCCAATGTTTCACAAGTTAATTGGTTCCCAAAGATTCATGCTAGCATTCCATAGATAAAGATTCAAACTCGCAAGATATACTAGGTTAAACATAACATAAGTGGCATGATTTAGTCACTAAGCATAGCCCAAAGTCATAGGTTCAAGCAAAAGAGGCATGACAAGGTTCATATAGGCTAGCATAATTATGTTTCATCTCATTTTATCCCATGTCACATTTGAACCACCGTTAGAATCTACAAGTAGCTAGAACTTACCTAGCGTTGCAAGAGAAAGATCATGAATCGTCTTGACCAAGAAAGGTGGCTCCTTTGTTGAAGAATCGTCATGAAACTTGCATAGCAACATTGATTCACTCCCTAAATTTGATGTAGCAAGCTAGCACCTTTGATTCGGATCCGATTTGAATGCATGAGCTCTTGGAGTTGGAGATGGAGGCCATGATCAAGATAGATTTTGGCGGCACTTCGTGGCATGAGTGATTTGTGAGGGTTTAGGGTAGGCTTAGGGGCCTTTTTATAGAGATTAGGAGTAGTTTAGGCCATAGGATAAGCCCTAGGATAGATCTGAGCCCTCAAAATCCGTTACAAGCCTCCAAACATGTCTTGAGAAACAAGTCAGGTGCACCCAGGCCCAAATTGGCCGACCACCCAAGTCGACAGGGGTGTCGACTGGGCAGTCGACACCACCTGGGTTGTGTCGACTCCCAAGTCGACTCCCCAGTCGACTTGGGGGTGGCGGGAATTTTCCTGCCTCTTCTGCTTGGCTGAATTTGAAATCTGAATTCAAATTTGAACTGTTTTTGAGCTTAAAATTTTCTGAAAACTTTGACGGGCCATAACTTGGTCATACGGACTCCGATTTTCGAAAACTCGGACTCTATTTCTCGTATTTTTCCGAGACGAACGCAATGGCGCAACCTGTTTCTCCTGATTCAGATTTTATAATTAAATTCTGCCTTGATTCTTGTCTTAGCATGTTGTAAAAATCCGGGTTGTCACAATAATAATATTTATTTATTATCGAGGAAATTTATTGTCTGAAATTAATTTATATTGATTTAAATTTATATCTTCTACAGACAATCAAATTGGACTTTGTGACCTATCCCAGTGTGTTCAGAATAGGGGTATTACCCTAGAATTGACAGTCGTTGGGTTCAGAAAGGAGTTCGGAATCAAGAAGTGATTTAAATTTAGGGATATCGATTTTTAACAAATTAAAGAAAAATAAAAGATAATAAAAAAGGAAAATCCTTTCTTTCTTTTATGGACAAAATCAAGCACGTTGGTTCTCCCTCTCCTCACATTAAAAACCTTGTTGTTCAAAATATAACCACTCCTCTCCAAAACAAAATGGTCGTGCCTCTTTATAACTCATAATCGCTCCTCCCTTATATAAAGCACACCCATTTCCCTCTTCTGTTTCTATTTTCTTCTTCGGTTACAATTCGAAGTTCTCAGATAAAATCGAAATGGCCACCGCAACCATTCCTTTCATCTCCAGGAGCTCGAACCCGGTCTTGGATAAATCGCGAAGACAACCTGAAGCTCAACTCGACGACGCTCGCGGACCAGGTACGATGGTGATTTCGTTCGAATAGGGTTGTCGCGGTTCCTGTTGGGGTGTGCAAGTGGAGAAGGAGAGGTCGAGATTGTTCTGTGTGAATTCACGATTTTCAGTGAGGGTTCGGAGGTTAGAATCGATTTGAGTTCGAAGGGGAATGGGTCTGCAAATGGAAGTGGAAGGTCGAGAAAGGCGTGGCACTGTTAGGTGCTGAGGAGAAGTGTGGCGACTGATTTTAGCAGAAGAAAGGGAGCGCAGGAATAATGGAAAGGAAGAAGGGATTGTACTGTATTCGAGATGGAAGAGATGAAGCAGGTCAGGTCTTGTACTGTGAGCAGAAGGAAGAAGAGGAGTTCTGGTGAGGATGTTCTAGCTGAAAGGGGGTCACAGCAGTTGTTTACAGTGAGAGGTTGAGGCGCTCAGTCAAAGTAAGATGGTCGTGAGGTCAGTAAATGGTGAGGGTTAAGAAGAAAAATGGAAAGGTAATTAAATAAATTATTTAGTTAATATTTAATTTATTTAGTATAATAGTTAATTTATTTGAATAATCGTTTAATCGACATATAAAATTAAATAACCGTAGGTAATAGATTCATTTGAGATGGTTCAAGATAAAGGATTTAGTTGGATTCAAAGCCGAGATGATTTGGGATCGGAATGAATATTCGAAAAATAAATTCCCGGTGAGTAAAATCTCACTCACCATTTAATTGGAATCATTTTTAGTTGTTAAAAATAATTGTTTGTTGCTTGTTGAATGCTTCTGGTTGATTTAAATATATTAGTTAGTTAGGGTTGACTATTATTTATATACTGGGTTGATGATTGGATTGTTCACGCGGTCTCATTAGCGGATGCCCGCGGTACCATTAGCGGATGATTTCCCTATGCGCCCCACAAATATATATTAGTGGATGACCTTCATAACGCGATGTCCTGCCTCGAAGCAGGATGGGTATTATTTATGTTGGCTAACATCTGTGGATGCAGGAAAACAGGTTGGAGGAATCCGACTGGATTCCTCAAAAATACATTATCTATTGTTTATTTATTTGCACATATACTGTCATATATAATGTGTTAGAAAACCTGAAATAAATAATTGGTTGTTTGGTGTTTAAATATCACTGGGCCTAAGTGTTGATATTTAAAAATATCATAAAAAGGAATTGAAATAGAATTTGAATTAAAAGGAATTGATATAGAATTTCAATTCAAAGGAATTAAAATAGAATTTGAATTCAAAGGAATTAAAATAGAATTTGAATTCAAAGGAATTAAAATAGAATTTGAATTTAAAGGAATTGAAATAGAATTTGAATTCAAAGGAATTCAAATGGATTTGAATAAAGAAAGTTCAAATGGAATTTAAAATATAGAGTTTGAATATAGAAATTCAAATGGAATTTGAATATTGTAAATATAAAGGAAATTTAAATATAGAGTTTGAATATAGAAATTCAAATAGAAATTGAATATAAGAAATTCAAATAGGGAATTGAAATAGAATTTCAAAATGGAATTTGAATAAGAGAATTCAAATAGAATTAGAATAAGGGAATTGAAGTAGAATTTCAAAACGGAATTTGAATAAGAAAATTCAAATAGAATTTGAATAAGGGAATTGAAGTAGAATTTCAAAATGGAATTTGAATAAGAGAATTCAAATGGAATTTTAATAAGAGAATTCAAATGGAATTTGAATAAGAGAATTCAAATGGAATTTGAATAAGAGAATTCAAATGGAATTTGAATAAGAGAATTCAAATAGAAATTGTATATAAGAAATTCAAATAGAAATTGAATATAGAAATTCAAATGGAGTTTAAATATAGAAATTCAAACGGAATTCAAATATAGAATTTGAATATAGAAATTATAAAGGAAACTCAAATATAGAATTTTAATATAGAAAGGGAAATAGAATTTGAAATAGACTTTGAATATGGAATTCAAATAGAGTTGAAATTGGAATTTGAATATAGAATTCAAATAGAGTTGAAATGGAATTTGAATCTAGGAAATTCAAATAGAATTGAAATGGAATTTGAATATAGAAGATCGGAAATATTTTGTTGAATTAGAAAAATGGGATTTGATATATTTAAAAATATATCAAAATGAAGTTGAATTTATTTTAGATGAGGTTTAAAAGTTTATATATATATATATATATAATTAAAACGAACTCGTCGCAGCGCGGCAGTTCGTAAATTGGCGATTCAAACTTCAATTGAGTATATATAAGTCAAATTAAGTCGGAATTCTTTGAAACAAGAACCGTCAGGACCAGTTAGATAGTAGTTTTCAAATAGAAGAGAAAAATCTAGATTTCATCGAATAGATTTTGAGATATGTCAAAATCAAATTTCTAAAAGTGCAGCGCCAGAACCCTTATAAAACCATAAGTGTTTGGTTAAATAAATATAAGGATTTTAAACAAATAAAATCTGAGTTTCCATTTGAAAAATCCAGATTTGAGTTTTAAAATAAATATGAGCTCAAGCTGTGTAAATGAAATGATTTTTGGGACAAAAATCATATTTTGAATAGAGTTAACTAATTGAAGAATAATTAGTTAATGGGATTTTGAATCGAACTTGACTTTGGATAAGAGAATTGGGTTAGTAAATTTATATTCATAATCGAATAAGAAACTTAGGTTGAGAATGGAATTCAATTAGTTTATAAACAAGTTAAACTTATATTTGAACATGTTATATTCAAATACAAAGAAGAAATAGGCAAACGGTTAATTAGCAATTAGTTGATGGAGTTTTGAATTGAAGTTGAACTTTGAAAGGTAAAGGGAATTTGAGGATTTATATTCGAAATTGAATATAAAGCATAAGTTGAAAATGGAGTTCAAATTAGTTGTAATCAAGTTAAAATATATTTGAACATGTTATGTTCAAATATAAAAATGGAATAGGCAAAGGAGTTAATTAGCAACTAAGTTATTGAACTGAGTAAAATGATTCGATTTAAATTGGAAATGCTTGGAATTATGTTAGACAGGTTTGGAATGAAGTGTTAGAAGATATATATATATATATATATATATATAGAATGTCCGACAAAAGGTATGTATTTAATTCACATATGGGTTTTTATGCGCCGTTTCAGCTAGCCACGTGGCTTTTTCTTTTTCTTTTTGAATGGAGAGGCCTGTGTGGCAGTTTGGGGATTTTCCCGATGCTCCCGGTACAAAGGAGGTTATGGCGAATTTTTCTGGGAATTTAAGGAGTTAGAATATTTTTAAGAAATTTTGATAGATAGAATCAATGTATGGATATATATAGAATTCGATAAGGAAACGAACTTGAAAATAGAATATTATAAATAAAAAGGAAATCGATAATCTAGAAATAAAAAGGGAATAATATATACATTTTAAAAATGGAGAATTGGTTTTATATGATGTTAATTATTCGAGGTAAGTGGTCTTGTTCGTTTTGAAGTTAAGGATGTTTTCAGTCAAGGTTTGAGAGGTAGTTATACCCCAACTTGATTGATTTCATTTTTAACCGATAAATAACAACATCTAGTCTCGAAGAGGAATGTGTGAATAAGAGTTAGTTGAATGCAGTGTTTTGGGTTGTCGTAGCGATGTTTTACACAAGATTCGTTTTAACCCGAAGAAGTGAAAGTTTGGAAATATGATTATAAATATTTCCTAAGTCTAAAAATGGATGGTCGGGAAAGAGATAAGTAATTGAAATATTTTCCAATTATAAATAGAATATGTTTTCTACGTATAGAAAATAAAAGGAGGCGGTATATGGAAATGTTTTCCCAATAACGAAAAGTGCCAAGATGATTGTCGAAAATATCGTGTTAACAAATATTGATAAAGAAATGAAGAGGAAATTTAATTAGTGGAATATTAATTAAGGGCTAAGTGATTGTTTGATATTGGGAGGAACACTTGTTTCCTTCGATAGTTAAATCATCGACTATCGAAACACTTGTTTTTATTCGATAGTTAAATCACAGACTATCGAAGTTTTGACCATCGTTGTCAATATGGAGAGACCGGTTGGATTATTATCCGAAGAGCCACTCCGTATTGGCATAAGCATTACAAACCAAGTATGCTGAATATATTGAAGACGGAGTAAAGTGAAAGGGCTGTTGTATAAGTCCTAGGTAGAGATTGCCTAGGAGGAATATACTGAATAGTGCCTTCGATTTCGTTCAGTCCCAGAACGAATGTATATGGATGAATGTCTGACCGAATATTTCCAATGATCGAATGGGTTGGTCTGTATAAATATATATGGTTGCAATGGATTTATTCCCTTAGCATAACATCCAGAATATTTGTGTAAACCAATTAATGATTAACGGATCTGATAATGTGGCATCAAAGTAATTGTGTTATCAATGAGAGAAGTAATCGTAGCCTCAGACCTCAACAACCGGGAAATGACAAAAATCGGGCAGGCAGCATGGCTATGTGGGTAGCTTCCATTAGGGTGTATCATCACCTATCTAAATATTCATTTAATTCCTTATTCTATTCGATATTGTCCCTTTCGGGAAATGGTTGCTGATCCCAACCGTTGGTGATATACATTCGATACACTCAAGCGAAATGAGTGGTCAGTCATGTATGGCTGAGTTGCAAGATGTTCTTGTTGAACTCGGTGTATTCTCCTCTAAAGATACACCAGCAGCAGGTGGTTCCATACCTTGTCATAGTTGGAAATCAAATATCCAGTAAGTGCCCGCGGTTTATGATTGTATATTATAAATGTGGAACGTGAGATGCAAACGTTCCAATAGATTGTTATTTACTTGATTTAGACATTATTATAATATCAAAAGAGTTTTGATATAAAGATTTCCATTTCTTTCAAAAAGGATTTGAAAGTTAAGTCAAGTGTTTGGATTCTGATAAGGGAAAAACCCGTTCCGTGTGATACAGCGTGGTCTTATGAGATTTCATTTAGTTTCTGAAACTGTTTTAAATTGTTTACTCATACCAGTCCCATGACTGACTCGGAGTTTATTTTGTTTTGTTCTACCTAAACTCTTGGGTGCCTAAATTTGTACGGGCAATCAAGTAGTTCAGGATTTTATAGATCTATCTAAAGGAGCTTGGAGCAGGAGGCTTCAGCGTTCATTATATAGAGTTTTGTTCTGCTGTGTTGTAAGTGTTGTACTTTGATAAGTGTATGTTATACAGTTGAAGTTTGTATTTCAAAAGTTATGATATATTATATTTTGTTCCGCTGCGATGTGAGATTCTGTGTTGTTATTTCTGTTCTTCTTCTATCTTTTTCCTCTAAAAAAAATGATTCGTATTTTCGTGATATTTGGGTTGGATGTATGATGTATGTAGTCAACTCTGATATTACGGATTTGTGGGTTGTTACAGTTGGTATCAGAGCTTAGGTTGAGCGAATACCTAGGCTTGTGTGGCATGTGCTCATTAGAGATAGGATCAGTAGTATACTGGAATGAGTTGAGTGTATATATATACTAGAGAGCGTATTTGTTATTTGATATAAAAACTGTTTTATATTGTGTTGACTAGTCTGTTGAGTGAATTATGAATTCTGATCGAATCGTGGGATGCCACAAAGTCGATAGGAATTTATAAACACTTGAACAGAGAATTCGACACGATATTGTTTTAAATGGGTAAATGGAATAATTTTACTCAAATTTCTATTTTTGATATAGAAATGAATAATTTTCTGAAATTATTATAATATATGGATGTGTTGGATGTTAATATTGTAATCAAATGAGCTTATAAAATCGGAATATAACCAAATAGAATTTGTACGAATGAAATATACAAAATGTGATGAATTAAAATTGAATTCAAACCAGAATTTGGAATTTTAAATCCTGGGAAGTTGGAAAATATTTTCTAAAGTATATTAAAGTAATATAGCATTACTTTGAAAGGATTTAAATAAAAATCATTTTTGATGGATTTTGAAAGTGGTAAAGCACTGAACTCACTTCAGTGGCTGGAAAATAATTCTGATGATAATTGCAACATCATCAGTGTCCATTTTCGAGTTTCTAAGTGATGGATTACTACCTTAGAAAAGTTTTGGGTGGAAATTTGTTTTAAAGGAAAACAAGTTAGTTTGAAAATTCAAATGTTTTGAATTTGAGATGGATATAAATATATGCATATACTTATATTATTCCAAAGGAGATTTGAAATAAGAACCCAGGAATTTGAATAATTGAAATTAAATTTAACTTAAATAAGTTAAATGGACCGAAGTGAACAAATTGATCAGTATCAATTTGAAATGAATAGAAACCAATGGGTGAAACTGAAATTATAGAAATATAAAGGGTTAGAGTTTCAACGTAAGTGAATTTGAAAAGTTAATCGATTTGTTGCATTTTTCTACCTAAGTAATTTCAGGGACGAAATTCTTTTAAGGGGGGAAGATTGTAATGACCAGGGATTTCGGTCAACTAATTTTAAATATTTAATCTGGATTTAAATATTGAGTTAATAATATAAATGAATTATTTATATTAAGGTATCAATTCTTAGCAACCAATTTCGATTTAATATTTAAAATATTAAATTATCAGAATACGAAAATGGATTTAATTGCATTCAAAATTTAATTTGAATTAAATACTGTTCAAATAATTTATAGGAAATTTTATTTGAATTTATTACGATAATAATATTTATTTATTATCGAGGAAATTTATTGTCTGAAATTAATTTAT
Source organism: Allium sativum (assembly GCA_030737875.1). Classification (NCBI taxonomy): domain Eukaryota; kingdom Viridiplantae; phylum Streptophyta; class Magnoliopsida; order Asparagales; family Amaryllidaceae; genus Allium; species Allium sativum. Next base: position 129,451,096 of record CM060913.1, on the reverse strand, counting down.
ATTGATTTAAATTTATATCTTCTACAGACAATCGAATTGGACTTTATGACCTATCCCAGTGTGTTCAGAATAGGGGTATTACCCTAGAATTGACAGTCGTTGGGTTCAGAAAGGAGTTCGGAATCACGAAGTGATTTAAATTTAGGGATACCGATTTTTAACAAATTAAAGAAAAATAAAAGATAATAAAAAAGGAAAATCCTTTGTTTCTTTTATGGACAAAAATCAAGCACGTTCGTTCTCCCTCTCCTCACATTAAAAACCTTGTTGTTCAAAATATAACCACTCCTCTCCAAAACAAAATGGCCTTGCCTCTTTATAACTCAAAATCGCTCCTCCCTTATAAAAAGCACACCCATTTCCCTCTTCTGTTTCTATTTTCTTCTTCGGTTATAATTTGATGGCCTCAGATAAAATCGAAATGGCCATCGCAACCATTCCTTTCATCTCCAGGAGCTCAAACCCGGTCTTGGATAAATCGCGAAGACAACCTGAAGCTCAACTCGACAACGCTCGCGGACCAGGTACGATGGTGATTTCGTTCGAATAGGGCTGTCGCGGTTCCTGTTGGGGTGTGCGAGTGGAGAAGGAGAGGTCGAGATTGTTCTGTGTGAAGTCGTAATTTTCAAAGAGGGTTCTGAGGTTAGAATCGATTTCAGTTCGAAGGGGGATGGGTCTGCAAATGGAAGTGGAAGGTCGAGAAAGGCGTGGCACAGTAAGGCGCTGAGGAGAAGTGTGGCGACTAATTTTAGCAGAAGAAAGGGAGCGCAGGAATAATGGAAAGGAAGAAGGGATTGTACTGTATACGAGATGGAGGAGATGAAGCAGGTCAGGTCTTGTACTATGAGCAGAAGGAAGAAGAGGAGTTCTGGTGATGATGTTCAAGCTGAAAGGGGGTCACGGCAGTTGTTTACAGTGAGAGGTTGAGGCGCTTAGTCAAAGTAAGATGGTCGTGAGGTCAGTAAATGGTGAGGGTTAAGAAGAAAAATGGAAAAGGTAATTAAATAAATTATTTAGTTAATATTTAATTTATTTAGTATAATAGTTAATTTAATTGAATAATTGTTTAATCGACATATAAAATTAAATAACCGTAGGTAATAGATTCATTTGAGATGGTTTAAGATAAAGGATTTAGTTGGATTCAAAGCCGAGATGATTTGGGATCAGAATGAATATTCGACAAATAAATTCCCGGTGAGTAAAATCTCACTCACCATTTAATTGGAATCATTTTTAGTTGTTAAAAATAATTGTTTGTTGCTTGTTGAATGCTTCTGGTTGATTTAAATATATTAGTTAGTTAGGGTTGACTATTATATATATATATATATATATATATATATATTGGGTTGATGATTGGATTGTTCCCGCAGTCTCATTAGCGGATGCCCGCGGTACCATTAGCGGATGATTTCCCTATGCGCCCCACAAATATATATTAGTGGATGACCTTCATAACGCGATGTCCTGCCTCGAAGCAGGATGGGTATTATTTATGTTGGCTAACATCTGTGGATGCAGGAAAACAGGTTGGAGGAATCCGACTGGATTCCTCAAAAATACATATTCGGTTGTTTATTTGTTTGCACATATACTGTCATATATAATGTGTTAGGAAACCTGAAATAAATAATTGGTTGTTTGGTGTTTAAATATCACTAGGCCTAAGTGTTGATATTTAAAAATATCATAAAAAGGAATTGAAATAGAATTTGAATTAAAAGGAATTGATATAGAATTTGAATTCGAAGGAATTAAAATAGAATTTGAATTTAAAGGAATTGAAATAGAATTTGAATTCAGAGGAATTCAAATAGAATTTGAATTCAAAGGAATTCAAATGGATTTGAATAAAGAAAGTTCAAATGGAATTTAAAATATAGAGTTTGAATATAGAAATTCAAATGGAATTTGAATATTGTAAATATAAAGGAAATTCAAATATAGAGTTTGAATATAGAAATTCAAATAGAAATTGAATATAAGAAATTCAAATAGGGTATTGAAATAGAATTTCAAAATGGAATTTGAATAAGAGAATTCAAATAGAATTAGAATAAGGGAATTGAAGTAGAATTTCAAAATGGAATTTGAATAAGAGAATTCAAATAGAATTTGAATAAGGGAATTGAAGTAGAATTTCAAAATGGAATTTGAATAAGAGAATTCAAATGGAATTTGAATAAGAGAATTCAAATAGAAATTGAATATAAGAAATTCAAATAGAAATTGAATATGGAAATTCAAATGGAGTTTGAATACAGAAATTCAAATGGAATTCAAATATAGAATTTGAATATAGAAATTATAAAGGAAATTCAAATATAGAATTTGAATATAGAAAGTGAAATAGAATTTGAAATAGACTTTGAATATGGAATTCAAATAGAGTTGAAATGGGAATTTGAATATAGAATTCAAATAGAGTTGAAATGGAATTTGAATCTAGGAAATTCAAATAGAATTGAAATGGAATTTGAATATAGAAGATCGGAAATATTTTGTTGAATTGGAAAAATGGATTTGATATATATAAAAATATATCAAAATGAAGTTGAATTTATTTTAGATGAGGTTTAAAAGTTTATATATATATATATATATAATTAAAACGAACTCGTCGCAGCGCGGCAGTTCGTAAATTGGCGATTCAAACTTCAATTGAGTATATAGAAGTCAAATTAAGTCGGAATTCTTTGAAACAAGAACCGTCAGGACCAGTTAGATAGTAGTTTCCAAATAGAAGAGAAAAATCTGGATTTTATCGAATAGATTTTGAGATATGTCAAAATCAAATTTCTAAAAGTGCAGCGCCAGAACCCTTATAAAACCATAAGGGTTTATTTAAATAAATATAAGGATTTTAAACAAATAAAATTAGAGTTTCCATTTGAAAAATCCAGATTTGAGTTATATAATAAATACGAGCTCAAGTTGTGTAAATTAAATAATTTTTGGGACAAAAATCATATTTTGAATAGAGTTAACAAATTGAAGAATAATTAGTTAATGGGATTTTGAATCGAACTTGACTTTGGATAAGAGAATTGGGTTAGTAAATTTATATTCGTAATCGAATATGGAACTTAGGTTGAGAATGGAATTCAATTAGTTTATAAACAAGTTAAACTTATTTTTGAACATGTTATATTCAAATACAAAGAAGAAATAGGCAAACAGTTAATTAGCAATTAGTTGACGGAGTTTTGAATTGAAGTTGAACTTTGAAAGGTAAAGAGAATTTGAGTATTTATATTCCAAATTGAATATAAAGCGTAGGTTGAAAATGGAGTTCAAATTAGTTGTAAACAAGTTAAAATATATTCGAAGATGTTATGTTCAAATATAAAAGTGGAATAGGCAAAGGAGTTAATTAGCAACTAAATTAATGAATTGAGTAAAACGATTGGATTTAAATTGGAAATGTCTGGAATTATGTTAGACAGGTTTGGAATGAAGTGTTAGAAGATATATACATAGAGTCCCCGACAAAAGGTATGTATTTAATTCACATATGGGTTTTTATGCGCCGTATCGGCTAGCCACTTGGCTTTTTTTTTCCTTTTTGAATGGAGAGGCCTGTGTGGCGGTTTGGGGATTTTCCCGATGCTCCCGGTACAAAGGAGGTTATGGCGAATTTTTCTGGGAATTTAAGGAGTTAGAATATTTTTAAGAAATTTTGATAGTTAGAAATCAATGTATCGATATATATATATAGAATTTGATAAGGAAACGAACTTGAAAATAGAATATTATAAACAAAAAGGAAATCGATAATCTAGAAATAGAAAGGGAATAGTATACACGTTTTAAAAATAGAGAATTGGTTTTATATGATGTTAATTATTTGAGGTAAGTGGTCTTGTTCGTTTTGATGTTAAGGATGTTTTCAGTCAAGGTCTGAGAGGTAGTTATACCCCAACTTGATTGATTTCGTTTTTAACCGATAAATAGCAACATCCAGTCTTGAAGAGGAATGTGTGAATAAGAGTTAGTTGAATGCAGTGTTTTGGGTTGTCGTAGCGATGTTTTACACAACATTTGTTTTAACCCGAAGAAGTGAAAGTTTGGAAATATGATTATAAATATTTCCTAAGTCTAAAAATGAATGGTCGGGAAAGAGATAAGTAATTGAAATATTTTCCAATTATAAATAGAATATGTTTTCTACGTATAGAAAATAAAAGGAGGTGGTATATGGAAATGTTTTCCCAATAACGAAAAGGGCCAAGATGATTGTCGAAAATATCGTGTTAACAAATATTGATAAAGAAATGAAGAAGTGATTTAATTAATGGAATATTAATTAAGGGCTCAATGATTGTTTGATATTGGGAGGAACACTTGTTTTCTTCGATAGTTAAATCATCGACTATCGAAACACTTGTTTTTATTCGATAGTTAAATCACAGACTATCGAATTTTTGACCATCATTGTCAATATGGAGAGACCGGTCGGATTATTATCCGAAGAACCACTCCGTATTGGCATAAGCGTTACAAACCATGTATGCTGAATATATTGAAGACGGAGTAAAGTGCAAGGGCTGTTGTATAAGTCCTAGGTAGAGATTGCCTAGGATGTATATACTGAATAGTGCCTTCGGTTTCGTTCATTCCCAGAACGAACGTATATGGACGAATGTCTAACAGAATATTTCCAATGATCGAGTGGGTTGGTCTGTGTAAATATATATGGTTGCAACAGATTTATTCCCTTAGCATAACATCCAGAATATTTGTGTAAACCAATTAATGATTAACGGATCTGATAATGTGGCATTCAAAGTAATTGTGTTATCAATGAGAGAAGTAATCGTAGCCTCAGGCCTCAACAACCGGGAAATGACAAAAATCGGGCAGGAAACATGGCTATGTGGGTAGCTTCCATTATGGTGTATCATCACCTATCTAAAGATTCATTTAATTCCTTATTCTATTCGATGCAGTCCCATTCGGGAAACGGTTGCTGATCCCAACCGTTGGTGATATACATTCGATACACTCAAGCGAAATGAGTGGTCGGTCATGTGTGGCTGAGTTGCAAGATGTTATTGTTGAACTCAGTGTATTCTCCTCTATAGATACACCAGTGGCAGGTGGTTCCATACATTGTCATAGTTGGAAATCAAATATCCAATAAGTGCCCGCGGTTTATGATTGTATATTATATATGTGGAACATGAGATGCAAACGTTCCACTAGATTGTTATTTACTTGATTTAGACATTATTATAATATCAAAAGAGTTTTGATATAAATATTTCCGTTTCTTTCAAAAAGGATTTGAAAGTTAAGTCAAGTGTTTGGATTCTCATAAGGGAAAAACTCGTTCCGTGTGATACAGCGTGGTCTTATGAAATATCATTTAGTTTCTGAATTTGTTTTAAATTGTTTACTCATACCAGTCCCATGACTGACCTGGAGTTTATTTTGTTTTGTTCTACCTAAACTCTTGGGTGCCTAAATTTGTACGGGCAGTCAAGTAGTTCAGGATTTTACAGATCCATCTAAAGGAGCATGGAGCAGGAGGCTTCAGCGTTAGTTATATAGAGTTTTGTTCCACTGTGTTGTAAGTGTTGTACTCTGATAAGTGTATGTTATACAGTTGAAGTTTGTATTTCAAAAGTTATGATATATTATATTTTGTTCCGCTACGATGTGAGATTCTGTGTTGTTATTTCTGTTCTTCTTCTACCTTTTTCTTCTAAAAAAAATGATTCGTATTTTCGTGATATTTAGGTTGGATGTATGATGTATGTAGTCAACTCTGATATTACGGATTTGCAGGTTGTTACAGAATTCCTTTGAAATTTATAAATATATATATTTATATTATAAAAGGATATTATACATAAATCGAATATCGATATAACTGGGAATTTTGAAATATCGAGTTATAAATCCAATTGGAGCTATCTGGTATTCTAGTGTGAATATATACGATAATATTTATTTTTAAATATTTAATTTAATTATTTTTAAATATATTTATATATTTAAATGGGTTATTTAGAGCTTTAAAAATAGCCAGTTTTGCAAACGACCTCCGTTTTCGATGAAACTAATTTTGTTGGATCCGCAATATTAAATTATTGCTAGATTTCAATTTTCGTGATTTTTAGGGCCAGTGTGTGGCCGTATGGATTTTTAATGTGAAAAACAGTCAGTATTTTGACAATTAAAAATACGTTGTGTGAGCATACGAAGTCGGAATTCGACGAAACTAGTTTCATTGGGTCTGTAATGTCGAACTGTAGCTGCACGTCCAGATTCGTGATTTTTGGATGTCATGTGTGATTACAAGAATTTTAAAGGACAAATAAAAACAGCAGTTGATATAATTTAATATAATATTCAAATATAAAATTATTAAAAACTATCAATAAATAATCCCATTACTCTTCTAACCTGAACACTTTCTCTCTCTGGTCAATCTTTGAGCTGCCACCATTTTCTAAACTAAACGTGGGTATTCTTTATCTTCTAAAATCCAAAACAATTCATAGTAAATTCTATAAATCATAATATGTGTATAGTTGGATTCAGATTGGGTTTCTCCTCAGTTCAATACAAGTTTTGAGGAGTGTGGCGCAACTCTAATTCGCTGGTCTGAAGCTAGCGTGAGCTAGGGATGAGTTTTGTCGTCGTTCTGGTCCAGGTTAAGGGGCGGTACTGATGATGATAAGGAGAGGGGAGGTGGCTCGAGTCACTAGCAAAGTCTGGTGGTCATGGGTGGTTAAAAGACGTCGCGCCTGTAGCGTGAGCTACAGAGTCGGTCTCCAACTCGCAATGGATTTCAAAGCATCGGGGTGGCGGAAAAGGGAGTTTTCGAGGGGAGATTGAGAGGAGAGGTTCGATGGAGTGGTTAGTTAGTGAATAATGGATTTGGGGGATGAGCATTATGGTGTTGGAGCGGAAATCGCTGTTGTGAAGGAGGAGAAAAATATATGGAGCGAGTTAATCAATTGTGGGATGAGATTAAAGCCGATGTGAAGAGGATATTAGAAATGATTTTAGTTTGGAGTTTAACAAAGCAACGAAGGAGTTTGAAGGCTTTAATGATCGAAGATGGCCATGAGAAAAACAGTAGTTGTGTGCGTTGCGGGAAGAAGGAGAGTGATGAGTGGCAGGAGTAAGGTATTAAGCAGGGATTAAGGAGTTCAAAGTGTTCATTATATTTTAATTTATTTATAGTTAACGTCTTTTGTTATGGGTACCAATGGAGTCCTGGTTCTTGTACACGCTGCAAATGGCAAATTTAGAGGGGCCTCGAGTTCATTGTTTTGGGAATGGGGAGGAAGAGAGTTCGATAGGAGGAATTATGGTATTTTTCTTGTGATTTGTTGTGAAGTATGGAAGCTATTATGGGCGTGAGAAATGGATTTGAACTATGTAAACCATGTTATCGGGGTGTGTATGGAAGCCTTCGAGTTCGCCTTCGAACTGTGTGAACGATAAGGAAGTAGTGGATAAGGAAGAAATGGATTCAGTTAAACATGGATTAGAAGCAGATAAAGGTAAATTAATCACTTATTTAAAGCGTAAGTGATCTATGATTCATATAATATTGTAAATTGTATAACTCTCTCAACAATATTATAATTTCGCAAAGTTGGATCCGTTGGGATCGTATGGACGGTGGCTACACCATGGAACTGACTGGGAGTGAGTTGGAGCTCATTACAATTTATTGCAGAATAAATTGTCCGTCAGAATCAAAGATAGCTAATCGTTATTTAACGATAACTGTCCAATGTGAGTAAAACTCACCAACTCTACCAGTTCATATTTTTATAACGTATATTTAGAACTGATAAATGATGATTGATATCCGTGTGTTGATTGTTTGATTGAATTGTTGATTGATTGGTTGAAAATATAAATAGAATTATATATAAAAGTCGTTGATCAAATATTGATTTTGTTTATCAGAATATTTCATATTGAAATGAAATCGATGTTAATTATATTGTTTAATATCTGTGGATGCAGGGAAACAGGTCGGAGGAATCCAACTGGATTCCTCAACATTTATTTTACTATTTTTCATATATTGTAATATATGTTGTGATATATAATCTGTATTTACAAATATAATTGAAAAGGAAGTATTTGTAAAACCATTTACAAATAGAATTGAAAAGGAAGTATTTGTAAAACAATTACAAATAGAATTGAAAAGGAAGTATTTGTAAAAAATCTACAAATAGAATTGAAAAGGAAATATTTGTAAAACATTTACAAATAGATTATAAATGGGAATTTTTATTTATGAAATAGATAGAGTTATAAAAAGAAATATTTATTTAGAAAATAAATAGAATTATAAAGGAAATATTTATTTAGAAAATAAATAGTTATAAAAGGAAATACTTGAAAAATGAATAGAATTGTATAAAAAGAGAATTTTACACTAGGAAGGTTTAGACCCGTGCTTCGCACACGGGTATAACAGAATATGAATTCAAAGTGAACATCTAAGAGAAATCTGTTTTAACAGATAAAGTAAGAAGATTAATTTATAAATAAGGTTTTATAAATTAAGTAAAATATTTATCATTGGATAAATAGAATATATAAGTCAGGACTTATATAGAGAAGTAAGAATCGATTTCAACATCGATATTTGAAACTGAATATGGACGAAGAGTAAATTGGATAGGGTTAATCATTTAGAGTTAACCAGTTAGAGTTAATCAGATAGAGTTAACCAGTTAGAGTTAATCAGTTAGCGTTAATCGATTAGAGTTAAATCGAACTAGAGTTATTCAAATAGAGTTAAGAAGAGTTATCGAGTATTAGTTATTCGAAGAGAGTTAATCGAAAAATAGTTATTCGAATAAGAGTTAGTCGAATATTAGTTAATCGAATAGGAGTTAATCGAATAGAGTTAAAGGAGTTATCGAATATAGTTTATTCGAAAGGAGTTAATCGAATATAGTTTATTCGAAAGGAGTTAAGTGATAAGAGTTAATGAATTAAATTTAATCGAGTTAAAGTTAATGGGGTTAGGGTTAATTGATTTGAGTTAATTGATTTATATTTTGGAGTTAGATATTTCAGAAGTAGGGATTTTAACGCTATAGTTATAATCAAATGTTCTTCAATAAAGAAGTGGATTCGTAATTAGAATCCGAGAGTTATGTAAGGAAGTTTGTTAAAGATTTAAAGGGTGAACCTCGTCTATTTCGAAGTTAGAAATGTTGTTCAATTAAGGTCTGAGAGGTAGTTATACCCCAACTTGATTGACTTCCTTTTTAACTAAGGAATGGTTAAGGTTTGACAGTGAAGATTGGTTAAGTGAATTTAGTTAACGAGTATAATGGTTTGAGTTGGCATAGCGATGTTTGATTTAAACATCTGTTTAAATCCAATGTAGGAGTTTTGGAAATGTTTTCCAAATAAGAATCAGAAATGTTTTCTAATATAGAAAATAAGAAATGGAAATGTTTTCCAATGTTAATAATGTATATTTTCTAAATTTAAAAAATAAGAAATGTTGAATATATGGAAACAGGAATAGGGAAATGGATAATTGAATGACAAATTAAATTAAAGTGGATCAGTGTTGATTGATGATTTGCTCGATATGATTTCCATCTGGAAATAATATCGTTGTTTGCACACATGTTTTTCTTTGATAGTTAACTCACCGACTATCGAAGTTTTTGACCATTTTTCCGTCGTCAATACGGAGAGATCGGGATCAGATTCATTATCTGAAAACCACTCCGTATGGGCATTAACGTTGCGAATCAAATATGACTAATATAATTGAAGACGGAGTTTATGCAAGGGTCGTCCTATCAAATCCTAGGTAGAAATTTCCTAAGATGGATTTACAGAATAGTGCCTTCGGTTCATCCAGTCCCAGGACGACCTGTATGGAAGAATGTCTGACAGAGTATATTTTATGGATCACGTAAGTTGATTTCTTCAAACGTATGTACATCTGGTGGCGGAGGAATTCGTTTCTCTTAGTTGTATACCCGTTTTTTTTTTTTGGGAAATCAATTTGTGATTTGGCGGGTATGACGATGTGACATTCAAAGTGAATAAATATGTGGTCTGTCAGAGATAAGCGTGGCCTCTAGCCTCACAACCGAGAAATGACAAAAATCGGGCAGGCAGCATGGCTAAGTGGTTGGCTGCCAAGTAGGGTGTATTATCACCTATCTAGAGATATCCATTTCATTCTTTAATCTATTCGATGCTGTCCCATTCGGGAAACGGTTGCTGATCCCAACTGTTGGTGATATACATTCGATACACTCAAGCGAAATGAGTGGTCGGTCATGTGTGGCCGGGTTGCAAGATATTCTTGTTGAACCCAGTGTATTCCTCTCTAGAGGTACACTATCGGAAGGTGGTTCCATACCTTGTCATAGTTGGTAATCCATTATCCAATAAGTGCTCGCCGTTTTGATTGTATACAATATATGTAGAACGTGAGATGAAAGCGTTTCTGCTAGATGATTATTTAGTTGTGGTTGATAGACATTATTATAATATCAAAAGAGTTTTGAAATAAAGTTTATCATTTCTTTCAAAAATGATTTGAAAGTTAAATCAAATAGATTGGATTCTCATAAGGGAAAAACCCATTACGTTATACGGCGTGGTCTTATGAGATATCGTTTACTTTCTCAAACTGTTTTAAACTGTTTTACTTACACCGGACCCATGACTGACCCAGATTTTATTTTGTTTTGTTTTCCCTAAACTCTTGGGTGCCCAATTTTGTACAGGCAATCAAGTAGTCTGGATTTTACAGATATACTTGGAAAGCTAGAGTAGGAGGCTTCAACATCGTTTATATAGCTATTGTTTTTTTTCCGCTGTGATGTAAGTGTTGTACTTTGATAATGATATGTATATTCAAGTACAATCTTTTATTTCAAAGTTATGTTATATTTTATTCGTTCCGCTGTAAGATTCGTGTTTACTCTGATGTTGTATGTTCTTCTTCTTCTATTCTAAGTTTCTATCTTATCTATTCTCACCCTCTAATTTCTTTCTGTTAGTTTTCTAGTTTCCAGTGCAATTTGTTTTAGACTTGTGTTATTTGGTCAGCTCAAATTGTACTGGAATTTCAGGACACTACAAATGCCCTAACGTCTATGATACACTACCCGGTGCATGTATCCTGACCCTCACACGTACGTGTTGTCTACTATACCCTGAGTCCCGTAATTGGGCTGCATCAAATGCACGAAACTCGATCGGGAGCTTGTCTGTATCTGTATACGTCCGCTCAAAGGGCCTAAGGTACAGATACCAAGAGTATGGTCTGCATACTTACATGGCTATGGTTCCATATCGGCCCCTCCCTCAACTAGTGAAAGACTTCATCAAGAGCTAAGTGACGTGCCATTAGCAAACAATCTATCATCCAATTGGCGTATCTCGCAACCAAAGTCTCATTAGTGAAAGATCGATCGTGTTTTGGTTTAGCTCTAGTCTTTCCGCATCCCATTGACTGCCGATGGCAGGTACCCGATGATTACTATCCTTTATTTGGTCTCGACCAGCCACCCCCCAAAGCAACCGTCAAATCACCCAATGTCATCCACCATAGCCTTCTGACTACCAAACTACCGTTGCGGTCAAGGTATACTCACCGGGTGGTACCTTGCAAACCAAGCCTCTAAGGGTACAACCTAAGCATGCACTGCAACATAGGACCACCACAAAGTACCCTACCATGTCCCTCGGAAGCCGCATACTTCCCTATGGTATCGTACAACAAGCTAACAAATTAACCAGCAAAATAATTAGATGGGCGTGCTCCTCCCGTGCATCCAGACACCATGATGATCTATCCCTTTGGGTTCTTCACCTTCGTACATGCGGACTGGTCCAAGTGCATCACACTAACGTGTTACTAGATGTTACATCTAATCTTTTAATCACGCGCTTGTCTTATCTTATCAGATTTCCAATTAACTTGGTTATCTACATTTTTTCTTTTTTATTCACATTATAAGGTTTTCTCTAAGCCCTTTATATCTCAAAAGAATGGACCCCACTCGCTTATTAATCCCGTGATTTAACTTAACCCATTTTAAGTTTATTAATAAGCCAGTGACATGTTATCCCTTAGATTGTAATTAATGAAAGTAATCTACAACCCCTTTTTATAACAATGTCATTTATTGTCCAAATACATGTTTACAAGTTACAATGACATGTTTTACTTATTGTATAATTAAGTATATCCTTCCCCAATTTTCATGTTTTCTTATGACATGTCCACTTATTACATAACTAAGTACAACTTATTTCACTTCATAAGTCTACTTTATTCTTGCTTATTTAATTATAACTTCATCTAACACTGTCATTTCAACTTGTAGTTGTTGTTTACTTATTAACTTAGTTCTCTTAACTAAGGTTTATTAATAAGTTTCCTTTCCATTTATGACAACTCATGTTATAATTTCCACTTGCCCCTAGGACAAGCATGCCTGTTATATTACATTCTCATTCATATAATTAATTATAATATGTTATATTTCTCGTTCATCATGATTCTATTTAGGTTTCTTAGTATGAATTAACCTTTATTGTCGTAATCTTTCTTTAATTACCTTCATGCAAATTTCTATTATTTTAGGAAAACCTTTCACGCACCTCATCAATTTGATTTACAGAAAGATATAATGATTTATTTCCATAACGCACGCCGACTTAGCTCCGTAGTTGCAAGCTATTTCCTTTATTTTAAGTATATATATATATATATATATATATATATATATATATATGCACCTTATTCGATTAGTGAGCAATACGGTAAAATAATACCTATTTCACACTTTCTTTTTTTCTTGCAACTACGTTCTCAGTAATTTGTCGCTATAGAAATATAACATTTTCCCCAAATCTGTAATAACCCGGAAATCTGAGCCAGTTTTAAATTTTTATTTTGGCAATTTTATTGAATTTTGAATATTTAAAATGGATTATTTTAAATAAAAACGACGAAAAATTTATTTTGAATAGAATTCGAACGCATATATTTATATAGATCGTCGTTAGAAAATAAATATTTATTTTAAATTATAAAAGGAATTGAAAATGGCGCGGTAGTTCGATAATTCGATTTAAAAGTTCAAATGAATGTACAGGATTCGAAATAAACCGGAATTTAGCGAAACCAAAAATATTAAAATCTAATTGAAAATATCTTTCCAACGAATCTGGGAAATCAAAATTTCATTGCGGGAATCAAAAGTTATGTCCAATTGAAAATTTAGAATAGTCGCTATGGAAATTATACATGGCCCAAAAAAACATATTGTGCATACAGATGAATTTGGACTCGAAACCACTTCCATTGAGTTCAAAATGCCGTTTAGAACTCCGAAAAGTATAAGCTTCGATATATTCCGATATCCGGAATAGTGGCAATTGGCTGGAGCTTTTCGGTTAGCAAAACATAGCCCTTAAAAAGTGAAATTTTGCATACGGGCTCAGAATTCGATGAGATAAATTTTTCTGGATTCATAATGACAAATCATTGTTGAGTTCCAAAGGACGCGTCGAACGGAGTTAGTATGTGGCCGTGCGAGCTAAAACAGTTCAGGGTAGAACAGGCAGTCATTTTACAAAGTAACATTATTGATACGACCTCAGAATTTCTACTTTTTTTCTGGATTCATATCGTCTAATAATGGTTAAATCCAAGAGGGCTTGATTTTTTGAGTTAGCATGTGAGCGTGCAAGAAGAAATGGTGCGCCAAAATCGCATTTTTAGAGCTTATCTGAGCATTTTTGAGAATTTTAACGGATGGTCAAACGAACTCGGAATTCGACGAAACTTGTTTCGTTGGACTCGTCTTCACGTCTACTATGTCGTGTCCGAAATCCGCGGCAATTGGATATCGTCGGCGTTTAGACGATAGGTGAGAAACGGACATATAAACACTTAGCTTCCTTTTCCTTCTTCATAATTTCCTCCTTCCTCTTTTTTCATTTTCCCTCTTTAATGGGCTCCTCCCAAAAACCCATCAGCCCCTCCCCCTCCTCCGCTTCCACCACCCACCGCCGCCGCTCCTCCTCCCCTCCGGTCGTCCTCCTCCTCCTCCTCTCTCTCTCTCTCCTCTTCTCTCTCTCTCCTATTTGCAACCCTAGGCCTCAAATCACCACCACCGCCGCCGCTGCCCCTTAGCCACCTTCCCCACGTCCATCAGGTCCAGCGCCACCCCTATGGCCACCCAACTCCTGCCGTGGGCCCCTGCTCCTCAAAAATCACATTTTTCACAAAAATCCCAATTTGCAAATAACACCCTGTCACCATTTCGTCAATAACTCCCAAACCGTGCACTTTTAGCCAAAACTCCTCTGAACCAAAGTTGTAGAGCACGATTTTCTCTTCGATTTGGTATATGATAGTCCTATTTTGCATTGCGGAGTTGTCGGGAAAATGCGTCCAAATTCTGCTGTTCAAACACTGTCAAATTGCTGTCTTTTCGCGATTTCCGGCGAAATGGCACATTTTCGGAAGGAAGACCACTAGGCGAAAGTTATCCGGAATGGCGCGTTTAAGCTAGAAAAAAAGATTGCGTGAAGATTGGAGCTCGTTTGCAAATTTTGGAACCAGAACGGCTAATCCGGGCGTTAGAAAAAATGTGAGTTTTCTCCGTTTTAAAGCTTCTATGGTTTTTGACATATGGAGTAAATAAAAATATGATTTTTATATTATAGAGATAATAAAAATATGATTTTTATATTATAAAGATAATAAAAATATGATTTTTATATATGTAAGGAAGTAAAAATTTGATCTTTATATTTGTAGCGATAGGATAAAAATACGATTATTACATATGAAGTGACGATATAAAATTGTGATTTTTATCATATATGTATTAAAGTAAAAATATAATTTTTATCGTTTGAATGGCAATGTAAAAATGTGATTTTTATATATTCATTAGCGATAGAAAGATTTGATTTTTATCTATATTGTAGCGGTATAAAAATAGAATTTTTATCCATATAGCATAGTTATAAAAATGTGATTTTTATATACATAGCAACAATATAAAGATGCGATTTTTATATATGTAGTGGATACGGACAACAAAAGTGGCAAAAAGCGAGCGGCGAAGATTTTCTACATATGAAGAGTCGTGGCGTTTGGTTTAGCTAATCTGTGAGAACTTCTCACTTTAAATCTCTTTTCTAGTTATAAAATATATACTAGGATGCAGACGGTGTTTAGTAGCACCCGACACCATCGCCAACAGACCATGGACTTGTTTGTTTGGTTGTTTGGTGATTGATTAGATTATTTGTTGGAATTTTGTGGTGTGAATAATGGAATTGATTTGATGATATGTGTATGGCGTGGGCCATCACTAGACCGGGGATAAGGCTAGGCCTTGTCCCATTTCTAGTATCGTGCCGTTATGCCGCCGAAATTTTCTAAAATAAGTTAGAAAAATAAAAATATCATTTTATTGTGTAAATGAACTGAATAGAAATTCATGTGTTGAAATAAAATATTTTATCATTAAAAATATAATTTTTAACGTGTGTGTGAATAAAATAAAATATTCATTTACAAATCAGACGATTTGTTTATGTACACTGTTTTAACTGATAATGATTGGGATGATAAATTTTACACGTCGCCCAACTGCACAAATTAATATTCAGTGTTTGTTGATGTGAAACCCCACACGGGTATTGGGATGATATTTGACATACACTAGTCCCAATAATTAGTTGTGTGTCGATCGATAGATTGACAGACAGTTGTGTGGTGCACTTTGGATGATGGTTGATTATTTATCGTTGCTATTATATACATGTGTTGTATGGAATCCATATAATTAACATTATATGGTAATTGATTGGGCCTCATTCCAATTAAGAAAATAAAGAATATTATAAAATAAGATTCATGTGTTGACAGTACTCATGTGTTGAGAAAAAAAAATATATAGATTCATGTGTTGAACGAAATATTCTAACAATAAAAATTAACATCTTTATCAAAATTTTATAAAATATATTACACAACAAAAATAGTCACGTGTTGACATTACTCATTTGTTGAGATTAGTCAAGTGTTGAAAGAAATATAGATTCATGTGTTGGATAGAATAAATATTCATTTGTTGAATAGAATAAAGAAGTTTTCGAAAAATATAAAGCCGTGTTGATTAGAGATGCGTTATTTTGACGCGAATGATATTTTTATCGATTTTATTCGTTTTATAATGAATATCGAAAAGTGATTTCATAATCGAATATTTTGAATTGAACAGGATTGAAATTTAATTGAAATCAATTTGAAATGAATTCGAATTTAATTGAATAGAAATTCAAATTGAATTGAATAGAAATTCAAATTGAATTGAATAGAATTGGGAACTCGAATTGAACTGAATGAATTTGGAATTCGAATTGAACTGAAATTTAATTGAAGTCGATTTGTGTTGAAATCAATCTGAAATGAATTTAAAACGGATTTATAATGGAAAATTCACTTTTGATTTGATATTGAATATAAGCCGATATATTTTCTATTCATAGCCTTGTATTTAATATCAAATGAGATTTGGTTTGTCGTGAATGGTGTCTTCATTAACGCTGTTCTTGAACCCAGTAGGAGAAAAGACTAAATCTTTTTATTTAGATTAATAAAGTATACCAATTAATTATTATATTTAAATGGAATGGAATTAGAATTGATTTGAGGGTTTATTGTGAATGGTGTTTTAAACAACACTTGTTCTTTAACCCGATAATAAATAGAATGTGATTTGGGTTTATCGTGAATTGTGTTTTAAATGGCATTAGTTCTTTAACCCAGTAAAAGGAGTTTTAATGAGCCTTTAATTAGATTGAAATGTGAATTAATAATTTAAATTATCGGATTTGGAAAGTGATCGAGAATGGAGTATCGCCAGTTTTGCTCCGAGCGATAGTAAATCTTTAATTAGATTTAAACGTGAAATGGTAATTAAATTTACCGATAACACCGTAGTGTTAGTTATGGGGTAATAATAGTTTTGCTCCATGGGATGAATAGGTTGGGATTAAGAAATAAAATAAATAATTACTTCGGTGTGGTTCGCTAATCCCGACTTGTTTGGAAAATCATAATAGGGTTTGAAATGACATCCAAAGGAAGATTAAAGAATAAATTTTAAAGAATTTATCTTTGATAAAATTAATGGGAACCTTTCCCCTAAGAATGTGAAAAGTTGAATAAAAGAATATTATGAATTGGAATGAGGCGTATGTTGTGTTTGTGTAACACATGTTTATTATATACGCGGGTTATTCGGAAAGGCCGGCTTTATACCCATTCTGAATAACCGATTCGACGATATGTCGAAGATGAAGATGGTGGTTGAAGACCGGAAGTCTTCACATCGTTTTGGTGATTACTGATGATCTTGATTGGGCTTTACACCCAAGATGAGGGAATCAGTTGGTGATCGTCTAGACGTACTTGGAGATCGATGGATATGCGAGGAAAGTGCCTCCGGTTTCGTTCAGACCTAGAACGAACTTGTAAATGGACTGTGTGTCTGACATTGGATTTTATTATGTGTGTATGATTTCTATTAAATATATATCTGTTTGGCGGCGGAGAATTTATTATCTTGCTTAACGCCCTTCTATGAGACGTACGAGCTCAGAGGTTATATATCGATAGATATCAATCACATGGCATGAATTGCCTGTGTGGCACGCGTAAGTGGCAAATGATCAAGGCTTCTGTTGCAATGCAAAGTCTGGTGGTTGATGATCAAAGCACGGCCTACGTGGCCCAGCTTTGTGTATAAACGTGGATTTGCGAGCCTCACACCTCGGTATGAGTCAAAAACGGGATACAGACTGCAGGGAGAGCACGACGTTTCTTTCTAGCTATGGGTGGTGTCAGTGCTTAAACTGGCTGACATTTATATACTTTTCACCTGTGTGGTTGTAGGATGAGGCGCCTCGATATTAGGTCTGTTAGGACCGGGAAACGTGTGTTCAGGAATTGCCAATCCTCAAAAGTAAGAGAGGACTGGCCCTGAAGATCCAGGGATCATAGTGGGGTCCTGAGACATTTGCTAGAGTGTCTCGAATCGGAGAGGAGCTTGCCCCTTGCCTCGACTCATGATGGAATCCAATTTCCAATACGTGATAATTCGGTTTTATTTATAGAACCTAGTATGGCGACATAGTAGCATGGGATACTATGCCGTCTATGATTGATATTTATGATTGAAATTATTTTGACACTATACACTTATTATAGTATCAAATGATTTGTTTTTAAACTTATTAAGCATTATTTGGCTGTTATAAGGTAAAATCCTATCCTCCGGCTTGCGTTGCATTGTGTGATGGGACCTGGGTCTTATAATAGCTTCATTTTTCGAAAAAGCATTGCGTTGTTTATTCTATGCACTAGTGTTCTTGGGAGGAAACCCGTTCCGTGTTACACGGCGTGGTCCCTTGCATTACTCTCTTTTAAAGTAAAGTTTAAATAACTGTTTTAGTTCTCACACCAGTCACATGACTGACCTGGAGTTTATTGTTTTAACCTAAACTCTGGGTGCCCTTATTTTCGATGCGGGCAGCTAGTAGTTTTGGTTTTGCGGATTTATATTCACAGGAACCTGATTTATAGCTGGAACGATGCTCGGAAAGCTTTGTATCCGTGTATTACTTTCAGTTGTGTTTTGTATTGTTTTTCGGCTGCTATGTAAATTTATTGTAATCTCTGATATTTTTTGAATGTATTATATTTATTCATACTCTGTAATATTCTTGTATTCTGATGCAATTGTTGTAATAAGCAATGAAATGTTCTTCTGTTTGTATTCTGATTCGTCTTGTCCTCACGGTAATTTGTTCTTTCTCTTCTCTTCGGAGATGGGGAAGTTCGGGTCGCTACATTTGGTATCAGAGCTTTGGTTTACAAAGCTCGAGAACAAGACACATTAGAACCATACGAAAGAATTCATCAGAAATTGGATTAGCAATATCCAATGAGAATGACTCGTTAGAGAAGGGATCAGTAGTATCCTAGAACGAGTGTCAAGAGTATATTTTTAAAATGAAAACAACTTTGTTTTGAAAATTTAAATCATTTTATACGTATTTGAATATTTATTTGTATTGAATTTGGACAATCGAGTATATGAAGATTTCGCGTATACGCGTCATGAACTTATATTCGAAGTTTTTATATACTGGATAGATATAGAATCACATTCTAGTTGCTCGGGGATGGTTCTGATGATCGCTATAGTACGTACATCATCAGGATTCATATTCGAGTTTCGAAAGTGTGATATCTATATATTTCCATGACTGGTGTGAGAACCAAAATATAGCTAAAATACATTGTTGTGATTTGCCATCAAAAACATGATTTTCTCTATATATATCAAAATTATGAGTTTGAAACATTAATTCACTAATTGATTGATGGTTGTGTTGTATGATTATTCCTTTAAACCATTATATGAATGAAAGGTGAATTTAGGCCAAATTGGGCCAAATATTGAACTGTATTGTAAATTGTTTGGAAATGCATGTGTATACATTGAACAGGTCATAGCAAGGAGGCTAAAGAAGAGGAATAAAATTGTTTGCCCGACAAATAGGTACATGTTTATTGTATTTCTTGAGTTTTGGGTGATTTTATGAGCCGATTGGCTAGCCGCTTGGCTTTTTCTTTTTCTTTTGGATTGAAGAAGGTCATGGGAGGCTATATGAAATATCCCGAAGTCCCCGGTGCAGGGGAGGTTATGGCAAAATTTTTTGAAAATTTAGGGTGTTAACCATATTTTTGAAAAATTTGAAAGGTTCTTAGAAACTGAAAAGTTGAAGAACTTTAGCCGTAATGAAAATAATGAAAGTTGAGTTAGTTTTTAAAACAACTTTCGGCTTCGTTCCTTTTCGGGGACGAAAAGTTTTAAGTGGGGGAGATTGTAATAACCCGGAAATCTGAGCCAGTTTAAAATTTTTATTTTGGCAATTTTATTGAATTTTGAATAATTAAAATGGATTATTTTGAATAAAAACGACGAAAAATTTATTCTGAATAGAATTCGAACGTATATATTTATATAGATCGTCGTTAGAAAATAAATATTTATTTTAAATTATAAAAGGAATTGAAAATGGCGCGGTAGTTCGATAATTCGATTTCAAAGTTCAAATGAATGTACAGGATTCGAAATAAACCGGATTTTAGCGAAACCAAAAATATTAGAATATAATTGAAAATATCTTTTCAACGAATCTGAGAAATCAAAATTTCATAGCGGGAATCAAAAGTTATGTCCAATTGAAAATTTAGAATAGTCGCTATGGAAATTATACATGGCCCAAAAAGTCATTTTTGCATACAAATGAATTTGAACTCGAAACAACTTTCATTGAGTTCAAAATGCCGTTTAGAACTCCGAAAAGTATAAGCTTCGATATATTCCGATATCCAGAATAGTGGCAATTGGCTAGAGCTTTTCGGTTAGCAAAACATAACCCTTAAAAAGTGAAATTTTGCATACGGGCTCAGAATTCGATGAGATAAATTTTTCTGCATTCATAATGACAAATCATTGTAGAGTTCCAAAGGACGCATCGAACGGAGTTAGTATGTGTCCGTGCAAGCTAAAACAGTTCAGGGTAAAACAGACAGTCATTTTACAAAGTAACATTATTGATACGACCTCAGAATTCGATTCTACTTTTTTTTCTGGATTCATATCGTCTAATAATTGTTAAATCCAAGAGGGCTTGATTTTTTGAGTTAGCATGTGAGCGTGCAAGAAGAAATGGTGTGCCAAAATCGCATTTTTAGAGCTTATCCGAGTATTTTTGAGAATTTTAACGGACGGTCAAACGAACTCGGAATTCGACGAAACTTGTTTCGTTGGACTCGTCTTCATATCTATTATGTCGTGTCCGAAATCCGCGGCAATTGGATATCGTCGGCGTTCAGACGATAGGTGAGAAACGGGCATATAAACACTTAGCTTCCTTTTCCTTCTTCATAATTTCCTCCTTCCTCTTTTTGCATTTTCCCTCATTAATGGGCTCCTCCCCAAAATCCATCAGCCCCTCCCCCTCCTCCGCTGCCACCACCCACCGTCGCCGCTCCTCCTCCCCTCCGGCCACCGTCCTCCTCCTCTCTCTCTCCTCTTCTCTCTCTCCTATTTGCAACCCTAGGCCCCAAATCACCACCACCACCACCACGGGCCCCACCACCACCGCCGCTGCCCCTTAGCCACCTCCCCCACGTCCATCAGGTCCGGCGCCACCCCTATGGCCACCCAAATCCTGCTGTGGACCCCTCCTCAAAAATCACATTTTTCACAAAAATCCCGTTTTGCAAATAAGACCCTGTCACCATTTCGTCAATAACTCCCAAACCGTGCATTTTTAGCCAAAACTCCTCTGAATCAAAGTTGTAGAGCACGATTTTCTCTTCGATTTGGTATATGATAGTCCTATTTTGCATTGCGGAGTTGTCGGGAAAACGCGTCTGAAGTCTGCTGTTCAAACACTGTCAAATTACTGTCTTTTCGCGATTTCCGGCGAAATGGCACATTTTCTGAAGGAAGACTACTAGGCGAAAGTTGTCCGGAATGGCGCGTTTAAGCTAGGATAGAAGATGGCGTGAAGATTGGAGCTCGTTTGCAAATTCTAGAACCAGAACAGCTAATCTGGGCGTTAGAAAAAATGTGAATTTTCTCCGTTTTAAAGTTTCTATGGTTTTTGACATATGAAGTAAATAAAAATATGATTTTTATATTATAGAGATAATAAAAATATGATTTTTATATTATAAAGATAATAAAAATATGATTTTTATATATGTAAGGAAGTAAAAAATTGATCTTTATATTTGTAGCGATAGGATAAAAATACGATTTTTACATATAAAGTGACGATATAAAATTGTGATTTTTATCATATATGTATTAAAGTAAAAATATAATTTTTATCGTTTGAATGGCAATGTCAAAATGTGATTTTTATATATTCATTAGCAATAAAAAGATTTGATTTTTATCTATATAGTAGCGGTATAAGAATAGAATTTTTATCCATATAGCGTAGCTATAAAAATGTGATTTTTATATACATAGCAACAATATAAAGATGCGATTTTTATATATGTAGTGGATACGGACAACAAAAGTGGCAAAAAGCGAGCGGCGAAGATTTTCTACATATGAAGAGTCGCGGCGTTTGGTTTAGCTAATCTGTGAGAACTTCTCACTTTAAATCTCTTTTCTAGTTATAAAATATATACTAGGATGCAGACGGTGTTTAGTAGCACCCGACACCATCGTCCACAGACCATGGACTTGTTTGTTTGGTTGTTTGGTGATTGATAAGATTATTTGTTGGAATATTGTGGTGTGAATAATGGGATTGATTTGATGATATGTGTATGGCGTGGGCCATCACTAGACTAGGGATAAGGCTAGGCCTTGTCCCGTTTCTAGTATCGTGCCGTTATGCCGCCGAAATTTTCTAAAATAAGTTAGAAAAATAAAAATATCATTTTATTGTGTAAATGAACTGAATAGAAATTCATGTGTTGAAATAAAATATTTTATCGTTAAAAATATAATTTTTAACATGTGAGTGAATAAAATAAAATATTCATTTACAAATCAGACGATTTGTTTATGTACACTGTTTTAACTGATATTGATTAGGATGGTAAATTTTACACGTCGCCCAACTGCACAAATAATATTCAGTGTTTGTTGATGTGAAACCCCACACGGGTATTGGGATGATATTTGACGTACACTAGTCCCAATAATTAGTTGTGCGTCGATCGATAGATTGACAGACAGTTGTGTGGTGCACTTTGGATGATGGTTGATTATTTATCGTTGCTATTATATACATGTGTTGTATGGAATCCATATAATTAACATTATATGGTAATTGATTGGGCCTCATTCCAATTGAGAAAATAAAGAATATTATAAAATAAGATTCATGTGTTGACAGTACTCATGTGTTGAGATTAGTCATGTGTTGAGAAAAAATATATATAGATTCATGTGTTGAACGAAATATTTTAACAATAAAAATTGCCATCTTTATCAAAATTTTATAAAATATATTACATAACAAAAATAGTCACGTGTTGACAGTACTCATTTGTTGAGATTAGTCAAGTGTTGAAAGAAATATAGATTCATCTGTTGGATAGAATAAATATTCATTTGTTGAATAGAATAAAGAAGTTTTTGAAAAATATAAAGATGTGTTGATTAGAGATGCGTTATTTTGACGCGAACGATATTTTTATCAATTTTATTCGTTTTATAATGAATATTGAAAAGTGATTTCATAATCGAATATTTTGAATTGAACAGGATTGAAATTGAATTGAAATCAATTTGAAATGAATTCGAATTTAATTGAATAGAAATTCAAATTGAATTGAATAGAAATTCAAATTTAATTGAATAGAATTGGGAACTTGAATTGAACTGAATGAATTTGGAATTCGAATTGAACTGAAATTTAATTAAAGTCGATTTGAGTTGAAATCAATCTGAAATGAATTTAAAACGAATTTATAATGGAAAATTCACTTTTGATTTGATATTGAATATAAGCTGATATATTTTCTATTCAGAGCCTTGTATTTAATATCAAATGAGATTTGGGTTTGTCATGAATGGTGTCTTCATTAACGCTGTTCTTGAACCTAGTAGGAGAAAAGACTAAATCTTTTTATTTAGATTTAATAAAGTATACCAATTAATTATTATATTTAATTGGAATGGAATTAGAATTGATTTGAGGGTTTATCGTGAACGGTGTTTTAAATAACACTTGTTCTTTAACCCGATAATAAATAGAATGTGATTTGGGTTTATCGTGAACTGTGTTTTAAATGGCATTAGTTCTTTAACCCAGTAAAAGGAGTTTTAATGAGTCTTTAATTAGATTGAAATGTGAATTACTAATTTAAATTATCGGATTTGGAAAGTGATCGAGAATGGAGTATCGCCAGTTTTGCTCCGAGCGATAGTAAATCTTTAATTAGATTTAAACGTGAAATGGTAATTAAATTTACCGATAACACCGTGGTGTTAGTTATGGGGTAGTAACAGTTTTGCTCCCTGGGATGAATAGGTTGGGACTGAGAAACAAAATAAATAATTACTTCGGTGTGGTTCGCTAATCTCGACTAGTTTGGAAAATCATAATAAGGTTTGAAATGACATCCAAAGGAAGATTAAAGAATAAATTTTAAAGAATTTATCTTTGATAAAATTAATGCGAACCTTTCCCCTAAGAATGTGAAAAGTTGAATAAAAGAATATTCTGAATTGGAATGAGGCGTATGTTGTGTTTGTGTAACACGTGTTTATTATATACGCGGGTTATTCGGAAAGGCCGGGTTTATACCCATTCTGAATAACCGATTCGACGATATGTCGAAGATGAAGACGGTGGTTGAAGACCGGAAGTCTTCACATTATTTGGGTGATTACTGATGATCTTGATTGGGCTGTACACCCAAGATGTGGGAATCAGTTGGTGATCGTCCAGACGTACTTGGAGATCGATGGATATGCGAGGAAAGTCCCTCCGGTTTCGTTCAGACGCAGAACGAACTTGTAAATGGACTGTGTGTCTGACATTGGATTTTATTCTGTGTGATTGATTTCTATTAAATATATATCTGTTTGACGGCGGAGAATTTATTCTCTTGCTTAACGCCCTTCTCTGAGACGTACGAGCTCAAAGGTTATATATTGATAGATATCAATCGCATGGCATGAATTGCCTGTGTGGCACGCGTAAGTGGCAAATGATCAAGGCTTCTGTTGCAAAGCAAAGTCTTGTGGTTGATGAGCAAAGCACGGCCTACGTGGCCCAGCTTTGTGTATAAACGTGGATTCGCGAGCCTCACACCTTGGTATGAGTCAAAAACGGGATACAGACTGCAGGGAGAGCACGACGTTTCTTTCTAGCTATGGGTGGTGTTAGTGCTTAAACTGGCTGACATTTATATACTTTTCACCTGTTTGGTTGTTGGATGAGGCGCCTCGATATTAGGTCTGTTAGGACCGGAAAACGTGTGTTCAGGAATTGCCAATCCTCAAAAGTAAGAGAGGACCGACCCTGATGATCCAAGGATCATAGTGAGGTCCTGAGACATTTGCTAGAGTGTCTCGAATCGGATCGGAGCTTGCCCCTTTCCTCGACTCATGATGGAATCCAATTTCCAATACGTGATAATTCGGTTTTATTTGGAGAACCTAGTATGGCGACATAGTAGCATGGGATACTATGCCGTCTATGATTGATATTTATGTTTGAAATTATTTTGACACTATACACTTATTATAGTATCAAATGATTTGTTTTTAAACGTATTAAGCATTATTTGGCTGTTATAAGGTAAAACCCTATCCTCCGGCTTGCGTTGCATTGTGTGATGGGACCTGGGTCTTATAATAGCTTCATTTTTCGAAAAAGCATTGCGTTGGTTATTCTATGCACTAGTGTTCTTGGGAGGAAACCCGTTCCGTGTTATACGGCGTGGTCCCTTGAATTACTCTCTTTTAAAGTAAAGTTTAAATAACTGTTTTAGTTCTCACACCAGTCACATGACTGACCTGGAGTTTATTGTTTTAACCTAAACTCTGGGTGCCCTTATTTTCGACACGGGCAGCTTGTAATTTTGGTTTTGCGGATTTATATTCACATGAACCTGATTTACAGCTGGAACGATGCTCGGAAAGCTTTGTATCCGTTTATTACTTTCAATTGTGTTTTGTATTGTTTTTCTGCTGCTATGTAAATTTATTGTAATCTCTGATATTTTTTGAATGTATTATATTTATTCATACTCTGTAATATTCTTGTATTCTTATGGAATTATTGTAATAAGCAATGAAATGTTCTTTTGTTTGTGTTCTGATTCGTCTTGTCCTCACGGTAATTCGTTCTTTCTCTTCTCTTCGGAGATGAGGAAGTTTGGGTCGCTAGAAAATCTAACTAACTCAGTCTCCGAAAAAAATTCCCTTTTTTTCTTGGTTAGACACTTAATTCCTTTTTGTATACTGTTTACAATTATCGTAGATTTATCCAATTTGACATATTCATTCTTTTCCATTGTCCCCGAATTTTACTATAATTCTATTTTCAACATAATAATACTCTTAAAAAATATTCATGTTTATTGTCAATTCTAGGGTTTATAGTAATTCCCAATTCAGAAAAATGATTAATGGAAATAAGCTTTATACACCAGTAATGTTCTTAACATGTTCCAAGCAGATTTAAACTCAATTACCCTAAATTCCTATTAATTATCATGTTAAGAATTACAGGGAATGTAAACGATAAATATATCGTTACTTAAAAGGTATAGTTTAAATCCACTCGCCTGACAGCTTTCCAATACTTCAATCTGATCTAGATTTGTTATTTTGTGGCCTTTATAACTGAATTTTTTTATTAAAATAACCACGGATTCATAAATATGATACTAAAAAAAGAGGGAAAGAAAGAGAGAAACCTAAATAATCAGATTCAAGAACTTACCTTACGTTGATTAGAAACCTGAACACTTATGTTGTAGATTTATATCTCTTATCTTCAAATCTTGAATCAGAAATTCTAAGAACTAATATTCTAATTTTTGAAAAGATTTAGAGAGGAAAGAGAGTGGCAGAGCTTTGGCAGTGTCTCATAAAATATGAGTTTAAAGCTAGACACTGCTAGTCTATTTATAGGTATACAAGAAAGTTTGGTCCATCGAATTTAACCACATAAAACCCGCACTGTTTATTTCAGAAAAAACATGTCATCCAGAAATAGATCTGACCTCGATTGGGTCGACCCTTGCGTCAAACTACCTTAGAGGTGGGTCGACACATTGGTCAACCCATGTAAGACCTGGGTCAACCCATCCTAACTCCAAGCGCGTTTAACGTTAATTAATAATGTTAATTTCTAACTTATATAACTTGCCTGATTTATAATATTCCATTTATAGCTTATCTTTAAGTTTGAATTTTGAATTTATTCGTGGATATATGCATACAACCTTTCAATTCCTTGTTCGTTAAGAGCTACCCAATTGATGTAATTAATAACGCTATTAATTTGTTGTTTTATACCTTTTAATGCATTCTAATTTCAAATTCAGCTGTTTTCTTGTCCATCATTCATTTATTATGCATTTATTAGTTTCTGCTCTTAACTTGCACTTTTTATCTCAACATTTAAATTCATGCCTATATATACACGCGCAATCTTTATGTAACACCCCACCTCCGCTAGGGTCACTCTTTCGGGGGCACTAGCTTCTGGGGGGCATTAGAACTGGGTAAGCATGCATAATGATACATCAAGGCAGAACAAGAACATAAATATATATGTAAAACAGAGTAAGTGAGAATAGAACAGCGGAATATCTCAAACCATCTCAAAACAAGTCTTAGTACATCATAAAGTCAACTGCCAAAATAAACATGTCTAGTACATCATAAACAGAAATACTGTAATACATAGTGCTATCCCCAAAAATAAAGATGATAAACCATAGCGAGCTCAATGTCCAGACATACATGAGCTATCCAGCGAACAAGCAAGCGATCCAAGCTAAGCACCACTGTTCCCTCCCTGAGAACCTGGGGGGGGGGGGAACGGAAGAAAAGAAGCGAAAGAAAACAGGTCAGTCAAAAAGACTGGTAAGCCCAACTACGATCAGTCTATAAACTAATAAAGTTAACATCATGATGGAAACTGAGATGAACATACTGGCAATAGATAAAGGTGTCATCACATGAAGAAGATTAAACTTTGCACCATGGTGTACTAGCAAACTAACATAACTGGTATTGATCCCTTAGCCCAAACTTTGGCCCAATAACATGAGGTGACCTTAATACAAGGTCCAGCCCAAACGGTCTAGTCGATCGGCTCCCTATAAACCTAACACGTCAAGTGTTGGTGTCCATACGGCCCACATATGGATGTAGTCAGACTGTGCTGGGTCCACCTTCGGGTGTATCAAGCCCTCGGGTGTCAACCCCAGACACCTAAGCAATAATGCACAGTCTAAACCTATTGGTACCCGTGCCTCGAGTTTGTCCAACACCGGATTACGTGCACGTCCGTAGCCCGCCTGGACCCGCACCGCTGTACCACTCAGCCGCCGCTTTGGTCGCTTACATCAGTCCAGTAATCGTGCCCCACCCTAGCCTAGCCTCTAGGGTTGTGGATGATACCAAACTGGGATTACTGCTGGAACAGACCACGTTGCTAGGGTTTTCTAAGAGGGTTAAGTGTGGTTTAACCCCTCACTAATCATGGATTAAATTAGTTAAGTGTAACCAACAGTTCACCACTTAACCCCATTTAATCCCTCGTATCCCCAAAATTGGTTAAGTATTAGTGGGCCATGACTTAACCCTAATCATGAGGCATTAATTTAATTGTACCTTAACCTCTCACATTAGACTTTTTTGCGGTTACTAGTTAAGCAGGGCGGGTCCGGGTAGCTTTACACCACAACTTGGTCTAACCTCGGGTCCAAGGTACACATGACCAACTTCTCACATTGGGTCCTATTGTTTGTAGCAACTAGTTAAGCCGGTCGGTTCCGGGTAGGTTTACGCTACAAACTCAACCCAACCTCGAGTTGGCCACACTTATGTTTTCTAAGTGTCATGTCCACTTTATTTTCAAAACATAATTACAAGTTTAACAAATACTTGGGTAGACCTAACTTAATAGGTAAATTCCCAAGGGGTAGACCTAACTTAATAGGTAAATTCCCAATCTTATATTTTCATGTATTTTAAGTTTTACCCAAAACCCCCCAACGTCATTCTATCGCTTACATATTCGTCATGACGCATAAAGGATAGAAAGAGGGAATTTGGCACAACATACATGATGAATCTTTCATATCATAGCATAGTGAACTTGCATAAACATGCATAACTTGTTAAACATGCAAATCATAGCATAGTGAACTTGCATAAACATGCATAACTTGTTAAACTTGCAAATCATGGCCTAGTGAACTTGCATAAACATGCATAACTTATCAAACATGTGTAACATAGCATAGTGAACTCGCATAAGCATGCATAACTTATTAAACATGCATAACATAGCATAGTGAACTCGCATAAGCATGCATAACTTATTAAACATGCATAACATAGCATAGTGAACTCGCATAAGCATGCATAACTTATTAAACATGCATAACATAGCATAGTGAACTCACATAAGCATGCATAACTTATTAAACATGCATAACATAGCATAGATCCCAACTTTCATCACATATTAACTTTAGAGTTTCTAAAATGAAGGTAAGAGGGCTTACAAATATTATGAAGACACAAATTTACTAATAAAGATTGAGAAGCCCTTTATGCAAGCATATAAAAAACCAAAACAAAGCTCCAATTAACAAAAATCCCAAAAACTCTAGCTTAGCGAATAAAGCTTGCAACTTGATGATGTATGCAAGCTAATGATCATTCATACAACTTAGAAATGCTTGTATGAACATCAAAATCTTCATAGGAATTATTTTTGAAGAGGTTGGAGGCTAGGGTTTTTAGGTGGAGGCCATTTGAGAATTCAATTTGACATAGTTTGGTTGCTAGAATGAATAATGAGGTTTTAGGGTAGGATTAGGGGCTTATTTATAGAAGATTAGAGTGTTTTTAGCCCTAGGATTAACCCTAGGTTAGTTTAGGCCCGTCAGATTTCGGAATTCTCTAGAACCAAGCCACACAACCAAGCCCAAATCAAAATGGTGCGCCAGGCAAAACTGCCCGGCCACCCCGTGTCGACAGGGCTGTCGACAGGGCAGTCGACACCCTAAGACCCCTGTCGACAGGCCTGTCGACATGGGGGTCTTGGCGGGACTTTTCCCGCCTGACGCCAGTTAGCCCTAATCCTTGTTTTTAATTTAAAATTTAAATCTGTTTTTAACTTAGGAATTTTCTGAAAACTTCAATGAGCCTTAACTGGGTCATACGGACTCCGATTTTCGAAAACTCGGACCCTATTTCGCGTATTTTTCCGAGACGAACGCAATGGCATAGCCCGTTTCCCTTGATTCAGATTTTAGAATTAATTTCTGCCTCGATTTATGTTATAACAGGTTATTGAAAATATGGGTTGTTACATTCTCCCCTCCTTAAAGGATTTCGTCCCCGAAATCTTCAAGTTAGGAAGAACGTATCCTACCATCCAATCATCCATCTACTCAAAGCATCACCCACGGGCAACCATTGTCCTTAAAAGATTCTAAATGCTGTATGAACATATGCAAAAGTGTGTGTATATGGACTTATCTAATGCAAAGATCAATGCAAAATATGTTAGTGAAATGTGTCCATATGTATGCAAATTCCTAACATAATGTATAATATCTACATGCGTGCTCAATCATACACCCATATGCAACATCCATGTGATCGCATACAAATTTCATCCAAGGATAAGCATAAACACCCATGCACATGCAATATGAGGAGTGTGTGAGCTGATCTAGTGCCTAATGTGTATCATGTATCCACGAGTAACCACTTGCAAACACTTGCAACCACTTGCAACCATCAAACATAACATGTCTCAAACACATGTTTCATCCAAAGGGTTTCTACCTAAGGTTCTCATGACAAGATTAGCACGATAACTAGATAAATATGGGTAGCAAAGAGGAAGATATGCTAACAAAGGAAAGAGATTGAGAGTGTACCCTCAAAAAGGAATGGATAAAGCCCACGCATCTTCTCCTCGGTTTCCCAAGTTGCGTCTTCTTCGGCTTCACCCCATTGAACCTTCACCAGCTTGACCTCTCGATTCCTTAGCTTCTTGGTCTCCGTCCCCAAGATACGAATCGGAGCTCTCCTCAAAGTTGCCTCTTTCTCTACTTCCACGTCTTCAAGAATGCTAGGTTCAACCACCTCAGCGGACTCATGTAGGTACTTTCGGAGATGCGAGACATGAAAGACATTATGCACTCCGGACAGCTTCTCGGGCAATTGCACTTTATAAGCCATCTTCCCAATTCTCTCTATGATAGGGAAGGGTCCAACAAATCTCGGTGCTAACTTCCCAACAGCTCCAAATCGGACCACATTCCGCAAAGGAGAAACCTTTACGAAAACCATATCCCCAACATCAAACTCCAAATCGGATCTTCGCTTATCAGCATAGGATTTCTGTCGGTCTTGGGCCGCTTTCATTCGTCTCCGAATCAACTCGATCTTCTCGGACGTATCTCTGATCATATCAGGCCCAAGTATAAGCTTATCTGTAGTCTCCCACCAACATGTGGGTGACTTGCACGGTCTCCCGTATAAAGCCTCAAATGGTGCCATCCCTATGCTTGCCTGATAACTGTTATTATATGCAAACTCAACAAGAGGAAGATGGTCTTCCCAAGTACCACCAAAATCCAGAATGCAAAGCCTCAACAAGTCCTCAAGTACCCTATTCACCCTTTCTGTTTGACCGTCCGTTTGTGGGTGATAGGCCGTACTCAGGTTCAACCTCGTGCCCATAGCTTCCTGCAAACTGTTCCAGAACTGACTAGTAAAGATGGGGTCTCGGTCACTGACTATGCTGGAAGGGACTCCATGTAGTCGCACTATCTCACGAAGATATACTGATGCTAGTCCAGATGCGGTCCTTTTGCTCTTCACCGGAATGAAATGAGCACTCTTCGTAAGCCTATCTACAATGACCCAAATGCTCGTATTCCCTTTCCTTGACCTTGGAAGCCCATCAATAAAGTCCATAGAAATACTCTCCCACTTCCATAGCGGGACCTCTAGAGGATGCAATAGCCCACCGGGCTTCTTCGACTCGGCTTTAACTTGCTGGCAGATAATACATCTAGAGACAAACCCTGCCACATCCTTCTTCATTCCAGGCCAGAAGAAAATGCGCTTCATATCCTTATACATCTTATCTCCACCCGGATGTATAGTCAACTTGGAGCGATGTGCTTCATCAAGAACTTTCCTCACCAAGTCTTCCACCATCGGAACACAAAGCCTTCCGTCTCTCCTCAGCCAACCCTTATCATCTATAGAATATCGAGCAAGGTGACTAGATGTCTCCCCTCGAATCAGCTTATCCATAATCTAAATTATCTGAGGGTCTTCCTTCTGCGAAGCCCCAACTTGATCCAGAAGGGCAGGCCTGAGCTCAAGAGATGCTAAAGAACCGGTCATCGACTCAACCGCCAAAGAGAAATCAAAGGTTGCCAAGAACTCTAAATTCTTCATCTCAACAAATAGAGGACTTAGTGTCAACCTTTTTCTACTCAATGCATCCGCTACAACATTCCCCTTGCCAGGGGTATAGGCTATATCAAAATCGTAGGATGCCAAGAATTCCATCCACCTCTGCTGCCTCAAGTTCAGATCCTTCTACGAAAAGAGATACTTCAAAGACTTATGATCAGTATACAGCTCAAATCTCTCTCCCAGAAGATAATGACGCCAAGCCTTGAGTGCATATACTATCGCTGCCAGCTCTAGATCATGAGTGGGATAATTCTTCTCATGCACCTTAAGTTGCCTACCACCAAAACATATAACTCTGCCTTCTTGCATCAGAACGGCGCCCAATCCCGTGCCACAAGCATCAGTGTACACGGTAAACATCTTACCACCATCGGGTAAAGCTAGAACTGGTGCTGAGGTAAGGGCTCTCTTGAGTCTCTGAAAAGCAAGCTCACAGTCCATATCCCAAGCAAAAACTAAGTTCTTCTTCGTCAACCTAGTAAGAGGAGCGGATACCTTCGCGAAGTCCTTGATGAATTTCCGGTAAAAACCCGCAAGACCCAGAAAACTTCTCACTTCGGTTGCATTCCTTGGAGTCTTCCAATCCTGAACTGAAACCACCTTAGCGGGATCCACCGCTAAGCCTTGCTTGGATACGATATGCCCAAGGAATCTAACTTCCCTTCTCCAAAAGTGACACTTGGAGAACTTGGCCTTTAACTGATGCGCTCTAAGCGTATCCATCACTTCTACAAGATGCCTCGCGTGCTCTTCTTCATCCTTGGAGAAAATCAGAATATCATCCACAAAGACCACGACAAACTTGTTCAAGAACTCTCGAAACACCCTACTCATCAAGTCCACGAAATATGCGGGTGCATTCGTCAAACCGAACGGCATAACAAGCCATTCAAAGAATCCATCTGGAGTTCTGAATGCAGTCTTGTCTATACTATCTTCAGCCACTCTGAGCTGATGAAATCCAGTAGCAAGATCAAGCTGAGAGAAAACAGAAGCACCAACGAGCTGGTCAAAGAGATCATCGATCCTCGGTAACGGGTGTCTGTTCTTCTTAGTCAGCTTATTCAATTCTCTATAGTGCACACAGAGTCGAAGAGAACCATTTGCCTTAGTAGCAAACACCACAGGCGCTCCCCATTCGGATATACTTCGTCTGATGAAGTTCTTCTCAAGCAACTCCTTTACTTGCTTGCTGAGCTCCCGTCTCTCACGCGGAGCCATGTGCCGAACGGGCAAAGAAACAGGCTTAACATTATCCACCAGATAAATGCGAAAATCAATCTCTCGTTTAGGGGGCAACCCCTTAACTTCTTCAAAAACATCTGGATAATCTCGGACCACCCTTACAGACTGAAGGGTTTCCTCTGACGAGTCGAGAGATTCAAGATAGCACAACATGACGGGATTCTTCGGATTGCATGAAATCTCTAAGGTGTTGCCAAGGCGAGTCACAAGCCTCACAACCCTATGCTCACAATCAAGAATGGCTCCATATCTGGACAGCCAATCCATGCCCAATATCAATCCGTATCCCCTGAAACCAAGAACATACGCACTACACAAGAACTCTACACTGAGTATAGAGATCCTCAGATCCTCACATATCATAGATAGATGAGCAGAACCCCCAATGGGATTCGAAACACAAACGGGATCATCCACTAAGCTAGTACTAAGGTGCAAACTATCAACAAGATCAGATGAAATAAAGCTATGTGATGCACCAGAATCAAACAAGGTACGAACTGGAAGATCGGAAACATAAACAAGGTTCTCAACAGAAACACTACCTCGATCGGGAACTGGAGCGGTATTGAGAGCATGAACTTGCCCTCCTGAAGGTCCAGCCTGCCCTTTCTTCTTCGGGCATTCCTTGCTGAAGTGTCCAGTCTCACCACAGGAAAAACATCCACCACTAAGCTTCCTTTTCTTCTTCCTACAATCCTTAGCAAAGTGTCCAGGCGCACCACAGTAATTGCAGTTTCCCTTGCCTTTGTTATTGTTCCCCTTCTTGTTCTTGCTCTGATTCCCCTGACTGCTTTGACCACCTTGATTGCCTTTACCTTGAGAATCAGTCTTCTTTGCTTGAGTATCACTCGACTTGACTTCTTTCTTTCCATCTCCCTGAAGTAGAGCCATATCGACCAAACTCTCAAAAGTAGCCCCATGCGGAATATGTGACATCGCCAAGCCCTGCAGCGGCTCATTCAACCCTCTAGCGAATCGAAGAGCCTTCTTCTCAGGAGTGTTCACCATATCCAAACCAAAACGGGCCAGTTGATTAAACATGTTCACATACTCCTTGACAGACATATCACCTTGCTTTAATGCAATGAACTTCTCCATCTGTAAATTTGCCTCAGCAGAAGATAGAAACTTGGCCACAAATCTAGTCCTCAAATCGGCCCAAGTCTCGACAGGCCTCGTCCCATTGGTGACCTACCACCAATAGGCTGCTTCGTCCTTCAAAAGCCACATTGTCAATAAGATCTTCCTTTCGTCTTCAATCCGAAAGATAGCAAACAAGTCCTCAGTGTCTTTCGGCCAATTCCTAGCTTCAACAAAAGATTCCGTGCCTAGGAAATTCTTGCCTCCCATCGCCTTGAAGTCTTTACAAACCTTCGTGAACTCAACCTGAGGAAGCTGAGGGGGAGGAGGAGGAAGAGGAGCCTCAGCAACTGGAGGAGGAGGAACATTAGCAACGGGAGGAGGAACATGAACCACCGGAGGAGGGACATTAGGGGGAGGATTCTCAACTACAGGAGGAGGAGTGGGAGTAGGTTTTGCGGGGCCGGCTGCCGCCCTAACTTCTAGAAGCCTCCTATACCAGAGTGGTACGTTAACTCCATCGGGGATGGCAAGATCCTCAGCCATACTGAAACGAAGGATAAGATAAGATTAGGTCAAGGGAACGAAGGATAACGCTAGCTTTTTGGGGAATAGCCTTTTAAAATACTAGACTTTTCTTTGGAAAATACTTTATACTTGTTTTGAAAATAGTTTTTCCAAAAGTCTTTTAAAAAAAACTTTTTGTTCTTTCTTGTAAACCTGGCTCTGATACCAAATTTGTAACACCCCACCTCCGCTAGGGTCACTCTTTCGGGGGCACTAGCTTCTGGGGGGCGTTAGAACTGGGTAAGCATGCATAATGATACATCAAGGCAGAACAAGAACATAAATATATATATATGTAAAACAGAGTAAGTGAGAATAGAACAGCGGAATATCTCAAACCATCTCAAAACAAGTCTTAGTACATCATAAAGTCAACTGCCAAAATAAACATGTCTAGTACATCATAAACAGAAATACTGTAATACATAGTGCTATCGCCAAAAATAAAGATGATAAACCATAGCGAGCTCAATGTCCAGACATACATGAGCTATCCAGCGAACAAGCAAGCGATCCAAGCTAAGCACCACTGTTCCCTCCCTGAGAACCTAGGGGGGGGGGGAAACGGAAGAAAAGAAGCGAAAGAAAACAGGTCAGTCAAAAAGACTGGTAAGCCCTACTACGATCAGTCTATAAACTAATAAAGTTAACATCATGATGGAAACTGAGATGAACATACTGGCAATAGATAAAGGTGTCATCACATGAAGAAGATTAAGCTTTTCACCATGGTGTACTAGCAAACTAACATAACTGGTATTGATCCCTTAGCCCAAACTTTGGCCCAATAACATGAGGTGACCTTAATACAAGGTCCAGCCCAAACGGTCTAGTCGATCGGCTCCCTATAAACCTACCACGTCAAGTGTTGGTGTCCATACGGCCCACATATGGATGTAGTCAGACTGTGCTGGGTCCACCTTCGGGTGTATCAAGCCCTCGGGTGTCAACCCCAGACACCTAAGCAATAATGCACAGTCTAAACCTACTGGTACCCGTGCCTCGAGTTTGTCCAACACCGGATTACGTGCACGTCAGTAGCCCGCCTGGACCCGCACCGCTGTACCACTCAGCTGCCGCTTTGGTCGCTTACATCAGTCCAGTAATCGTGCCCCACCCTAGCCTAGCCTCTAGGGTTGTGGATGATACCAAACTGGGATTACTGGTGGAACAGACCACGTTGCTAGGGTTTTCTAAGAGGGTTAAGTGTGGTTTAACCCCTCACTAATCATGGATTAAATTAGTTAAGTGTAACCAACAGTTCACCACTTAACCCCATTTAATCCCTCGTATCCCCAAAATTGGTTAAGTATTAGTGGGCCATGACTTAACCCAAATCATGAGGCATTAATTTAATTGTACCTTAACCTCTCACATTAGACTTTGTTGCGGTTACTAGTTAAGCCGGGCGGGTCCGGGTAGCTTTACACCACAACTTGGTCTAACCTCGGGTCCAAGGTACACATGACCAACTTCTCACATTGGGTCCTATTGTTTGTAGCAACTAGTTAAGCCGGTCGGTTCCGGGTAGGTTTACGCTACAAACTCAACCCAACCTCGAGTTGGCCACACTTATGTTTTCTAAGTGTCATGTCCACTTTATTTTCAAAACATAATTACAAGTTTAACAAATACTTGGGTAGACCTAACTTAATAGGTAAATTCCCAAGGGGTAGACCTAACTTAATAGGTAAATTCCCAATCTTATATTTTCATGTATTTTAAGTTTTACCCAAAACCCCCCAACGTCATTCTATCGCTTACATATTCGTCATGACGCATAAAGGATAGAAAGAGGGAACTTGGCACAACATACATGATGAATCTTTCATATCATAGCATAGTGAACTTGCATAAACATGCATAACTTGTTAAACATGCAAATCATAGCATAGTGAACTTGCATAAACATGCATAACTTGTTAAACTTGCAAATCATGGCCTAGTGAACTTGCATAAACATGCATAACTTATCAAACATGTGTAACATAGCATAGTGAACTCGCATAAGCATGCATAACTTATTAAACATGCATAACATAGCATAGTGAACTCGCATAAGCATGCATAACTTATTAAACATGCATAACATAGCATAGTGGACTCGCATAAGCATGCATAACTTATTAAACATGCATAACATAGCATAGATCCCAACTTTCATCACATATTAACTTTAGAGTTTCTAAAATGAAGGTAAGAGGGCTTACAAAT
Source organism: Allium sativum (assembly GCA_030737875.1). Taxonomy (NCBI): domain Eukaryota; kingdom Viridiplantae; phylum Streptophyta; class Magnoliopsida; order Asparagales; family Amaryllidaceae; genus Allium; species Allium sativum. The sequence continues at coordinate 129,413,663 of CM060913.1, read as the reverse complement.
ATTATGAAGACACAAATCTACTAATAAAGATTGAGAAGCCCTTTATGCAAGCATATAAAAACCCAAAACAAAGCTCCAATTAACAAAAATCCCAAAAACTCTAGCTTAGCGAATAAAGCTTGCAACTTGATGATGTATGCAAGCTAATGATCATTCATACAACTTAGAAATGCTTGTATGAACATCAAAATCTTCATAGGAATTATTTTTGAAGAGGTTGGAGGCTAGGGTTTTTAGGTGGAGGCCATTTGAGAATTCAATTTGACATAGTTTGGTTGCTAGAATGAATAATGAGGTTTTAGGGTAGGATTAGGGGCTTATTTATAGAAGATTAGAGTGTTTTTAGCCCTAGGATTAACCCTAGGTTAGTTTAGGCCCGTCAGATTTCGGAATTCTCTAGAACCAAGCCACACAACCAAGCCCAAATCAAAATGGTGCGCCAGGCAAAACTGCCCGGCCACACCGTGTCGACAGGGCTGTCGACAGGGCAGTCGACACCCTAAGACCCCTGTCGACAGGCCTGTCGACATGGGGGTCTTGGCGGGACTTTTCCCGCCTGACGCCAGTTAGCCCTAATCCTTGTTTTTAATTTAAAATTTAAATCTGTTTTTAACTTAGGAATTTTCTGAAAACTTCAATGGGCCTTAACTGGGTCATACGGACTCCGATTTTCGAAAACTCGGACCCTATTTCGCGTATTTTTCCGAGACGAACGCAATGGCATAGCCGGTTTCCCTTAATTCAGATTTTAGAATTAATTTCTGCCTCGATTTATGTTATAACAGGTTATTGAAAATATGGGTTGTTACACTTTATTTCGTTTCAAAATTCAAATAGCGGTATACTGTCATTTATTATTTAATTAAAATGCGGGGTGTTACATTATCCAAATCTTAGGAAATTTTGTACTTGAAATTTGGTAAGGGTAAAATTAAGTAACGGTGCGTTTGTCACAGGTCCCTAATAAGTTTTAAATTAGGCTCACATCTGGTCCTAAATTTATTATAAATTACATCCCAATTTTTCGAAAATTCATCAAAAAAATCATGTAAATTCATATTTAAAATTAACATGTAAGCATAATAAAATTCAAAGGGAAAAACCATCAAAAATGAAAAAAACAAAAAAAAAAACAACGAAACTGCAGTATTCAGCGTCAAATCATGCATAAATTTGAAATTCTTTCATACATGCATGCAACTATTTCAGTGATGCGTCTGTGTTATCTTACATGCATACATGTATGCATGTATTACATAATAAATGCATACATGTATGCATATATTTGTAGCCATGCATATCAGTTCATATTTATTTGGATACATGTATGCATGTATTTAGAATAAATGCATATATATATATATATATATATATATATATATATGCAACAATCCACATGCATAAATATTAGTTCATCTTTATATGCATACATGTATGCTATAAAACAGAATAGTTGCATACTTCTATGCTAATATTCATACAGATTTTTCAATGTAAAATCTACGTGAGTTGTTGCATACATGTATGCATGCATTTTTAATAGTTGTGTATATGTATGCAAGAATTCATGCAGATTTTCAGTGTAAACTACTTCATGAATTGTTGCATACACTTATGCAACCATTGAGTTTAATTGCATACATGTATGCAATTTTTTTTCCGAGATCTTCTGGGAGTATTTGCAGATTTTTGAATTATTATTTTTTTACTGATCAACGCATTTTTGTGTGAAAAGCACGTAACATTGAAAATAGGGGCCCGCTTTATATTATAAAGTTGGGGAGGATGTCGTTCTAATTTGCAAAGATTTTAAGGGAGTGAGCCTTATTTTGAGTAATCCCTTGCATAATTTACAACCATCATTTGTACATCCAATTTTGCAATTATTTATGCATTTGTGCAAAGTGTCATACAACATAATAATACATGGATGCAATGTATTCCTAAGCGGTACCGCCTACATGAATGCAGATTTCTTGAAAATCTTTTGAAAACATGATGCCCGCATGCTAAATATGCTGGCAACTTCTATATGAATGCAATATTTTGAAAATCAAAATACTTTTTCATCCAAATTTTCCCACACTCTTATAGAGCTAGAGCGCAGTTATTTAATTTTTGCATCCAAAACCCTAACAAACAACTTTAAATTTGTGAATTTAAGAAAATTATAGTTCTCTGAATTCAATTTCTTACGTTACAAAAGGGTGGAAAACAGAAAACTTTACACCTTCCGTTTTTCTTTTATGTACTTTTTCTATCTATACTTGGATTTTATGCAACTATTATATAAAGATTTCATATCTTCCTATACAAGCACAGTTCACATAAGATTTTTTTTGTTATAGATTTTCTTTTTCAGCTTACTTTTGAAAAGTCCATTTTTTTTCAACTGTCATGTTTGTTGCTTTAGTGGACTTTTTGTTTTCTTTTTAGTTATGTCGTTACTCTTTTCTTAGCTTATTTGACTTAATCCACTGATCTAAGCTTAGTCCTCAAATAAGCCTTCTAATTTTTTTCTCAAACTAAAATAGGAAAAAAAGTTCACTACACAACAACTACCAAGGGCTAAGAATCCTAAAACTATGTCCCCACTGACAAAGAAAAGTCCAAACCACATGACCTAAACAACTCGCTTGCCCACCACTATCCATTTGTCACAACAAGTCCTTAATGTGTACTAATAATCTTTTCCAATCAACAACCTTGGCTCTATGATTCTTATATATGCACTCTTCGGGGATTTACTGTTATTCAAAATCAGTCCTTGCTATTTACATCATAGCCTCAAGTTTTCCGGTCTTTCCTAGGTACTAATCCTTACCTACTCCATGACTTAAAAAAACATGGTTTGGCCTTTTCATTTTCCTTACAAAAACCAAAAGCTTCAAAACTTTATCTTCTTCATTAAAACTTATTTTTGCAAACCATAAAAAATGTCATCTCAAAAAAACGCAAAACTTCCCTTTCTTTTTTTCCAATCATAAAAACTTGAGTATACAAGGATAACTACTTCTTAATCAGTTTCACAACCGTTCATGTTTACAATGCTAGTTCAATAACTTGAATCTAGGTGCAAACATATACTCTGTTCTAAATTTTCTTACAACTTATTTTGTCCACCCATAAAAGTTTCACGTTAAAATAATTGTCAAAAGTTATTGTCAAAAGAATAGAAATTTTCAAAATTTTCCTTACCGAAAATTTCAGTTTTTGACAAAATGCAATCTTTTCTATGTTTTGTTATTTGAGCCTTTCAAACATTATAGCTTAAAACTAGTTGGCTACATGCTCTATAATGTACACATTTTTCTAAAAGAATTCATTTTAGACAAAAATTTCATAAAAATTCATCATTTCCAAAATATACTACATTTTATTTTATTTTTCTCCAAAACTCAATATGTACTTTTTCAAATATGTTGCTTACATTTTTTTTCAAACATAAAAAATACCTCCTTTTTGTTTCAAAAATTGTTTCTACACAATTTAGCTAGTACATATTTTTTGAAATTGTAAACTTTTACAGTTAAAACTTGAAAACCACCACAAACTATCATCCAAAAGCTTTTAAAATTTCAAGTTCTCAAAATTTAACAATGGGGCTAGACTCTTGTGGGTTTCCAACTTACTTAGACTTTGCTAAATATTCCCACAAAGTCATTTCTCTCAAATATATGTTCCTAATTCATTCTCCTTTCCTGATCCCAAATTATAAGTCACAACTGCCAAACCCACTAATTCAAAGAAATAACATATGGGATACATCTTTCATCATTATAAATTACATTGTACGCTTTTTACCAAAGCCACGTGAGGATCTCTTATTCTCAAAATCCCATAACTGTTTCTTTAGTGTACGTGTCTGATATCCCAATTCTTTTCTTTTGCCGCTCTTCCTATTTAGTGGGTTCTTTTTCGGATTTATATGTGTGTGTATATATATGTTTAAATATACAGACACTTTCATGCATTATCTATACAGAAACCTAAGCTCTGATACCAGATGTAAAAATCCAAATTCTGACAGACCGAATTTTTCTCGATCATTCCAATCTATCGAAACTCGAATTGGCATGTCTGTTACCATGCAGAAACGTGACACCCCACGTCAGTTAATACCACTCACTAAGGGAATGCATTGAGTTTTGTGAAGCGTTATAGGTAAACAGAAATGGAAATATTACAAGACAGATATAAAAGCAACGGCAGAATTTAAATTTTTATTTCAAACATAAATCATAACATCGTGGTCCAAAGTACCATAAGTCCGAAACTACATAAAACCCATTACAATAATATAATTTCTATCTTGTACCATCAGAGTACATAAATACTTAAAAAGCACAATTCCCCAAAAAGAGACAAAGCCATAGTAGAGATAAGAACTTGAGCCATACTTCAAAGCAGCACCTAGCAAAATGATAACCGAGTCCTGACTAAGCCTGAGTATTCCCACCCTAAGAACCTGAGGGGGGGTTGGAAGAAAGAAGAGGAACCAAAAAGGGTCAGACATAAAGTTTGGCGAGTCCAGTTACTTTTAGCAAGTAAATAAGTAAAAGTAGCATGACAGGCATATAAGGTGAAAAAGAAGAAAACATCATAAAAGGTAAGTGTGATAGGGTAAACATGATGGAGTGTATACGCTTCCTTGATGATTACTATGCATTACTACTAGTATAACTAGAAAGAGATGATCCCAACATTATCAAATGGTAAACTTAGGCATACGTCCAGATGTACCCTAACTACTACCCTAATCGATCGGCTCCCTAATCCACGTAGATACTGTATGCCGACCCCACAGTAGGAGGTATCACTTCCTAAAGTGGAAACCCCTCGTTTCCATAATGTGTACAACCAAATCTACAGGTGTCACGGCCGTCTTATCCCCTCTGCCTGGCCCATGCATGCACATGACCCGGTCGGTTTGCGCTGCCCACACCGTCCTCCATGTTTGGATCTCTTACAATCAGTTCAGTAAGCGTGCTCCTTCTCGGACCTAGTTCGGAGTACTTTGTTTGATACCTACTCCGGGTTGCTAACTGAAACGGGTCCCACACAATATGATACAAGCTCTCCCCATTGTCTTGTATCCCCCAATAGGTTTTTCATTTGGTTATGTATACTATTAGGTGTCTTTGATTACATAACCCTATCATTTTTAGAAGTTATGTTTACACTAGAAAGGTGTCCTTAATTACATAACTTTATTATTTCCATCGGTTATGTATAGCACTAGGTGTCTTTAATTACATAACCTTATCAGGTTAAGTTTGTGGGTCTATATGTAAAATATTACCCATCCGCTCAGATTTACTTAACCCACCCATTGTTCAATCAAGTTTACTTAACCCCAACTTAAGTTTATATTCATACAATCCCTATGGATTCAACTAGGTTAAGTATTCCAATTTATTACCATATATTCATTTATGGTTATAGTATGCTAGACCTCTCACATTAAGCCTACCATTTGAGGATGCTGGACATGCCGGGCGGGTCCAGGCAGACTTATTTCACAAATCAGGTTTAACCTCGTGCCTTAGCATGTCTCGTATTTGTGCACTTTGACCTCTCACATTAGATTCAACATTTGTGGTCGCTGGATATGTCGGTCGGTTCTGGGCAGACTTCCACCGCAAGTGCAATCTAACCTCATGTCATAAGTGCAGTTACATTTTCTAATTACTGTAATCCTAGGCATTTCATTATCATCGAATTTTACCTATGTCTTTAAAGGTGTTCATGCCCCTTTTTCCCATTATGTTCATACTGAATTATATGTCCAAATTCATGTTCATAAACATCAACCAAGTTATGCCAATTTCAATGTTTTCCCCCGTTCCCTAACTAACGCATTCTCATATATTTAGCAGCATGCCTGGGCTAGAAAGTAGCCTGGCCATAAACAATGAAAAAGGGAAAGGTGATGGGAAGATGATAATAGTGATTAATCTAACATAACTGGCATAAATATATATTTGCATATTGATAAGGTGGACATATAAGAATAGATCTAATGAACTTGTAATAATTAAACTAGTTCTAACATGGTAGGAATGTCATAGTAAACATAACAAGATCTAAATAATGATTTAGATGTCCAACTAGTTCAGATCCAATATGATAGGCACAAGGTGATCTAAATAATAAACTGGATCTAAAATCAAAAAGTAGATCTGACATAGTAAAGGTTAAGATCCACATCATAGTTATGTCAGATTGTCATAGGTTCACAAGTCACAATAGATCTGATATGATAAAGATTGAGATCCATGTCATAACCAATTTAGAATGTCATAGATTCACAATTTACAATAGATCTGGTATAATTCAGTCATAGGAATATATCCAAACCATAGTCATATCATTTTTACTTTTATTCATTTAAATCTAAAAGTAACTAAAAACTCACTGTGTTTGGATTAGAAAATAGAACTAGAAGAAGAACAGATCTACACTTGAATCTCTAAATCTTTAATTACAGAAGAAGGAAAAAGAATCTGATTCAGTCCAGGCACTGACAACATTTGGCCTCCATTGATTTACAGTGAAGAAAATAGGAGAAATGGACCATTATTTATAGCTGGTATCCCCCAGAACTCGTCATGCCACGTCAGCCCTAGGGGGGTCGACCCTGGTGTCAACACTCCCCTTGGGGGGCCGACCCTTGTGTCGACACCACCTCTAGGGGGTCAACTCCCCTAGAGTGGAAACTTTGTCGCTCTCCGAATTTTGATTTTTAAACTGTTTTCTAGATCTGGTATAATTCAGTCATAACCAATTCAGAATGTCATAGACTAACAATTTACAATAGATCTGGTATAATTCAGTCACAGGAATAAATCCAAACTATAGTCATATCATTTTTACTTTTATTCATTTAAATCTAAAAGTAACTAAAAATTCACTGTGTTTGGATTAGAAAATAGAACTAGAAGAAGAACAGATCTACACTTGAATCTCTAAATCTTTAATTGTAGAAGAAGGAAAAAGAATCTAATTCAGTCCAGGCACTGACATCATTTGGCTTCCATTAATTTCCAGTGAAGAAAACAGGAAAATGGACCTTTATTTATAGCTACCCTCCCCTAGAACTCGTCATGCCACCTCAGCCCTAGGGGGGTCGACACTCCCCTTGAGGGGTCGACCCTGGTGTCGACACCCCCTCTAGGAGGTCAACTCCCCTAGAGCGGGAACTTTGCTGCTCTCCGAATTTCGATTTTTGAACTGTTTTCTGGATAAGTTTGGACTGATATATATATATATATATAAGTAATTCTTCTGCGCGTATACAAACTTTAAACCTTCATAACTTCTTCATACGGTGTCCGTTTTACGCAAACCAAATGTCCATCTTAACCAGAATTTCGAGACGGACGCAATGGCGTAGCCTGTTTCCCTTAATTCTGAATATTAAATTAATTATTATTTAATTTATCCTCTTTAATATTATTAAAATTTAAGGGTGTTACATTCTCCCCAACACAAGGGATTTCGTCCCCAAAATCTTCAGGTTAAGAAGAATGTATCCTACCATCCACATCCATCTAATCATCCACCAACCAAAAACATCCATTAATGTTTTATATGAACATATGCAAAGGTGTGTGTATATGTCCCAATACTAATGCGAAAAGCAAGCGATCTACTGATCCAGTTTATCTCCTTAATGCAATGTATGTTAGTGCCATGAATCCAATATGTGTGCAAATAACCCTATTATAACATGTAAGTTCTATATGTGTGCACAATCATTCATCCAAATGCAACATCCATGTGATGATACATCCAACTTCATCCATTAAAAGAAAAATGCACACACATCCATATGTAGTGTGAGAGTGATTGAGCCGATCTAGTGCCTAATGTATGTGTATATGCATCCACGAGCAGCCACTAGCAAACACTTGCATCCGCTTGCATCCATCAAACATAACATGTTTCAAACACAAGTTTACAATCATGGGACTCCGACCTAAAGGTCGAAGATTCGATCGATAGGATATACTTAAATGATAGAAACAAGTATAGATAAAACTTTGGAAAGGAGTTAAGAATATACCCTCGAAAAGAAAAGGGTACGAAGCACAAATCTTGTCTTCGATCTCCCAAGTCGCACCCTCTGGATTATCTCCCCACTGAACCTTCATCAACTTGATTTCTTTACTGCGTAGCTTCTTAACTTCTGATCCAAGAATACGGGTAGGAACTCGTCTAACTGTTACCTCTCGTTCCACTTCCTCTAAAATATTTGGCTCAACAACTTCTACGGTATCATGTAAGCACTTCTGCAAATGAGAAACATGGAAAACATCGTGAACGCCGGATAGTTTCTCGGGTAGCTTTACTCTGTAGGCCATTTAGCCAATCCTTTCTGTTATGGGAAATGTCCCTACAAATCTTGGAGTCAATTTCCCCACAAATCCAAACCGAACCGCATTTCTCAATGGGGATATCTTTAAGAAAACCATATCTCCCACTTCAAATTCGATGTCAGTCCTTCTCTTGTCTACATAGGATTTCTGCCTATCTTGAACAGTCTTCATTCGTCGTCTAATAAGATCAATCTTTTCGGACGTTTCCCTAACCATATCTGGTCCAAGCAATAGTCTTTCTATTGATTCCCACCAACAAGTTGGTGACCTACGGGGTCGTCCATATAATGCTTTAAAAGTTGCCATGCCAATGCTAGCTTGGTAACTGTTGTTGTAGGCGAACTTTACTAAAGGAAGATGCTCTTCCCAAGTACCTCCAAAGTCAAGGATACACAGCCTTAAAAGATCCTATAGAACTCTGTTCACTCTCTCCGTCTGTCCATCGATCTGAGGATGATAAGCGGTGCTCAAACATAACTGTGTACTAATGCTTCTTGCAAGCTCCTCCAAAATTCGCTAGTAAAGATGGGTTCATGATCACTTACAATGCTGGAAGGTATTCCATGAAGACGAACTATCTCACGAACGTAAACTGCTGCCAACCATGATGCCGTCCTCTTACTCTTGACTGGAATGAAATGAGCGCTCTTAGTTAGTCTGTCCACTACTACCCAAATACTGGGGTTGCCTTTCCTTGATCTAGGCAAATCATCTATGAAATCCATAGAGACGCTCTCCCATTTCCACTGCGGAACCTCCAAAGGATGAAGTAAACCACCGGGCTTCTTTTGCTCAGATTTAACTTGGTGACAAACTAAACATTGAGAAACAAACTCCACCACATCTCTCTTCATCCCAACCCAAAACAAAACCCGCTTGATATCCTTATACATCTTATCGCCACTTGTATGAATGGTCATCTTAGAATGATGGGCTTCTTCTAGGACCGTCTTTATCGAGCTCCCAATTCTGGGAACACAGAGCCTTCCATCTTGTCGCAACCACCCTTTATCATCGATGGAATATCTATTGAGATGACTAGAAGTCTCCCCTTTACTGAGCTTATCCAGGATGTTTGAAATCTGTGGGTCGTTTCGCTGCGAAGCTCCTATCTGATCCATAAGAGTAGGTCGTATCTCCATCGATGCAAACAAATCAGGCAAAAGCTCGGTGGAGGGTCTAAAGTCAAAAGTTGATATAAATTCCAAGCTTTTCCTTTCCACAAACAAAGGACTTAAGACCATCCTTTGTCTACTCAATGCGTCTGTGACCACATTACCCTTGCCAGGGGTATAAGCAATCTCGAAGTCGTATGATGCTAAGAACTCAATCCATCTCTGCTGCCTCAGATTAAGATCCTTTTGTGAGAACAAGTACTTGACATATTTATGATCAGTGTACAACTCGAACTTCTCTCCAAGCAAATAATGACGCCACATCTTAAGTGCGAATACTATGGCAGCTAGATCTAAGTCGTAGGTAGGGTAGTTCTTCTCATGAACCTTAACTGTCTCCCTCCATAACATACTACCCTTCCCTCTTGCATCAGAACCGCACAAAGCCCTGTACCACATGCGTTAGTGTATACTGTAAACACTTTATTTCCATCGGGCAAGGTCAAGACTGGGGCTGTTGTCGGAGCCCGCTTCAGTCTTTGGAAAGCAACATCACAATCTGTATCCCACGTAAATGCCAAATTTTTCTTCGTCAGCCTGGTGAGTGGGGATGATATCTTTGCGAAGTCCTTAATGAACTTCCTATAATAAACTGCCAACCCCAAAAAGCTTCTCACCTCCGTTGCATTCTTCGGGATCTGCCAATCCTGAACTGCCACTACCTTCGCGGGATCTACTGCTATTCCTTCTTTAGAAACCACATGCCCTAGAAATCTCACCTCTTTTCTCCAAAAATGGCATTTAAAGAACTTTGCCTTAAGCTGATGCGCACATAGAGTCTTCAAAACTTACCTTATATGCAAGGCATGCTCTTCCTCACTCTTTGATAAGATCAAGATATCATCAACAAATACCACGACAAATTTGTTTAGAAACTCCCGAAACACCTTACTCATCAAATAAAAAATAGGCAGGTGCGTTCGTCAACCCAAAAGGCATTACAAGCCATTCAAAAAAAAACCATCTGGAGTTCTAAAAGCGGTCTTATCTGTATTGTCTTCGGCCACCCTCAACTGATGGAACCCCATGGCCAAATCCAACTAAGAAAACACTTACGCACCAACAAGCTGGTCAATCAAGTCATCTATCCACGGGAGTAGGTGCCTGTTCTTCTTAGTGAGTTTATTCAACTCCCTATAGTCTACATACAAGCAAAGCGAACCATCCACCTTAGTCGTGAATACCACCGGAGCACCCCATTCAGATATGCTTTGCCTAATAAACCCTTTTTCGAGTAGCTCCCCTACTTGTTTACTAAGCCCCCTACTTTCCCTTAGAGCCATATGGCGCACAGGTAACGCAAATGGCTTTGCATTATCTACCAAATATATGTGAAAGTCGATCTTGTGCCTTGGGGGTAAACCCCGAACCTCATCAAAGACATCAGGATATTCACGGACTACTGAAACAGATTGCAGATCATCGATAGATGCATCAAGAGACTCTAGGAAACTAAGCATGACGGACCCTTGCGTGTCACAAGAAATCTCGAGGGTCCTCCCATGACAGGTCAGAAGCTTAGTGACCCTCCTCTCACAATCTAGAATGGCACCATACGTGGCTAGCCATTCCATTCCTAGAATCAACAAATATCCCATGAACCCAAGCACATACGTGTCGCACTCAAACTCGACGCCTAAAATAGATATTCTCAAACCCCGACAAATCATAGATAAATGAGCCGAGCCACCAATGGGGTTGGAGACAACTATGGGATCGACTACCATACTAGTATTTAAGTGCAGAGATTCACCCATAGAACTGGATATAAATGAGTGTGAAGCACCAGAGTTAAAAAGAGTTCTAATAGGGTGACTGGAAAGAGAAATCAAACCTTCCATGGAAACTTTCCTACCTCTGACTGGAGCACTGGTCGCGAGAACATTTACTTGGCCTCCAAAAGTCCCTGCCCTTTGTCCTTGTCCCTGTTTTTTCGGGAACTCCCAAGCGAAGTGTCTGACTTCTCCACAGTTAAAGCAAGTATTATTCCTTCTCTTGTAGTCGTTTACTAAGTGACCCTCACGTCCACAACTGTGACACTTCCTCTTATCCTTAGCCTTGTCATTCTTTCCTCCTTTCTTTTGTTGTTGTTGTTGTTGTTGTTGTTGTCCCTTACTAGGCCATACCTTCTTATTCTGCGTTGTTTCCCCAACTTTAACTTCCTTCTTCTCTCCTTTCTCTTCCGCATAAATCAAGGCCATATCAACAAGCCTTTCAAAGGTGGCTCCCATTGGAATATGGGACATGGGTAACCCATGAAGGGGCTCATTTAGTCCTTTAAAAAGACGCAAAGCCTTCTTATGCAGAGTGTCTACCAACTCTAATCCAAATCTCGCCAGTTGGTTGAATTTTTCACCTATTCTTTAACAGTCATGTTTCCTTGTTTGAGCGCCAAGAGTCTTTCCATTTGCATGTTTTCCCAGCTTGAGACAGAAACATCATTTCAAACCTCCTCCTAAAATCATCCCATGTCTCCACTGGACGTCCAGCTTGGGTAAATTCCCACCAAAATAAGGCTTCATCTTTCAGTGGCCAAGCAGCTAACTGAATCTTTCTTCGGTCTTTGACTTCAAAGATTACAAATAATTCCTCAGTCTCCTTGAGCCAATTCCTTGCCTCTACGAATTCTTCGGTTCCATGTAATGGCTTCCCTCCCATGGGACAGAAATCTTTACAAATCTTAGCGAAATTATCTACTCTTGGAGGAGGAGGAGGAACGACAGGTGCAGCTGGGGAAGGAACGTCAGTTTGACCTCCGGCAAGCGCCATGGCCTCTAGATACCAGCGAAACCAGCATGGTATCATAATGCCCTCTGGGATATTAGGTTCCCCGGACGTGCTGAAAAGAAAAAGAAAGAGATTTAGACCAAGGACCGAAGGATATTACATATGGCTTTAAAGGAATATGTTTTTTCAAAATAGACCTTTCTTTTTGAATAATGATTTCGAAAAACCTTTTTGTAAATAAATTTCAAAAACTTTTATCTAATCTGGTAACCTTCAGCTCTGATACCAAGTGTGACACCCCACGTCCGTTAATGTCACTCATTAAGGGAATGCATTAAGTTGCGTAAAGCGTTATAGGTAAACAAAAACGGAAATATTACAAGATAGATATAAAAGCAACAGTGGAATTTAAATTTTTATTTCAAACATAAATCATAACATCGTGGTCCAAAATACCATAAGTCTGAAACTACATAAACCCATTACAATAATATAACTTCTGTCTTATACCATCAGAGTACATAAATACTTAAAAAGCATAATTCCCCAAAAAGAGACAAAGCCATAGTAGAGATAAGAACTTGAGCCATACTTCGAAAGCAGCTACTAGCAAGATGATGACCGAGTCCTGACTAAGCCTGAGTATTCCCACCCTGAGAACTTGGGGGAAAGGGAAGAAAGAAGAGGAAACAAAAAGGGTCCGACATAAAGTTTAGCGAGTTCAGTTACTTTTAGCAAGTAAATAAGTAAAAGTAGCATGACAAGCATATAAGGTGGATAAAGAAGATAATATCATAAAAGGTAAGTGTGACAGGGTAAACATGATGGAGTGTATACGCTTCCCTAGTGATTACTTTACACTAATACTAGTATAACCAGAATGAGATGATCCCAGCACTATCAAATGGTAGACTTAGGCATACGCCCAGATGTACCCTAGCTACTACCCCAATCGATCGGCTCCCTAATCCACGTAGATACTTTGTGTCAGCACCACAGTAGGAGGTATCACTTCGAAAAGTGGCAACCCCTCGTTTTCATAATATCCACAACCATATCCATAGTTGTCACAGTTGTCCTATCCCCTCTGCCCGGCCCATGCACGCACATGACCAGGTCGGTTTGCGCCGCCCACACCATCCTCCATATTTAGATCTCTTACAATCAGTTCAGTAAGCGTGCCCCTTCTCCGACTAGGTCAGAGTACTTTGTTTGATACCTACTCCAGGTTACTAACTAAAACGTGTCCCACACAATATGATACAAGCTCTCCCCTTTGTGTGGTATCCCCCACTAGGTTTTCCATTTGGTTATGTATACCACTAGGTGTCTTTGATTACATAACCCTATCATTTCTACAAGTTATGTTTACCTTAGAAGGTGTCCTTAATTACATAACTTTATTATTTCCATCGGTTATGTGTACCACTAGGTGTCTTTAACTACATAACCTTATCAGGTTAAGTTTGTGGGCATATATGTAAATATTACCCACCCCCTTATATTCACTTAATCCACCCACTGTTCAATCAAGTTTACTTACCCCCAACTTAAGTTTATATTCATACAATCCCTATGGATTCAACTAGGTTAATTATTCCATTTATTACCATATACTCATTTATGGTAATAGTATGCTAGACCTCTCACATTAAGCCTACCATTTGTAGATGCTGGACATGCCGCGTGGGTCCGAGCAGAATTATTCCACAAATCGGGCTTAACCTCGTGTCTTAGCATGTCTCGTATTTGTGCACTTAGACCTCTCACATTAGATTCAACATTTGCGGTCGCTGGATATTCTGGTCGGTTCCGGGCAGACTTCCACCACAAGTGCAATCTAACCTCGTGTCATAAGTGCAGTCACAGTTTCTAATTATTGTAATCCTAGGCATTTCATTATTATCCAATTTTACATATGTCTTTATAGGTGTTCATTCCCCTTTTTCCCATTATGTTCATACTGAATTATATATCCAAATTCATGTTCATAAACATTAACCAAGTTATGCCAATTTCAATGTTTTCCCCCGTTCCCTAACTAAAGCATTTGCGTATATTTAGCAGCATGCCTGGGCTAGAAAGTAGCCTGGCCATAAACAATGAAAAAGGGAAAGGTGATGGGAAGATGACAATAGTGATTATTCTAACATAACTGGCATAAATATATATTGGCATATTGATAAGGACATATAAGAATAGATCTAATGAACTTGTGATAATTAAACTAGTTCTGACATGGTAGGAATGTCATAGTAAACATAAAAAGATATAAATAATGATTTAGATGTCCAACTAGTTCAGATCCAATATGATAGGCACAAGGTGATCTAAATAATAAACTGGATCTGAAATCAAAAACTAGATCTAACATAGTAAAGGTTAAGATCCACGTCATACTTATGTCAGAATGACATAGGTTCACAAGTCACAATAGATCCGATATGATAAAGATTGAAATCCAAGTCATAACCAATTCAGAATGTCATAGACTAACAATTTACAATAGATCTGGTATAATTCAGTCACAGGAATAAATCCAAACTATAGTCATATCATTTTTACTTTTATTCATTTAAATCTAAAAGTAACTAAAAACTCACTGTGTTTGGATTAGAAAATAGAACTAGAAGAAGAACAGATCTACACTTGAATCTCTAAATCTTTAATTGTAGAAGAAGGAAAAGAATCTAATTCAGTCCAGGCACTGACATCATTTGGCTTCCATTAATTTCCAGTGAAGAAAACAGGAAAATGGACCTTTATTTATAGCTACCCTCCCCTAGAACTCGTCATGCCACCTCAGCCCTAGGGGGGTCGACACTCCCCTTGAGGGGTCGACCCTGGTGTCGACACCCCCTCTAGGGGGTCAACTCCCCTAGAGCGGGAACTTTGCTGCTCTCCGAATTTCGATTTTTGAACTGTTTTCTGGATAAGTTTGGACTGATATATATATATATATATATATATATATATATATATATATATAATTCTTCTGCGCGTATACAAACTTTAAACCTTCATAACTTCTTCATACGGTGTCCGTTTTACGCAAACCAAATGTCCATCTTGACCATAATTTCGACAGGGATGCAATGGCGTAGCCCATTTCCCTTAATTCTGAATATTAAATTAATTATTATCTAATTTATCCTCTTTAATGTTGTTAAAATTTCGGCGTGTAATAAGAAAAGACAGAGATAATAAATGTATCGAAGCTTAGTAAACATCTCACAACAGAATGGATAAAATATAATTGTTAATCCATAAAAATATGACTCAAAGATAGGTCATTTTCATTTCATCAGAGTCAGGTCATTATCACATTCAAAGAGTCATGTCGTTCTAGCCATTGGAGGTTCGGGTCGTGAGCCTTAGAACGCTAGTTCACACAAACAAGGCCAGGTCGTTGTTCCTTAGACCGTTGATTCTGGTAACATCGCCATGTCACTCTGGAGTTAAGTCTTTCAGTTGTTTGACAAGTCAGGCCGCAGAATGCTAGTTCGTTAGACCGTAATTCGTTTCTTGGGCCAGAAGACAAAGTTAGTTCGTTGCCAACCTAAGGCAGCAGACCGTAGCCGACTTAAGATGCAATGCCGCAGCTAGCTCAGAGTGTTGGGTCGTGACAGGATCTGGAGGCTAGGTCGTTCCGTTGTCAAGCCGTTGCTTGCAGAACACGATAGGAGCCAGGTCGCAAGAGGCTCAGGTCGTAATCGACCCAAAGTTAGGTCATTCCGACAACCCAAAAGCTTGCACACTCCATTTTCAGACCTCTCTACTCCACATCTACTCCAATAAATACCCCCACTCTTCTACCATGAAAAGGACCAAATTTTCTCTCCATGAAGTGCTATCCAATTCATTTCCCAACCATTCCAAGTCATTCCAATCACCATTAATCTTCCGTCAAGCCTTGATTCAACATCATATCTTCTATGGATTCATCCAAAATCGTCAAATTGCTCTAATTGTTGAATATTCCTCCAACAATCGTCGCATCCTTAGAGATCTCGTTGTATCCACATCAAATTCATGTGAATCAAGTGTAAAAGAGGAGAAAAAAGATAAATACTTGTAAACAAGAGAAAATGTATAAGATTGAAAAGAGCATGTACCTTGTAATGGCAACCATGATAATGAAGTTTGCTTCCATAGTGGATGTAGGTCAAAATTGAGATCGAACCACTTTAAATTTCCTTGTCTTTACTTTTTTCTTTGTGTTTGTAGCTCTATATTTTTTAGATATTATTCTTTAAGAAGAGTAAATCCTTTTCAGCGGTATTTGTGCCCTTTTTGGCATAAACACTTTTTGGTGCCCACCGTGGGGCCATGTTCACATTCTCAAGTCTAATTGTTTTGTGGAGGTAGTGAAGTCCAAATCCAATTTCTACGTTAGATTCTCCAAATCTAAGATCTGGGCCAATTGGAAAATTCTCTTTGAAGTTTAGAAATTTGTCCGACATAATGCCATCGAAAAAGCCACCTACTAGTAAAACTGTCATAGCTACGACTTTTTGAAATGTAGCGGATGATCCTGTCACTCAACAAACTAATTTTGAGGTTGGCTAATCCTCCAGAGGGGAGTTGGCGTGACTAGTGATGAGCTGGATAAAGTTATCGCTGGTTTGACTCAGCAAATGTAGATCTCAACTAATGCTATGATGAAAAGGCTGGAAACTCTATTTTCTCTCCAATCCGCTACGGCAAAAGTTACTGCTAATGTCACCCGTGTGGAGGGTGCCCATTCTTCTACCACAAGTCCAAATCATGACCAATATGTCCAGGAGATCGATGGTCTAGACAAAGCTGATCATGCAGATTCCAAACCACCTGCTACGAACCATGCGGAAAAACCAACTTCTCGGAAGCGACTAGTTTCGCCAAAGGGGAAACTCCCCATGAGGGAGGCACAGGGCTGCAGATCCCTAGCCGCACCGTTTATGTAAGCGAACATCCGGAGAAGGAGACGACGCCCGCCCCGCAGATCGGCATGACGAGAAGGAGCGTCTTGAAGAAGTGGTCCGGCAAATCATGAAGGAAAGTGCCGAGAGGAAAGATGATGAGAAGGAGTGGGAGTTTGCTCCGTCTAAGACTCCACTCACCGAAAGTATCTAACTGACCAAGTTCCCACGGAACTTCAATCCGCCGACGATTCAAGCTTACAATGGGACTGGTGATCCTAATTTGTTCTTATACAAATATGATCAGCACGTAGACGGTGCCAGAGCCAAGAATGAACTCAAATGCTTGTACTTCCCAGTGTATTTTTAGGGAGTGGCCTTGCTCTGGTTTACCAAGCTTCCACCAAGATTGGTGGATAACTTTTCCTCTTTGGCTTAGAAATTTAGGGAACAATTCAAGCTGCAATCCACGAAGGTCAAAGACGTGATGTCATTAATTGACATGGAGCAGAAGCCTGGAGTGCCAGTTAAAGCCTTCCTCGCACGATTTAGTGCCATAGCAGCATAAGTTGCCGATCCAGAACTCTGTTAGTTCTAATGGCATTGAAGTGTGCTATAATTAAAAAGTCTAAGTTTGGAAGATGGATTAAAATGAAGAAGCCTAACACCTTAGAGAGGTTCTATGCAAAAGCGGAGGAGTACATTGATGTGGAAGATGATCCATCTTTTGCTATGGATGTTGCTGAGGTTAGCACGATTCCATTGAAGAAAGATAATGATGTTCCAAGTAGCCAAAAGAACAATGAGGGCCAAAATTGCGGAAATGATGCTAAAGATAGTAGAAATGGATAGAAGTTCCGCTTCTTTAAACTGCTGAATTAACCGCATTTAGGAAGACGCCAGAGAACATTTTTATTGCCACTAAGGGTATCGAGGACTATCCAAAGCCAAAGACTCATAAGGTGGGTGATAGTCAGGCAAATTCTAGGAGGTTTTGCTTCTTCCACAATCAGCCTGGCCTCAATACAAATGAATGCAAGCATCTTAAGAACCTGATTGAGGAGCTGATTAGAAATAATCGTCTACAGCTATATGTGAAAAGACCATAGCCTGCCAATCCTCCTTAAACTACCTAAGAGCAGAATGCATCTAGATCGGGAGATAATGCCCCGGCACTGGTTAGTCAAAGGCCCGTGATTAACACCATTTCCGGAGGTCCTCATCCGGCTGGGGCAAGTTGGGTATACATTGAAAGATATGCTAACGTGCTCAAGAATGCTCCAAAGGAAGAAAAGTGCTTGGTCTTAAACGATGCCATCTCTGCAAAGCAACAGATAACTTCAGTTGGGGATGTAATGTTTAATTGGAAAGATGAGGAAGGAAAAGTTGATCCAACTCAAGGTCCCATGGTAGTGACGGTCGGGATAGGCCCGACCACAGTGAAGAGGGTCTTAGTTGATTGTGGAGCCTCAATGAATGTACTATTTAAAAGCACTTTCGACAAAATGAAGCTTCCCATGTCGAATGTGCTAGCTTGCTAGAGGAAAATCCAAGGGTTCACAGGGGAACCGAAGCAACCCATTGTGGTTATTGATCTACTTGTGGAACTCTGAGACGGAGAGAGGAAAGCCGCTTTAATGCAGTCCTTTATTCTTATAGATGAGCCATCAGCATATAGTGCTTTTCTTGGAAGAACAGCTCTGGCAGCTTTCAAAATTATACTAGCCCCCTAGTGCTTGACAATGAAGTTCCCGACAGATAAGGGTATTGGTGTGGTTAAGGCAGATCAGGACTTTTCCAAAGAGTGTTATATCAACGCAAGAAGGACAAAGGAAAGAGTGTGGGGGTCCCCTTCCGCATTCGTGATCTTGCCTTATAGCAATTAGGGCATGGCCCCAGCATTGGCGAGCATAAGGGGGCCCAATAGGAGATGGATCCGAGAAAGGCCAGTACAGGGGAGGAGATAGTGGCACCAACTGAAGTCACAATTCCATTTCTAGTTCATAATAAAGATATGGATAGAGTATTGAAGATAGGCTCTTAGTTGGGCCTGAAATTGCAGAAATAATTGGTTATGTTTTTGAAATCTAATCTAGATGAGTTTGCTTGGAGTCACTCTGATATGTGTGACATATCCCTTGAAGTAGCGGTTTATGCACTAAACATTGACCCAAGCATCACTCCAATCAAGCAGAAAAGAAGGATTCAGGGCCCGGAAAGGTTGACTGCACTCAAAGAAGAAGTGGACGGACTTATGCAGAATCACTTTATACGAGAATCTATGTATCCTGCCTAGGTCTCGAATCTGTACTTGTAAAGAAACACAATGGCAAGTGGCGAGTATGCATCGATTATTCTGATCTTAATAAAGTGTGTCCCAAAGACAGTTTCCTGCTTCCTAGAATTGACCAACTTGCTGATGTAATGGCGGGCTATGAACTCCTACCTTTTATGGACGTAGACTCAGGATATAATCAAATCATGATGCATGAGCCTGACCAGGAAAACACGAGCTTTATTACAGATATCGAATTGTATTGTTATAAAGTGATACCATTCGGGTTGAAAAATGCTGGAGCGACTTATCAATGCCTTGTCAATTCCATGTTCAAATCTCAAATAGGCAAGACTATGTAGGTTTATGTAGACAACATGCTGGTAAAGTCCAAAAGAGCCGATGATCATCTAGAAAACTTGGCCGAGATGTTCAATATTCTAAGAAAATACAGCATGAAACTCAATCCTCTCAAGTGTTCATTTGGGGTTGCATCAGTGAAGTTTCTTGGGTTTATGGTTAATGCCTGGGGCACTGAAGCCAACCCTACACATATTACTTCTTTAAAAGAAATGCGGGCCCCCAGAATGAAGAAAGAGCTACAAAGTCTGAATGTGAAAGATGCTTCTTTGAACTGCTTCATTTCTAAGGCAATAGATCGGTGCATTCCTTATTTTGATGCTCTAAGAAAAGGAAGAAAAGATTTCCAGCGGACTTCGGAATGTCAAATTGCTTTTGAAGAAATATTCAAGCATATGTAATTGCCACCAATGTTATCCAAGCCTAAAGATGGAGAAGATCTATTCTTGTATCTAGCAGTTTCATCCTATGCATTAAGCATTGCTTTAGTCAGAGAGGAAAAGAAAGTTCAAAGGCCAGTGTACCACATCAGCAAGAGGCTGTCTGGAGAAGAATTAAACTATCCCAACTTGGAAAACCTCGCGTGCCACTTACTCATAGCCTCTAAAAAGCTAAGGCTATATTTTCAGTCTCATCCTATCAAGGTTCTCACAGACCAGCCTCTGAAGCAAGTTCTGTTCCGTCCAGAGACTTCCGGGAGGTTACTAAAGTGGAACATCGAGCTCAGTCAATACGATATCACTTACCATCCGTGAAGGGAAATTAATGGACAAGCCTTAGCAGACTTTGTCACAGAATTCATGGATAGGGATGATGACAAGGCAGAAGCCACCGAAGTGGTCACTCAGTGGAAATTATTTGTTGACGAAGCTATGAACGAATATTGCTCAGAGGCAGGAGTGGTACTTGAGACTCCTGAAGAAAGTTCTCTATGCTATGCCTTGAGATTAGAATTTTCATCAACAAATAACGAAATAGAGTATGAATCCCTAATTGTTGGATTGAGAGCTGCAAAAGAATTACAGTTGAAGGCCTTACACATTTTCAGCGATTCACAGTTAGTGGTATGTCAAGTCAAGAGAGAGTTCTAGGCTAAAGGAGGAAACTTGCCAGCTTACCTATCAATGGCTTGGGAGCTGCTCGATTACTTCAACTACTACACTATCTCGCATATTCCTCGGGAAGAGAATTGAAGGCTGATTCACTCGCAAAGCTCGCTTGCACGGTGGATGCACGGTTGCTGGGGATAGTCCCAGTTGAGGTTCTTTCAAATCCTTGCACTGAGGACCGTGATATAGATTGGATCATGGAAACTGCCACAGAACTGTATTTTTGGATGACTCCAATTAAAGACTATCTCCTCAGAGGTGTGCTCCCAGATGATCGGAAAAAGAGAACAAAGCTACTCAGAAAGACTCCTGTGTATTTTATTCAAGATTGTCGATTATATAACCGAGATTTCTCTATGCCTTTACTTCGTTGTGTTACCAAAGAGGAGTCAAGAGCAATCCTGGTAGAATTGCATAAGGGGGAGTATGGAGGACATACTAGTGGTTAGACACTAGCCAAGAAAATTCTGTGATACGGTTACTTCTGGCCAGATGTGAACTTAGACTCCATGACTCACACTAATAAATATGACAAATGCCAGTGATTCGCAAAAATTATGAGAGCACCATCTACTGAGTTGACCCAAATGGTCAGCCCATAGCCATTTGCCATCTGGGGACATCGGTCTAATTGGAGAATTACCTACTGCAAAATCCAGTTTCAAATACGGCATTGTCACTGTCGATTACTTCACCGAGTGGGCCGAAGCAGAGCCACTGGCCACAATCACCTCAAAGAAAGTTATCAACTTCATCTTGAAGAGCATTATTTGCAGGTTTGGTGTGCCACAGAAGATAATCACAGACAATGGGACACAATTTGAAAGCGAAGAGTTTAAAGAATTCTGCGCCAAGTATAAGATTCAGAAGAGTTTTACAGCAGTGGCCCATCCACATGCCAACGGGCAGGTCAAAGCAATAAACAAGATCATAAAGTCAACCATCAAAAAGCGTCCTGAGAAAGCTAAAGGTGGTTGGGTAGACGAGCTTCCACTTGCACTATTAGCTTACCGTAACACTCATAAAACAGCGACTGGGCACACTCCTTTCTCTCTAGCATTTGGACCTAAGGCCATGATCCCAGTAGAGCTGGAAGTTCCCACGCACCGTAGGATTCACTTCAACCAAGAAGAGAATGAGAAGCTGGAACTTGAAGCACTTGATTAACTCGAAAAGAGGAGAACTGAAGCAGAACTCAGAGTTTCTCTCATCAAAGAAGGATCACCATAGATTTCAATTCCAAAGTCAAGCAAAGGACCTTCGAGGTTGGAGACCTTGCATTGAAAAGAATAATGAATGGAACTGAATTTTTGGACACAATTGGGAATGACCCTTCATTATAAGACAAAAATTCCTAGATGGCACCTTCAAGTTGAGGACAACGGATGGACTTCAGATTCCCAGAACTTGGAATAAAAACCATCTCCGTCGCTATTTTACCTAATTTTTCATTCACATTTTCTATAAAAGTTGTAAATACTTTGCAAGTATTGTAATCAAACATTGTGATAAAATAGATGCACTAACAAGTTGGTCAAACACATCATCTATCCTTGGAAGTGGGTGCCTATTTTTCTTAGTGAGCTTATTTAACTCCCTATAATCCACACATAAGCGTTGTGAACCATCCGCCTTAGTTGCGAATACCACCGGAGCACCCCCTTCAGATATGCTTCGCCTAATAAACCCTTTCTGAAGTAGCTTCCCTACTTGCTCGCTGAGCTCCCTCCTTTCTATGGAGCCATGTGCAGCACAGGAAATGTAACTGGCTTTGCATTGTCCACCTAGTATATACAATGGTAATCTCGTGCCTCGGAGGTAAGCCCCGAACCTCCTCAAAAACATCAGGATACTCACTGACTAGGGGTACAGATCGTAGATCATCGATAGACGCATCAAGAGAATCTGGAAAACTAAGCATGACAGACCCCTCAAGATCACAAGAAATCTCGAGGGTCCTCCCATGGCAAGTCAAAAGTCTAACGACCCTCCTAGAATGGCACCATACATGGCTAGCCAATCCATCCCCAAATTCAAACCATAGCCCATGAAACCAAGCACATATGCGTCGCACTCAAACTCGAGACCCAACACAAATATTCTCAAACCCCAATAAATCATAGACAAATGAGCCGTACCTCCAATGGAGTTTGAGACAACAACGGGATCCAAAGCCATACTAGTACTAAGATGTAGAGACTCAACCACAGAATCAGATATAAAAGAATGCGAAGCGCCAAAATAAAAAAGAGTTCTAATAGGATGATTGGAAAGAGAAATCAAACCTTCAACAGAAAATTTCCCACCTCTATCTGGTACACCAAGCATGAGAGCATGCATCTGCCCTCCAGAAGATCCTGCCCTTTGTCCCTATCCTTGCCTTTTCAGGCAATCTTTAATAAGATGACCGACCTCTCCATAATGGAAACAAGCATTCTTCCTTTTTCTACAATCTTTGCTCAAATGACCCATGCATCCACAGTTATGACATTTCCTCTTTTCTCAAGCTATGTCCTTCTTTCCACCCTTCTTTTGCTATTGTTGTTCTTTCTTGGGCCACACTTTCTTGTTTTGTGTTTCATCAATCTTAGCCTAGTTCTTTTCACCTTTATTTTCTTCGTGAATCAATGCCATATCAACAAGTTTCTCAAAAGTTGCTCACATTGGAATATGAGACATAGCCAACCCATGGAGGGGTTCATTCAATCCTTTAACAAACCTCAAAGCTTTCTTTTACGGGGTATTCACAAGCTCCAAACCAAACCTCGCCAATTGATTGAACTTAATTACATACTCTTTGACAAACATGCCTCCTTACTTAAGTGCCAAAAACCTTTCCATTTGCATACTTTGCTCGGCTTGAGAGAGAAACTTCATCTCGAATCCCTATCGCAAAATCATCTCAAGTCTCAACTGGACGGCCCGCATGCGTCACTTCTCACCAGAACGAAGCCTCATCTTTCAGTTGCCAATCGGCCAACTGAATCTTCCTACTGTCGTCAACTTCAAAAATCCCAAAAAAATCCTTTGTCTCTTTAAACGAATTCCTTGCTTCTACAAAAGTATCAGTTCCTCGGAATGGCTTTCCTCCCATGGCACAGAAATCCTTTCATACTTTGGATAAAGTATCAACTCACGGAGGAGGAGGAACAGCGGCTACAGCTAGGGAAAGGACGTCTGCTTGTCCTCGGGCAGGCGCCGTAGCCTCAAGATACCTACGGAACCAAGCTGGTATCGTAACACCCTCGGGAAGAATTAGTTCCCTAGACATGCTGAAAAGAAAAGAAAAAGGGATTCAAATAGAGAATCGAAAGATATTTTATATGGCTTTGGGGAATATGTTTTTCAGAACAGAGTTTTCTTTTGAAAATGCTTTCTTTTAAAACCTTTTTGAAAACAATTTTCAAAATCTTTTATCTGATCTAGTATCCTTCAAATCTAATACCAAATGTGACACCCTATGTCCGTTAGTGTCACTCTTTAACAGAATGCATTAAGTTTCGTGAAGCGTTATAGGTAAACAAAAACAGAAACATCACAAGACAGATATAAAATAATAGCGGAATTTAAAACTTTATTCAAATAGAAATCATCGTGGTCCAAAACCCAGTTACATCATAAGTCTAAAATACGGAAAACCAATTACATCAATTTAAAACTATTGTCTTGTACTAAAATCATTAGAGTACAATAATATATAAAAAAGCATAGTCCCCAAAATATAACCATATCCGATAAGACAGGAAATCAAGACGTTACATCTAAGCAGCTCCAAGTAGAATGAAAGAGAGAATCCAAATAAGGCCTGAGTATTCCCACTCTAAGAACCTGGAGGGAGAACGGAAATAAAGAGAAGAGGAAACAAAATGGGTCAGACATAAAGTCTAGCGAGTCTAGTTACTTTTAGCATATAAATAAGTAAAATTATCATGACAGGCATATAAACTGGATGAGAGAGATAATTATATCATAAGACAGATTTAATAGACTGAGTAGGATAAGCAGAATAATTAGAACAGAATTTATAGCACTTCTCAAATACTTTTCTCTACACCAATACTAGTATAACAGAAACAAGATAATCCCAACAAGAACAAGATGGTAGACTTAGGTGTACGTCTAGCAAGGGGATTTTTCCCTACACAATAATAACAGGCAGCCCAACAGAAATGACAGGTGTTACCCCCAATGTAACACCCCGTAATTTTAACATCTCTAAAGAGGATAAATTAAAGAATAATTGATTTAATATTTAGAATAAAGTGAAACGGACTGTGCCATTACGCTCGTCTCGAAATTCTGGTCAAAATAGACAACTCGTTTACGTAAAACGGACAATGTATGAAGAAGTTATGAAGATTTGAAGTTTGGATACGTGCAGGAGAATTATATATATAATAGGTCCAAAAATTCAAAAATCGGTTCAAATTTTGAAATTTGGGGAGGGGGCAGATTTCCCGCTCAGGGGTGTCGACCCCTGGGTCGACCCATCGAGAGGGGTGTAAACCCATGGGTTGACCCTATAAGGAGGGAGTCGACCCCCCTACGACAGATTGGGCAGATTAGGGTTTTGGGGGAATATATTAATATGGCCTCATTTCTCATGTTTTTGCACACCAAAAATAATGGAGAACTACATGCTGCCTCTGCCCAGATCAAATCAAATCCTTACTTCTTCTACAATCAACTAAAGCATAGAGATCTGTGATTCGATTCTTCTGTTTTTCTAGATCCAAACACTGTGAGTCCATGCTAATTTTAGATCTAAATATTTAAAAGTAAAAAGATATGACTATAACTTGGATCTATACCTATGACCATTTGATTCACATCAGATATGTTATAAACAGTTTAACTTAGTTATTCTGACATGATTATGATCTAGATCTGAACCTATGCCTATTTATCATGTCAGATCTGCCATTGATTATAGATCTAATTCACTGTTTAAATCACCTTATACTTGTTCTATTATGTTTATGACCAAATAAGATCTGTTATTAGTTGGACATCTAAATTATTGTTCAGATCACATCATCCTGTCCCTATTATGTTAAGATCAGTTCTACTATCATGTGTTCATTAGATCTGTCCCTATATGCCTATCTTGTCATTGTGCCATTATATGTTTTATGCCAGTTTTTGCCATTATATGTCCAATGTGTTAGTATGATCATCTTTGTCCTATTCCCTCTATCTTTTCCCTTTTATTTTTATATAGCCAGGCTACTTTCGAGCCTAGGCATGCCGCTGAAATATGCGAACGCTTTAAATGGGGAACGAGGGGAAAACATTGAAATTGGGCATAACTTGTAATTGGGAATTTGGGCATAACTTAAATAAAATATATAAATGTTAATTTGGGGCATATGGTTCATTATGAACATAACTTGGGAAAAGGGGCATGAAAGCCTATAAATTTAGATAATAATTGGAATACTTAGAATTACAGTAATTAGAAAATGTAATTGCGCTTAGACACGAGGTTAGATTACACTTGTGGTGGAAGTCTGCCTGGAACCGCCCGGCATATCCAACGACCGCAAGTGGTGAATCTAATGTGAGGGGTCTAAGTGCATAAACACAAGATGTGCTAAGACACGAGGTTAAGCCCGACTCATGGAAGAAGTCTTCCTGGACCCACCCGGCATATCCAGCATCCACAAGTAGTAGGCTTAATGTGGGAGGTCTAGCACATTATAACCTTAAATGGACATGGTAATGAATTAGAATACTTAACCTAGTTGAATCCCTAGGGATTGTATGAACATGAACTTGAATAGGGGTTAGCAAACTTGTTTGAACAATGAGGGTTAAGTAAATCGAGGTGGGTGGGTAATATTTATATACAGGCTCACAAACTTACCCTATGGGGTTATGCGGTCTTTTAAACTATTAGGGCATAACCTGTGGAAAAGCTAGTAGTGAGGATGCATGACAAAGGGAGAGCTTGCATCATCTCCTGTATGGGACCCGTTTCAGTCAGTAACCCCTATATAGGTATCAAATGAGTACTCCGAACTAGGTCGGAGTCGGGGCATGCTTACTTGGCTAAATATAAGTGATCCAAATGTGGGGACGGTGTCTGACGGCGCTTTCCATCGGGGTCATGTGCGTGCATGACTCATCCTGCTCGGGAAAATAAGACGTTGTGACATTAGTAGATATGGTTGTGCACATCCGGAAAATGAAGGGTTGCCACTTTGGGAAGTGATACATCTGACTGTAGGGCCAGCATAAGGTATCTACGGAGTAGGGAGCCGATCGATTAGGGTAATAATTAGGGTACACTTAGACTCTGGTATGTTTAGGAGCCCGTTATTTTCCATTGGGGTAACTCCGGAACGTTGGGCAACCTGTTGATTGTATGGGGTAAAAACCTCTCACTGGAAGTATGCCTAAATCTACCATCTTACAGTTGTTGGGTTCATCTCATTCTGGTTATACTAGTATTAGTGCAGAAAAATCGTTAGAGAAGCGCAATATACTCTATCATGTTTATCCTATTTACCTTGTCATACCTGCCTTCTATGATGTTATATCTCTTATCCACTTTATATGCCTGTCATGATACTTTTACTTATTTATATGCCAAAAGTAACCGGACTCGCCAGGCTTTATGTCTAACCCATTTTGTTTCCTCTTCTCTCTCTTCTTCCCCCCTAGGTTCTCAGGGTGGGAATACTCAAGCTTGATCAGGATTCTGCTATCGTCTTGCTTGGAGCTGCTTAGATGTATTGCTCAAGTTCTTATCTTTGCTACTATGGCTATGTTTCTTTTGGGGATTATGCTTCTTTTATTATTGTACTCTAATTTTTTAAGTACAAGATAGAAATTTCAATGATGTATTGGTTTTTATGTATTTCAGACATATGATGTTTTGAACCACGATGCTTTATGATTAATAAAGTTTTAATTCCGCTGCTATTTTATATTTGTATTATAGTTTTCCTGTATCTTTTTACCTGTAACGCTTCACGAATCTTAATGCATTCTCTTAATGAGTGACTTTAACGGACGTAGGGTATCACATTTGGTATCAGAGCTGAAGGTTACTGGATTAGATAAAAGATTTTGAATTTTTTTTCATAAAGGTTTTAAAAGAAAGCATTTTCCAAAAGAAAGGTCTGTTTTGAAAAACATATTCCCCAAGCCATACGTAATATCTTTCGATCCTTTGTCTAAATCTCTTTCCTTTTCTTTTCAACATGTCTGGGGAACCTAATTGTAACAACCCGAGTTCCGACGGGCCGAATTTTTTTCAAAAATCCAATCTATCGAAACCCAAGTTGGGTGCTCTGGTATCCTGCAGAAAAAGACAGAGATAAAGAAACATGTCAGAACTCGTAAAGCATCTCACAGCGGAAGGAAATAAAGTATAATATTCAAATATTACTTTACCTTATTAACAATACTGCTAAACCAGTATTCAAAGCTATACCATCTCTGTCATGAACCTAACCTGGAAGTATGTAATGAGGAGGGGGTCAGAACATAAGTTCTGTGTGAGTGGACTATAATAAACTCCTATGTAACTTTACGTATACCGTTCAGTTAAAATTTCTAGTTTATTAGGTCATTCACATATAAGCATTCAAGGCCAAACCCATGTCATTATCGTCCACTTACTAGTAGATTAACCTAATACACCGTATATGTAGTTTTTCCCCAACTTGTATAATCCTTTCCATGTATATGTACAGTCCCTTGCCGTATATCGTACGGGCTTCATCACGTAATTCTATATTACTTCAACATGGTGCCAACATTCTTGAAATCATTTGGACTGCCACCCTTGATCTGGCTAGGTTTCCTTATCATGAACTATCGAGTGTTCAACTAGGATTTACGCCACCTAGGACCCCTAGGGATTATGCTACATGTCGAGTAACGCCCTTTTCCCACGTATGTGTCGCGAATCGTTTTCGATGTCTAGATGCACATGTCCTCTATATGTGTGACCCGGGTCCCGTGGCAGGGCAAGTCAAGAAACACAGAACTCGGTCGGGAGCTTTCGGATATCTGCCGATGCAGATGCTAAGGTCTGTTTTTGCAGTGGCTATGGTCCCACCTGACCCCTCCCTCAACTAATGAAAGGCCACCCTTGAAAAAAAATGAGAACTATACGCAGGCCCCCTATGCCCTACTAACCTATGGCCATCCGCACCCATAACTAGATAGCAAGTATATGGTCTTTTGGAGTTCTCCTCCTTTCCGCTTTATGTATCTCAACTGACTCAAGATGGTAGGTAGACGACGAGTTGCTATCACAGAGCTACTGGTCTCGCCGAATCACGCTGGTCCACCCTAGTCTTTAGGTTGCCTTATTTTGCAACCAAGGCATACACTTGGTTCTCCTACCGCAGACCTTAACCTCTGTGAGCCCAGGCGGATCATCTGCAACCTCACAGAGGGATACCAAGAGTACCCTAACGTCCCCTGAAGCTACGTGCTTCGTAACCCAGTCCGCTGGAGCCTTTTACGAAATCAGATGAACGTTCGCTCCTCCTCGTGTGCTTGTTAAGCGATGATCTACCGTATCGGGTTATTCATCTATTCATGGACTTGCTCAGTTTCCTTGACTAAGAATTATTACTTAGTTGTTCTTAACTAAGGTTTACCACTTAGTTTCCTTTCCCATTAATCTTGCTAACTAAGGTTTACCACTTAGTCCCCTTAATTGAGGATTATAACTTAGTTCCCGTTCTCGATCATTTTCTTGACTAAGGTTTATTGCTTAGTTCCTATTAACTAAGGCATGTTCCTTAATTATCATTCTCATTGTTTTACTTAGTCAATTCTCGTTATCTCAGACATCAGACCACATATTCTCGCTTTATAATTCAACTTGTTTGACTAAGGTTTTTCCATGAATTTAAGCATAACTTAAGTCCTCTTTTATTCGGAGATGGCGCACGGATGTTTTCCCACAGTTCTTGCTTAGCTTACTCCATTTTATAGGTTATCCCACCCTTCAGGTCTTACATTTCATCTTAAGTCATAGTCTTTCTCTGTCCCTAGGACAGGTTTACCCCCTAATTAACCCATCGACTATTTAAACTTCGGTTTATAATAGGTAGTTAACATTCCCTATTTCCGTTTTTGGTTAAGTTTCGTTCATTTGTTCGTGTCGACTTAACCAACCCAAGAATCATGTTACATTGATTAAATGTTGTATTTCAAATCCATGATTTAACCCTACGAATCATGTGTCATTAATTAATTATACGCCACAACCTCTCACATTAGACCTGTCGTTGTGGTCACTGGATATGCCGGGCGGTTCCGGGCAGAATTACACCACAACTTAGTCTAACCTCGGGTTAAAGCGCGATATGACTAACTTCTCACATTAGGCCTGTTGTTTGCGGTCACTGGATATGCCGGGCGGTTCCGGGCAGGATTACACCTCACAACTCATCCTAACCTCGAGTTAGCCATGTTCAAGTTCAATCTAGATGTCTAGTGTCAATTCCCCAAATCCCAACTTTACCCAAAAACCCCAATTTATATTCATGCTTATAATCCCATTAACATGGTACACCTATCATTAAATTCATAATTATATTCCTGTCATTTTCATATTCAAGTTCTAGATGTAACTTCATGCCAAATTCCAGATGTCTATTTCATATCAAGTTTGTGTTCTTATCCAAATTCAAGTTATAATACAGGTTTTACTCTAGTGACATGTGCCCATTAACAAATCCATAGGTCAATTTCATACTTAAGTCAATGATGTCAATCCTACGCCAAACCCCGAATCATGTTACAATTCCTAATTTGGTTTGCGCATTCAAGTCTTGTAAATGTTATATTATGCCCAAACCCTTTGTAATTTATAACCAAACCCTCCAATTCATGTCATAGCCCAAAATCAAGCGTTTCCCTTTTTCGTTTGTAATAATCATTCAATCGTATTCATTTTATGATAGATCTAGGCTCAAGATAGCCTAGCTATTAAAAATCAAAAGGGAAAGAATAAAAAGGAGGAACATGATCGTAGGCATAATAATTAAAATCGAACACATGATAATATTAAACATTATAGATTCAATTTTTTTCCCAATAATTTCATTTCATGCTTACATAGGGAATGTTTGAACGATAAATAATAATTTTACACAAAAAGTACATTATAACTCCACTCACAATGTTTTAGCTCTCCAATATGTAGATCCTTGATTGCCCCTTTGATTCATAAATTGGATTAATCCTTGAGCTGGTTTCTCCCCTTTTTCTGCTTTTGATTCATCTTTGATTGGTTTCATGTCCAATTTAATTTATCTTTGATTTCATATGCGGCGTAGGTTGCAGATCTGAATTTCTTCTCTTTTCTTTGCGTAGTAATTTAGATCTAAATCTCTTTTCTTTTTCATTCACGGTTGTAGTAATTCTAGATCTCATTCTTTTTTATTTTAAGAATATATGTTGTAGAGAAAAGAGAGAAGAATAGATCTTAGATTTATTCAGCTCAATAGCTTGAGGAGGAAGAAGAAATCAAGTTAGAAGAGAGCCATGGCCTTGCCATGAATTGTTGTGGAGTTTACAATGAGCCTAGGGTGTTTATATAGGTGTTAGACCAACGTACCAAGCCCAAAAACTCATCCAGGTGCTCAAAAATGAACCTGGACAGCTTCTAGGGCGAATTTCACGCTTCTGGACCAAAATTCCCGCTCCAGGTCGCTACAGGTCGACCCCCACAAGGGGGAGGTCGACACTATGGTCGACCTCCCCCCTGGGAGGTCGACCATGTGGTCGACCTGGTCCCTTTTTTTTCTGCTGACTAGTTAATTTCTGATTTTTCGCTGAAACTTCGGGAGGTCATAACTCCTTAGACTCCGATTTTCGAAAACTCGTTCTCTATTGCATGCAAAATTTCGAGAGGAACGCAATGGTGATGTCCATTTTCCCTAATTCCTGATATTTAAATTAATTATCCTTATTTTACTGTCTTCTCCGTTACACACACTGTTAACGAATTTGTTTTTCTTCTCTTCCTTGTTATTAATTAATTCTCATTATACATCACCATTATTACCTATCTAAGCATATTTTCATAAATTTTATTTTATTTTTAATTATATTAAAAATGCGGGGTGTTACATTCTACCATCCTTAAAGAATTTCGTCCCCGAAATTCGATAAGAGTAAAATAGATAATCTCTCGCAACATCCAATTAGTGTTCATTCAATTGTTGCAACATTGTGCACATGTGCAAAGTGAAATACATCATAGTAAAGCATGTATACCTAATTTGGATCCACCTATATGTATGCAAACTTTAAAAACTTTTTCAAAACATGATGCTCACATCCTAAATATACTTGCAGTTCTATATGGATGCAATATTTTTGAAAAATCAAAACATTTTCCGCCCAAATTTTCCCATACTCTTAAAGAGTAAGAGCATAGTTCATCCAATTTTTGCATCCAAAACCCTACCAACCAACTTTTAATTCGAGATTTAGAAAAATATAATTTTCCAAATTTGATTTCTTATGTTATGAAAAGGTATAAAACGGAAAAATTCACATCCTCCATTTTTCTTTTCTAATTGTACTTGGATTTTTATATAACTATTCTATGAAGATTTCCTATTTTCTTATCCATGCACAACCACATAAGAAAATTTCTTTCTCGTATTTTCAACTTTATCTTGGAATAATTTCATATTTATTCATCTTTTTCTTGAGATTCTCATTTTCTTTTCCCCGCCTTGTTTTGTTGCCTTACTAAATTTGATGTTTTCTCGTTAGTTAGGTTATTCTCTTTCTTTACTTATTTGACTTAGTCCAGTTTCTCAAGTTTATATTATTTATTTATTTATTTTCAAATAAGCTTTTCCGTTTTCTAGTCAAACAGTATCCTACACAGCTACAACTATGGGCCAAGAATCTTAAGACTTTATTACCTCTGACAATCACGAGTCCACCCAACAGGGTCTATATACTTGCTTGCCATCACCTAGTAGTCACTACTACCCCATGCTGTGTATTACTAGCCTATCCTTTTATTTTTCTTAAGCAACAGTTCTAGGTCTCAATGCTTATGCATTCTACGGGAAATTTGTTTTTATTATTCCAAGACAGTCCTTGCTATTTACTTCATAGCCTAATATTTTTCTTGTTCTTTCTAGACACTAATCCTTACCTACTCCATTCTTTTAAAACATGGTTTGGACTTCTTACTTTTCATTACATTCTTCTTCCAAAAACTAAAAGTGGTAAAACGTTTATTATTTTCTCAAAACTTGCTTTTGCCAAACCATAAAAATATGTCACAAAATAAAAATGCAAAACACTTTTTTTCAAATCACAAAACTGGAGTAGACAAGGATAACTATCGGGTTTATATTGTTCTTACTTACAATGTTAATTTTGGCCGCTAATGTGCAAACATCTACCCTATTCTTACACTTTGCTACTTATTTTGTTTACCTAAAAATTTTTTTTTGAACAATAATCAAAATTTAATAGAATAGAGATTTCAAAAACTCCTTTTTACAAAATACAACATTATCCTTTCAAGATTTTCATATATGAGAACTAGTGAGCTATATATATATATATATATATGTGCTCCTTTTCATGAGAGAATTCTTTCAAAACAAGAAATCATGGTTTTACACAGTATACCCCACTTTATTTTAAAACACAATATGCACTTTTCAAACATCAAGATACTTTTAAGATCAAAACTCAGAAAATACCACAAACTCTTTTACAAATTCAAGTTCTAAAAAGTTTATTATTGGATCAGACTCAAAGCGGGTTTTCCACTCAACTAGGCTTTCCTAGGCACTTTCACAAATTCAGTTTTCTCGACTATATATATTCCTAATCCATTTTTCACACTTTAACCTTTTTCTAATTTCTAAGGTTTTACTTCTAGACCCACTACTCTGAAATACTAATATTTCAGTTTCCATTCTATGGGATACTTTCTAGCTCCAAGTCATATTGTACACTTTCCCAACCACCTAATGGTTTCCAAAATTTCTATGTCCATGCCTTTAGTGTACAAAACAATATCCCAACACTTTACATGTCTAGTGGGCTACTATATGGATTTAGGTTTATATATATAATATATTTATATTTTAGAAAATACAAATACGTTCACTCATTATCGCCCTAAGATCACTAAACTGAAGCTCTGATACCAGATGTAACAACTCGAGTTCCGACAGGCCAAATTTTTTTCAAAAATCCAATCTATCGAAACCCGAGTCGGATGCTCTGATATCCTACAGAAAAAGATAGAGATAAAGAAACATGTCAGAACTCGTAAAGCATCTCACAGCGGAAGGAAATAAAGTATAATATTCAAATATTACTTTACCTTATTAACAATACTGCTAAACCAGTATCCAAAGCTATACCATCTCTTTCATGAACCTAACCTGGAAGTATGTAATGAGGAGGGGGTCAGAACATAAGTTCTGTGTGAGTGGACTATAATAAACTCCTGTGTAACTTTACATATACCGTTCAGTTAAAATTTCAAGTTTATTAGGTTATTCACATATAAGCATTCAAGGCCAAACCCATGTCATTCTCATCCACTTACTAGTAGATTAACCTAATACACCGTATATGTAGTTTTTCCCCAACTCATATAATCCTTTCCATGTATATGTACTGTCCATTGCCGTATATCGTACGGGCTTTATCACGTAATTCTATATTACTTCAACATGGTGCCACCATTCTTGAAATCGTTTGGACTGCCACCCTTGATCTGGCTAGGTTTCCTTATCATGAACTATCAAGTGTTCAACTAGGATTTATGCCACCTAGGACCCTTAGGGATTATGCTATCTGTCGAGTAACGCCTTTTTCCCACGTATGTGTCGCGAATCGTTTTCAATGTCTAGATGCACATGTCCTCTATATGTGCGACCCGAGTCTCGTGGAAGGGCAAGTCAAGAAACACAGAAGTCGTTCGGGAGCTTTCGGATATCTGCCGATGCAGATGCTAAGGTCTGTTTTTGCAGTGGCTATGGTCCTACCTGACCCCTCCCTCAACTAATGAAAGGCCACCCTTTAAAAAATGAGAACTATACGCAGGCCCCCTATGCCCCACTAACCTATGGCCATCCGCACCCATAACTAGATAGCAAGTATATGGTCTTTTAGAGTTCTCTGCTTTTCCGCTTCACGTATCTCGACTGACTCAAGATGGTAGGTAGACAACGAGTTGCTATCACAGGGCTACTGGTCTCAGCCAATCACGCTGGTCCATCCTAGTCTTTAAGTTGCCTTATATTGCAACCAAGGCATACTCTTGGTTCTCCTACGGCAGACCTTAACCTCTATGAGCCCAGGCGGATCATCTGCAACCTCACAGAGGGATACTAAGAGTACCCTCACGTCTCCCGAAGCTACATGCTTCGTAACCCAGTCCGCTGGAGCCTTTTACGAAATCAGATGGACGTTCGCTCCTCCTCGTGTGCTTGTTAAGCGATGATCTACCGCATCGGGTTATTCATCTATTCACGGAGTGGCTCAGTTTCCTTGACTAAGAATTATTACTTAGTTGTTCTTAACTAAGGTTTACCACATAGTTTCCTTTCCCATTAATCTTGTTAACTAAGGTTTACCACTTAGTCCCCTTAACTATGGATTATAACTTAGTTCCCGTTCTCGGTCATTTTCTTGACTAAGGTTTATTGCTTAGTTCCTATTAACTAAGGCTTGTTCCTTAATTATCATTCTCGTTGTTTTACTTAGTCAATTCTCGTTATCTCAGACATCAGACCACATATTCTCGCTTTATAATTCAACTTGTTTGACTAAGGTTTTCCCATGAATTTAAGCATAACTTAAGTCCTCTTTTATTCGGCGATGGCGCACGGATGTTTTCCCACAATTCTTGCTTAGCTTACTCCATTTTATAGGTTATCCTGCCCTTCAGGTCTTACATTTCATCTTAAGTCATAGTCTTTCTCTGTCCCTAGGACAGGTTTACCCACTAATTAACCCTTCGACTATTTAAAATTCGGTTTATAATAGGTAGTTAACATTCCCTATTTCTGTTTTTGGTTAAGTTTCGTTCATTTGTTCGTGTCGACTTAACCCACTAAAGAATCATGTTACATTGTTTAAATGTTGTATTTCAAATCCATGATTTAACCCTACGAATCATGAGCCATTAATTAATTATACGCCATAACCTCTCACATTAGACCTATCGTTGTGGTCACTGGATATGCCGGGCGGTACCGGGCAGAATTACACCACAACTTAATCTAACCTCGGGTTAAAGCGCGATATGACAAACTTCTCACATTAGGCCTGTTGTTTGCGGTCACTGGATATGCCGGGCGGTTCTGGGCAGGATTACACCGTACAACTCATCCTAACCTCGAGTTAGCCATGTTCGAGTTCAAGTTCAATCTAGATGTCTAGTGTCAATTTCCCCAAATCCCAACTTTACCCAAAAACCCCAATTTATATTCATGCTTATAATCCCATTAACAGGTTACGCCTATCATTAAATTCATAATTATATTCCTGTCAATTTCATGTTCAAGTTCTAGATGTAACTTCATTCCAAATTCCAGATGTCTATTTCATATCAAGTTTGTGTTCTTATCTAAATTCAAGTTATAATACAGGTTTTACTCTAGTGACATGTGCCCATTAACAAATCCATAGGTCAATTTCATGCTTAAGTCAATGATGTCAATCCTACGCCAAACCCCGAATCATGTTATAATTCCTAATTTGGTTTACGCATTCAAGTCTTGTAAATGTTATATTATGCCCAAACCCTTTATAATTTATAACCAAACCCTCCAATTCATGTCATATCCCAAAATCAAGCGTTTCCCATTTTCGTTTGTAATAATCATTCAATCGTATTCATTTTATGATAGATCTAGGCTCGAGATAGCCTAGCTATTAAAAATCAAAAGGGAAAGAATAAAAAGGAGGAACATGATCGTAGGCATAATAATTAAAATCGAACACATGATAATATTAAACATTATAGATTCAATTTTTTTCACAATAATTTCATTTCAAGCTTACATAGGCAATGTTTGAACGATAAATAATAATTTTACACAAAAAGTACATTATAACTCCACTCACAGTGTTTTAGCGCTCCAATATGTAGATCCTTGATTGCCCCTTTGATTCATAAATTGGATTAATCCTTGAACTGGTTTCCCCCCTTTTTCTGCATTTGATTCATTTTGATTGGTTTCATGTCCAATTTAATTTATCTTTGATTTCATATGCGGCGTAGGTTGCAGATCTGAATTTCTTCTCTTTTCTTTGTACAATAATTTAGATCTAAATCTCTTTTCTTTTTCATTCACAGTTGTAGTAATTCTAGATCTCATTCTTTTTAATTTTAAGAATATATGTTGTAGAGAAAAGAGAGAAGAATAGATCTAAGAATTATTTAGATCAATAGCTTGAGGAGGAAGAAGAAATCAAGTTAGAAGAGATCCATGGCTTTGCCATGAATTGTTGTGGAGTTTACAATGAGCCTAGGGTGTTTATATAGGTGTTAGACCAACGTACCAGGCCCAAAAACTCATCCAGGTGCTCAAAAATGAACCTGGACAGCTTCTGGGGCGAATTTCCCGCTTTTGGACCAAAATTCCCGCTCCAAGTTACTACAGGTCGACCCACACAAGGGGGAGGTCGACACTATGGTCGACCTGGTCCCTTTTTTTTTTCTGCTGACTAGTTAATTTCTGATTTTTCGCTGAAACTTCGGGAGGTCATAACTCCTTTATACGGACTCCGATTTTCGAAAACTCAGACTCTATTTCATGTAAAATTTCGAGAGAAACGCAATGGTGATGTCCATTTTCCCTAATTCCTGATATTTAAATTAATTATCCTTATTTTACTGTCTTCTCCGTTACACACGTTGTTATCGAATTTATTTTTCTTCTCTTCCATGTTATTAATTAATTCTCATTATACATCACTATTATTTACCTATCTAAGCATTTTTTCATAAATTTTATTTTATTTTTAATCATATTAAAAATGCGGGGTGTTACACTAATATTCCTGAGGGCATTACGATACCAGGCTGGTTCCGAAGGTATATAGAGGCCACGGCGCCTGCCGGTGGTCAAGCTGACGTTCCTCCCCCAGCTGCACCTGTCGTTCCTCCTCCTCCAAGAGCAGATAATTTCTCTAAGATGTACAAAGATTTCTGTACCATGGGAGTAAAGCCATTCCGTGGAATTGAAACATTCGTATAGGAGAGGAATTGGCTCAACGAGACAGAGGACTTATTTGGAATTTTCAAAGTGGAAGATCGAAGGAAGATTCAGTTAGCTACCTGGCTACCGAAAGATTTAGCTTTGTTCTGGTGGGATGTGACGCAAGAAGGGCGTCCGAAGGAGATGTGGGATGATTTTAGACAGAGGTTTGAAATGAAGTTTCTTTCTCAAGCTGAGAAAAGCATGCAAATGGAAAGGTTCTTGGCGCTCAAGCAATGAATCATGACTATTAAAGAATATATTAACAAATTCAACCAGCTAGCGAGGTTTGGATTGGAACTGGTAGATACTCCGCATAAGCAACCTTTGTGGTTTGTTAAAGGACTGAATGAACCCCTTCATGGGTTAGCTATCTCCCATAGTTCAATGGAAGCAACTTTTTAAAGGCTTGTTGATATGGCCTTGATGCATGAGGAAGACAAAAGCGACAAGAAGGAAGTTAAAGTTAAGGAAATACAAAACAAGAAGGTATGGCCAAAGAAAGGACAACAACAACAATAAAAGAAGGGCAGAAAGAATGACAAGGCTAAGGATAAGAGGAAGTGTCATAGTTGTGGACATGAGGAAGAATACTTGCTTCATTTGTGGAGAGGCCGAACACTTTGCTAAGGAGTGCCCGAAGAAACGGGGATAAGGTCAGAGGGTAGGAGCTTCTGGAGGGAAAATGCATGCACTCATGACCAGTGCTCCAGATAGAGGTAGGAAAGTTTCCGTGGAAGGTTTGATTTCTCTTTCCAATCACCTTATTAGAACTCTTTTTGATTTTGGCGCTTCACATTCATTTATATTTAGTTCTATGGTTGAGTCTCGGCACCTAAATAGTAGTACGGTAGTGGATCACATTGTTGTCTTAAACCTTAATGGTGGTTCGACTCATTTGTCCATGATTTGTCGAGGTTCGAGAATATCTGTGTTAGGCGTCGAGTTTGAATGCGACGCATATGTGCTTGGGTTTATGGGCTATGGTTTGATTCTAGGGATGAATTGGCTATCCATGAATGGTGCCATTCTGGATTGTGGGAGGAGGGTCGTTAGGCTTCTGACTTGTCATGGGAGGACCCTCGAGATTTCTTTTGACCCAATGGGTTTTTCATGCTTAGTTTTCTAGAGTCTCTTGATGCATTTATCATTGATCTGCGATTTGTTCCAGTAGTCCGTGAGTATCCTGATGTCTTTGATGAGGTTCGGGGTTTACCCCCAAGGCGCGAGATCAATTGCCGCGTATATTTGGTGGACAATGCAAAGCCTATTGCATTACCTGTGCGCCATATGGCTCCAGGAGAAAGGAGGGAGCTTAGCAAACAAGTAGGGGAGCTACTTGAAAAAGGGTTTATTAGGCGAAGCATATCTGAATGGGGTGCTCCTGTGGTATTCACAACTAAGGCAGATGGTTTGCTTCGCTTATGCATAGATTATAGAGAGTTGAACAAGCTCACTAAGAAAAACAGGCACCCATTCCCGAGGATAGATGATTTATTTGACCATCTTGTTGGTGCATCAGTCTTCTCTCAACTAAACCTGGCCGCGGGGTTTCATCAGTTTAGGGTGGTCGAGGACAGTGTAGACAAGATCGCTTTTAGGACTCTAGATGGTTTCTTTGAATGGCTCGTAATGCCTTTTTGGTTGATGAATTCACCCGCCTATTTTGCTGATCTGATGAGTAGGGTGTTTCGGGAGTTTCTAAATAAATTCTTCATGGTCTTTATTTATGATATCTTGATCTTCTTGAAGAGCGAGGAAGAGCATGCCCAACATTTGAGGGAAGTTTTGAAAACTCTGCGTGCGCATCAGCTTTAGGCAAAGTTCTCCAAATGCCATTTTTGGAGAAAAGAGGTAAAATTCCTAGGGCACGTGGTTTCTAAAGAAGGGATAGCAGAAGATCCCGCAAAGGTGGTTGCAGTTTGGGATTGGCAGATCCCAAAGAATGCAACGGAGGTGAGAAGTTTTCTGGGGTTAGCAGGCTATTATAGGAAGCTCATTAAGGAATTTACAAAGATATCAGCCCCACTTACCAGCCTAACAAAGAAGAATCTAGCATTTTCATGGGATATAGATTGTGATGTTGCTTTCCAGTGATTGAAGAGGGCTCTGACAGCAGCCTCAGTCTCGACCTTGCCCGATGGGAATAATGTGTTTCCAGTATACACTGATGCATGTGGTATAGGGCATGGTGTAGTACTGATGCAAGAGGGAAAGGTATTATGTTATAGAGGAAGACAACTAAGAGTTCATGAGAAGAACAACTCTACCCATGACTTAGAGCTAGATGGAATAGTCTTTGCGCTTAAGACATGGCGCCATTATTTGCTTGGAGAGAAGTTCGAGTTGTACACTGATCATAAATCTCTCAATTACTTGTTTTCGCAAAAGGATCTTAATTTAAGGTAGCAAAGGTGGATGGAGTTCCTAGCATCTTATGACTTCGAGATTTCTTATACCCCTGGTAAGGTAATGTAGTGGCAGACGCACTGAGTTGGCAGAGGATGGTCATAAGTCCTCTGTTTGTGGAGAGGAAAAGCCTAGAGTTCATATTGACTTTTGACTTTAGACCCTCCACCGAGCTTTTACCTGGCTTATTTGCATCACTGGAGGTGCGATCACTCTTGTGGATCAAATAGGAGTTTACAGCGAGAATATCCACAGATTTGAGACATCTTGGATAGGCTCAGTAAAGGGGAGAGTTTTAGTCACCTCAGTAGATACTCCACAGACGACATAGGGTGGTTGCGACGAGATGGAAGGTTTTGTATTCCCCGAGTTGGGAGTTTGATAATGACAGTCCTAGAAGAAGCCCATCATTCTAAGATGACTATTCATCCAGGTGGCGATAAGATGTATCGGGATATGAAAAGGGTTTTCTTTTGGGCTGGGATGAAGAAAGATGTAGCGGAGTTTGTTTCTCAATATCAGATTTGCCAGCAAGTTAAAGCTGAGCAAAAGAAGCCGGTTGGTTTACTTCATCCTTTAGAGTTTCCGCAGTGTAAGTAGGAGAGCGTCTCTATGGATTTCATTGATCGTTTTCCTAGATCGAAGAAAGGCAACACCGGTATTTGTGTTATAATAGACAGACTTATAAAGAGCGCTCATTTCATTCCGGTTAAGAGCAATAGGAAGGCATCATGGTTGGCAGCAATTTATGTTCGTGAGATAGTACGTCTTCATGGAATACCTTCTAGCATCATAATTGATCGTGACCCCATCTTCACCAGTGAATTTTGGAGAAGCTTGCAAGAAGCATTAGGTACACAGTTGTGTTTGAGCACCGCTTGTCACCCTCAGACAGATGGACAGACGGAAAGGGTGAACAGAGTTCTTGAGGATCTTTTAAGACTATGTATCCTAGACTTTGGAGGGACTTGGGAAGAGCATCTTCCTTTAGTAGAGTTCGCCTACAACAACAGTATTCAAGCTAGTATTGGCATGGCACCCTTTGAAGCATTATACGGATGACACTGTAGATCACCGACTTGTTGGTGGGAATCTACAGAAAGACTACTACTTGGACTAGATATGGTTAGAGAAACATCCAAAAAGATTGATCTTATTAGATGGTGAATGAAGACCGCTCAGGATAGGAAAAAATCTTATGCAGCTAAAAGAAGGACTGACATTGAATTTGAAGTGGGGGACATGGTTTTCATAAAAGTATCACCATTAAGAAATGTGGTTCGCTTCGGACTTGTAGGGAAATTGGAACCAAGATTTGTAAGACCATTCCCCATAATAGAAAGGATTGGCCAAATGGCCTATAGAGTAAAGCTACCCAAGAGATTATCCGGCGTTCACGATGTTTTCCACGTTTCTCATTTGCGGAAGTGCTTGCATGATACCGCAGAAGTAGTTGAGCCGAGTATGTTGGTGGAAGTAGAAGTGGAACAGGAGGTGACAGTTAGACGAGTTCCTACCCGTATTCTTGGAACAGAAGTTAAGAAGCTGCGCAATAGAGAAGTCAAGTTAATGAAGGTTCAGTGGGGAGGTAACCGAGAGGATGCAACATGGGAGACCGAAGACAAGATTCGTGCTTCATAC
Organism: Allium sativum; assembly: GCA_030737875.1. Lineage (NCBI taxonomy): Eukaryota > Viridiplantae > Streptophyta > Magnoliopsida > Asparagales > Amaryllidaceae > Allium > Allium sativum. The sequence continues at coordinate 129,371,448 of CM060913.1, read as the reverse complement.
CCTTTTCTTTTCAAGGGTATGTTCTTAACTTCCTTTCCAAAGCTTTTATTCATGCTTGTTTCTATCATTTAAGTATATCTTATCGATCAAATTTTCGACCTTTAGGTAGGAATTCTATGGATGTAAACATGTGTTTGAGACATGTTATGTTTGATGGATGCAAGTGAATGCAAGTGTTTACTAGTGGTTGCTCATGGATGCATATACACATACATTAGGCACTAGATCGGCTCAATCACTCTCATACTGCATATGGATGTGTGTGCATTTTTCTTCTTTTAATGGATGAAAATGGATGTATCATCATATGGATGTTGCATTTTGACGTATGATTATGCACCCATATAGAACTTACATGTTATAATAGGATTGTTGCATACATGATGGATTCATGACACTAACATATATTGCATTAAGAAGGTCAACTAAATCAGTAGACCGCCTGATCTTCGCATTAGTATTGGGACATATACACACACCTTTTCATATGTTCATATAAGCATTAGAAATATTTAATGACAATGGATGCCTGTGATTGATGGATGTGTAGATGGGTGATGGATGTTAGGATATACATTCTTCTTAACTTAGAGATTTCGAGGACGAAATCCTTTGAGTTGGGGAGAATGTAACACCCCGCAATTTTAACAACTCTAAAGAGGATAAATTAAAGGATAATTAATTTAATATTCAGAATTAAGTGAAATGGACTGTGTCATTGCGTTCGTCTCGAAATTCTGGTCAAAATAGACAACTGGTTTGCGTAAAACAGACACCGTATGAAGAAGTTATGAAGGTTTGAAGTTTGTATATGCACAAAAGAATTATATATATAATAGGTCCAGAAATTCAAAAATCGGTTCAAAATTCGAAATTTGGGGAGGCGGCAGATTTCCCGCTCAGAGGTGTCGACCCCTGCGTCGAACCCTCAAGGGGGTGTCGACCCATGGATCGACCCCATAAGGGGAGGTCGACCCCCCGTGGCAGATTGGGCAAATTTGTGTTTCGGGGGCATCTATAAATATAGCCTCATTTCTCATGCTTCTGCACACCAAAAATAATGGAGAACTAGATGCTGCCTCTGCCCAGATCAGATCAAATCAAATCCTTTATTCTTCTGCAATCAACTAATGCTTAGAGATCTGTGATTCGATTCTTCTGTTTTTTAAGATCCAAACACTGTGAGTCCATGTTAATTTTAGATCTAAATATTTAAAAGTAAAACTTGATATGACTATAACTTGGATCTATACCTATGACCATTTTAATCACATCAGGTCTATTATTGCCTGTTTACCTTAGATATTCTGACATGATTATGATTTAGATCTGAACCTATGCCTATTTATCATGTCAGATCTGCCATTGATTATAGATCTAATTCACTGTTTGGACCACCTTATACTTGTCTGTTATGTTTATGACCAAACTAGATCTGTTATTAGTTGGACATCTAAATTATTGTTTAGATCACATCATGTCTGTCCCGATTATGTTAAGATCAGTTCTATTATCATGTGTTCATTAGATTTGTCCCTATATGCCTATCTTGTCATTATGCCATTATATGTTTTATGCCAGTTTCTGCCATTATATGTCCATTGTGTTAGTATGATCATCTCTGCCCTATTCCCTCTATCTTTTCCCTTTTATTTTTATATAGCCAAACTACTTTCGAGCCTAGGCATGCTGTTGAAATATGTGAACGCGTTAAACGGGGAATGAGGGGAAAAACATTGAAATTGGGCATAACTTGTAATTTGGAATTTGAGTATAACTTGAATAAAATATATGAATGTTAATTTGGGGCATATGGTTCATTATGAACATAACTTGGGAAAAGAGGCATGAAAGTCTATAACGACATAGGTAAATTTGGACAATAATTGGAATGCCTAGAATTACAGTAATTCGAAACTGTAAGCGCGCTTAGACACGAGGTTAGATTACACTTGTTGCGGAAGTCTGCTTGGAACCACTCGACATATCCAGCGACCGCAAGTGGTGAATCTAATGTGAGGGGTCTAAGTGCATAAACACAAGATGTGCTAAGACACGAGGTTAAGCCCGACTCGTGGAAGAAATCTGCCCGGACCCGCCTGGCATATCCAGCATCCATAAGTGGTAGGCTTAATGTGGGAGGTCTAGCACATTATAACCATAAATGGACATGGTAATGAATTAGAATACTTAACCTGAATCCACAGGGATTTTATGAACATGAACTTGAATAGGGGTTAAGTAAACTTTTTTGAAAAGTGGGTGGGTTAAGCAAATCTGGGGTGGGTAATATTTATATATAGCATACAAACTTAACCTATAGGGTTATGCGATCTTTTAAACTAGTAGGGCATAAACCATGGAAAACCTAGTAGTGCGGATGCATGGCAAAGGGGAGATCTGGCATCATCTCATGTGTGGGACTCGTTTCAGTCAGTAACCCATATATAGGTATCAAACGAGTACTCCGAACTAGGTCGGAGTCAGGTCATGCTTACTGGGCTGAATATAAGCGATCAAAAAGTGGGGATGGTGTCTGACGGTGCATTCCATCGGGTTCATGAACGTACATGACTCTACCTGCTCGGAAAAATAAGACGCTGTGACATCAGTAGATATGGTTGTGCACATCCGAAAAATGAAGGGTTGCCACTTTAGAAAGTGATACATCCTACTGTGGGGCCAACACAGGGTATCTACGGAGTAGGGAGCCGATCAATTAGGGTACACTTAGACTCCAGTATGTTTAGGAGCCCGTTATTATCCATAAGGGTAACTCTAGAACGTTGGGCAGCCTGTTGATTGTATGGGGTAAAAACCTCTCACTGGAAGTACGCCTAAATCTACCATCTTATAGTTGTTGGGATCATCTCATTCTGGTTATACTAGTATTAGTGCAGAGAAATCATTAGAGAAGCGCAATATACTCTATCATGTTTATCTTGTTTACGTTGTCATACCTGCCTTCTATGATGGTATCTCTCTTATCCACTTTATATGCCTGTCATAATACTTTTACTTATTTATATGCTAAAAGTAACTGGGCTCGCCAGACTTTATTTCTGACCCAATTTGTTTCCTCTTCTTTCTCTTCCGTTTCCCCTCCCCCCTAGGTTCTCAGGGTGGGAATACTCAAGCTTGATCAGGATTGTGCTATCGTTTTGCTCGGAGCTGCTTAGATGTATTACTCAAGTTCTTATCTTTGCTACTATGGCTATGTTTATTTTGGGGATTAAGCTTCTTTTATTATTGTACTCTGATGCTTTAAGTGTGTGACAACCCGAATTCCGGCAGACTGGATTTTTTTTCGAAATTCTAATCTATCGAAACTCGTGTTGGTTTGCTATGGTATCCTGCAGAAATGACAGAGACATAAAATATGTTAGATCTCAGAAAATATCTCACATCGGAATGGATTAAATATAATATATTCAAAGTACAGCTTACCGTGTTAATAATATTGCCTAACCAGTATCCAAAGCTATCATGTCTGCCACACATCTAACCTGCGAGTATGTTATGAGGACGGGGTCAGAACACAAGTTCTGGTGACTGGATTTAAATTATATACTTTGGATAACACTACATATATCGTCTAATCATATTTTCTTATTTATTAGGTTACTTGGGTTAGCAGCACTCAAGGCTTACACACATGTCGCACCCATTTACTTCCCAGTGGATTAACCCAATACAGATATATGTTGCTACCCCCAATATTAAGGTACGTCCCATGGTACCCCTCTCGCACGGTCTCCGCCATAATACTACTGAAATGTACGCAGTCCCTCATCATACGCCGGAGTGACGTACGGACCTCTATATAATAATATTATATTCCACATATATCTGTCATTACTATGCTATGCAAACGTACGGACTGCCACCGTCGATCGAATCAGATTTCATATCGGAGTAATACCCTCAAGTCTACGATACACCACCCAGAGCCCACATACATGTATCTAGACTGTCCCCCATACGTATCGTCAATTGTAGCTCGATGCTATAACCGCACGTCCTCTAATGTGCATCGAGTTCCATGACAGAGCGATACAAGAAACAAGGAACTTAGTCGGAAGCTTTTTCCTGTCTGTACAGGCCTGCCTTTAAGAGCTTCTAAATACAGATATTCCTAGGGTCTCTTTTCATGGTGGCTATGGCCCTACCTCGGCCCCTTCCTCAAATAGTAAAGACTACAAGAGCTAAACGACTTGCCCCTAACAGCCAATCTAAACATCCATTTGGCGTCTTCCCTCAACCACCGTACCTCGATAGTCAATGGTGAATGGTCTATTGGTTTTAGCTCTAGTCTTTCGCATCCCACTAGCTGCCGATGTCGGGTATTCGACGATCTACTATCCTTGTTGGTCGTGACCCTTCGCCTCCCTGTTGAGACAACCGCCAAATCACCCTAGTGCCACCACGTCACAGCATTCTGACTGCAAAGCTACATTTGCAGTCAAGGCCCACCCACCTAGTAGTTACGCGCAGACCCAACCTCTCGAGCACATCCTAAACATCTGCCACCACACAGAGGACTACCAGGAGCACCTTACGTATCTCAGGAAACTGCGTGCTTCCCCTTCCAGTCCTCTGGAGCCGCCAAAATAGTCAAATGAATGTGTGCTCCCCTCGTGCCTTATGACACCATGATGATCTACCCCATTGGGTTATTCACCCTCAAACGTGCGGACTGCTCCAAGCGCCTCACTGTAATATGTTATTAGATCCTATGTCTAAACATTCTTTTATGCACTTGCTTTACCTTATCGGGTTTTTGTTTAACTTGGTTATCTTAACTTTTTATTTGGGTTACCAAGTTCTTCCTAGCCACTTATATCTCTAAGGAATGGGCTACTCTTGCTTATTAATTTCAGTTATACAACTTAAACCATTTAAGTTTATTAATAAGCCCACAACATGTTATTCTCTAGATTGTGATCCAAGGTCTGTGATCCACAATCCCTTTATATTCTTGTTTGATTCATGGTTATAATAACATGTTCTACTTAATATGTAATTAAGTGTATCTTAATTCACATGTTTTCTATTTAACATGTCGCTTAACATTTATGATTAAATATAACTTACACATTTCCTGAGTTGCCTCATTCTTTCTTATTTAATCATAATTCCCTCTTATGCTGTCATTACAACTTAACGTTTTTTTACTTAGTAACTTAGTTCCTTTAACTAAGGTTCACTAATAAGTCTCCTCTTCCCATAAATATAACTTATGTTGTCCACATCCATGGATTTTAGATTCTCGCTATCACAAATAACTTAATTTACAATTAAGTACAATTTATCCTATAACATAAGTTATTCCAATTTCCTTATTGTTTTATTATAACCTAAGTTATAATTCCTACTTGTCCCTAGGACAAGTCTACCTATTATACAACATTCTCATTAATGTAATTTATCTATAATAGGTTATTATCATTCCCCGTTCATTCACATTTTTGTTTTACTGTTGTATATTTCTTTCAATTTCATTTATTCCCATTAATTACAATTGATGTTGTTTATTATTCCTTCTATTTACACATACTTATATATGTATTTATCTATGCACTAGACCTCTCACATTAAGCCTACACTTGTGGATGCTGGATTTTCCGGGCGGTTCTGGACAGACTTCTAACACAAGTTGACTTAACCTCGTGTCTTAGCACCACTACATGTTTTATTTATGCACTTAGACCCCTCACAGTAGATTTACCACTTGTGAATGATGGATATGTCGGGCGGTTCGGGGCAGACTTCTATCACAAGTGCAATCTAACCTCGTGTCTAAGAGCGTTACAGTGTCAAATTACTGTGAATCTAGGCATGTTTGTTCTTTAACCATTATTCCTATTTCATTATAGGTTTTCATGCCCCTTTCCCAAGTCAGATTTATTATGTACCATATGCTCAAATTAAGGGTTTTAATTATAATTTGATTTTTGCCCCAAATCCATATTCATATATTTAATTCTGTGCTAACATGAAACCATTTAACCATATAACTATTCCAATTCATACAAGTAATGATTCATGTATATAAATGTGACAAGTTTACATATAGTACGAACAACAGAAGTTGCCACCCATTTCTAACAATTTTGTTTTTCAACATGCAAACAATTCAACACTTTTAACTGATTCAACATATGGATTTGACAAGCTTATATCCCCATAAATTAATATCTTAGCATATTAATTATTCCTACATGTCGTACTTATCACTTTAGTCATTATTAACATATGTTAAACATCTCAACATATCGCATTTCAATTATACAAAAATGGGGAATGGTAAACGATAACATATTATTATCTAAAATGCTATAGCTTAAATCCAATCACCTCATACGCTTTCCCAATTCTGGATCTGGTCCAGTTTTAGCATCCATGGTTTTTCCCTTAATTGGATTCAAAACCTAACAACCATGGATTGACTATTTTTCTTTTTAAAAGAGAAAGAAAAAGAAAAGGGAAGAGAATTCAATAGATCCGATCTAGAAAGTCACCTTGCTTTTCGTACGATTCTAAACACCTTTTACTAAGGTCACTCCCTTTCCTCCAGACCTGATTTAATTTTTTTCTTAACTAATAACTTTTAATTTTTAAAAGAGGTCTTAAGGAAGAAGAGAGGCAGAGCTTTAGCGTAGTCTCAGAAATATGAGGTTTAGGGTTAGCTCTACAGACTTATTTATAGGTGTATCAGAGAAACCGGGTCCATTAGATTTGAATCACAATCCATCAGAACCGACCACGTCACTCAACGTTCAAAAATAGCCCAGGTGTGTTGTATGTTGTGCACAAACTTCTATTTGAATTATATTTATTCATAAGCAATCCTTATGCGCATACAAAGCTTCTCAATGCGAACAACTTTTTATTTTGTTCCTAATTTACCTTTCTTGGATCAATTAATTCCTAACTTCTCTCTTTTAAACTTCTTTCCTATTAAACCTCTTTCTTATTAAACCGCTTCTTATTAAGCCGTTTTCTTTCTAATTAATGCATTTATCTACCATTTGTAGCGCATTTCTTCTTAAAACATTTAATTCTTATGGCGTTTCTTTGTTGATTGCTTTGCATTGATAGCTCTTTCTTTATATTAAGAACATTTTTATAGCGTTCCCTTTTTTCTATTTAAATGTAATGTTCCCCTTTTGTTGCATTAATTTCTCAATTCATGTATTGTATTCACTTGCACATATATTGCTTTCCTTGCTTCTTTTTATTTAACTGTATGTTCCTTCTTATTTGTATTAATGCGTTCTTATTTCAAAATGTACATTCCCTTTTATTCAATACTTTCCTCTTTTTCTCTTTAATATTGTCATGCAATTTCCACTGCATCGCATTCATTTTCTTTTAAATATTGCATGTAACTTTATTATTATCCATGTGCCATTATTACTTACTTTTCAAATATACATTAATTAATTGCTTTAGTTCTATGCTAATTGCATGCCTTCGTTTTCGTATATAACCAATTTGCCTCTTAATGCATTAATTTGTTGTTGCAGCTTTCACTGCTTAATTTTTCCAATTATCTTACATGCATTAATGCTCTTAATTATCATGTATATACATCTATTCTCATTTTCATTGTTTGCATGCAATTAAATTTATTAATTCATTTTTCTTATTTATGTTCATGCATATACATATATGTTATCTTATATATATACATATATTTCCTTCATTTCCTTATATGTACGTTCCTATCCTTTCAAAATTTGAATTTGTATGCGTACATACATTTGTATGTTCAGTTGGTCCTCTCTAAAACAAAGATTAAAAAAAATTATGTCGCTGCCGGGGTTCGAGCCCCCGACCCCTATGTTACATATCCAATGTCTTAACCAACTAAGCTATGAAGTCTTTTGTTAATAAATTTAGAAACAATGCTAGTCATTGTTCTCCTTCTTTTACCTTATTTTCATGTTTTGCTGCAATGCTTCATTCAAAGGTATCTCTTTCATCTTAAATCAGTTTTCTGCAATCCATAGGTCTAAATTGACCATAAAATCGCCACAAACGTAATGGCGCTACTCCCGTGGCCAAATTCGGGAAGTTATTCAAAATTTTATTTTTATTATATGCAATATTTAATTATTTAATTGTTACAAAAATGTGGGGTGTTACAAAGTACAAGATAGAAATTTCAATGATGTACTGGTTTTTATGTATTTCAAACATATGATATTTTGAACCACGATGCTTTATGATTAATAGAGTTTTAATTCCGATGCTATTTTATATATATCTTGTAATGTTTCTGTATCTGTTTACCTATAACGCTTCATGAAATTTAATGCATTCTCTTAATGAGTGACATTAACGGACGTGGGGTGTCACATCCAACAAGAATAATGGGCTTCTAACAAGAAAGACTAGATGTACCCTAACTACTACCCCAATCGATCGGCTCCCTACCCTGTAGACACCCTGTGCTGCCCTCATAATAGGATGTATCACTTCCTAAAGTGGGAACCCCTTTATTAATGAGACACATAGCCATTTACTTATGTCACAGCGTCTTAATTTTCCCGAGCAAGCAGAACCCATGCACGCACATGACTCGGTTGGATCCCGCACTGTCGACACCTCCACATATATGAACCTCTTATAATCAACTCAGTAAGCGTGCCCTGACCCCGACCTAGTACGGGGTTCCCCGTTTGATGCCAAGATGGGTTACTGACTGATATGGGTCCTCTACGACAAATGTTGCAAGCTACCCCTTGGGATTGCATCCCCACTACTAGGATTTTGATAGGTTATGCCTAACAGTTTAACGAGGTTGCATAACCCCAACATGTAATACAAGTTAAGTTTGTCGGGCTTTAACAAGATTAACTTAACCCCCACTGATTCAAGCAAGTTTACTTAACCCCTACCCAATTCGACAGGTTCACACAACCCCCACAGATTCAAATAGGTTAAGTATTTCAATTTAACAAGTTATTATTATATTTCCATTTATGGCTATTAATGGACTAGACCTCTCACAGTAAGTCTATCACTTATGGATGCTGGATATACCGAGCGGTTCCGGGCAGACTTCTACCATAAGTCGGACTTAACCTCGTGTCTTAGCACCGTTACGTGTACATTTATGCACTCGACCCCTAACATTATATTTACCACCGATGGATGCTTGATTTGCCAACCGGTTCCGGGCATACTTCTACCACAAGTGTAATCTGACCTCGTATCTAAGTGCGGTTACAGTTTCTAATTACTGTAAATCTAGGTATGATCATTATTAAACAATTTTCCTTGTTTATCCAAGGTTATGCCCCAAATCCCAATTTGATCCATGATACTAGTGTGCCCTGAGTCAGAGTTTTAGATCAAGATATAAATTATGCCCAAAATCCCAATCACGCTTTACAATATTAGTTATGCCCCAATTTATCATTCCTAATTATTCCCAATTTCGTTCGTTCACATATTTCAGTGGTAGGTCTAGGCTCGAAGGTAGCCTGGCTATAAAAATAAAAAGGGAAGGTGGGAGAGAAGAGAACAGGAATAAGCATAATAACAAAACAGGCATAATATGTCAGAAATAGGCATACAAACTGAATAGGCATATGGTGACGGAAATAGGCATACTGGCAGAATGGGTATATAATGACAAAATTAGGCATGATAATAGAACATGCATATCAAGAAAAGGCATATGAGAACTAATCAGCGGATTAGGTGAATAGCGATAACATACTTGATTAGTTATGATTTAATTTATTAACAGGCATTGATTTAGATCCAACATATGAACATGTCAGGATTTCTTTTTACATGTTTACATCTAAAAATAACATAGACTCACTGTGACTGGATCTAACGAACATAGAAGTGGTTGCCTTGAATCCGTATAACTTGTTGTTGTAGAAGAGTAGGCTAGTTTAATTTGAGTTGGGGAAACACCTCTTTGTCTCCATTGTTTTTGGTGAATAAAACAATAGAAATGAGGTCCTATTTATAGCCTAAGGTCAACGAATCTGGTCAAGAAATGAGTCCATGTTCACATAAATTGATTTGCCTAGATCTGACTGGGGTCAACCCAAGGGTCGACATAAGGGTCGACCCTTTGTGTAGGGGTCGACCCATGGGGCACGGGGTCGACCCCTAATGAGTCGAATTCTCCCCTTTTCCCCACTGTTTGATTTTGGATTCTGGACTAGTTTATTTATATATATTATACTTATACGTATACAAACTTCAAACCTTGATATCTTCTTTATACGATGTTCGTTTTGCGCAAACTTAGGGTCTAACTTAAGCAGAATTCTAAGACGAACGCACTAGCGCAGCCCATTTTCCTTAATTCCAAATATCTAATTAAGTATTCTTTAATTTATCTTTATAATGTACTTTAAAATTAGGGGTGCTACATTACTTTTACATTTCTTCACTTACAACTCTTAGAGTTAAAGAGTTGTATTTTTCATACTTATTTATTCTTATACTTGTTATTACTTATTATTGACTCGACTGACTTGAATGTGTTAATTCTTGGGTAAGCTTGAGATTTTCCAGGTACTTCATGCTGCTGTAGATATCTTTTGCTTCAGCTTTGGATTGTCTAGTTTTAGGCTATCTTGTGTAGCTGTTTTGTATAAATAGATATTATGATACGTGTACTATGATATGTATTATCCACATTTTGGACTCATGTTGTATCTATTTTGATTAAAGACCATGTTTTGTTACACTATTCGTTGCGTGTTATATGTATGTGTATATGATGTTGGATGATTTGTTCTGTGATGTTTATTTTATTAGTCATTCGTATTTATTCTAATTTACTTTCTAGCCACCATAGCTTTGTATCGGTTAAAGATTACGAGTGGCTATCCACATGAAAAAAAAATATTGAGCATTTTATCGACACTCTTGATGTTAAATTAATACAAGACTCATGGGGAGTCGCTCTTAACAAGCTTTATTCTCCTCTTTAATAGACAGTATCACCTAGTGATGCTCTTTATTAGGGTGGGTCTTGGAGTGCGGTGTCACAATAGTGCCACTTCGACACTATTTAGGGGTGTGAAATTAGTTTTTGCCCGGCTCCTTGTAGGGAAAAGCAAGATTTCTAAGTGAATCACTTCTTTCATTTCTCGAAAGTGAATGAATATGGTGTAGCAATAATGTATGTACATACATACACTTAATTATGCATAGATATTTACATAATTTCACATTTACACATACATATAAATCAAATTTATGATGTTTGATATTATTATATAATTTTATGCACATATTTAGATAACATACGATACATACAAAATGAGTTGATTTGCCGATTACAATGTAAATTCCACATTTGTATATGGGCAAATCATAAAAATTATTATGTTACACACGCATATATGTATGTGTGTATATATATTCATACATATACATATTTATATGGTACATGTATATGTAAATTGGATCAATTTGATTAATTTGCATAACAAAATATTTGAATTAAATTAAATACATGATTTTATTTAAATCAAATTTATAAATGTTATAAAAGCATTAGACTTTCTGTGTCGAATAAAGACTGAACATACTATATTTTTTTGTAAATTACTGTCCATTTTTGCTCCGAGTTGACCTAGATATGGCATATGGCCTTATCCCTCACCATATATTCTACATAAAAATAATGTTTTAGAGCAGAGGAATCAAACCTATTCGATATGGTTCTTTCCATGATGAGTAAGGCTAAGTTATCCCTATCTTATTGAGGATTTGCACTAGAAACTATAATGTATATGTTGAATTTTATACCTACTTAACCTATGCCCAAGACAATATATGAGACATAACATGAGAATAAATTCAATGTTCAGTATTTGAATGTGTGGTGTAACGATCCAAGAGTTTTGACAAATTTTAAATCAGGATTTTGAATATATAAAAAAATGTTTTAAGTGATAAATTTGGATATTTAAATTTTTCAAATATAACATTTATAAATGGGTTTTTCAATTTATAGTGTTAAATCAATTTATCAAATCAGTGTAGTATTTTATAATTTGTCAAATTTAATTCGGTTTCATCGTTTGAAATTCTAATTTGATTACTTTAAATTGAATTTTCAATGATAAAATAATTATTTAAAACTATAAGAATATAACTGTAAAAATATATATCAACAGAATACATCAGTTTCAGTAAAAGTCGTTTGTTGAATTGGCTAGTCTGTGAACTAGGTTTTGACACTTAGAATCATTAACAAGTATTGCAAATTTGAAACACTTTGAAAGTGTTAGGAAAGTGTCACAACAGAACCATGTCTCACCATCCATGGTTTTGGTTTTGAGCTCATGGTTTTGTGAGAACCTTTTTACCATAATACCCCTTGAATTAGCATATAAGGCACCTTCCTCCTCTCATTTCTACATTCCATCTTCTGTACTTTCTTCCTCCTTCTTAGATTCTTCCATCTCTCTCTGATGGTTTCCTAGATTTTTCTACTCCTCCTTCTCCCCTCGTCTCCTTCCCTATTTGGCCTTGTGCCTCCCCTCCTCCCCTGGTCATGAGCCATCTCCTCCTTCGCCTCTGATTTCTGCCCTCCTCCTCCCCCCTATCCTCGGCCTCCATACCTTCCCCCACCTCCCCTAATTCCATCCAAACCTCCTCCCTCCTTGGCTCCGTCTACCTCCACCAAACCCCTCCTCCTTGCGCACCACCATAGCCCACCACTCCTCCCTCCTCGCACCTACCATCCCCCACCCCACGACCAAACACCACCAAGAACCACCACCCTAGCCACGTCCTCCTCTTATAAAAAAAGATAGAAAAAGAAATTTTATATATATATATATATATATATATATATATATATATATTGGTATAAGAGAAGTTATAGCACAAAAATCAGTTACATTGTCCGACAATACGGTCAAGGTCCTACAATAAAGATTAACCGAGTGAAACCCTCGATGATAACTATTTTAATATTTATTATCATTAAAGTATGATTATATTTTGTTGTCTTTCAGTTGATATGGTTACTTCGTGGTTGTTATGAATGTTATTACAAACATTTACCATTAATCATGTGTGTGTAAGTGTCAATTATCTTAACGTTCTATCTTGGATCTTGGGTAGGGAAATCTTGTTTGCAATGGTTTAAACCAAGTAGCTCTTCTTTATATCATGGCATCCAAAAAGCTTCTTTCTGATGCGATAAAATCAGGAGCTAATCTCGGTCAAGGAAGACACTCCGATAGAGGGAAAGGAAAGGAAGCTGTAGTCGATCAAGATTCTGTATACCCTCGTAATCGCGCACGAGATTTTTCAGGCATCCCTGCTAGGGTTTCTGGAGAATGTTCCTGTATCGATCTTCATGGCCATGGGACTGACGAGGCACCTGCTGCCCATAAAACTGTGACTGCAGCGGTTCGTCATCCTGGATCTGCAGCTTTGGGGGGGCTGAATGCTCGAACTAAGGATGGAGAACCGATGGTTCATCATGAGAGAAAGGTTGCTTCATCGTTCTACGAAAGGAATTGGAAATCTATCCAAACTGATATCGCAAAGGGAGGGGCAAAATCATGGGCTCAGGCGGTAGCGGGTGGTATTAGAAAAATTGCGGATGCTTACGTGGATCTGAATTACATTGAACCCACAGTGATAATAACAAGAAAAAAGCTTGCATATCTGAAACTGCAGCTCTTAGATCTATAAGCAAATGGAGAAACTCTATTATCTTCTATGTGTACGGATCTAAACCCTACCATGTTCATCTACAACGATACGTCGAACAAACGTAGAATCCTTTGGGGAAATTTCAACCGTTATAGAAGGAAAATGGATTCTTTATAATCCGGTTTGAAAATAACAGTGATTGTGATCGGATTTTGAAAGGGATCCATAATTTTTTTTTATAATAAAATTATTATTCTTAAAGAATGGAAAATGAGGATGCGATTTAAAAAAGACTTATTATCTACTATAACTCTATGGGTCAAACTTTCTAATCTAAAATTAGAACTATGAGATAGAGAAGCCCTGAGTGCTATTGCACGTGTTTTGGGAAGACCTATTAAAATGGAAAAGATAACGAGTGGCGTCCGGTAAAATTCTTATTGAAACGAGTGCGGAGTCTAGCTTTCCTAAAGAAGTGGATATAGTTATGCATACTGTCGAGGAGCTAAAAATAAATGTTGAATATTTATATAAACCTCTTTTGTTGTAAGAAATGCAATGTTTACGAGCATTTGTTGACACAATGTAAATTGAAGAGTAATGGGATTTGGATCCCCATAAATAAAACACCAGCAATAGATAATAATTTACATGAACCAGAGAATACAGAGGCTTCGGTTTCCAGAAAGGATAAGATGGATAAAAATGACATAGGTGCTGACAAGACAAATGTTGCATGTTACAATAATGTGGGGAACATGACATCCAATGCAGATTCTCGTGCTAAACACATAATCATAGAGGATAGTGATGAACGAAACCAAGAAATTTACATACATACAAAGAGCAAAATGGGAGCGACATTACATGTCAGCATGAATTAGATGGACAACGTACTCATAATATTGTTGAAGACTTGAACTCTGTTAATATTATAAACAACACAAACTCATCTCAACTGCTTAAAAATATTCTAGACACCATAACTGAAGATAAGGAACATACAATTTCAGATCAATCTAATAACATTAGCAACAAAACAATCCTAACAGGAACTATGGCTACAACTGTTGACTTATAGCAAACATGTGGAGACCAAGATGATGTGTCCGAAGGCGTGGTAGAGGATTGGAGCGAGTCAGAGGAAGGGGCTATTATCGGTCATGTTTCCATCAATGAGAATGCTCCAATAAAACCTGCTCAAGAAATAGATGTGTCAGCTAATGTGGAAAAAAATAAAAAAATTCGATGAAGAAGTAGATGCTGTTAGTAAACTCAACAAAAAGAAAGGGTCCACGAAAAATATAACTCTTGCTCCTTCTAAAGTGTCGACAAGGAGCCAAAGAAAGATTAAATGAACATTATCGCTTGGAATGTTAGAGGGTTGAATGCTTCAAATAAACTTTTTGAAGTATTCAATTTCTTTAACAAATTTAGGCCTTCTATGGTTGGCCTATTAGAGAATAAATTATCTGATGATATGATTGTCAATTTAAAAAACAGATTTCATATGAATTAATGGGCGCCTGTTGACAATAATAACTGTGGTTGCAAAGGAAGGATACTTATTTTGTGGGATGTTCACATTTGGTCAGTAAGCATTGTATCCAAATCATATCAACATATTTCATGTATGGCTATCAACAAAGGTGGCATGCAGTGTAGAATCACCTATGTGTATGCAAGTAATTTCCTTCTGGACCATGAAAAATTACGGGTTGACATTGCTAAGGTGGCTGCAAATGTCAACGATCCGTGGATAGTTCTTGGTGACTTTAATAATATCATCTCTCATAAAGACAAAAAAGAGGGATCAGTGGTACCTTTTAGATATATATCAGGTTTCATTGATTGTATAGGAGCGTCTAGTCTTTTAGAAATCCAAATTACTGGGTTTAAATACATATGGAGAAAAAGAGGCATTACGACGGAAATTGATTAAGTGTTTTGCAATGATATTTTTTTAAGAAATTTCCCTGATCTAACCTGCTTTGGTGTTGCAAACCTAGTAAGTGATCATATTCTTGTATGCATTAGTTTGAAGTCTGGTGCTCTTTCGAAGGATAATGTCTTTTTCAGGTATGTTAATTCGTGGAACCTTAAGGCTGGATATATGGAGTGCATTAATAGAGCCTTTGATTTAATGCCACTTGATCCAAATGTTTCTAGAATCTTCACATTCCAACAATTTCTTAAAATCTATAAATCTCAACTCAAATGGTGGAATTACAATAATTTGAAGAACAGAGACTCTCTAAATGTGCTAGAAAATGGGTATAACAATATTTTGATAGAGATTGATGATAATCCGACTGATATGTTGCTTTATGACAAACTTTATGATGCTTATAAAAAGTGGAAGGATCTTAGAATTATTGAAGGTTGTAACATAAAACATAAAGCTAAAATTACTTGGCTCACAGAGCGTGACACATGCACTAAATTTTTTCATGTGAAAATGTCGTTGAGGAAGCATATAAATAACAAGAGCAACGTTATCATGTGTTCAAGATGCTGACATTATTGAAAATGAAGCCAATAGATATTTTAAGGATATTTTTAATTCTGAGACTCCTTTGCCTGTTAGTTTTCCGGATATAAACTATAAAAAATTTAAAATGAAAGGGGTAGAAAGCACTTATCTACAAATATAACAATGGAGGAGATCTGTAAGGTGGTTTTTTCTATTCCAGATAATAAGAGCCCAAAACCAAACAGCTTTTCTGCAAAATTTTATAAATTTCACTGGGATGTGCTAAACAATTTTTTGCTAGAGCTGACTCAAGAAGTTATCAACACTAGAAAACTTGCCAAAGGTATAAATCATACTTTCATTACTCTTGTTCCTAAGGTTGATAATCCTTCTAAAATTGCTGATTATAGACCGATTTCTTGTTGCAACGTAATTTATAATATTAAATCGAAAGTTATCTGTAATAGAATTAAACCATACCTTAAGCTCCTGATTTCTGAGAATCAATCAGCTTTCATACCAGGAAGATTTATTGCTGAAAATATCCTGCTTGCCCATGAACAAATAAGACATTTCAATAGGAAAGGTAGCAGTAGTGCTTGTATTAAAATTGATTTACAAAAGGCATACGATATGGTGAATAGATGTTTTGTGTGTCACATGCTTTATATGATGGGTTTCCCTAGACATCTTGTGCAGGTTACAAAGAACTACATCACTACACCTACCTTCTCTATCTTGGTTCAAAGTAGTCCTTAAGGGTACATTTGCATTAACAGGGGTCTAAGAAAAGGGGACCCCCTCGCCCCATACTTGTTTTGTGTACCTATGGAGTTTTTATCCATTTTATTGACTAAAGCTTCAATAGCCAATCATGTTCAGTCGATTTATAAGCAAGACCATAACATCACACACCTGATTTATTCTGATGACTTGATGATTTTTTGTAAATCTAATTTGAAAGGTGCTTTGGAGATTGAAAATATGTTGGAGCAGATGAGAGTTTTGGCTGGGCTAAAAATTAATAATTTAAAAACTAAAGGCTTTTTCAGCAAGGGCGCTTTAAATAAATACCAGTTTCTTCAAATTTTCGATATGAAAGAAGGGAAGCTTCCAGTCAAATATCTTGGTGTGCCACTATCTAATAATTACTTGCACTTTTCTGATTGTGGGGGCCTTTTTGATAAGATTAGAAAACGTATGGATAGTTGGGACTGCTGGCTACTGTTTGTGGCTGGTAAAATTGAACTAACTCGATCCCTTATTACTCCAGTGGTGATGTATTGGATGATTACCTATCAGTTACCAGAGGCTACTATAGAAAAAATAAATAAACTATGCGCAAATTTTGTTTGTGCTGGTAAGCGACATAACATTTCATGGGATACTTTTTGCACTCCTAAGTTTGAGGGGGGAGTAGGCTTACGCAATTTCAAAGACATTAAAACTTCTGTTGGGCTCAAACTACTTTGGAATTATGTGAACGGTTCCAGCTTATGGAAAAATTGGAGGACTAGGAGATACTGTGTTGATAATTCTTTTTGGGTTATGGATGTCGATAACAACTCGTCGTGTAATTGGAAATCTATTATGAGACACAGGAGTCAGGGCTTCAGTATTATAAACAAGTGCATTGTTATGGTTAAACTCTTGGGTTGGGATCATCTGAGCATTTTTGGTGGGGATGAACTTATGGTTAACAGCATTATTCGAAATAGAGTTATTAATACACATCAGCTCCCTATCACCAGAGCTAATGGGTTTTCTTTTCATTAGGCATGGTACTTTTCTCGTGTTCATCAATCTGAGCTAAATTGGTGTAAAATTGTCTAGCACTACGTAACAGCCCAAGGATGTCTATGTGTTCTTACAAAGCAGTTTTTAATAGGCTTAGCACTATGGATTTGTTATCTAAATGGGGTTATGAATTTAATACTACCTGCATGTTATGTTCTATTGAAGATGAATCGAGAGGCCATCTCTTCTTCCAGTTCCCATACACTGCATATTTATGGACTAGATTTCGTCTGAAGCTCGTTATGCCTCCCTCTCTTGCTAGACCATTTCTAATCAAGGATGAATTGACTGCACAGTTCTTTCACTGATAGAGATATGATGCAGTCATGATAAATGCAGCAAAAATAAAGGGGAAGAAGAAGAATTTCATAAGGAAAAGTGGAAGATAAGGGAGCAGAATTTCTCATTTCATTTCAGCTTGCTAATTACATGCATGCTCATTCTAATATATAGGCAAAGGTTGTTGCTGTGAATAAGACAAATATTTGTAACTTCTCCTCTAATATTTTGACACCTCACGCAATTTTTGTAATAATTATCATTTTGTTCTAACTAATTATATTATTACTTTCTTCCCATTTCTTCTGGAGACATCTATAGGATCCAATGCTTCTAATACAAACAGTGGACTGGTTTAGTACGAATATAAGAAGGCCTTTTGGTGGATTGTGTTGCATTCATAAGCATGTCCATATTGATACCGTATCATTACCAACCCCTCGAAATCGACCTTGTCCTCAAGGTCGGTGATACTTTGCATGGAGAAGAGGAGGCTATATTTGTTGTCCTTGAAAACAGATGATGTGTTGTTGGAGGAAATGTCTTTGGAAGTAAAGAGGATGTTGATACGAAAAGAAAAGAGGACATTGAAGTTAAGGTTCCGAATGTGGGAAGAAATGGCATAACTGGGGCTATCATTGACGAGGTCGACGATGAGGGTTTTCCAGGTCGAAAGCGGGTTGGATGTGGCCTCGGATATGACCACGGATGTGATGACGAAGCAACAACTGGGTGGGAGGGTATTTAGTTTGGTATTGAAGTTGAGTTTAAAGGGATAAAGGTTGGAGAAGAGGCCCATGATGAGAGGGGCAGCGACTGATATAATGGGCAGAGGACGAGGAAAGGGGAGAGGGTTTCAAGTTTTGTGTCGGGGTTGGGCTTGGATAGGTGGAGTTGGGAGAAGAGGTCAGGGACCATGTTCTCTCCGGGAAAGAAGCAGGTACAGTAATTGGCAGGGAAAGAGCATGAGAAGGAGACGGATGGTGGTACAAGGCAGCACGAGGATGGTGCAGGTATAGGCGGACCCGGATCTAAACTGAAAATGAATGATAACTTTAGTGGATGTAGCAGTGAATGCTCTGTTGTTCCTGTAAAATGATGTGGGCGTTGTTGTGATTGTGAGGGTGGTGGGAGTGCCATGGGAGAAGCAGCGTCAGGATTAAAGGAAGATGGGTTGTGTGCTGGGGTATTAGGTGGAATCCGTGAGGCTTTTGTGCGACTGATTTGTTGGAGGGCAGATTGGGTGAAAGAGTGTGAGCTAGGAGAGAATGCAGTGCAGTTGTCATCTTGATGGCTATCGGAAGGCCATGGAGTTGCAATAGTGAAAGCACCAGTGATGCAGTCATGATAAATGCAACAAAAATAAAGGGGAAGAAGAAGAATTTCATAAGGAAAAGTGGAAGATAAGGGAGCAGAATTTCTCATTTCATTTCAGCTTGCTAATTACATGCATGCTCATTCTAATATATAGGCAAAGGTTGTTGCTGTGAATAAGACAAATATTTGTAACTTCTCCTCTAATATTTTGACACCTCACGCAATTTTTGTAATAATTATCATTTTGTTCTAACTAATTATATTATTACTTTCTTCCCATTTCTTCTGGAGACATCTATAGGATCCAATGCTTCTAATACAAACAGTGGACTGGTTTAGTACGAATATAAGAAGGCCTTTTGGTGGATTGTGTTGCATTCATAAGCATGTCCATATTGATACCGTATCAAGATATTTGCCAGGATGTGGCTTTATGCTGCATAGTTAGTGTTGTTTATCACATCTGGATCGAAAGAAATGGAAGATTACACTAAAACATACATATGGACAAATTCCGTAGATGGATTCTTGTTGAAAATAAAATCAAGTTTGAACTTACCAAATCCAAGAGAAGAAGAAGCTCGAACCAGAAGCACAAACTTATCCTGCAGCGATGGGGAATAGATATTCTGGATGGTGGTTAATTTGGACTTTGGATGTTTAAACTGATAGGCAGCTCTTCGATTTCACTTCCTTCCAATATTGGGGTTTTTACAGCTGAAGATTTTTGTTGTGGAGTTTCATGTAGAAGCTTTTATTTTTTACTTTATCTTTATGCTCAAAAAAAAAATTAACTCTATCTCAAAGAAGATGCTTCCTGTTGCGTGTGAGGTGTCGGCTATTTGCTGTTTGGGCATATTTTTAACTTACTTGGGTATGTGGCAGCAAGGTGATATAAATGAGTTGCTTACTGTATGTACTTTATATTGTTGTACATATTTTTATTGATGTGTTACCAATAAAACACCGCACTCATTTTTTCCTTACCATTACTTATGCTGAGTAATGGTTCAGGTTTTTAACAAAGCGGTTTACCCGTTTTCAAAAAAAAAAAATCTTAACGCTTAAATTATAAAGATTGCGTGATGGACTAATGATTCTTATGAATGTTATTATGATCGTCATTGGTGATAGCATAACATACTACACTCACATATATGGATTATATGGGTATTGGTTGAGTCTCGTTCCATTAGGACAATATAAATGAATATATTATTCATTTAAGTGAAAATAAGGCGTAAAAATGAAAGTTGGAATTTTATATCCGAAATTAGATAGAAACAAAATAAAAGTGTTTATGAAATTCTTTTGTAAAGGTTAAAACTAGTTTGAATATGCATTTGATATAAAATAGGTTGTTCAATTTTAATATTCGAAATTGATTTCGATTATGAAATTGAATTTGAGATAAATATGTAAACGATGTTTGAAACTTGAGTCTTGTATAATGTTTGATTTAATTTCTACAAAGTTTGGTTTTCGTGAAGTTATTTTTGAATAATAATAACAATTTATTAGTTAAATAATAATATAATATTCATTAAAAATAAATATTTGAATTTAAAGATGAAATTTGGAAATATTGTTTTGAAATAGTCTAATATATGTTTTAAATAGTTTTCTAACTAATTTCAACGTAAAACAGATTATTTTTAATATGAAGTTAAAATACGGTTAGAACAGAGCTTGTCACACTGCGGTAGTTCGCGAATTTCGACCGTAAACTTCAAAAGAGTATAACGAACGCAATTTAAGTCGGATTCCTCGAAACAAAAAAGTTTTCTTTCAAATAATATTAGTTTTCCAAAAAAGAAAGCATTTTCAAATTTTAATGTATAGTTTTCAAGATATGTCTAAACCAATTTTTAATAAAAATCGCGGTAGTGCAGTTAATATGAAAAAGTTTGATAAATCATAATAAATTATTTAAAAGAGGATTGAATTGGAAATATATAGTTTAGATAATACAAAGGTTATTTGGATCAAACTAGCTAATGCAAGCTATTTAGCGACACTTTTGTAATGCTTTTGCAGCACTTTTGCAACTTTTTACCAATATTGAAATATAACGATTTTTAACTCAAGAACTGGTATTTAAATCTTTTGTAAACATTTTTCAAATGGATAATGAAGTGTTTTTAATAATAATTTTGGTAATATTATTTTGAAATATAGCCTTGATAAGGTTAAAGTTTTCCAATTATAAATAATTAGATTTTGATGGAAATAATCTTTGGATATTCAATATAAAATTTGTAGTTAAACTCATACTATTCGGGAAATTTAAAAGGCATTTATACCATTATTCCACTTATAGTATTTGTTGACTATGAGAATTGATATTGGATATAAGATGATACAATTTCTATACTAATCTTTTATTTAATATCAATCTGTTTGGGTTTCTCCTGCAAGCTGATTTAATATGCGAATATTATATTTAAAATCAATTAGTTTTGGGTTGTAATATAAAGAAGTTTTAATAATTGGGCAATCTTTTAATAAATATTTAATTTGAGTAATCTTTAAAGATGTGTTTGAAAGGAAAAGTTAAAGGTTAAATTTATTTTGATTTAGATTAATGGAAATATTGTTAAGTGAAGAATAAATCTTTGTTAAGATTTTGTTAAATGTTTAATGAAACAATTTTATTAACAATTAATGTTTTATCAAGTTAATGGAAATTTTAATTAACCGATCTAAGTGGAAAGAGACTTAACAAATCCTGTATTTCCATATCGTTTTTAAAATTAAGCTCATTATTCAGAAAGACCGAGATCAAAATTTTTAATCAAAACCCATTTCGAATAATGATACGTCGAAATAAAGCAAACGAGCTCATAGCGGCTTCACGATCTGGAGATACGTGCGGCCCCAATGAGAGCGATCCGAACGAGTGCGATCCATCCGTCTCGCTATCTGAATAAATGCGATCTGGATGAGTGCGATCCGCTACGTGTATCACAATCCGATCATACCTCTCTTGTGAATTGAGTCCTCAACCCATGATCCAAACACACATTTTTTAACTTCAAGCAATACACCGTTATCACAAGATTCTGGACAGTTAGGTTTAGAGCCTTGATGTTGGACTTTCTGGACTGGATGACAACATAATTGGACTGCATATCTTGATGATCTTGTTGACTTTTATGTTTTTTCTTTGATGCACGCACAGGCACACACTTACACTTGCACACACAGGGGAAAAAGAGCAATTATATTCTTATATCTCATGTTTACTCGCCTAAACAGTAATGTCGGATAATCACTCCCCTTCAAGATCTAACACAGAGACGGATCCCGAGGTGTCTGAGCACCATAACCCTGAGGTCCCTCCAACTAACCCAAGGGGCGAGGATTCTGGATCCGAATATGAGGCAACGGAATCGGATCCATCTGAAAGTACTTCACTTGGGGTCTGAAGTAGACGGCCGAGCTCCTAACGAGATTCCTGACGCACTTGGGATAGAAAAATTTACTGATTCTTTAGCTTCCAAACTCGATGACATAAAGCTTAAGAGAATTTGCCTGAGACATGGGATCCCCTGGGATGATGTGAGGACACCCGGCAGTGAAGATCGACCTCACTTAGCTCCGGAAGGGTATATGACAGTCAGCCGACTCATGTGCTGGGTAGGAGCTATTCCTCCGTTTCCTCCAATTGTCATTGAGACCTTAAAACGATTGGGTATCGCTCCGATGCAGCTTCATCCCAATGCCTACACGGCTCTATACACTCTATATATCGCATACGCGGAAATCCTGCATACCGAGCTTACATTTAAAGATTTAAAATTCTTTTATATTTTCAAGCATCGCTCCTCGGCCACCCCAAATTTGTCTTTCTTCGAATCGGTAGCGAATAGGAAGTTTCTGTATGACGGATACAACAACATAGGGGATCCCAAGGATGATCGGTTCTATATAAAGAGATAGGCTGGGTGCTCAAAAAGATGGCTCAAATCAAGTAAACTTTAATCTTTTGACTGAATAACTTGCTTAAGAAATCGAAGCATTAACATGCCCCCTTCTTTTTTAAGCAGATCACGTCTTTCCCAAGACGGAAGGCTTGGTATACAATAATCGACTGTCTCTTCTTCTACAAATCAGATCCGATTTTCTAAGGATCAAGAAGTGCATTACTGACGAGAATCTTCACAAACATCGCCTTCTGGATATAAGGTTTGGACTTGGTGCAGGTGGCAAACCCTACAAATACGTGCCCCCAACGGAGGGAGAAGGAACATCACGGGCAGCAGAAACAATTAAATTCCGTAAGAGTCCTTCCCCGATAATCATCCAGGACGACGAGGACCTAAACATATACAGAGGAGATGAGGCCCGTGGCGACAAGTCTAAGGAAATCCCAATTTCTCCGGGGGGTTTCCCCTCAAGGGCCTCTCTTCCGATCGAACCTGCTGCTCCCGATGATTTGACAGAAGAACAGCTATTTAAAGAGCTGAGCAAAATTCCTTTGCCTGATGATGTATACACAGAGGGGGACTTTGAAGGGGAGCCATTTTTCCCTGCTTCTGAGGAAACAACTGTTCCAGTTGGAGGAAAAGAAACTACTCAGACGAGCCTGACTTCAGGCCCTGATTAGGGGGAATTATATGGGATGCACAAATCACACGCACTGCCTGACCCCACACTTTTATATCAACAGTATTCAAGGTTTTAATATGCTCTTTTCACCTTTGCAAGAAAGATGTCTCGCAGGCGATCTTATTCTTATCGCTCTCTTCGTGAAGGCACACCCAGTCTTCATCCGAATCCCGAGCGCTCTTGCAGCCTTTCTCACAAGCCTACTTCTTCGCAATCTCGTCTCCACCAAAATCAACCTCTAGCAAGCTTCCCAGTTACTCGGTGCCACCGACAGGGGGAAAACAACTTCCTAAAGAGTTAACTCCTCCGAAGAGTGCACCCTCTCACAGCAGGTCATCAAAAAGACACTACGAGCCCAAGGATAAAAGCAAGGATCCAATCAAGGATTATGAGAAGGAGAAAAGTGACATTGTCCCTTCCAGCCAGCAAGATTTGGTTGCCCCCGGGTCACGAGATTATATCCATGGTCCCGAGACTCAAGCTAAGCTGGAAAAGTTGCGAGAACATTTCCCTAACATCTTCTTCGAAAGGATGATGTTTGTTCCAGCCTTGGAGCCAGTCCCTAGGAACTGGGATACTAAAGTCATCGGGCACAATCGTCATGTAGCCAGGCAGTATGAAATGATGAAGAAACATGCTGTTAATCTTTCAGAAGTCATCCGAACGCTTGAGATGGAAGCACATAGATCCAAGGTGAAGATAGATAACAATGAAAGGGCTAGGACAAAGATGGAGAAGGACTTGGAAGACGCTCAATCCCAACTTGCCCTAGCGCGGAGAGATGCTGAAAATTATAAGACTGAATTGGAGAATGCTAAGAAACGCTTTCATTCTGAACTCGACTCAAATAGTCAAGAGAAAATGGCCTTAAAGAAGAAGGTAGAAGATCTTAAAATGGCCAACATTGAGTTGAAGACGGCACAAGGCCATTTTGAAGCTGAGAGAGCTGCTTGGGAGGAAGAAAAAGCAAGTTTGAGAGAAAGTTTAGCTTTGGCTGAAGCGGAGAAGGTAATTTTAAATGATCAAGTCGCGGATGCGGAGAGGCGCGCGGCTCTTGCCGAGAAGAATGTTGAAAGTGCCATTGAGATGGCTACTGCTTCTAACAACAAGCTCCTCGAGAGAGAAAAGGATATCGAAGGGTTCGAAGAGATGATTTTGGACTTCCTCGGCCACGTCCTCAAAACCCGTAACATCTCGTGGATCCCGGACTACCACGTTACTTTAGCCAACTTATGGGATGCCATCGTCGAGGGTGAGAAGCAGAGACTAAGAGTTGAAGAGATTGACGAAGATGAGCTGATGAAGACCATTCTGAGGGATAACGAGCCCGAGGATCTGGCAGAAGACCGTCGTCTAATTCAAGAAGAAATGGAGAAGGAGAGGGCCCTGGCTAAGGGCAAAAACAAGGTTGACGAAGGTTCGAGATCAGCTGTAGAGCTCAAGACCTCCGGAGTTGAGGAATACCATCCTGATGATCCATTAATTCCTTTGGGCCTAACTCATGTGGTTGTTGGAGCTTCTGCAGCTAGCCTAGATGGAGGACCAGCGGAAGATATCTCCCTTTTTTCCCCACAATTTGTCAAAGCAATTGTGAGTTGCCGTCATCTGGTAGAGCAACCAATCGAATTAATAACATGTGTTCCCCATAATACAGGTGGCGAGCCCGTCGACAAGGATGTCGAGAAGAGGACAGAGGCGGAGAAGATTGTCGTCTCACCTAGCGCCGGTATTGATATACCGAAGCAGGCTGCGGGTACAACAGCAGAGAAGGGCGTCCTGGCACCCAGTGCTGATGCTCCCAAGGATGATGAAACCATCGAGGCCTTGAAAGATATGGACGGGCGCCATGTAGAGGATGAGGAGGATATCATTAGTACCAAAGAGACCGAAGACGATGACGACGAAACTTTAGCTAAAAGAAAAGCTAGACAGGAAAAGGAGCTGGCTTTAAAGAAGGTGGGACAAGAGCCTTTGAACGTAGCTCCTATCTCGCAGTTTAATCCCAAAACTGGGATGGTTCTGAAACTTCATCCCAAATCCATCAGTAAACAGCTTCATTTTGCGAACCCTGATGATTTCTCAGCTTCCCTTACTGATAAAAGAAAGAGAAAGCAGGAGGAGGAGGAGTCTTCTGATGAGTCGGACGTTCCTCTTATAGACAAAAGGAAAAGAAAGAAGGGTGATCAATCCGATACTGACAAGGCGAAGCTGGAGAAACAGAAGCAGGAGAAGAATTCCAAGCGTAAATAGGATATTGTCGCTTGTCTATATTTTGTCTTTAGGCTTCCCACTGGCCATGAAATGTAATTGTGAGACTGGCCCTCACTTTTGTTTTAGGTTGTTCTTTACTTTGTAGGCTTGTAGTTTATAAATGAAAGTTTATCTCTTTTGCATCATCGTGTACCTGCATTTAATAAACTTTTCATGCTTAGTCATAGACCATCAGATTATAACTACAAATCAGTCAAGCAACAGAAAGAAAAATTTAAAAATTTCCGTGCTGCATCAAGGTTCATGTGTATATGTATATGCCCTCAATCAATCGTTAACGTAGCGCCTGACTAGGGCTTATTAAGGATTAATTAGCGTTGTCTGCATGTTGCCCCCTATTTCTGAATATGGAGGACTTAGAAAATTTAGCAAGATAACTGTCCTTATGGTGCTGAGTTTCCGGCACCTTTCTCAGTGCTTAATCATAGACTCTCTTATACTCTCATGGCGGTCGCCGAGGTTAGAGTTCGAATTCAG
This sequence comes from Allium sativum, assembly GCA_030737875.1. Lineage (NCBI taxonomy): Eukaryota > Viridiplantae > Streptophyta > Magnoliopsida > Asparagales > Amaryllidaceae > Allium > Allium sativum. The sequence goes on along the minus strand of CM060913.1, from coordinate 129,344,561 downwards.
CGGTTCAACCGCTTCCTGCTCCTCCAGCGGGGTAGGAGCTCTTTCTCAGCGCTCAATCGGAGACGCTTTCATACTCTCTCTCTTTGTTCTGGAGAGTTAGAGTTCGAGCTCAGCAGTTCAATCGCTCCCCGATCCTTCAACGAGGCAGGAGCTCTTTCTCAGCACTCAATCGGAGACGCTTTTATACTCTCTCTCTCTGCTCTGGAGAGTTAGAGTTCGAGCTCAGCAGTTCAATCGCTCCCCGATCCTTCAGCGGGGCAGGAGCTCTTTCTCAGCGCTCAATCGGAGACGCTTTTATACTCTCTCTCTGCTCTGGAGAGTTAGAGTTCGAGCTCAATAGTTCAATCGCTCCCCGATCCTTCAGCGGGGCAGGAGCTCTTTCCCAGCGCTCAATCAGAGACGCTTTTATACTCTCTTGGCAGTCGCCGAGGTTAGAGTTCCGTCAAGGCGGTTCCGATCATGGTACACCGCCATGGCTTACGGACATCGCCTTCATGTCTGTTATGCTCTCTCTCGGCTCTGGAGAGTTAGAGCGCTATCAATGATATGATTCACTTTATCGCACCCTCGGAGTTTTGACTGGTGATTGCATTCCATTCTGATGGAAGGCACCTATAATTATACGCTTCTGTGATCGTTGCATGATTCACAGCAATTTCCATAAAAATAGAAAGGCAGATAAATAATAGTGCAATAAAGGTAAACGACACACAATATTTTTATAGTGGTTCGGTCGAATCATGACCTACGTCCACTTTATAATTTTTGCTTAAGAAATCGGACTATTCTAGGCAAGTAGTGCCTTGTACATGGTCCTTAATAAAGCAACAAAACAGATCTGACATCTTTACGTTAGATACGGCCGTAAATGTTGGGCATTCCACACTCTAGGGGTTTCCTTTCCATCTACGGTCGCTAGCCTGAAAGTTCCATTATCAAGCTTGCATAGAATAGAGTACGATCCTTCCCACTTCGCGCCCATATGAGTTGGGGCTGGAAAGACACGCTTCAGAACCAAGTTTCCAGGTTCAAAGGTTCGGACTCGAACCTTTTTGTTGTAGTATCGGGCGACCTGTTGCTTCCATCTCAAGGCACGCAGGTCTGCTTCGTCCCTCTTTTCTTTGATCATATCGAGGGATTCAAGGAGTAATTCGTTATTAGTCATCGGATCGTAATAAGTCACTCGGTGAGAAGGTACTTTTATTTCAACAGGGATGACTGCTTCTGCTCCAAAAGCAAGGGAGAAGGGGGTATGGCCTGTTGCCGATTTATACGTTGTCCTGTAGGCCCATAGTGCTAAGGGTAATTCATCAACCCACATGGCTCTGGCCCGTTTCAGTCTTCTTTTCAGAATGGACTTAATCACTTTATTCGCCGCTTCGACCTGTCCGTTCGATTGCGGGTGCACCACAGAGGTGTATCGTTTCTCAATGTGGTATTTCTGGCAGAAGTCTCTGAATTCAGTGCTATCGAACTGAGTTCCGTTATCAGTTATAACAATCTTTGGAATCCCAAATCGACAGATGATGTTTCTAACGACGAAATTGATCACTCGTTTGGTTGTGATTGTAGTTAGTGGCTCAGCCTCGACCCACTTAGTGAAGTAATCTACAGCTACAATAGCGAACTTCACTCCGCCCTTAGCTATGGGGAGACTTCCGATGATATCAATTCCCCACATAGCGAAAGGCCATGGGCTCGTCATTGTTTTTAACTGACTAGGAGGTGCCCTAGGTATCTTTGAAAATCTCTGGCATGCATCACACCGTCGTGCGTATTTCGCCGTATCTTTGTTTATGGTAGTCCAGAAATAACCATGCCGCAACACCTTTTTTGCCAATGTTTGCCTCCAGTGTGATCGCTACATTCGCCCTCATGTACCTCCTGCAGTACACGCTTGATGTCGTCATGAGCTATACACCGGAGAAGGGGCATCGAAAATCCTTGTCTATAAAGAACTCCGCCTTGCAGAACGTATCGGGCAGCTTTACGAATTACTTTACGCCTCTCGTTTTCTTGGTCGGAAGCGTTCCATTCATCAAGAAATTCTTTAGAGGGGTCATCCATGACTCCCTTTCTGGTTCCGTCTCTAGTACCGAATAAATTTCCATCTGATCTATACTAGGAGACCGAAGTACTTCGACTGGGGCTAGCCCGGTCTCTTCAGGATCGTCGGAACTAGCCATCTTTGCCAACTTATCCACCTGTTGATTCTCTGACCGCGGAATATGAGATATGTTGTAGTGATCGAAGCCGTTCAGCAACTCCTTCACTTTCTTCAAGTATAAAATCAATCTTGCGCTTTTGGCTTGGAATTTTCTAGTAACCTAGTTCGCAACTAACTTGGAGTCACAAAATATGTCTAGCTTTGTGATTTCCAACTCCTTGGCGATCCTTAGCCCTGCTATCAGGGCTTCATATTCAGAGTCGTTGTTAGTGGCGTGAAACTCCATCCGGATAGCATAGGATATCAGCCGTTTCTCGGGAGTTTCAAGCACTACTCCAGCGCCGGATCTCTTGTCATTCCTAGCGCCATCATTATACAATCTCCAGGCACTGGGGTCAAGAAGTAATCTTGAGGGGTCAACTTCTTCGTTTGCTATATCTTCCTCCGGGACAGTAAACTCTGCTATGAAGTCAGCTATCACTTGCCCCCGTATTGACCGCCGGGGCTGAAAGTTCAGATCAAATTGACTTAACTCAATGTTCCATTTGAGTAGTCTTCCAGACGCTTCTGGTCTCTGTAGAACTTGCTTGAGTGGATGATCAGTGTATACGGTAATGGGATGAGCCTGAAAATAATGTCGAAGCTTTCTAGAGGCAAACAGCAAACTGTACGCCACTTTTTCATCCTTGGATAATTACGCTCTGCTGCTGTCAATTTTTTGCTCACGTAATACACTGGTCTTTGAACTTTATCTTCTTCTCTTACCAATGCTGAGTTGATCACGTGGGACGACAATGCCAAGTACACGAATAAGTCCTCGTGATCCAACGGCTTAGATAATATCGGAGGTTTCTCTAGGTGTCTCAGCGAGTTCTGAAATGCTTCTATGCAGTCGGGCATCCAATTGAAGTGGCGTTTTCCTCACTTTATCAATTAGAAGAATGTGATGCACTTGTCCGTAGCCTTGGAGATAAATCTGCTTAGTGCGGCTACTTTCCCTGCAAGGCTTTGCACATCTTTAATCTGCCTAGGTTCTTGAATGTCTCTAATTGCTGCGATCTGGTCTGGAATAATCTCAATCCCACGAGAACTGATGATGAATCCTAAGAATTTTCCGGAGGCGACCCCGAATGAACATTTTATTGGGTTGAGTTTCATCCCGTACTTTCAAAGAATGCCAAACATCTCTGCTAAGTCTGTAGTGTAATTGGAGGATTGCCTGGACTTAACCAACATGTCGTCGACGTATACTTCCATTATTTTCCCAATCTGGTTATAGAACATTCTGTTAACTAACCGTTGATATGTAGCGCCTGCGTTCTTCAAGCCAAAGGGCATTACCACATAGCAGTATAACTCCAGATCCGTAATAAAGCTAGTGTGTTCTTGATCTGGAACGTGCATTGGAATCTGGTTATATCCTGAATAAGCATCCATAAAGGAGAGAAGTTCATGACCCGCCGTTGAGTCCGCCAACTGATCGATCCTGGGTAACGGAAAGCTGTCTTTCGGGCAGGCTTTATTCAAATCCGAGAAATCGATACATGTTCGCCACTTCCCGTTGGCCTTCTTCACCAGAACTGGATTTGAAATCCAGTCTAGGTAGATTGAGTCTCTGATAAATCCATTACTCTTTAGCTTTCCAACTTCTTCTTTCAAGACAGCGGACCTCTCTGGGCCCAGCATTCGCCTTTTTTGTTTTACCGGAGGATGTTTAGGGTTAATGCTTAATGAATGGCTCATGATTGATGGAGATATCCCGCACATGTCTGCGTGGGTCCAAGCTAATACATCCAAGTTATTTGTTAAGAAATTCGTCAGTTCTTTAGCTAAATTCGGATTTAACTGGGATCCAATCTTAAGGACCTTCTCTGGGTCACTATCATCGATCGGTACATCCACAGTTGTCTCGTTGGGAGTCGCCATTCTGCCCCTAGGTTCTTTGTCCTCTCTGGGATCTATATCCTCGGGCAACTCTCTGGGCGACTCTCCTACGGTTATCCTCTTTAATTGCTATAAGGTCTCCGCCCTTGTGGGGGGAGAAGCGCCCTTGGTTTCTATGTCCCCTCCGTTGCGGAGTAGCTTTAGCTCTGCAATATAACATGCTCGTGCGGCAACTTGATCTCCTCTAACAACACCAACACCAGCTTCGGTAGGAAACTTCAATAACAAGCACCAGGGGGCTATACAGGCTCTAAACTTTGCGAGGGCCGGTCGGCCCAAGAAAGCATTATAGGGTGATTCAATATCCAAAACCATGAAGGGAAGGATTCTCACTCTCTGGCGTTCTCCTTCCCCAAGCGTAACTAGTAGCCCTACATAAACCATTGGAGCGGTGGATGCTCCGTTAAATCCACGGATCCATCCCTGACAGGGTTTCAAGTCTTTTATCTCGAGGTTCATCTGGTCGAATGTCTTTTTGAAAAGAATGTTGACGGAACTCCCGTTATCCACCAAGACATTATGAACAGTGGCCGGGCCAATAGGTACTGTGATTACAAATGGATCTTCAGTCGGAGCATGAACTCCAATCCTTTCTCGTTCGCGGAAAACGACATCGTCGTACATCATCTTTTGTTGCTTTACCGGGACGTTGTCCTCAGGATTGCTACACTCCCCTACCTCGAGGTGTTGCTTGGCTGCATTGACATACTGATCCAATGCCTTGGAACCGTGTCCGGCGAGATAAAGCCCTCCGATTATGGTATTGATAACAAGGTCCTTTCCCTTTTGCTGGGCAGTTGGCCTGACAGCAGGTTGATTCCGGTTCTAATTTGGGGCCTGTACGGCTTGTCCCCTGTGTCTGGGCGTCACTCTGTATTCATCCAATTTTCCTTCTCGGAGAAGCCTCTCGACTACATCTCTTAGGTGACAGCATTCATTTGTCGAATGGCCATGAATCTGATGAAAGAGACAAAACTTCCCCGTTTCACGTTTTTTCTCCGTCGACTCTCTGGGAGGAGGCCTTTTATTTTGGAGAACGTTGTACGAATCCATGAAGATATTTTCCAAAGTATCATTTATTGGCGTATAACTCTCAAAAGACCTGGGACGAGTCCTTCTCTGGGAGTCGTTCCCTCGATTCCTCTTCCGGTTGTTGCCATTACTGTTATTATCATTGTTTCCTGACTGACGACCACCCTGATTCCGATTTCCGACATTAACCTCGACCTTCCCCGAGCTGTCTCATGTCTTCTTAATGGCAACATTGCTCTGGATTTTCTCCTTATCGGCCGTTTTTGCCTTTCGGTTAGCATATACTTCCTCCCGGCGTAAGTGCACGTTAGCTTTTTCGTAGAATAATTCTCTAGTATGAGGTGGCTTGCCGGCCAGGTATCTCCCAAATTCAGTGTCTTTATCTACCTCGTCAATTAGGGCTGCCACAACAGTTGGCTCATGAGGATCTTTAACTTCAGTAGCGGCCAGGTTGAAACGGTCTAGATACACCCTCAAACTCTCGCGTGGTCGTTGCTTGACAAGGAACAAGTCAATCACACTCTTCGTCTTTTGTGCATAGATGCGGAACTGTTCCACAAACCTTTCACTCAACTCCCTGAAGCTGGAAATTGATCTTGCTGGTAAGCGAGTAAACCATAATAATGCTACATCCTCCAAGAATATGGGAAATGCTTTGCACTTGACAGCGTCAGAAGCTGCGGCAGCGGTCATTGACCAAGAATATCTCATCAGATGGTGGACGGGATCAGTTCTACCCGCGTAACGATTCATCTGCGGCATGTTGAAGCGCCTCGGGAACGTTGCATCTAAAATGTCATCAGTGAAAGGGGTGTGAATGCGGTCAATTCCCCAATCTTCATTCCGTTGTCCACGGCTATCTGCCAGAATTTGATGGATCATGGCTGCAACATTTGCACTGGTCAGTGGAGGCTCCGGGTCAGCGCTTCTTGCTCGGTGGGGTTCTCTAATCTCTCATCCAAGGGCAGTCACGAAATCCGGGGCTCGGATTGGGCTTCGCTGCCCCCTGTTACCATAAGCATTTGTACGGCGACGGGGCTGAGGTAGTCTATTCTGAACAGGGCTGTCCACACCTCGAGCTCTGGGAGTTGCGGCGCGATCATTCAAATTGCGGTTTGAGGGCCCTACCCCCAGTGCCTCTTCTTCCCGTGATGGCAGGGTTCCAAATCGAAGCTGCTCTATGTTCTCAGGCCTCTCATATGGTCGCCGCGGAGGTCTCAGCGATTCCTCTGACGAAGAAGAGTATTCTGGGGTGAGCGGAGGAACTGGGGGCATCCTTTGCCTTGCGAGATCATTAAGCCTTCTATCCATAGCGGTCAAGTTCTGTCGCAGAATGGAGCTCTCCTGCCTTTGAGCAGCCAATTCATCAAACAGCCTCTCCCACATTTCGGAAAAGCAAGAGAGATCCCCCTCAGTAACGGGAGCAGAAGGGTCATATTGATCATCATCATTTTCTCTGATGCGCAAAGAGCTTGAGCCAGGTCAAGCGGAGGGGCCAGGACGGTAGGAGCGAGCCATAGGCTCCTTTCCAAGTCGAGTTGTAGTCTGGTCATCAATTTGGATCGCTGTGGATCGAGGTTGGTGGCTCGCAGCGCCCCCCTGGGATCGATTCGTGGTCACGATATGCGGAGGATTCGGGGCGTTATCACATGATCGAGTAACAACCCCTCCAGCTTCGCGGTTCGCAGCGCCACCCTCAAGTCGGATTGTGGCACCTAGATTGGATCGGGTCGCCCCCTGTCCTCGCGATCCGTGACCTCCTCAACGACCTGCTCGTGTGCACTTTCGCCAACCATTTCATTCGCGACTTCATTCGCTTGCGAAGTTCGCGCTTCCTTAGACTTCTTTCCAGCCATGATACCAGATGTCGCTGGAATCTCCAAAAATTTGAACAGTGAAGTTTTGGGACTGTTTTCTTTGGACTTTCAAATCCAAATAGTAGAATAGCAATCCGATAGGTTGAGAATTCGTTCTCAGGGAAAGCACCAAAATGTTAGATCAAAATTTGGACCTAACACCCAAATTGTTCTGATTCGTAAAGAATTATAACGGGAGAATGAAGGAAAAGCAGAAAATACACAAAATTTATAGTGGTTCGGCGTTAACGAGCCTACGTCCACTTTATATGTTATCGATTATACTTTGAATGCTAGTACAATCAATGATTTCTCTCAAACTCACTCTTACAATTGTGATTTCTCCCAGTAATCTCGTAATAAAACTGACAAGAAATAGTGGTATGACAGTAATGGTGGAATCAGTGCTCAATACTGCCCAAAAGATCCTGAAAAATGCCAAGCTCTGGGCTATTTATAGCTGATTTTGTCAGACGGATCGCGGTCACACGTGGCACAGATCCCGAGAATATCGGATCGGATCGCAGCTTGATGAAGAATTAGTCAAATTAGCCGTTGTGGACAGGTGTCGCGATCCCCTTAAATATCGGATCGAGCAAGGAGGAGGAATTGGTCAAAGTGACAGTTGGGGACACGTGTCGCTGGATCCGTGCATCTCAGATCACCGAAGACTAGCTCGTGCTTGAACAGATCAGAGGCTTCGTTGTGCGTCGGGGAATCAGATCGGTCCGCACAGGGTAGTGGTGTAAGTACGGATCGGGTCGTGTAGAGGTAGTCGGATCGCTGATGCTATGGGGGCGATCCGATGAGGGGCGATCCAAGTGGTGCGATCGGATCCTTCATGGACTTAAGGAACGTAGTTTCATACTTCCTTCTTGTGAGTGAACCTTGGTGGCTTAGTCAAAAAGCTAGCCAACAGATATTATATTTCAAATTGTTTGAAATAAAACCAGCAGTTAGGATTTTGGAATTGGAAAATTCAATTAGAACAAGATTGAAATTGTAAGGTTAAATTGAATAGCATTAAAACTGGGTTGGAATTTGAAGCAGATAAATATGTGTGAATAGTTTTGAATGATAAGATTTGGAAATTACTTTCCAAATGTAATCCACGATATTTTTAATAGAAAATGGGTTGATTTGGGTTGTAAGAATAAAGATATGGAGTTAAGAAATTGGAACCTGACTAAAGATTGGTTGAGTTCAATGATTTTCTAAGTATTAATCTGATGTTGATTTCGGTCTGCAGGGTATCACTTAGAAGATTATTTTCTTATTGATTTACGGTCAAGGACTAATGGATGTTGAAGAATCGTAAAACGTGAATATGAAATGGAAATGTTTTCCAACTATAATACCAGATGTTTCTAATTATGAAGTAACCGTGTTTGATAGCTAATTGCGGATGTATTAAATGTGAAATGTTTGGTAGATAACCTATGTATTTTGGATCCCTTGTTTGTTATGTTTGTCAAGGGATTACCCAGATATATTTATTGATATAAGCCTAAGATTTTGAATATAATTGGAATCTCCTCATTACGCTTTAATTTCGGGGACGAAATTCTTTGAAGGGGGTTAAATTGTAACGACCCAGTTTTTGGACTAATGTTATAATCTATAATGTATAGATTATACTGTAAATTAACCAGTATGAGACCCGTGCTATGCATACGGGCATTGTGTGTGCATGACGTATTTGCATATAGTGGAAATTTATAATTTAATTGTTTTGGTCATCTCATTTAATGATTACCATTAAATTTTTAACATGTTACTTTTGAATAAAAAAATTTAATTGTAATGATATTGGACCAATGTTCGAAATTAATGGTTGTACTTCTACTTTTATTTTTTTGTATTTATCTAAGAAAAGGATCAGTTTACAAATTAAATATAGTATATGAATATTAAAATAATATTGTATCCTTTTGTACAAAAGATTTGAAAAGGATAAGGATATCACCCGTTGGAACCCTTTGATGTATCTTTTGAATATAATAGTGCATTATAAAATAAAATTTATGCAAGGTTGATACAAGTTCTTGGTTCGTGCAAAATAAACATAACACCATAAGATCCATTGTAACAATTCTCTGTCTTTATTTTGAATCAAAAAAGAACTCGAAAATAATTTGAGATGTTGCAAATTTAAGTTTGTTAGCAATAGAAAATAATGCATCATATAAACAATGTATAATTGTAGCTAAATCAAGCTACGCACTTATAATGTTTTTAAAATCATCCTAGAGTATACACCATAGAAAAATGTAGCACATGTGAAGTTAATTACATACATCATATTTTAACCATTGACCATCAAAGAAAGTCTCATAACAACCAATTGGAGATGTTTTTATCAACCATCATACAAAGTCGAGATGGCCTCATGAGTTTATAACAGAGAATATATATTAAAAAAAGCGCAAGACACAAAGATGCATTTAAAAATAAGTCCACCTTAAAGTATTGGAAATAAATAGACAATATACTACTACAAATTCTTGCACCAAACATCCTTCACCGCACTTCACAATGAACATTATTTTCAGAAATCTCTTTGTATATTTTACGTCCGAGTTTGACTCCAAATACCCTTTCAAGCTTGGTAATATTTTCTGATTTGGTATGGCCCTCAAAGCTTCGGATTTTATTACTAACTGAGCCTTTTCATTGGTGGCTTGCGCAAGTTTAATCTGAGCTTGTAAGCTTTTTATCCATATGAATCTCCATTATGCTTCTCTTCAATTCAGCAGGGACTCTCTCAGGAAAGAGATTTTCAGTTTTCCCTGGGAGCCTCCTCATGCCCAAACTTATGCCGTTATAGGCAACAGTTTCATCTGTACCAACAGTCAAGTGAAGTCAGATTATATGATTAAATTTTGCAATTCTTCTCTCTTAATTTTTTTAGTGATTAAATCTAAATTTCAAAACATGATTTTAGATTGTGCTGCTTTGTCTATTGTAGCCATGATAACTATATCATTTAGTCTGAGGAATATAGTGTTGTATGGTTTATTTTCTATTACATATTTAAATGATTCTGTAACAGCCGGTACTCTATACCTACAAATGACACTTGCAAGTTTTGTATTTGCAACTAATATCTCATCGACATATACTAAGAAACTGTCAAGGATAGTTAAGGAAATTTTGAAGTTAAATGTTTAGGTTCTCACAGTTGAATGTTGTGTAGATAAATTAACCTGATCTGAGGATGAATGAAGCATGTGATATAGCTTATTTTCATAAAATAAAGACAATACCGACCAACATATCTTGCAAGCTTTGAATATTTCTATATATTATAGCATTAATAGTGCATTTACGCTAGTGAATGGGAAAAAATTTAGTTAACATCTTAGTACCCGCTCCAATAATAATAAGATTGTGAAGCTATGCGATAAAAAAATTATAGTACACTTATCATGTTTGATGTCAAATTTCAAAATTTGTTTTACAAAAATCAAAATCAGCCGATGTAACCGACTTCCAGTAAATTCACCCAAATATTCTTCTTTCAAATGCGTCATTCCTTTCGCTTTCTGTCTCTCCACCCTATATCGAGTTACAAAATATTCAACAATTTGTTAAAAAAACAAATGGAAACGATGCCTCACCTACTACCTTCCAAAGTAAGTAGGCATGATATCTTCCAATCTTCGCTTTAATGGGGTTCATTCTACAATAAAACATATCGCGAAATGAAAGTAAATCAATTAGATGTAAGTACATTTATTTAGTATATAGTAGGGTGTAGAAAGTTCAAAAGAACCACAGTTGATAAGACAAAGTAATGTGAGGCTAACAAATTTTATTCTAAGCTAAAAGAAAGTGTGATTGTGCTAACTGAGTCCATAAATATATAGCATTGTACATGGATTTGAAATTTCTTTCGTATATTTACTATTTGTATGAATCCCAGCTACATTGATAATTTCTATCTTTCAACGCCAAGGTGTTCACATAAGTGACCATAAATGCATTAGCTAGGAGATAAGGTTTTTTCCTATTTTCTAGGCTACAATACGACCTTGAATTTTCTATAAATTTGTTTTGTAGTCAGTGAAATTAACGGAATATGAATAATCACCTATGTTCACGTTATTTCTAGGAGGGAAAAATAGTTTTGCAATTGATGTCATGTTATCAAAGATTGAAAGTCTGACAGGAATGAAAAAAGGACACACGATCAAGATATGAAACATAAGCTCTAATATTTCAGAAGTAAAGACTGTTCATACGTTTGGTACATGGATGTTTCTAGAATAATTATTATCACATCCATGAATATTCCAAGAGAAAGTATTTGCATTGGATATCAAATTAGCATAACATGTTTTCCATATATTTTCAGACTAATACAAAAAATAGCATCTACAATGACAGTTGAACCTATGAAGTGCGGATTATTTATATTTATAGCACAACAAGCATTCAACCATGTTGCAAATTTAATATAGTTGTGAGACGACCCCGAACCCCGTACTGACGGTAGCAAGGGTAATCCTTGGAATATAACACATAAACAGATAACAGCAGAACTTAAATAAATAAATACACCAGATAATGTACAAATAATACACTGAATAAACGTAATCATTAGAGTTACACAGTATACGGGATCATACTTAGTACAAATACAGTTCAGCTATACATAAATGTCTACAGCGGAAAACAAACATAATATGTACAATAGGCGCCGAACAGCATAAAAAGAGATAAATGATAGAATCCATCTTCAGCTCCAGCTATCCAGAGAAAGCCAGCTAAAACCTGAATATAAGGCTGCCCGTGTAGAAAAAAGGGGCACCCGAGTTTGCAAGTGAAACAAACTACGAGTTAGTCATGGGACTGGTATGAGAAATCTACTCAACACATTTAAAATATGGCTAATCACAGGACCACGCCACTTTCGTGGAACGGGTTTACTCCGTCGGATTGCCAGTGCTTTAAAACAAATAATTCTTTTAAACATCGCAATGCTTTTTATAAAAATGAAGCCATTATAAGACTCAGTTCCCATCACACAATGCAACGCAAACCGAAGGTTAGAGTTTTTACCTTATAACGGCCAAAATATGCTTGATACGAATAAAACAAAAGAATTTGATATTATTACTAGTGTTTATATGTTTCAAAAACAATTTCAAATCATAAGTATCAATCATAGACGACATTAATGCCCCATACCACTATGTCGCCATATATAGGTATACAATCAAACCTGCACGATGTCGTATTTGGAAATTGGATTTCCGTCCTGAACCAAGGCAACAGATAGTCCTTACCGAATTCGAGACCGCCTAGCCCGAGCCTCAGGAACAGCCGCAACTGCCCCTTGGAGCGACAGGGCCGGTCCACCGATGTGGATTAAAATTCCTGAACACTGTGTTTCCTCACCCTTTGGGGCGTAAATGAGCCAACGAATGACTCCATCGGTCCCGGATCGACCGATATAACCGAGGCGCCTCGCAACAGCAACAACCACATAGGTGAAAATGATATAAATGTCAGGGCTGGTAGGTCACTAACACCACCCTAGCTAGGAAGAAACACATGCCCTCCCTGAGGTCCTTTCTCTCGTTTCTGGTTCATACCGGGGTGTCAGGTTCGCGAATTCACGTTAATCACAAAGCTACGCCACACAGGCGGGGCTTTGATCATCACCACAAGACTTTACTTTTCAACAGAAGCCCTGATCACTGCATCTTAGCATGCCACACAGGCAATTCACACCATGTAACTGATGGCTATCAATCACACAGAATAAATTCCAATGTCAGACACACCATCCATTTACAAATCCGTTCTGGGTCTGAACGAAACCGGAGGCACTATATACCTCGCAAACCCATCGACCTCCACGTACGTCTGGACGATCACCACTCATTATCCATATTTCAGGATGCCTCCCAATCAGGACATCAGTTACCATCCAAACGAGGTGAAGATCTCTGGTCTTCGACCACCGTCTTCATCTTCCATTTCTTATCGTCGATTTAGTTATTCAGAATGGGATAAACCCAGTCTTTCTAAGCAACTCGCGTATATAATAAACAAGCGCTACACAAACACAACATACACATCATTTCAATTCATTAGTCACTAACCGTAGATCAGTAAGAGAACGATTTCCCAAATATTAACCCCGAAGGCCGAAACCAACATCAGATCAACACCTAGGAAACCATTCGACTGAGCCAACCTTCAGTTAGTTTCTAAATTTCACATCCATATCGTTTATAATATTTTATAACGATTTATCGCTATTTTTATTTATTTTAAAATAGCCAATTTATTCATAACGACGCTTCGGGCCATAACGCGGCCGTGGCGCTGTTTTTCTTCAGATATGATTTACACATATCTGAAAAATCTAACCGTTGGATCTTCACAAAATTTATATCATTGGAAAGATCTTTTCAAAATGAATCCAACGGTTCCAGTTTTGGGAAAATCCGACGGTCGGATCTCCCTTTACAATCGTTTGAAGTTTCGATTTTAAAATACGAACTGCAGCGTCGTTATTCGATTTAATATAATTATATATATATAATCAATTCTGGCGCTGTTTTTCTTCATATTTGAATCAAACATTCCAGACAATCCAACCGTTGGATTTTTACAAAGTTGGTGTCGTTGGAAAGATATTTCCAAAGAGAACCCAACGGTTGCGGTTTCGGGAAAATCCGATGGTTGGATCTCCCGCACTAATCGTTTGAAATCACGGTTTCAAAATACGAACTGCAGCTTCATTATTCGATATATTTCAATTCTATTTATATATATATCGATTCTTTTATTTCAAAGCTATATTCTTTTCATACATTTGATAAAAATGATATTTATATCCAACAAACATTCACTTCGACACTCCACTATTTTTAACAACTCTTGTGTACAGTAGAAATGTGATTTTTATGGTAAAACAATTCATTTCAAAATACGATTATTTTATATAGTTCATATAGGTAATAAAAATATGATTTTTATTATAAAACAATTTATTTCAAAACAAGATTATTTTATATAGTTCATATAGGTAATAAAAATATGATTTTTATTATAAAACAATTTATTTCAAAACAAGATTATTTTATATAGTTCATTTTGATGATAAAAATAGGATTTTTATTATAAAACAATTTCTTCAAAATATGAAAACCATTCAACACATGAATTTCAATTCAACGAATGAATTTCGATTCAACACATGAAGGTTTTCTATAGTTTATATATATAGATAAAAAGGTGATTTTTATATTTAAAACACGAATACCATTCAACACATGAATTTCAATTCAACGAATGAATTTCGATTCAACACATGAAGGTTTTCTATAGTTTATATATATAGATAAAAAGATGATTTTTATATTTAAAACACGAATACCATTCAACACATGAATTTCAATTCAACGAATGAATTTCGATTCAACACATGAAGGTTTTCTATAGTTTATATATATAGATAAAAAGGTGATTTTTATATTTAAAACACGAATACCATTCAACACATGAATTTCAATTCAACGAATGAATTTCGATTCAACACATGAAGGTTTTCTATAGTTTATATATATAGATAAAAGGTGATTTTTATATCTAAAACACGAATACCATTTAACACATGAATTTCAATTCAACGAATGAATTTCGATTCAACACAGGAAGGTTTTCTATAGTTTATATATATAGATAAAAGGTGATTTTTATATTTAAAACACGAATACCATTCAACACATGAATTTCAGTTCAATGAATGAATTTCGATTCAACACATGAAGGTTTTCTATAGTTTATATATATAGAGTAAAAATGTGACTTTTATTGTTAAAAAATTTATTCAAAACACGAATACCATTCAACACATGAATTTCAATTCAACGAATGAATTTCTATTCAACACATGAAGGTTTTCTATTCAACAGACGAATATAATTTCAACACAGGAAAATAATTCTAACACGTGAATATTATTCAAAATTTCGGCATCATAACAGCAGGGTAGTTAAAACCGGGACCGTCCCTAGTACGGCTCCTCGCTCTACCTTAAAGCCTCGCAACTTTAGACAATGGGGAATCATGCATCTAGTTCGCACGCAGGCGACATGTATATTTTTTTTGTTTCCACAAACTAATCCTATGTGATTTCAACCAAATATTTCTCAACCACAAACGGGTATTTTTCAACCACAATCAATCAATTTCAACCACAAACAATTTCATTTAACCATTCGCTATCTATCAATTTTCATACCAATCACAACCAATAAATATCGTCCATGGTTTGTGGACGAGGGGCGTATATATATATATTTATATATAGCATTTCACTTCTATTTCAACACATATATAATTTTTACAACGCATATAAAACTTATATATCGAACGTACAACTTATACAACGCTTATACAAGAGGTGTACAATGCTTATATAACTCATACATCGACTATATAATTTATACATCGTCGTTTCCCATATCGTTTATAAATTAGAGATCTCACATTGGGTTCCACTCCATCCAAAAATAGCAGAAGGCTCAGAAAAATATACGGTCTCTTCTAGAATGTAGAAGATGTCCACACGAGTCCACTGTCTCTTGTTTCACTGAATTTCGACAAGGAACAAAAAAGATATGATTTTTACAAGTTTGCAACACTTAAAAGTGTAAAAATCAATTCAAAATAAATTAGCCGTATACCTCTCAGTTTGGTTCAAAACTAAGTCACGAATTTTCGTGAAATCCGAGCAGCGTGGAGATGATCGGTGGGTACAACGTCGAAGGGGGAGGAGAGAGCTTCGCGCGCATGGGGGTGGGGTCCAGCTCGACGGTCGGAGGAAGCGGCGGCAGCGGTTTGAATACCCCAACTTCCAGGCAGTGGATCTCCCCAATTACTCAATGAAAAAAATCCAAACTATACATGGATTTGAAGATCTCCTCGAGCTCTTAAAAATCTTCAACTAGAGGAGGGGCTAATTTTGCCTGGTTTGGTAGGAAAGTGGATGGGAACGTGGGAGCGGTTTCTGTCGTTCACGACGAGAGGGAGAGAGATAAAGCGGGGAGAGAGAAAATTTATTGACCAATGAATTTATTTATTTATATATTTTAAAATCACTAAAATACCCTCTTCCACACATGAACACCAATCCAAACCCAACGACTGTCGTCCCTAGCGTTTTACCCCCGTTCCGAACACAATGGGATATGTTTCGAAGGCCCATTCGAATGTTTCAGTCAGTTTTCCTTCAATTTAAAATATATAACATTCAATATTCGATTTGAACGTACATTTCAATTTTCCAGGGCCACAAACTGATTTGAAAAATTCCAGAAAAATAAATCTGGCTATGCTTTGATGACACGGTCCTAACAAAACTAGTTTCGTCGAATTCTGAGACTGTTTGAAAAACGGCCCATTTCTGGTCGATCAGATTTAACTGTAATTGACCAAAACACGTTTTCCTTTTCCACGCTCACATATCAACTTCAAAAAATATGAAATTTGAAACCTAGCAATAATCTAACATCCCGGATCCAACAAAAGTGGTTTCGTCGAATTCCAAGGTCGTTTGCAAAATGGCCCTTTTCATGGGCTATATAAATTCCATAGCGACCTTTCTGAAAATTCATTTAGCCATAACTTTTGCTTTCCGCTATGAAACTTTGATTTTTCAGATTCGTTAGAAAGGTATTCACTAACAATTTAAATATTTTTGGTTTCACTCAAATCCGCTTTGTTTTGCACCCGGTACAGTCAGTCAAAGTTTGAATTCAAATTTTGAAACTGCCGCGCCATTTTAGGCCTTGTTTATAATTAGAATTAATTATATTCGTTTTCAAATGTCGATTCAAACTTACTTTTCATCGTTATTATTTAAAATATTTATTTTAAATATTTAAAATCCACTAAAATAGCCAATTAAAAAATTCTTAAATTGGTTCAGATTTTCCGGGTCGTTACAAGTTGTTTACACTTCCAAAGAAAAAACACTTGACTTTGTACGTTTTACAGCAGAACCAGCGAAGAATCAAAATCTCCATGTGCTAATTTTATGTCCATCCGCTATGTGGGTACACTGCTTACTCCATCCCTTAAGAGTCATTTCCAAGATAAAATGCTAGGATAAAATGAGTGGACGTGGTTGGTTTACATAAAACCAAGATACTTCACTCTCCAGCAATCCAATAACGTGGGTTAATACCTACGGGTAAACATGGCACACTCAAACAGACTGCACAAAAAAAAAATGAATCAGTTTGCACAAAGTTAATTTTGTTACTAAAATTTAGTCTGTAATTATAAAGGGAAGAAAGCAAAACCTAAATCACAATGAACTACCAAATTCTGGTATGCATCATGCCAATCTCAAAAATATAAAATTTTAGAGTACATACCTGGATCGAAGATTAAAGCAGCTTTCCCTCAACAATCTGAAAAAAATGTCACTATATGTTTTCTCCCATGGTAATTAGTTTTCGTTCAAGTGCAAACACCTTATTACCACCATGCCATTATGTTGCATGTTGTATAGTATACATAAGAGCATCTCCAGTAGCTTAAGGCCCTGAATATCCAGGGTGCTGAATATTTAGGGTCTTACCCTGAATTAACCCAATGGTTAGGGGCCTATTTAATAGGCGCCAGAGGTCTGGCGCCTATTAAATGGGCGCCAGCCGTTATGACCGGAAAGAAAGCTAAAAACACCGGAGAACAGAAGTAAAACGGACGGTTTAGTGGGTAAAAAAAGGGTTTGGCGTCCATTTCATAGGCGCCAGAAGTTTGGCGCCTATTAAATAGGCTCCAGAATTCTGGCGCCCATATTATTCAAGATCCAATTCAGGATCCTGAATATTACCCTTAATATTCAGCTTTGCTTTAATTGAACGATTGGGGGGTCTTTGCTTAATATTAAGGACGTAATATGAACCACTGGAGATGCTCTAACAAAGCACAACCTTTAAAATTTTCACCAATGTCTTAAAGCATCCATTTTATACCTTTTCTTTCTTAATTTAGTTTTTTATTAAAAAAAGGATTGAAATACAACTTATATAATTTTAATCATTATTAATGCAGGCAACATGATGCAAATTGATTAGAGACCCCACAATGATTTGGTACATATATCTGTGGTGGCTGGTGGAATTTGTACTACATAAACTATCCTATAGTAAATCAGTGAGATAATATTCGTTTATTAGTGATGCCTCAGTTGGTGAGAAGCCATGGTCAAATTAATACACCCACTAATTTATATGGTACCATGCAAGAAAAATTAAATCAAGAAATTCCTAATTTGACCTCCTGACCTTACCGTTCGGATTTACATGAGAAAATTTAATAGGAAACCACCTTCTTTGCCATACAATGATCTTAAAAAAAAAATGATTTTTGTTTTCATGAGGCAAATTGAAGAACATGCAAATAACTTTTTCCAAGTAATTATACCAGCATATATGCATCACCTAACAGCATAAATAAAAGGTTTAAGATATTCCATAATTTTTATATATTAAAAAATAACTAATAAAATTGATCAAATGACAGAAAATGGCTAACTTATTGTTTAACTGGAAACTTGATGCTCTGTGCTATCCACTTGAATACTTACTAATTTTTTGATATTGAAAAATGAAATAAAACATATATTAAGAAGTATTAATAAAAATATGAGCCATACATGATTCTAACGAACTTGTTGCGTTCAAGATTATTGTAGTAGAACACCATCCGGACAACGCAAGAGGAATTAAGATTCCACCAAATAGAAATAAGTCACATAGTAAACTGTGACCATTTCCTTTTAAATTTAAAAGGAGAGCTTTTTTGCTTCTTAACCTCAAATATTTTTCAAGTGTTATGATTTATAGTCCAACATATAAAAAGAGGCCATACAGTGAATAAAAATTGCGTTTTTTATTTAATAGCATAATTTTTACTTGTCAACCCTCAAATCTTATTTCTTCTGTGATTTTTGTATTGCTTTACAGAAAGTGCAAATGAATAGAAAGTAAAGAAAAAGCATTTTGAATAAACTATGGACTGAGCATTCCACGGATTACAATGCAATGAGATTTGGACCTTCAAATTTCAGATAGAAATATTTGGTTTATTAATTGATGTATTCCTCTGAGAAATGCAGAAAGGTAAGAAAAAGATAGAAGCCATTGAATTAGGAATCAACTGAGACATGGAGATAGCGGAAATGATGTGACTATAGCATGTACAGTACAAAAGTGCAGTTTATTGTTTAATTGTGAACTAAAAAAGATGGTGGGCCATTTGAATTATTGGAAAGCTAAAAAAATGAGGTATTCCCATTGTACATAGAATAGCATGCGGGCACATCCATTGGATGTGCGCATAGAAGAATCAAACATTTTTGTATTCGGCATAAATATGATAGTAACAAAGTTCTTTATTGATTAATAAATTTTTTGTGATTTTCTTGCGTCATCATACATTTAAAGACTCTTTGGTAACATATAACAGAATTGCATAGTTGAATCATAACCTGTTACCTTTTATTTCAAGTATAAAGAAGAATTGGTATAATGATACACCGAAAAATGAATGGGAAGAGACTAAACTTTCAAAATGATGAAAAGAAATCATGTTTATAAGAGCATAGAAGGAAAAATGAGACAAAAACTGAAAGGTAAACGAAGATAGTGATTTGATACAACATATATTAATATCGATTTAGATAGTGCATCACTCATTAACAGTGTGAGTATCTATAAATAAATATCTCGTG
Organism: Allium sativum; assembly: GCA_030737875.1. NCBI lineage: Eukaryota > Viridiplantae > Streptophyta > Magnoliopsida > Asparagales > Amaryllidaceae > Allium > Allium sativum. Next base: position 129,324,796 of record CM060913.1, on the reverse strand, counting down.
ACGTAAACAAGCACCAATTGTTACATATTCATAAGCTAATACAGTAGCGAAAATCAAAAGTTTTGTGCTTTCTGGACCTTCAATACATAATAATAATAATAATAATAATAATAATAATAATAATTTTCCTTAAATAAAAATAAGTATATTGCATATTTTAGTTTTTAAACCGATATCTTTTTCCTGCAACGGACTTGTCTTAATATTAAGGTAGAAAACAAAAAAATATCTCATCATTAATCGTAACGATCACAATGAGCAACAAAATTAGAACATGACAATATGTATTCCCCATTGTTATATTGTTATTCGTATGTGATTCCTATTAGGACTTAACTGTGACAATTCAGCAATCATTAAATAGGATAATACAAAAAAGGAAGAAAGCAGTGAATTAGTTGACTAGTTTCATTTTTCTCATATAAGGAAAATATGGCGTCTATAGTACATTGAAATTCAAAGAATTTATGTTCACCCCTCATTGTATACATAATCTTATGGATTACTTGATTGCACCCAAAGGCACCAAAAATTACCGCAAAGTTGCTATTTAGGTTTAGGCAATAACCATATACCCAAATTTACATCTATCCATTGTCCATCAAGTTCATACAATTGACACTTTACTATAACTTACTGCCAAAATCAAAGTGTCATTTATGAATATGGTATTAAAAGAAATATAAATTAGAAGAAGGAATATGATACAAATTAAAATAATCAAAGCAATATTACTGCTATTTTGTTAGATTCTTTTTGGATTATTAAACAATAACAAAAAAGATACGTTTATAGTTCTACTGAAAACGTTATAAACCATCCCGCAAATGTTCTTAATTTATGCATAAGTGTAACACCCCGTATTTTCTATGTTCATAAGAGTCAAAAATCAGGGAATAATTAAATTGTAACAGAATAATTAAGGGAAACGGGCTACGACATTGCATTCATCTCGAAATTCTGGTGGAATAGAGTCCAAGTTTGCGTAAATCGGACTCCGTATGAAGAAGATATGGCCTTCAGAAGTTTCAGCGCGAAATTCAAAACAGACAGGACCCAAGTCGACACGAGGGTCGACCTGGGGGTCAACCTATCTACACAGGTCGACACTAAGGTCGACCTGGGGGTCGATCTGGGTATACAGGTCGACACTAGGGTCGACTCTAGGGTCAACCTCCCCCTGTTTTCTAGATCTAGAGACAGATCCATTTTTCTGCACCTGGACGCCTTTCTGACCAGATTCGTGACCCCTATGCTATTTAAACAATCCCAAACCTAGCTTTCTCTCCGCACAATTTCATTCTGCCTATACTCTGCCTCAATTCTAATTAAAAATAAGAAATAGCATCGCTACTCTACTGGAATCAAAACTAGTATTAATGCATCTTCTTCCAAACTGAATAGAATTAAAAGAGAATCAAGTTAAAGCTTCAAGTTGGACCGTAGGCATTCTGCTTCAAGCAACGTCACGCGAATCATAGCAAATCGCCACAACGCTATCTTATTATCCTCTTCTAAACCGATCACTGTAAGTTCGGTTATTCCTTAGATTTAAACGTCTAATTGCAATTGTGAATGTAATGAATCAAAATATAGAACTATACCAATTTGCAAGTTAATTATCTTTGATTCATGCTTATGTCAAATCTAACGATATCTATGCCTTTGGATCTGATTCTCGGTTGTGGCCTAGAACTTATTGTGGCTAATTGCTAATGACTATGATTATGGGACTTTTACCTAAGACTATGACTATGAAACTGTTGCCCATGAAACTATCGCCTATGACTATGATTCATGACAAAGAGACTATTACATATGACTATGACCATAAGACTTTTGCCCATGACTATGACTATGATTCATAATTTTGAGACTATTGCTTATGATTCATGACTATGAGACTATGGCCTATGACATTGACTAAGAAACTATTGTGATTAGTGGCCAATGACTATTGTGGTTAATTTCCTGTAACTATTGTATTCAGTGGCTTATGCCTATTCCCATTAACCTACTAGGTTGTACTTCGAACTGGCATTATGTTGGACCAAATCACCTATGCCTATTCCCTTAATTATGTTGGATCTCATTTTTTTGGGTGTAACTTGTCTAGTTTATTCCTATTCACTGTTATGTATATCGAACCCATTGGAACCATTATTTTTGTATTTGGTTCATTCTTGCATAACTATTCTTTTATGTCAATTCTCGTGCATATCCCCTATTCCTTGCTTTGATACTGTTAGTATCATTTCATGAGTACATAGAAAACTTGTGAAATCATGTTATACGTACGATTATGATGCGGGGATTGGGCGTAGCTTAATTAAGTTAGTTTGGCATAATAAATATGTTGGCATAGTCTAAATTGGCTATAATAGTGAATGATTTACATGCATATTAGACTTGGGCATAAGTTGATAAATTTAATTGGCCACAAAGGGTGTAATTGGCGTGTAAACCAAGTTTTGGACATAAACGGTAAACTAGAATATTAAATCTAGTTTTGACATAAACCGTAAATTGGAATATTAATCTAGATTGGGCATGAATTGTAAAAGGGGAATATTAAATCAAAAATTGGTATAAACTGCAAGTTGGGCTGATTGATAGGTAAATCAAGTTTTGGGCATAGAATATAAGTATGCTAATTTGCATGACAAATAAATATGATCTAGGCTAAATTGATTTACAGAAAATTTACATAAATAGCAAATATGTAAATTTAGTAAAAGACAAATATGCCTAACCCGAGGTTAGACTGAGTTGTGGTGTAAAACTGCCCGGAACCGACTGGCACATCCAGTGACCAAAACAATACATGTCTAATGTGGGTGGTTAGTGCATCAAGCCCAGAAAGACCCCAGGTTAGACTGAGTTGTGGTGTAGACCTACTCGGAACCAATCGGCACATCCAGTAACCACAACAATATCTGTCTAATGTGAGTGGTTGGTGCTTTAATTAATTAAATAAGGCTCATGAATAAATCAAGGTAGAAATGGTGAGGTTAAGTAATTAGGGAAACACTTAACCGTAATAACATGTTAACTAGGTAAGTGGGTGAGGTTAAGTAAATTTAGAACACTTAACCGTTGTAACATGTTAATTAAGCAGATGATAGGGTTAAGTTAACTAAGGTAACACTTGACCAAAATATATAATGACATGTGGTGGGGTTAAGTAATACAAGAGGAAAACACTTAACCAATTATATAACATGATGTATGGGAAGGGTTAAATTAACACGAGAACAACATTTAACCAATATAACAAGATTTGAGGTAGGGTCAAGTCAACACCAGAAGGAAACACTTAACCAACATGACGTGACGGGTAGATGGGTTAAGTTAACTTGAATTGATTAATGACACTTGACCAATGTAACTTGATGAACGAATGGGGTTAAATTAAATGGGAAATACTTAACCAATATAACCTGATGAATGAACAGGGTTAAGTTAATAAATCACACTTACCCAATCCAACATGATAAGCAAGAAAGGTTAAGTTAATAAGAACCACTTAACCAACACGACTTGATGAGTAGGAGGTTAAGTACACGTCGGGTAGGTGGGTAATATTAGTAAATATAGGCCCACAAAACTTAACCATTAAATAAAAATGCTTGAATCCGTGGGAAGGTTAAGTGCATCTCGTGTAGGTGGGCAATATTAGTACATATAGGCCCGCAAACTTAACCGTTAAGAAAACATGCTAGAATCAGTGGGAGGGTTAAGTACATTTCGTATAGGTGGGTAACATTTGTATATATAGGCCCACAAACTTAACCAGCAGGAAACCCTAGTAACGGGGACCCGTTTCAGCAGTTACCCACATAGATGTATCATGGTACCCTGAAACTAGGCAGGGTGGGGCACGATTACTAGGTTAATTATAAGCGGTCAAAAATAGCGGCAAGGGGTACGTCAGTGTAGGTTTCGACGGTTTACGGACGTGCACATACTCCGAAGTGGAAAAAGCAGACACTGGCTACCAGTAGTTATACACTATGCATCTTGAATTGTGTCGGGTCGCTATCTTAAGGCTTGATACATCTTATGGTGGGGCCAGCACAGAGTATCTACACGCAAGAGAGGGCCGACTGACACAAACACATGGAAAATTAATACAAAGTAGGTAGCATAATCCCTAGTTGGACCTAGGTCGCGTAAACCCTAAATCTGAGAAGCGTTCAATAGGTAGCATAAACCCCAGTGGCCCTGGGTAGCGTAAACCCTAGTTGAATCTATGAAGCGCTCGATAGTAAACCCTAGATTAGATCTAGGTAATAAACGGAATCCCCATAATAGATGTACACCTGAAGGCAACCGCAAATACGGGGATTGGGATCACGTTATCATATGATCATAGATTAATAGTTTGGACACCAGTTAGGTAGTGCAGAGATATAGAAATCGGTATAAACAGGGTAGTTGTGAAGCAGAGAAGGAGTAGAAGCGCATTCGGTTTATCAGTACATTTAGTTTATCAGTACATTCAGTTTATCGGTACATTCAGTTTATCTTGCCATATCTCATGCTTATCCCATATTATCTCGTTACCATGGTTTAGTCTTATATTTACTTTATTCATGTCATGACCCTTTTCCTCGTTTAAATACTAAGAATTGGTGGACTTAGCAGACTTTATGTCTGACCTAGTTTGCTTTCGCCTCTTTTCTTCCGTTCCCTCCCAGGTTGTCAGGGAGGGAATAACTCGGTTCTGTTTGGACCGTTACTCTTTCCAAGCTTGAAGACTCTTTGACATGTTGCCTTGGAATCTCTCTTCTACTGCTATGGCTGGCTCATGCTTTATTTGCGGAAATCATTTTATGCTTCTTTATTTTTGTAAGAAAGACATGATACTTTGGTATTGTAAAACAATCTTTGTACAAGTTGTTTATCAATGAAACAAAGTTTTATTTATTTGCTGCTACTTTAATTGTCTGTCTTGTAATTTATCTGCATCTTTTACCTATAAAACCTCCACTGAAATTAAGGCATTCCCTTTGTGAGTGACCTTAACGGAGGTGGGCTGTTACACTTGGTATCAGAGCTGAAGGTTACCGGATCAGATAAAAGATTTGAAAATTATCTTCAGAACGGTTTTAAAAGAATCATTTTCAAAAGAAAAGTTTTGTTTTAAAGGCATATTCCCCAAAGCCATATGCACTATCTTTTGAATCCTTGTTTCCTTCTTTCCTATGTCTTTGGGGCTCCTGGCTTTCTGGGAGGTAACCTCATCGCGGCATGGTCCCGTAGGCTTGATGGGACTACGACACTTGTCAAAGGGCAAGTAAGTGCCTAAGTTCCATCTGTAGCCGTAATTTTCTTTCGAGCTTTGTAGGATTCTCCGTGCGATGGAGGCAGCTTTCGAGAGACATGTCAACAAGTTACACAAGGATGTCAAATTTGAGAATGAGGGAATTTGGCTAAAGAGCACAGCACAAGGATGAAGAACCCATGGATATGGACTTGGTTCACAAAGGAGGGGAGGAAAGAATAGTAAAACCTAAAACAAGAGGAAGTATCTTCATAACGGGTCATATAATTAAGGGTAAGGGCAAGAATAAGAGACAAGATTTTCCGGAAGGCGAGTGCATGCCCTCACCACCAGCATACCTGAGAGAAAGGCAGTAAGATTTCGGTTGAAAGAGTTTTTCTTTTTTTTGATTATCCTGTTAGTACTCCTTCCGATTTTAGCGCTTCACATCCGTATTTATTTGCTTCCATAGTCGAGTCTCTGCACCCTAGAAATTGTATAGTAGAGGAACCCATTATAGTCTCGAATCCAATTGCTAGTTCGGCCCATCTATCTTCGACTTGTGAGGATTTGAGAATAGCTATATTTATGCTTATGTTTTTTGGGCTATGGGTTGATTTTAGGCATTGATTGGTTAGCTAGTAATTATGAAACAAGGGTAGTTAAATTTTCGACTTGATTCGAGAATACCCTTGAGATTTCATACGATCCTAAGGGATCAGTTTGTCTTAGCTACCTAGAATCACTTTACTTATCTATCGACGATTTTCGATCCATTGGAGTGGTCCATGAGTACACAAGATGTTTTGATTTGGGTAGTGGTTTTCCCCCTGAAACTCGAGACAGACTCCCATATATATTTAGTTGACAAGGCAAAGCCGTTATGCGATCAACGATAATTCTGGAGCAAGATTGGCGAATATAGCCAGCGTCGGTAAAGTTCTCAATTGTTTGGTTGTTTTGTTAGTATCATCTCACATAGATCATCCAAATTCGAAGGAGGTATCCCTTGGGTGCTTGTCTGATATTGGTTTAGGCCTTTGGGGCTTGTACTTGAGGGATGTCGAGTTCGACTAGGATGGTTTGCGTGAGAAATAATTGGTTGGGGCTGGCACCCTAAGTTAGACTGACCTAATGAGAGGTAATAAGCACACAGTAAGCATTAGCTTTGGACCCTTAGACTTGCAGCATGATGGATAAGTTAAGTAGAAGAGAGACCTCTAGTCATATACACTTGGTATCATGGTTAATATCTGTTTATCTTGGAAAGATAGTTCGACTACATTGGATACCCTCTAGCATAGCAAGTGATCGAGGGCCTATCTTTACTAGGGGGTTTTGGAAATGGAGGTCAAGAAGCTTCGCAACCATGAAGTTAAATTAGATAAGGTGCAGTGGAGTGAAGCTCAAGAAGGTTCGACTTAGAAGACTGAAGACTATGCGCATCTTACCCTTTTAAGGGTATATCCTTGATTCCTCTTTTTCTGTAAAATCTATTTGCATGCTAGTCTTTAGCTTTTTAGGTATATCTTCTCGATCCTATCCTTTATCCTTAGGTAGGAACCTATTTGGATGTAAACATGTAATTGAAACATTTTATGATTGATGATTGCAAGTGGTTGCTAGTGGATGCATATACACACACATTAGGTATTAGATCGGCTAAGTCACTTCCATATTGCATATGCATATATGTATTGGTTTATGGATTGAACTTGATGTGTTATCCTGTGGACGTTGCATTTAGATGAATGGTTATGCACACATATAAAAATGATGTGTATCAAATAGGATTTATTGCATACATAATTGGACTCGTGACACTAACATAATCCGCATTGAGGAGGTCAACTGAATCAGTAGACCGCCTGATCTTTGCATTAGATAAGGGACATATACACACACTTCTGCATATGTTCATACAACATTAGAAGTTTTCTAAGGACAATGGATGCTTATGGATGATGGTTGAGTAGACGGATGATTGGATGGTAGGACACATTCTTCTTAACTTGAAGATTTCGGGGACGAAATCCTTTAAGGAGGGGAGAATGTAACACCCCGTATTTTCTGTGTTCATAAGAGTAACAAATCAGGGAATAATTAAATTGTAACAGAATAATTAAGGGAAACGAGCTATGCCATTGCGTTCGTCTCGAAATTCTGCTTGGACCAAGTTTGCGTAAATCGTACTCCGTATGAAGAAGATACGGCCTTCAGAAGTTTCAGCCCGAAATTCAAAACAGACAAGACCCAGGTCGACACTAGGGTCGACCTGGGGATCAACCTACCTACACAGGTCGACACTAAGGTCGACCTGGGTATACAGGCCGACATTAGGGTCGACCCTAGGGCCGACCTCCCCCCTGTTTTCCAGATCTGGAGACAGATCCATTTTTCTGCACCTGGACACCTTTCTGACCAGATTCATGACACCTATGCTATTTAAACACCCCCAAACCTAGCTTTCTCTCCACACAATTTCATTCTGCCTATACTCTGCCTCAATTCTAATTAAAAATAAAAAATGGCGTCGCTACTCTACTGGAATCAAAACTAGGATTAATCCATCTTCTTCCAAACTGAATAGAATTAAAAGAGAATCAAGTTAAAACTTTAAGTTGGACCGTAAGCATTATGCTTCAAGCAACGTCACGCGAATCATAGCAAATCGCCACAACGCTATCTTATTATCCTCTTCTAAACCGATCACTGTAAGTTCGGTTATTCCTTAGATTTGAACGTGTAATTGGAATTGTGGATGTAATGAATCAAAATATAGAACTATACCAATTTGCAAGTTAATTGTCTTTGATTCATGCTTATGTCAAATCTAACGATAGTTATGCCTTTGGATTTGATTCTCGATTATGGCCTAGAACTTGTTGTAGCTAATTGCCAATGACTATGATTACGGGACGTTTTCCTAAGACTATGACTATGAAACTAATGCCCATGAAACTATCGCCTATGACAATGATTCATGACAAAGAGACTATTACATATGACTATGACCATAAGACTGTTGCCTATGACTATGATTCATAGTTTTGAGACTATTGCATATGATTCATGACTTTGAGACTATGGCCTATGACATTGATTAAGAAATTATTGTGATTAGTCGCCCATGACTATTGTGATTAATTGCCTATAACTATTGTATTCAGTGGCTTATGCCTATTCCCATTAACTTATTAGGTTGTACTTCGAACAGGCATTATGTTGGACCAAATCACCTATGCCTATTCCCTTAATTATGTTGGATCTCATTTTTTTGGGTGTAACTTGTCTAGTTTATTCCTATTCACTGTTATGTACATCGAACCCATTGGAACCATTATTTTTGTATTTGGTTCATTCTTGCATAACTATTCTTTTATGTCAATTCTCGTGCTTATCCCATATTCCTTGCTTTGATACTGTTAGTATCATTTCATGAGTACATAGAAAACTTGTGAAATCATGTTATATGTACGATTATGATGCGGGGATTGGGCGTAGCTTAATTAAGTTAGTTTGGCATAATAAATATGCTGGCATAGTCTAAATTGGCTATAATAGTGAATGATTTACATGCATATTAGACTTGGTGTAACAACCCGTATTTTTCGATAACATGTTAAAACGAGAATCAAGGCAGAATTTAATTTTAAATTCTGAATCAAGTAAAACGGGCTATGCCATTGCGTTCGTCTCGGAAAAATACACGAAATAGAGTCCGAGTTTTCGAAAATCGGAGTCCGTATGACCCGTTAAAGGCCCAAAGAAGATTTCTGGGAATTTGAATTTCGGAAACAGTTTTGGAAATCAGATCTGGGGGTAGGCGGGAAGTTTCCCCGCCTAGGCCATGTCGACAGGGCTGTCGACAGGCCTGTCGACTTGGGCCCAGACCAAGTCGACAGCCCTGTCGACTTGCCTGTCGACAGGGGGTGGCCGGGGCAAGCTGCCTGGCGCACCTGCTTGTCTCACCTGGTCTTGTTCTTGGGCTGGTTCTGGAAGCTTCCGAGATCTGATGGTCCTAATCTATCCTAGGGTTAATCTAAGGGCCTAAAACTATCCTAATCTCTATAAAAAGACCCTAAACCTAACCTAAATCCCTAAAAATCAAACCTAGCAACTAAGTGCTGCCAAAATCAATTTTGATCATGGCCTCCATCTCAAATCCCTAGAGCCTATGCATCCAAATCAAGTTCAAATCAAAAGGTGCAAGCTTGCTACACTAAATCAAGGCCAAATCAACATTGCTATGCGAGTTCCATGACGATTCTTCTACAAAGGAGGCACCTTTCTTAGCCAAGATGATTCATGCTTCTTTCCCTAGGCCTAACTATGTAAGTTCTAGCTACTTCTAGATGGAAACGGTAGTTTTGATAATGACATGGGATAAAATGAGGCTAAACATGATTATGCGAACCTATATGAACCTTACCTTGCCTCTTGTGTGCATGTTTATGATCTTAGGCCATGTGAGTAACTTAATCATGCCTCTTATGCTATGCATAACCTAGTTTAACTTGCAAGTTTGGATCTTTATGCATGAAATGCTAGCATGAACCTTTAGGAACCACTTTACTTGTGAAACATTGGCTAAGACAAGATTTTGGGGCTTATGCATGTTTATGAACCCAAACCCCTTATGCTAACATGCAAGTTTGTGGCCAAATCCTTTATGAGATTATGCATGCTCGTGGCCAATCCCCTCTTTTTAGTTGTGCATGTTTATGGCCAAACCCTTTTTGATAATATGCATGTTTGTGGCCAAATTACCTTATGACACTATGCATGTTTATGGCCAATCTCTTTATGATGTTATGCATGTGGAAGCCAAGCCCTTTTTGGCATCATGCATGTTTTGAGACCAATATGTGACATAGTAACCTTACTATGTTGACTCGCTTCGCTTGTGTTGGGAAAACACGATTTTGGGTAGTTAGATAAACATGAACATGTCGCAAAATCTTAACTTGAATATGACATGTGTTTATACTTGAAAATATGACTTGAAAGATAACTTGGAAGATGACATGTAAGTATGCATAAAAACATGAGCGTGGGAATTTACCTATTAAGTTAGGTCTACCCTTTGGGAATTTACCTATTAAGTTAGGTCTACCCAAATGCTTGAAAACTTGTAACATGTTTTGGAAACATGATGAACTTAGATAATATAAGTGTGGCCAACTCGAGGTTGGGTTGAGTTTGCAACGTAAAACTACCCGGAACCGACCGGCCTAACTAGTAGTTGCAAACAATAGGACCCAATGTGAGAAGTTGGTCATGTCGCGCTTAAGACCCGAGGTTAGACTAGGTTGTGGTGTAAATCTACCCGGACCCGCCCGGCTTAACTAGTAACCACAACAAGGTCTAATGTGAGAGGTTGAGGGTGCATTAATTAAATTAATGCCACATAATAGGGTTAAGTTAATTTGGTTAATGAGGCTTAACCAAATATGATATGGACAAATGGGTTAAGTAATTTGATTAGGCTAATGATACTTAACAAAACATGATAAGCTTGGGTAGGTTAAGTAACTTGATTTGCCTAATGACACTTGACCATTTTTTTTATACGACTAGTGGACGAGATTAAGTTAACCAACACTTAATCAATCCAACACGATAACGTGATAAGGTTAAGTAAATTTTCTTAACGACACTTAACCGTATAATACAGTTAATGGATGGGGTTAAGATTAGACTTAACTAATCCGAACATGGTAATCGGATGGGGTTAAGTTAGCCTAGACTTAATTAATCCAACTTGGTAATTTAATGGGGTTAAGTTAAACACTTAACTAATTTAACACGATGATTTGATGAGGTTAAGTGACCTATACTTAACCAATCTAACTCGTTAATTTGATGAGGTTAAGTTAATCTATACTTAACCAATCTAACGTGAAAACATGATAAGGCTAAGTCACGAATCACTTGAATACGCTTGACCGATTTGACTCGGTAATTTGACAAGGTCAAGTTAATTTATATAATTAACCAATCTAAAATGATAATTAGACGAGGTTAAGTTATGGATTGCTTAATATACTTAGCCAACTTGACACCTGGTTTGTAGGGTTAAGTCTTGGACTTGGATACTTGGCCAATTTTGACATGGTTTGTAGACGGGCTAAGTTAGGAACTTAAGTGACACTTAACCCATTAGATAAACCCTAATTCGGAGGATTAGGTAAATAACCATAGTTAACAAGGATTATGGAAATAAGGCTAAGTGGTAAACCTTAGTTAAGGGAAACTAAGTAATAATTCTTAGTCAAGGAAATTTGGACCATTTCTTAGATAGATTAGTAACCCGATACGTTAGGTCAACGTTTAAGTATGCGTGTAGGAGAAGGCTATCTGATTTAGATAAAGGCTCCAACGAACTGGGTAACGAAGCAGCGGCTTCGGGGAACGTGAGGATATTCCTGGGATCCCTCTGTGAGCTGCCAGGTCATTATACTAGGCTCACGAGAGGTTGAGGTCTGCGGTAGAAGAACCAAGAATATGCCTTGGTTGCTATGCGAGCGACCTAAAGACTGGGGTTGATAGCAGTGAGTCGGCGAATACATAAGGTGCCCGAGATAGCAAGTTCGTCGATCATCTACCATCTTGAGTCAAGCGTGTACGTACGGAAAGGCAGGTTACACCCAACAGACCATAATTGCTATCTAATTATGGGTGAGGTAGGCCGTAGGATGTGGGCTGGCCGGAGTGTAGTTCTCATGCAAGATTTTCTCTTGTGTTGCCTTTCACTAGTTGAGGGAGGGGTCTCGTGGGACCATAGCCACGTGTAGAAAAGCAGACCTTAGTATCTGCATCGGCAGATAAATCTAAAGCTCCCGACCGAGTCCTGTATTTCTTGTTTTGCCCTGTGACAGGACTCGGATGGCACGATATGATACATGTGCATACAGTTATAGAAAAACGATTCACGGTGATTGCGTGGGAAAAAGGGCGCGGTTGAGGGTTAGCGTAATCCCTAGTGGCCTAGGTGGTTTAACCCAAACCAAAATACGAAAGCGTGCAATAGGTAAGCGTAATCCCTAGTGGTGCTAGGTGGCGTAAATCCTAGTAGTTCAAACGATGATTCATATGGAAGAGCCTAGCTAGAACAAGGGCGACAGTCCAAACGATTTCAAGGAAAATACGACATGAGGAAGCCCGTACGAGGTACGGCAAAGGACTGAACTTATATACATGGAAAGAAACATATGATCTTGAGTAACCTATATATGCGGTATATTAGGTTGACATGGACCATTACACGACTTTGGGCAAGGGACATTCATGGTTAACACATGACGCGGGTAGGGATACTAGTACGGAGGGTGCAGAGCAAATATACATGTTAGAACCAGGAAAAATATACATAATAGACACCGGGGGATGTTAGACAGGATAGAAACCTGACGATGTGGTACCTTGATTTATCATGACACCGTAGTTTATCACGATATCTTAGTTTACCTTGCTACAGTAGTTCAGCCAATTACCCTGGTTTAGTTTATCTATCTTATAGTCATCCTTATGTTTACTTTCAGTTTATGCATGTCATGTTACCTTTACCTGTTTTTATACTGGAAGTAGATAGGACTTACTCAGTCTTTTTGACTGACCCGTTTTGTTTCGCCTCTTTCCTTCCATTCCCCCCCCCCCCAGGTTACAGGGAGGAAACAATGCTGTTTAGTTCGGACTTCTTCTGCTTGAAGGTCATCATGGATGGCTTGGACTTCTCTTGGCTATGGCTACTTTACTGTTTTACTTGGGGAATAATTTATTAAAAAGTCTTTATGCTTCTTTACTATTGCAAGACAGGTTTTGATGTACTCTGATGTAAAAGGCTTTAGACCTTAATTATGTACATTTATGAAAGTTCGATTTTACTTCCGCTATTTTATATGTTCTGTCTTGTGATATTTCTGTGCATGTTTACCAATAATGCCCCTCTAAAGCTAGTGCATTCCTTTGCGAGTGGCCCTAGCGGAGGTGGGGTGTTACACTTGGGCATAAGTTGATAAATTTAACTGGCCGCAAAGGGTGTAATTGGCATGTAAACCAAGTTTTGGACATAAATGGTAAACTAGAATATTAAATCTAGTTTTGACATAAACCGTAAATTGAAATATTAATCTAGATTGGGCATGAATTGTAAAAGGGGAATATTAAATCAAAAATTGGTATAAACTACAAGTTGGGCTGATTGATAGGTAAATCAAGTTTTGGGCATAGAATATAAATATGCTAATTTGCATGACAAATAAATATGATCTAAGCTAAATTGATTTACAGAAAATTTACAAAAATAGCAAATATGTAAATTTAGTAAAAGACGAACATGCCTAACCCGAGGTTAGACTGAGTTGTGGTGTAAAATTGCCCGGAACCGACCGGCACATCCAGTGACCACAAAAATACCTGTCTAATGTGGGTGGTTAGTGCATCAAGCCCAAAAAGACCCGAGGTTAGACTGAGTTGTGGTGTAAACCTGCCCGGAACCAACCGGCACATCCAGTAACCACAACAATATCTGTCTAATGTGAGTGGTTGGTGCTTTAATTAATTAAGGCTCATGAATAAATCAAGCTAGAAATGGTGAGGTTAAGTAATTAGGGAAACACTTAACCGTAATAACATGTTAACTAGGCAAGTGGGCGAGGTTAAGTAAATTTAGAACACTTAACCGTTGTAACATGTTAATTAAGCAGATGATAGTGTTAAGTTAACTAAGGTAACACTTAACCGATATATATAATGACATGTGGTGGGGTTAAGTAATACAAGAGGAAAACACTTAACCAATTATTTAACATGATGTATGGGAAGGGTTAAGTTAACACGAGAACAACACTTAACCAATATAACAAAATATGAGGTAGGGCCAAGTCAACACCAAACGGAAACACTTAACCAACATGACGTGACGGGTGGATGGGTTAAGTTAACTTGAATTTATTAATGACACTTGACCAATGTAACTCGATGAACGAATGGAGTTAAGTTAAATGGGAAATACTTAACCAATATAACCTGATGAATGAACAGGGTTAAGTTAATAAGTCACACTTAACCAATCCAACATGATAAGCAAGAAAGGTTAAGTTAATAAGAACCACTTAACCAACACGACTTGACGAGTAGGAGGTTAAGTACACGTCGGGTAGGTGGGTAATATTAGTAAATATAGGCCCACAAAACTTAACCATTAAATAAACATGCTTGAATCCGTGGGAGGGTTAAGTACATCTCGTGTAGGTGGGCAATATTAGTACATATAGGCCTGTAAACTTAACCGTTAAGAAAACATGCTAGAATCAGTTGGAGGGTTAAGTACATCTCTTATAGGTGGGTAACATTTGTATATATAGGCCCACAAACTTAACCAGCAGGAAACCCTAGTAACGGGGACCTGTTTCAGCAGTAACCCACATAGATGTATCATGGTACCCTGAAATTAGGCAGGGTGGGGCACGATTACTGGGCTGATTATAAGCGGTCAAAAATAGCGGCAGGGGGTACATCAGTGTAGGTTCCGACGGTTTATGGACGTGCACGTACTCCATAGTGGAAAAAGCAGAACTGGGTACCAGTAGTTATACACTGTGCATCTTGAATCGTGTCGGGTCGCTATCATAAGGCTTGATACACCTTATGGTGGGGCCAGCACAGAGTATCTACACGCAAGAGAGGGCCGACTGACACAAACACATGGAAAATTAATACAAAGTAGGTAGCATAATCCCTAGTTGGACCTAGGTCGCGTAAACCCTGAATCCGAGAAGCGTTCAATAGGTAGCATAAACCCCAGTGGCCCTGGGTAGCGTAAACCCTGGTTGAATCTAGGAAGCGCTCGATAGTAAACCCTAATTAAATCTAGGTAATAAACGGAATCCCCATAATAGATGTACACCTGAAGGCAACTGCAAATATGGGGATTGGGATCACGTTATCATATGATCATAGATTACTAGTTTGGACACCAGTTAGGTAGTGCAGGGATATAGAAATCGGTATAAACAGGGTAGTTGTGAAGCCGAGAAGGGATGTAGAAGCGCATTCGGTTTACCAGTACATTCAGTTTATCAATACATTCAGTTTATCGGTACATTCAGTTTATCTTGCCATATGCCATGCTTATCCCATATTATCTTGTTCTATGGTTTAGTCTTATGTTTAGTTTATTCATGTCATGTCCCTTTTCCTCGTTTAAATACTAAGAATCACTGAACTTACCAAACTTTATGTCTGACCTAGTTTGCTTTCGCCTCTTTTCTTCCGTTCCCCCCTAAAGGTAGTCAGGGAGGGAATAGCTCAGGTCTGTTTGGACCGTTACTCTTTCCAAGCTTGAAGACTCTTTGACGTGTTGCCTTGGACTCTCTCTTCTACTGCTATGGCTGGCACATGCTTTATTTGGGGAAATCATTTTATGCTTCTTTATTTTTGTAAGCAAGACATGATACTTTGGTATTGTAAAACAATCTTTGTACAAGCTTTATATCAATGAGATATAGTTTTATTTATTTGCCGCTGCTTTAATTGTCTGTCTTATAATTTATCTGCATCTTTTACCTATAAAACCTCCACCGAAATTAAGGCATTCCCTTTGTGAGTGACCTTAACGAAGGTGGGGTGTTACAATAAGTGCCCTCATTTATAAATTTTATGTGGTGTAGTGAATTTCTTGAAGTTTATTAATTATTATCTGGTTTTGCAAATTCATTATTTTGAAGCTAAAATTTAAATTAAAAGGGAACAACGTGACGATCAGGTCTAACGCGTTATGGGGTTTAACTAATCAAGTAGACACTGTGCACGCACTCTAACTAATGTTCTGTCATCATAAACTGAAATAAAACTTAATCAGATTATTGTATGATTTGGAAATGTATAACAGATGATAATCTGACTACGTGCCTTCTAAGATGAGAATAAAAACATTGACATAATCAAATTGTTGTTTGAAGCAAACAGTTAATTTCATCAAAAAAACACACATAATTTTAAACCAATTTATTATATGTTGGAAAGCTTTCTAAATAAAATGAATCAGAGCAACCAAAGTTTGTAGAATAATAGCAGAAGATTCTAAGACTCTTATGCAAGCATGTGAATCCCCTTTGAGGCATTATTTAGCGTTTGAAATTATATTTCTATTTGGATTGTCCTACTATATTTCGTACAATGTTATTATACTGCAAAGAGTACATTATTTGGTTAGGAATAATTCATCACTCTGATTTCTGTCAATATAACAACTGAACTAATTCTCACAAACACTATAAATCATGAAACATCAAATATACCATAACAGGTGAAGATCCATTAGTAAATGAGAACGATAAAATTTATTGTGTTACCTCACTGGAGTCCAAACAGAAAGAGAGATCCCTTTTCCATTTTGTCTTAACATCGTCTTCCATGTTTTTTGCTTATTAAAGCAAGTACCGAAAAAATGAAACCTGTATAAATTAATTAGATTAGTAAATCAAACATGTATAAATGAAACGGGTAGTTTTGGAAGTTTGAAGCTTTTGTTCAAAATTAGAAGTATCTCATTCTTGTATCAATAAGTTAAATATAAACATTGTTATTGTTATTGTTATTGTTATTGTTTAAGATTTGTCTATGATCAAAGTATTGTAGGATTTTTCATTTCATGTAATCAAACCAAGTTTGTACAGGTAAGCATGTTGAAAGTTATTTTGGGAGACAATTAGGTTCAAGACCAGGTGCATACTGGGAAATAACAGGAAGGGATTTTTCTAAAAAAAAAGCAATGAATACTATTATATAATATTTAATTCAAATGGTTGATCATGAATGCAAAAAAAGTTGTAAAATCGGAAAGTCGACAAAAAATAGATTTAATTAAAAAAATTAAGCAGTTGACGCATATGAAAATACTGATTCAGACGGTCGACTGGATCACTTGATGAAAGAAAAAAATTGGTTGCTAAATATTTGAAACGCAGCAAATATTACTTCTTTGAAAGCAACTTAATTGATTATGGCTGTCATTTCAGGTCAATATTGTAGAAAGACATGTCAATGGTAATATCAAACAAATGTTCAAAATGAGAAAATATGTATATATGCAAAGTATTGATAAAGCCCATATAGATAAGGCAATCATATTTACTTTCTTTACCTTATTGACAAAAGATGATAATCACAATGACTACTGTTTTTTTTAGTTGATACATGAAAATCCATATTCCAAAGTGATTGAGCATAGCAAAGAAAATAACAGTAAAAATTTACCCATTCCTGAGTGTTGTTGATGTCATGAGACATATCATTCAAATATAATTGCTTGCACAACCCATTCATGTCAAGCGGGGAACTACATCTGAAGTACGGATTACATCAACGACATAGATGCAATCTTTTATAGGTTAATGCATTAGCACAGAGAAAAACAATAAAATAATGATTCGTCATAGCAAAGATAACCCATTCGACTGGCTAACATGTTTTTTATCAATCATCGATACATAAAGAAAGTATATATGATTGCCTAAAGATAGTATGTATGATTAGCTTATCAGCTTCATCTCTCCCTGTCTAACAATAAAAAGATCAAATTACACTAACCTTTAGCTATTTCGCCACCTATTAATGCTGAGCTATACCCGTAGGGTATGATATCAACGGACGTCTCAGTTTTGGTTGCATAGGACAAAATGTATTGGTCATGTTATAAAAATACGTTGAATAGACTAAACTAAAGTGGAAATAGAGAGAAACATTGTAGCTACAAAATAATAATAATAATAATAATAATAACAACAACAATAACAATAAAGAGAGCCAAACTGAAATAAACATGTAGATCGTTATAAAGATAAGAAAAATACACAGAGGGTAGAACCAAAAAAGATAAGAAAAATTACAGAGTAACAAAATTACATAGTGCAATTGGGTAAAGGTTGGGAAGTTGGTCAAAATAAGCAACAAAACCACCATATAACTTTGTCTTAATATTTTTTTTCCCTAGGACATATTTGGATGAGCTTTTCATATTTCTCTATACTGCATGGCATACCTTGCTTCGGTTGCCAAGCTAGATACCAATTATGGTCTATGTTAGTAAAACGAATATTGAAATATTATCTGTCTACATTAGTAAAACGAACAAAGGACCATACCATGAATATTTATTTGAGAAATATAATAGCAAATATCCTTTCTATTTTTATTAGTAGTTTTCAAAATATTTTGGTAAACTAAAAATATGCACAACCATTGAAAAATTGCAAACACATCATTACTTAGGACTGTTTACCTTTTGCAGCATTTTCAACACTGGTCATGTGCACATGTGAGCGTTTGTCAAAAAATTGTGAATTTTAAACTAAGCATATTTTTTTTAATACTAAAATGAAGTAAAAATCATCTACAAAAATAGTGACGATGTGAAGCCTATGGTTTTAGTATATTACTCAAGATAAAACGGCGGTCATGATCATTTGGCCAACCTTGAATAAAATGTTTGATATTATCAGAGGTTTTATCTAATTTGGCATTGTTTATGCGAAGTAGAAATGATAAAGTATCTTGCAGTAGTAATTTAAGATGCCAACTATATCCTCATGATTTTTTATGAATTAATTCTCTAGATTATTAACTTACATGACTATAATGATTCGTCTTCAAGATTTTGTCTCTTATGCATATGTATAGTCAGTTGTTCATAGTTCATCGATTGTAAACCAATTATCATGTGTTCAAATCACAAACATTGACTATTTGATTTCAGTGGTTAAATCATGCTTTTATTTGCTGATATTATGTCCTGTGAACAATGAAGATACATATGTGATACATGAGACATGATTGTACATTAACTGACATAAAACAATTGAATCTTATTGTACGTGCAACAATATTTAAGAACACTAACGATAAACAACTTGAAAATTACAATTTTGTTTCATTCAGGTAAAGCTTAACAATACATATATTTAACATCCTCTTCTTTTTTAATAATTTTCATAGGAAAATACGTAATATGCTTTTGACTGATATAAACCAAAATTCCTTTTTACGTAAGAATGAGAAACTTAGGTTTGCTATTTATAACAAAAACACTACTCCCAAGTAATATCATGGATCTGAATAGTTACTTGACGCTCCAAATGAATCTCGACCACACCAAATAAAAAAGATAAAAGAAGGACATTGTGCAATTTTAAACTACAAAGCCAACTATAAGCAAGGTTAAAAAAGATTGCAACGTATTTCGGAATTGCAAATAAACTCATGAAATATTGCCAAAACTATGTTCTTGGAATAATTTTATATTTTTAATAAGAAAGTAACTTTTAGTCATAAGCACGAAAAATGCAATGTATTAAAAAAAATACATAAAATTCATGGAAGTAGATCATAAAAAATATGTACCAGTTCATTCTGCCAACCATAGTACATATGCCAATCCGAGAATTTCAGGTAAAAATTTTAAGTTGATATGGGCCTATCCTAAAATTTATAACCCACTGTGATTAATTTTTCCACTTGAGTTTACCTTCAAAAATTGTTATATCAGTGAAGCAAGAAAAAAAATGCAAATAGTTGTGCCAAAATTTTGAAAGATCGACCATAAAGTAATATAAGCTGTTCAATAATTCCTCCATCATTATATAATGTATAAATAGACATATAAATTTTAAATTGTTAGTTGTTCGAGTACTGTTTTCACTGCAAAAGATTAAGATTCATACTAAAAATAATATTTTGTTTGATTATTAATATTTGAAAGTAAGAGCTTGATTAAATAGAAGCAAACGTATTTACTAAAATAGCGGTTTTATCGCCTTATTATCACCATAAGCTCTACTATTAGACAGTAAGTTAAATATCAAAGCATCATAAGCGGAAAATAATAATTTATAAATTATACACGCAAAAAATGATAAATTAAAATGATTGGAAATAGACAGATAGAATCAACCACAACTTGCATATAAAACTGATCTACAATGTGCTAAAATAAATTCAGCATTAAATGTATGAATTTTCGGGATTAAAGTTAAGTTGTCATACAAAATTCGTACTTCAAAAACATGTTACATCTATTGTATTGGCTAACTATGATTTAAACTGCTAGCTTAAGATAACTGCACAATCAGTTTCAATGATCAACAAATTTCACAAAACTTGAACATTTAATTCAACATAGTTTTCAACTCTATTAGTTGGAGATTGAAATTTATGTACCCAACTAAACAATACCTAACAACCACCACATCTGACGTACTAACACTGTTAATTTGAAACAAAAATCAAAGAAGATGTAACCAGAGGTAAACCAATTGATCATAAATTTATGTTATGCCACACATCGAGCAAATTAAACCTTTATATCTGTATAGGACTACATGTCATAATTGGAAATGCATAAATTACTAACCTTAGGAAACCCTAGGTTGTGAATTTGCAGAATTTACGGTTGAACGATGGCTAAGGACCATGAATGCAGACATCTGTGATGTAGGAATAGTCGTACGAACAGTCGGAACATAAAGAAGGAGAGAAGGACGATCATCATTTTAGGGTTTCTTGGTTTACAGTTATGCAATTGGGAGGATCGGGGTAAATGAAGAAAAAGCGGATTTGAAGTAATGAAATAAGTCGAACGCGCCCGTGTGTAGTACGAATGATGTATTTCATGTACATGACACGTGTTGACATAAAAATTGTTTGGTTTCTTCTTTCCAATATAAGTAATAATTAAATTAATTAAATTAAGATTTATATATTTAGCAAAAATATCGGGAAAAATCCAATCAAATATAGATCTTGATGGTCTAAAGTTCCTTAAATAATGTATATGTAAAACAAGTAATTGATGTTTTATCATTTTGTTGTTGTTTTTAAATTCGTTTGAAAACTCATACGAATATAGATTACGTAAGTAAGGAACAAAAAGGAGATACTTCGCAATGCAAAGCTTTATGGTATTAATGTTATGATGTTAATTATAGAGTTCGCTTAACTTAGAATAATCTTTTTCCTGTATATACTTGTCAATATGTATATAACCAAGTATATTTAAATGCTTTGTTGCATTTAAAACTTGTTTTAAAAATCATGTACAGAGAGTGATACAAGATAACTAATAAGAATATTGGAACTAAAATATCATGTTTCTTCACATGAGAAGATTGTGACTTTAAATATAAAGGAGAAAAGTTTTAACAATTGCTTAAATTAAAGCATGCATATGTAGGAAAATTACATAAGTAAGAACATAGGATTTAAAACTTGGTTTGTGCATTTATGTATATAACTAAGATTGGTTTTGCATATGGCATATAAATATAAAAATAAACACATACATTAAAATAAGACTGAAGTGAAATGAAAAACTATAAGGGAAAACAAGGCTGCAACTTTATACAATATCAAAGTGGATGTGTAACAACCCGGAAAATCAGAACCAATTTAAATTTTTTATTTTGGCAATTTTGATGTATTTTTAATATTAAAAATGATTTATTTTAAATAGTAACGACTAAAAATTTATTTAAATCGAAGTTAGAACGAATAAATTTATTTTAAATATATAACGAGCCTGAAATGGTGTGGTAGTTTGAAAATTCGATTTCAAATTTCAAATGAATGTACAGGATTCAAAATAAATCGGATTTCAATAAAACCAAAAATATTTGAATCTGTTTGAAAATATCTTTCCAACAAATGTGAAAAATCAAGATTTCATAACTGAAATAAAAAGTTATGTCAAGTTGAAAATTCAGAATAGTCGCTATGGAATTTTATATAATATATAGCCCTTAAAAAATGCGATTTTGCAAATGACCACCATTTTCGACGAAACCATTTTGTTGAATCCGGAATGTCAAATTATTGTTATAATCCAATTTTCATAATTTTTGGAATTAATATGTGAGTGTGGCAAAAGGAAACGTGTTTGGTAATTTCAGTTTGAATTTAATCGACTGAAAAATGACCATTTTTCAGTCGGACTCCAAATTCGATGAAATTAGTTTTGTTAGGATCGCATCGTCAAAACATATCTAGATTTATTTTTCTGGAATTTTTGGAATCAGTATGTGGCTCCGGTAAATTAAAATGTACGTTGAAATCAATTTTGAACGTTATATTAATTTATATTTTAATTTTGATGAAACCTGACCAAAATAGTCGAATCGGCTTGCGGGACATATCCCATTGTGTCCAAAATGGGGGTATGTGCCTAGGGGCGATAGTTTTTAGGTTTGATTTGGATTTAGAATGAAAAAGTAACTTTTTGAAATTAAAAATTAAATTAATTATATATTGGTCAAACCCCCACTTTTCTGTTTCCCTCTCTCTTCCTTCATCATAAGAAAAAAAACGACGTTCCTCAGCCCCTCCCCCCTTCCGCGCTGCCGCTCCCTCCCTCTAGCGTCGTCGCACCACCCTCCACCACCTCCTCCTCCTTCTCTTCCTCCTCTCCTCCTCTTTCCCTCTTTGAATTTCAAATCCCTAATCCCCAAATCCTAAATCCACCCACCACCGCCACTACGGGCCCCATCCCGACCGCTGAACCACCCCTGCACCTGCACAACCCCCTATGCCGCCACCCAGCTCCGGCCGTGGGCCCCTCCTCCTCAATAAATCACATTTTTCACAAATTCCCGTTTTTTTAAATAACCCTCTGTCACTATTTTGCTAATAACTCTCAAACCATGCGTTTTTAGCCAAAACTGCATAGTATCAAAGTCGAAGATCTTGTTTTTCTCTTCGATTTGAGTTTATGGGACCCCTATTTTGGATTGCGGAGCTATCCGGAAAACACGTCCGAAGATCGTGGATATGCTGCTATTTTTCGTGATTTTCAGCGGATTGGTGCAGTTTTGGAGGAAAGTCCACTAGGAAAAAGTTGTCCGGAATGGTGCGTTTAGGCTAATGACAAAGTTCGGTGAGGATTGGAGGCCGTATGCAAATTCTAGAGCCAAAGAGGCAAATTCAAGTGCGGGGAACGACAAAAGTGAGCGCTTGTGACAAGAATTTTCTACATTAGAAGAATCGCAACGAATTGGTTTAGCTTCTGGGTGAGAACTTCTTCTTGCTCTAATTTTTTTTTACAGTTAAATATATATTAGGATGCAGACAGTGCTTAGAAGCACCAAACGCCTTTGATTGAAATCATGGTTGTTTGGTTGTATGTTTTGATTGATAAATTGGTTGAATTTGATTTAGGATGTAAATTGAATTAATTGGAATTGATATGTGTATGGCGCGAGTCAGTATTAGGCGAGGGATAAGGCTAGACCTTATTCCGGTTCTAGTATCGCGTCGTTATGCTGCCAAAATTTTCTAGAATATGTTAGAATAATAAAAATATCATTTTTATTGTATAAATGAACCATATAAAATGATCATATGTTGAATAAAATATTTTATCATTAAAAATATAAATTTTAACGTATAAATGAATAAAATAAATATTCATTTACAAATTAGACGATTTGTTTATGTGCACCTATATAACTGATATGGATTGGGACGATAAATTTTACACATCGCCCAACTGCACAAATAAAATCTATGTTTTTTGATTGAAATCCCACACGGGTATTGGGATGATATTTGACATACACTAATCCCAATTGACTAGTTGTATGTCAATCGATTGGTTGATAGATTGTGTAAACGTTAATTATTTGTATTTATGCAATGTAGAATACACTCTGGATGATGGATGATTGTCTATCATTGTTGTTATATACATGTGTTGTATGGAATCCATATAAATAATATTATATGGTAACTGATTATGCCTCATTCCAATTTGGAAAATAACGAATATTTTAAAACAATATTCAGTAAAAGATCAAATTATGATTTTGATGTCCGATTTGGGATAAACACGAACGTATTGAAAAATATGAAGCCGTAATGATTAGATTTGCGCCATTTTAACGCGAACGATATTTATATCGATTTTATTCATTTTTAAAATGAATATAAAAAAGGAAGTGATTTCAAAATCTAACATTTTAAAAATATTATCATTTATATATTAGTGATATGGAATAATCAAATTTGATTTAAAAATTGAATATGAAGTTGAAACCTTTTTTGAAACGAATTTAAAATGATTTATAAAATAAGTTTTAAAAGGAAATCGACAAGATATATATAATATATATATTAAATGTTCTGAATAGAACGCACCGTGCCGCGACCGTTCTAGAATTTCGACCCTTGACTTTGAATTGACGTTACGGGAGATCCGACCGTCGGATTCTCCTAAAACCAGAACCGTTGGGTTCGTACCGAAAATAACTTTTCAACGAATATAAGAGATTTGAAATATAACGGTTGGATTTGGAATTATGTCCAAATCAAATTTGTAAAAGGTTGATGTAAGTGCAGTTCATTAACCGTTTATGGAAATTGACTGAAAGTGCCTTAATAAAATTATTAAAAATATTAATAACTTATGTAAAATCATAATAAGTGATTTGGAACGAATTGGGATGAAAAATTCTATATTTGAAAAGATAAAAATATATTTTTATCAAAATGAACTAGCTATTAACTAGAAAAATAATACAACATTTTTAAATAAATAAATTGGATTTATAAAAGTTTTTAATAAAACTAAAAATTTCCAATATATTAATTGGAATGGATTTGAATCGAAATTATCTTTGGAATATTTCGATAATGGATTCCATGATTATACAGATATTGTGGAGGAGTTTGGAAGATATATATATATATCATTATTCCCAATACGATATTTGTTGATTTCAGAATTTGATATTGAATATAAGCCGGTATAATTTCTATTCAGAGTCTTGTATTTAATATTAAACTGAATTTTGGGTTTGTCGTGAACGGTGTCTTAAATAACACTGTTCTTGAACCCCATTGAGAAAAGAATAAATCTTTTAATTAAGATTTAGAGAAGTTTACCAATTAATTAATATTTAATTGGAATTGAATTAAGAATTGGATTTTTGGTTTATCGTGAACGGTGTTTTAAATAACACTCGTTCTTTAACCCTATTAACAGTGAAATGTGATTTGGAATTTATAAATCTTTTTATTAAGATTTAATGGAAATTTTCCAAAGTAAAGTTTTCCAATTTAATATATTAAATTGGAATTGAATGGAATTCGATTTGGTAATAATCGAAATGAGCTTCTATAGAGGAAGACTCTTAATATATATATGGAATTTAAAAGTCTTTTCTGTTATTCCATTTATATTATTAGTCAGATATGGAAATTGATATCGATATATATATATATATATATATATATATATTGATTTGTTTTCCGTGAAGATTCCATAATTAATAGAATGTGATTTTGGGTTTATCGTGAATCGTGTTTTAAAAGACATTGGTTTTTAACCCAGCTAAAGACAGGATTACATGTTGGACATTGATTCCTTTATATTGTATTCGTTGATCCCTATTAAATATATATCTGTTTGGTAGAGGAGAATTTATTCTTTTGCTTAACACTCTTCTCTAAGACGTACGAGCATAGATGTTGTATATAGGCAGAAATCAAGGGTACAGTGTAGATTGTCGATGAAGAATGTTTGATTTCCCAAAAATAAATAATCATTAATATTGATTTTTAGGAGTACTAAAACTAAGTGAAGTTTTAATGAATCTTTAATTAGATTGAAATGTGAATGTGATAAGTTGAATTATCAGATTTGGGAAATGATCGAGAATGGAGTATCACCAGTTTTGCTCCAAGCGATAGTTAAATCTTTAATTAGATTTGAACGTGAAATGATAATTAAATTTACCGATAATGTTGTTGTGTTAGATATGGAGTATTACCAGTTTTGCTCCATGGGATAAATAGGTTGGATTGGGAAATAAAACAAATGATTAATTTGGTAATTAAGGTGCGCTAATCCCAACTTGTTTGGATAAACCTTAATTTGGTTTGAATTGATATCCGAAGGGAGATTAAAGTATAAATTTAAAAGAATTTATCTTTGATAAAATTAATGAGAACCTTTCCCTAATGAAGTGAATATTTGAATAAAAGAATATTCTGGATTGGAATGAGGCATATGTTGTGTGTTTATATCACTTAATTATAATATACGTGGGTTATTCGGAAAGGCCGGGTTTATACCCATCATGAATAACTGATTCGATGATAAGTCGACAATGAAGACCGGAGGTCTTCACATCATTTGGATGATTACTGATGTCTTGAATGGGTGGTACACCCAATACAAGGTAGTAAGTGGTGATCGTCCAGACGTACTTAGAGATCGACCGAATATGCGAGGACCTCTCTCCTGTATTGGACATATGAGACGAAGAATATGGTGCCTCCAGTTTCGTTCAGACTCGGAACGAAGTTGTAAATGGATGTGTGTCTAAAATTGGATTCTATTCTGTGTTGATTGATTTCTATTAAATATATATCTGTTTGGCGGCAGATAATTTATTCTCTTGCATAACGCCCTTCTCTGAGACGTACGAGCTCAGAGGTTGTATATCGATAGACATCAGTTGCATGGCGTGAATTGCCAGTGTGGCATGCTGAGATGCAAAGGATCAAGGCTTCTATTGAAAAGCAAAGTCTTGTGGTTGATGATCAAAGCGCGGATTTAATATGGCATAGCTTTGTGTATAACATTAATTCGCGGGCCTCACACCTCGGTATGAGTCAAAAACGGGATAAGAGACAACAGGGAGTGCATGACGTTTCTTTCTATCTATGGATGGTGTCATGGTATGGAGCCCATACATTTATTTATTTTTACTTATATGGATGATGGGTAGCAAGGCACTTCAGATATATCGGTTACTACGGAGCCGATGAATATAGGCCCTATAGGACCGGGAAACGTGTGTTCAGGAATTGCCAATCCTCAAACGTAAGAGAGGACCGGCCCTGCAAAATCCAAGGGTTCTCTGCGGGGAATATTGAGGCATTTGCTAGAGTGTCTCGAAGCCAGCGAGGAGTACATCCTTTGACTCGACTCATGATGGAAATCCAATTTCCAATACGTGACATTTCGTTTTTGATTGTAGAGCCTAGTATGGCGATATGATATATGGTACCCATACCATCTATGATTGATACATTTATATTTGTAGTTTTTTTATACACTATGCACATATTATAGTATGAAATGATTTGTTTTAAACGTACCAAGCATATTTGGCCATTTTAAGGGAAAACCCTATCCTCCGGCTTGCGTTGCATTGTGTGGTGGGACCTGGGTCTTATAATGGCTTCATTTTTCCAGAAAGCGTTATGCTGTTTGTTTTGTGAACTGATATTCTTGGAGGAAACCCTTTCCATGTTATACGGTGTGGTCCCTTGATTTACTTTTAAAGTAAAAGATATAATAAATGTTTTTAGTTCTCACACAAGTCATATGACCGACCTGGAGTTTATTGTTTTAACCTAAACTCTGGGTGCCCCAATTTTCCACACGGGTAGCTAGTAGTTTTGGTTTTGTAGATATTTCTTTATACAGGATCTTGGTTTACAGCAGGAGCTATATTCGGAACGCTCTGTATCCGTGTATTTCTTTCAGTTGTATTTTGTATTACTTTTCCGCTACTATGTATTTAAATGTAATTTAAACCTCTGATATTTTTCTGATGTATATTATTTATTCATACTCTGTCATATTCTTGTCCTCTGATGGAATTGTTGTAATAAGCAATGAAAAGTTCTTCTGCTTGTGTTCTGATTTGACGTGTTCTCAACTCAATCCGGGCTTTCCCGTAAGGGCAATTTTGGGTTGTTTCATCGTGGTATCAGAGCTTTGGTTTACAGAGCTCGAGAACAAGACATATTAGAACCAAATGAAGGAATTCATCAGAGATTAGATTAATAATACCCAATGAGAATGACTCGTTAGAGATAGGATCAGTAGTATCCTAGAACGAGTGTGAAGAGTGTATTTTTAGAATAAAAATGAAAAAGAATTTTGTTTTGAAAATTAAAACCTTATTATACGTATTTGAATATTTATTTTAAATTGATTTGGACAATCGAGTATATAAAGATTTTGCATATACGCCTTGCAAACGTGTACACAAAGCCTCAAATATACTGGATAGATATAGAATCACACTCTAGTCGCCCGGAGATGATTCTGATGATCGGTTGACCATCATCAGCATTTATGTTCGAGTTTCGAAAGTGGGATATCTATATATTTCCAACTGACTAGTGTGAGAACCAAAATACAGTTAGAATATATTGTTGTGAATTGGCATCAAAGCCATGATTTTGAATATATATATATATATATATATGTATATATATATATATGTGTATATATATATATATATATATTTATCAAGATTATGAATTTGAAAATTTAATCAACTAATTGATTGCAGGTTGTGATGGATGATTATAAATTCCACTAATAAATCCAATACATGAATGAATGGTAAATTTAGCCAAATTGTATCAAATATTGAACTGAATTGAAATTTGATTGAAATTGCATACATGTACATATATGTGTGTGTGAACAGGTCACAGCAGAGAAGCTAAGCGGAGGAATAAATTTGTATGCCCGAAAAAAAGGTACATGTTTACTAATATATTGGGTTTGAATGATTTTATGAGCCGATTGGCTAGCTGCTTGGCTTTTTCTTTTTCTTTTTGGATGATGATGGACCTGCGTGGCCAGTTGCTGTTTTGAATGTCTCCCCGTATAAAGAAGGTTATGGCGAAATTTTTCGAAAATTTAGGGTATTAGCCAAACTTTTAAAAAATTAGAAATTCTTAGAAATTGAAAAGTTGAAGAATGAAAGCTAGAAGGAAAGTTGAGTTGATTAGTTAAACAACTTTCAGCTTCATTCCTTTTCGAGGACGAAAATATTTTAAGTGGAGGAGATTGTAACAACCTGGAAAATCAGAACCAATTTAAAATTTTTTATTTTGGCAATTTTAATGTATTTTGAATATTTAAAATAATTTATTTTAAATAATAACGATTAAAATTTATTCAAATCGAAGATAGAACGAATAATTTTACTTTAATTATATAACGAGCCTGAAATGGCGCGGTAGTTTGAAAATTCGATTTCAAATTTCAAATGAATGTACAGGATTCAAAATAAATCGGATTTCAGTAAAACCAGAAATATTTGAATCTGTTAGAAAATATCTTTCCAAGATTGTGAAAATCCAGATTTCATAATGGGAATAAAAAGTTATGTCCAGTTTAAAATTAAGAATAGTCGCTATGGAATTTTATATAATATATTGCCCTTAAAATTTGCGATTTTGCAAACGACCTCCGTTTTTGAAGAAACAGCTTTTGTTGAATCCGTAATGTTAAATTATTATTATATTCCAATTTTCATAATTTTTGGAATTAATATGTGAGTATGGCAAAAGAAAACGTGTTTGGCAATCTCAGTTTGAATTTAATCGACTGAAAGATGACCATTTTTCAAACGGTCTCCAAATTCGACGAAATTAGTTTTGTTAGGACCATGTCATCAAAACATAGCCAGATTTTTTTTTTTGGAATTTTCGGAGTCAGTATGTGGCCTCAGTAAATTAAAATGTATGTTGAAATCAATTTTGAACGTTATATTAATTTATATTTTAATTTTGATGAAAACTGATCGAAACAGTCGAATCGGCTTGTGGCACATATCCCATTGTGTCCAGAACGGGGGTATGTACCTAGGGATGATAGTCGTTGGGTTCGATTTGGACCTAGAATGAAAAAGTAACTTTTTGAAATTAAAAATTAAACTAATTATATATTGGCCAATCCCCCCATTTTTTCTCTTTCTTTCTCTCTTCCTTCATCGTGAGAAAAAAACCGACGTTCCTCAGTCCCTCCCCCTTCCACGCTGTCGGTCCCTGCCCCTAGCGCCGCCGCACCACCCCCACCACCTCCTCCTCTTCCTCCTCTCCTCTCTCTCCTCCTCTTTCCCTCTTTGAATTTCAAATCCCTAAGCCCCAAATCCTAAATCCACCCACCACCGCTACTACGGGCACCACCCTGACCGCTGAACCACCCCCTCCGCCTGCACAGCCCCCTACGCCGCGACCAGCCACCCATCTCTGACCATGGGCCCCTCCTCGTATAAAAATACATTTTTCACAAATTCCCGTTTTTGCAAATAACCCTCTGTCACTATTTTTCCAATAACTCTCAAACAGTGCGTTTCTTGCCAAAACTCCATAGTACCAAAGTTGAAGATATCTTTTTTCTCTTCGATTTGAGTATATGGAAGTCCTATTTTGGATTGTAGAGCAACTCGGAAAACGCGTCCGAAGATCGCGGATCTACTGTTGTTTTTCGTGATTTTCGGCGAATTAGTGCAATTTTGGAAGAAAGTCCACAAGGCAAAAGTTTTCTGGAATGGCGCGTTTAGGCTACTGATAAAGTTTGGTGAGGATTGGAGGCCGTATGCAAATTCTAGAGCCAAAGAGGCGAATTCAAGTGCGGAGAATGATAAAAGCGAGCGCGGCGACAAGAATTTTCTACATTAAAAGAATCACGACGAATTGGTTTAGCTTCTAGGTGAGAACTTATTCTCACTCTAATTTTGTTTACAGTTAAATATATACTAGGATGCAAACGGTGCTTAGAAGCACCCGACACCTTTGATTGAAACCATGGTTATTTGTTTTGATTGACAAATTGGTTGAATTTTATTTGGGATGTAAATTGAATTGAATGGAATTGGTATGTGTATGGGCGAGCCAGTATTAGGCGAAAGATAACGCTAGACCTTATACCGGTTCTAGTACCGCGTCGTTATGCTGCAAAAAAATTCTAGAATATGTTAGAACAATAAAAGTATCGTTTTTATTGTATAAATGAACCATATAAAATAATCATGTATTGAACAAAATATTTTATCTTTAAAAATATAATTTTTAAAGTAGAATAAAATAAATATTCATTTACAAATCAGACGATTTGTTTACGTACACCCATTTAACTGATATGGGACAATAAATTTTACACATCGCCCAACTGCACAAATAAAATCTGTGTTTGTTGATTGAAATCCCACACGGGTATTGGGATGGTATTTGACATACATTAATCCCAATTGACTAGTTGTATGTCAATCGATTGGTTGACAGACTGTGTAAGGGTTAACTATTTATATTCAATGTTTATGCAATGTAGAATGCACTCTGAATGATTGTTTATTATTGTTGTTATATACATGTGTTGTATGGATCCATATAAATAATATTATATGGTAATTGATTGGGTCTCAATCCAATTTGGAAAGTAATGAATATTTTAAAATAATATTCAGTAAAAGATCAAATTATGATTTTGATGTCCGATTTTGGATGGACACGAACGTATTGAAAAATATGAAGCCGTGTTGATTAGATTTGCTCCATTTTAATGCGAATGATATTTATATCGATTTTATTCATTTTTAAAATGAATATCTAAAAGGAAGTGATTTCAAAATCTAACGTTTTGAAAATATTATCATTAATATTAATGATATGGAACATTCAATTTTGATTTAAAAATTGAATATGAAGTTGAAACCGTTTTTGAAACGAATTTAAAATGATTTATAAAATACGTTTTAAAGGGAAATCGTTGAAATATATATAATATAAATATTAAATGGCCTGAATAGAACCTGCCGCGACCGTTGGCGAATTTCGACCATTGACTTCGTATTGATGTTACGGCAGATCCAACAGTCGGATTCTCCTAAAACCAGAACCGTTGGGTGCGTATCGAAAAGATCTTTCCAAAAAATATAAGAGATTTGAAATCTAATGGTTGGATGTGGAATTATATCCAAATCAAATTTGAAAAAGGTTGTTGATAGTGCAGTTCGATGATCGTTTATGGAAATCGACTGAAAGGGGCTAAATAAATTTATTAAAAACATTAATAATTTGTGTAAAATCATAATAAGTGATTTGGAATGAATTGGGATGAAAAATTCCATATTTGAAAAGATAAAAATATATTTTTATCGAAATGAACTAGTTATTAACTAGAAAGATAATCCAACATTTTTAAATAAATAAATTGGATTTACAAAGGGTTTTAATAAAGCCAGAAATTTCCAATATGTGAGTTGGAATGAATTTGAATCGAAATTATCTTCGAAATATTTCGATATTGGATTCCGTGATTATACGGATATTGTGGAGGAATTTGGAAGATATATATATATATATATTGTTATTCCCAATACGATATTTGTTGATTTCAAAATTTGATATTGAATATAAGCCGATATAATTTCGATTCAGAGCCTTGAATTTAATATTAAATTGGATTTTGGGTTTGTTGTGAATGATGTCTTAAATAACACTGTTCCTAAACCCCGTTGAGAAAAGAATAAATCTTTTAGTTAAGATTTAGAGAAGTTTACCAGTTAATTAATATTTAACTAGAATTGAATTAAGAATTAGATTTTTGGGTTTATCGTGAACGGCGTTTTAAATAACACTTGTTCTTTAACTCGATTAACAGAGAAATGAGATTTGGAATTTATAAATCTTTTTATTAATATTTAATGGAAATTTCCAAAGTAAAGTTTTCCAATTTAATATAGTGAATTGGATTTGAACGCAATTCGATTTGGTAATAATCGAAATGAGCTTCTGTGGAACAAGACAGTTAATATATATGAAATTTAAAAGGATTTGTCGTTATTCAATTTATATTATTAGTCGGATACGGAAATTGATATATATATATATATATATATATATATATATATTGATCTGTTTTCCGTGAAGATTTCATAATTAATGGAAAGTGATTTTGGGTTTATCACGAATCGTGTTTTAAAAGACAGTGGTTCTTTAACCCATCTAAAGACAGGATTATCGGACATTGATTCCTTTATACCTTATTCGTTGATCTCTATTGAATATATATCTGTTTGGTGGCAGAGAATTTATTCTCTTGCTTAACACCCTTCTCTAAGACATATGAGCTTAGAGGTTATATATAGGTAGAAATCAATGGTACAGTGTAGATTGTCGATGCGGCATGTTTGATTTCCCAAAGTTAAATAACTAATAATATTGATTTTTGGGAGGATTAAATCTAAGTGAAATTTTAATGAATCTTTAATTAAACTAAAATGTGATAAGTTAAATTATCAGATTTGGGAAATGATCGAAAAATAGAGTATCACCAGTTTTGCTTCAAGCGATAGTTAAATCTTTAATTAGATTTGAAGGTGAAATGGTAATTATCTTTACCGATAACACCATGGTATTAGATATGAAGTGTTACCAGTTTTGCTCCATTAGGTTGGGATTGGGAAATAAAACAAATGATTACTTCGGTAATGTGCGCTAATCTCGACTAGTTTGGATAAACTTAATTTAGTTTGAATTGATATCCAAAGGAAGATTAAAGAATAAATTTAAAAGAATTTATCTTTGATAAAATTAATGGGAACATTTCCCTAATGATGTGAATATTTGAATAAAAGAATATTCTGGATTGGAATGAGGCATATGTTGTGTGTTTATATCACTTGATTATAATATACGTGAGTTATTCGGAAAGGCCGGGTTTATACCCATTCTGAAAAACTGATTCGACGATAAGTCGACGATAAAGACGGTGGTTGAAGACCGGAGGTCTTCACATCGTTTCGATGATTACTGATGTCTTGATTGGGCGGTATACCCAAGACAAGGTAATAAGTGGTGATCGTCCAGACGTACTTGGAGATCGACCGGATATGCGAGGACCTCTCTCCTGTATTAGACATATGGGACAAGGAATAAGATGCCTCCGGTTTCGTTCGGACCCAGAACGAACTTGTAAATGGATGTGAGTCTGACATTGGATTTTATTCTGTGTTGATTGATTTCTGTTAATTATATATCTGTTTGGCGGCGGAGAATTTATTCTCTTGCTTAACACCCTTCTCTGAGACGTACGAGCCCAGAGGTTATATATCGATAGACATTAGTTGCATGGCATGAATAGCCAGTGTGGCATGCTGAGATGCAAAGGATCAAGGCTTCTATTGAAAAGCAGAGTCTTGTGGTTGATGATCAATGCATGACTTTAATATAGCATAGCTTTGTGTACAGCGTTAATTCGCAGGCCTCACACCTCGGTATGAGTCAAAAACGGGATAAGGGACAACATGTGTGACGATCTCAAAACCCTGTACGACGGTGTTAAGGATAATCATTGGAATATAACACATTAATCATCATTAGCAGAGTACAGATAATAGTATAAGCAGCAAATAGAATAAATTACATAAATATGACAGCGGAATCATAATATGTCACAACATCAGAGAGCACAGTGTAGGATACTGTAACACCCCACCTCCGCTAGGGTCACTCACAAAGGGAATGCACTAGCTTTGGTGGAGCATTATCTTGGTAAACATACACAGAAATATTACAAGACAGAACATATAAAACAGCGGAAGAAGAACCAAATTTCATTGCTTTAAAATCTAGAAAGGTCTAAAGCCTTTTACATCAAAATGCTACTAAATCCATTACATCAAAATCTGTCTTGCTCAAAAACAAAGAAACATGAAAATAAATTGTAGTATTCCCCAATAAAGCAGCAAAGCAAGCCATATCCAAGAGAA
Organism: Allium sativum; assembly: GCA_030737875.1. Lineage (NCBI taxonomy): Eukaryota > Viridiplantae > Streptophyta > Magnoliopsida > Asparagales > Amaryllidaceae > Allium > Allium sativum. The sequence goes on along the minus strand of CM060913.1, from coordinate 129,289,951 downwards.
ATCCAAGAAGTACATGAAAGAGCCTTGGAGCTTGGTAAGATCCGAACTAAGCTGTATTCCCACCCTGCAAACCTGGGAGGGAAACGAAAGAAAAAGAGGCGAAACAAACTGGGTCAGTCATAAAGACTGAGTAAGTCCTAGTGGCTTTCAGCATAAAAACAGATGAAGATAATATGGCATGAATAAACTGAAAGTAAACATAAGCATGATGACAAGGTAAGCTACAAGCACGATGAATCAAGTGTAACGTTGCAAGGTTTCTATTAAGTATAACATCGCAAGATTTCTAAGCTTCACCATTCCACTATTTTCTTTGATTTCCTATATTCTCTGCACCAACTGTACTAGTACCCCAACCCGTATCATCCTTTCCATGTATATGTACAGTCCCTTGCCGTATATCGTACGGGTTTCATCACGTATTTCTATACTACTTCAACGTAGTGCCACCATTCTTGAAATCGTTTGGACCGCCACCCTTGTTCAGGCTAGGTTTCCTTATCATGAGCTATCGTGTGTTCAACTAGGATTTATGCCACCTAGGACCACTAGGGATTATGCTACCTATTGAACGTTTTCTAGATTCGATTAGGGTTTATACCACCTAGGACCACTAGGGATTATGCTACCTAACGAACAACACCCTTTTTCCACGTAACGATCTATTAATCGATCGGCTCCCTACAAGTCCTAGCTCGTTCATGTGTCTGTGTCATACGGCCCAACCACGAAATGTAGTCACCTGTGCTAGGTCCACTATAGGGTGTATCAAGCCCTATGGTACCAACTACCGACACGAATCAAGCATGCACAGTGTAAACCTACTGGTGCCCAATGCCTGCTTTTTCAACTCCGGACAACGTGCACGACCATAGTCCGCCTGAACCTACAATGGCGCACCAACTCAGCCGTCGTTCTGGTCGCTTACAATCAGCCCAGTAATCGTGCCCCACCCTGCCTAGTTCCAGGGTACCGTGACACATCTAGTGGGTTACTGCTGAAAAGGACCGCGCAACTAGGGTTTCCGTCTAGTAGGTTAAGTGTTGTCATTTAAATTCGAGACTTAACCCCATCAGTCTAGCATATCAAGTTGGTTAAGTGTTGTCATTCAAGTTCGTGACTTAACCCGCCTACGTGTCATGTCAAATTAGCTAAGTGTTGTCGATCAAGTTCGTGACTTAGTCCTAGGAATCATTTGTCAAGTTGGTTAAGTATATTCAATCGGTTCATGACTTAACCCTATCAAATCATCGTGTCCAATTGGTTAAGTATATTCAAGCGATTCATGACTTAACCCAATCAAATCATCGTGTCAAATTGGTTAAGTGTCATTAGTCTAGTCATATTACTTAACCCACCCATTGGTCTGATTAACTATTATGTTGGTTAAGCCTAATTTGTAAGTTTTACATGTTCTTAACTCATACCGGTTAAGTCCACATTTACATGTCAAATTTCCATGTCATCCCACCTAACCCTCTAACCATACCCACGTCTTATTATGGTTAGTATTCCTTAATTCATTCATTATGACGAATGAATCAAGACCTCTCACATTAGACCGTGCATTTTGTGGCCACTGGATTTGCCGGGCGATTCCGGGCAGATTTACACCACAAACTGGGTCTAACCTCGTGTCATAAACCGTTACGCCTACAATTTGGCCTTCGACCTCTCACATTAGACTAACACTTTGTGGCTACTGGATTTGCCGGGCGGTTCCGGGCAGATTTACACCACAAACTGAGTCTAACCTCGTGTCAAAGGTTCATTAATGGTCGTATTCCACCCAAAACCTCAATATTAGTTCATGTGTTTAACATATAGAAATGTTCATGTTCCAACCACGTTCATATTTCCAGTTATATATCAATTATCATGTTCATAATTCACGTTTTTGCCCCCAAAACATATTCCCAAATTATTATCATAATTCACTATAAGGTTATGCCAAGTTATAGCCTTTTATTTACAATACATGCCAACAACCCAAAACCTAACTTAGGCGCGTTCATATTAAACCTCTACCAAGTCATAAATTTTCACATATGTTCCAACTCAAAATTTAACGTACGCCCAAGTTCTAGATTACATGTAAATTTTACATATGCCCAATTCATACCAAATTTACATATGTTCAATTTATGTCGTTTTACATGTATGCAAATTTTATGTCATTTTACCATATCAAGTTCTAGCCAAAATTACATGTACCAAGTTTCATACCTAATAAACCCAAATCATGATTCATGATGTACTTATCCCAAACTATAGTCTTTTTATTATAGTACATGTCAGTTGCCCAAGTTCATAATACATGTTTATGCCAACTATCAAGTTTACGATTGCTTTGATGTTCAAATTCCCAATTCTACATATGCCTAATTAACATAAGCCCAATCTTTTGATTTAATTTACATAGTCCCAAACTCGTGATTTAATTTACATGCTAATTCATGTATGCCCAAACTTGCAATTTCAATCATATTGACAATACCCAAATATCCAATTTCATGTTATGCCATCAATTCCACCACACACATATATCCAAATAGGTAATCTCCCAATATTTCCCCGTATACAGATCGCACGTATATCGTAGTTTAGGCCTAGGTCCGAAATTGACCAAGGTTCATCAAAAGAAAATAAATAGGGGAAGGTAGAATTTGTATAACAATAAGTACAGAGAGAAAACTGGCATAAGAACATCGTCTCAGGCATAAAAGATAGATCTTGATAATAATATCAACATGAATCAAGAAAAACCGATTTACAACAAGCTGAATAGATCATAGACTTGACATGAAAATGAGAATTAGAAAAGTCCCAAAACTCAAGATTCAAGAAGCAATAGATCTGAATCAATAAACATACTTAAATCCAATTCCACTTTATTCCATGGCCATATTATAATTAAATGTTTAAATCTAAAAAACAACTAGAACTTACAGAGCATGGCTAATGAATTAAGAACTGAATTTGTTGTAAAAATGTCGCAGCGTTGTTAATTTATTGTCTTGAATTATTGTAGAAGCCTTGTTCTTCGAATTGATTTGAGTTTGAATGCTTGTACTTTGATTTGGAGACGGCAGCCATGGTTCAAGAGGTATTTTCGCAACATAATGGTGTAAGAATGATTTGATATGAATTAGGTTAGGTCTAAGGGTATTTTTATAGGTGTAGCAACTAGTTTAGGCCCTTAGATTAACCGTAGAATCAATCCGGACCATCAAAACACGTCTCAGGCTTCAAAAATGAGTTCTGGGTCAAAACAGGTCGACTAGGTCGACTTGTAAGGGGGGAGGTCGGCACTATGGTCGACCTGGGGGGTAGGTTGACCCTATGGTCGAACCTAAGGTCGACCTGGGGGGGGGGGAGGGTAGGTCGACCCCCTGGTCTAGTGCTGCCTGAAAACTGCTGAAACTTGTACAGGCCATAACTTCTTCATCCCGACTCCGATTTTCGAAATCTCGGACTCTATTTCATGTAAAATTTCGAGACGAACGCAATGGCGTAACCCGTTTCCCCGGATTCTGAATTTAAAACTTAATTCTGCCTTGATTTCTTGTTTTAACATGTTATAAAAATACGGGTTGTTACATTCTCCCCTCCTTAAAGGATGTCGTCCCCGAAATCTTCAAGTTAAGAAGAATGTGTCCTACCATCCAATCATCCATCTAACCAATCATATTGTCCTTAAGAGATTTCTAATGCTGTATGAACATATGCAGAAAGTGTGTGTATATGTTCCTTATCTAATGCAAATGATCAGGCCTGATTGATCTTCTTAATGCAAAATATGTTTAGTGCCATGAATCCAACATGTATGCAAAATAGTCCTAGTCACATAAACACTATATGTGTGCACTAACATTCATCCATATGCAACATTCACATGATAACACATTCAATTTCATCCATAAACAAGTATAAACACTCATGCATATGCAATATGAAAATGTGTCTGAGCCGATCTAGTGCCTAATGTGTGTTATGCAACCACGAGCAACCACTTACGACCACTTGCAACCACTTGCAACCATCAATCATAACATGTCTCAAACACATGTTTCACCCAATTGTTCCTACCTAAAGATATAGCCGAATGATAGAAGTAAGTAAAAACTTTGTGCCCATTAGGCAATGTCAAAGCTGGAAATCTACGTCACATATATACTGAATAGGAGAAGAACTCCCTAAGCACCAACCCATATCCTATAAATCCAAAAAGTTTAGTCAACCCAACGGACACCCTCAATCCCCAACATGTATTACTAACAGATAAGCCATACTCCCTATGGGGTTTGCAACAGAAATAGGATTGAGAATAGGACCGAGAGGTTATACTTAAAAGATAGCATGCAAGTAAGCTCTACAGGAAAAGAGGAATCAAGGATATACTCTTAAAAAGAGATATGATTCGCGTATCTAGTCTTCAATCTTCTAAGTCGTATTTCCTTGAGCTTAACTCCATTGTGCTTTGACCGTCTTTAACTTCACAATTTCGTAGTTCCTTAATTCTTGTTCCCAGAATATGAGTTGGAACTCATTCCACTGTCGCCTCTCATTCCACTTTCGCTTATTCTCTTTCTAGTATACCCGATTCAAACATAACTGCGTACTCATGGTTTCATGCAAGCTCTCCAAAATTCACTAGTGAATCTTGGATCTCATTCACTTACTAGAAGGTAATCCACATAAATGAATTATCTCTTGAAAATAAAGAAATGCCAACCATGTTGCCAAGTGTACTTACTAAGGTGATTTTCTATAACTCGTGCATAAGCGAAATAAACCATCTGCATTAGTGGCGAACACTACTCGAGCGGATCGATAAATTTATCAAGAGATTCTAGGTAACTAAACATGGCAGAACCCTAAGGGTTACACTAGACTTCGAGGGCATTACCAAGGCAAGTCAAGCGTCTAACTACCCTCTTTTCTTACTCCAGAATGGTACCATTTCTGGACAACCATTCCATCCCTAGAATCAACCCATAGCCCAAAAACATAAGCTTTACTTATAAACTCAACACTTAGCATAGACATTCTCAAATCCAAACAAGTCATGAATAAGTGAGCCGATTCCCCAACAGGATTTGAGACAAAAATGGGATCCTCTACTACGCTAGTACTAAGGTGCACAGACTCAACTATCGAGGCAGAATTAAAAGGATGCGATGTATAAAAACAAAGTTCCCACGGTATGATAGAAAAGAGAAGCTAAACTTTTAACAGAAACGTTACCACCTCTCTTAGGTATGCTAGTAGTGAGAGCATACAATTGCCCTCTCGACGATCTTGTTCTTTGCCCTTGTCCTTGTCCTATGATACTTAACTACATGTCCCTTTTTACCATACCAACGATGTTCTTTCTTATCATGGGGTTTATTATTCTTTTGCTTTGACCTCTTCCCTTTCACCTTTTCCTCCTTCGTGGATTACGCCTTATCAACAAGTTTCTCATCCTTGGGCTTGTGTTCTTTATCCTCGTTGTTACTATTCTTGTATAGCTTGTTGACAAGTTTCTCGAAAGCTACTTACATCGCACGACAACCCTACAAAGCTTGAGATAAGATTAGTCGCAATTAAAACTACTGCGGCTACAGATGGAGGTTGGACACTACTTTGCCCTCCGACATGTGTCGCATGCCTACAAACTATGGTGAAAAAGAAAGAGAGAAGAGACTCAAGGAGAGAATTAAAAGATAGTGCATATGGCTTTGGGGAATATGCCTTTCATAAAACGAAACTTTTCTTGAAAAATGCTTCTTTGTAAATGGTTTTGAAAATAATTTCGAAAGGTTTTATAAACTTTTGCCCAGTCTGGTAACCTTCTGCTCTGATACCAAATGTAACACCCCACCTCCGCTAGGGTCACTCACAAAGGGTATGCACTAGCTTTGGTGGAGCATTATCTAGGTAAACAAACACAGAAATATTACAAGACAGAACATATAAAACAGCGGAAGAAGAACCAAATTTCATTGCTTTAAAATCTAGAAAGGTCTAAAGCCTTTTACATCAAAATGCTACTAAATCCATTACATCGAAATCTGTCTTTCTCAAAAACAAAGAAGCATGAAAATAAATTGTAGTATTCCCCAATAAAGCAGCAAAGCAAGCCATAGCCAAGAGAAATCCAAGCAGTACATGAAAGAGCCTTGGAGCTTGGTAAGATCCAAACTAAGCTGTATTCCCACCCTACGAACCTGGGGGGGAAACGAAAGAAAAAGAGGCGAAACAAACTGGGTCAGTCATAAAGATTGAGTAAGTCCTAGTGGCTTTCAGCATAAAAACAGGTGAAGATAATATGGCATGAACAAACTGAAAGTAAACATAAGCATGATGACAAGGTATGCTACAGGCACGATTAATCAAGTATAACATTGCAAGGTTTCTATTAAGTATAACATCGCAAGATTTCTAAGCTTCGCCATTCCACTATTTTCTTTGATTTCCAATATTCTCTGCACCAACTGTACTATTACCCCAACCCGTATCATCCTTTCCATGTATATGTACAGTCCCTTGTCGTATATCGTACGGGTTTCATCACGTATTTCCGTACTACTTCAACGTAGTGCCACCATTCTTGAAATCGTTTGGGCCGCCACCCTTGTTCTGGCTAGGTTTCCTTATCATGAGCTATCGGTGTTCAACTAGGATTTATGCCACCTAGGACCACTAGGGATTATGTTACCTATTGAACGTTTTCTAGATTCGATAAGGGTTTATGCCACCTAGGGCCACTAGGGATTATGCTACCTAACGAACAACACCCTTTTTCCACGTAACGATCTATTAATCGATCGGCTCCCTACGAGTCCTAGCTCGTTCACGTGTCTGTGTCATACGGCCCAATCACGAAATGTAGTCACACGTGCTAGGTCCACCATAGGGTGTATCAAGCCCTAGGGTGCCAACCACTGACACGAATAAAGCACGCATAGTGTAAACCTACTGGTGCCCAATGCCTGCTTTTTCAACTCCGGACTACGTGCACGACCATAGTCCGCCTGAACCAACAATGGTGCACCAACTCAGCCGTCGTTCTGGTCGCTTACAATCAGCCCAGTAATCATGCCCCACCCTGCCTAGTTCCAGGGAACCGTGATACATCTAGTGGGTTACTGCTGAAAAGGACCGCGCAACTAGGGTTTCCGTCCAGTAGGTTAAGTGTTGTCATTTAAATTCGAGACTTAACCCCATCAGTCTAGCATATCAAGTTGGTTAAGTGTTGTCATTCAAGTTCGTGACTTAACCCACCTACGTGTCATGTCAAATTGGCTAAGTGTTGTCGTTCAAGTTCGTGACTTAGCCCTACGAATCATCTGTCAAGTTGGTTAAGTATATTCAATCGGTTCATGACTTAACCCTATCAAATCATCGTGTCCAATTGCTTAAGTGTATTCAAGCGATTCATTACTTAACCCTATCAAATCATCGTGTCAAATTGGTTAAGTGTCATTAGTCTAGTAATATTACTTAACCCACCCATTGGTCTGATTAACTATTATGTTGGTTAAGCCTACATTTGTAAGTTTTACGTATTCTTAACTCATACCGGTTAGGTCCATATTTACATGTCAAATTTCCATGTCATCCCACCTAACCCTTAAACCATACCCACGTCTTATTATGGTTAGTATTCCTTAATTCATTCATTATGACGAATGAATCAAGACCTCTCACATTAGACCGTGCATTTTGTGGCCACTGGATTTGCCGGGCGGTTCTGGGCAGATTTACACCACAAACTGGGTATAATCTCGTGTCATAAACCGTTATGCCTACAATTTGGCCTTCGACCTCTCACATTAGACTGACACTTTGTGGCTACTGGATTTGCCGGGCAGTTTCGGGCAGATTTACACCACAAACTGAGTCTAACCTCGTGTCAAAGGTTCATTAATGGTTGTATTCCACCCAAAACCCCAATATTAGTTCATGTGTTTAACATATAGAATGTTCATGTTCCAACCACGTTCATATTTCCGGTTATATATTAATTATCATGTTTATAATTCACGTTTTTGCCCCAAAACGTATTCCCAAATTATTATCATAATTCACTATAAGGTTATGCCAAGTTATAACCTTTTATTTACAACACATGCCAACTACCCAAAACCCAACTTAGGCGCATTCATATTAAACCTCTACCAAGTCATAAATTTTCACATATGTTCCAACTCATAATTTAACATACGCCCAAGTTCTGGATTACATGTAAATTTAAAATATGCCCAATTCGTACCAAATTTACATATGTTTAATTTATGTCGTTTTACATGTATGCAAATTTTATACCATTTTACCATATCAAGTTGTAGCCAAAATTACATGTATCAAGTTTCATACCCAATAAACCCAAATCATGATTCATGATGTAGTTTTCCCAAACTATAATCTTTTTATTACAGTATATGCTAGTTGCCCAAGTTCATAATACATGTTTATGCCAACTATCAAGTTTACGATTGCTTTCATGTTCAAATTCCCAATTCTACATATGCCTAATTAACATAAGCCCAATCTTTTGATTTAATTTACATAGTCCCAAACTCGTGATTTAATTTACATGCTAATTCATGTATGCCCAAACTTGCAATTTCAATCATATTGACAATACCCAAATATCCAATTTCATGTTATGCCATCAATTCCACCACACACATATATCCAAATAGGTAATCTCCCAATATTTCCCCGTATACAAATCGCACGTATATCGTAGTTTAGGCCTAGGTCCGAAATTGACCAAGGTTCATCAAAAGAAAATAAATAGGGGAAGGTAGAATTTGTATAACAATAAGTACAGAGAGAAAACTGGCATAAGAACATCGTCTCAGGCATAAAAGATAGATCTTGATAATAATATCAACATGAATCAAGAAAAACCGATTTACAACAAGCTGAATAGATCATAGACTTGACATGAAAATGAGAATTAGAAAAGTCCCAAAACTCAAGATTCAAGAAGCAATAGATCTGAATCAATAAACATACTTAAATCCAATTCCACTTTATTCCATGGCCATATTATAATTAAATGTTTAAATCTAAAAACAACTAGAACTTACAGAGCATGGCTAATGAATTAAGAACTGAATTTGTTGTAAAAATGTCGCAGCGTTGTTAATTTATTGTCTTGAATCATTGTAGAAGCCTTGTTCTTCGAATTGATTTGAGTTTGAATGCTTGTACTTTGATTTGGAGACGGCGGCCATGGTTCAAGAGGTATTTTAGCAGCATAATGGTGTAAGAATGATTTGATATGAATTAGGTTAGGTCTAAGGGTATTTTTATAGGTGTAGCAACTAGTTTAGGCCCTTAGATTAACCGTAGAATCAATCCGGACCATCAAAACACGTCTCAGGCTTCAAAAATGAGTTCTGGGTCAAAACAGGCCGACCAGGTCGACCTGTAAGGGGGGGAGGTCGACACTATGGTCGACCTGGGGGGTAGGTCGACCCTATGGTCGACCCTAAGGTCGACCTAGGGGGGTAGGGTAGGTCGACCCTACGGTCGACCCCTTGGTCCAGTGCTGCCTGAAAACTGCTGAAACTTGTACAGGCCATAACTTCTTCATCCGGACTCCGATTATCGAAAACTCGGACTCTATTTCATGTAAAATTTCGAGATGAACGCAATGGTGTAACCCATTTCCCCTGATTCTGAATTTAAAATTTAATTCTGCCTTGATTTCTTGTTTTAACATGTTATAAGAATACGGGTTGTTACAGATACAACTTAGTGCATGAAAGTAAGTGATCAGTCTACATCGCCATAAGCGGTACATATACATAAGAGAGTACATAAAAAGAAATATCAGTCTACATTGCCATGAGCGGAATCATATACATAGATAATAATGGCGGAATATCAATAGCCAAAACACTGGGAAGTCAAGCCTCGCCATACAAGCCAAAAGATGCACTCCATGCTATAGTGCAAAAGCCAAAATATGTCCTGCTACCTATCACTAGGCTGCCCGTGTGAAGATAAGGGCACCTAAGTTTGCAAGGTGAAACAAACTACGATTCAGTCATGGGACTGGTATGAGAAATCTACTTAACTAATTAAACAACAATAATAAGGCAAATCATAGGACCACGCCACTTTCGCGGAATGGGTTTTGTCAGTGATTGCCAATGCATGAAATAAAGTAAATTATTAAATCATCGCAATGCTTTTTATAAAAATGAAGCCATTATAAGACTCAGGTCCCATCATACAATGCAACGCAAGCTGGAGGATAGAGTTTTACCTTATAATGGCCAAGAAATACTTGATACGTATAAAACAAAAGTGTTTGATATTATTACTAGTGCATATATGTTTCAAAAGCAAATTCAATCATAAATATCAATCCTAGGCGGCATGGGTACCATATATCATATCGCTATATGTAAGTTACAATCAAATCCGTAATCTCGTGTTGGAAATTGGATTCCATCATGAGTCGAGGCAAGGGGCAAGCTCCTCTCTGTTCGAGACACTCTAGCAAATGTCAAAGGATCACACACAACAATCCTTGGAATCGGGTGGGCTGGTCCTCTCTTACATTTGAGGGTTAGCAATACCTAAACACACGTTTCTCGGTCCTTACAGACCTATAATCGAGGCGCCTCGCAATCCAACAACCACACAGGTGAAAATAATATCAATGTCAGGGCTGGTAAGTCACTGACACCACCGTAGCTAGAAAGAAACGTCGTGTTCTCCCAACGGCCCTTATCCCGTTTTTGACTCATACCGAGGTGTGAGGCTCGCGAATCAACGCTATACACAAAATCTATGTCACGCAGGTCGTGCTTTGATCATCAACCACAAGACTTTTCTTTTCAATAGAAGCCTTGATCATCTGCCACTTAGGCATGCCACACAGGCAATGCACTCCATGCGACTGATTTCTATCGATATATAACCTCTGAGCTCGTACGTCTCAGAGAAGTGCGTTAATAAAGATAATAAATTCTCTACCGCCAAACAGATATATATTAAATAGAGATCAATCAGCACAGAACAAAATTCAATGTCAGACACACAGTCCATTTACAAGCTCGTTCTGGGTCTGGACGAAATTGGAGGCACCATATTGCTCGCATATCCGTACAATCAACAAATACATCCGGATGGCTACCACTTCAGCCCCCTCAAGGTAGCTACTCCAATCATGAGCATCAGTAGCACCGACCCATCCGATGTGAAGATCGTCGGTCTTGAACCATCTTCATATCTTGGACTTCTAATCGTCGATCAATTATTTGAAATGAGAATTAACTCGGCCTTTTCAAATAATTCACGTATATTTAGAATTCAAATCATTTCTGTCCATGGTCAAATTATTCGACATCCACAATTCAGTTAATTAGTATAATTTTTCATGTTAAACACATTCAACCATCAAATATCAAGCAAACCAAGTATAATCGGGTTATTTCCATTCCATATCATCTATAATATCTTATAACGATATATCGCCATTTCTATTTATTTAAAAATGGCCTTATTTAATTAAACAATGTTTTAGGTCGTGTCGCGGCACTGGCGCTATTTTTTTCAAATTTGTTTTACACTATCTAAAAATCTATCAGTTGGATCTTAATAAAGTTTATATCGTTGGAAAGATCTCTTAAAAGCGAACCTAACGGTTCCAGTTTTGTCAAAATCCGATGGTCGGATCTTTCGGTATAATCGTTTGGAGATACGATTTCAAAACGTGAACTGCAGGGGCTCGATTTGTTTTATTTAATTTATATTTATATATATATATATATATATATATATATATATTTTATTTGACGATTTCAATATCATTTTCACTTCAAATATTTCACTAACGCCTTTAAATTTCAGAAAATTTCGCCATACCCTCCTTTGTACGGGAAGGGGTTTGGAAATTTATTGGGCCGTATTAGGCACCCAATAGATCCTAAAAAGCATGCACATATTTATAGTGATATATTCCGGTGTCCACAAGGGAGGGTGTATAGATCATAACTCCAGTGAATAAATTCTCGTCACCCTATAAATGGTTTTTGTGCCTTAATGACCAGAGAGACGTGCTTATTGTCAACTCCAGACCCGTGTGGGGTTTTTATTAATCTTGCCATTTACCGTTACATTTTATATAGTTCATATCAGTCTTTGGTTCAACCTGAAATATGGTCATCGCCATACAAGCCACTCGCTTGTATGGTAAACTTCAACCTCGTCACATCAGCTCCAAATGCTAATGTGGTATATGATGAAGTATGCCTATCTTCATGAAGTATGCCATGTAGTGTAGTTCAAAATTAAATGTTACTATCCTATGGTGACGTTTATTATTACATACAGAACAACCAGCACTCCGCATCCAATGACATTCACAGGAGTTGATATAATAATAATATTGCGCATCCAACTCATTAAGGTTTACCTATTTGTCGGGCACACAAATAAATTCTTTACTCAACAGCTAATCCATTTTCATGTTCAGCATATGTATATATATGTGCAAATCTAAGCTAAAAATAATATTTCTAGTGAACAAAGGTTTAGTTCTATACATGGTTGTTTTTAACACTTCCTACACATGTTAAAAATAATATTTTCAACCCACAAATATTTATTTGAACAAGTGGTTATTTTCAATACTTCATATTTCATATAAAAATGATATTTTTAGCGAACAAAAATATATTTCAACGCGTGACTATTTTATTTAGTTCATATACATGTTAAAAATAATATTCATAGCAAACAAATATTTATTTCACACTTGTGTATTTTTAGCAAGTCGTATACATGATAAAAATGATATTTTTATCATCAAAAATATTTATTCAACGCATGAATGTTTTTAGCACTTCATATTCACAATAAAAATGTAAATTTTATTGTTCAATTCATATATTCAACACATGAATGTTTTTGACTTCACACATATGATAAAAATATGATTTTTATCGTTCTAGTCCTTTATTCAACACATGAATGTTTTCTATAGTTTATATATATAATAAAAATGTGATTTTTATTGTTAAAACAATTTATTTAAAACACGAATAATTTATATAGTCTAAATATGTGATAAAATGTTATTTTTATCTTTCAAAGAATTTATTCAACATATGAATTTCTATTCAACACATGAATTTCTATTCAACACATGAATATGGTTTCAACACATGAATATAGTTTCAACACATGAAAATAATTCTAACACATGAATATTATTGAAAATTTCGGCAGCATAACGGCAGGGTATTTAAAACCGGCACCATCCCGATGTACGGCTCCTCGCTCTACCTTAAAACCTCGCGGTTTTTTACAGTGGGGATTTCATACATCTAGTTCGTACGCAGACGAGTATGTTATTTTCTTTTTCACAAACTATTCTAAATTTGTTTCAACCACAAACAGGTATTTTTCAACCACAATGATATTTTTCAACCACAATCTAACAATATCAACCACAAACAATCCTATCAACCATTCGCATTATTCACCAAAATTTTCACGCCAATTCATAATCAATAAATATCATCCATAGTTTGTGGACGAGGGGAGTGTGTGTGTATATATATAAGTACATTTTACTTCCCTTTCAACCCATTTTCAATGCATATATGTTTCATACAATGCTTGTATAATTTATACATCGCTCATATAACTTATACTACACATGTACATAAGGTATACAATGCACATATAATTTATACTTCGCTTATATAATTTATACAATGCATTTCCATTTACATTTCAGTTTAGAAATATCACATTGGTTTATTGCTTTGCTAAAAATAGTAGCGAGCTCAGAAAAATCCTCGAACTCTTCTAGAATGTAGAGAGCGTCCTTATGAGTCTGATGCCTCCTGTTTCATCGAATATCGTCAACATAGAAAAAAGATATGATTTTTATATTAAAATCATGATTTACAACACTTAAGAGTGTTATAATCCATTTAAATAATCAAAGCCGTAACCTTTCTGAGTTGGTTCAAATATAGGGCTTCGATTCTTGCAAAATCCGTTGAACGTTGTTGAAATCGGTTGATGCCACGTCGAGGAGGGTCAGTAGGCGTGCCTACGCCTGGGGGTTCGACGCAGTTCGGTGGTCGGAATCTCGGTCTGCGGAGGCTCAAAGTCAGCCACTTCAGAGGCACGAAACTCGATGTACACAACACGATACAGGATGAACCTTATATGGATTTGAAGAGCGGAAGGAGAGCTTCAAAAAGTTGAATGGTGGCAGGGTCTAACTCGTCGTGGTTTGATCGGAAAATGGACGAGAATGGTGGAAGAGGGTTGCGCCGTCGGTCTGGAGAGATAACGAGGGTTTCGGGTTTTTTTATTTTTTTTATTTTATGATGGAAAATTCCTATTGGCCCATGCCTTATTTAAATTTTAAAATAGTGTTTTCTAATACGAACTCCGTTTCAAACCCAACGACTGTCGCCCCTAGCTAAATACCCCCATCCCGGACATAATGGAATATGTTTCGTAAGCCATTTTGACTGTTACAGTCAGTTATTCTTCAAATTAAAGTATAAAACATTTAATTTTAAATTTGAACGTAAATTTCAATTTGTCTGGGCCACAAACTGATTCTAAAAATTACCCCAAAATAAATCTGGCTATGTTGGGACGATACGGTCCCAACAAAACTAGTTTCGTCAAATTCTGAGACCATTTGAAAAATGGCTATTTTCAAGGGCTATATATTCTTTATAGCGACCTTTCTGAAAATTCATTTGGCCATAACTTTTGATTCCCGCTATGAAACTTCGATTTTTTAGATTCATTAGAAAGATATTCATAAACAGATTTAAATATTTTTGGTTTCACTAAAATCCGTTTTATTTTGCACCCGGTACAGTCAGTCAAAGTTCGAATTCAAATTTTGAAACTGTCGTGCCATTTCTGGCCTTGTTTATAATTATAAATAATTATATTTACTTTCAAACACCGATTCAAACATACTTTTCATTGTTATTATTTAAAATAATTTATTTAAATATTTAAAATCCACTAAAATAGCCAAATCAAAAAAATTTAATATGCTCAGATTTTTCGGGTTGTTACAGCAGGGAGTACATGACGTTTCTTTCTAGCTATGGGTGGTGTCATGGTATGGAGCCCAGACATTTATTTATTTTTTCCTATGTGGATGATGGATAGCGATGCGCCTCTGATATATCGGTTACTACGAAGCCGACGGATATAGGTCCTATTGGACCGGGAAACGTGTGTTCAGGAATTGCCAATCCTTAAACGTAAGAGAGAACCATCCCTGCAAGATCCAATGGTTCTCTATGGGGAATCCTGAGGCATTTTCTAGAGTGTCTCAAAGCCAGCGAGGAGTACATCCCTTGCCCCGACTCATGACGAAAATCCAATTTCCAATACATGACATTTCGGTTTTGATTGTAGAGCCTAGTATGGCGACATGATATATGGTACCCATGTCGTCTATGATCGATACATTTATATTTGAAGTTGTTTTATACACTATGCACTTATAATAGTATCAAATGATTTGTTTTAAATGCATCAAGCATATTAGGATATTATAAGGGAAAACCCTATCCTCCGGCTTGCATTGCATTGTGTGATGGGACCCGGGTGTTATAATAGCTTCATTTTTCCAAAAATCATTGTGATGTTTGTTTTATGCACTGGTATTCTTGGGAGGAAACCCATTCTATGTTATACGGCGTGGTCCCTTGATTTACTTTTAAAGTAAAAGATTTTATAACTGTTTTTAGTTCTCACACCAGTCACATGACTGATCTAGAGTTTATTGATTTAACCTAAACTCTGGGTGCCCCTATATTCCACACAGGCAGCTAGTAGTTTTGGTTTTGCAGATATTTCTTTATACAGGATCCTGGTTTACAACTGGAGCTATATTCGGAACGCTCTGTATTCATGTATTTCTTTCAGTTGTGTTATGTATTACTTTTCCGCTACTATGTATTTAAATGTAATTTAAACCTCTGATATTTTTCTGATGTATATTATTAATTCATACTCTGTCATATTCTTGTATTCCGATCGAATTGTTGTAATAAGAAATGAAAAGTTCTTCTGTTTGTGTTCTAATTTGTCGTGTTCTCAACTCAATCTGGGCTTTCCTATAAGGGCAAGTTTGGGTCGTTTCAGGATGCTAGTGGATTAGCTCTACATTGGAATGGATATTTTGTAAGATAGACTAGCAATCTAAGCCTAGGCATAACATTGGAAAGAAAAGGGGAAAAAAGAAACGAGAAGAAGCAACAACTCATCAAAGAAGTGTAGACATGTATTATCTAGGCATAAATGAAAAGAGGAATAGGCTAAAAAATCATGTGCGGTCACTTTCTAAAATCTGAAACAATGGCCTAGACAGGAAAATTGATGAAATAGCAAACCATAAGGCTATCAAATAATGAACAAAGCTTGACACAAAAACATATCTTTCCATGTGCAAGTCAGAATATCAAGCACAACCGAATAGAAGGGAGTCTTATCCATTTAATAAGTTGTGTACTTTGGTGCCAAGCTTGAATTGTTAATATGGAAGGTACCACCTTTGCACAACATTTATGCAGCTAGTAATGCATAGTTGTTTGACTTTGAGGCTAAGTTTGAAGACATTTAATTGAATGGTGAAATCATATATCTCACTTCACGGCAGCAGCTATAAACATCCAATCCTGCTCCTATATTTTCCCTACCACCTATCAATGATTCATATTATTTTAAATCTTTTTCATCTATAAATACTCACAGAAACTACACCAATTCACCCACGAATTCACTAAAAACAAATGAGGAGAAAACAGAGTACATAAACTAAGAAAAGAAAGAAAAAAGTCTATGTACAAAAATACTGTGAAATAATAGCAAGCAATAAAGGAAAAAACGGTGAAGAATATTCAATTGAGAACAGAGGAGCAAAACTGGAGAGGGTAGTAATCAGAATAGGGTTGAATTTGGAACTTAAATGGTAGAAAACCAAAGAGAAACAAAGAATAGAAGCTGGAAATGGAATAGCAAACAGCGAGAGCAAAACTTGAAGACTGGGAAACAAATTACAATAAGTGAGTAAACCCTTCCTATTTCAAACAATGTTATGGTTTGTTTTTTTGCTTTTAACTGACATATGTGTGAACATGGAATCTAAATACAAATTGTCATTTATACTAATAAACATAAGTTGAAACTCAAAATAATGGCAGTAACTATTTTGAGCAAAGCACCCTTGTATCCTATGTAAATCCTCCTACTGGTTATGGGTATGCATTCACATGCATATATTTGTGTCAAAAGATTGGAATCAAAGACTGAAAAGGGAAAGAAATACAAATAAGAACCTGGAAACATTAAACGACAGTAAACTAATATGATGTGAGTAAACATTCCCTCGTCAATTTGCCTTATGATCGTTTGTCCACTTTGATTCCAACTTACATATTTATATACTTAAAATCTGAATACGATACTGATCATATGTTGAAAAATAAATCTTTGTTAAAGAAAACAAAGACAGTAAACCAAAAACCTGGAATGTACAATAGCAAGACATTAAACAATATTGTGTTAACAAACTATAACCTTTCTCCAGTAAAATATATGTCATAGTTGCATATATATTTCATAGTTGCATATATATATATATAATTGATTTCAACATAGGTTAATCATGTGATAGTTACTAAGGGTATAACATTTTACATATACATCGATCATGTTTGATTGGGCATTGAAAGCAATTTTAAACATTATCTGCATGTTTAACAGTAGGGATATTTCCACCATCCTAATAATTTAAAATTTAAGAACATGAATGTTATATCATTTTAGGAAATGGGATCAACATAAAAGATGGTTATTTATGTTTTGAGTATACCTTAGAATTCGCTTCAATCCAAACAATAAAGTATGCCCTTAGAAATCGTTTAAATGTAGTAAAGGGTAATAAAACTTAATTTTCAAACATCATTATAAACTGATTTAGGTATATGAATGGATTCACATTTTAAAAAACATGAATTTTAACATCAAAATCAAGATTTTTTATTGTCTAGATTGTAGGAATTTCTGGGTAAATCAGAAATTTCCTTTTAGGCAAATTAAGAGGATGGCGGAGATCATAGGTGATGAGGTTGGAGTTGGAAGAGAGGGATAGTCCATGGATTACAGGAAAAATATAACTTAAATTTTTAATCAAATATTTTAAGAGATTTGATTTTTTTTATTAGGGTAAACTGCTGTTTCTGGGAAGACGCGTTTTGGTGGAAACTGTGCCACCGTGGTAGCGCGGTAGGGTTTCGGACCAAAGGGGATCGGAAAGTGGGTTCATCGGCGAGTTAAAGGTGAACTTTCACAATGAAAGATGGAAAAAGGTGATGGTACAAGGCATTGTAGTGGAATGTCTTTTTTTTTTTTGAAAACTTTGGGTTGAAGGTTGGAATTTGATCCATTTGTTTACTGTGAATATCAAGCGTGAGGTTGAGCTTAGGCAGTGAGATGGCACTTGCAGCAATGTTTGGATCGATGATGGGTCGGGGAAGAAGGCGTGCAGGCGCACCATGCACATAGTGCACAGGGAAGATGAAAGCAAAGAAATGGGAAGAAAAAAGGAAAGATCGAGAAAGAATGAATAGGGATCGGATCATGTTGATCCTTAAATTTGGCATGCCAGGAACGATTTTGGCTAATCATGTTTGACATGGCAGAAGAGGGATTAGGGCAAAGAAAAATTAGTAGAAACATGCGGATCTTTGGGTTTTAGACGCCGAAGCTGTATTTTACATTGATTTGAACTAATAGCAGTAAAAGAAGAAATAAGAGAACGAGCTTTTACTTGAAATGGGCCGAACTGGGCTTTGAGGTTAGAAAAAATGTTGTTTTAATCCTATAAGTTTACAATGAAAACAAGTTATAAATATAAATAGGAAGAAGGGAAAAATTTTGATCGAAGAAGGGCAATCACGATTTTTGATTGAAGACAACTCACGGTTCAGCTATGGAGAAATAAAGAATGGCTATTGTGTTAAGATGTTGCGCATTATTGGGCTTCGGGACTAGGAATTTATTTCAGTGGCGGAGCCACATGAGGGTTGGGGTGGGCACGTGCCCACCCCAGAAATAACGAAAAAAAGAAGAAGATAAGGAATGTGAAGTGCTGCCCTGAGACTATCTTACCCAAATTCACGTTTTCCAGGTCAGGACAAAACGCACTATAAGAAATTGTCTTCTGCTATCCAACTCATGGCAAATTTGCAGTACGAAAAATTGTCTTCTACCAGTTTTGAACCCAGGTTATTCGCAATGCCCCCTTCTTTTTACCGCCAAACCTTATTAGAAGTGTTGTTGCATGCTGCTTGCTCTCTTCACCTCCGTAGGACTGCTGCTTGCAAATAGGTGGTGAGTGATTTCGATTTACTTATTTGATTTATGCGATTTTCATTAGAATTTAATATTATCGATTCGTTGAAAATTTGTTTCGATGAAAATGAGTTGTCGCTTCAACCTTTTGCTGTAGAACTAACATTTTGCTTGTGTAAATTTGGGGATTATTAGTTTGAATGGTTTATTGGTTGATTTAATGATGTTTGGGGTAAGATGGTGTGTTTGATTTGGATGGATGAGCAATTTTATTGTACTTAAATTATTTGACATATGAATTAAAACTACTGTAATATTGGGGGAAAAAAAATTGGGGGCTACCGCCCCCGAATCCCCTTCCTTACTATTTTGCCCTCCCCATACTCATTTCTTGGCTACGCCACTGATTTATTTGATGGTAAATTAAGGGTGTTTAAAATTTAATCAAAATTAAATAAAATCGATTTTAATGGAATAAGAAGAGAAAAAAATGTATATATATAATATAGAAGAAAGGATTGGGAGACTACCGAATCATCTCGTGATGGCAACATAGACATCGTCGTCTATTCTTAAGTTCGAATCTACGATAATTTTATTTATATGTATTTATAAGAATGAAATAAATGTTCAATAAATATAATGTGAAATTTGTTGTTACCCGAGATTGTGTATTTCAAACTGTTATTTAGTCTGAAATTAAACATCGAATCGCTATTGATTTTTATTATTGTAATGAATGATTACTGTAAATGATCTGTTACACTATGAAATGATCAATCAGAATTAAAATATTTAAAATAAAACGTGACATGTTTTATTTGACTCTAATAATCTTGTGCTGATCACCGTTCTGAAATCATAATTTAGATTTATATAAGGTAGTTAAATATAATGGGTAAGTTATGAAATTTACTTATTAAATAATTAGTATAAATAGTTTTACTCATCTACACTGTTTAAGTTTGATAGTTAAAACACCGACTATTAAATAAATATTTTCTATGCGTTAGTTCAAAGAGACCAGGATGGGAACTGGACCCAACACCACTTAGAATTGACTTTACGTAAACTAACTTCCAGGGACGATTATACGATTTAAAGAATTGAAGACCATAGATCTTCATAAGCGGGAGAAATACTTGTTGAAATTTTCTGGTTAGCTCCCAGAGATATTTCAACAGTCATTCTATCATGATTGAATCTTCGGATTAGCAAAGACAACTTGCTACTGATCCGTGCGGTGATTTCGATTGGATGCAGTAGGAGAGTCCCTTCGGTTCATCTTGTTCTTGGATGACTTGTATTGACGAATCTCTAGCAGAATATTTCCTGAAAACCACGTACGTTGATTTTTACAAATATACCAAGTTAATGGCAAAGAATGGTCATTCTTTTACATCCAGAGTATATTTGGGAACATCAATTAGTGATTTGACGAATCTGACAATGTGACATTCAAAGTGAATGATGGCCAAATGTTCGAAAGGTAAATTCAAAAACCTCAAGCCTCATCAACCGGGAAGTGACAAAAATCGAGCAGGTAGCATGACTATGTGGGTCGCTCCTATTAGGTTGTACAATCACCTATCTAGAGAAAATCCATTTCGTTCTTTAATCTATTTCAATGCTGTCGCTTTTCAGGAAATGGTGGTTTGAACCCAACCATTGGTGATATACATTCGATAAACTCAAGCGAAATGAGTGGTCGGTCATGCGTGGGCGAGGTTGCAAGATATTCTTGTTGAACCCAATGTATTCCCCTCTAGAGATACACTATCGGCAGGTGGCTCCATACCTTGTCATAGTCTGAATCCAATCTCCAATAAGCGCCCGTGGTTTTGATTGTATACTATATATGTGGAGCATAAGATGCAAGCGCTCTACTAGATTGGTTGAGACGACCCCAAACCCCGTACTGACGGTGGCAAGGGTAATCCTTGGAATATAACACATAAACAGATAATAGCAGAACATAAATAAATAAATACACCAGATAACGAACAAATAATATATTGGATAAACGAAATCATCAGAGTTACACAGTATACAGGATCATACTTAGTACAAATACAGTTCAGCTATACATAAATGTCTACAGCGGAAAACAAACAAAATATGTACAACAGGAGCTGAACAGCATAAAAAGAGATAAATGATAGAATCCATCTTCAGCTCCAGCTATCCAGAGAAAGCCAGCTAAAACCTGAATACAAGGCTGCCCGTGTAGAAAAAAGGGGCACCTGAGTTTGAAAGTGAAACAAACTACGAGTCAGTCATGGGACTGGTATGAGAAATCTACTCAACACATTTATAATATGGCTAACCACAGGACCATGCCACTTTTGTGGAACGGGTTTACTCCATTGGATTGCCAGTGCTTTAAAAACAAATCTTTCTTTTAAACATCGCAATGCTTTTTATAAAAATGAAGCCATTATAAGACTCAGTTCCCATCACACAATGCAACGCAAACCGAAGGATAGAGTTTTTACCTTATAACGGCCAAAATATGCTTGATACGAATAAAACAAAAGCATTTGATATTATTACTAGTGTTTATACGTTTCAAAAACAATTTCAAATCATAAGTATCAATCATAGATGGCATTAATGCCCCATACCACTATGTCGCCATATATAGGTTTCCAATCAAAACCGCATAGTCACGTATTTGGAAATTGGATTTCCGTCATGAACCAAGGCAAAAGATAGTCCTTACCGAATTCGAGACTGCCTAGCCCGAGCCTCAGGACCCAAACACCGGTGAGCCCTTGGAGCGACAGGGTCGGTCCACCGATGTGGATTAAAATTCCTGAACACTACGTTTCCCCGCCGTATGGGGCGTAAATGAGCCAACGAATGACTCCATCGGTCCCGGATCGACCGATATATCCGTGGCGCCTTGCTATCCATCATCCACATAAGTAAAATGTCAGGCCGTGTAAAAACACTGACACAACTCCTAGCTAGGAAGAAATGCATGCCCTCCCTGAGGTCCTTCTCCCGTTTCTGGTTCATACCGGGGTGTGAGGCTCGCGAATACACATTATACACAAAGCTACACCATAGAGGCGATGCTTTGATCATCAATCACAAGACTTTGCTTTTCAACAGAAGCCCTGATCACTACATCTTAGCATGTCACACAGGCAATTCACACCATGCAACTGATGGCTATCAATCACATAGAATAAATTCCAATGTCAGACACACAATCCATTTACAAGTCCGTTCTAGGTCGGAACGAAACCGGAGGCAATATATACCTCGCAAACCCATCGATCTCCACGTACGTCTGAATGACCACCACTCATTATCCATATTTCGGGACGCCTCCCAATCAGGACATCAGTTGCCATCCAAACGAGGTGAAGATTTTCGGTCTTCAACCACCGTCTTCATCTTCGATTTCTTATCGTCGATTCAGTTATTCAGAATGGAATAAACCCGGTTTTTCTGAGCAACTCGCGTATATAATAAACACGTGCTACATAAACACTACATACGCATCATTTCAATTCATTAGTCACTAACCGTCAATCAGTAAGAGAACGATTTCCCAAATATTAGCCCCGAAGGCTGAAACCAACATCAGATCAAAATCCAGGAAACCATTCGACTTAGCTAACCCTCAGTTAATTTCTAAATTTCACATCCATATCGTTTATAATATTTTATAACGATTTATCGCTATTTTTATTTATTTTAAAATAGCCAATTTATTCAAACGACGGTTCGGGCCATAACGCGGCCGTGGCGCTGTTTTTCTTCAGATTTGATTTACACATATCTGAAAATCTAACCGTTGGATCTTCACAAAATTTACATCTTTAGAAAGATCTTTTCAAAACAAATCCAACGGTTCCAGTTTCGGGAAAATCCGACGGTCGGATCTCCCAGTATAATCGTTTGAAGTTTCGATTTCAAAATACGAACTACAGCGTCGTTATTCGATTTAATATATATATATATATATATATATATAATCGATTCTGGCGGTGTTTTCCTTAAGATTTGAATTAAACATTCCAGACATTCCAACCGTTGGATCTTTACAAAATTGGTGCCGTTGGAAAGATATTTCCAAAGCGAACGCAACAGTTGCGGTTTCGAAAAAATCCGATGGTCGGATCTCCCGCACTAATCGTTTGAAATCACGGTTTCAAAATACGAATTGCAGCTTCGTTATTCGATATATTTCAATTCTATTTATATATATATATATTTATATATATATATATCGATTCTTCGATTTCAAAACTACATGATTTTCATACATTTGATAAAAATGATATTTTTATCTAACTGTCATCTATTTCAACACTTCACTATTTTTAACAATTCATGTATATAGTAAAAATGTGATTTTTATTGTAAAACGATTTATTTCAAAACACGACTATTTTATATAGTTAATATAGGTGATAAAAATAGGATTTTTATTATAAAATAATTTCTTTCAAAATATGAATACCGTTCAACACGTGAATTTCAATTCAACGAATGAATTTTGATTCAACACATAAAGGTTTTCTATAGTTTATATATATAGATAAAAAGGTGATTTTTATATTTAAAACCCGAATACCATTCAACACATGAATTTCTATTCAACGAATGAATTTCGATTCAACACATGAAGGTTTTCTATAGTTTATATATATAGTTAAAAAGGTAATTTTTATATTTAAAACACGAATACCATTCAACACATGAATTTCAATTCAACGAATGAATTTCGATTTAACACATGAAGGTTTTCTATAGTTTATATATATAGTTAAAAAGGTAATTTTTATATTTAAAACACGAATACCATTCAATACATGAATTTCAATTCAACGAATGAATTTCGATTCAACACATGAAGGTTTTCTATAGTTTGTATATATAGAGTAAAAATGTGATTTTTATTGTTAAAACAATTTATTCAAAACACGAATACCATTCAACACATGAATATGATTCAACGAATGAATTTCTATTCAACACATGAAGGTTTTCTATTCAACAGACGAATATAGTTTCAACATAGGAAAATAATTCTAACACATGAATATTATTCAAAATTTCGGCAGCATAACGGCAGGGTAGTTAAAACCGGGACCGTCCCTAGTACGGCTCCTCGCTCTACCTTAAAGCCTCGCAGCTTTTGACAATGGGGAATCATGCATCTAGTTCGCACGCAAGCGGCATGTATATTTTTTTTCATTTCCACAAACTAATCCTATGTGGTTTCAACCAAATATTTCTCAACTACAAACGGGTATTTTTCAACCACAATCAATCAATTTCAACCACAAACAATTTCAATCAACCATTCGCTATCAATCAATTTTCACATCAATCACAACCAATAAATATCGTCCATGGTTTGTGGACGAGGGGCGTATATATATATATATATACATATATACGTATATATATATATATTTATGTATAGCATTTCACTTCTATTTCAACACATATATAATTTTTACAATGCATATACAACTTATATATCGAACGTACAACTTATACAACGCTTATACAAGAGGTGTATAACGCTTATATAACTCATACATCGACTATATAATTTATACATCATCGTTTTCCATATCGTTTATAAATTAGAAATCTCACATTGGGTTCCACTCCACCAAAAATAGCAGAAGGCTCAGAAAAATATGCGGTCTCTTCTAGAAAGTAGAAGACGTCCACACGAGTCCACTGTCTCTTGTTTCACTAGATTTCGATCACACATGAATAGATATGATTTTCAAAGTTTGCAACGGTTTAAAGGTGTTAAAACAGTTGAAAAATAAACAAAGCCGTATACCTTTCAAAATCCTTCAAAACTAGGTTTGGATTTTCACGCAAATCCGTGTAGCGGTTGGACGATCGGAGTGTGCAGCGTCGTAAGGGGCGTGCGGCGCACGTGAGCCTGAAGAGGGGTCCACTTCGGTGGCCCCAGGCGTCGACGGCGGCGGTGGGAAGTCGAGAACTTCCTGGCGTCTGTCCTCCCAAAATACACAATGAAAAAATCCAAACTATATATGGATTTGAAGGTGGTGAGGAGCACTACAAAATTCTCCAAAGGGGCATGGGTTTTTATTGAGCAGATTAGAAGAAATCGAGGAGAGAAGGGAGGAAGGGGTTTCCGCCGTCGTTCGTGTTTAATCGGGGTGAGAGAAAGAGATTTTACCTTTTTTTTTAATAAAAAATCTGATTGGCCGGGAGGTTTTAAAAGGGGTTTTCTGACACGACCTCCAATCCAAACCCAACGACTATCGTCCCTAGCGTTTTACCCCCATTTCGAACACAATGGGATTTGTATCGTAGGCCCATTCGACTTTTTCAGTCAGTTTTCATTCAATTTAAAATATATAACATTCAATATTCGATTTGAACGTACATTTCAATTTGCCAGGGCCACAAACTGATTCGAAAAATTCCAGAAAAATAAATCTGGCTATGTTTTTACAATACGGTCTTAACAAAACTAGTTTCGTCGAATTCTG
Organism: Allium sativum; assembly: GCA_030737875.1. Classification (NCBI taxonomy): domain Eukaryota; kingdom Viridiplantae; phylum Streptophyta; class Magnoliopsida; order Asparagales; family Amaryllidaceae; genus Allium; species Allium sativum. Next base: position 129,264,080 of record CM060913.1, on the reverse strand, counting down.
AAACCGTTTGAAAAATGGCCCATTTCTGGTCGATCCAATTTAACTTTAATTGACCAAAACACATTTTCCTTTGCCACGTTCACATACTAGCTTCTAAAATTTTGAAATTTGAAACCTAGCAATAACTTCACATCCCGGATCCAAAAAAAGTGGTTTCGTTGAATTCCGAGGTCGTTTGCAAAACGACCATTTTCACGAGCTATATAATTTATATAGCGACCTTTCTGAAAATTCATTTGGCCATAACTTTTTCTTCCCGCTATAAAACTTCGATTTTTCAGATTCGTTAGAAAGGTATTCATTAACAGATTTAAATATTTTTGGTTTCACTCAAATTCGTTTTGTTTTGCACCTGGTACAGTCAGTCAAAGTTTGAAATGAAAATTTGAAACTGCCGCGCCATTTCAGGCCTTGTTTATAATTAGAATTAATTATATTCGTTTCCAATTGTCGATTCAAACTCATTTTTCATCGTTATTATTTAAAATATTAATTTTAAATATTTAAAATCCACTAAAATAGCCAATTTAAAATTTTTAAATTGGTTCAGATTTTCCGGGTCGTTACAATCTCCCCCCACTTAAAACTTTTCGTCCCCGAAAAGGAACAAAGTCGAAAGTGGTTTGATTAGTCAATTCTACGTTCAATCTGGCTTCCATTCTCCAACTTTTCAGTTTTTGAGAATTTTCAATTTCTTCAAAAATTTGGCTAACACCCGGAATTTTCGAAAAATTTCGCCATAACCTCCTTTGTACAAGGAGAGGTTTGGAAATTTATTGGGCCGTCTTAGGTACACAATAAATCCTATAAAGCATACACATATTTATAGTGATATAATCTGGTGTTTACAGGGGAGCGTGTATAGATAATAACTCCAGAGAATAAATTCTCGTCACCTTGTCAAAGCCTGAGGGAGTGTGTATTTTTAATTGCTCTCGAGGATAAATCCTCGTCACCTCGTCCCGTGTGGGAAATAAATAGTCCATGTGCCGTATCTAATGACTAGAGAGACGTGATTATTGTTAACTCCAAACCTGTGTGGGGTTTTTATTAATCTGGTAATTTATCGTTACATTTTTATATAGTCATATCAGTCATCAGTTCAACCTGTAAAATAAAGTCATCGCCATACAAGCCTCTCGCTTGTATGGTAAATCTTCCACCTCGTCACACAAGCTCCAAATGCTTATGCGGTACATGATGAAGTATGCCTATCTTCAGAAGTATGCCATGCAGTGTAGTTCAAAATTAATTATTACTATCCTATGGCGATGTTTATTATTTCACACAGAACAACCAGCACTCCGCATCCAATGGCATTCACAAGAGTTTATATAATAATATTTCGCATCCAACTCATTAAGGTTTACCTATTTGTCGGGCACGCAAATAAATTCTTTACTCAACAGCTATCCATTTACCTGTTCAAACATATATACTGCACATGTATATATATATTTCTATCTATTTTCTAATCAGTTCAATGTGTGATTTAATCGAATAAATCCTACCATTCATTCTATTATTGATTAAATTAACTATTGTTTCAATAATTTAATTAATCCAATTTACTATCACACAATGCAAACAATAAGCAATTTGTTTTTAACTTTTCAAATATATATCTTTTATATATTCAAAAATTATATTTCTAAAACCAGACTTTATATATAATCACAAATACGTTATTTAAAAACATATTACCCTTGACTCGTTCTGAGGCACTTCTGACCCCATCTCTAACGAGTTGTCCTGATTCTGCTGTACTCATACTAGGATATTGCTGATCCTATCGGTACTGAGTTACTCGTCCTAGAACACTACTGGTTCTATCTCTGACGAGTTCGTTAATATGTTATATCCCAGAACTAAGCTTAACCAAAGCTCTGATAACAAATTGAGACGACCCCAAACCCCGTACTGACGGTGGCAAGGGTAATCCTTGGAATATAACACATAAACAGATAATAGCAGAACAGAAATAAATAAATACACCAGATAATGAACAAATAATATACTGGATAAACGAAATCATCAGAGTTACACAGTATACAGGATTATACTTAGTACAAATACAGTTCAGCTATACATAAATGTCTACAGCGGAAAACAAACAAAATATGTACAACAAGAGCTGAACAGCATAAAAAGAGATAAATGATAGAATCCATCTTCAGCTCCAGCTATCCAGAGAAAGCCAGCTAACACCTGAATACAAGGCTGCCTGTGTAGAAAAAAGGGGCACCCGAGTTTGAAAGTGAAACAAACTACGAGTCAGTCATGGGACTGGTATGAGAAATCTACTCAACACATTTATAATATGGCTAACCATAGGACCACGCCACTTTCGTGGAACAGGTTTACTCCATTGGATTGCCAGTTCTTTGAAAACAAATCTTTCTTTTAAACATCGCAATGCTTTTTATAAAAATGAAGCCATTATAAGACTCAGTTCCCATCACACAATGCAACGCAAACCGAAGGATAGAGTTTTTACCTTATAACGGCCAAAATATGCTTGATACGAATAAAACAAAAGCATTTGATATTATTATTAGTGTTTATACGTTTCAAAAACAATTTCAAATCGTAAGTATCAATCATAGACGGCATTAATGCCCCATACCACTATGTCGCCATATATAGGTATACAATCAAAACCACACAGTCACGTATTTGGAAATTGGATTTCCGTCATGAACCAAGGCAAAAGATAGTCCATACCGAATTCGAGACTGCCTAGCCCGAGCCTCAGGACCCAGACACAGGTGAGCCCTTGGAGCGACAGGGTCGGTCCACCGATGTGGATTAAAATTCCTGAACACTACGTTTCCCCGCCCTATGGGGCCTAAATGAGCCAACGAATGACTCCATCGGTCCCGGATCGACCGATATATCCGAGGCGCCTCGCTATCCATCATCCACATAAGTAAAATGTCAGGCCGTGTAAAAACACTGACACAACTCCTAGCTAGGAAGAAACGCATGCCCTCCCTGAGGTCCTTCTCCCGTTTCTAGTTCATACCGGGGTGTGAGGCTCGTGAATACACGTTATACACAAAGCTACACCACACAGGCGATGCTTTGATCATCAATCACAAGACTTTGCTTTTCAACAGAAGTCCTGATCACTACATCTTAGCATGTCACACAGGCAATTCACACCATGCAACTGATGGCTATCAATCACATAGAATAAATTCCAATGTCAGACACACAATCCATTTACAAGTCCGTTTTGGGTCGGAACGAAACCGGAGGCAATATATACCTCGCAAACCCATCGATCTCCACGTACGTCTGGACGACCACCACTCATTATCCATATTTCGGGATGCCTCCCAATCAGGACATCAGTTGCCATCCAAACGAGGTGAAGATTTCCGGTCTTCAACCACCGTCTTCATATTCGATTCAGTTATTCAGAATGGGATAAACCCGGTCTTTCTGAGCAACTCGCGTATATAATGAACACGTGCTACATAAACACTACATACGCATCATTTCAATTCATTAGTCACTAACCGTCAATCAGTAAGAGAACGATTTCCCAAATATTAACCCCGAAGGCCGAAACCAACATCAAATCAAAATCCAGGAAACCATTCGACTTAGATAATCCTCAGTTAATTTCTAAATTTCACATCCATATCGTTTATAATATGTTATAACGATTTATCGCTATTTTTATTTATTTTAAAATAGCCAATTTATTCAAACGACGCTTCAGGCCATAACGCGGCCGTGGCGCTGTTTTTCTTTAGATTTGATTTACACATATCTGAAAATCTAACCGTTGGATCTTCACAAAATTTACATCTTTAGAAAGATCTTTTCAAAACGAATCCAACGGTTCCAGTTTCGGGAAAATCCGACGGTCGGATCTCCCGGTATAATCGTTTGAAGTTTTGATTTCAAAATACGAACTGCAGCGTCGTTATTCGATTTAATATATATATATATATATATATATATATATATAAATTTAATCGATTATGGCGCTGTTTTCCTTCAGATTTGAATTAAACATTCCAGACAATCCAACCGTTGGATCTTTACAAAGTTGGTGCCGTTGGAAAGATATTTCCAAAGCGAACCCAACAGTTACGGTTTCGGAAAAATCCGATGGTCGGATCTCCCGCACTAATCGTTTGAAATCATGGTTTCAAAATACGAACTGCAGCTTCGTTATTCGATATATTTCATATCTATATATATATATATATATATATATATATATCGATTCTTCGATTTCAAAACTACATGATTTTCATACATTTGTTAAAAATAATATTTTTATCTAATGTCTTCTATTTCAACACTTCACTATTTTTAACAATTCATGTATATAGTAAAAATGTGATTTTTATTATAAAACGATTTATTTCAAAACACGACTATTTTATATAGTTAATATAGGTGATAAAAATAGGATTTTTATTATAAAACAATTTCTTTCAATATATGAATACCATTCAACACATGAATTTCAATTCAACGAATGAATTTCGATTCAACACATGAAGGTTTTCTATAGTTTATATATATATAGATAAAAAGGTAATTTTTATATTTAAAACCCGAATACCATTCAACACATGAATTTCTATTCAACGAATGAATTTCGATTCAACACATGAAGGTTTTCTATAGTTTATATATATAGTTAAAAAGGTAATTTTTGTATTTAAAACACGAATACCATTCAACACATGAATTTCAATTCAACGAATGAATTTCAATTCAACACATGAAGGTTTTCTATAGTTTATATATATAGTTAAAAAGGTAATTTTTATATTTAAAACACGAATACCATTCAACACATGAATTTCAATTCAACGAATGGATTTCGATTCAACACATGAAGGTTTTTTATAGTTTGTATATATAGAGTAAAAATGTGATTTTTATTGTTAAAACAATTTATTCAAAACACGAATACCATTCAACACATGAATATGATTCAACGAATGAATTTCTATTCAACACGTGAAGGTTTTCTATTCAACAGACGAATATAGTTTCAGCATAGGAAAATAATTCTAACATATGAATATTATTCAAAATTTCGGTAGCATAACGGCAGGGTAGTTAAAACCGGGACCGTCCCTAGTACGGCTCCTCGCTCTACCTTAAAGCCTCGCAGCTTTTGACAATGGGGAATCATGCATCTAGTTCGCATGCAGGTGGCATGTATTTTTTTTTCATTTCCACAAACTAATCCTATGTGGTTTCAACCAAATATTTCTCAACCACAAACGGGTATTTTTCAACCACAATCAATTTCAACCACAAACAATTTCAATCAACCATTCGCTATCAATCAATTTTCACACCAATCACAACCAATAAATATCGTCCATTGTTTGTGGACGAGGGGCGTATATATATATATATATATATATGTATATATATGTATATATGTATAGCATTTCACTTCTATTTCAACACATATATAATTTTTACAACGCATATACAACTTATATATCGAACGTACAACTTATACAACTCTTATACAAGAGGTGTACAACGCTTATATAACTCATACATCGACTACATAATTTATACATCGTCGTTTTCCATATCGTTTATAAATTAGAAATCTCACATTGGGTTCCACTCCACCAAAAATAGCAGAAGGCTCAGAAAAATATGTGGTCTCTTCTAGAAGGTAGAAGACGTCCACACGAGTCCACTGTCTCTTGTTTCACTAGATTTCGATCACACATGAAAAAGATATGATTTTTCAATGTGTGCAACGGTTTAAAGGTGTTAAAATAGTTGAAAAATTAACAAAGTCGTATACCTTTCAAAATCCTTCAAAACTAGGTTTGGATTTTCACGCAAATCCGTGTAGCGGTTGGACGATCGGAGTGTGCAGCGTCATAGGGGGGCGTGCGGCGCATGTGCGCCTGAAGGGGGTCCACTTCGGTGGCCCCAGGCGTCGACGGTGGCGGTGGGAAGTCGAGAACTTCCTGGCGTCCGTCCTCCCAAAATACACAATGAAAAAATCCAAACTATATATGGATTTGAAGGTGGTGAGGAGCACTACAAAATTCCCCAAAGGGGCATGGGTTTTTATTGAGCGGATTAGAAGAAATCGAGGAGAGAAGAGAGGAAGGGGTTTCCGCCGTCGTTCGTGTTTAATCGGGGAGAGAGAAAGAGTTTTTTCCCTTTTTTTTATAAAAAATCTGATTGGCCGAGAGGTTTTAAAAGGGGTTTTCTGACACGACCTCCAATCCAAACCCAACGACTGTCGTCCCTAGCCTTTTACCCCCATTCCAAACACAATGGGATATGTTTCGTAGGCCCATTCGACTGTTTCAGTCAGTTTTCATTCAATTTAAAATATATAACATTCAATATTTGATTTGAACGTACATTTCAATTTGCCAGGGCCACAAACTGATTCGAAAAATTCCAGAAAAATAAATCTGGCTATGTTTTGACGATACGGTCCCAACAAAACTAGTTTCATTGAATTCTGAGACCTTTTGAAAAATGGCCCATTTCTGGTCGATCCAATTTAACTTTAATTGACCAAAACACATTTTCCTTTGCCACGTTCACATACTAGCTTCAAAAATTATGAAATTTGAAATCTAGCAATAACTTCACATCCCGGATCCAACAAAAGTGGTTTCATCGAATTTCGAGGTCATTTGCAAAACGACCATTTTCATGGGCTATATAATTTCTATAGCGACCTTTCTGAAAATTCATTTGGCCATAACTTTTGCTTCCCGCTATGAAACTTCGATTTTTCAATTCGTTAGAAAGGTATTCATTAACAGATTTAAATATTTTTGGTTTCACTCAAATCCGTTTTGTTTTGCACCCGGTACAGTCAGTCAAAGTTTGAAGTGAAAATTTGAAACTGCCGCGCCATTTCAGGCCTTGTTTATAATTAGAATTAATTATATTCATTTCCAATTGTCGATTCAAACTCAATTTTCATCGTTATTATTTAAAATATTTATTTTAAATATTTAAAATCCACTAAAATAGCCAATTTAAAAATTTTAAATTGGTTCAGATTTTCCGGGTCGTTACATTGGTATTTATTTGTATTTAGACACTATTATAATATCAGAACAATATATGATTTCAAAAATGTTTTAGGTTATTGTAAGGTAAAAACCATCCGTATATATGTGTGGATCATTCTTACGATTATCTTTTGTTTCAAAAGGATTTTTGAACGTTAAATGAAGCTGTTTTAAAATCGTTTACTCACACCAGTCCCATTACTAAACCCAGAGTTTATTTTCCTATGTTTTCCTAAACTCTTAGGTGCCCAAATTTGTACGAGCAGTCAAGTGGTTTCAGGATTTTACAGATTCATTTGAAGGAGCTTGGAGCAGGAGGCTTCAACATTTGATATATAGTGTTATTTCCGCTATATTGTATATGTTGTACTTTGATGATGTATGTAAGTGTAAACACCAGTTTTGTATTTCAAGTATTGTTTAATAATATATATTTTTTATTTCCGCTATGAAATTCGTGTTAATTCTGATTCTGATATGTTCAGTTCTTCTTTTTCTTCTATTCTAACTTTCTTTCTTTCTACTTCTTATCCTCTAATTTCTTTCTATTAACTATCTTGAAATTTCTGGTGCTTGATTAATCGATATAGGATATCAGGTATGTATTACTATCGATAATCAAGATCGGAACTTTTCGGGCCGTTACACTAAGTATATAGAAATATAAAATATTATCAAGTATCCTATAATAATAATAGCAATAATTAAAATTTAACTAAGAATTATAAAAGTTAACTAACTATTATAAACAATTAACTAAGCTTACTAATTTTGTAAAAAAAAAATAGAAGTTTAGTTTATAAAAGTTAATTAGTTATACAAAAATATAAAATATTACCAAGTATTCTATAATAATAATAGCAATAATTAAAAATTAACTAAGTATTATAAAATTTAGCTAACTATTATAAAAAAATTAACTAAGTTTACTAATTTTATAAAAATTTAGAAGTTCAGTTTAGAAAATTTAGCTAAGTATATAAAAATATAAAATATTCCCAAGTATTCTATAATAATAATAACAATAATTAAAAATTAACTAACTATTATAAAAAACTAACTAAGTTTACTGATTTTATAAAAATCTAGAAGTTTAGTTTATAAAAGTATAATAAGAATATAAAAATATAAAATATTACCAAGTATTCTATAATTATAATAACAATAATTAAAAATTAACTAACCATTATAAAAATTAACTAACTATTATAAAATATTACCAAGTATTCTATGTTGTTATCTTCAACTTGCTCCTTCTTATATATATTTTTCCTTGTTGTCGAGCATTGTTTTCTTGTTAAAGCGTAAGTATGATTAAATGCTAATTTGAACACATGTGTATAGGTATTAGAGATGAGCATCGTTCTACATTTGGCTATAATCAGAATATCGTTAGGCATTTCTGAAGATCCTTCAACAATAAGACCGCTTATGGTAACTGATTACGGAGAAAGCGGTAACTTTAGATGTTCATTTTGTTGGTATTCGGCGCAAACTCGTTTTATGGATATTTTGTTTTATTTATAGATATCGTGACTTTGTTCAACGGATATTGTGTAAATTTAGTTTATGGTGTTATTTTTTTATGGAATGTATGTAAAGTTGGTTCATTGATGATATCTTTGTGTATGAATATTGTGTTATATAATTAGTTGGTTAATACATATTTACATGCTGTTGATATGTATATGTGCATGAATATTTTGATACTATAATATGCAAGTGCTGTGATAGATGTAAAAAAACCCGTCGTGATATGTGTCAAAACGTTGTAGAAAAGGGAAGATGACAACCTTTCTGAAACAATATAAAACGCTGTTTAAACATAAGAACAACATCATTTGAAATGCTGTAGTATGTCAATTTTATACAGCGTTTTGGTATGTATTTGATATTTCCATGGCCTACAATAATATGTTGGTAGATAACGTTCATCAAAACGCTGTGGTATGTCATTTTTTTTTACAGCGTTTTGGAATGTATTGTGATAGTTGGTATACAACGTTCGTCAAAACACTGTAAAAGGATATAAAATCGTTTTTTCAACGCTGTCAATGGGCATATTTGTTGTAGTGGAACAAAATGTTGCCGATCAAGGTCTGAGAGGTAATTAGAATACTCCAACTTGAACAGCTTCGCTATTATCAAGGGATGATATTAGTACTATAATGAAAACACCATATTACAACTTTAATTTTACAACTGTTAGAAAAACACAATTGTAATAAATGTTTTTTACAACTATCAATTACCTAAATTTGTAATAAACATATTTTTAACAACTTTTCATTTTGTTAGTTGTAATAGATGTCTATTACAAACTTCATGTTTATAATATCTATTTTTAATAACTACTTATTTTGATATTTGTTAATAATTAATAATTAATAATAAACTTAGGAGTCAATCATATTTATTAATTATTATTAAATAGTTAATAAGTAGTAATTAATCTTTAATAGTCAATGTTAACTGCTTATTGATTAATATTTAGTAACATATACATTATAAGCTTTTAATAATTATTACTCGATTATAACTAAGTAGAAATAAGTAAAAGTTAAATAATAACTATTATAAATATGAAATAATCCTAATTAATAATTAATTTAAAATATTAAATAATCCTAATTAATAATTAACAATTAATTAATAACTAATTAGTAACTAATAATTAATAATTAATAATCAATAATAAGTTTAGATTTAAGCATTTATTGGTTGTTTAGTGTAGTAAATTGTCTTTTAGTTATTAGATAACCAATTTAAAAGAGCAAAAAGTGGATGCGAAAATTTCATTTCCCACCACAACCAGGCGCACTTTTAACTGAGCAATCCACCATTTATACTTTTTCACCGTCCCTTCTTTTTATTCACTCAGAAAAATATATTTTCCCCAATTCGAAATTCAGCGGCCACCGAATCAGCTTTTTTCCCAAACCTCACTACACCAAATAAGCAAATTTAAAACATATGATTTTTTTTACTTGAAACCTTTTTTTTTGGGTTTATAGGAATGAAGCACTTAACAAGTGTTTCTATGTATACTAAATCGTTTGCATTATTTTTTATTAATATTTTTGTTATTAATTTATGCCAAAAAAGAAAAGCATACGGTCCTTGCTGCTACATATGACCTAATCCGTTCCCGAAACCTAATTATTTGGCCGCTTTCCTTCGTTTCTCCGAACCCTGTCCCTTCGACGTTTTCTTTTTCATTTCAACGTCAATTGTTGAGCTTCTCGGAATCAAAATCAGTTGCCTCCTACATATCTGTCCTCTATCCAATAGTTATTTGCTTTAGAAAGAGGTTATTTCTCCCGATCCTCATAAAACCTCATAAAACAGGTATTGATCCTTTTTAATATTTCATTTAGTCCAATTTTAGTTCGATTTCAGCTTGTTACTTTATTTTGTTCTACTTCATTGGATTCACAGCAAACAACTTGTTACTTGTAAGAGCATCACTGCTACGTATTAGAATTGGAGTTCTATTTAGATAGGATCTCAAGCATGTTTTGGAAGTTATTGATAGTGCTGTTTATTTACTGTATGATAATTTATTAAGGAATGTTGATGTTATTGTTGAAAGTACGGGTTACAGGTTTTTATGATTCATTACAAGGGAATGTTGATGTTATTGTTGAATGGGAGGAGCCATTTTTTTGGTGTCATAGGTTTTTATGATTCATTACAAGGGATTTGAGTGGTTGTTACAGGTTTTAATGAGATTTTGATTTTCTGACTAAATCATAGCTTCATATGTAAATGTTAAATAATTACTGGTTTTCTACAATCTAAGGTGAATTTTCAGGATAGCCTGTTTACTTGTGATCTTCATGATACAACTAAGATGTACCATTTGCAAATATGTACCGTTTTCTGGTGGAATCAAAGATGAGAAGTGGATCGTACCTCTGAGGTCAAATATGCAAAATTATTGTTATCTATCACTAGATGATCGTCTTGTTAATTTTTGGTTCCTTCTACTATCAATGCTTGAAATTTTTAGTTCCATTTTTTTAAAAGTTGAAATGTCCTAGGAGCTTCTGCTTGCTGGTGGGCATGCAGCTGCTAGAACAGTCTACGATGTCATAGCACTTTTGGCACGCCGACTTTCTCGATGGGATGATAGGTAATACATATGTTCTTAGTATATTCTTTGTAGTTCTTAGCCCAAAATGAAAATTTATAAAATTAGGAAGGTGGAAAAACAACGTTTCACCCTTTTCCCCTTAGTTGATATACATTTGGTTGGTCAGCTTGTGGCAATACAAGGTAGCACATCTTTGTGCATACTATGTTCCTCAATGTAGTTTTAATTTATTCATCTCAACTCATATATCCTTATTATCCTATACTTTTTTCCTTTATTCAGTAGTGAATTTTTTATCAATTCATATGTATAATTGGTAAGAGGGCTTAGGATTGGCATAAAGGCCTAACTTTTTATCAGAAACTATATCTTGTTCGACCATGCAACTGTCCACTTCCCCAGTTTCAAAGTGCTTTCCAGTCAGAGCAATAACTGGATTTTCTCAAGTCTATTCTATTATCTTTATCGAATACCTTAGTATTCAATTTGCATTGTTGACATAGTTAAAATAATTGCTGATTGTATTTTTGGGCTATGTTGTAGACTGTTCCGCAAGTTTGTATTTGGAGCAGCAGATGAGATGGAGTTGTAGTTTGTTAATAGGTACTTTAATTTGCTTTCAACTTGGTACACAGTCGAAGGGTATTGTTATGATACAAACAGCGAAATTGGGGGGAAAATAATAATCTAAGAGGCCCATTTGATTTCATTTTCAGCATTAGTTATAGAATATGAGAAGAGTGAAGGAAGAAATAAAGAGGGGACGACAAATGGATGAATGGATGACGGAGGAATGGATTTGTGTTATATCTCAATGCACACACAAAAAAAAAGTCAAAAATAAAAGTTTTTATTTATTTATTTATTTTGATTCTATATGTTGACTTCATTTCTTAGATTGGTCGTCCACCATCCGCAGCCATAGTTTTTCTTAAAATGGAAATAAAAGTTTGTATGGATGAAAACTCAAAAATTAAAAGGGAAAACACCTGCAACCATCATTTTTCTGCTTTTTGTTTTTCTGTATTTTGATTGCACCATCATAATATAAAAGTTAAAAAAAGGAAAATGAATTTATTTGCCAAACCCCTACCTAAAACATGTATTTATGAACTTGATGATACTGATGGTATTATTATATGCTTTTGATAACCTTGTTATTTTCAACTATCTTTACAGGCGAAATCATGAAGATCTAAATCAGTTGAGTATAATTCTGAACCAAGAAATAAGGAAATTAGCTACCCAGGTAAGCCCAAATCATATTTCTGAATGGCTTGCTACGAATCAAGCTTTCATTTGTAGAATTTGCATCATCAGTTTTTAACACTGATTTTGTAAATATTTTGCATAACATTCATGTTGTGATCTAATATTATACATAATAGTATTATGGAAATCCAGTTCTAAAATTTCACATGCCTTTTTTGAGTGTGGAGACATGAGTTGGATGCTTGTGTACACAGTGCATGAGTTGGAGTTACTGACACAAAATTTAATAGCTAAAGGTGGCACAAACATTCCAACTGGTGTTTCTAAGGCCCAGGATATAATTAATGCATAAAGGTACCCTTTACTTGATAAGTTGACTATGCTTTTCCAATTACTATGGATATAATTAATAAATAGATAAACACTTACTGTGAACTAGTTGTGTCTGGTAATTTATTCATTAAAAAATAAAAAGTGACTTCCTTTACGTTAATACGAGAAATACTCGTTTAAGATTGCACTATTAGAAAATATTGTGTTGTTTAGGTGTATAATCTATCTATTGAAGCTGCATGCAGGCTCTAGTGGCCTTTAAATAGGCTTATAGTGCAAGTTCTTGATTATTCTACTGATCAACCAAAGTATGTACTCTTATAGCTAATCACTGATCATTTTATTTCTTATTTGATTGGGGGCATAAGTTGTCCCTATCATGCAGTGGGAGGACTATATGATAGGATACTGAACATGAGGTGCTTTGTTCATTTTAGCATGTTGACTGGATGAGGAGGTAAATTCCAATACATTTTTCCTTTTTATGTAGTGTAAAATATTCCTGTGATGATCTGAGTTTATCTTCTATTAATCATGTGCAATGTTGTTAAAAGTGCGCATAAGCGCAAAGTGCAACGAAGCACAGTTGATCAAATTTTACAGTATATGATCGAATTTTGAATACAGGCAACTGGTTAAATGCACAGCTTAAGTTAAAATCAATCAAATCTACAGATTGGACAATGATTTACATACATGTAGGAACCAAAAGCTAATGATACATCAGTTCCCGTTTTCGTTTTCTTGTAGCGATTAGATTAGAATTTAGGGAAATAAATCCATAAAGATCAAATTATTGCATTAGCATTTACACAGCTGATTAATTCTTTTTAGTTCATATTTATGTATTGGTCCAGGACTATTTTAGCCTTATGAAGTTCTATCTTAATTCACTTATAAGAATGAGAAGTTTGTTCTTCAATTTTGTTTTCTAACCTACTTATGATACCTCATTATAATGATTTTTCGAACACTCAAATTAAAATAAACTACTTATAAATAGTCTGGGCTATATGTAGAGTTTTCCAACTACAGATTTAGTATTAGTTATTTAAATGTACAAATATTATCGGCTCACCTGTTTTTCTAGTATGTACATTCTGCTTTTATTGTTAGGTCGGTACCTACTGTAAATAAATAATGTAGAACATGAGTCAGTTGAAGCATTTAATCTCATAATATTGTGCTTACATATTAAACAGATATGACAGACCTATACTTGAAGGTCCAAACTCCAGGGAACTACGCATCAGACATTGTAAGCTTAGCGTGTCTATTGGATAACATACCTTATTACTATAAGATATTTTTGAAAACCAGAGTACTTTATATATTATGTAAATAATAGGTTTTTGATATCAAAGGTTTCTCATGCTCATGCCATTTAAGCTGATTGTGGTAACTGCATGGGTTAAATTACTGCAAGAGATCCCTGTCCAGTTGCAAATACCTGTATGTGACCTCCATGAGTTAAAAGTTTCCTTGCTTTATAAGAGATGATCTCCAGTTAAAAAGTGATTGCTCTACATCAGATGTTGATGCAATAATTAAGAAACTGAATGGGATGATTAACAAGATAAGATACTTGTTTTATTTATTTCTACTGCTGCATAACTTTATAAAGTGGCACAGTGATTTCTTACAGGTGTATTAGTCCTCTTTCACCATAATGAAAACAGCCTAACTATCAAATTCTTTTGAAGAAATCAACAAACAATAGACTGACTGACTTCTGTTTGATATTGACCTCGTTAGGTCTTGTGCACTACTGTACCACTCTTAATGCATCTCTGGCGGGCAGTGCTCGGTTCATCCGTAATGTTAAGGGATGGAAAAAATTATTTTAAAAGTCACTAAGCATCGTATACTGAATGCTTATGCCGTTACTACAGTGGTAAAATGCAGTGTCTTATGACATCTGCGAAGTTGATCAATGAAATATATGTTAACAAACAATGCAATTCTTTTTTTGTATTCATAGGCTTGCTAGAAAAAAAATTAAACAATGAAGCTATTCTAGCGGATCATACTCAGGAGACCAGAGAGTGACAAGACAATTTGGAAGAGAGGATGATTCAAAATCTCGGCCTTGGATTTGAATATGTCATTGTATGTTGATTATCCCTTGATATAAAGCGTAATGCTGAAAAGAGAGCAATTCAAGTAAGTACATTATTTTGTCTACATACTGTAATTTTCCTAGTAGTTTGGGACATATAGGGTTAACCTTACATTTTAGCATATATCATGAAAGCAATTTTTTTCTTGATACTACAATTTTGTTTCGCCAATATGAACATTTCTGTATTTTCCATTAACAGATTCTGAATACAAAATTAAGGTTAAAGTTGTATTGGTTGTTATTGATCCACAGCGTGACACTCCTGATCAACTTAAGGCATATCTTAAAGGTCTGATCAATGATGGGTTCAATATTCTACTGTTTTGGTGCATACAAAATGAATTAATTTATTCTTCATCTGTTAATATCTACTACATAATTTTTTTTGGCTAAAATTTGTGGTCTAAACTAATAATATGGTGGAACATATGATTATTGATGCTATAGAGTAAGTAGGTGAAATCTATGTTGTAAATGCAGATCATGGAAACGTTGAAGACATGGTAAAGAGAACCAAAACAGAGAAACCACTACTCAACAAAGCAGGGAACATCTAGATCCTCACTTCCCATGCTCTTCAACCAGTAAGTATTTTACTTAAATGCTGATTAACAAGATTATGGACATGGTAAATTGTGTGTATTGAAATTTGAAACAATCGTGCACATGGAGACTGTACATGGATATGGACTGAAAATGGAACATGGGTTGAAACATTAAATCCAAGTTTATTTAGCAAGTCTGATTTTAATAGATTTTTCCTGTGTTTCATATGGTGTCTATATATTTATATGATGAACACTTGACTTTAGGTAATTTTGCAGATCAAATCTTCCTGTTTCTTATGCCCTGCCTTAGTCATAACAAACAATTTATGTGTCCTATTGATAAAGTTATTTTATCAAAGCCACTTTTAGTTTTCTTATAAGCACAATACTAAAATGTGTACGTGCATTGATTGTGACCAGGCTGACTTGAGAAAATCGGAGACGACCGCTGCAACATTTGTAGGAATTCACATGGTGATCGACTGTGCAGCAGGAAAGCCAGAAGAACCTATTCGCATGGTAGAGAAAGTTGAAAATGGTTTTAACTGTTGTTATAGTTAGTTGGTAGATGACGTACAGTTCGAAGCTTACTGGTTTATGCTTGTCTAACTGACCAGTTTTGTTTAGGTAGACTGGGAAAGCAATTTTGCTTTCCCATAGTGAGACCCATTCTCTTTGTGTCTTCTCTGCACCTTCATAGATCCATTATCTGTCATTCTCACCGATTCTCACATGTTCCTGACACATGCTTTAATAATCTCATTAAATAGTTATAGTTTGATTCCCTTACCTATTTCAGCACTTAAAAGAGTATTTTTTCCTTATATAAACTGCATGTATATTTTTTATATGTGAGTGAATTAGTGAAGCAGAGAAAAGAAGTGATAAATGAACGAATGAATATATATGTGTATTCATTTGTTAGGAACCAAAAGTGTTGCATTATATTTAAACTTGCCAGGAACCAAATATATTATATTATATTGATTTGTCAGGAACCAAAAGAATTACTACATTTTTTATTCCTCTTGGATCATTAAATAAAATAAGAACTCGGAAAGTAAAAAAATATGCAAGCTTGATTAGAAACAACAGCAACAGCAGAAGAATAGCAATGGAAGAATTAGAACTAAGACTACTGCAACCAGCGAATGCGTATAATGTAGAGCTGAAGAAATCACGTGCTTACTGTTGGAGTCGCGTCATTTTTGGTCTGTAGTCAAGAAGGTTGATGGACACGATTTGGTACATTGTCCTAGAGGTATTGGCGATGGTGCAGGCAGGTCTGGTTAATGAGAAGAGGGATATTAGCTAAAACAACATGTGAATTCCTGAACTATTGCTCGGTATCAATGATTTTTCGTGCACACAGTGGACGGGTTCGTGCATGTAGTGTCTGTTGCATAAAGATGGACGTGGAAAGAAGAAAATGGGTCGGCAACTCTTTCAGATGAGTATTTAATAAACACAACCAATATGTTTTGTGTGTTTAATAGGATTTGTTGTTTGATATATTAAAACATTAGATAGATACCAAACTGCTTAGAACATAGAATGGACATGAATATCAACAATTTACTATATTTTGTGTTATGTAGTAACTCTGTTCACATTATATGCTTCTAGGCATTTGTAACAAATGTATTCAAAGAAGAGCTACATGATTTATACTATCCATTTTTAACAAATTTGAGCTATCCACTTTATTTCCAGACTCCACTGTTCAGCTTAATTGTAACGACCCGGATTTTTAGCGACTTTGGTTATCGACATAAACTCGATGTCGATAACCAAAACATCGAAAAATTCTGGTAATTAGTGAAAGAAATTAGAGGGTGAGAAAAGATAAGATAGAAACTTAGAATAGAAGAAGAAGAAGAACACAACATCAGAGTAACACGAATCTCACAGCGGAACGAATAACATATAATAGATAACATATCCTTGAAATAAATCATTATACGTATAAAATACATTATCAAAGTACAACACTTACAACACAGCGGAAATAACTATAGTTATATGATCCTGAAGCCTCCTGCTCCAAGCTCTTCCAGTATATCTGTAAATCCCGACTACTTGACTGCCCATACAAATTTAGGCACCCAAGAGTTTAGGGAAAACAACAAAGTAAACTCCGGGTCAGTCATGGGACTGGTGTGAGTAAAACAGTTAAAAACAGTTGAACAAGTAAACGATATCTCATAAGACCACGCCGCATAACGGAACGGGTTTTTCCCTTATGAGAATCCAAATATCTTTATATCAAAAGCCTTTTGATATTATAATAATGTCTATCAACCACAACTATAATAATCATCTAGTAGAAACGCTTTCATCTCACGTTCTACATATATAGTATACAATCAAAACCGCAAGCACGTATTGGGTAATGGATTTCCAACTATGACAAGGTATGGAACCACCTTTCGCTAGTGTACCTCTAGAGAGGAATACACTGGGTTCAACAAGAACATCTTGCAACCCAGCCACACATGACCGACCACTCATTTCGCTTGAGTGTATCGAATGTATATCACCAACGGTTGGGATCAGCAACCGTTTCCCGAATGGGACAGCATCAACAATAGATTTATAGAAGTAAATAAAACTCTAGATCAGGTGATTATACACCCTACTTCGGTGCGACCGACTTAGCCATGCTGCCTGCCCGATTTCTGTCATTTACCGGATGATGAGGCTAGAAGCTACGCTTTATCATCATACCAGATTCACTTCGAATGTCACATCGTCAAATCCATCAAATCATCGATTGACGTCCTCAACCATACATTATGTGTTAGCTAAAAGAAATTTCCTTCTCCGCTTCCACTCTTGGTACGGTTGGAGAAATCAATATACGTGATCGTCTGGAAATACTCTGTCAGACATTCATCCATACAAGTCATCCAGGAACAGGATGAACCGAAGGCACTATTCTGTAAACAGGATAGCCCTTGCATAACTCCGTCTTCAATTTCCTTTGGCATATATGATTCGCAACGCTTATGCCAATACAGAGTGGTTCTTTGGATAATAATCCAACCGGTCTCTCCATATTAACAACGTTAAAAATGGTCAAAACTTCGATAGTCTGTGATTTAACTATCGAATAAAAACAAGTGTGCAACCAACGATATTATTTCCAAATGGAAATTTATATCAATCAAACATCATTCAACATTTATCTCTTTATTTCATAAATTTACTTATCTCCTGTTTCCCTATATTCAATATTTCTTATTTTCTAGATTTGGAAAATATACGTTATTAACAATGGAAAACATTTCCATTTCTTGTTTTCTTTATTAGAAAACATTTCTGGTTTCTTATTTGGAAAACATTTCCAAAGCTCCTTCATTGGACTTAGACAGATGTTTAAACAAACCATCGCGATGCCAACTCAAACCATTTCCTTTACTGCCGAACCTTAACCATTACTTAGTTAAAAACGAAGCCAATCAAGTTGGGGTAGAACTACCTCTCAGACCTTAACTGAACAACATTTCTAACTTTGAAATAGGCAAAGTTCACTTTATATCCCTTTACTAACTTCCTTACTTAACCCTCCTTCGAATAGCTATATTCGATTGACTCTTTTCACTTAACTCTATTCGATTAACCCTTACCAATTAACTCTATTGGACTAACACTATTGGATTAACTCTATTTGACTAACGCTATTGATTTACTCATTTTACTTAACTCCTTTCGAATAAACTAGATTCGATTAACTCACTTTATCCGAATAAACTATATTCTATGAACTCCTTTTACTTTAACTCTAATCGATTAAACTAACATCGGTTAACTCCTTTTACTTTAACTCAAATCGATTTACTAACATCGATTAACTAACTTTTAACTTTATCCTCTAATCGATTAACTAACATCGATTAACTCCTTTTACTTTAACTCTAATCGATTAACTAACTTCGATTAACTCCTTTTACTTTAACTCTAATCGATTAACTAACTTTTAACTTTATCCTCTAATCGATTAACTCCTTTTACTTTAACTCTAATCGATTAACTAACTTTTAACTTTATCCTCTAATCGATTAACTAACATCGATTAACTCTTTTTACTTTAACTCTAATCGATTAAACTAACATCGATTAGCTCCTTTTACTTTAACTCTAATCGATTAACTAACATCGATTAACTCCTTTTACTTTAACTCAAATCGATTTACTAACATCGATTAACTCCTTTTACTTTAACTCTAATCGATTAACTAACATCGATTAACTCCTTTTACTTTAACTCTAATCGATTAACTAGCATCGATTAACTACTTTTACTTTAACTCAAATCGATTAACTAACATCGATTAACTCCTCATTGATAAAGATTTACTTTTAGTAACAGTTCTTCACTTTACAAATGATTTCCCTTTTATAAAACTCTATTCGTTTTAAAAACATTTTCCCCTTTTATTTACTTTCGAAATATTTCCTTTAATAAAATCTGTTGATTTTATAAAGTCCCTTTATTTCAATATACATTGAAATAATTCTTTTTACATCCTAGGGTCTTTATGATATTTACAATATCGAATAACAATGATCAACATCATTCCAACACACATAATCCATAACTGATTATATAACACATCATATATCACAATATATGAAAACAGTAAAATAAATGTTGAGGAATCCAGTTGGATTCCTCTAACCTGTTTCCCTGCATCACAGATGTTAAACAATATAGATAACATCACTTTCAGTTCCATATGATATATTCTATTAAACATAATCAATATAGAACTTCAACTGACTAGCAGTTCAATCAAACAGTCAACATACAGTCAATCAGCCAATATCTAACAGTTCTAAAAATATAACATGAAATTATAAACTGTTCAGAGTTAGTGAGATTTACTCACATTTGCAGTTCATCGTTAAAGAACGATAAACTGTTGTTTGATTTGAATCAAACAGTTTATTTCACCATAAATTCATATGAGCCCCAATCCACTTCCAGTCAGCTTCATTGTGAAGCTCTCGTCCATACGATCCCAACGGATCTGACCGTTCGAAATTCTGTTATCGTATGTGCCAGATACGATAATTCAAAGTTAGTACACTAATTTAAATTAAATAAACTTAATAAAACCCATTGGGCTTCACCCTATAACCCCGGCCCAACACAATTTAGACCACACCAGTTCAATACCTTCTTCCCAAATTGACTGTCGTGGCTCCAGACTTCACCATTTCCAACCCTTCAAGCATTCAGCGATCCCTAATCCTTCAACAAAACTCAAAACCAACTCCACCACTGTTCTTCTCGTCCAAACCTTCATCTAGCCATGTACACTTCGGCAAACTCGCCCCCACCTACTGGTTTGCGTCAACCCTTGTCTCGCCCTCGCTGCTCGGTGGCCAGTGAACACTACGGATGCCGGAACTCTTCGAAATTTTTGCCACTGGTGCGCCCTACCTCCCTAAGGCCATTACCACCCACGAAAACCCCTTCGGTTGCCTGAAACGCCCCCAACAGTGAACCCTAACATCGCTGTCCAAGTGCGAGTTCCAAATATGTAGCGTCGAGTGATTCAAAAAGGGTACGAGTGTGTTGCCTAGGGTATCACGAAATCAACGAATTTAGTTTCGCGGTTTTAGGACTAGCGTCAGATTTTTAATTGATTTTTGAAGTTGCGATTTTCTCCTTTTTGATTTAGTCGTGTGGCGGCCTGGTTTTTATCCGAGAAATGGTGAAGTGAATTCGGTTCTAGGGTTAAAGGTTAGAAAAGAAAATGGTATTATATAGTTTAGTTATACTAAAATTGTTTATAGTTGCATGCCGTAGCATCTTTAGGGCCATAGAAACTTGGTGGTTGGGAAGAGAGAACGTGGATTCATTTCGGTTCACACAACAAAGATTACAACTTTATTTTATTAATGTATTTAAAGTTTTGTTTTCCCAAATACCATGTTACGTAAATTCCATCCACGTACGGACAGAAATAAAGATACCGGTGAGATGGCCAACGTCCCACGATCCCAAAAATATATTAATACCGGTAGATTGACTCATATTGTGAAACCCAAAAATGTTGATTTCGGGGTGCGAAATGCTTCAAATAAAAAGTCGCTTATTAAATTAATTAAAAATTACAGTAAAATTCTGAAAATTAAATTATCACTATTTCCCAAAAGGACCTTGTTTAAATTCAAACCCGATCTCCAGTTATATCGAATAAACAGTTATGGTCGATAAACGATTCCATAGCGACTTTTCTGAAATTTGATTTGGACATATCCCAAAATCTACACGACGAAATCCCGATCTTTCTCTTCCACTAGAAAGATATACTCCACCAGCTCCACATGTTTCTTGTTTCACAGAAATCTGATTTAAAACGGCTTCTGTATATTCAGTTGAAGTTCGAATCACCAATTTACGAACTACAGCGCCATTTCAAACTCAATTTTAATTATATTATAATCTATACGTTCAACTGTCGACAATTGAATATATTCGTTATTCAAATTCAATCCCAAGCTAAATTAAACATCACAGATGATCCGGTTCACACCATATCGTCATTTCGGCCAATTCTGTTTATTTCAGAATTAAATATATTATTTAATTTATTATTTTAATTAAATATCCATCATTATTTAATTCCACGACCATTTAATTCACTATATCACCATTGATATAATTAAATAAATTAATCATAATACCCCTGCCAATGCGGGTCATTACATTAATACATTCATAGTATATTTAAAAAAAAATATAATACACCTGTACTTTCATGTAACTAGCCATTCATTTACAATATGTTAGGCTATCCCTCCGATCCCATCAAGCTCTACGGGTTTAAGGGAATGAACAGGGTGTTCGTAATTTTGGGAGACGTTTTTTATAACTTGTTGGCAGGCTTGTTATTCATTTGTTTTGGAGTACAAGTGGGACTAGTAGAATTTGCACTTGTACGGTCTTTACCTTTATAGAGCTTGTGCCCTGTGTACACGTTATGTATTTAACTTACACGAGATATGTTTTTAAATGGAGTTGGTTAGGTCACCGGGTTTAAAGTTTAGGAAATACCATGTTTGGGCGTATTGATTAAATGTTAGGAAGAAATGTGGGTTTCTTTCAGTTAGACACTGTGCATCTAGATAATACTCGGGGCTTCTCCAATTTTTTGATGGTTTATACGGTTAGAATAAGATGATTGCTCGAAGTAGATTGAATGGAAAAAAAGGTAATTTTTATTCTAATCCACAATTTTAGTAAGTTAATCCACCATATTTTATAGGATCGTTGACTGTTAGCCCACTTTGTGATCTGGGCAACACAAAGTCGAGATGTAAAGCGTTGAAGAACTTAGAAAGCATCATAGCGGATCGGATCGGAGAGATGCTGCCGTTCGAATCGGAGAGACGCTGCTGTTCGGATCGGAGAGCTGCTACTATTTGGATCAGAGAGCTGCTACTATTTGGATCGGAGAGCTATTGCCAGTTCAAAACAGAGCGGAGTAAAATGGATAAGGACTCAATATTAGCTCAAGTCGGGTCAGATCGGATGCCCCGATCCGAACCCCATCTGCACACTCCTCCGAACCGAACCCATATTCCATGTCGCTTCCCCCCACGATCGCCTGAATATGCGGAGCGGTTATGACCAGTTCCTACCCACAATAATCTCTACTCTGATGCGCTGCCAGCACTGGAGTCCATTCGAACCCGAGGACGATGGGATGGAAGACACGTGGCTCCGACCCGGATCAGATTTTGAGCAAATTTTCACCTATAAATACCTCGCTTAGAGACAATGGAAAGGATCTTTTTGGCACTTTGAGGGTTCAACCACTTTCATAAACCGAATTACAGCACTCCCAGATAATCCAAATCGTCTTTCAACATTTGTTTTGAGACAATTGAGTGAATGTATATGAGTTGTGAGTGAAATTGAGTGAATATCTCATTGTAATTGCAACTATATCTTCGAGAATAGTGATTGACAAGTGGACGTAGGCTTTTCAACGCCGAACTACTATAAATTCTGTGTCTCCATTTTACTTTTGATCTTATTTTATTCTGATTTTAGTCAATTTGGGTGTTAGAACCACTTTTTGGTATAACATTTTGATGCTTTCACTGAGAAACATCTGAATTCTCTGTTTTTCGGGATTATCGTTCTACTTTTTGGACCGTTGAGTTCAAAGAATTTAATCCTCAAGTTTCGACGCTCTTGAATATTTGTTGATTGATTGTTGAAGAACTATGGCCAAAGGAAAAGGCAAGGAAGTTCAAACCAGTTGAGGGAACGGAGTTGGTGAAGATCAGCAAAATGCGGTTGTGACAAGGTCTCGTGGGTAGAGCTCGGCAGTGGAACGGACTGATACAGGAAATCCGAACCGCACTCAAGGGGAGAGCTCCGATCCGATCCGGGTAGGAGAATCTGAAGCAGTGCACTCCCCCAACCTGAACCGACCTGAACAACTCGCACTACACTGACCCGACCTGATTGCCCATCTCCGATCCGACCCGACATTTGGTGATGTTGGAACCTCTACTCGAGCCCCTACAAATGCTCCGACTCCAGCCACCAGGGTCAATGATCAGGTCAATCCATCTGCGCCTATTACTCAAGGAGATTTCTCGCGCCTACTTGACATGCTTGAGAGTACTAGGGAGGCTATGAAAATCCACGAGCGCACCAATCTCATGATGCAAGAAAACATGAGACTCATGAGCAGGGAAATTAGCGAACTTCATAGACAGAGAACCCCATCCCCGGTTCGTCACACCAATGGATTAGTCTTCGTCTTCCGAGGAATAACGGCCCCGTGAAAGAAGGCCGCTCGAATGACCTCAGAATTTGGAGTAGCTGACGTTCGGATCTTTGGGGTCCCGCGAGGATGTTGCATGAGTACTAGGACCCAATGATCCAAGCTTGAGAGAGCCTATGTTGTTACCGATGCAAGGATCCCATGTATTACCTAGAGACCCTAACCTTACCAATCCCACTCAGGGGCAAATGCTCCAGCCCCTTCCTCCCGAGATCGACCGGGAGCGTAGGGAACGAAGCAGAGCAGAAGCAGCTCAAAGAAGAAGGGTTTCCCCTGAGCAAGAGCCCAGAGGAAACCCAAACATCATAAGAAGGGCATCTCCTAAACAAGAGCCCAGAAGGAACCCGGATACCAGAGCCAGGGATCCTGAACGGCCCCTGACTAATGCTGACGTATGGGCAATGGTACGCCAGATTATGTCCGAAAGCCAGAACTACACCAATGAAGATTATGGCATTGAGCGAAACCATACTCCTTTCACTGACGACATCCTCAACTTTCAGTTTCCCCGACGTTTTAACCTGCCGCAGATGGACAAGTACAATGGGAGAACCGATTCGGGACAACATTTGATGCGATACTCATGGCTCATGAATGCTGCTGCTGCCCCTGACGCAGTGAAGTGTAAAGCATTCCCGATCTATTTAGAAGATGTGGCGCTGCTATGGTTTACCCGATTTCCCCCTCGGTCGATATCGAATTATAGGGAATTGAGCGAACGTTTTATGAATCAGTTCCGACTCCATACCCGAAAGTCTAAGAGTGTTATTGAATTATCAAGAATTAAGCAGGCGCCGGGAGAGTCTTTGAGGTCATAGCTTGACCGTTTCAACTTAGCTGTGACTGAAGTTAGTGACCCGCACGAGCCCACCATCTTGATGGCTTTGATGGAAGGAGTCGATCCTGACTCCGAGTTTGGAGATTACCTTTCTGGGAAGCCACCTCCCACGAGAGAGTTATTCTATGAAAATGCCGATATTCTGTTAAGACGAGAGGAGGCCAGGGAAAACCGAAAGAGAAAGTATGGAGCGGCTTCAAACGAAAATGTTCAGAGTAATGTCGCCGTGAAGCACTCTAGAGAAAGTTCCGGAAAAGTTGAGGTGAATGTGGGAAACAAGAGTGGAAACGACAATAATGGAAACGGGGGCAACAACAACAACCGTAACGCGAATGGTAACAGAAGAAATAGGAATAGAGGAAGTGATCCTAACAAAAGACCCCGGTTCCAGACTTATGAGAATTATACACCGTTGAACGACACTCTGGAGAACATTTACTTGGATACATACAATGTTTTGCAATATAAAAGACCGCCACCTCGAGACTCAACGGAGAAAGAAATGGCAACTGGAAAGTTTTGTTTGTTTCATGAGACTCATGGGCATTCAACCAAAGAATGTCGGCATTTGAGAGACGTAATTGAGAAGCTGCTACGCGAAGGGAAATTGGATGAGTATAAGGTTGCCCCGAGAGACAGGGGCAAGGAGAACAGGCTCCAAAACAGATCCAATCTGCTCCCAAGCCTACAGCGCAGCAGAAAGGCAAGGGAATTGTTATCGACTCCATAGTCGGTGGACCCCACCCAACGATCCACAGTTTTAGAGCAATGGATCAATATGTAAATGCAGCTAAGCACGTAGATGTGAATGGATGTGATGATTTGGAAGATATCGCCCCCATAAAGCAACAGAAGACAATGTTTGACGACGTGGTATTCCGTAGCAGAGATAATACCGGGATCCAGTCACCCACCGACGATCCGTTGGTCATTACCACCACCATTGGGCCGACATTGGTTCATAAGGTGTTAGTAGACAATGGAAGCTCTGTTAATATTTTATTTAAAAAGTCATTCGATCAGATGAAGCTTGAATCTGAAGATTTGAAGCCATGCGAAGGTTGGATCCGAGGCTTCAACGGAGCATCGACAGCTCCAGTGGGGTACATAGAATTGCCCGTAACCTTGGGGCAAGGAGAACGCCGAAGAGTACGGATGCTTCAGTTCGTAGTATTGGACGTAGATTCGCCTTATAATGCATTTTTGGGAAGGCCTGCCCTTGCTGAGTTCAGGGCTTGCATCGCCCCTTGGTGTTTATTGCTTAAGTTCCCAACTGAAGCCGGAACTGGAGTAGTGAGAGGAGATCAAGTCTCCAGACGGGCCTGCTATGTTGCCGAATTAAAGATGTTGATGAAGGGACTTAACATCGAGAGTAAAGGTGCCTCGCCTCCCCCAAAGGAGGGCTCGACGTAGCAATTAGAGGGATCGGCCCCGAAGGAGTTGCCCAAAGGAACGCCTGAAGACCTGGATCCCAGAAAAGACGAGGAACCAGAGACTAGAAATGCAACTCCTAATGAAGCGACAGTGGACATTCCCATTGATGAAGCTGATCCAACAAGAGTTTTGAAGATTGGATCCCAGTTGGATCCACGTCGGGCCAAAGAACTAACTGACTTCCTGAAGGCAAACTTGGACGTGTTTGCCTGGACCCACGCCGACATGTGTGGGATATCTCCATCCGTCATAAGTCATTCACTAAATGTAAACCCGAAACACCCGCCTGTAAAGCAAAAGAGACGTATGTTGGGCCCAGAGAGGTCAACCGCTCTGAAAGAAGAAGTGGAGAAGCTGAAACATAACGGATTTATTAGAGATTTTACATATCCCGACTGGATATCAAATCCCGTCTTAGTAAAGAAGCCGAATGGAAAGTGGCGGACTTGCATTGATTTTTCAGATTTGAACAAAGCTTGCCCGAAAGATAGTTTCCCACTTCCCAG
Organism: Allium sativum; assembly: GCA_030737875.1. Lineage (NCBI taxonomy): Eukaryota > Viridiplantae > Streptophyta > Magnoliopsida > Asparagales > Amaryllidaceae > Allium > Allium sativum. The sequence goes on along the minus strand of CM060913.1, from coordinate 129,237,123 downwards.
AATTGACCAGCTTGTAGATTCGACAGCGGGACACGAACTTCTTTCTTTCATGGACGCATATTCCGGGTACAACCAAATTCCTATGCACGTGCCAGATCAAGAACACACGAGCTTCATTACAAATTTGGGGTTATACTGTTACGTGGTCATGCCGTTCGGATTGAAAAACGCTGGAGCCACTTATCAGCGCTTGGTGAACATGATGTTTTATAATCAATAGGGAAGACTATGGAAGTTTATGTGGATGATATGCTTGTCAAATCGAAACAGTTCTCCAGCCATACGCAAGACTTGGCAGAAATGTTCGGTATCCTGCGAAAGTATCAGATGAAGTTGAATCCTTTGAAATGTTCATTTGGAGTGGCATCGGGAAAGATTTTAGGCTTCATTGTGAGCTCCCGAGGGATTGAAATCAATCCCAGCCAAATAGCAGCGATTAGAAACATTGAAGAACCGAGGAGAATTAAAGATGTCCAAAGTCTGGCAGGGAAAGTAGCCGCGTTGAGTAGATTTATCTCCAAAGCAACGGACAAGTGCGTCCCATTTTTTGACTTGATAAAAAGGGGAAAGAAGAACTTCGAATGGACTCCGGACTGTGTCGAGGCCTTTCGAAATTTATTGGAATTGCTAGAAAAACCACCGATTTTGTCAAAGCAAGTGGATCATGAAGAGTTATTGGTTTACTTAGCAGTTTCGGCTCATGCTGTTAGCACAGCCTTGGTTTGAGAAGAAGACAAAGTGCAAAGACCAGTATATTATGTAAGCAAGAAATTGGCGGCGACAGAACGCAACTACCCAAAGATTGAGAAGCTCGCTTACAGCCTCCTAATCGCCTCCCGAAAACTTCGTCACTATTTCCAAGCTCACCCAATAACCATATACACTGACCAGCCTCTGAGGCAGGTGTTGCAGAGACCCGAAGCATCGGGACGGTTGATCAAATGGAATATTGAATTAAGTCAGTTTGATTTAAATTTTCAGCCACGGAGGTCGATCAGGGGGCAAGCTCTGGCAGACTTTATAGCAGAGTTCACAATCCCAGAGGAGGAAATAATCGATGACAGAGTGGTCAAGTCCGAAGATGAGTTAAAATTAGATCCATGGAAGCTATGCATAGACGGAGCCAAGAACGACCGAAGGTCCGGAGCTGGAATCGTCTTAGTCACTCCTAAAGGACGGTCGTTATATTACGCTCTACGATTAGAATTTTCGGCGACTAACAATGACTCTGAATATGAAGCCCTGATTGTCGGTTTGAAGCTTGCTAAAGATCTCGGAATAAAAACGTTGGATATATTCTGCGACTCCAAAATCGTTGTTTGCCAAGTGCGAAAGAATTTTGTGGCTCGGGGACCTCGACTCATTCGGGAAAGTGGAAAAGTTGTTGAGCAACTTGGAGCGGTACAACATAACGCATATTCCGAGATCCGAAAAACAGAAGGCAGACAGGCTGGCAAAGCTAGCTAGTTCCGACAACCCGGAAGAAACTGAAATAATTCCAATTGAAACGTTGGAATCGCCAAGCTTTGAGTCGATGGAAATTGAGTTCGCTTTCGAAGCAGAACCGGAGAAGGAGTCGTGGATGACCCCAATTAAGAACTTCCTTAAGAATGGAATACTCCCATCAAAGAAGAGTGAGAGACGGGCTATAGTTCGCAAGGCTACCAGATACATTCTTCAAGATGATACTCTTTATAGACAAGGATTTTCTATGCCCCTGTTACGATGTATAGCACACGACGACATCAAACGTGTACTAAGAGAAGTACACGAAGGTGAGTGTGGAGATCATACAGGAGGTCAGACTTTAGCGAAAAAGATATTGCGGTATGGATACTTCTGGCCCACAATCAATAAAGATGCAGCTGATTATTCACGACGCTGCGACAAGTGCCAGAGATTCGCCAAAATCCCCAGAGCACCGTCGACCCAACTCAAATCGATGGTGAGTCCTTGGCCTTTTGCCACGTGGGGAATTGATATCATCGGAGTTCTACCAATTGCTAAAGGAGGAGCGAAATATGCAATAGTCGCTGTGGACTATTTTACGAAGTGGGTGGAAGCTGAGCCCCTAACCAAGATCACGGCGAGAAAGGTGATAAGTTTTGTGGTTAGAAATATTATATGCCGATTCGGGATCCCAAGGACCATTATAACTGATAACGGAACCCAGTTCGATGGTGCTGAATTCAGAAATTTCTGCCAGAAATATAAGATCGACAAACGGTACACTGCGGTTGCCTATCCGCAGTCGAACGGGCAAGTAGAAGCAATAAACAAAGTTATAAAATCCATCCTCAAGAAACGGTTAGAGCGCGCAAAGGCAAAATGGGTTGACGAGGGCGTATCGAACAACATTTAAGACAGCTACTGGTCATACCCCTTTCTCTCTCTCTCTTTTGGTTCAGAAGCAGAAATTCCAGTAGAGTTTGAGGTTCCCTCCCACCGAGTGACGTATTATGACCCGATGACGAATCGGGCACTCTTACTTGAGTCTCTTGATGAAATCGAAGAAAAAAGGGATGAAGCAGATTTGCGCGCGGCAAGACATCGACGTCAGATGGCACGCTATTACGACAAAAAAGTTCGCCTTAGGACTTTTGAACCAGGAGATTTGGTGCTAAAGAGAGTCTTTCCATCCCTTCCTCACCTCGGTCCAAAGTGGGAAGGACCCTTTGTTATCCAACGGAAACTTGAAACAGGAACCTTCAAGTTAACGACTGTAGATGGCGAAGAGGTACCTAGGGCATGGAATGCCCAACACTTGATGCGATATTTGGATTAGAAATGTTGTACTCTTTGCTATTTTTCTTATGAACTCTGTAAAAAGGCACGACTTGCCTTAGGAAAGTCTAATGATATGAATAAAGAACTATAAAGTGGATGTAGGCTACGACTTAGCCGAACCACTATAAAAATATCACGTGTCATTTACTTTCGTGCATTGTATATATACCTTCATCTACTATTCTGTTGCGATTATGGGATATGAGATGATGTAAAACCTGAAAAGTTGAAAGCAGTTTATATGCAGGAAAAAGCACAGCGAATGTTTGTGCGATGAGAAATAAAAGAATGGGAAGACGACATTCTTAACTCTAACTCTCGAGAATTGAGAGAGAGTATAAAGGACGGGAAGACGGCGTCCTCTGAGGCGTGAAGGTGCACCCAGACAAGAGACCGCCTCAGTAAGAACTCTAACCTGAGTATAAGACAGGAGAGCATAAAAAATGCCAGAAAAAACGACAGGCATTGACGGCACCAAGAATGCAATCCCGTCGAAAAGTCGGGGACATTCAGACTACTTGACTAAGTCTTGAATAGTTTTTTGAGATTGACTGGGGGCATATATGTATACACATATTTCCCCCATCATAACTTCATTACACAACTATAGTAAGACATGCATTCTTACATAAGTGCAAAACTAATGACTAACAGACATTGCGGAAAATGAATTATTTTTTATTTACAAATCAATGAATTTGTACAGGAAAACAGGCAAAAAGAAGGTGCAAAGGCCACCCTTACAGCAACGATTACTGGTCAATCAAACACTAAAATAACGCAAGACACTCCATCATTTGGACTTTGAAGAGGGCTTGGACTTCTTAGCAGCCTTCTCCGCATCCCTCGCCTCTTTCTCGGCCTCCGTCAGGATGCGCTTTGACTTTTTCTTCCCTGAAGCTGAGGTGCTGGAATCAGTCGACATCTTCCCGGAAGGCGGAGCGCTGGAATCAAGAGAAGACTTTTTAGCGAGTTCCTCTGTATTAGATCTAGTTGAGAGCTTAACAACTAACCTTGATCCCGCATCTACAACTGCGAGGGGCTTAAGGCTTTCAGGGTCTAAGTCTTCAGCTTTTAGCTGCAGGCATTTATCTTGGTCAGCTTTTAGTGCAGCTAAGGTAACATCATCAGCGCTTTTCGACTCCCCGACTATTGCCACCTCCGGATCTTCCTCGTGTCCCCCGTCGCCACCATCATCCTTCAAGGCATCTATCATCTCGTCATCATGAGGAGTAGTATCATCCTTAGGCGGTTCAATACCTGCAGAGTGAGAAGCAACAGTTATCAACTCAGGAGAAAATAATGGGTTCTTCATCGATTGCTCAATCACATGACGAAAGGTAGAGATAGCTTTGACGAATTGAGGTGAAAATGTAGAGATACCTTCCGAAGACTTCTCTACTGGAGTGACTGCTGCCTCCGATGCCGTTTCGGGTATAGGGGATAAAAGAGTTGTTCGAGGGATCCCCGGGTTTTCAGGATTATATCCCTCTACTTCAGAAGTTGCGGGGGTAGTAGAAGAGGAACCAACCTCAGGAATGTTCTTTTGCTTAGTCCTCCGCCTCTCTTCGTCCATAGCAGCAGCAATGAGGCGGCGCCCTTCAGCTAGGCGTTCTGGCTCATCATCTCTTAAATATTTCTCCATCAGCTTGTCCTCGTCAATGGAATCAACCTTGAGCTCCTCTTTCTCCCACTCAACGATCTGACTCCATACTTGGACTAGAGTAGATGGATAATCTTCAATCCAAGAAATGTTCCAACGGCGGATGATATGCGCAAAGAATTCAATCATTAATTCGCCGAAACCCTGAACCTCTCCCTCAGCCTCTGACAGTTGTTTGTGGGCCTCCTCAGCGGACTTGATAGCACATTCGACGTTACCCTCCGCTAGGGCAGCCCTGTTCTCCGCCTGCACTAGCTTAGAAGCCAAGTCAACATTTTTCTTTTCCAGTTCAGCATTCCTTCTTGCCAACTCGGCATTTTTCCGTTCAAGGTCAGCGTAAGCAAGGCGCGTTTTAGCAGCATCTGACTTAGCATCTTCGGCTTGCTTTTTTAACTCAGAACGCTCTTGAGTATGGGATTCAAACAAATCATGGTAGCGTTTTTGCAAATCTTCAAATTGTTGCTTGAAGCTAGTGGCATCCCGTTGAGCAACAGCAAGCTGGGCCTGAGTATCTTCCAAGTCTTTTCCTAGATTTTTTAAGGCCTTTGCATCGTCTTCTGCGGTTTTTTGCATCGAATCAGTATTCGTGATTAAAGTACGGATGATTCTGGAAAGGTTGCGTGAATACTTGAACATTTCAGAATACTGTTTCTCGACCGCATCTATCTTTGCTTTGGCCTCATCTGCCCACCTTGAAGAAATAGGCTCAAGGGCAGGTAAAAAAGTCAAGTTTTCGAAGTAATGTTCAGGAAATTGCTTCTCCAGATACGCCCGCTTAACTGCAGTTTCAGCGTCTAGCGGCGGAGGGGCAGGAATTGTCAGCTCAGTATCCCTGTGCGTGGAGGACTCAATAGCCTCTTTATCCATTCTAGACCGTGTAGCAGGGACCTTACGCTTGCTTCGTGATTCAGTATCTTTTGGCGGACTCCTCTCCCTGCCGCGTTTTTCTTGAGAAGAGGTTGAATCTTTTGATTGCGACCTGTCCTCTTCCCAACGACCTTGATAACCTTTATATCGTTCTGGGTCTGTCCGGACAGGAGAGCGAGAACGCGAGGTTCGCGAACGATAAGAATCATAGGGTCTTCTGTCCTCCCTACCGCGATCTTCACGACGATCATGCTCAGTATCATAGGGCGGATTTGACATGATGCGGCGAAGTTTCCTGATATCATAGTAAGATCGGGACATCGTGCCTGCACAACAAGACATGAAATTCAGAATCAATATTTTCACAAAGAGAAAGATGCAGTGAGTTGTGATGTTATTGTGTAAAGTGCGTCCTAAGTGGTGTTTTCCCCCCGACAAACCCGAGTCCGAAGTTAGACTAGTACGAGCGGGTTCTTTGGCCTTAGCAGGAGTGGTCTCTTCGGAAGAAGTGAAAACTGAAGGATTCTTCCTAAAATCCTCTGAAGTGTAAATAGTTTCAGGTAAGGGGAGATCCCCCAAACCCTGAAATAGTGGGTCATCAGTGCTCGGGACATCTCCCTCAGAAGCATCGATCGGTGACTCTTTGGAAGACGTTGACCTTTCCGGGGAAATGGCATCCTCGGGAACAATATACCCTTCGCGATGCTTTTCAGCCATGTTAGTCAATTCATCATCTTGGGTAGAAGAAGGAGAGGGTGAAACCTGGAGAGGCACTGTAGGGGCTCTCGAACCTTCGCCCGTTTCAGGGATCACGTCCACTGGGGGAATATATACATATGGAGTCGTCCCATGACCAATGCTACGAGTAACATATAGCAACCCATGAAAATGAAGATATTCGTTCTTAAGGACTTCATCAATAGTTAAAAACTTCTGATCGTCATTAAGGAGCTGGTGCATCCGGTCAAAGAATACTTGGTCTGATATTTGTTTTGGGTTATCGACTGCAAACAAAAAGAAAAATGAGTTAAGGCGATGGCTTAAATGTATAGAGTCGAGATTTAGAAAACCAGTGCTTTACTTGATTTCGTCCACCTCCTAGCACACCCTGGCTGTCGCTTCACATAAAATCATTCCAGCCTGGAATCCCCAGCTTTACTACTGAATGGCGCTGGAATTATTTTCCTCCTAGGGACAGACTCAAAGTAACAGGAAGAAGGAGTCTCTCGAGTCCGATGCTTGAAGTTATAGAAGAAATGAACGTCATCAAAAGTGAGCTCTATGCCTAAGATCTCACGGTACGCTACATATAAGGTGTACAAGTAAGCATAAGAATTAGGGTGCAGCTGCATGGGGGCAATCCGCATTTGTCTTAGAAAATCGACGACGAAAGGAGAAAATGGAGGGATAGCCCCGACCATGCACATCAACCGAGTAATTGCCATATACCCTTCTGGAGGGTTGTGGGGACGGTCAGTTCTCGAAGGCACCAGGGTGTCCCTTTTTAGTATCCCGTATTTTAGACAAATTCGGATAAGTCTGTCGTTGTCGATTCAACAGAATCTTGGGGTGATTCCAATATGACGACAGATTCAAATTCATCAGGAGCTCGGTCGTCGCCAATCCCTCCTTCCTCTTCACAACCTAGGGAAACTCCACCCTCCGAAGACACATTGTCGCTTTCGCGAGTTCCAACCTCGTAGTCTGAGACCTCATCATTCCATTCTGGATCCGAGGAAGAAGATATGTCCTCAAGAGTAATTTTATTGGATGTCTCCGGGGCCTCCTTCTTCCCGGCTAGTCTAGAAGAGCGTCTGGGTGTCATGGTCACAAAACTATTGAAGAAGCAATAGCACAAGTTAGAGTAAATTAGCCCGTATCCCCCCGTGCATGTGTGCAAACTAAAGTATAAATAGTGTATGCGGAAAGTGTAAAGTTAATGTTTGAAAGTGCGACGCAAAATTTTGGCAAAGTAATAAGGATAAAGGCAGTCTTGATGTCCATTTATGTTCGCAGGGCACTATCCTAACTGTCCATTAAGTTGAAGATTACGCCAAGAGTTGATTGGGCCAGTTGAACGAGTTTTTATGTCTTAAGATGGACTGCTCTTCGGTTCGGTTCGGGCGCATTCATTGGGATCGGATCGGGGGCGTAGCCCTGCCTTTGGCTCGGATAAACATTGAAGCTCAGGAATCAAAATCGGATCGGCTCGGAAGTAGATTCCCCGAACGGTTCGGGTCGAATCACGCAGTCATGCCTCTCTCCTCCTTTATCTTACAGTCCGACCCGATCCGGTTTGGTGAGCTCCATTCCCTCCTTTTTTAACTACTTGCCCCGACCTGATCCGATCTTCTGGATTTCTCTTCCTTTTCCTTTCCTCCACTTTCCATACTCCATCGCCCGAACCGACTCCCCGTGATCTTCTTCTTCTTCTTCTTTAATCTTAAACCCAATTTCATCCCTAAGACCCCAGCCATGATCGAACGAACTACGACTCCCTCTCCCAACGCCTCGAAGTAGCAACGAAGCCACCAACAACAATAATGAAGGGAGAGGGTGTTGTAGCGTGGAAACCACATCTAAGTCGGTCGAATTGACCGTAGATTTCAATTAAAACCTATTATCATGAAGTTGATCAAGGATGTAAACCTACCAAGATGGATAAGCTGGAGATTCGCACAAGAATGGTAAAAAGTTTTTCTCTTTTGAATCCTAGAGTTTCGGAGCAGAACTTGCAAAACGATAAAATAAAAAGAAAGTGAGATGAAGATGAAGGCTGAATTTATATAAAAACATGGTGACTATTCGTCTCCCCGTTCGGACCGGCTCGAAGGCCCAGTAGCGTAGCTTGGCCCACTAGTCCAATGCGAAATAGAAGAAGAAGGGGATCCGTTCGGGTCGGAATCCGAACCGAATAGAATATCGTAACTCAGCAGTGCATGTGAATTAAACTAAAATTCTAAGAAGAGGATGAAAGCACAAGGAAAGTCAAAGGAAAGATTACCTAGAAGGCGATATGCAATGATAATCAAAGCATGCTCCGTCTCCAACAGAAGCATCCTTTGAGGGGGCAAAATGTTAGCCCACTTTGTGAACTGGGCAACACAAAGTCGAGATGTAAAGCGTTGAAGAACTTAGAAAGCATCATAGCGGATCGGATCGGAGAGATGCTGCCGTTCGAATCGGAGAGACGCTGCTGTTCGGATCGGAGAGACGCTGCTGTTCGGATCGGAGAGACGCTGCTATTTGGATCGGAGAGCTATTGCCAGTTCAAAACCGAGCGGAGTAAAATGGATAAGGACTCAATATTAGCTCAAGTCGGGTCGGATCGGATGCCCCGATCCGAACCCCATCTGCACACTCCTCCGAACCGAACTCATATTCCATGTCGCTTCCCCCCACGATCGCCTGAATATGCGGAGCGGTTATGACCAGTTCCTACCCACAATAATCTCTACTCTGATGCGCTGTCAGCACTAGAGTCCATCCGAACCCGAGGACGATGGGATGGAAGACACGTGGCTCCGACCCAGATCAGATTTTGAGCAAATTTTCACCTATAAATACCTCTCTTAGAGACAATGGAAAGGATATTCTTTTTGGCACTTTGAGGGTTCAACCACTTTCATAAACCGAATTACAGCACTCCCGGATAATCCAAATCGTCTTTCAACATTTGTTTTGAGACAATTGAGTGAATGTATGTGAGTTATGAGTGAAATTGAGTGAATATCTCATTGTAATTGCAACTATATCATCGAGAATAGTGATTGACAAGTGGACGCAGGCTTTTCAACGCCGAACCACTATAAATTCTGTGTCTCCATTTTACTTTTGATCTTATTTTATTCTGATTTTAGTCAATTTGGGTGGTAGAACCACTTTTTGGTCTAACATTGACTATCACTAAAATTCAAATTTTAATCAGTGTATCCACTTAAAAAAACAAAAAACATACGTATATTCTTTTTTCTTCTCAGTCTTCTTCTTTGCGTTTTTTCTCATATTCTTATTTCTGAAATCCTACCATCTAAATCCAAGTTTAATTGAAGTAATTCAACGTAATAACAGTAAGTAGTTTGTTTAGTTTTTGTTTGAAGTTGATTATTTGTATACAAAAATGTATTTTTTAAATATCACATATAATTGTTGTTAGTCATTTTCTGAAATCTTAAAAAACTGATAGAATCATATCTGAGAAGAGAAGCCGTTTTGTGTTGCTGCATCTACTGTCTGTAAAAAAATCATCAACAGGCAAACTTAACCAGGTTTCCACTCTGTAATGTCAAATTTTTAATTAACCAGTTTTAATCATTTTCTGTTACTAGATACCATATTGTACTATCACAATTTTGTTCTACATACACGATTACAGCTTCCTTAACAAATCATACTAGCAAATATTCCAATACATTGTTCTACCTCTACCTAACTTTGGATGAATTAGGATTAGCCGTGGATATTAAACTATAGTTTGTTTCATATACATTTAAATGATTATGGTTCGCGGTGCTTTGCAAACAGCCAGATTATGAATAAATACAATAAAAACTATGTTAAAATGATGAGTCTTTTAAAGAAGTTAGAAGATAGTTCAAAAAATTTCACGTGAAATAATGAACCAAATTTTAATCATTCAAACAATAGTGGTTTTTCAATTCAGTGGTTTAATTCCTTGAAGTATATTAAATTGGAAATTCATGGTAAAACAAGAAGCACAAAAATCAATTGTAAAATATATGATAGGGTGAAATCTTTAAGTTAATCCACTCGTGGATTAGCTTAAAAAATAGTTGTGGATTAACTTATTAAAGTAAAATGGTGGATTAATTTATTAAAGCCGTGGATTAGAATAAAAATTACCATAAAAAAATTGCAAGAGCATGACTGTATATTGAATGCATGGCACCATTATTGTGTCCATCCATTTTGTTTGTAGCCATAAATCGTAAAGTCTGCCTACATGCCATCTGTCTTCCCATATTCAGCACTAATTATTGATATTAACACATCGAAATTTAATCTTCTCACAATCCAATGTTTACGTTCTACATATAAAGACCAAAGTTTCAATAGTCAACTTCCCAAGATATCAAAATACATCTCACTGCACAATAACATAAATTAAAAAGACATGATAATTTCTTGATATTGAAACATATCACAATCCAATGATAAATGGATATTTTATCCTGCATCCTTAGTTGGATGACACTTATGAGCCTTCTAGCTTTTCATTAACCGTAAGCCCCAAACTTAAGAAATGTTTGATTACACCAATATAGTTGCTTTTAATAGCTTTTGTAAGTAATGGATAAGAATATGGTATTCATTTTTAGTTTTAAAATTGAGTTTCAACTTGGTTTTGAAATCGAGTTTCGATTAAATTAATGCATTAGTTTTTTTGTGTTAATGCTCGTGGTTGTTATAATCGTTTTGTTGATTAAAATTATATGGGGAGTATATAATGGAATATGATTTCTTTCTCCTTTTTGCAGATATGGATTTCAATATGATAATATGATGGATCAGGGTATGTAGAAAGCATATACGGGCAAGTTTGGTTATCTTCATATGTTATTTTATTAAATTGTCAACCTTATAATTGTTGTGTAACATGGATTTGTTGCGGAGTATTTGTACTTTTTTGTTACTTTAAATATGTGGTCTATCTTTATTCATTAGTAATTTGTTTTTGGTAAATTCTTATGGCATTTCCTTTCATATTTTTTAGCTTTTAATTTGAAGAATGATATATTTTTTTTACATTATTGATGGTATCAATTGCATTTTAAAACTAATTATCATATCTCGAATCCGCAACACATTAGTGGTGTGGTAAATTATCAGTTTGAAACATACCATAAGCATTTCTGATTGTCAATTTGAAACATCTAGTAAGTGTTGTCGGTTATCATTTTGAAACACCTGTCAAGTGTTGCTGATTATCAATTTGAAACACTAATTAAGTGTTGCAGTTTATCAGTTTGAAAACACAGACCAAGTGTTTCAATCCGTTAATTTGAAACTCTCAGTGAGTGTTTCAATCCGTCAATCTGAAACACCTACTAAGTGTTTCAGTTTGTCAATCTGAAACATAACACAAGTGTTTCAAAAATCTGCAACATACCAATCTACAATACCTAAAAAGTGTTTCTAAGATTTTTAGCAACATTTTATTACCTTTTCAAATTGGTCATTTTGGTGTTGTGCCTCCCTATTCAATCGCAATTCGTCCTCCCTATTTTCTTTTCCAGTTCAAAATCCTCACAACCGTTCTTCCCCATAGCAGCCGAATCATCGCAAGTCCCCCTCCTAAAATCGAGGCGCGATGTGATCTCCTCCACCAGCGAAGAGGCGCACGTACCAACATGGGTCAACCCGACACCAATCGAAGTCGCGACAACGAAGTCTAGCGCTACCGCCAGCGATATTCGCCTTAGATCCAAACCCAACCGACCCCGCTAGCTTGTTCACATCCGCCTGAGCCTCCAACTCAGCACCGTTGTATGCCTCTGTCTACCGTTTGCTCGGCGCCACTGTTCAAACTGCGCTCGAGTTCCTGCTTCTACATCGTCTTCTGCAACACCCGGAATGGCCAAAAAGTCTTGTCCTTCTCGCTGTCCAGGTTATCTACTATTTTTGAGAAATTGGTATTGTTTTATATTATCATGGTATTACTAATATTATTTGTTTGCTGATATTTTAACCACGAATCTGCTTCTAGAATTCTTTGTAAGCTGTATTTTTTGAAAATCAATTATATACGGAGTGACTTGTCCCAAAACAATGTTAGGAAGGATAACAGATAACAATAGAAGTGCATTAATATAAAAGGCATGTATACTACTACTACTGTATTTTATATACTACTGTTGCGTTTGTGTATAATGAACACGAAATTTGACAAGAAGGGCCTTTTTAAGGTATGTTTTACTTTCACTCTTTTCAAATTCTTCAATTTTCATATATAGTATTTCAGTTCTGTATGTAAAGACAAAATTTGTTCTTAAACTATGTGCAGATTTAATTCTTACAATGTTTTAATTCAATTACTGTTGATTTCTTGAACATCTCATGAATCAGGTATTGTTTTTTAGTTGATATAGAGTTAGATGCATGAGCTTCAATACGTCATCTCCATATATAACACTGTTTCATTTGTGCAGGAATTTCCATGTATAAATTAATGTGGATTCATATTTTCAGAAAACTGCCTAGTGTTACAGGTACAGTACATCCATACAATATAGTATGCTAGCTCTGCATATTTAAAATGTAGATTTGAGTACAAGCTTGTGAATATTTACCAGGATATGCATCTTGGAATAATTATAAGCTACTGCTATTTAATTACACATTTTACTTGGTACAGAAATTCATTATAATTTACATTAACTGTCAGTATGTTGCTCTTTATTTTCTTATAGAAAGTTTTAATTTGAGCACTGTTGTGGATTGAATTGAATTGAATATATGATTAAATTACGTAATGCAGGTGATGGTTGCATTGCCATTCATTATAATACTCATAATATGGATGCAAGCCGTATGAAATTGCATCCCTGATCATGGCATTAGGTAACTCAATCTTCCCTGTTTTGTTTAATTTTTAAATTTGAGAGTGTTCATAAGCTGTAATGACCCTAGATTTTTTTCCAAACATTTAATTGGATTAATTAAAGAACGAAGAATATATGTGTGTGTGTGTGTGTGTGTGTGTGTCTATATATATATATATATATATATATATATATATATATATATATATATATATATATGATATGTATATATATTATTTGGCTATGCAAGGATGCATAGGCGATGTGCAGGGTGCACAATTGTGTTCTGGATAATATTTTAATAATTATAAGGTATATTTCTTCAATTGAATATTATGCTTGAATTGGTATGATTATGCCAGAATTTTTGTACCTATGCTTTAAGATAAAAAGATGTGTGAAATATATATAAGAAATTATTGAATGAGTAGGTAAGCATTAGTATAGATGCATGAAGTATGTTTTCTATAATGATGGATGATGCTTGATGTTGATAATTTCATACATATTATGGGTTGTTGGAAGAGAGTGTGACATATAAGTGATATATGTATATGCTTTCTTCCTTATGAAGCAAGTTAAGGTGAAACTGACTTTATTTATATATAGTTATATACTATTACGGATGCTAAAAACATAATATATGGAATGTTTAAGGATTGTTGTTTGAAAAGAGTGATGCTATTGAATTATCAAAGTCTCTGTTTTATGCTAGAAGCAGTGAGTAAAATAAGAATTAAATGAATTTGCTCAATCATCTGTTAAAAATGTGTTTTGATGAAATTATCAAGTCTTATTAGTTGACTCAAAAGTTTATATTGATTTAATGTAGAGGCTGAAATCCCTTATGCTAAAATATGTTTGCATGAGATTATTTTCTTATTGATAATCCGCAAATGAATGCAATCAAAAATTTTAAAAGACAAGACATAATAAATTGGCTATGAACAATACGTGTTGATGTGATGGAACATAGGTATTATAAGAAGGTGTATGGCCTCAGCCATGTCAATTTTTTGTACAAAGGAAATTAGAAGTCAACGTGTTCATAACTATAGGAAAAGCTATGTACGTTAGAACCTGTAATATAATGTGTCAACTGGATATATGTTTATGAAGTGAATACTACTGGGTTTGAGAATTTTGGCATTGGTTTACAACTGGAAATGTTTAATAAAATCGATACTATTTTCACTGCAAGAAAAATACCCTATTGCAACTAGCTATTTGCAACAGACCTCAAATGTCAGTTGCAATAAATGATATTTAACAACTGAAAAACATATTTTTCACAACAGCGTTTTCATGTCTGTTGCGAAAACATACTTTTAACAACTGCACTTTCATTTCTGTTGCAATAGACATATTATTTGCAACTACACTATCAAACCAGTTGCAAAAATTATATATTTAGCAACTGTTTTCACCAGTTGCGATTACCGTAATTTTTTTGCAACAGGTAAAGCCACTTGCGAAAAACATACTTTTGAAAATTATTTTTCCTCAAGTAATATTTGTTATAAAAGTATGAAGTAGTAAGTAATGTTTAGTTTAATATAATAAGTATTAAGTAATAATAGTTAATTAATTTGAATTATACTTTAATACTATATCATGGTTAGTTATTAATAATGTGTAAATTATATTTAACAATTATTAATAACATTTAATAACTAATAATCTAATTAAAAACAAATATTAAATAATTAATAAAATATTCATAATAATTACTAAATAATTAATGATTTTTTACAATAATAGTTTTCTATCAATTATGAAAAACATATTTGTAGCAAGTATATTTTTCTACTCTCGCAATAAAATTACTTCTAGTAATTGCTCCTTACTAGTTGCAATGCACTTTTTTAGCAACCATCTCTCATACCAGTTGCAATTAAGGGTTTAATATAAGTTTTTCTCTTGGCTCCGAAGGCCACAATTTTGGCTCCATTTTCAAAATTTTCCGCACATCCCACCGAAATTTTTGGCTCCATTTTCAAAATTTTCTGCGCATCCCACCCAAATTTTTGGCTCCATCGCAACATCTTTGGAAGGTGAATGTACGTTGGACGTACAGTACGGATATAGGTAGAGTACCTAGATTAATTGGATGAGTCTAGTTCACATTTGGAAGGTGAATGTACGTTGGACGTGCAGTATGAATATGGGTAGGGTACCTGGGTTCATTGGATGAATCTAGTTCACCTTTAGAAGGTGAATGTACGTTAGACGTACAATGCAGATGTTGGTGTAGTGCCTAGGGTCATTGGATGGGTCTAGTCTGCCTCTAGGAAGTGAATGTACGTTGGACGTGCAATAAGAATGTAAGGACTCAAGTTGGACTTGAAAAGACATTTGGAATGTAGTTGAAAATTTGGCATATAGGTTTGGATTACCTAAGAAGATGACAGTATAGACGGATGCCATAGCACCGGACTAGGTGCGGTAGCTGATGCATTGGGTAGGAGACATGCCAATTTAGAGGCTATTTTTCTGGAGTGGAAGCAACTAGAGTATATCACGGGATATGACTTCAAACCTAAGTGTGAATTGGATTCAGAAACACTAATAAGCTTGACGATTAGATCGATCTTGATTAAGTGGATCGGTTCTAGTTAGAGGGACGATCCCAATCTATTAGAAGTTACCTCTAAGGTAGAGATGGGAATCGATGGCGAGAGAACGACTGTACTTGTGAAGTAGAGAATGACATAAAAAAGTCGTATCCAAAGCTCTTTGCCTGGTAAGATTTTAGTGGCGATGATTCTTCCCTTGTTAGTAAACCGCATGTTAGGGAAGAATGGTTCTGTTTGTTTTGAATGTATGATTGTTGTATATGGTTGGTAGGCATGCGGGATCCTTTGTATGTTTTGAGTTAAGGAATTTCGGGGACGAAATTTCTTAAGGGGGGAGAATGTAACAACCCACATTCTACGTATCTAGGATCATAGAATATTTATTTCTTTTTCATATGAAGTTGTATGGTCGTGTAACTTTGGGAGACTACTATTGGGGTCATTTCCCATGTTCATGATTTTTGCCGATTTTCTCCTTCTTTCATTTTAACTTCTTAACGTATGCCCTTTTCAAATCAAAAACCCCAATTCTTCGAAATTGTTGCCAGATCCAAATTAATACCCTTCCACTGCCTACCCATCATCCAAATTCACTTCGATTCAAATTAACGGCGATTCCAATTCACTGTCTTCCACATCGCTGGTCGTTGTTTTCCCCAATTTTGTTTTAGGGTTTCACTCTTCCGATTCCATATTGCCATCTAGAGCTTCCACCGCCGCCTGCGACGATCTGCCGCCCACCAATATCTCCTAGGTACGCATAAACAATCAAATGGTTTATTATAGAAAAAGGGCATAATAATCAAAACACGAGTAAATAACGCCACTATATGTCATTGCAAATGTTAGTGAAAGGGCGAAAATTTGATTTCTAGTTGTAATCGCAGGAGAAAGACGACGAGACTGAAGGAGTATTATGGTTAAATGTACGTTAGGATCTGCATATTACAGACTTAATACAGGACAAATCCCATTATTTTGTAACTTTGTACATGATAAACCCTTCTGAAGACTGGTTTTAAAATACACCCTTAAAATTGTTCTGGATGAAATTAAAGTTGTGTTTTTCAAATGTTTTTACTGAGAAAGGATGGTTGTGTATTTTGATTGTAAGCTTTTGTAAACAATGCATAATAACATAGATGAACTTCAATTTCTTTCGCTACAAATAGCAAATTAGTTTTGTTTAAATTTTGTCCTGTCTGCATCATAGAGTGTGTATATATAAAAAAATCCTGTGCATTTTTGCAGTACCTAGCGCGTTTAGTAGATTTAACCTACTAAAGTACACTCTACTTTTTAGCTACTAAACTTCTGGATTCTGAACATTTTTTTTTTGAAGGTCTTGTGATTCCGGTCTATAGAAAATAGCTGATTCAAAAATAGAGTTCATTTCAAACTTATTACAAATATGATAGTTAAGAAAATAATTTATCTTTCGTGTTTCGAATAATTTCAGCTAACGCTTTTCTACAGCCATTTAATCACTTGATTTTGAATTTAAATCAGAGTGGGTTATCCAATTTTGTTAAATTGTAAAAAGTGTTTGAATTCTTATGTATATTATTTGCCAGATAAGCAACTACGCTGGAATATGGTTCATATTGCTTTTCATATCCATCTTCGCAACCGGAATCCTGGAGCTGCGTTGGAGTGGAGTCGGGATTGAAGACTGGTGGTGCAATGAGCAGTTTTGGGTTATTGGAGGCACCTCTGCCCATCTTTTCGCGATGTTCATGATCGACAACAAACTTGGAGCATGAACTGCATATTTATTCTAGTGAATTGATGATATTTATTCTTTTATTATAGTATATGTATGATAGAGTAGAAATATGATTAGAAAATATTCTATTTGAAAAAAAATGTGTTGTGTGAGAGAAGAAATTGTTATACATGTGGTGTATGAAAATTATAGAAAATTTTGTTGTAATTGTCTGTACAAATAAAACTTTGTTAAAATAAATTTTTTATTTGTTTATTTTATTTTGTGATATACACTATTACTAAAACGAATACATTTAATATGTAATATCTATAAGCTGTAATATTTTTTGTTTTATAGATTTATGGATCTATTGCAATAGGCATATACTGTTGCAAAATGATCTGTTGCAACAGCAAAAGCCTGTTGCAAAAAAGTATACTGCAACATCTTGTTGCAACAGGTAGAAAATGTTGTGGACTTTTTGCAACTTCGGCTATACCAATAGGCACACGTCTATTGCAATATGTCTACTGCAACAGATATCGCCTGTTGTGAAAAGTGTTTTTTGTTGTAGTGTTTATATTTACTTCTAAATGAAGAGCCAATATGGTAGCTACTTATAAACATAGTAGTGTGTATGCTAATGTAGAGGGTATCAGCCACTTAAGTAGCAAGAAATTTTGAGGATATAAACCAGATTTGATTGGTATCTAAAACTAAAAAGAAAGGTCTCTAACCAGGATAGCTTCTTTTCAGTATAAAACGCATTTTAGAAAGGATTCAAGTAAACACTGGTCTCTAAAATCAGCTTTATATATATATATATGTATATATATATATATGTATATATATATATATATATATATATATATATATATATATATATATATATATATATATATATATAAAGCTGATTTTAGAAAGCATTTGACAAAACATGATATGTTTGGTATGGGTTTAATAACTGACACTTACATGCAGGGTTATAGCACGTATTTTGTATAACTTAAAGGTTATATGAGATCAAATGGTAGGTAATGAAATCTCTGGAAAATAATGATGCTGAGTTACAATTCTATATAAGTGCACTTGCACTGATATGACTACGCCTTACTGTTAAGCAATAAAGTATGGAAGTAGCCATGCTTATATTTTATACGAATAAATCTACGTGACAGTCACTGGAATAGTATATAATGTATCATAACACTATGTATATACCATAACAAAGAGTTAGCCTCTCTGAAGATGTTTTGAATAAACAAATAAAGAGAGAGAACCTTGTTTAGCTGTGATATAGTTTAATTTGTATAAACAAGGAGCATTTCCTTTGTACCAAGAATAAAATTGTTGTTTTCCAGTGGAGCATGTATAATGAAATAAGTTACTCTAATGACTTGAATGATACTTTCGGGTCTTAATATAACATTTGCGTTATAATTCTGTTTCATTGCTGTAGAATCGACCTTAAAAGGGATGTAAAGATTTGATATGCTTATGCTACTATATATATACATATATATATGTGTGTGTGTATATATATATATATATATATATATATATATATATATATATATATATATATATATATATATTCCTAATTTGAAGTTGTTTTTAAGGGGGAATTGCACTCAGGAAAATATGTTTTCACATTATACAGAGAGCGTATATAATGTTCAGTCACTAATATGAAGCATGTTATACGGCACTATGTTATGATATATATTGAGGTGTCATGATAATACATGTGTAGTCAGGTGCCACGCTTATTCATGCATGTGAAAGACACTTGTATTATAAAGTACATTTTAACATGTAAAATCTTTATATAATGGCTGTTGTCTCCAGTTGTTTTCTAAAACAGTTAGACTAAAGGAGCCTTGTTTAATGAAGTAAGGTATAATTAGAAGAGTGTAGAGCTGTAAATCTTGAGAGAAGAACTGAATAAAGGATAACAAGATAAGTTACTCTTGTTTATGCTGTGTCGAGATTAATTACTATAATTAATCAAGAGTCTTTGATATTTGTTGTTTTATTCTCTACCTCTGATTTTATACAAGAGCCTTGTATATCTTCACATATATATAAGCTATGAACTAGATGAAATAAACTGGTATTTTTATATTAGTATGTATGGATTTTGGAATGTTTATAAAGGGAGAGAACTCTTTTGAGAAGATGACCCAGGGATATTAGATAAAATAAAAATATTGGAGAACATTTGGGGTCACCTCATAAGCATACATAGCTTAATCAACATGGATATTATCAGATTAATTTACTTTTTATTTGAGAAGTAGTTGCTACACACAAATTCAAGTATATTTTTCCATCAATGAATTTACTTTTTATTTAACAGTGCAATAATTGGTGTTTGTTGATTTATGCTAGAATATGTTTTAACGGATTACCTGCAATCGGCACTGCTCAACAACCTTACACACTACTTCACAAGCAAGCCAGGTGATATAGTGTGCTATTGTATATCTTATTGGCGGATTCCTAAAACTGAAAAATGATATGCATGCACATGCAATTTTAGAAACTACAGTAACTAAAACTGCATCGACTAAAAATATATCAATAAATGTATTCTAAATAGTATTAGTTAATTTGTGCTTGAATATGTTTTGATTGATTATCAGCAATTGGTACTATTTTTTATTTTTATTTTTATTTTTTGATGCAACAATTGGTACTATTTTACAACTTTGCACATGCATTTTCATGTGACAAATAATCATCAGAGATGGAACTTAACATTCTAGTGCTCATGCAGGTCTTTCAAAGGAGGAATTATCACATAGTGTGCCAGCAGCACTGAAAAACGTGGACCAAATGACTAAAAATGGTCCTCTTGGAGCAGCAAAAGCTCCAATTCACATGGTAACAATTGAAACTGCTACTTTCAAAGAAAATTTATGGAAAACTTTTTGTATTCTTGCTCTAGCATTTCTTTTAATATCTGGTGCCAGTGCCTTTCTTGAAAACATGGGAATCAGTAAAGGTTTGTATAAGTGGCTAGCAGCTTATGCTTTATATAGTTTGACTTCCATTTTTGACGTCTAGGTATCAATTAGTAATTAGTCGACCCATTTGATTTATAATACAGGTTTTAGTTTACAAGAATTGCAGCCGAGTATGGAGTCAAATAGTCATTCCAATCTTGCTATGTATTTGTCATAGAATTTTCCAGCTTTTTTGGTCACCAAAGGCAACTTGCTATGATTTATAATACAGGTTTTAGTTTACAAGAAGTGCAACTTGGTTTATTTTTTTCACGTAGTGGTATTTTGACCTGGGAAGCATAGCATGCATCAATCCTGCAAAATGAACATAATGAAACGCGGGATTTGTACTCCACTCAAATGGCAGTGGTTACCGTTAATGTAATAGCCTTATTGGAGTCTTTGCAACAACCATATCAATCCTCTTTTGGTTGCAGTTTGCCTCATCAATCTTTGGTCGCTTTTGCAGCCATGTTCAATGTTGAGGTATGGTTATAAACAACACTTTCCCTTCATCCTAGAACTAACTATCAAGTTTAATTCTATAGTGATCATATTTGATTTTTTTTAACATCATTTCTATGTTACAAGCATACTATGGGATACTTGTGTTTCTTGGCTACGTTGTGTTCGACAACCAATACATAATAGGAAGCCTTAACCTTGGGGATATTGACTATGTTATGCATGCTCTAGTCCTTTTTATTTATTTTGAAGGTGTTCTTGCTTGCATTTTTTCCATAATGTTAAGCTGCAAGTCAGGAATTTGAAGATGAGAAGAAAAGAAAGAAGAGATCTTCATGTTCGTTACTGCTTTGCCAGTGTGATGCTATCCTCTCATTATGTTTCATTTAGCGTTTCATTGTGATGTATCCAATATAAGATGTGGCAAATGAGGAGGACATGGTTGTAATTTTACACATTTTTATGTGGTATATGATGTATAATTTGAATTTTGGATATAAAGTTGTGATTTTTATCAGTGAATAGATTATGATACCTTTAAACTTACATCTATTTCGTATGTTATTTATCTATTTATTTTTGCACATATAAAAAATATATATTCTTGTGCTTATAATTTGTGAATATATTACAACTGTAAAATAAAAGTTGTAATAAAATATATCACAACGGTTATAAATAGTTATAAAAATTACAGCAACAACGGTGCATAACTGTTGTAATAAATTCTATTACAACGGTGGAAAATAGTTGTAAAATATATCATATTACAACGGTATTGCAACAGTGCAAAAAAGATTGTAGCCTATTACAACTTCTTAATACACGACGGTTAACCCACCATTGTAAAATGTATATTACAACGGTTTTCCACCGTTGTAATAGGATCATTTTATTGTAGTGTACTTTGTAATGATAGGAGATGTCGAGAAAGGTTTATTGTTCCGAAGTGAAATATTGTGGCTTATAGGAAGATTTTAAAACATAATTGGAGATAGAATTCATAAAAATGTTTGTGAGTATTAAAGTTGAACGATTTTGGTTAATGAATATACTCTTGTATAAGAAGAGTTTACTTCCCCGTTATTAATAATAAATAATAGTTTTAGCAAGGTTTTGCAAATGGGCGTTAAATGGAAATCTGGAAATGATTATAGGATATTTACAAGTATTGGAAATAAAAGGATTTTGAGAATTCCCTTGTATATATAAAATAAAAGGTAAAATGTTATTTTCGATTATCGAAAGATTATTAAGGGGGCCAAATGATGCTATGTACCGAGCCAGTGGATTCATTTTCATTTTATAGCTGAATGGATGTTTATTTTGATAGTTAAATAACCGAATATCAAAATCTGGCCATTTTATCGATTGTTGGTACGGAAAAACCGAGATCGAATTATATTCAAAAACCATTCCGACTAGAAATACATAAACTTTGAAGATATTAGAAGATGGTTGAGATGGAGCATTAAAGACCGTGGATCTTCATGAGCGGAAGAACTACTCGTTAAATTTTTCTAGCTAGCTACCAGAGTTATTATGACTTGTGATTATGTCGTGATTGAAATCTTTGAATTGCAAGGACTACTCGCTATTAATCCCTAGGGCGATTCCTACATAGGATGTGGTAGGAGGGTGCCTTCGGTTCATGTTCTTCCTCGATGACTTGTATGGACGAATGTATGATAGAGTATTTCTCGAGAGTCACATATGTTGGTTTTTAAAAATATACCAAGTTCGGTGGCGGAGAACTTCTCTTGCTTAACACCCAAAGTATATTTGTGGACGTCAATTAGTGATTTAACGGATTTGACGATATGACATTCAAAGATAATGACATGTTCTCTGAAAGGTAAACAAGACCTCAAGCCTCACAACCAGGAAATGAGAAATCGAGCAAGCAGCATGGCTAGGTGAGTCATACCCAAGCATGGTGTATTATCACCATCTAGAGAAATTCCTTATTTGTTCTTCTTTCACTTTTGTATCTCCTAAGATGTACGGTGGGCCCTTAAAACTGTCGGATGATAATACATTCACTACACTCAAGCTAAATGAGTGGGCAGTCATGTGTAGCCGGGTTGTAAGATGTTTTTGTTGAACCCCAGTGTATCCCCCCTCTAGTGTACACTGATCGGAAGGTGATCCCATTCCTTATCATAATTGGAATCCAATCTCCAAAAAACGCCTTGCGATTTTTGATTATATAATGAATATGTAGAGCGCGAGATGCAAACGTTTTACTAGATGATTATTTATTTGTGATTTGATAGACGCTATCATAGTATTACTGGATTCTGATATATCAAAATAACCTTGGGTTATAGTAAGGTAAAAACCATCCGTGTTTATGTGTGGGCTGGTTGTAACAACCCGAATTTTAATAACGTGTTATAATCAAGAATCAAGGCAGAATTAAATTTTAAAATCTGAATCAAGGGAAACGGGTTGTGCCATTGCGTTCGTCTCGGAAAAATACGCGAAATAGAGTTTGAGTTTTCGAAAAACGGAGTCCGTATGACCAAGTTATGGCCCAACGAAGTTTCAGAAAATTCCAAGTCCGAAAAACAGTTCAAAATTCAAATCTGGAGCCGAAAAGACTGGGCGGGAAAATTTCCCGCCCAGCACCCAAGTCGACATGGGTGTCGACTTGGGTGTCGACACACCCAAGGTGGTGTCGACTTGCAAGTCGACACCCCTGTCGACTTGGGTGGTCGAGCCCAGGCCACCTGGGTGCGCCTGCTTGTGTCTCTGGTCCTGTTCTGGAAGCTTCCGACGGAATATGATGGCTCAGATCTGATTTGGGGTTAATCCTATGGTTTAAACTACCCCTAATTTCTATAAAAAGACCCCTAGACCTAGCCTAAACCCACATTAATTCATTCCTACAACGAAGTTATGCCAAAATGCTCCCTCACCATGGCCTCCACCTTCATATCATGGCCTCCATCTTCATCTCCAAAGGCTTGAGCATCCAAAGCTAGATCCATGAAGAAGGTGCAAGCTTTCTACACCAAATCGAGGAGGGATCAATGTTGCTACGCAAGTTTCATGAAGATTCTTCAACAAAGGAGCTACCTTTCTTCGTCACGACGATGCATAATCCTTCCATAAGCCTCGCTATGTAAGTTCTAGCTACTTCTAGATCTAAACGGTAGTTTTAATGATGGCATGGAATAAAACGAGATTAAACTAAGTATGCTAGCCTATACGAACCTTGTCATGCCTCTTTTGCTTGAACCTATGACTTTTGGCTATGCTTAGTGACTAAATCATGCTATTCATGTTATGATTAACCTAGTTTATCTTGCAAGTTTGAATCTTTATCTATGGAATGCTAGCATGAACCTTTGGGAACCATTTTACTTGTGAAACATTGGAAAAGACTTGACTTTGGGGCTTATGCATGTAAATGGACCCAAACCCCTTATGTTATCATGCATGTTTGTGGCCAAATTCCCTTATGATACTATGCATGTTTATGGCCAAATTCCCTTATGATACTATGCATGCTAGTGGCCAAATTCTCTTATGATGCTATGCATATTTTGAGGCCAAACCCCTTATAATACTATGCATGTTTGTGGCCAATATGTTGGTATAATACCCTACTATGTGACTCGCTTCCACTTGGGTTGGAAATACGTTTGGGTAGCTTAGGGAAAAACGTGGGTATGACATGAAAAACTTGACATGGGGTTTATATGAGAACATGACATTCATGATACATTTAAATATGGTCATGACACGTGGGAAAACATGGAACTTGAACTAGACATGGGTGGGTTGTAAGTGTAATAAGACACTAGACCAAACGTGAAAGTGGCCAACTCGAGGTTGGGTTGAGTTTGTAGCATAAATCTACCCGGACCCGCCCGGCTTAACTAGTGGCTACAAACAATAGGACCCAATGTGAGTAGTTGGTCACATAGCACTTAAAATCCGAGGTTAGACTAGGTTGTGGTGTAAATCTACCCGGACCCGCCCGGCTTAACTAGCACTACACCATAATAGCCATTTGGTAACCCTTTTTTTTTTCAATTGTCAGCACTTATTTCTGTTGCCGTGTAATAACCAAAATAAGCGTTGCAATGTTCAAAAAGTGTTGCCAAAAATACATTAATTCAATTTTTTTATTGCCAACCCATATAAGTGTTGTCAAGGCTGATTTGTTGGGGTAAAAAAGTAAACTTACATCTTATAGCCCTATTTCCCTTTTGTTTTGATTTGGCCAACGCTTTCTTGGATGTCGGCCGCATATATCACATTCTTCTTTCTCATCGAACTGACGAAAAGAAAAAAAAAATCGAATCGAGATCTTTCTCCAATCGAACTAAATGTCCAATCGTATTGAAATCCGCTCTCCAATCGGCTCGGATTGAAATCCGCTCTCTAATCGGATCGAAATCTGCAAATCGATTTCAATTAGGGATCTCGCGATTCAGGTAAAAATTTCGATTTTCTTGTACTTATTAGATGATGTGTGTTGTGCTCTGTTCATGTATTTATTAGATGTTGTGCTCTATTCAGGTAAAAATTCGATGTTGTGCTCTATTTACGTAATTGAAAACTGTAAAACTAGATCTTGTACATATGGCGTAGGATGATGGGTTGAACAAGTTTTTAGTTTATTTAACACCCTTAGTATGATGCTATCTTATGATTATTGTATCTATCAATCCCTTAAAAGTTCAGGGATGTCTAGTTGTTCCCTTCCATTTAGGAGGTTGGGATACGATGAGGGAACCCTCTATTTTGATTTTTGGGTTAACCTTTTTATTATGTTTGTCCATTTTGGTTGAATTTATCACATTAATTTAATTATTTCTAGATCTTATTATATTACATTGTTGTTTGATAAATTATTTGCAAAATGTAGTTGCTTGTTTGCCAAGGACTACTTATTAATTTCGCGTCATGCTTATTTGAATTATTTCCTTATGTTAGAATTATGATTAACTTGATTGTTTGTTGTCAACTAGCTGATTTGATTTTTACCTATTAATTCATATCCTGGTTGTTGGAATTAGTCCCTTTTAGTTAAATTGGTCGTTATTAATTGTTTATTCAATATATTTAGCTTGTTTGTTGTTTGTTTGTTTACTACGTTCGTTAATTTTGCTGACTTAGAGTTGGATAAATTGGGATTTTTTGGTATGTTTAAATTGGTCCCTGTATACGCTTTCCCCTGTTTTGAATTAGGCTGGTAACATAATCTTTACTCGGTCTCTACGCATATCTACCTGGTACATTGCTCTTTTTAATGAAAGTTCTATTCTTAGGTTGGTCAACGTGATTATGAAATCTGAAGCATATACATAATAAACCGAACATGTGGTCAACAATTGGCATGCAATACGACTATTAAATGCACTGATTTAATTTTTACAGATTTTAATCCCTGTACCAAAGGAAAATCAAATTAATCAAACATGTGGTTAAAAGAGCTAAGTGGACTTATAGGGCTTTATGTTTATGCTACGTGATTGCATTGCACAAAAATTCCCCATTTGTGGCAATATTTTATATGCATGTATACTTTCTTCGTAACATGTATACATATAAAGTATTAACCTTTTATTGTATGTGTTTTTAAAGAAGCCATTTAGGCTTCCTTCTTCTTTTAGTTATTTATTTAGTCAAAAAATTTACACTTACTTTGTTTTATTAATATTTACATAAAGGTCACCTGAGCTGAGATCTTTTTTACCTCTGGATGTGTAAACATTTATTCCTTGCTTGGTTTTAGCTGACTCTTTCGTTTCTAATTGACATAAACTGCTTTCCATCTGATATATATTGATCTGTCTACTACTGAGTTTTATGTAAATTCTACTCATGTGACTACTATCTGTAGAAAATAACCGATTTTAAGATAAACTAAAACAAATTAAGTTTTTTTATAAATACGCCACATAATATAACATTGATTCGCAGTTCCCTAATTTTTTTATTTGATTTCCTAATTGATATGCCTTTTGCTTTCGAGCTATGTGATCCTATTGTAGAAAAGTACATATTCATTTTTTTCTCTAAATAATTCATTGCTTTGTCGATGAGAAACAAATATATATCACTGTAGTGACTGGAGTGAAATTTTACGTATAGGATTTCAAACAAACAGGATTATACATGATACATAGCATTCTAATATGTATTTTGATACATTTAAATTGTTCCTCATTTGATCTTAGGTTAACATATTCTTACATCGCAGTAAATCTATGTTGGAACATCCATTATTTTTATATATTTTTTCTGCTGTCTATTTCAAATGTTAAAACGGACAAGTGTCATGATTATTTTGATTTGCGCTTATTATCTCAAAATGGACTGAGAATCTATCTACATGCTTTGCTAAGGTGATTTTAATTGTCAATGTATATACCTCAGTATTGTATAATTATTAATTTGGTTCCATCAAAAAATATTTTCATACTAACATAAGCAATTTTCTGTCAGTAGTTGTAGATATTTTTATAGTAATTAAGATGATTTCATAGGCATTAATCGATGGATAAAAATATGTTAATGTCGATCGCGGTGATTACAATTCTTCTAAGGTTGCGCAGTGGTTCCTAGACAAAACCCCGCCATTTTTTTATTGTCAGCTTTGTTGCGCTTACCGAATCTGATTTTGATAGGGAACCAGACATTTTGTTTATCAATTCAGTGTCTCTTTAGCTTAGTTTGCCCAATTATCCACCCTATTTGAGGTAATAAAAAATCTATTTCTATTGAGGCATCGGTTCTGATGCTATAGCATTATTTTTTAGCTTCATTTGTTTTTATTTCACTCATATAGTAAATATTATAAGTGATTTCCAAGTACAACAGTGTATGTCAGCACAGCATAATGATATTGCATCAGTTTAAATATGTGATTTATGTGAAAGCTAAAGATATGCTGTGTCCAAATGCATTAAACAACAGGAAGAAAGATAATAAATGTTTATACTTTGTAATCATAAAAAAAGAAAAAGGAAAAATCACAAATCAACCTTTCGAGGCTATCTTTTGGAGTGGTGTACCTCCAATCTCTATCACTTTCTTGAGAGGTGCTATCATAATATTGCCTAATATAAATTTCCATTATTATTCAGTTATGTTCTTTTTTTCCTGACAGTTAGGCCAAGTAGACAAATTGTTACACTATGCTTAGGTATGTGCATGCTTTTTGCAAGATACAAGCTGAAAGGCGCCTAAAGTTTTTATTGACACAATTTTTGAAAGATAAATAGTGCTATTATTATAAAATATTAATGTTTATAATCTATGAGTTTTCCATTATTCATCCTTCGTCATTTTGTGCATTTGAAAATAAAATAGCATTTCTCATGTTTTTTTACGTTGCATTGTTATGGAGTTGGATATCAAAGGAAGTGGAAGGTTGAAAAATAATAATATATATGAAAAGGTCTTCGTGCAGAACACATTTGAATAGAGTATGCTCAACGTGGGTTTAAGGTAAAGGCACTACAGTTGTAGGAAGAGAAAAAAAAACCAATCATATATAGCATATGTTGTTACACAGCAAACGTTGTTGCTCAAACTTCCTGTTATCATGATGAGTAGATGTTAAGATGCATAATAATGAAATTCTTGAGAATTTTTGTGGAAGTCATCTTAAATTGGATATCTCTTACATAATTGATTTGTCAAGTAGAACTGGGTTGACTGAAATTGAATTGAAACAATCAAATCGTTGCAGAAAATCTAAGCGCCCTTTAAAAATGCGAGTCCAATCAAAAAGGAAACTTCCACCAGGAATTTTGAAAAAAATATATTTTAATTATGGATTATTCTATTTTAGGAAACATATTTCTTGATAATTTAATGTCCTTTCGGGTGTCTTCAATGGTTAATAATTAACAAAAGAAAAATGTTACGGATCCCTGTTTTTTATGTCGTTGTAAGTAAAATAAGGTATAAATGATTTTGTAAATTAAGTTCTTATTTTTGAAACCACAGAAAACGCAAGATAAATCACTTTTTTATGACAGAAAACACAAGAGAACTTGCAGTTTATATATTTAAAAAACTCGAAAATGGTCAAAAAAATTTGGTTATCTACTAAAACTGTACTTAAAACAATATTTTGATTTTTTGAAATATTCAATTTAAAAAGCGTAAGTTAGCATATATTTTTAAGCAAAAAACTGCAAGTAGATTTGCGCTTTCTAATTTAGAAAAATAGGGATTTTATTTTCATATTCATTAATACAGAGAGATTTTTCTTATAACAACTTCAACAATAGGGACCTGATGTGCAAAGCCCCATTAATTAAATGACATACCTAAATTACAATGTTACTCATTTTTTAATTATACATTAAGAATGGAATATTACTTGATAAACAAGAATTGAGCCTATAAGTACTCCAAATTTTATTGCAGCTGATGCATTAGTAGCTTGACCAAATCATGTGAAAGAGATAATTATTGATGTGTTGCAATTTACGAATTGTTGAAGTGGCTACTGTCATAGTCAATTTTATTTAACTTATTTTTTTGTTTGATTGCTTTGAATTCAAGTATTTGTATTCCATATAATTTGTATTTAAAGTGGGATAAATTATTCAAATATTTTCTATATAATCATACTATACACATGACTAATTTATTTAAAAGGTCTTTGTTTCAAGTTTAATTCAGTTCCACATGGACATTCAGTGACATTGTGTTGATATTTGAGTATTCAAGGACTAACAAGAAAATGATGTTATGGTTTTTCTATAGTTGTTTTTCTTAATAAAGCACTGAATTAGTCTGCAGTTTCGTTTAGCATAGAAATTGAGACAAAAGCGGCATAAATTTTGGGGTCTTGGCCCTATAAAACTATCTCAAATTAGGTGTTGGATGATGTGCATGGCTGAAGTACCCCAAGCGCTAGCTTTTTAATCTTGGGAATCATGACTATATAAAAGAATTTTAATAAAAGATTTCAACGTATAATTCATTTTCATACTAACTCATAGCCACCTAATTTTACTTTTCTGGCTTCATGTCATATAATGTTCTACTTATCATTTTCAAGAAAAATGAATAATAAATGTTATTTTACATCATTCTTTTGAATTGTAATTCAAATGAAGGTTTCTGTGACTTGAAACCCAAAGCAGCTCCCGCTCAACCTTTCTGTAGTTCTTCGACCAAATAAAAAGTACTCTGTAGTTCTTAGGCTATAAATTTGATTATATAGACAATATGCCTGCTAGAAACATTGAAGTAGTAGGTAATATATATTGTATGACTACTTATACGAGTGTACATGAGTTTAAACATGTGATTATGCATTCATGATGGCTATGCATGTAATGATTGATCAATTAAAAATGTAGTAATCTTAAGAAGCGTTATGCTTGAATGTGAGATGCCTAAATTAATGCGCCCATTAGTCTTCGTTCATTTAAATTTAGTCTTACTTGAGTTAATTTTTAAAATGAATAATAATCCATATAAGTATACAGTCAGTGCATGTAAAAAGATGTATTCTGTTTTTTTTTTTTTTTTTAGTTTTGGTTTTTTGACAATCGTTTGTTTGAATGAGCTTAATTGATAAACTTGATGTTGTGTTTTCCTAATTAGTTACCATATTATTCCACTTTTAAATGTAGCCTCAATTATCACTCATGTTTGTGTAATACTCAATTTGCAATTAAGTAGATTATGGTTCAGTTAGTATTGTTGACACCATATATATATTTATGACAAGTAGAACATAATTTGGGGCTGAAAATAAATCTGAACGTGAGATACCTACAATAAATTAGGGAAGGAATTACCATGTAGAGCAATGGGTTTTCACGTGCTCTTTTGTTGTTCTATTTAGTTCCATGCACATTTTTTGCAACTTTGAATCTCATCTCACCAATATGACCAAACTATTCATTTATTTCAGTTTTATTCACACTGTTAACATTTAAGTTCTCTCAGGCTTGCTTATTTTGCTCATCACTGTAGAGTATCGTGAAGTGAGATATATTTTTAGACTTTGCTTTAGCTGTATTGTTTTTTTTTCCCTTATAAATTAAATCAACACAAGGCAACTTTTCCCTTGCTTCAATTTCAATGCCACATGTTATTACCTGGATGATTCCTTTCAATAGCATTAAATTTACTTTGTTTCTTCTTGCTAATGAATTACAGATAATTCCATATGAGTCATGTTTTCACGAAAATTGTAAGATCTTATAAATGGTTCCAAGGTTTGTAAATAAAACTGAAGCATCTTACATGTTGTTCAAATTTATTTGTTGTTTAAGATCTTCATACTGTGAGCATTATTTTTTTCTTCAACCTTTCTACACCACAGAGGCTGCTAAAGGGAAGGTGAATACTGATGAGCAATAGCTGGACAAGGTAGTCGAGTGATGGAAGAAACTCCATTTCGTAAATAAAAGGCTCAACGACCAATGTATTAAACATAGCCACAGGCTCAGCGATTCTGAGCCACGGCTCAGCGATTCACAAAACCGAGCCTGTGTTGGAACTTTATTATATTTGACTCACTGCTCATCTACTTATTTCCAATAGCAAAGTAGCATGTGTCTAACTCACTGCTCATCTACTTATTTCCAGTTGGTGGATTTATGTCTAACTCAAGTTCAAGAGAGTGGATTAAAAGTCCCTATAGAAATACTGAAGAATATCAGCAAGGCGTTCGAGACTTCATTAGTTTTGTGAAGAATCACTCATCTCGCGATGTTGAAATTTGCACCTGCCCTTGTATTAAGTGCAAGAACTCTAAGAAGCTCTCACTAGAAAGCGTTGAGAAACACTTAATCATTCATGGTATGATTAAAACATATAATAGATGGTTTTTCCATGGAGAGATGAGCAGCAATAACACGGGGATGAATCATAGAAAAAATATTATTTCAGATCCCCTTATCCAAGATCAAATTCAAACCGACCATTGTGTAGAGGGAGCTCTTAGAAATCTCATAGACGATGCTTTTGGAGTGCATAATATGCCACAAGCTAGCGGCGAAGAGGAAGTTCAACAGACAAATACAGACAATTATCATTCTTACTTTGGAGAGAAGCACAAAAAATACGCAGACAAAGCAAATGAAAAACTTTATTCTTCTTGCGAAGAGGGGATTACAACGTTAGGTGTAATTGTTGAGCTTCAGAACCTTAAAAAAGAATTTAACTGGTTGGGAAATAGTGTGACTGAGTTGTTGAAGCGATTAAAACATTGGCTTCCAAAAGAAAATAATTTACCTGACAAGTATCCCACGATGAAGAAAATAATAAAGGATTTGGGAATGGAGGTGAAGCATATACATGCTTGTGTCAATGATTGTATATTATTTTGGAAAGAAAATGTTGATGCGAAAGAATGTCCTGTGTGCCATAAAACAAGGTACAAAACTAAAAAAACAGTGTTAGGGGAGGTCAAGTTAACGAAAGAACCAAGAAAAGTTTTAAGATACTTTCCTATAAGTCCAAGATTAAGTAGATTGTACACTATACCATGGATAGCTCGTAAAATGCAATGACACAAGAAAGCTACACCATCTTGGAATTCCATGCGACATCCTATAGATTCAGCTGAATGGAGATCAGTTAAAAGTCGGTGGCCAGAATTTGCTATTGAAGGACGCAATGTTTGGCTTGGTATTTCTACGGATGGGTTTAATCCAAATGGCGTTCTCTCCAATAGTTATAGTTGTTGGCCTGTTTATATGATACCTTATAACCTACCCCCTTCGTTGTGTATGAAATCACAATTTCAAATGTTGAGTATTTTAATTCTCGGACCAAGAGCACCAAGTCAGGACATTGATGTATACTTGGAACCTCTTGTCGATGAATTAAAACATCTTTGGGACGAAGGAGCGTCTGTTTTTGACACAGACAAGCAAGAATTTTTCAATATGAAAGCAATATTACTATGGGGAATTCATGATTTACCAGCTTTGGGTAACTTATCAGGTTGTGTGACTCATGGTTATAAAGCGTGTCCTGTCTGTGCTACCGAGAAAGAATCAGAGTACATCGGCAACAAGACCATCTATTCAAAATATAGAAGGTTTTTGAAGAATGATCATCCATATAGAGCATTAAAACACGGATGGTATAGGGATGTTGAATATAAAGAGCCTCCAACTCGGCTAAGAGGCTCGCCTCTTTTAGAAAAGCTTGAGCGTGTCAAATATATTCATGGCAAGATACCACCAAGCAAAAAGAGATTGATTTCTGAAGCTTATGGTAATGTAGATTGTCTTGTCGATGAGGAAGGAAGGCCGGCGTGGTATAAGAAGTCAATTTTGTTTGACTTGGATTATTGGAGCAATCATAAAGTTCGTCATACTATTGATGTGATGCATACTGAAAAAAAATGTTGTTGAACATCTCATCAACTTTATGTTTAACAAAGGAAAGCAATCTTCTAAACTTGCTTTTGATAAGGATCACAAGTTGCAATGTTGTCAAGTTCTTAAAGATGCAAAACTTCCATCATGTCTTGCAACTAAGTTACACGGTCTTATTTGTCTTCAACCACCCAGTTTGCAAATTAAAAAGACATATGATTATCATATTCTCATCCAATATTTTCTTCCTATCATGGTTCAACATGCATATCCAAAGTGTCGTGATTTAAGACGAGCGCTTTTACAAGTAAGCTTGTACTTCAACATAATATGTTCAAAAGTTCTTGTTCGAGAACATGTGCAAGCGGCTAAAGATATGATTGCTGAAGCATTATGCGTGTTGGCACACTATGTTTCAATGGATTTTTTTGATATAAGCATCCATTTGTTGGTACATTTAGCAGATCAAGCTCTTCTTTGTGGACCATCGAATTATATATGGATGTATCCATTTGAAAGGTAAATATTGTTTTTGCATTCAAATTATTTTACCTAAGGGTTATGAAGTAACTAACTGTAAGTATGCATATTAATTTTTGTTTGCTAGGGCTATGAAAGATTGCAAAAACATACCTAGTAACAAAAGGTATATAGAAGGATCAATTTCTGAAGCATACCTTGTTTCAGAATCAGTTCGATACGCAATGGAATATATGCCAAATCCACGTGATGGAAATCATAGCTCTAAACAAGCATCCGTTTTAGATGAGAATAGTGTTGATATATATGAGTGTTCCATCGTTGAAGGTAAACCGTTAAAATTATCTAGAGTGCAGCGATCACAGATTCGACGATGGTTACTATTTAGAATTGATATACCGGAACGAGACGAATACTACAGGTCATACATTTTCACCTTTTTCAATACGTATATCAAATTTAGTCAACAATATACAAATATATATTTACCACAATATTGAATTTGCAGTTCATACCGCTTATCTTTAGAAGACGGTCTTCGTGGTAAACGGAAAACTATCACAAAAGCAGAAGTAGTAGTCCAATCTGAATTTGTTGATTGGCTATACAATAAGGTGTGCTATACTTACTTGAGAGCAATGTATTTCTTCTTAGCTAATGTTATTCTATTAATTTTGTTAATTCTTAACAGTTAGTGGACGAAAAATGCATGAACACAATCTTATGGTTGTATGTCAATGGTCCAAAGTGGGAAGTCAAAACTTTTCTTAAGTATAGAGTGAACGGCTATACATTCTCTCCTCAACATTATGACGATAGCATTTCAACGCAAGATAGTGGTGTCTGTATGGATGCGATCACTACGTTTGTTGCAAGTTCAAAAGATTTAAATCCTATGGATAATGATACTACTTGGTATTGTGTTATTAGAGAGATCATGGAAGTTGACTACTATGATTTTCAACATGTGGTATTCTATTGTGATTGGGTGAATGTTGCAGATAAGACAAATGGTTGTAAAGTTTGCCCGGATACAAATTTGTTAATGGTAAACTTAAAGAAGCTCAAGAATACCAATGGAGAATATGATGAGCCTGCTATTCTCGCGTCTGAAGCAAGTCAAATATTTTACATCATAAATACACAAAATTCCGACTGGTCCATTGTTCGACGCTCTCCTAAAAGCATAATGGATAACATAGATGATTATGAAGTACCAACAACATATCAATCTATTTTGAAAGAACAACCAAATTTAGAACCATTATTGAAATGTATTCAATCGAAATCAACATGTTGATTGAAAATATTTTGCATGTATTTTGCTTGTTTTGATCATGCATTAACCTTTATTGATGTATTGTACAATTGTGTTGTGCTTTGAAATGTATGATTTTCTTTTATTGATGTCTTTTGAAACTATTGCCAGTTTGTTATGTTAATTCATGTCTTGCAAGTATCTTTCACGTGTTATGTTAACTTTACATTTTGTTTGTTTTTTATTGTAGATTTTTCATTAAAATGACAAACGATTTTAGTGCAAATGCAAATTTAAGTACAACAGAGACTATTGAACTTCAACCACCCAAAGGTAAAAAGTACTTTATAACGGTTGGTGTTGAGGGTGCAATAGGGGAAGATTCAGCTAAATAGAGTACACGTTGTGGTGAGTTAATCCGTTGTCATATACCGGTTGGCTACAAAGAATGGAGGGCCGTAGATAGCTTCTACAAGGATAAACTATGGGAAGGGCTTTTGGTATTTTCACTCATATCAATTTCACTATCAAGTTTAAATTATGATATATTTGATTGGTTCATGATTTTTTTTCCTCGCGATAGGAAGAATTTGACATGGATGTAGATCCTACCATAGCTCGACCGTTATTAGAGAAACATTTCCCACCGTACTATAGATCAATGAAGTCAACATTAAGAAAAAGTCTTCTTAAAGTTGATAACACTATGATTCCTAAACGTCTTGCCATTGATAGATGTCCAAATGATATAGATAGAGTATGGTGGGAATAGTTCCTTGATATTGAGTATACGAATGAAAAGATGGAGCAATGTAAAAAAAATGCAAACAACAAAGCGAAAAACAAAATCACTCATACTCTAGGAAGGAAACCTTACCATAGAGTGCACCATGAAATGGTAATAAAATTATCTTTCGTAAATGTTGTTTGTAGAATGTTATATTAACTATGTGTTGTCAACTTTGATATTTCTTGTAGGTCGTAGCCAATCCAGAAGCAAATATTTCACGAACGACGATTTGGAAGGCTGGATATAAAAGAAAATCGGGAGAAGTACTACCATGTGCTGCGGAAACATATGTAGGTTTGCATATATATTATTTTTTCACAAGCACTATTTTTTCCAGTGTTACACTACTTCATAGTTAAGTTAGTACATCGGTTTGAGCATATATCCCATTTTATTCATATTTATATGCCATTCAGCTTTTAAATTACTACCATGTGTTGTCAACTGTAATTCATAGTTAAACGTATGTGCTTTTGGTACGTTCTTTCAGCAAAACTGAGCTGAGCCAAACTGAGCCACGGCTCAGCGAAAACCGAGCCTGTGGCTCAGCAAATCTGAGCCACGGCTCAGCGAAAACTGAGCCTGTGGCTCAGTTTTTTCTGAGCCATTAGGCTCAGCTTTGCTGAGTCACAAGGCTCAGTTTTGCTGAGCCTGTGGCTCAGTTTTTCTGAGCCATTAGGCTCAGTTTTGCTGAGCCTGTGGCTCTGCAAATCTGAGCCACGGCTCAGCGAAAACTAGCCTGTGGCTCTGTTTTTTCTGAGCCATTAGGCTCAGTTTTGCTGAGCCTGTGGCTCAGCAAATTTGAGCCATTAGGCTCAGCGAAAACCAAGCCTGTGTGGCTCAGTTTTGCTGAGCCACAGGCTCAACGATTCTGAGCCATTAGGCTCAGTTTTGCTGAGCCTGCGGCTCGGCAAATCTGAGCTACGGCTCAGCGCAAACTGAGCCTGTGGCTCTGTTTTTTCTGAGCCATTAGGCTCAGTTTTGCTGAGCCTGTGGCTCTGCAAATCTGAGCCACGGCTCAGCGAAAACTGAGCCTGTGGCTCTGTTTTTTCTGAGCCATTAGGCTCAGTTTTACTGAGCCACAAGGCTCAGTTTTGCAGAGCCTGTGGCTCAGCAAATCTGAGCCATTAGGCTCAGTTTTGCTGAGCCTGTGGCTCAGCGAAAACCGAGCCTGTGTGGCTCAGTTTTGCTGAGCCACGGCTCAGCGATTCTGAGCCACAGCTCAGCGATTCTGAGCCACGGCTCAGCGATTCTGAGCCATTAGGCTCAGTTTTGCTGAGCCACCAGGCTCAGTTTTGCTAAGCCCGTGGCTCTGCAAATCTGAGCCACGGCTCAACGAAAACTGAGCCTGTGGCTCTGTTTTTTCTGAGCCATTAGGCTCAGTTTTGCTGAGCCTGTGGCTCAGCGAAAACCGAGCCTGTGTGGCTCAGCGAAAACCGAGCCTGTGTGGCTCAGTTTTGCTGAGCCACAGGCTCAGCGATTCTGAGGCACGGCTCAGCGATTCTGAGCCATTAGGCTCAGTTTTGCTGAGCCACAAGGCTCAGTATTGCTGAGCCTGCGGCTCAGCAAATCTGAGCCATTAGGCTCAGTTTTGCTGAGCCCGTGGCTCAGCAAAACTGGGCCATGGCTCAGCGAAAACCGAGCCTGTGTGGCTCAGTTTTGCTGAGCCACAGGCTCAGCAAATCTGAGCCACGGCTCAGCGAAAACTGAGCCTGTGGCTCAGCTTTTTCTGAGCCATTAGGCTCAGTTTTGTTGAGCCTGTGGCTCAGCAAATCTGAGCCATTAGGCTCTGTTTTGCTGAACCTTGTGGCTCAGCAAAACTGAGCCTTACGACTCAGTTTTTCTGAGCCCGTGGCTCAACAAAAACTGAGCCTATGGCTCAGTTTTGCTGAGCCTGTGGCTCAATTTTTCTGAGCCGTATTATTGATCACTCCTTGCCTGCAAGTTTATATTATTTTGTGCGAGATGTAAACTCATGTTTTTCTGTTTTTTAACAAGAAACTGAAATTTTCAATTTAATGTGATATTCAATTAATGCAGGCACTTCTAGAGGCAGCGGAAGAAAAGAGAAAATTGGATGGTAGTTCTAGTGGCGCAGTAGATGATCTTGATAATGATCCAATTGCAGAAGTTTTTGGTTCCGACATGAAGAAAAATTATTGTCGAGCAATTAGTTCTACTTCTTCTTTAAAACAAGTAAAGGTGGCTCGAGCTGTAAAAGCTGTAGCTGATAAAAAACAAGCCGTGGATTTGTCCGTTTGGAAATTGGAGATAGAAAGGCAAGTAGCTACTCAAGTTGATAAGGCCATCAATTCAATTACTTCAACTTTTATGAAATTTATACCTAATTTGCAAGAAAAAATTATTGCAAGTCCTTCAAGTACTACTCCTCATACAGAAGGTGCTTCTAATTTAAGGGATCCTCCTATAATCAATAATGTAACCGTTACTCCAAATGTGTCACTTAATGATCTTCATTCT
Source organism: Allium sativum (assembly GCA_030737875.1). Lineage (NCBI taxonomy): Eukaryota > Viridiplantae > Streptophyta > Magnoliopsida > Asparagales > Amaryllidaceae > Allium > Allium sativum. The sequence continues at coordinate 129,199,152 of CM060913.1, read as the reverse complement.
TCTACAATGGAAAAGAAATACGTAATGCTATTGTCCAATGATCTAGAGAAGGAGGTAGCAAAAGGTTATCTTGGAACACAAACAATTTGTCATTTTAGGAAAGTGGTACCGAATATAGAGAAAGTAATTTGGGTTGTTGAAGTTCTTGAACCGGATGCACCAATTTATGATGGTCCTCAAAATGGAATGTACAAGTTATGCGAATTTTCAGATAGAGGCTTCGTTATATGGCCAGAGTTTCGTATTCGGTATTTGTAGGATCTAATTTATGTATTGAATTTAGCAAACTAATTATGTATTGAGTTTGACATCTTAATTATGTATTGTGCTTGTTTATTGTTAACTGATATTCTATATCGCTATGTGATTATGAATGTTATCCATTAGTATGCATTGAGTTTAATATTAGTTTTTGGTTCATATTAAATATCGTCTATATTATCGTTATGTTGGTTATTAATTGACTATTAATGTTAGAATATGCAAGTTGTTAATACATATTTCTGTTTTTATTGAAATTTATATTTGTTGTGAATTACAATTTTGTAACATGTATAGGCGTTGCGAACAAATATATTGCAACATGTATAAGCATCGCAAACATAAATCTACCAACGCTAATAAGCGTTGGTAGAGAAAATCTACCAACGCTTATAAGCGTTGCGACTTAAAATATACCAACGCTTATAAGCGTTGGGACAGAAAATATACCAACGCTTATAAGCGTTGCTACTACATTGCCACGCCCCCGTAGCAACGCTAATAAGTGTTGCGGAAATTGTTTGCGACGGTTATACTCGTTGGCAATCGCCTGTTTTGGTGTAGTGTAGTAACCACAACAAGGTCTAATCTGAGAGGTTAAAAGTGCATTAATTTAATTATTGCCACATGATAAGGTTAAGTAAACCTGATTAATGACACTTAACCGATATGACATGAATGGGTAGGTTAAGTTAAACCAGACTTGATCTCTTAATGACACTTAACCATATAAGACAATTAAGGGATGGGGTTAAGTAATTTTCACTTAACTAATCCGACTTGGTAATTAGATGGGATTAAGTAACTTAGACTTAACTAATCTAAACATGATAATTAGATGGGGTTAAGTGACTTAGACTTAACTAATCTAAACACGGTAATTAGATGGGGTTAAGTAACCTTCACTTAACCAATCTAAGCATGGTAATTCGATGGGGTTAAGTTAACCACTTAACCAATCTAAACTTGGTAATTCAATGGGGTTAAGTAACCAATACTTAACCAACTTAACATGATAATTTAATGGGGTTAAGTAACTTATAATTAACCAATTATACATGATGATTTGATGAGGTTAAGTAACCTATACTTAACCAATCTAACATGTGGACTTGATAGGGTTAAGTCACAAGACCTTTTGAATATACTTAACCCTTATAGTACGATTAGTGGATGAGGTTAAGCTAACCCATAATTAACCAATCCGACTCGATGATCTGATGCGATTAAGATAATCTATGCTTAATCAATCTAACACGATAATCTGATAGGGTTAAGACAAACCAATACTTAACCAATTTGACTTGATAGGGTTAAGTCATGCGCTTCTTGGTATACTTAACCACCTTGTAGGGCTAAGCCTTGAACTTAAATACTTAGCCAATCTTGACATGATTCATAGGCGGGCTAAGTCATGAACCTGAATAACAAAACCTAACCCAATAGACAAAACCCTAGTTAGAGGAACTAGGTAGAAAATCGTGGCTAATCAAGGGTAACGGGGAAAAGAAGCTAAGTGGTAAACCTTAGTTAAGTATAACTAAGTAATAATTCTTAGCCAAGGACATGGGACTAGTTCATGAATGGATGAGTAACCCGATATGGTAGGTCTTCGCTTAAACACACGAGGAGGAGAAAATTATCCGACTTGGATAAAGGCTCCAATGAACTGGGTGACGAAGCGGTAGCTTCGGGGGACGTGAGGGTACTCTTGGTATCCCTCTGTGAGGTGGCAGGTGGTCCATGAAACCTGGCCTCACAGAGGTTAAGGTCTGCGATAGAAGAGCCAAGATTATGCCTTGGTTGCTATGCGAGCGACCTAAAGACTGGGATGGATTAGCGTGGAGTCGACGATACTTGATTTTTGCCCTGGATAGCACGTCGTCGACTACCTACCATCTTTAGTCAATCGTGTACGTACGGAAAGGCAGGGAACCCCCAACAGACCATGTTCTTGCTATCGAGTCATGGGTGAGGTTGGCCCGTAGGAAAGTGGGGCTATAGTGGGGCCAGGATGTGGTTCTCATACATGATTTTTCTTGGATTGCCTTTCAGTAGTTGAGGGAGGGGTCACGTGCGACCATAGCCACGGGTACAAAAACAGACCTTGATATCTGCATCAGCAGACGACTTAAAGCTCCCGACCGAGTTCTGTATTTCTTGACTTGCCCTGGCACGGAACTCGGATGGCACATTGAGGAACATGTGCGTCTAGACATGGAAAACGATTCACGATACATATGCGGGATAAAGGGCGCGATTGACGGGTGGCATAATCCCTAGTGGCCCTAGGTGGCTTGAACTTAAACCGAGACACGAAAACGTTCATTAGGTAGCATAATCCCTAGTGGTCCTAGGTGGCATAAATCCTAAGTGAACGCGCGATAGTCCATGGTAAGGAAACATAACTGGATCAAGGGTGGCAGTCCAAAATAACTTCAAGGATAAAATGGTACTACGTTGAGGTGGTATAGATTTACATGGGAAAGCCCGTACGGCCTACGGTAGAGGACTGAACTTATACATGGAAAGAAACATACGAGTTGGGAAAACCTACATATGTTATATATTAGGTTGACATGGACCATTACATGACGTTGGGCAAGGGACATTCATAGTTAACACATGACGCAGGTTGGGATACTAGTACGAGAGGTGCAGAGCAAATATACATGATAAATACCTTGGGATGTTATACATGATAGATACCTTGGGATGTTATACATGATGGATACCGTGGGATGTTATACATGATAGATACCTTGGGATAGTATACTTGATAGAAACCTGACGATGTGATACCTTGATTTATCTTGACACCGTAGTTTATCATGATACCTTAGTTTATCTTGCTACAGTAGTTCATCCGGTTATCTTGGTTTAGCTTATCTATCTTGTCGTCATCCTTATGTTTACTTTCAGTTTATGCATTTCATGTTACCTTTACCTGTTTTTATACTGGAAGTAGATAGGACTTACCAGTCTTTATGACTGACCCCGTTTTCTTTCGCCTCTTTGTCTTCCGTTCCCCTCCCCCCCCCCCCCCCCGGTTTTCAAGGAGGTAACACTGTTATTTAGTTCGGACTTCCTCTGCTTGAAGGTCATCATGCATGGCTTGGACTTTTCTTGGCTATGGCTACCTTACTTTTTTTACTTGGGGAATAATTTATGAAAAGGTTTTATGCTTCTTTACTATTGCAAGACAGGTTTTGATGTATTCTGATGTCAAAGGCTTTAGACCTTATTTTATAAGGTAATGAAATTTGTTTTACTTCCGCGTTTTATATATGTTCTGTCTTGTAATATTTCTGTGCATGTTTACCTCGATAATGCTTCACCAAACCTTGTGCATTCCCTTTGTGAGTGACCCTAGGGGAGGTGGGGTGTTACACTGGTCTTACAATTATCCTTTCTTTCAAAGGGATTTTCTAAAGTTAAGCAATTTGGAAGTTACATATAAACTTAGTGAGTTTTATTCACGCTGGTTCACCGGACTGATTTATGGCGTTTGTATTGCTCGGGTCAGACTGAGTTGTACAGGTTCAGGTTATCGGATGCTGTGAAGTTCAAAGACGAGCTGAAGGAGTCTAGGCGTATGATATATATAGTATTATTCCGCTATGTGTTGTATTGGAGGACAGATCACTATAACTGCCTGGATGTATTGTTATACTCTGATGGATGTAAGTATTATTTCAAGCTCTCAATAAAGATTTATTATATATTATATTTTGTTCTGCAGCGATGTGAGACTCTGATTATGTGTTGTGTTAGTTCTTCTTAGTCTTCTATTCTAATATTTCTTTCTTTCTTATCTCACCCTCTAACTTCTTTCTATTAGTTATTCGCTTTCCGTGCACTTTGGGTCGGACTTGGGTGTAATTAGTCGATTCAAAGGGTACTGGAATTTTGGTTGGCTACACAATCACTCAACAAACCATACACATTGTCATCACTTATCCCTCTCGAACGTCCAAGTGGTCCTGTAACAGCTTTGTCGTCAACCGAAAGACCAGTGATATGAAACACTTCATCGATACTAATTTCCATTTCACTGAATGGAAGATGAAATGTATTCGTCTCTGGATAAAATCTCTCTATAAATGCAATTATCAAAACCTTGTCAATTAGCTCATGTGCATATTTTATCATTTTCTCAAATCCTGATTCAGCTCCTGCATTCTTCACAAACCCACATTCGTTACTCAAATCCCAACGTTTCTAAGTTCCAATGTGACTATGAAGCTTTGTGATTCTAGCTTCATCCCTTGATTCCTACACACAAGAATAGTTATAGTCAACAAATATTCATGATAACTAAATGTTTATTATGTATACAGCGAAGTATAAAAGAAACCTTGGCATTCCAAATAGAATTGGCAATATGATCCTCAAAAGCGAATAGCAAGGAAGGTTGAAGATTGGTTTGCCTACTATCGGTTGGAGCTTCAGTCATTACCTTCTTACCTTCATTTTTCTTTCTTACCTCTTCAATTTCAACCTCATCTTGCTCTTCAACTTTATGCTCATGCTGGTCTTCAATTTCCTGCTCATGCTGCTCTTTGTCTTCCAGCTCAACTTCCTGCTCATTTTGTTCTTCATCGTCCTCTTCAACTTCATTCTCATGTTCTTCTTTATTTTCCCTATCATCCTCTTTCGTGCTTGTACTACTATTGTTAGCTTTATCAATGCCTAATCTTTCCTCATCTACTCTAGCCTTCAATCGTTCCAATGCTAATCTTTTTCGATTGGACACCGTAGGTGGAACTCTAGTACTTGATGATTCGACATTTCCACTCTTACTGCATACATTGAAACTGACTGTTGACATAAGTGATATAGTACCAAAAAATCAGAAAAGTTCATGTCTATATTTTTTTTACTCAAGACGATATATTTATACTCAGACATTATATTTTAGAACCAGTATATTTTTACTCAAGGAGAAGTGATATGGTACATAGACAGAAACAAAATCCACGCTCGACCTTGCAATTGTAGTCGTAGTGAGCATGAATAATTGAGCATCAACTCTATATATTATTCATTTTGGTTTGATCAACACTTTTATCAAAATGGATTTTTTTTCTTGTTACTGTCAGCAGAATCAAATGTGTGACATTCCACTTTTGTTATTTTTAAAGGCATGGGGCTTTTCCCTTTTTAGTATGCATTCATAACTCATGCACACTATGCTACACATCAACGTAATAATGTGTCTTTGCCACTTTATACGGTTTTATTATTAGACTATGTTTGATTTGTATGATTTTATCTTCACATCATTATAATTTCAAATAAATACATAATTTAAGCATGTTCATGGTTTTTTTTACTAGAAACCAAAAACATTAAACACTGCAATAAAAACAAAATTAACAACCCGAGGGTATCTTACGTTGACAATATTATTGGAACTTTGCCTTTGCTTAAATATGATAAGACACCCATACCTGCTTCTGATCATTCGGAATCATCCTTGCTTTTCATGGTCCGACCCTTAGATTCGACCTTGAATAATTCATACTACATGGCAAGCAAGTTAAATTTCATTAGGTAGAATTTGAACCTATGACATCTCGCATTATATCAAGGTTTCTTAACTATTTGATCAATAATGCTTGTCATGTTTGTTATTTTTATTTTATTATTTTTGCTTATATCTTTAATTTAAATGTTTAACTTGTTTTATAATATTTTTCTAAGAAAGCGAAGGAAGATGACGGGAAGATCAATGTAGATATCCTTAAAGTAACATGAATAAATATGCATATATGATTCAAGGTTTCTACTCGAGGTACTATTTGATTTGAGAGAGAACCTTCTGGCTTAAATGTTGTGCCTATCATTAAGATTATGCTTTGACTAATCAAAGGATTCTCCTAGCTTCAGCAGTGTTCCACTGATTGTTTGTTTGAGTATGATTTGGCTTAAAGGCATGGGACTTTTCTTTTTCTAGTGTGCATTCATAACTCATTGCAAATGTTGATATATCATTAGATTGGGGATCATATATCACTAGGCTGGCTAAATCAATCAAAAATGGATGTATCCCAATATTAACGATATACAACCAATGGATTTTAAAGCTAAAATGTCAAAAGATTCGTGGAAAATAACGGTGTTCCTTCAATTAAATAAAATGTCAAAAGATTCAAAGTAGCAAAGTAGCAAGAATATTAGAGCAATCAAGGTTTCCGGTTGCCATTTCGGGATGTTAATTTGTGGTCCTTTGAACTAGGCTGCATGAAGTACGGTTAAAGAGGCATCGTAATGATTATTATAAACAAGCGTAACCACTAGCACGCGGAACGTTGTTTTTAAAATATTATGATTTTAAATTTAATTGCATGTGAATTAGAAGAATTTTCATAAATCATAATTTACAAACTATCGTTTAAGAAATGTGGTGCTAAGGGCACCCCAATATATTCTTCCTAATACCGCAATTAAAAAATAATTAAAACTCATTAAATTTTGTATCTTTCCTAATACAACATTACATCTCCATTCCAATCTCTACTATTTGCCGAACTAATCATATACTAAGTTAATCTAAAAACTCTAATCTCTTGTAATCGATGTCTTCTTCACATTTCTAGTGGGCGGGAAAATTCAAATTTGTACGGTAATCTCCGAACTGTTTGCTGATCTGAACTCTAATCTCTCACTTTCTCTTCTAGTTTGCTTAATTCAAACCTTATTCACGACTTTTGTATATTCCTCGGCATTGCGGCGTCGAATTCTTTAATCGGTTATAGATCTACGGTTATAGATCTAGGGTTTAACTCGTTGATCGGTTTTAGAAATGAGGATGAATAAACATTGAAGAAAATAGAAATAAGATAAAACAGTGTGGTATCCCCTATTTTTTAAGTGTGTGGTATTAAGAAGAGTGTAATACTAATTCTTGTGGTATTTTTTAGTCGTGGTATTAGGAAGAATGTATTAAGGTGTCCTTAGTACCACACTTTAAGAAAAAGAAGTAAAAACATCAAACAGTATAAACAAATTCAAAAGTTAAATTTTAAATAAATAGGTAGTGCAAATATAGTGCAATTAAATTTGAATACTTTGATAGTTACGTGGTTTTTTATTTATTTTATAATGATGTTGAATATGTCAGACAATTTTGTTTTTGCTACTTCATTTTTTTGTTGAATAGATCAAACGAACAAATTTTTAGGAACTTAATTTTTTAAAATTTGATGGTTTGCTTAAAAAGTAAATCGAATATATCAAACAGTTATGCTTTTGCAACTGCGATTTGTGGTTGAAAAGTTCAAACAAATTTTTAGGATTTTAATTTTTTAAAGATTCTATCCAAAGGCATTTTTGGTACTTCATGGTCAAATCAAAATTTTACGGTTTCAAGACAATTACTAATAAAAATGTAAAGTTTATATAAATTAACTAAGTTTCGTAAAAATTAGTTAAGCTGTTTTCACTCAATGTAGAGTTTATTTCTCAATAAGCAATAGTTTACCATGTCTTTATTAGTCTCAGCGGCCTTTGTGTTGCTAATCATTAAGCTTTTGATGTTTGTTTTATTAAATCTTTTATGTTTTTCCAATCTTTTCAAAATTTTCTAATTTTTGGACCTTTTTTTTTGGGCTAATTCTATTCATATACTAATAATTGTTAAACATACACCGAAAAATTTAATAAACTACTATACATCAAATATTACTTTACATACACCATTTTTTTTTCAAAATTACCCTTATTATCATCTTTTGCGTCTCCCCTCTTTCAAACTTAAAACTCATTTAGTCAAAATTAGAAATCCTTTACCCCAAAATAAGTTAAATTTTACAAATTAGAATTTGATTTTTGCATTAATGTTGCAACTCTTTTTTTTTAAATCCATTTTCATGAAATAACTTATTTTAGGGGAAAAAATTAAACACTTCTAAATTATCGCAATTAGTTCAAATTGTATTCTTAATTGAAATTTTAGGCTTTGTGATGAAATAATTCTTTTTCTTTTTCATTAAAACATGTAGTTTGGACTAGATTTCATTAATTTCAAGGCTAATGATCATATGCAAAAGTCTAAAAAACAATTGAGGAAAATTAGGGTATTTTAATAAGAAACTTTTATAAGAAAATTATCGGTGTATGTAAGTGGTTTTTGGTGCATGAATAGAATTAGCCTTTCTTTCATTCCTTTTTCCGGTTTACTTGAACCTTTTTTGGAACTTAGCTTGTTTTTTCATGAGGAACTAAGAATATCTAAAATCACGCCAACCTGGAACTTTTCAAGGCTTGCATCCCCTCACTGTTATCATAAATATCAACATGAGAATATGCAGTGTTGACTATTATGGAATGGCTGGAAACTCATATGTTGCATTGTATATAAAACTACTCATATGATACTTCAACAAATTTTCGTACATCTACGCTGTCATTTTCCCGATTTGATTCAAATTTATGGCCTGAGTTGTGAACACTCACCAGCATCATTATTTGAATGCACTTATCTGCGTATTAGGTGATGATTAAAGTATCCAAACAATGTTGTCTAATGTTTGAAAAATGGGTTAGTTTGTTGAATAATTAATTGAAGCAGCAGTTTACCCGATTCGATCAACATTAATAAGAGTAACATTTGATCCTAATTATTTTATGCATTTCCATACTTGTTGAGCCCTAAAAAAAAGAAGTCGTCTTCTACTACCTTCTTTGGGTCTTTGCATACTAGACCATTCACAAATACGGCAATAAAAGGTACGCATTCTCAAAATAGTACGATCAGGCATTTTGATGCTAACACAGGAGTCCTACAAAGGGCTATGCTCAGCAACAAATGCTACAGAAGCAACAGTTGAGAGGAGAGATATAATAACAATATACGAAGTCATTTAAATTGAAACTAGGAACTGTAGGTTAGGAAATGATTGAATGATTTGGATTTTAACACAACTTACAAGGCTATTTATAATATTTGTGATCAGATGTTATGCATTATACTAGCATGTTTTTGAACTAATCATAGTTAAATAATATTGACATGCTAAATATTCAAAACCTAGTCAAGCTAATTAGTTAGATCTATTTATCTTTCTCTTTAGGGTTAACATTTTATTTATCTTCCCTTACTGCAGAAGCTAGACAATCTTGTAGTTGAATTAGCTCAAAGGATATAAAATTGTACAGTTGAAAGTTGTTAACGAGAACGAATTAAAATATTGGTAGTTGAATTAGCGAAACGAATTTCTAGGCATTTAAATAAAGCAAACCCACTAATGCATAATGCTGTAGCTGCAGACTATGTATATGCTACAATATATTTCAACCAGTAAAAGAAATAACCCAAAAAAGACATGCCAACCTGGTACTTGTGGCTTATAAAATAGAAGCACAGTACGGTTGTAATAACTTTATTTACATTAGACAATGTTATTCTTTACTTAAACATTATAATTACTTTATTTATTCAATATTCTTTTCTTTGGATGTTTTTTAACGACTGTTTACTGTTATGTTGTACAGGGATGTTACTATCTAACATCATGCGTATTCAATTATGGACCATTGTCAATTATAAATATTTAATTACTTTCTTATTATAAATGAACAACAGAAGACTATGTAAAATAAAAGGTTTGAAATAAACTAAGGTTGATTATGGACCTACTTTGTTTAACTTTATGTTTTGTCTTTTCAATAACAGAAATTTAATTTGTGAGCTTAATTGTAGGACGGATTTTTTTTTTTTAATTATCGAAAAAGTTGAGTGCGTATGCTACTTGAAAATAGTGCAACACACACCTTCCTTATTTTTTACATGGCATATTTGTTATAACTAACTAGATGTTAACATTTCTTAGCAGAGCATGCACAATATTGTACATACATATATATTCTTTGAGCAAAGCGCATTTCTATTTGCGTTAAGTTTTGATGCTTAAACTATATATTTTCCAGTGAAAAACACGATGTACTGAATGATGTTATTTGAAAATGTTTATTTTATGATCTCCTCGGCATATTACTCAAAGTAGAACTGTTTGTATAAGGATATATCCTTCTTTGCCTGGCTATTTGATTATATGGATATTGAAACTAGAAAATCATTATGTGGAAAATGTGAAGTTCATATTATTTTCGTACCTTTTTGTTTTCAATGTAAAAATTTATTGTTCAACATTATGTAATCAGCTTTATAATAGGTAAACATGTTAAAATAACTTTGGTAGTTGAAACTTCCGATATATGATCGTTGTTTAATTCAATAGTTAATGTGTATAAGTAACAATTCATCTTAATTATTGTTGAACACGATTTAGTTAAGGTTGTTCTTGTTGACAATTAATGCGTCACACACATTAGCTTTTTTATAGTAATTTTTTTTGCGGCCATTTGTTCATTGTAACATATTGAAACAAATTAGTCAATCAATAACTAGAACTGCCAAGGGTAGGATAAAGATACAGAACAAAAACTACTGTATATGCCATTTTTTTTTTTTGAAAATATTTCCGCATATCTCATATAAATACTGACAAGTATCGAAAATTATTTGTTTTCTGACAAATTTGGGTTTGAATGTCTTTTTTCATTGATTCACTATGATGTTACATGAGGCAAACAATAGTTGCCTAATCTTTGCCCATGATACAACAATAGTTTGGGAAACATGAAATATAAACTAGGAAACAAACTGAAAACACCCATATATAAATTATTCTAGAATCACTGACTAGGAAATAAACAGCAAACACCCCTATGTATGTATGCTCATGACTGCAATTAATTACATGTTGAAGTTGAAGGCAATGCACAAAAAAGAAACACAGAGATGAATGAGGGGACAAAGATTTGGGCAAAATGCAGATGGCATGAGCCAAAATTAATAACATGTTTTAATGTTGGAGTAGAAACATGTTTACAGAAATGCATACTTAAACTATACGTTAGTTTACCGTCTATATGAATAACAATATACCTTAGTTTACAGCCCTGGGATGATATAGCTTTTTGGATATGTAAATGATCCTTGCCTTGCGCGCCTCAAAGGAGATCTTACATGTATGGGAATTACTCATCCATTAATGAACATGTTAAAATCAGTTGATTCTTTTTTGTTAGAACTTTATACTGCAAATATTAATTTGGCATCAACATGATACATCAAACTAACTGTAACAACCCGTATTTTTGAATAACATGTTATAACATAAATCAAGGCAGAATTAAACTGTAAAATCTGGATCAAGGGAAACGAGCTGTGCCATTGCGTTCGTCTCAGAAAAATACGCGAAATAGAGTCCGAGTTTTCGAAAATCGGAGTCTGTATGACCAAGTTATGGCCCATCAAAGTTTTCAGAAAATTACAAGTTCAAAAACAGTTCAAATTTGAATTCAGAATTCAAATTCAGCCAAAACAGACTGGGCGGGAAAACTCCCGCCCAGACAGGTCGATAGGGGGGTCGACACTAGGGTCGACCTCCCCCCCCCCCCCCCAACCAGGTCGACACTAGAGTCGACCTGGGGGTCGACCTCCCTGGTCGGCTAGGTCGGCCTGGTGCACCTATTTTGGCTGTTTGGACCTGTTTTGGAGGCTTGTGACGGGATTTGATGGCTCGGATTGGATCTAGGGTTAATCCTATGGCTAATACTATCCTAATCTTCTATAAAAAAGACCCCTAAGCCTAGCCTAAATCAACATTATTCAACCCTACAACTAAACTATGCCAAATTTGTTCCTCTCATGGCCTCCACTCTCATGCTAAAAATTTTAAGTTTATTTATATGATAGATTTTGAGTTCATGCAAGTGTTTTCAAGCTTGTATGAGTGTTCTTAGTTTGCATTTAAGTCAAGTTGCAACATTTCTATTACAAAGCAAGGTTTTTTATTGATTTGGCTCAAGGGTTTTTCATTTGGAGCTTGCATATTTGGGTTCTTTTGGTGATTGCATAAGGGCTTCGTCTCAATCTTTATAATAAATATTCATTTGTGTCTTCATAGCATTGTAAGCCCTTTTCTACTTTCTTTTTGAACTCTAAAGTTAAATGAATGATGCAAGTTTGGTTGATCATTATGATATGCAAGTTTGGTTGATCATTATGTTATGCAAGTTGGTGTAATCATTATGTATGACACATGTTATGCAAGTTTGGGTTGATCATTATACACATGTTATCATGTTATGCAAGTTAAACTTGAGTTTGTGTGCTTAAAGCTTCAAGCTTCAAGCTTTATATTAAAGGTTGCATTTTGGCAACATGGAAGTTATCATACCCCTTATGATAACTTGCATGTGAGGCTAAATGCGAACTTCTAGCAACTTCTACATGTCATTTATCACCATGTATCACTTATATGCTAAGTTTGGTTTTATGCATGCTTTTGAAGCCTAATAATGCAATATGCAAGTATATGAACATATGTACATTTCATATGCCACCATGTTAAACTTGTGGCTTCAACACCTTTTTGTCATGATTATGCCAAGTTCCCTATTTTATCCTTTATGCGTTGTTGCGATTATGTAAACGATGGGATTACGTTGGGATTGGGTAACATTATGACATGAACATGGTTTTTATAACATGACGTGATATGTTAGCTTGTAATTATGTTTTGGAAACATAATGGACATGACACTTAGAAAATATGAGTGTGGCCAACTCGAGGTTGGGTTGAGTTTGTAGCATAAATCTACCCGGACCCGCCCAGCTTAACTAGTGGCTACAAACAATAGGACCCAATGTGAGAAGTTGGTCATGTTGTGCTCGAACCCGAGGTTAGACCAAGTTGTGGTGTAAAGCTACCCGGACCCACCCGGCTTAACTAGTAACCACAACAAGGTTTAATGTGAGAGGTTAAAGCACATTAAGTTAATTAATGCCTCCTGATTAGGGTTAAGTCATGGTACACTTAATACTTAACTAATTTGGGCTTGATGGGTTAATCGGGGTTAAGTCGTGAACCTTGGGTACACTTAACCAATTTAATCCACGTTTGGATCGGGTTAACCACATTTAACCCATTAAGAAACCCTAGTGGCGTGGTCCTTTTCAGCAGTAACCCTCTTGATGGTATCATAAGACCCTAGGGACTAGGCTAGGGTGGGGCACGATTACTGACTGACATGTAAGCGACCAAAACGACGGCTAAGTAGGTACGCCGGTGTAGGTCCAGGCGGACTATGGTCGTGCACATAGTTCGAAGTTGGAAAATCAGGCACGGGTACCAGTAGATCTAGACTGTGCATACTTGATTGGTGTCCGAGGTCGACACCCTAGGACTTGATACACCCTAGGGTGGACCTAGCGCAGTTTAACTACATTTCATGTTTGGGCCGTATGACACCGACACTTGACGAGTTAGGCTTATAGGGAGCCGATCAACTAGACTATGTAGTTGGACCTTGATTTAGGTCACCTCATGATATTGGGCCAAGCTTGGGCCAAGGGATCAACTCTTGTTTTTACTTGACATGTTAGAATGCTACTACACCCGTGGTGCAAAACTTAACCTTGATTATGCGATGACACCTTTATCTATCTTGTTAGTTAACCATCATGCCAGTATGTCGTTATCCTTATGTTCATCTCAGCTTCTCATGCCAGTTAACTTTACTAGTTCATGGACTGATAGTAGTTAGGGCTTACCAGTCTTTTTGACTGACCTGTTTTCTTTCGCCTCTTTTCTTCCGTTCCCCCCCCCCCTCAGGTCCTCAGGGTGGGAACATTGGAGCTTAGCTTGGATCTTTATAGCTTGCTTACGGGATTTGCTCATGTACGGTTCTGGACATTGAGCTTGCTATGGTTTATCACTTCACTTTGGGGATAGTACTTTATGTATTTCAGTTTTTCGGTTTATGCTTTTCTCTAGACTTTGTTTGTTGGAAAATAATGACCAAGTACTTTGTTGTAACATGACTATGGTTTTGAAATGCTAGTTTTATCCGCTGCTTTACTACTCTGTTTTACTTATATGTTCTGTCTTGTGATATCTGCATGCATGTTTACCTTGTTTAACGCCTCTCCAAAGCTAGTGTGCTTGCAAGAGTTACCCTGGCGGAGGTGGGGTGTTACATTTGGTATCAGAGCAAAGGTTTACAAGATTTGAGCAAAAGTGTTTTTAAAACTTACCTTTTGAAAAACTATTTTCAAAACCAATTAAGTATTTTCCAAGAAAAGTCTAGTTATTTTAAAAAGGCTATTCCCCAAAAGCCATAGCACTATCCTTCGTTTCTTCGTTCTGAATTTATCTTTTTCTTTTTCAGTATGGCCGATCTTAACCTTCCCGAGGGAGTGACCATTCCCGGATGGTTCCGGAGGTACTTGGAAGCTAGGGCCAACGATGTGGGCCCAGCAAATACCCCCAATATAACTGAGGTTCCTCCTCCTCCTCCTCCTCGGAATCCACAAGCGGATTTCGTAAAAGTTTGCAAGGACTTCAAGGCGATGGGTGGCAAGAATTTCATTGGGACGGAGACTTTTGTGGAGGCACGAAATTGGTTGAAAAAAATTGAAGATCTTTTCTCTATCTTTGATGTGGAAGACCATAGAAAGATTTTATTAGCAGCATGGCTATTAAAAGAAGAAGCTGCTTATTGGTGGGAGGTCACCAATGCTACGAGGCCTATAGAGACTTGGGCCGACTTTAGGACGAGGTTTGGGCTTAAGTTTCTATCATCAGCTGAGGCAAATCTACAATTGGAGAAGTTTATATCTTTGAAGCAAGGGGACATGACAGTGAGAGAGTATGTGAATGAGTTTAACCAGCTCGCCCGATTCGGTTTGGACATGATTAATACTCCCCAGAAGAAGGCTTTGCGCTTTGCACGAGGGCTGAACGAGCCATTACAAGGTTTAGCCCTATCTCATATACCCATGGGGGCCACTTTTGAAGGCCTAGTGGACATGGCATTGCTTCAAGGAGACGATAAGAATGGCAAGAAAGAAGTCAAGCCTAATAAGACTCAAGCCAAGAAGACAGACTCCAAGTGGGGAGGAAATCAGAGCAATCAAAACAACAAGAACAACAAGGGCAACAAGGCCAAGGCAAAGGACCCAAGAAAATGCAACTACTGTGGGATTGTTGGGCACATAGCTAAAGACTATAGGACGAAGAAGAGGAAGTTGGGCGAATGTTTCATTGTGGAGAGACCGGACAACTTAGCAAGGATTGCCCCAAGAAGCAAGGGCAGAATCAGCGTGCAGGACCTTCTGGAGGGCAAGTGCATGCTCTCAGCACTGCTCCAGCTCAGGACCGAGGTAGTATTTCTGTAGAAAGTCTTGTTTATATTTCTGATTACCCTGTTCGCACCTTATTTGATTCTGGCGCATTGCATAGTTTTATTTCTTCTGACATTGTTGAAAGTTTGCACCTAAGTACTAGTCTAGTTGAGGATCCCGTTTGTGTTTCAAATCCGATTGGGGGTTCCGCCCATCTATCTATGATTTGTGTGGATTTGAAGATTTCTATCTTGACCGTAGAATTCACATGTGATGCTTATGTTCTCGGATTCACGGGATACGGGTTGATCTTGGGCATGGATTGGCAGTCCTCTTGCTCTTCACGGGTATGAAATGGGCGCTCTACGGGTATGAAATGGGCGCTCTTCCCGTGATACCACGTGTAACGCTGATTCTGCCCTTGCTTCTTGGGGCAATCCTTGCTAAGATGTCCGGTCTCTCCACAATGAAAGCATTCACCCAACTTCCTCTTCTTCTTCCTACAGTCTTTAGCTATGTGCCCAACAATCCCACAGTAGTTGCATTTTCTTGGGTCCTTTGCCTTGGCCTTGTTGCCCTTGTTGTTCTTGTTGTTTTGATTGCTCTGATTTCCTCCCCACTTGGAGTCTGCCATCTTTGCTTGAGTCTCATTAGGCTTGACTTCTTTCTTGCCATTCTTATCGTCTCCTTGAAGCAATGCCATGTCCACTAGGCCTTCAAAAGTGGCCCCCATGGGTATATGAGATAGGGCTAAACCTTGTAATGGCTCGTTCAACCCTCGTGCAAAGCGCAAAGCCTTATTCTGGGGAGTATTAATCATGTTCAAACCGAATCGGGCGAGCTGGTTAAACTCATTCACATACTCCCTCACTGTCATGTCTCCTTGCTTCAAAGATATAAACTTCTCCAATTGTAGATTTGCCTCAGCTGATGATAGAAACTTAAGCCCAAACCTCGTTCTAAAGTCGGCCCAAGTCTCTATAGGCCTCCTAGCATTGGTGACCTCCCACCAATAAGCAGCTTCTTCTTTTAATAGCCATGCTGCTAATAAAATCTTTCTATGGTCTTCCACATCAAAGATAGCGAAAAGATCTTCAGTTTCTTTCAACCAATTTCGTGCCTCCACAAAAGTCTCCATCCCAATGAAATTCTTGCCACCCATCGCCTTGAAGTCCTTGCAAACTTTTGCGAAATTCGCTTGTGGATTCTGAGGAGGAGGAGGAGGAACCTCAGTTATATTGGGGGTATTTTCTGGGCCCACATCGTTGGCCCTAGCTTCCAAGTACCTCCGGAACCATCCGGGAATGGTCACTCCCTCGGGAAGGTTAAGATCGGCCATACTGAAAAAGAAAAAGATAGATTCAGAACGAAGAAACGAAGGATAGTGCTATGGCTTTTGGGGAATATCCTTTTTAAAATAACTAGACTTTTCTAGGAAAATACTTAATTGGTTTTGAAAATAGTTTTTCAAAAGGTAAGTTTTAAAAACACTTTTGCTCAAATCTTGTAAACCTTTGCTCTGATACCAAATGTAACACCCCACCTCCGCCAGGGTAACTCTTGCAAGCACACTAGCTTTGGAGGGGCGTTAAACAAGGTAAACATGCATGCAGATATCACAAGACAGAACATATAAGTAAAACAGAGTAGTAAAGTAGCGGATAAAACTAGCATTTCAAAACCATAGTCATGTTACAACAAAGTACTTGGTCATTATTTTCCAACAAACAAAGTCTAGAGAAATGCATAAACTGAAAAACTAAAATACATAAAGTACTATCCCCAAAGTGAAGTGATAAACCATAGCAAGCTCAATGTCCAGAACCGTACATGAGAAAATCCCGTAAGCAAGCTATAAAGATCCAAGCTAAGCTCCAATGTTCCCACCCTGAGGACCTGAGGGGGGGGCAACGGAAGAAAAGAGGCGAAAGAAAACAGGTCAGTCAAAAAGACTGGTAAGCCCTAACTACTATCAGTCCATGAACTAGTAAAGTTAACTGGCATGAGAAGCTGAGATGAACATAAGGATAACAACATACTGGCATGATGGTTAACTAACAAGATAGATAAAGGTGTCATCGCATAATCAAGGTTAAGTTTTGCACCACGGGTGTACTAGCATTCTAACATGTCAAGTAAAAACAAGAGTTGATCCCTTGGCCTAAGCTTGGCCCAATATCATGAGGTGACCTAAATCAAGGTCCAACTACACAGTCTAGTTGATCGGCTCCCTATAAGCCTAACTCGTCAAGTGTCGGTGTCATACGGCCCAAATATGAAATGTAGTTAAACTGCGCTAGGTCCACCCTAGGGTGTATCAAGTCCTAGGGTGTCGACCTCGGACACCAATCAAGTATGCACAGTCTAGATCTACTGGTACCCGTGCCTGATTTTCCAACTCCGGACTATGTGCACGACCATAGTCCGCCTGGACCTACACCGACGTACCTATTCAGCCGTCGTTTTGGTCGCTTACATGTCAGCCAGTAATCGTGCCCCACCCTAGCCTAGTCCCTAGGGTCTTATGATACCATCAAGAGGGTTACTGCTGAAAAGGACCATGCCACTAGGGTTTCTTAACAGGTTAAATGTGGTTAACCCGATCCAAACGTGGATTAAATTGGTTAAGTGTACCCAAGGTTCATGACTTAACCCCGATTAACCCATCAAGCCCAAATTGGTTAAGTATTAAGTGGACCATGACTTAACCCTAATCAGGAGGCATTAATTAACTTAATGTGCTTTAACCTCTCACATTAGACCTTGTTGTGGTTACTAGTTAAGCCGGGCGGGTCCGGGTAGCTTTACACCACAACTTGGTCTAACCTCGGGTTCGAGCACAACATGACCAACTTCTCACATTGGGTCCTATTGTTTGTAGCCACTAGTTAAGCCGGGCGGGTCCGGGTAGATTTATGCTACAAACTCAACCCAACCTCGAGTTGGCCACACTCATATTTTCTAAGTGTCATGTCCATTATGTTTCCAAAACATAATTACAAGCTAACATATCACGTCATGTTATAAAAACCATGTTCATGTCATAATGTTACCCAATCCCAACGTAATCCCATCGTTTACATAATCGCAACAACGCATAAAGGATAAAATAGGGAACTTGGCATAATCATGACAAAAAGGTGTTGAAGCCACAAGTTTAACATGGTGGCATATGAAATGTACATATGTTCATATACTTGCATATTGCATTATTAGGCTTCAAACGCATGCATAAAACCAAACTTAGCATATAAGTGAAACATGGTGATAAATGACATGTAGAAGTTGCTAGAAGTTCGCATTTAGCCTCACATGCAAGTTATCATAAGGGGTATGATAACTTCCATGTTGCCAAAATGCAACCTTTAATATAAAGCTTGAAGCTTTAAGCTCACAAACTCAAGTTTAACTTGCATAACATGATAACATGTGTATAATGATCAACCCAAACTTGCATAACATGTGTCATACATAATGATTACACCAACTTGCATAACATAATGATCAACCAAACTTGCATATAATAATGATCAACCAAACTTGCATCATTCATTTAACTTTAGAGTTCAAAAAGAAAGTAGAAAAGGGCTTACAATGCTATGAAGACACAAATGAATATTTATTATAAAGATTGAGACGAAGCCCTTATGCAATCACCAAAAGAACCCAAATATGCAAGCTCCAAATGAAAAACCCTTGAGCCAAATCAATAAAAACCCTTGCTTTGTAATAGAAATGTTGCAACTTGACTTGAATGCAAACTAAGAACACTCATACAAGCTTGAAAACACTTGCATGAACTCAAAATCTCTCATATAAATAAACTTAAAATTTTTAGCATGAGAGTGGAGGCCATGAGAGGAACAAATTTGGCATAGTTTAGTTGTAGGGTTGAATAATGGTGATTTAGGCTAGGCTTAGGGGTCTTTTTTATAGAAGATTTGGATAGTATTAGCCATAGGATTAACCCTAGATCCAATCGGAGCCATCAAATCCCGTCACAAGCCTCCAAAACATGTCCAAACAGCCAAAATAGGTACACCAGGCCGACCTGGCCGACCAGGGAGGTCGACCCCCAGGTCGACTCTAGTGTCGACCTGGTTGGGGGGGGAGGTCGACCCTAGTGTCGACCCCCCTGTCGACCTGTCTGGGTGGGAGTTTTCCCGCCCAGTCTGTTTTGGTTGAATTTGAATTCTGAATTCAAATTTGAACTGTTTTTGAACTTGTAATTTTCTGAAAACTTTGACGGGCCATAACTTGGTCATACGGACTCCGATTTTCGAAAACTCGGACTCTATTTCGCGTATTTTTCCGAGACGAACGTAATGGCACATCCCGTTTCCCTTGATTCAGAGTTTACAGTTTAATTCTGCCTTGATTTATGTTATAACATGTTATTCAAAAATACGGGTTGTTACACTAACTTTATACATATCTAACACTATCTCAGGTTGTTGACTTCAAGAAGAAAATTGATGTTGTGGCATATGTGGTTGGCAATCGTAGACACAATAGGTGCGCATAAATATATGAACATTTACTATTAACAATGAATACGGCTTAATTTATATATTTGATTTTGTGACTGTTCATTCAAATAACTTACCATTTGAATAATGTTTCTTAACTATTTTTAAGGAAATAAATGGATGGTGAATGATTTCAGGAGGCCTTGATGAAGAGAAATTATCTGACATGAATTTGAGAAAATGAATGGAAGGTAATTCATTTGAAATTCATGCCTTTTCGTTCTTACATTATGTAGTCTATAAATTTTTTATTAGTTGAAACTGAATATTTATTTCCTTGGTTTGATTCTGCACAAATGCAGTATATATAATAATGGAATTGTTGTGTTGAATGAATCCAACATCTAAGTGATTGGATGCTCATTGAATTGATTTCCTTTTATGTACCTTTTATGTCACCATTAATGAAGTTTACCAAGTAAATGGAATCATGATTTTTTTAATTTCATTCACATATTTTAGTCCTCAATAACTATACACATCACATTATATTATTTGGAATGTTTCAAACATGGAACAATCAATATTTAAAGTTGTATGACATGCATTAGAGAAAAATTTAACATGACTAAGAAAATATATGGAAATATTTAGAAATATGGAATTGTTGACATGCAATAATGCAAAATCATGTGCTTTTTATCCGAGAAAAAAAATACATTCTTTTGTTGACACTACACCAGAAACGTTGTTTTACGACGGCTTTAAGCCGTTGCAAATCAATTTCACAACGGCTATAAGCCGTTGCTACTTTTGGAGTTGCAAATATTTGGATCGGCCTAGATCTGTTGCAAATTGCGTATTTTGCAACGGCCTTATACCGTTGCAATTTTTTCTTTTGCAACGACTAAGGGCCATTGTTGTTTTGTATATAGCAACGGCTTTTAGCCGTTGCTAATTCACAATATTTCAAAAAAAAAAAACTTTTTTCTCTGCTTTATTACTTTCTATTCAGTACCAACGTTTACAGATTTGACATAATACCACAAATATCAATAAACTGAAAATTTCCAATAGATCCAACATAAAGACCAAATTTAACAATCTTCTAAATTTCAACAATACATTACAAACTTAAAACTTCTAACAGTTTACAGCAAAAAAAAATATTACGGTGCATTCTAAAGTTCAATAGTAGTAGCCAAAATAATATTACTGTATATTTCAACTCCACCACAATAATATTACAATGTTAATTATTCATATATATCATAAATTCATGCTGCTTTCTTCTTGAGCTGGCATGTCTATGGCGCTATCATCTGCATAAAATCTACACCATGTGAATAGTAATACTTCAATGAAGCACCCACTCAATAGTTAAATGCAAAATCTGCATCAAGTAACTAAAGTAAACTTAAACATACTCAAACTGAAACTAATATAAAGCCCAAAAATAGAAATAATACCGCTACAACACAATTAACGATTTAAAAATTAGCCCAAAAACCAGTGCATTTTTGTAAACTTCATTGGGCAAGTGTAGATGGTTTGCATAGAAAAAATTAAAAATATTGCCTATATTTGTAGTTCTACGCAGGTGCAACTTCACTGGGAAAGTGTAGTGGTCTTGACTTGCATATGTCTTCAAGTTCAGATGGCATTAGATGTAGTGCTCTACTTGAACTCACCTAAGATTGCAACAAATAAAATATAGTTTCAAAATACTTTATAATAACAGTGTGGCCACAGAAACAAAGTAACATTTGCAGTTGTAACATCATAACTTTCCTAGCACAAGATATCAACAATGACATGCAACAGGTGCAATAAATTTCAACCAAAGCATGATACTCAGTTTATTGTGAAAAGGGGATACAACCCCAAAAAAAACATAAAATATTTTCACCACCAACACGGTTAAATAGATGAAGCTAATCACTATCAAAATGACCCATGAACTGTAAAGGTACAAAGATCTATTATTCGGCCCAAACTCCTTAACTTTATCTCTGAGATATATACCACTCCTGCTAAACAAACTTGTAAATTTGGTGTGAAACTTTGCTTGTAAAGGTATGGATTTGGTTTCAGGAGTATTAATTCGATAAATGTATGAGACTGGAATAGATTTGCAAGCCAGGATACAAAATCAAAAATCACAAATGAAAGATCTTACTAGTTGATATGGCAACAACTGCCTACACTACTTCAGAAAGAAAATGACAACAATTCGGAAGCATTAAATAGCATACAAAATTATCCACACTGATTGCACAAAGCTCCTAATAATTTAATCAATGCTACTAGTTTACAGCTTGTGCCATGCACTTGTTAAGCCAGTAGAAGAGCTTGCACTTGCTTTTAGATGGGGAAGAAATTTTAAATATAGCAGAAATTTTATCCCAAAAATGGAACAACATAAAACCATTTTTCTTTTAGAAAAGAACAGGAATTTTTGAGACAGGGAACGTGCTCTATCGATTATATTACCTTTTTTAAACTCTGCCTCCGTAGTTAGCGCAAACGCAAAAGTAAACAAAAAATGAAAATGCATACGATTACCGAATATCATACTGTCCACTCTATATGCAATGATAAATATTAACGATAAAGTAATTGAAACTACTATATTTCGTAAACTTATAGGTTTTAAATCCAAAGTTGAATTATGTTTTGCTCGAGTTTTAAAATTGAATCCACACTTTTTCTAACTTAAACAGAGAATGCAAGCATCATGACTTATAAACTGGTTTTTCCTAGCTGTGTCAAATGCAACAAAGAGATGTTAAAATGGTACAAGATACTATATTGCATCCCATCAGATTTTTTTTTTTTTTTTTGATTGCACCACAACAAACAATATCCAGATTATCCTCAGCTTTGAAGCAATAGCTGATAGATTTATCCCCTAAATTTGTGATAATCCATCCTTCATTTTCCTACTCCTCTTAAACGAGTGTCGACTATAAACCATGAAATATAAAATCAAATATAGTTATGGCCTTACTTTTCAATCTCATTATTAAACATCATACCCCGCATCGCCATACTAACATGCAATCCTCGGATCGCTGTGTATATCCCTTGTCTAAAAAAAACAACACAACTTTAAAATACTTGAGACAAAATGGCAGACAACTCCCACCATGAATGCAACATGTTTAGGAAAAAATAATAACTGTTTAACCTCCTCTAGGACACTTCTTTACCATGCAACTCGTTCATTGACCATTGATGCACTGATGTCGTTCGGAACAACATAAATGAACACCTTAAGATTTGAATGAAGAATAAGATATGTCGCCTTTACTCAAACTAAATCAAGTTTACTAGGTTACTTTCTTGTAGATGAATCCATTTAGAGTTCTCGACGAACACATGAGGGGGAAAAACAAAAAACATAAATGGACCAGAATCAAAAATACCTTGATAATGATCTGGAGATAGCGCGCCTTGATCCCCTCGGCCTTGGAAAATAGCTGCACAAAAATTCAGCTAATGCTGTATTGGATGCAACCATGACAAGTACATACATAAAATTTAAAATCTATATAAAACCTTCGACTGCGGCTACGACTCTGACTCCTTGAATAACTTCGGCTACGGCTTGGGCTCCATGAATAGCTTCTCCTAGAATCATACTCCTTCACCTGCATTAAAAGACCGTGAGAACAATGTCATCTTTCCTAATATGTTTTATGTTAAATGAAGTAATATATATCTGTTAATAAAGTTACCCTTATGTAACCTTGCGAAAATGCATTACGGAACTCAGAATCATCAAGTTTCTTTATCTGCACAAAAAATGTTAGGAAGGCCATCAAATATCAACTGAGATTACGATTTGAACCATATCAAAACTATGCAAATTAGTAAAGCAATTACTGAATATTTCATGTCATCATAATTTGAGTAGTCGACAATTCCAGTTGTACCTGGCAGGTAAGTAAAAATAGGTTGTGTCGTTAGCGATACAGTTTATATACAAAAGGCATGCACAAGTGATTCGATTTGTATGCAAGATGTGTATGACTTGGCAACATAAGTGTATTAACAAGACTCTTTAATTTTCAAGATTCTTTTACTTTTTTTCTGGTGGGATACTTTTTCAAGATTATTGGCAAGCCCATGTTATTATTACCAGAAAAAAATTCTCATTCAGTTTGTGCTTTCTTTTAATGTGTGTTAATGATTGGTTATTATGAACTGCAAAAATGAAATAAAAATAAAAATAGTGTCTGAGAACATAACAATTTTCATCATATAAAAGACTTATAGGCTGTTTCTTCTACCACATTTGCATTACACATACCACTACAATTTGCATAATGGCAATTCAATATGCATTGCTGGATGCACGAACAACTTCAGGGTTTAGAAAATTGTTGAATGGTGAGTGGATCAAACCATTATCAAAAATACAAACTTGATTAGAAAACTGACCAGGGTGCATGATTACATGTTTATCTAGGTAGCATTTTATTACTTATTAAATTAATGGTTTGAACAAATCTTAATAAAATTATGAAGTAGTCTTATTATCAATTTAAGTCAAATTTAAAATTGTGTACACATATGGTTTTAAAATTGATAGTAAAACAAAATTGGTAATACACTCAGCTCTTCTTAATCGGCAATTAACAAAAGTTGGTCTAATTTATAATATTTATTACCTAATTTTGCACAAACGTGCTTCTTCTCAGTTCACCTTTTTATGTCAGAATTGTAAAACATGATGCAGATAAATATTGATTAGTATGTAGCCCAAAGGCAAACCAAATATGGAAAATTCTCTAAAAGGATGTGGAACATGGTAACAGTAGTGCATGATAATACATTTACGGTCAGAATTGGTAATAATACATGGAAACTCTTGATTTATTCTGCATTATTACTTGTTTATGTTATTGTCTCCCGAATTACTCTTTCAACAATTGGTAATTATGAATGATGACAATTAATTTCTAAATAAATGTAACGACACGGATTTCACTCGATCTTAATCGATCGCTAAATCGACCAAGACCGTTCGAATCCCGCATACGCTAACTATGGGTATACAACACATCAGAACAAATAACAAAAGACTTTTATAAACATCATAATAATATTACATCAGAGTACATAATATTAGAGTATAACGAAAATAATACACAGCAGAAGATAAATTTACATGAATGTAATACAATGCACAACGAAAATATAAACTACAAAGCGGAAGACTGTAAATGCCTGGACACAGCTTAAAGCTTCAATCTAGAATCCTGCTCAATACATCTGCAAAATAAAACTACTCGACTGCCCGTGTGGAAAATAGGGGCACCCGAGTTTGCAAGGGAAAAGCAAACTACAGGTCAGTCATGGGACCGGTGTGAGAAAACTCTAAACAGATATAATTAACTTATTTAACAATATGGCATATCACGGGACCACGCCGCTAACGCAGAACGGGTTTACCCCCATGAATGCCAGTGTATAAACAACAATCAATATAGATATATGGATCTACAATGCATCAATCAACATGCAATAACCCAATCTACCCATTTAGATTAATCACCACACGTAGATTTTCTAAACCCAATTTAATTTACAGAAATTATTCCTTTGACTTTATTTCCCGATTTCTATTTCAAATCATTTGAAATACATATCTAACTTTCTATAACAAAGTAGATTTCACTTCGGGATCTCAAATCAAATCGTTTGGAAATATGAATTCCAAATCATAACAATGCATACAAACAAGAATGCAACCAAATATCGTGCTCCCCATCGACAAGGCAAAGGGTACGCACCTAGCAACTTGATATATATAAATGTGCACCTACCCCACATAGGAGCAGGCTACACCAACGATGCACCTCCCATACATGGAGAGCATACGCCGCCCTCTCACCCATACTTTTAGTCTCAGGGTTACCCGAATCTTTAGCCACATACTAAATCATTTTATATCCCGAAGTAGGGAAAATCATTTCACAACATAATAATCACAAGTACTTTCAAAATATAGTACTTCACATCAGTAATTCACACATATGATCAGTAATTCTCCGCCACCAAACAGATACATCATTAATAGCAACTAATCGAATACGCGATGAACCACAATGTAACACATAATACATTTCTAAATCGTTTAGAAATCATCAGGTTTTAGGCCTCGAAATCCTTTCTGTTTTATAAAACATTCCCTATCTAAAATCGGGAATACATTTCTTTTCACTTAAGAAAAATATATCATTTCACAATCATTCATTAAATTTGAAATGAACACAACATTTCTAAACACCCTATCATCAAATCGTGAAGTGTTTCACACGGTGGTAGCATGCAGATATCTTTACCCAACCCAATGCTAAATGTAAAGGCATATTCTACTCATAAACTGGTCGAGCACCATCCAAACAATCAATCAGTCACAATCAATATCAACAACCACGTATATTTGGTTTACACTACATCTCATGTTTTGGTAAATTTAATCACTATTCATTCATCTAAATCTAATTAAAGATTTATTCAAACCCTAATTGGTTTCATCTCTAAAATCATTTCATATTGATTGTTCTACTTTTGGGAAATTAATACTGCTTTTACGCGGGTTAAATAACTAATATTATTTAAACACAGTTCACGACAAACCACAAATCCAATTTGATATTAAAGACAAGGCTCTGAATAGAAAATATATCGGCCTATATTCAGCATCAAATTCTGAAACCAACAAATATCGCAATGAAAATAACGATATTAATATATCTTTCAAATTTCCATAACCATATCTGTATAATCACGAAATCCAACATCGAAATATTCCGAAGATAATTTCGATTAAAATCCATTCCAATTCATATATTGGAAATTCTGGTTATTTTTAAAACCATTTCAAATCCAATTTATTTATTTATAAATAAATAAATTATTATTCTAGTTAATAACTAGTTCATTCCGATAAAAATATATTTTCACGTTTTCAAATGTGGAATTTTTCATCCCAATTCTTTCCAAATCATTTCTTATGATTTTACACTAATTATTGATATTTTTTATAATTTTATCAAGGCACGTACAGTCGATTTTCATCAACGGCCATCGAACTGCACTTACAGCGACCTTTTCCCAATTTGATTTGGACATAATTCCAAATCCAACTGTTAGATTCCAAATTTCTCATATTCTTTAGAAATCTCTTTTCGATACGAACCCAACGGTCCTGGTTTCAGGAGAATCCGACGGTCGGATCTCCCGTAATGTCCGTTCGAAGTTAATGGTCGAAATTCGCGAACTGCTGCAGCACAGCGCGTTCTATTCAGGCCATTATATTATATATATAATATATATAATATATATTTCATCGATTTCCTTTTAAAACGTATTTTATAAATCGTTTTAAATTCGTTTTCGAAACGATTTCAACTTCATATTCAATTTCTAATCAAAATTGAATATTCCATATATACGACAATTTTATACAATGTATATATATGTTAAAAAATTATATTTTTAACTATAAAATATCTTCCACTATAAAATATTTTATTTTATTTCATATATATATATATATATATATATCGTTTTCATTTCATATATATATCATTTTCACATTTCATATATATATATATATCTTTTCACTTTCATATATTTAATCTTTTCACTTTCATATATTTAATCTTTTCACTTTCACTATATACGATATTTTCACTTTCAATATATATGCGATATTTTCACTTTCAATATATACGATATTTTCACTTTTCAATATATACGATATTTTCACTTTTCATTATATACGATGTTTTCACTTTCATATATACAATATTTTCACTTTTCATATATATAATATTTTCACTTTCACTATATACGATATTTTCACTTTCAATATATACAATATTTTCACTTTTCAATATATACGATATTTTCACTTTTCAATATATACGATATTTTCATTTTCAATATATCCGATATTTTAACTTTCAATATATACAATATTTTTACTTTCAATATATCCAATATTTTAACTTTCAATATATAAGATATTTTCACTTTCACATCACATATATTTTATTCAGCACATATATATATATATTTATATATTTATTTTCATCTCATATATATATTTTATTTCACATCGCATATATATTTATAATTTACTTCATTTCACATCACGATCAATTTCCACACAGAATATAATCAAACAAGTCGTCCATAGTCTGTGGACGACGGGGAGCAGTTCATATATGCAGTTACAAAATAAATTACTGTATAGGAAATATTTTTGTGAGAAGATTCTCACATTGGTTCTTTTATCTCTGAATTTCACCGCCGTTCGGGTTTGAATTTGCCTGAAATTCTAACAAGCTCTGTTTTGAACGCGGTCAGTTTTGTTGTGAAGCTCTCGTTGAGACGATTCCAAGGATTCAGGTTTGCTAAATTTCGATGTCATATGAATGAGTTACAATCATTTATACACTAATCACAAATTTGAATTGATTAAATATTTTGATTTCCCATTTTACCCTTAGTCCTTCTTCCCTTCCATCGTTCACCGCTGTTTCTGAACCCCAAACACTCCACCGTCTCTCTCCTCCACGCGCGCCACTCCAGCTCCTCCACCGCCGATCCAAGGTGCCCACAATGAAGCTCTAGGCGATAGCTCTCCACGCCTGAGGTGGCGTGAGGTTCGGTGGTCCCCACATCGAGAAATCCGCCCACGAACGCCTTCAGTTTGGGCTCGAAATTCGAGCCACACACTCCATGAGAAACGATGAAGTGGCTATGGATTTGCAGATCAAGAAAAACTCTACAGATTCTGCCTTAGGTGTTGTTCGAATTGGATTGTAGATCGAGAGGTTTTCCATATCTTTTTTTGGGAATTATGGCCATCGAATGAATGAAAGTGGCGGCTGTACAAACTAGGGTTTTGATGAGTTAATAAATACATATATTTATTTTAATTATTATTTAATTTGTTTTAATGGTCAAAATCATTACGAAATTCAAATCAAACCCAACGACTGTTGGCCCTAGCTAAATACCTCATTCCGAACACAATGGGATATATCGTAAGCCAATTCAACTGTTTGAATTAGTTTTTATCAAAATTAAAATATAAATCAATATATATTGAATTTAAACGTATATTTCAATTTACTGGGGCCACATACGGACTCTAAAAATTCCCGAAAAATTATTTCTAGCTTTGTATTGATGATACGGCCCTAATAAAACTAATTTCATCGAATTCCGAGACCGTTTGAAAAATGACCATTTTCTGGTCGATCGAAATTGACTGAAACTGTTCAAACATGTTTAACTTCACCACGCTCACATATTTATTCAGAAAATTATGAATTTTGAAACCTAGCAATAATTTGACATCCCGGATCCAACAAAAGTGGTTTCGTCGAAAACGAAGGTCGTTTGCAAAATTTCCATTTTAAGAGCCTTTATATATATATTAAAATATATATAAATTCCACAAAGACTTTTCTAAATTTTAAACTGGACATATCTTTCACTCTATAAAGTGAAATCTCAGTTTCTTACATTCGTTAGAAAGATATCGTCAAACAGATTCAAATATTTCTTGTTTCGTCCAATTCCGACTTAAAACGAATTCTGTATATTCATTTGAAATTCAAAATCGGATTTTCGAACTACCGCGCCATTTCAGGCTCGAATTATAATTAAAATAAAATTATTCATTTTAACTTCGTCGAAAATAAATTTTCCGTTGTTATTATTTAAAATAATTCATTTTAAATATTCAAAATTCATTAAATTCGCCAGTTTAAAAATTATAAATTGGCTCAGAATTTCCGGGTTGTTACATTCTCCCCCACTTAAAACTTTTCGTCTCCGAAAAGGGACGAAGCCGAAAGTTGTTTAACTAATCAACTCAACTTTCATTATTTTCTTTACGGCTTAAGTTCTCCAACTTTTCAGTTTCTAAGGACTTTTCAAATTTTTCAAAAATTTGGCTAACACCCTAAATTTTCAAAATTTTTTGCCATAACCTGCCCTGCACTGGGGACTTCGCGATATTTCATATAGCCTCCCATGGCCTTCTTCAATCCAAAAGAAAAAGAAAAAGCCAATCGGCTCATAAAATCATCCAAATACCCAAGAAATACAATAAACATGTACTTATTTGTCGGGCAAACAATTTTATTCCTCTTCTCTAGCCTCCTTGCTATGACCTGTTCAATGTATACACATGTATATGCATGCAATTCTAACTAATTTTCAATACAGTTCAATATTTTGATTCGATTTGGAAAATTCACCTTACATTCTCTTATTGGAGTTATCAACTCAATATTTTTATTAATCAAATTAATAATCAAACAACACAACCAGCAATAAATTGGTTAATTAACTTTTCAATCATATAATTTTATATAATCAAAAAACAAATTTTCTAAGATCGGATTATGTATATAATCACAAATACGTTATATATAATCAAATTACTCTCAACTCACTCTAAGGCATTTCTAACCCCATCTCTAACGAGTCACTCATTCTAGAATGCTACTGATTCTATCTCTAATGAGGATTCTTCTATAAGATATTACTAATCCTACGTCTGATGAGTCTTTTGTTCAGTTCTAACGAGTTGTACCCCAAAGATTTGAGTTAACCAAAGCTCTGATACCAGTTGTAACGACAGGGATTTCACTCGGTCCTAATCATCGCTAAATCGACTAAGACCGTTCGAATCCCGCATACGCTAACTCTGGGTATACAACACATCAGAACAAATAACAGAAGACTTTTATAAACATCATAATAATGTTACATCAGAGTACAAAATATCATAGTATAACGAAAATAATACACAGCGGAAGATAAATTTACATGAATGTAATACAATGCACAGCGAAAATATAAACTACACAGCGGAAGACTGTAGATGCCTGGACACAGCTTAAAGCTTCAATCCAGAATCCTGCTCAATACAACTGCAAAATAAAACTACTCGACTGCCCGTGTAGAAAATAGGGGCACCCGAGTTTGCAAGGGAAAAGCAAACTACAGGTCAGTCATGTGACTGGTGCGAGAAAACTCTAAACAGTTATAATTAACTTATTTAATAATATGGCATATCACGAGACGATGCCGCTAATGCGGAACGGGTTTACCCCCATGAATGCCTGTGTATAAACAACAATTAATATAGATATATGGATCTACTATGCATCAATTAACATGCAATATCCCAGTCTGCCCATTCAGATTAATCACCACACATAGATTTTCTAAATCCAAATTAATTTACAGAAATTATTCCTTTGGACTTTATTTCCCGATTTCTATTTCAAATCATTTGAAATACATATCTAACTTTCTATAACAAAGTAGATTTCACTTCGAGATCTCAAATTAAATCGTTTGGAAATATGAATTCCAAATCATAACAATGCATACAAACAAGTATGCAACCAAATATCGTGCTCCCCATCGACAAGGCAAAGGGTACGCACCTAGCAACTCGATATATATAAATGTGCACCTACTCCACATAGGAGCAGGCTACACCGACAATGCACCTCCCACACCTGGAGAGCATACGCCGCCCTCTCACCCATACTTTTAGTCTTAGGGTTAACCGAATCTTTAGCCACATACTAAATCATTTCATATCCCGAAGTAGGGAAAATCATTTCACAACATAATAATCACAAGTACTTTCAAAATATAGTACTTCACATCAGTAATTCACACATATGATCAGTCACTATTAATCACATAACCTTTGAGCTCCTACGTCTCAAAGAAGGGTGTTAAGCAAGAGAATAAATTCTCCGCCACCAAACAGATACATCATTAATAGCAACTAATCGAATACGCGATGAACCACAATGTAACACATAATACATTTCTAAATCGTTTAGAAATCATCGAGTTTTAGGCCTCGAAATCCTTTCTGTTTTATAAAACATTCCCTATCTAAAATCGAGAATACATTTCTTTTCACTTAAGAAAAATATATCATTTCACAATCATTCATTAAATTTGAAATGAACACAACATCGCTAAACACCTTATCGTCAAATCGTGAAGTGTTTCACAAGGCGGTAGCACACATATATCTTTACCCAACCCAATGCTAAATGTAAAGGCATATTCTGCTCATAAACTGGTCGAGCACCATCCAAACAATCAACCAGTCACAATCAATATCAACAACCATGTATATTTGGTTTACACTACATCTCATGTTTTGGTAAATTTAATCACCATTCATTCATCCAAATCTAATTAAAGATTTATTCAAACCCCAATTGGTTTCATCTCTAAAATCATTTCATATTGATTGTTCTACTTTTTGGAAATTAATCCTGCTTTTGTGCGGGTTAAAGAACTAATGTTATTTAAACACAGTTCACGACAAACCCCAAATCCAATTTGATATTAAAGACAAGGCTCTGAATAGAAAATATATCGTCTTATATTCAACATCAAATTCTTAAACCAACAAATATCGTATTGGAAATAACGATATTAATATATCTTTCAAATTTCCACAACCATATCTATATAATCACGAAATCCAACATCGAAATATTCTGAAGAAAATTTCGACTCAAATCCATTCCAATTCATATATTGGAAATTCTGGTTATTTTTAAAACCATTTCAAATCCAATTTATTTATTTAAAAATAAATAAATTATTATTCTAGTTAATAACTAGTTCATTCCGATAAAAAAATATTTTCACCTTATCAAATGTGGAATTTTTCATCCCAATTCTTTCCAAATCATTTCTTATGATTTTACACTAATTATTTATATTTTTAATAATTTTATCAAGGCCCGTACGGTCGATTTCCATCAATGGCCATCGAACTGCACTTACAGTGACCATTTCCAAATTTGATTTGGACATAATTCCAAATCCAACTGTTAGATTCCAAATTTCTCATATTCGTTAGAAAGCTCTTTTCGATATGAACCCAACGGTCTTGGTTTCAGGAGAATCCGACGGTTGGATCTCCCATAATGTCCGTTCGAAGTTAATGGTCGAAATTCGCGAACTGCCGCAGCGCGGCGCGTTCTATTCAGGCCATTATATTATATATAATATATATTTCGTCGATTTACTTTTAAAACGTATTTTATAAATCGTTTTAAATTCATTTTCGAAACGATTTCAACTTCATATTCAATTTCTAATCAAAATTGAATATTCCATATACACGACAATTTTATACAGTGTATATATATATATATGTTAAAAAAATAAATTTTTAACTATAAAATATTTTATTTCATTTCATATATATATCGTTTTCATTTCATATATATATTGTTTTCACATTTCATATGTATTTCTTTTCACTTTCATATATTTAATCTTTTCACTTTCACTATATACGATATTTTCACTTTCAATATATATGCGATATTTTCACTTTGAATATATACGATATTTTCACTTTTCAATATATACGATATTTTCACTATATACGGTGTTTTCACTTTCATATATACAATATTTTCACTTTTCATATATATAATATTTTCACTTTCACTATATACGATATTTTCACTTTCAATATATACGATAATTTCACTTTTCAATATATACGATATTTTCACTTTTCAATATATACGATATTTTCACTTTCAATATATCCGATATTTTAACTTTCAATATATACGATATTTTCACTTTCAATATATCCGATATTTTAACTTTCAATATATACGATATTTTCACTTTCACATCGTATATATTTTATTCAACACATATATATATATATATATATATATATTCATCTCATATATATATATATATATATTTTATTTCACATCGCATATATATTTATAATTTAATTCATTCCACATCACGATCAATTTTCAAACAGAATATAATCAAACAAGTCGTCCATGGTCTGTGGACGACGGGGAGTAGTTCATATATGCAGTTACAAAATAAATTGCTGTATAGAAAATATTTTAGTGAGAAGATTCTCACATCGGTTCTTTTATCTCTGAATTTCACCGTCGTTCGGGTTTGAATTTGCCTGAAATTCTAACAAGCTCTATTTTGAACGCAGTCGGTTATGTTGCGAAGCTCTCGTTGAGACGATTCCAACGGATCCGGGTTTGCTAAATTTCGATGTCATACGAATGAGTTACAATCATTTATACGTTAATCACAAATTTGAATTAATTAAATATTTTGATTTCCCATTTAACTTTTAGTCCTTCTTCCCTTCCATCGTTCACCGCCGTTTCTGAACCCAAACACTCCACCATCTCTCTCCTCTACGCGCGCCACCCTAGCTCCTCCACCGCCGATCCAAGGTGCCCACAACGAAGCCCTAAGCGATAGCTCTCCACGCCTGAGGTGGCGTGAGGTTCGGTGGTCCCCACATCGAGAAATCCACCCACGAACGCCTTCAGTTTGGGCTCGAAATTCGAGCCACACACTCCATGAGAAACGATGAAGTGGGTATGGATTTGTAGATCAAGAAAAACTCTACAGAAACTGCCTTAGGTGTTGTTCGAATTGGATTGTAGATCGAGAGGTTTTTCCATATCTTTTTCTGAGAATTATGGCCATCGAATGAATGAAAGCGGCGGCTGTGCAAACTAGGGTTTTGATGAGTTAATAAATGCATATATTTATTTTAATTATTATTTAATTTGTTTTAATGGTCAAAATCATTACGAAATTCAAATCAAACCCAACGACTGTCGACCCTAGCTAAATACCCCCATTCCGAACACAGTGGGATATGTATCATAAGCCAATTCAACTGTTTGAATCAGTTTTTATCAAAATTAAAATATAAATCAATATATATTGAATTTAAACGTACATTTCAATTTACTAGGGCCACATACGGACTCTAAAAATTCCCGAAAAATTATTTCTAGCTTCGTATTGACGATACGGTCCTAACAAAACTAATTTCGTCGAATTCCGAGACCGTTTGAAAAATGGCCATTTTCTAGTCGATCGAAATTGACTAAAACTGTTCAAACACGTTTAACTTCGCCACGCTCACATATTGATTCATAAAATTATGAATTTTGAAAACTAGCAATAATTTGACATCCCGGATCCAACAAAAGTGGTTTCGTCGAAAACGAAGGTCGTTTGCAAAATTACCATTTTTAAGGGCCTTTATATATATTAAAATATATATAAATTCCACAACGACTTTTCTGAATTTTAAACTGGACATATCTTTCACTCTATAAAGTGAAATCTCAGTTTCTTACATTCGTTAGAAAGATATCGTCAAACAGATTCAAATATTTCTTGTTTCGTTCAATTCCGACTTAAAACGAATTCTGTATATTCATTTGAAATTCGAAATCGAATTTTCGAACTACCGCGCCATTTCAGGCTCGAATTATAATTAAAAAAAATTATTCATTTTAACTTCGTCGAAAATAATTATTCTGTTGTTATTATTTAAAATAGTTCATTTTAAATATTCAAAATTCATTAAATTCGCCAGTTTAAAAATTTTAAATTGGCTCAGAATTTCCGGATTGTTACAATAAATATTTTTGATAAAAAAATAGTGCATTCTTTATTCTGGTAAACATCATGGAAGACAAGCATGTTGATTTAATTGAGTTATCATATTTAGTAACCTAGGAACTATTAATTAAAGAAAATGGATTAATAACAATGAACTGTTTCTTTCTTTAATTATTAAATAGGAATATAAAGCAAAAAAGGTTAATTGCAAAAGGACACCAGACATAACTCATTTTTTAGTTTAACAGTTTGAAAGAAATTCCTTTTGATAATATTAAAAATTTCTATAACAAAAATCAAAATTTTAAATTTGTTTAATTTTGATTTAGCCCACCAATTCTACATTCAAGTCACAAAAAAGTATACTTGGGAAAATCGGATCGATCAATAAAAGAGAGCAAGAGGCAAGAAATTGAACAACGCATAAAATTCAAATCTATTCTTACTGATGAACCAATTTATGTGTGCAATGCTATTGTCAACTTTTGGAATCAACCATTATTAGGAGGAAAGTCACATATGAAAAGGATATATATTTATTTACATATTTTGATATTTAAATATAATAAATGATATTTATTATATTTTTTGTCACATTATGGCATACCATATATGTAGAGATTGACATAGATTATGTGATCCTTATCATAATATTTATTCTATTTCAATGACATACCATATATGCAGATATTGACATAAATTATGTCAATTCTTATCATTATTATCAATTTAATAAGAAAAAACAGATAAAGGTAAATAAATTTAGTTATGAAAATAAAAATATTTAAAAATATCATTGTGAAGTAGTCTTATTATCAGTTTGAGTTGATGTTTATAACAGTAGAATGCACATTAATCAAATTGTAACATTGTCACGCTAAAATATCAAAACAATAGAACATAACATGAAGCATAGGTTGTTCTGATGATGGTCCTCTTTAAAACCTATGCAACTATCCAACTAGGTCGTAAAGCCAGATTGGCACAAGCAGATCTTCAAGAACTGAAGATTTAACATACAATGGAATTGATGACCTTATTAAATAAAATTTGTAACAATAAATCTAAATCATGCCAAAAGTAGCTGGATCAATACCATAGGTCTATACTGATTATACCTAAAAAAAAAAGCTGCCACTAAATTGTAATATAATATGCACAAAAGACGAAGGGACCATGCCAGCTACGTTTGTAACAGCATTTACGTTAATTAAATAATGAAATTAAGTAATTTCGCAAGTTCTAATTTTGTAGTCTCGCAATGAATTTACATGCAAAGCAATAATAACCATCCTACCTCTCAAAATTTAAACTCAAGTTTGCATTTAGTACTCATTGATGGTCATTCAATTAGCAACAAGTAAAATAGTTTGCATAAGCATGTTACCTCTAGAATCACTGAAAACTTAGGAGAAACAAACATCACCAGCTTTCTGCATATGATCCTACACAGGAAAATTATACGGTGTGCTCCACTTAATAAAATATATTAACTGCAAGATCTACTACTGTACAATGATTGAAAGCTTACTTTCAAATCTTGCCATGAAGCAGATGAAGGCAAACTAGTGACCAACGCTGCATCAAAGCAAAAAATCAAAGAAATTATGAAATCAACATTTAAAGATAATTTAATAATGCATGCAGATGAGAAATATCTTCAGAAACTAACACCAATACGTCTAGCACTATGTAAACTTCTAAATAAATATCATGGAGAGTTTTGTACCATTTGTTTATGAGAAAACCAACAGGCCAATTCAGAGGGCTAATCAGAGCCAGTATCAAACTACCAAGGCACTTCTTTGCGAAAGCAACATATTCAAAATGATGACATGCTGCAAGAAATTTGATAATCATACCCCTGTATCTGAATGCCTAGAAATACCACTATGAGAGCCACCACTACCATAACTTCTATGTCTATCATACAATGAAGAGTGCCCTCTTCCACTATGAGCAAAGTCAACCTTCAATTAAATTTAGATGTCAAAGAGATAGGTAAAATTTTTAGTTCTCAACAATGAAAAATGTTGACAAATACCCACTCATAATCTATTGCCATCAAATTTTTAGCCATCACGGCCCTCTATTGCATCTTCGGCATCACGTTCATCTTCAAACTACACAAAAAAATATATCACATTATATATACTTTTACATTTACTTGTGTATCGGAGAATCGTGCTTATTGTAACTACAACCAAAATAATTGTAAACATCATAGAAAATTACAAAAATCAAACAATTTTTTTTTTACCTTAGCGAAAGCATAACCAGGAGGTCTTGGTGAAATCTTTAGTTCAATTTCAACTATCGGGCCATACTACGTAAATAATGCAAACTATTAGTTCAAAAAAAATTATGCAGCTAAAGTGCAAATCTAATGGAGAAGTGTTTACTTAGAGTTAAATATATATAACATGTTGTAAGAGGATCTTTAGGAGAGTGGACTTCTAAAACGTGGAGGAAGAGAAAGAGTATCAATTCCTCCCACTCTTCAGGTAGAGAGTAGAAGGAATTGTCCAATATTTCCGTATATAAAAAGATTATAGCGTTAACACCGTTTATAGAGCTATCAGGTTACGCAAACTTTATTTCCCTAAACAGTTTTAATTGTTTAAACCGACTTCAAAATGCCCATTTGCCTAAATAATAGGTGTCTAACCAGTAGTTTTGATACTAGGCAACCAACTGCCATCTTCTATACAGAGTCGGCCTAAAGGTTTCAGTTTCCCAAGGCAAACATGGAATTTTTTAGCACTTGATTGCCCAACATGAGTTGATTTCAGTTTGCAACATTAACCTGCTTTTATTGCGGCATGCATCTTATCAGTTAGGAGTACAATATGAATATTATACTCATTTCCTTCCATTAACTTGTTCATCCTTGACAAGAGCATCTAAGTTTTTTACCTGATCATTGTACAATTAAAGTCTTTAGATTCATATCAAAAGAACTAGTGCTAACACACTTTACACCAGAAAAAACCTCAAGCATGCCGATTATATATACATAATTTTTAAACATATCTATGGCACGTTTTTTTAATCCCCTGTACCATGCAGCAACTTAACATCTTTTTTAGTTTGTATCATGCTGTCATTACAAGAAAATCACATGTTGCAATACCCCTAACACCACTGAGCACATCTTCCTCATGTACACTTTTCAACAAAGAGAACTTACCTGAGGTTATGAAGCATTTGAACATACCCATTTCAGAAACTAGTTCAATATGGGCATTGCTAAGTTAAGCAGTTCCCAATGATAAATGAGCAAGATTAAAAAACAGAAGGGTACAAAATATGGGGTTTTGAGCGTGAGGAAAGAGTTGCAGTTGCATTAAACATGCTCAGTGGTATTTCTACAAACAAGACATGGACCAGAAAATGGCACTAAAGTAGTAAATGTAAAAAAGGTCGATTTGTAATGCACTGTAGAAGAATCGAAAACTGGTTTTTTTATCTCAGCTAATGAATTGAACGATTTTTATTTTTGTGACATCAAATCAACGATAAACAATCGTTCATAGGTTATTGTATTTTGAATTTATACAAGATTGAACAAACAATCATTCACCGTGAAAATCTAATCAACGCTTTCTATTTCTATGACGTTAAATTAATGATAAAACAACCAAAATCATTTTTTCCATTCCTAAATTGCCTTCGAATCGAGAACTCATGAGCTATTCCTTTTGAAAAAGAGCACCTGAGAATCGATCGAGATTTAAGTACAAATTTCTTTGATTGTTGTCGAACTGGAGGATGAAATTAAAATTTTCTGATTCGATCAGAGGTTTAATCGAGATCTATTTTTCTAAGATGCAAAAATTTCTTTGATGGAAGAATGCGTATATGAGAAATGAAAGCGTACGTATTGGGAATGGGGAAGTGTACGTAGGGCTTTTCCAATTTAAGAACGGTTTGGAGCCGTTCTAAAATCCAGAACGGGCCTTAACCGTTGTACGTTGATTTACAACGGACTAAAGCCATTGCAAAATTGCAATGGCCTAAAGCCGTTGCAAATTGTCCATTTTTGGGGGTTGCAAAATTGCCTGCTTGGTGTAGTGTGATACTTCAACAAATTTTCAATAGATAATCAGTGTGATCTTATTGGATGATTTCTTAAACTATCGTATATATTAAGTTCGTTAAAACGTTGCTTAACTATGTTAATTTTATTCATATGAACTTCTTAAAGACGGAAAGAACATAAAAGGAAATGGACTTGAAAAACATGGTTGATAGAAACTATATTTTGTGCGTTTTGTTTAATACAAGGAACCCAATACTTTTAAATGTTTCTTTTTGGTCATTAATTTATTAGCTAAAAACTTTAAAAATATATGTTTAGTCTTTAAAACGATAACCAGATAAGCATGGTGTGCATTTATTCTTTGGCTTATTAAAGCTTTTAAAGAAACTACATTTAAGCGGATAACTTTTGGTAGAAGAAACCAACACTTTAAGTATCAGTTTACGGATGTTTCAAGAAAACATGATTTGGTGCATTTTCAGTAAATGGCGGGAATATGAAGATGCTGGTACAGTAAAACATAACTACATAAACATTTTACTGATGCAGTTACCTCTTAGGCAGGCTTGTGACCATCAGCTCATGGTAAAAGCTAATGAATCAAATCCATGTCGGAAAGCATGCTAGAAAATGGCAAGAAAGCTGACAAGAGAGAAAAAGATTGTGCTTTTGAGTTATATTTGGAAGTTTCATTGTCCATTTTTGCTAGCTGTAATGTTAGTACTCGGTTTTAATAGAGAGGAGAGAAATGGGATTACTATTTTTTTCATGTTTTGCTATGCTAGCATGTACTCATTTGTAAATGGTAATACAACCATGTATCGTGGTTTTAATATGATAGCCACGTATCAGTTTATGTTCTTCTAATTGGTTTTGATTCCGAGTCCTAAACATATATTCTCTTGTTGTCTTCTATTCACTGATTCTGATCTAATGTTTAGTTTTATCTCCAATATTTTTATTTTAATAGTTTCAGCTTTTCAAATAACAATGATAGTTTTAAGTGATTTATTTAAATGAATTAACATAATAATTTGCGATTTATCTAATACATCTTTATTCTTGTATTTTTTATTTTAATCAAATATTCACTGATATGATGGTATGTTTTGAGCTTATATTTATTTCCTTTATGCTTTTAATTTTTCAATCCATTAATGGTTAAGAGTAGCAAAATAACTAAAAATTAAGATTAAATTGACTCTGCTTGATATATAATAAAAATATATGTATGTGTTTGTCACTAATGCATAGGGCTGGACATTTTTACCATATTACCACTTACCAACCATTAGCAACCGATACCAACGAAAGTGATACCGAAAAATTGGTAACTGATTTGATTTGTATGGTATGCCAAACCATAAGAAAATATGCGGTACAGTAACGGTAATTGAGCATTAGCATTGGTAATTACCGTATCTACCACATAACTTAAACAACATATACACATATTCTTATATTTCATCATATTTGTGTATTACATAACAACGAACTTCTAATATGTAAATAAAATATCCAGGAAAATACTATTACAATACAAGATTGACTGCAATTTTTATCATATATCTTAGAAATAGTATAATTTATATGATATTTTAGTTCATCCATAATGTTTTCTTGCATGTTTGACTATGGAGAATAAGATGGATAAATAATAATATAATAACACAAAAATAAATTTTAGTATTAATATTTTAACGTGAAATATTTCGAACAAAAAGATCTCATACTAGTAAATGGCAAAAAATTATTACCGACCTCTCAAACCATTACCAACCATAAACCGAATTGTTGGTAATCGATTTATTTAGTTGGTAATGGTATGATTTTTCTATTACCATATAAGTCGGTATGATAATGGTTTTGAATACAAAGTTTTGATACCAAACCGATTCCACCCCTACTAATTCAAATCAATACATTGATGGTATATTACTAGTCTTAGGTTGGTTAACATATAAAATTTAGTTTAATTAAATTTTCACTTTTTTAATTAGTTCCATCTTCTCCTAAAGTACCATATAACTTCTTAATAAAATTTGATTTGAAATATGTTTTAATAAATAATTTTATATTTTATATTGAATATCTTAACGGTCGGTTTTCCCACCGTTGTGCGGTAATAATAGATTAGAACTAGTATCCAAACTAGAAAGAAGCGATCAAACTGGAAAAAAATGAAGAATTAGGTCTTAGTCTATCCAAACTGAAAAGAAATGGTCAAGCTAGAATTTTGAAATGTCCGTGCAACTGTCTATTTTGTAAGGATATATATTTTGAACTGTTCATGTCGCAGTCTAGTTTATAAGGATTTACCTATTCAAAGTTTTATAAGCCGGAAAAGAACGGGTTTACCTGTTCAAATGTTTGTGGATGAAAGAATTTGGCAGGCTTTTAGGGTTAAGGAACTTTGTAAAAAGGACAATTTTGGTACTTTACAATTAGATCAAAAATTTGCGTTTCAAAAGAATTATTAGTAAGGGTGTAATATTGGGGGAAGTAACAAAAACTAGGTATGAACTTCAAATTCTTGGCCCAATACCAACTTGCAGACAATTAGGCTTATTTATGCCATCATTTATAACGTAAATGGGTCCAGTACTTTGTTTTA
This sequence comes from Allium sativum, assembly GCA_030737875.1. NCBI lineage: Eukaryota > Viridiplantae > Streptophyta > Magnoliopsida > Asparagales > Amaryllidaceae > Allium > Allium sativum. The sequence goes on along the minus strand of CM060913.1, from coordinate 129,157,048 downwards.
TATAGTATTATACTAAACACAATTCAAATGCCTATTGCATATTGAGGAAAATAGGCAGAAGACAAAACTTAGGAAAAATTTAGTGAAAAGTATGGAAAATTAAGAATTTAGTGAGATGGAAAAGTTTTAGTGTAAAAGTGGAATTGGCAATGAACCCCCAGAATTCCATTCAAAGTTTTCCTTGTTCCTAAATTTTAAAGCTTCCATACTAGTTTTTTTATCCGAGTATATTCATGACTTTGCCATGAATGGAGAAGTTCAGCCTTCCATGCCAAGTGAAAAAGTTACCAACGAATTCTGGTTCCACCAAATTAGAGTTTATGGTGCAATTCATAAATTCAGTTTCACCAAAAGGGATTTGAAATGCCTTTGTTAATTCCTTCCGGAGAGCCACTGAATATTCTGAGTCGGCTAGCTGTGCAAATAAGGCTTAGTACAAGGCCAACACCAACCGTACAGGCGATACAACGCACAATGCAGTCACTTTTATACACAGACTAGCTGCTACACCAGCTCAGATACTTACAATGTAGTTGCAAAAGAAATATACTTTTGTTGTTCCTGTCTAATTGGGCAGGGAGGGATGACTCTCTGTACTCTGTAGATGAGGATGTTTGTAGTTCAAGCATTTCATTTCGAAGTTAGTTAAGATCAATCGCTACATTTTGAAGTTATCAATGTACACTTAGGTTAGTTTAGTTTTACTTTTTGATGTGGATTCTGTATGGATATTTTTGTGTCAGGCGGCAAAGAAATGCTAACTGCTGTATGAAACCAGGGGGGAATACATGTGTATGGACAAAAGTTTGAATTTCCGGGTTCTATGTCGACCGCATAATTCTTCACGATAGGAATATTTTCTATGTCGGCCAGAATATTTTCTATATCGACCGGAATATTCTCCGTAAGGACAAGAACAGGTTCTAATTGAGCAAGAGAAACATCCAAGGCTGCCCAAAAGTCTTTTCTATCCGTATTCGGGCCTTCACATGGAATAGTTATATAATTGCCTGATTTAATCTTCGCCCTTACGACTCTGTCGGCGCATTTAACTTCAGCTTCGTATTTGGTTAACCAATCCAATCCTAGGATAAGATCAAATTCTGAGAAATTCATGACAATAGAGACGGTAGGGAACCGATAACAGGAAAAAGAAACGAGCACCCCACAAATCCAACTAAGATTGAGGGAACCCGCAACCGGATTATGGACCATCATGGGTGTTTTTAGCTTTTTCAAATTCAAATCCAGTTTCTTTACCGCATTACTTGCAATAAAGCTTCGTGACGTGCCTGTATCAAACAGTACTTTAACTGGAATGTTTTTGACAGTAAGCGTGCCTTCTAAAACATCTGGCCTTCCCTGACTTGCTGAGGGTTCAGAAGTTTCTGCTACTTCATTTACCTGAACCACTTCATATTTCTTTGATAGTCCGCAATTTTTCGAAATGTGACTAGCTTGGTGGCACTTATAGCATCCCTGATTCTCTAGAAGCTTGTTCTTGGATACAGATTTATCGTTCTTTCATTTGTTCCAAGATTTGCAATTTATCGCCAAATGCCCTTGCATATTATAGCTCGAGCATGTGGCGGTCGTTATTGGTACTTCCTCAGATTTAACCTTTTACTTATCGACTCTAGGCTTCTTTCTGAACTCAGACTTCGTACTGGCCTCAGGCTATGTACTTGTCTCTGTACTATTAGTTTCGAATTTCCTTTTGTTGCTAGAACTGATTTCTTTTTCTTCGCCCAAAAGATATCACTTATACAGATCTTCATACTGATAAGCCATGTATATCGTTTCAGAAAAAGATAGTTGCACATGGGCAGTTGCCCTACTTTGGTACTTTCTTTGAAGCCCGTTAATAAACCTCAAATTCTTCATCTTTGGATTTTGAATTAGATGCGATGCAAAATGCGAAAGTTCGTTGAATTTCGTATGATATTCCGGAATGGTCATATCTCCTTGTATCAGATAGTAGAATTCATCACTTAACCGCTCAGTTGCTTCTGGAGGAATAAATGTTTGATTGTAAATTTCTTTGAATCTATCCTAGGTAATATTACCTTCTGGATTATCTTTAATAACGGTTTCCCACTAGATTAAAGCTTCGTCTTTGAGTGCCCAAGACACCAGTAATATTTTCTGATCATCTCTCAGTTTGAAACCTTCAAATATTCTTTCAGCAGAACGCATCCAAGCTTGAGTTTGAATAATGGATTCATAGCCCGAGAACGGTACTCCACGCAGATTTCGATACCTCTTTAATAGAGCTTCTATATCTGATCTTGGCTGTGGAAGCACAACTGGCTCATTAGGTTGTTGAACCATAGGATTATTTCTTCTGCTTTTGCCACTCATTTTTTTCAATGTCTGCAAATTGCAAACAAAGTGTTAGGCCAACAGAAAAGATATTTTTAAAGCATAGAGACATATACTTGAATGTAAATGTGTCTATCAGGGTGTATTTCATTCTGCTACACTCATTCTACGATATTACTGATCCTATCTGAAATGAGTTATTCATCTTAGAACACTACTGGTTTTATTCCTGATGAGTTCGTTAATATGTTATATTCCAGAACTAAGCTTAACCAAGGCTCTGATACCACGCTGTGACGACCCCAAACCCCCATTCCACGGTGGCAAGGGTAATCTTTGGAATATAACAAATAAAAAAATAACAGCATAACAGAAATAAATAAATGCGCCAGATAATGTACAATAGAATACACTGGATAAACAGAATCATCAGAGTTACACAGTATACAGGATCATACTTAGTACAAAATATAGTTCAGCTTTACATAAAATGTCTACAGCGGAATCAAAACATAATATATACAACAGGAGCTGAATAGCATAAAAAGAAAGAAATGATAGAATCCATCTTTAGCTCCATAGCTATCCAGAAAGAGCCTGCTAAAACCTGAATACAAGGCTTCTAGCGTAGAAAATAGAGCGCCCGAGTTTGCAAGTGAAACAAAATACGAGTCAGTCATGGGACTGGTATGAGAAATCTACTTAACTTATAATGAGGCCAATCACAAGACCACGCCTGTAACGACCCAGATTTTTCGAACTGGTTATTTTAAATATTTAATATCGTTTAAATATTGAGTTGATAATATAAATGAATTTTTATATTCAGTTATCGATTAAATAATCAAAATACGATTTATTTTGAATATATTAAATTATCGAAACGAAGTTAATTCAATTCAAAGTTAAAAACTAAACTGAAATCAGTTCGGATGATCAATACAAACTTCTGTTTGAATTGGAATAATAATATTAATTCATTATCTAAGAATTAATGGTTTTGAATTTAAATTATATCGATTTAAATTTATATCTTCTACAGACGATCAAATGAGACATCGGAACCTGTTCCAATGGGTTTGGAATAGTGGTTAAACCCTAAAACTGTCAGTTGTTGGGTTCAGAAAGGAGTTCATAATCATGGGGTATTTTAATTAAAGGATACCCATTCAAAAACAAATAAAAATACTTGTCCCTTATTAAACCACATATCCCTTACCTCACCACAGAATAAAACAACTCATGGCTTCTTGTTTTCCATCCGTTCATTCATTAAATAAGCCACCGAAGTCATTCCTCAAAGGGAAAATCAATTTCTCCCTTCAACTAAAACAATCGGCTTTAGGGCTCAGCAAAAATTAGGGTTTGGCAAGTATGAATGGGGGGTTGCGATTGTCTCGAGACGCGGAGGAGGTCGTATGAGTTTTTGTCGATCTCAAAGTGATGAGGAGGGAGGGCCGAGCTCAATTCGAGGGGCGCAACTAGTTACTAATGGCCATGACATTCATTATCGAATTGAAAGGCGGAGCGGCGTAAGTCAGATTGGTAACTTCGAAGGTGCGGTTTTATGGGTTTTCGAGCACAGAAAGGTCGCTCACAACTCTGGTTGCTCCTGGATCGCAGTGAAGTAGGAGATGTGGAGTTTGATACTGGGTTAGCTACCAGAGAGGGAGGATGAGGCTGTCTTGGGAGAGGCCGACGGGAGTACCTCAATAAATAGCAGAGCAGTGAAGTTTTTGGTGCAATATTAACAAGAATGCAGTACCAGTTTGAGCTAATAAAAAAATATGGTAATTTTATTATTATTAACCATTAGAGAATTATGTTATATGCTTAGAAAATATCACTAAATGGTTAGTAAAGTAGTAGGTTAGAAGGATAAGTAAGACAAAGAATTAAGGAGCTAATCAGGTTATTTAAATTTGATAAAGGAAATTGTTAATTTTATAATGTGTAAATAAAATAATATATGTAATTTATTTATTCATTTAAATAGTTAATTTAAATAAATAAATGTTAACCAGTGAATTCAAATCAGTTTATCATAGGTACGAATTCATTCGAGAAGATTCGTAACCGATGATTTGGAAATAAACAGGATATTCGACAACTGCAATTTCGGTGAGTAAATCTCACTCATTTATTTAAATTTATTTTTAATGTTTGATGGTTGCTTTGATGCTTGAATATATTATTGTGGCTATTAAAAATATATTAGTTATTTAGGATTGGTGTTTGTGGCTAATATATATATTGCTGGTTGGATTCCCGTAGTATCATTAGCGGATGCTCGCGGTATCATTAGCGGATGATTTCCCTATGCGCCCTACAATATATATAGTGGATGACCTTCATACCGCGATATCCTGCCTCGAAGCAGGATGAGTATTATTTTTGTTGATTAACGTCTGTGGATGCAGGAAAACCAGGTTGGAGGAATCCAACTGAATTCCTCAAAAATATTATTGTTGTTGTTTCACATATATTATCATATATGATGTGTTAGAAATCCTGCGATTTGTAATGGGGTGTTTTGATTATTTGACATAGAACTGGGTCTGAATGTTGATTTATAAAAATATCGTGAAAGAGATTTTGAGATTTAAAAAGGAAAATTCTATTTTCTAAAATAGAATTTGAATTTAGAATGGGCTAAAAATATTTACTTGTTTTGAAAATAAATAAAACAAGTATTGAATTTGAAAACGATGTTTATAAATTAAATAACACAAAAAATAGAAGTAAATTTATAAATGGTGTTTATAAATAAAATAGATTGATTTTCATCAAATAATCAGATAATTGAAATGAAATTATAAACAGTGTTTATAAATAAAGTGGAAAAATTATCATTGGATAATTTGAATATTTAAATTCAAATGTGAATTTATAAAAATAGAAATGGGGAATCGTTTTAAGAAATAAACGAGAGAATTTATTCTGATGTTCAGAATATAAATTGAACTAAAATAAATCCGTAAGGATTTATGATTTTGAATTCGATTAATTCGAATTTATTCAAATAGAATTTGAATATATAGAAATTCAAATAGAATTTGAATATAGAGAATTAAAATAGAATTTGAATATATAAAAATTAAAATAGAATTTGAATAGAATTTGAATATAGAGAATTCAAATAGAATTTGAATATAAAAATTTCAAAGAGAATTGAAAATAGAATTTGAAAATAGAAAGTTGAAATCATTTTGAAATGGGAACGATGAAATATATTTCAGAATGCGGATTTTTAAACAGAATAGAAAATAAATCCAAAGGATTTATAATTTGTAAAAGGAATTGGAATTTAATATAGAAGATCGAAGTAAATAAATTTATTTACGAGTTAGGAAAAATCGACAATTTTAGAAAATCAGAAATATGATGTTGAATTGGGAAACTGGTTTGATATATATTAAAAATAAATCAGAATGGAGTTGAATTTATTATAAACAAAGTTTAAATGTTTTTATATATAAATATAATTAAAACGAACTCGTCGTAGCGCTGCAGTTCGTAAATTGGCGTTTCGAACTTCAATTTGGTATATAGAACTCAGTTAAAGTCGGAATTCTTTGAAACAAGAACCATTAGGACCAATTAAATAATAGTTTTCTAATGGAAGAGAAAATTCTGAATTTTGTCGTACATATTTTGAGTTATGTAAAAATCAAATTTTCAGAAAAGCAGCGCCAAAACCGTTTAAAAACCATAACGGTTTATTTAAATAAATAAAAGGATTTTAAGGAAATAAAATCCGAATTTCCATTAGAAAAACGCAGACTGGAGATATAAAATAAATATGAACTCCAGTGAATTGATTTTTGAAACAAAAATCATATTTTTAATTATTGAATAGAATTAACTAATTTGACGAATAAATAGTTAATCGAGATTTGAATTGAAATAGGCGTTGGACAAGCGAAAGAGATTTGAAAATTTATATTTGAAATCGAATATGTAACGCGAGTTGAAAATGGAATTACATTGGGTTCATGAGTAGACAAAAATATATTTGAATGTGATATATTCAAATAAAATAGTGAAATAAGCAAAAGAGCAAATAAGGGGATAAATTAGCAAATCAAGTTAAAAACGATTAGATTGATTTGGAATAAGTTGGGAACAGACGTATATGGGTTAGACAGGTTTAGAATGAAGTATATGAAAATTATAATGTGTGTGCCCGACAAAAAGGTACATGTTTATATTCCATACGAGGTTTTATGCGCCGAATCGGCAAGCCACTTGGCTTTTTGATTATCTTTTTGAATGGAAAGGGCCTAAAGAGGCGAGTTGAGGTTACCATCCAATTCTGGTTCAACCAAATTAGAGTTTATGGTGCAATTCATAAATTCAGTTTCACCAAAAGGGATTTGAAATGCCTTTGTTAATTCTTTTCGGAGACCCACTGAATATTATGAGTCAGCTAGCTGTGCAAATAAGGCTTAGTACAAGGTCAGGACCAACCGTACAGGCGGTACAGCGCACAATGCAGTCACTTTTATACATAGACTAACTGCTACACCAGCTCAGATACTTACAATGTAGTTGCAAAAGAAATATACTTTGGCGGTTCCTGTCTAATTGGGCAGGGAGGGATGACGCTCTATACTCCGTAGATGAGGATGTTTGTAGTTCAAGCATTTCATTTCGAAGTTAGTTAAGATTAATCGATACATTTTGAGGTTATCAGTGTACACTTAGGTTTGTTTAGTTTTACTTTTTGACGTGGATTCTGTAAAAGATGGATATTTTTGTGTCAGGCGGCAAAGAAATGCTGACTGCTATATGAAACTAGGGGGAATACATGTGTATGGACGAAAGTTTGAATTTTTGGTTTCCGTTTCCGTTCTATTTGTAATTTCCAAAATTTCAGTTCCCATTATGGAAATTGTGTTCAGATTCCGGTTTAGTAGGTTACTATACATTGCAATATACGAAAATGCTATTATGCTCGGAAAGTAGTTTGTCAATAAGTGCGAAAAGAATGCTGACCCTTGGATTTTGCGCAGCCCATGAATTGCGTGCACCTCCTCTGAATTGTTATTCGTCGGTTTCCAGATCCGCGTATTTTGACTAATACTATTTCGGGCAGAGTAGCATATCCCTGCAATATAAATAGCTAATATGATCAAACATATAACTCATATATGGGATTTATTCAGTATAGAGATCAATGTTTGATCGACTAAATACATCCTGAAGGTCACCAAATATTATCATAACCAAGTGAATTTTGCTTCCTATTTTATATGCCTTTTGATTATACGAGTTATTACAAATCATTCACTTATCAACAAATTGTTTTACTGTAATTCAGAATAAACATTGGACTCACTGGATCATCACGTGGGATTAGCAGTCTCCCATTTTCTGAGTGGTTTTATGAGAAATGTAATACCTAGGGGTGGAATCGGTTCGGTACCGGAACTTTGCATTTAAAACCATTACCGTACCAACTTATATGGTAATAGAAAAATAATACTATTACCAACAAAAAAAAAATTAGTTACCAGCGGTTCGGTTTATGGTTGGTAGAGGTCGGTAATAAGTTTTACCGTTTACTAGTATGAGATAATTTTGTTTTCAATATTTCATGTTAAAATATTAAATATTAAAATTGATTTTTGTGTCATTATATTACTTTTTATCTATCTTATTTTCCGTTGTCAAACATGCCAGAAAACATTATGGATGAACTAAAATATCATATAAATTATACTATTTCTAAGATATATGATAAAAATTGCATTTAATCTTGTATCGTAATAGTATATTCCTGGGTATTTTATTAAATCATTGCATATTAGATGTTCGTTGTTATGTAATAAACATATACAATAAAATATAAGAATATACATATGTATTGTTTAAGATATGTGGCAGGTATGACAATTACCATTGTTAATGCACAATTACCATTACTGTACCGCATATTTTCATACGGTTTGGCATACCGTACCAATCAAATCAATTACCAATTATTCGGTACTATTTTCGTTGGTATCGATTGGTGATGGTTCGTAAGTGTTAATATGTAGTAATACCAGGTACCAGGATAACAAAGCTCAAAAAAGGTACTAGAGTTTTATTTAACATTAACATTTGATCTTTTGCTTATTTTACTTTTGTATATAATTATTGATTCTTTAACTAAACATCTAAATTTACTAAGTCAACTGTTGCTGGTTCTCACTTCATGTCTCATGAAGATAGCATACTCAAATAAGCTCAAAAAAGACAATATCAATGCTTTTATAGTTTAATTGGGGATATCTTAGCTAACGACCCGATTAAGTTTAAAAGACACAAAAACTCATTGTCTTAAACTTTATAAATTAGATCCTTATTTTCTGAAAATCATAAAAAAACATAGTTGTGCAGGACTGAGCATATTCAATTTTTTTATTTTAATAAAAACTCAAAATGAATGATTTTCTGTCATTGAGAAGTGAAAACCAAGGAAAAAGACATTATTGTTTTCTTCTTATTTTCAAATTTTTATTTTTATTTGAATAAAAACTCAAAATAACTAACATAATTGGCAATTATTCCTTCAGGTTCAAGAACATCATTGTAATAGGAATTTAATGGAGTGCTTATAAAATGGGCAACTAGCACATTTATATAATGCTCAAATTAGCAATTCTAACGTCTACTTACTCTTTAATTTAAAACTCACACGTAATACATGTTTAAGCCGTCTTCTATACTATCACCTTAGCATATTAATCACTCACCCCCTCAATTTTAATATTATTAACCAAAATAACTATGAATGTTTGAAAATAAAACGTTCATTCTCCAAAATGCCCTTTACACCTCAAATGCAAAATATATATATATATATATATATATATATATATATATATATATATATATATATATATAGCAAGAAGAAATGATGCAATGGGTGAAATGCAAATAAAAACTGGAAATCAGACCCAATTCAAAGTTAAGTCTCAAAGTCAACCAAAAACTCAAACACAAGGATCAACTACATTTATACCACTACGATTAGATATATTCAACTAAAAGGCATAAGGACAATAAACAAAAAAATGCACAGTTATGGCGAAAATAGCTTTTTATTTCCTGCTGATCAGCTAACAAACTTTAATAGTGGTTACCTAAATGTGGCAGAGTGTCAAATGTGTATACATTTAAATAAAAATATCTATAAAATAAATAATGCTTACTTACTAGAACTAGATTCTGTTACAACTTTTGAGGTTGGCCACGCTACTGTAGAGCCTACGACATCTTCTATGCAGACAAGATCAGAAGCTGGTCTCCAGAGAACTGCATCTGGAACCGTAGCGCTCACTACCCAAACATTAATAGCATCTCTTCCAAGTTGAACAAAATGGACCATTTCATTTGGATCGGTTGAAGCCACAACTGCTTCTGCAACTGGTGCTCCTGTTCCACCAACATAAGTTAGCTTGCATTTACTCTTATGGGTTGGGAGGGTTCGATTTCCACCCTATCAAACAAAAGTATAAACATGAGTGCTTTAATATATATTTCAGTTAGTAAACTTGATAACAAATTACTACAATTCGCTTTAATGTATTACTACATGAGATGTTACGTTGACAGCGCTAGAAACAAATGATGTGTCATTGATCGTCTCAACAACCACTTTTGATTCTGGCCAAGCTACTTTATTACCAACAGCTTCTCCAACATATATCATATTATTTGTTGGTCTCCATAAAAATGCATCAGGGTTGCTTAAATTGTCAATAGAAACTAACATAGCCGATGGTCCAATAAGAATGCAATTCACAAGCTGGTTTGGATCGCTAGAGTACAATCGTCCTACAGCAACTAGTTCTTCACCTCCAATCCAATCATATATCTTGCATAATTTTTCTGTGTGGCTAGTTTTACTCTATTAAAACAAAGTGCATCATAATTTTGTCATGGATAAAATTAATTTGTACTTAAAAAAATTTCAAAATTAATTTACCATATTATCAGATTGATCCAAGTCACGCTTAATAACTTTATCGGAAGGCCATGCCACTAACAAGCCTGTAGCCTCTTCAAGATGTATCGTATTAAACACGACTCTCCATATAAAATCATCCACTTTCCTTGGAAACTCAATCAAAACTACCTTCGCATTTGGTCCTAGAGGAATTCTGTGTATGAGCTCGTTTGGATCACTTGACACTACTCTTCCTTCAGCTACTATTTCATCGGTTCCATTCCAATCCAACAAATCACATTTATCATCAGTGTTTCCATAATTACCCTGCATTTAATAAAAAAGTGCATTAAGCTGATTACTACATTTACAATGACAATACATTTGATGTTTACCTGAGATATAGATTCTCCTCTTTGAGATCCATTAACCTAAAAATTGCAAATTTGTAGAATGCGGATTAAAAAATCATATGAAAAACAAACTCAAAAATTATATCTAATATTACTACACATTTAGTACAACAAAGAATGAAGTTATATACCAAATTTTCTTAAACATTCGAATGTCCTCTTCCAACTGTAAAATTCTCGCATCTTTAGCTTGTAGCAACAAAAACTTAGTCTAGTTTGCACCTCTCCCCATTGCCCATAGTCGTCCAAGCCTATCTTGCCCAGACACTTGAGAGACAACATCTTCTTCACAAATTATTTGTTGAGTTTGATTGCATTTCAGATTCAATTTTTTCATCTTTTTCGACTAAAGTTAATGTTTTGTTGCATATTTATAAGTACTTGACAAAATGTGAATAAATGTTAGAAAAACAACATTATAGGAATTTTATTAGTACTGTAGTGTCTTATAATAGTATTGTGGACATATGTATTCACCGGTTCACCATTTTTTCGAATGCGGGATTTAATCAAAATTTTAGCTCTAGGAATGGGGATATTATTGCCACTCTCGTTTCTTTATTAGTAAAAACGATAAATAAAATAAATGGTTGTAACTGAAAAAAGTGACATGTAAAATTAATTAAATCGACTGTTCTTCCTCAATATTTCCTCCGCTAGTCGAGCCATTCCTTTGCGACTAACTGTATGTGGCACTTGAACACTTCTGATAGCTTTGAATTTATCGCTTTGTGCCTAAGATGAAAAGATATATAAATTAATTAATTATAGTTATTACATATAATTGAATTTTATATTTATTTACCTTAGGCTTTGAGTCTGTTTTTTTCTTTATAAAATCCCTCCAATCGTTCATATTTTCGACATTGCTAGGTTTGAGCTTAATCCTTTCCTCTATGTTCTTTGCTTTCACTATTTGCCTAGCAAGTCTGCTTTTTGAAGCCCTCCAAATGCATCCCATTTGTTGGAAAATAGGCACTTTCTGTCATTCCTCATCTAGTTTAAATCTTGCCTGCAAAATGTGACTTTCACTTAGACCAATACTAAAGAAAACAAGTACTGACTATACAAAAAATTTATCACAATACAATATTATGAACACAACAGCCATCTTAAACCAGCAGCAGGCCCCTTTAAACCAGTAGCCATGTTGCCGCTGTATTTTCCTTATATAATAACATGTATAAGTGATAGATCAGAAGTTGAAATTACAAAGATAATGTACACTATCTCGACTCCCAATAATTATACTAAGGCCTAAGGTACATTTGATATTAAAGTGATAGATCTGAGAAATGATTTGACAATTTGATTAATATTTGATAGAAATAAAATTTAGTGATCATTTATTGAAAGGAAAATTGATGTATGACAATAAGTACTCATTATTTATATGCCATGGCTTTGAAAGGAAACTCGTCGTGCATCCTTAGCTGAATGTCAGCAGCATATAGTTTTTAGGAAAAAATAATATAATAATAGAATAGACATTTAAATGTCATGAAAACAACATTCTACAATGGAAATGATTAAATTAATGTATGTCATCTAATATGTCTGACGGGGAAAAAATGTTTTGTGCTACATTCAATAAATGATACTATGAATGAGCATAAAACTAGATTTATGACGGAACGTGCTTTATTTGCTTGAGCTTGTGAAGAAATTCCTGGTACTTGAGTTGGGTCATGCATGTATGTTTTTACTTTCATCATGCATTGTACAATCTCTTTGCGCAAACTTTTGCTTTTTATGACCATTTAGACCAAATTTGTCATTGTTAAATTATCTTTGTGAAAATATTTATTCCGCATAAGATTCGTAATTCTTTGGTTAGTTGACCATGTTTAGCTAGACAAGTACAAAACTCACCTAGCTCAAATTACAGTAAATGCTGTTTGTTCAATTTTTCTTTTTCTTTTGACAGTTTCTTTAAAAAAGTCGCCACCTATTTCTATTGTTCATATTTGTTTCACGGAAAAGTCCAACTCATGAAACCATTAACTGGGAAGCTTTTGAGTAATATGTTATCTTTCTATTTGTTAGCTAAACAATGTGGCTAGGTATATAATCATAGTTGGAGATACTTAGTACTTCTTAAATTAAATCAAAGTGTGCTATGCTCAATTTGGCTCGGTATATAAAGTATATTTTACTGCACGCTGATTACACTATTGCTGTGCTGCATTTTTGAATCACTCAAAATTGAAGTGTATCGATAAATAACGGTAATTCGAAATATGATGCCTTTTTACTGTATCAGCTACAATAACGATAATTCAATAAATAATGGTATTATAAAGTTTTCAGATATATATATGACAATCTAGACACAGTTAAGAGAGTAATTCTATGTCCGCATTGCGCTGTTTTTTTAAAACGTTTGGAGGCTTAGAGATAACGAATTCTTAGTGAATCCAAGTAAGATTGGTCATAGGTGAAATCATAATATAGATTTTGTTTGAGATCATATTAGATTGCTGGTTTTTGCAAACCAATTTTAATATGCAAGTATTCTGACTTGTGGACGTTAAGACTATAGTTTGACTGAGTTTTCCACTATATACAGTCGATGGTTATGTTCTAATACCATACATTTTGTTCTCAAAAAATAAAATGAACAATATGGTTCAAATAGTTTTAGACTTAAGAATTTCTAATGTATTTTATGTGTAATTATAAATTGAACAGTAGGGTATAGATTTATAATATTTTTAGTATAATTTTTCTTATTTAGTTAAGTGTAAATATTTAATAAATTGATAACTAATTAAAAAACATGGTTTGACGGTATTTCAATGTATATATGCCATATAAAGATCTGAGTGGAGATCGTTATAGTAATACGGTAATGTATATAAATATAAAAAGGAAAATCAGTCATCATAAAACAATTGAACACCTATAGCTTCAGCAATAATGTTTAATTTTATCCCAACTAGCACAAAGGAATTGATAATATAATTTGTTCAAATGTGTTTCATGTAATTCCAAGTAATTATACCATATAAAGTTTTTCATGTATATATACCATATATAAGTTTTTCATGTAATTCCACATAAATGTGCTTCCATGTATATATACCATATAAAGCTTTTTATGTAATTCCAGGTAGAATTATCTTACACTTGAGCCAAAAAATTATTGACATAGAGGTCCCAGATTTATATCTTGCTGCCAATTAAATCAGTCGCGTTCATTTACATTATAAAATAAGCAAATGTGAATTGAATCAAATCAGCAATATATGCTAACTAGTACTCCTATTAGGTACAGCTGCATATATTTATTATACGATGATGAAATTGACAACACATGGTTTTCAAAGTAATTCGTATTTAAAAATGAAGAGGACTCGCATAGTATGATAATAACAATAGAGGAACATCCATAAGACGATCTGCATATCGTTCTAATAATTAATTAATTAAATTAATCATGCGTCTCCGTTCATGCTAATGCTGATGAAGTAAGCCACTTATGTCATTATTTAGAAAATTAGTAGTAACACATATATCTCCTTCAATTAAAGCATGTACCCTACTGTTCTAACATACATACAGTTGTGTGATGCATCTTCGAAATGTATTGTTGCTATGGATATAGAAAAAGATGGCCTTTGTCATGTATCCAAGAATGAAAAAAAAAAATCTACGGCTTCAGTTTGGCAAAAAACAATTGAAAATGCGTCTACCCTACTCTTCTAACTTACTGTTGCTGCGACACGGATTAATAGTTCAAAATAAGTTTATCCATTCAATCGGTTACATTCATGCATCTTTCATTTCAGGCATCTTCCTACTAGCCGTTACATTCATGCATCTTTCATTTCAGGCATCTTCCTACTAGCCGTTACATCTATAAATTTGCATACTATTGTATCCAATCTTGTAATTTGTATCATTACATCTTCTTGAATAATAAATCTTCTCAGCTATTCTTCCGTATGGTATCAGAGCATAACTGCCGAAAGGCTCAATCATCAAGCAGAAAGTTGATTTTGTTTTATTCTCTCCTCGGATTGGATCCTCTTCACGAGAGCTCAAACCAAGTTCGCCAAGCATTAATTGGCGGCTGATTTGAGATCTTACCGAGCACAACTGCAAAATTTTCAGTCTGTCTCGCACGATCTTTGATCTTTTATGGCTAACAAAAATGAAGCAACCTCCGCTGTTTCAGGAAGTATGAAGTACAGCGCTCCACCAAACCACTATGACCTGATTAAACCAAAAAGCCAAATTATCACCACATCTCTAGATGAAGACAACTATATTCTATGGAAATATCAAGTAGAGATCGCTTTAAGAGGGTATGATTTACTGCAGTACACTAATGGGACAATAACAATCCCACCTGTGATGATAACCAATCCAGAAGGAGAAATTGTGCCTAACCCAGACTACACAAAGTTTCAAAAACAAGACAGCCTCCTTCCTCATGGCTTCTATCGTCAGTAAGTTCGAATTTATTATAACAAATAGTTGAATGTAGCACGTCTTATGAAATATGGAGAACAATTAAATAAATTTTTAGTTCTCAATCCGCCGTTAGAGTTATGCAGTACAGGAGGGAATTACAAAACATTAGAAAAGAAGGCCTAATTATGAAAAAAAACTTGGGTAAAATAAAAAAACAATGCGACAAACTGAATGTTGTAGGTCATAAAATAAATGATAATGAGAAAATCCTATTTATTACGCGAGGACTGGACGATAAATACGAGCCTCTAATAACTGTTATAGCAACACAACAAAATTTACTAGACTTACAGTTTGTTCGATCAGCAATCCTCGCCCATGAAGGCAGGATTGAACAAAGGAAAATAACACAGGGAGAGTTTTCAGCTAATTACGTCACTGCTAAAGCAAAACAGACACAAAGCAATAACTATGGCAACATGAATAAACAAGAAAATCAATTCTAGCATGGGAATCAGCCACTAAGAGGAGGACATCAACCCCAAAGAGGTCGTGGATGCGAAAGATGGAACAATAACAATCGTGTTAAATGTCAGATATGCTAGAAATTTGACACATGGCAAACAAATGTCATTTTAGGTACAACTCTGAAGGCAATTCTTCATAGAAAAATGCTCAAGCCAACACAGAAACCATGGGAGGATTAAACATGAATAACAATCAGTTGAACAGAAGTCAAAGTGCGAGCAATGATGATGCATACAAGACTGATGATACCAATCCTGAAGAGTAGTATCCAGACTCAGGTGCTACCCACCATATCACCAATAATCTCCAAAATTTAAACATAGGAAGCAAGAGCTACTCAGGTATGAAATCTCTACACATGAGAAATGGTAATACCGCTAGTATAACTCACATCGGCAAGGGTGCTATACTTGGTAAAAGACATTTCAAATTGAATAATTTATTTAGAGTACCACTATCAACAAAAATTTATTGAGCGTATCAAAATTTGCCAATGACAATAATGTATACTTCGAGTTTCACCCAAATTTTTGTTTAGTTAAAGACTCACTAAGCCATGATATATTGCTACAGGGTAATCTACATGATGGCCTATACAAATTCAGCAACTCGAAGACTGCCAATTCTAGTAAAGGATTTCAGTGTAATAATCTAGATGTTAGCAGTAATGATAATTGTACTAGGAACTTTTATAATAATGACAGTAATAGATGCATCAAAAATACTAGTAAATGTAATTCTCTTGAATCATGGCATGTTAGATTGGGTCACCCAAATCTTGAAACTGTTAGAATAATTTTAAATAGCAATAATATCTCTTTTGATAATAACACACTTGTCAAGCACACATGGACACACTGCTAACTCAGCAAAAGCCACAAACTTCCATTTAGTGATTCTAAAACTATTATGATAAGCCACTGGAGCTTATAGCGGTTGACTTATGGGGACCAGCGCCACTAAATTCATATTAGGGACACAGGTACTATCTTTCCTTTGTTGATGCATATTCTAGATATACGTGGATATACATGCTTAAAAACAAATCTGAAACATGGAATACGGTCATACAATTCATAACATATGTTGAAAAACAAGTTAATCACACTGTCAAAATTATGCAAACTGATGGGGGGCAGAATTCAAACCACTTGCTAATTATTTTTCCAAAAGAGGAATAAAACACCGGTTAACCTGCCCTCACACATCTGAACAAAACGGTTTAATGGAAAGAAAACATGGACACGTCGTAGAAACATGCTTAACTTTAATGTCTCAAAGCGCCTTACCTAGAAATACTGGAATGAGGCATTTTATAGTTCTGTTTTTCTCATTAATAAGCTGCCCACTAAAGTGTTAAATAATAAAACACCACATGAATTGATATATAATATAAGCCAGATTATAACTTCTTAAAATCATACGGCTGCTTATGTTTTCAATGTTTGAGAGACTACAATAGACATAAACTAATCATGAGATCAAGTCCATGCACGTTTATTGGGTATGCTCAAAATCAAAAAGGATATAAATGTTTAGACAAAAATGGCACAATTTATGTTTCAAGACATGTTATATTTGATGAAAATATTTTTCCCTTTGCAGGAAAATAAGAAACCAAAGACAGGAGTATGGGACACACCACTATAGCTGAGCAGTTCAAAACTTTTATCACTGAACCACTTATAGGTGATGCTTGCCAAAAATACATAGCACCAACATGCAAAGAGAAAATATGCATGTACTATCTTGCCACAGCAGAATTATATCTCTGAAATAATAGCCGTAGAAGTCTTTTCATTTTAGTCCGACCTCTCTTTTTTTTTCCTCTTTTCGACCAGATTTTCATGTAGTTAAATACCAGTCTCGTTTTCCACCAAATTATTTTCAACTTCAAACTCATTGGTTTCAATATTTAATTCAGATTACATCGCATTTTCTCTACATGCTTCGGTTCCTTTCACGGTGGTTTCTAAATTTGCTTCATGATGCTCACTGGTTTGTGAATTTGCTTCATGTTGCACATTAATTTCTACATTTGCTTCAGGTTGCTCGTTGGGTTCAATATTTGCTTCAAGTTCTTCATGGGAGTCCTCAACTTGTTTTTGTTTGCGAGTAATCTTCCTCTTCTTCGCCATTTCCTACATTAACAAAATAAAATTCTCAGAAATACACAGTAAAGATAATCATGCATTTACAATGTTCTATAACATTAACAAAATTATTCATCATAATGATACTTTAGAAATAATTTGTCTAAATAAATTGCCTAAATACTGCCTATATAGTTAAAAAAAATTATTCATCAAAATTATTTACAATATTTTGTACAATAAACTTTCTAAACACAAATCTGAACTAAATCACCCACATCTTTAGCCTTAGTATAAAATCAATAGAAGCAACAACTATTTTATCTTACTCAAACAAAAGCAACATATTAGAAGAAAATAAATATGTAGAAAGTTAAAGGGATTACACATATTTGTTTGGTCTTTGATACAACACAAAGTGTGTTTCCGAAAGGCGGAATAAGTCATTGTTCGAAAAAACAAGAAATATATGCCAACTTCCTTTCAAAAAAAATTTAGCACGAAACAGTGCATTTGAAAAAAAAACTTGTTTATATTTTGACTTGTCAACAACATTTATTTGATGCATCGATGTGCATACAATTGTTGTGTGGTTCTTAATTTTTATCACTTGCAAAAGTATTATATACGTGGTTGCTATAATTTTGTATACATGAACAAGTGAAAGCAAAGAAAAACAAACAACAAAGCAAAACAACATCAGATCCTCATAAACTGAAAGAAGGTACAAAATACTTTTTTTGACTTCAGAACGTCAAAACTTAATTTATGTACTATCTGAGAATGCAAAGTGGAAACTTATATCTAAGTGAAATATAATATCCAAGAAGTTCAACATTTCAAATAAATGGTGCAAGTACTCGCAACATATCCATTGACTATACATGCATTTCAAAACTATTCGAGTATGCCTTCACAATCTTCTCTAACAAAAGAAACATCATCAACATATCCATTGATATCCATATTGATTTCTTGGCAATCTTCCTCAACATGGCTTATTTCCTCAACAGTGTCTTGGATCTCTAGCTCATCCAAAATTCTTAAAGGTGTTTTCATTACCACATACCAATTAGAAGAATCATTCTCTCTTACATCTTAAAGGTGCTTTCATTACCACATACCAATTAGAAGAATCATTCTATCTTACATAAAAAACCTGTTTTGCTTGGGATGCAAGTATATATGGATCTTTTAAAAATTAAACTTGGCTTTGATGTAATTGATAAGAGTAAACCCATCCTCAACCTCTACACCATTTGTTATGTTTGTCCAATGACACTTAAATACTGGAACATAAAAAACATTATAGTCTAACAAAATTATATCAGTAAGTATCCCATAATAAGTGACAACATCAACCACTTGAGAAACATCTTTTGCACTTGCTCTGCACATTGTTGTTGCATCGTAAGTCACTCCACTATTTTGAGTCTCCCTCCCAATGTCTTTTGTGTGAAAACGCAGTCCATTAATGAAGTATCCTGTATAGGACAACACATCGTTCTTCAGACCATAAGCAATCCATTTTACCATGCCGTCGTGTTCTTTGGAGCTAATAGGTATCTATAAACAATTGATTTCATTTGATAAATCTAGTCATAATACGATTTAAAATAAATTAGTAACATTTTAAATTTTAATTCACCTTTTTTTAGTCCAACTGGAGAACGTAGCTATATGATTTTTCCAAAGTATTGTTGCATTTCTTTCCATGCGCTTGTCTAAAGTTTGTAGCTCCTTCAAATGCAAACTGGGGTGTAGGAACAAAAAGCTACGTTACACTTGACATTGCAAACAATCAAAACATAGAAAAATATGAGGTATGCATGTACTCTAAATATGGTTCTATTATGGCCATGTTCATTAGCACAACCAAATGAGCGGACTCTTTTTCATTAAAAGACAATGTGATTGTCTTACATGCTGATATTGGACATCATTCAAGTATTACATTACTTTGGTAATCTTCATTTCGAACTTCTTTCTTATGCGATTTTCTCAAAAAATCACCAAAAAATCTCATGCATTCTTCAGCAAGATAAGATTCTGCAATACATCCCTCAGGACGGGCATAATTTCTTACATGATCTTTTAGCGGTTTCATGTACCGTTCAAAGGGGTACATCCAACGAAAATGGACTAGCCCACATAGTCATGCTTTCCTTGCAAGATGAATTATCAGATATATCATTATATCAAAAAAAGATGGCAGAAAATATCTTTCAAGCTCACACAAAATCACAATAATCTCATCCTCCATATGTTGTAGTTTTCCTTTATCAATAATGCGCTGGCATAATTTATAAAAGAATGAACATAAATGAGATATTGTTTTCCTTGGCTTTTTTGGAAGCAATCCTCTTATTAAGATGGGTAATAATTGTTCCATTAAAACGTGATAGTCGTGAGACTTCAAACCACTGATTTTGCAATCGTCCAATCATACACATCTTTTAAATTTTGAGCAATAACTATTGTGTCCTGTAAAGTCATACAACCGTTTACAAAATTGTTTTTTTCTTCTTCAATTTTTGACAATGTACATGGAGCTGGTGGAAGATATGTCTTGTTTCCACGAAATTGTGTTTGAAAACCATGTCGAATACCCCAATCTTCCAAATCCTTTCTAGAATTAACTCCATCCTTTGATTTTTTGTCATGCAACATTGTGCCCATTAGACTTTCACCAACATTTTTCTCCACATGCATTACATCTAAATTATGACGTAATGGAAGCTCCTATGAAATCAATAATGGAGCATTTTAATTATATAATTTCATAACGTTATTTAGTGAAATAAAATAAACTTGCGCACTAACCTCCCAATATGACAACTGAAAAAAATGGATTTCTTTTTCCATCTTGATAGATCCATTCTAATAGGAACTGTGTGCTCATCATCTTTATTTTTCTTGCTATATTCAATTTTTCTTTTATCCCCTACCTTACTTTGGCCATTCTTGTTTTTCTTTTTCCTATTATTCTTTTTTTGGCTCTTCTTTACATTTCCAAAATTATTTGGAAAATCTTTTAGAATAATACATATTTTTCTTCCAGTTAGAATCCTAGGCCTACACCCTTCCTCCACGGTGTTATCAAATAAGGCCATACTTTTTTTTAAGGGATTTAAAGGGGATAGAAATCTTCTATGACCCATATAAATGGTCTTCCTATTGTGATTTAGCCATCGATGATGAGTGTTGACACCGCATAATGGATATGCTTTTTTACCTTTTACACATCAGCCATCAAGACTACCATAGGCTGGAAAGTCATTTGTTGTCCAAAGCAAAATCGCTTTCATATTAAAAATAGATTGGTTGTATGCATCATAAGTCTCAACTCCGACATTCCATAAATGATGTAAATCTTATATCAGTGGTGCTAAATATACATCAATGTCATTTCTTGGTTTCTTTGGACTAGGAATGAATAAAGTTAACATATGTTATCTTTCTTTATGCACAACATACCTGAAAGATTATACGTGATGAGCATTACAGACCAACAACTCTATTTGGAACTTAGCATAGAAAAAGGACTGAAACCGTCCATTGCAAGGCCAAGCCTGAGATTGCGAAGATCTACTGAAAATGGTTTCTATTTCTCATCCACTACGTTCCAAGTAATAGAATCTATAGGATGACGCATTTTTCCATCGGTGCTTCTATTATTGAAATGCCACCTTAAATCTTCCGCCATTGTTTTAGATCTAAACATTCTTCTAAACCTTGGAATTATTGGAAAATAATGCAATACTTTAGTAGGAATCCCATGCATAATCTCCTTTGTCCGTTCATTTACCTTCCACCTTGAAAATCCACATTTTGGACAATTATTCAAATCTGTATATTCATTGCTAAAAAGGCAACAATCGTTTTGACATGCCTGAATCTTCTCAAAGTCCATGTCAAATAATTTAAGGAATTTTTTTTAATTCATATAACAACTTAGGAAGTACATTATTTTTTTGGCAACAACAACTATTGCACATTTAAAAGCTTATCGAAACCATTATCGGACAATCCAGTTTCACATGTAAGATTATACAATGCGAAGATAGTGGATAACTTTGTTTGATCTAAGCAACCAGGATATAATGGAGTTTCTTCATCTTATAAATTTTTATGCAAATCATCCTCTCGTCCTTGTGCAGCATCTTCACATTTATCATCGTCAGAAAAGGTATTATTAACAAATTCTTCATCTTTATAGATGACGGCCTTAAGTAAATCATATGCATCACCCGACTTCGCTTCCTTCTTTTTATTTATCCGCTCGTCGTGATTATACCACTCACTACTCATATACTTGGGACCCATTCCTCTTATAATCAAATGCTCAACAATAACTTCTCCAGAATGACGAGTAAGATTTCTACAATCTAAAACATGGACACAATTCTTTTTCGACATTACCCATATTCCTCTTTGCATCATTCACAAAATTCCAAGCTTCTTACTCATACTCTTTAGTGATTCTACGAGCAAAAAGAGAAAAAGAACAATAACCTTATATATTAAAATATGATTTAAATTTAATATTCAAATTGAGTACTATAATGAATACCTTCTCAAACGTACCCAGTCTTTATCCATCATTCACAAAATATCAAAATCTCTCAAATCGTAGCAAGCAAAATTTCTCAAACATCAACCATTCAAACTATAGTAATCATGTACAGTTAATCATCATCATTATCATGTACATTTAATGAAGAATACTAGTATATTTGTAGTTGCGAATTTTTGGAACGCTAAAATATAATTTTTGAAAAAAAAGAATTATACTTGCACATTTTTCAGCTGTATAATTATAAAATAGTATATGAAATAAAAAGTGCCATATGTTTATAATAAGTTTTGAACAAGGGTTAAAATTGATGAGTTTTTTCTATTGTCTGAATTTGAAACTTACCCAACTTTTTATACATGTATTTTTTAAATGTATGAAAAGAATATAAATTTGTAATATCAAATTGAAACAACGACAAAAACCATGAAGAGTTATATATAATCAGTTTGTGTTTCCAGTCAATAATTGGATATGGGACGAATATCCCACTCATGTGAAAAGTCATGGATATAAATGAAACACTTAACACGGAACATGAGGAGCCATTGGGTTGATGATAACATGTAACTTCAGTTGAAGTGCAATATGATATAATCAACACTAACCAAATGAAACAATGGCAAAACCAAAACTAAAACCAAACAGTATGGCAGGAGTAAAAGGAAATACGAAACTCGTAGAAGAGAGAATAGTCAGCGCAAAACCACCCTCATGGTTTCAAAGCAGATCCAGAAACACATTACGACGGCTTTCTGAACCTAATGAAATGGAAATGCATTGTTCCAAGAAAAAAGAAACAGACTGGGAAGGACGATTTTACCCAGTAGCACTCGAGTTCGATGATTACCCATATAAGCCACCTCTATGCAAGTTTCCAAAGCATTTTTTCCATTCTAATGTGTTCAAATCAACTGGAGAGATCTGCTTGTCGATTCTGGACAAGGATTGGAGACCCTATATCAACATGTGGCATATTCTTGTAGGGATACAGGACCTTCTTCATCAGCCTAATACTGAAGATTCTGCACATCATGAGTGCAATAGGCTGTTAGTAACCGATCATGCAGAATACAAGGCTCACGTGATGGAACAGGCTCAGAGTTATCCTGGCCGACCACATATATGAATTACTCTTTTTCTAGACGGTTTTCCACGAAGAACGGATGTTATGGGTGACCTTATCTTTTTTTTTTTTTGAAAATTAGAAAATACACTACACCAATCAACAGAAGCTAAACATCAGTTTGCTAACATCCAACAACATCCCATTCTCGTCCACCCATCAGTAAAATTTCACTATCAATTTGCAACAAACACCACCAAAGCTTTTGCACTTGTGGCACATATCCAACCGCTAACTTTTTTATTAAATAAAATTTGAATATTTCTACCTATTAGATGGATGAACATACGACTTACACTAGTATTTTAATCCAAACTACACCTGAAGCGGTATATAAAATATGTGTATGCAGTGAGATTCAAAACCATATTCTCCAAATTCCTTTGGGTAGTGCCTAGGTGTCAGCTAATTGGATGCCTAGAAGACTTTTACAATAGTGGGGCTAATTACCAACCTCAAACTTTGATATATAAGGAAGTTGAATCTTTCGTAAAATGTAACAATAAAAAAAGTAACAGCTACATGCATTGTGTTAATATGCACGTTTAAAGTAACAACTACATGCACAATGATAATTTTTTACATTGTGTTAATGTGCACGTTCAAAGTAACAACTACAGCTACATGCTCAATGTTGCTTTTACATTGTGTTAATGTGAACGCTCAAAGTAACAGCTACAACTACATGCTCAAAGGGACATACTCTCTTCCATATTAAGCAAGGAAATTAATAAGGAATAAAGTAACAACTACAAGTGTTAATGTGCACCAAATTTTGTTTCAAGTAATAAAGTAACAACTAAAATTTTGTTTTACACAATAAAGTAACAGCTCAAAATCATATTGCAAACACAAAAATTAAAACATCACATATATTGCTTATTTTAAAGCCATCCATTTGGAACAAACTATTCAAAATTTTCCTTCTTGTTTTTGTCTTGAATGCTAAATGATGTTTTTTTAATTCTAAAAGACGAATGTAATCAAATAAGTAATTATTCACAATCCAGCATGCAAATTTCAGAGTATAACAATTATAATTCAAAATTCAGCATTTAAAAACAAATGTAGCCTAAATTTCCACATTTTATCCTAGTTTCCAAAACTGCCATCTTTACAAGTGTAGCATGTAAAGTGTTAGATATTTTTGGCATAAATAACTAAACTTAACCGAAGCACACAAAAAAATCACAACAAACAACATTTGAAACATAGGAAACAGGCGATTTGGAGCACATGCCGTATGTGTTTGCATGTCATGATTCTCATTGAGTGAAATTCAAAACCGTATACTCCAAATACCCTTAAGAAAAGTTTGCATGCATCCTCACACTCCCATTATGCCTCAGTACAGATTATGAGATATAAACCGAGACACAAACCTAAAGTAACCATTCTATTTTCTGGATTCAGAAGTCTTTAAAAAATTATGCATGAGTGATACGAATGCTCGTTTCACCTTTTTGTTTTCTAGCTCAGGTAAAATGGAGCAAAGAGTTGAACCTAATCAAAATTGTAAAAGTTGATAACCGTGGATTTGGGCTAGGGATTAATCATCTAGGCAGGAACTAATCGATAATTAACCATAACAGGCCACGAGGACATAAGGCGATAACCTGTGTCTAGCATTTAGAGAAAGTTTAAGCAGCTACGAGACAACCCTTGGGTAGTACCTAGGCGTCGGCTAATTGGATGCCTAGAAGACTTTTACAATAGTGGGGCTAATTACCAACCTCAAACTTTGATATATAAGGAAGTTGAATCTTTCGTAAATTGTAACAATAAAAAAAGTAACATAATGCCTGTATGCTTATGAAAGTGGCTCAAAGGGACATACTCTCTTCCAAATTAAGCAAGGAAATTAATCTATAAGGAATAAAGTAACAACTACAAATGTTAATGTGCACCAAATTTTGTTTCAAGTAATAAAGTAACAGCTAAAATTCTTTTTTACACAATAAAGTAACAGCTCAAAATCATATTGGAAAACACAAAAATTAAAACCTCACATATATTGCTTGTTTTAAAGCTATCCATTTGGAACAAACTATTCAAAAAAAAAATCCTTCTTGTTTTTGTCTTGAATGCTAAATGATGTTTTTTTATTCTAAATGCCGAATGTAATCAACTACGTAATTATTCACAATCCAGCATGCATACTTCAGAGTTCAACAATTATAATTAAAAATTCAGCATTTAAAAACAAATGTAACTTAAATTTCCACATTTTATCCTAGTTTCCAAAACTGCTATTTTTGCAAGCGTAGCATGTAAAGTGTTAGACATTTTTGGCATAAATAACTAAACTTAACCGAAGCACACATAAAAATCACAACAAACAACATTTGAAACATAGGAAATAAGTGTTTTGGAGCACATACCATAAGCTCAATTCTAGTCACATTCTCATTAAATATAACTACAAAAATGTGATTCAGAAATGCGATGCTTAAACCACTTAGTTGAGGTGCTAATTAGACTATGATAATCTATAATGAGAATGTATATGATAATTTATCATAATAGTTAGGCATAAGAAGGTACTCTCACCCTATCTGTATGTAGCACAATTGATAAACTACACACAAAAGATTACCCTATCAATAAGAAAGAGTGTCAACAGTAAAGTAGTTGTGCATAATCTTGGCGATTTTTCAAGTCCTTATGCAAACCATGCTACACAATGAAATAGACATCACCTAAGCAGATTTATTATTCGCCCATGCACTATCAATTGCATACCAGCATAATTCCCTCAAAATTATACAAAAACATTTCTAATCGTGGCAACCAAACGAGATGTTCATACAGAAAAACAATCACATTATACAAAAAAACATAGATTAATACCTCACGGTTGTTCGAATATGAGAGGCGTACCTAGGTAGTTGAAATGCCGGCTGCGATTAGATACTTGAACTAACTTCCCGAAAGAGAGATTTGGGCACCGTCGGCTTCGATGAAGGCGACTAGGGTTACATGGTCACTTTTTTATGGCTTAGATGAAGGCAATTAAATATTTGGAGTTTAATTGTTCCTTATGGAAGCGTGTGGGAGGTGATTTTTCGAGGAGATGACAAACCAGTACATGTTTATTTTTCTCTTTCTTGCCGCTGGAATTTTGGTATTCCCGCCTTTCTCTCAAATAACGTTGACTATGAATAGCGTTTCAACCAAGATACATACTAGTGCTATGCAAAGTCCTTATTCTTGTAGTGTATATGCTGTTTAATATCACTTGCATCAATTCATAATTTAATCATACATCAAATGGATTAAAGGTAGCTTTTCTAAATGGAGATTTAGAAGAAGAGATATATATGGAGCAACCTAAAGTTTTCATAACCCCAGGCCAGGAAAAGAAAGTTTGTAAATTAATAAAATCTCTTTATGGCCTGAAGCAAGCTCCTATGCAATGGCATGAGAATTTTGATAAAGTAGCATTGTCATATGAATTCATTGTTAATGATGCAGATAAATATGTTTATAGAAAATCGGATAACAAAGTTATGTTATAATATGTTTATATGTTGATGACATGCTGATATTTGGCTCCAATATATCATGTGTGAATAAAATTAAGAAGTTTATGTCTTCTAAATTTGATATAAAATGAAACGACCCGAACTTCCCCGGTAAGGAAAGCCCGGATTGAAGTGAGAACAAGCCACATCGGGACGCAAACAGAAGAGCATTTCATTGTATATTACAACAATTCAATCAGAATACAAGAATATTACAGAGTATGAATAAATATTACACAGAAAATATCAGAGATTTAAATTACATTACTACAGCGGTAAAATAATAAAAAACACAACTGGAAGTAATACACGGATACAGAGCTTTCCGAATATCGCTTCAGCTGTAAATCAGGATCCTGTGAATATAAATCTGCAACACCAAAAATATTAGCCGCCCGTGTCAAAGTAAGGGCACCCAGAGTTCATGTTAAAACAATAAACTCCAGGTCAGTCTTGTGGCTGGTGTGAGAACTAAAACAGTTATTTAAAACTTTACTTTAAATCAAATATATCAAGGGACACGCCGTATAGCACGGAACGGGTTTCCTCCCAAGAATACCGGTGCATATTACAAAACAACGCAATGCTTTCTGGAAAAATGAAGCTATTATAAGACCCAGGTCTTATCACATAATGCAACGCAAGCCGGGGGATAGGGTTTTCCCTTATAATAGCCAAACATGCTTGGTTCGTTTAAAACAAATCATTTGACACTATTATAAGTGCATAGTGCATAAAACAACTTCAAATCATAAGTATGAATCATAGACGGCATGGGTACCATATATCATGTCGCCATACTAGGCTCTACAATCAAAACTGCAAAGTCATGTATTTGGAAATTGGATTTCCATATATGAACCGAGGCAAGGGATCGACCTCTACCGAATTCGAGACAATCTAGCCCATGTCTCAGGCAAGTACTCAGTCAAGCCTTTGGAGCGACAGGGCCGGTCCACCGATGTGGATTAAAATGCCTGAACACTGGGTTTTCCCGCCCTTTGGGGCGTAAATGAGCCCAATGGCTCCATTGGCTCTACATAGTCACCGATATACCCGAGGCGCCTAGCAATAGCAACAACCACACATGTGAAAAAGATATAAATGTTAGGGCTGGTAGGTCACTGACATCACCCTAGCTAGAAGGAAACGCATGCCCTCCCTGAGGTCCTCTCCCGTTTCTGGTTCACAACCAGGGTGTGAGGCTCGCGAATCAACGTTACACAAAGCTACAACACACAGGCCGTGCTTTGATCATCAACCACAAGACTATGCTTTTCAATAAAAGTCTTGATCATTTGCCACTTAGGCATGCCACATAGGCAATTCACTCCATGCGATTGATATCCATTAATATATAACCCCTGAGCTCGTTCGTTTCAGAGAAGGGTGTTAAGCAAGAGAATAAATTCTCCGCCGCCAAACAGATATATATATTTAATAGAAATCAATCACACAGAATAAAATCCAATGTCAGACACACAGTCCATTTAAAAGTTCGTTCTGGGTCTGAACGAAACCTGAGGCACCTTGTACCTCGCATATCCATCGATCTCCAAGTACCTCTGGACGATCACCAACTGATTCCCTCCTCTTGGGTGTACAGCCCAATCAAGATCATCAGTAATCACCCAAATGATGTGAATACCTCCGGTCTTCGACCATCGTCTTTCATCCTCGACACCACGTCGAATTAGTTATTCAGAATGGGATAAACCCGGTCTTTCTGAATAACTCGCGTATATAATAAACAAGTATTACACAAACACACCATATACCTCATTCCAATTCAGAATATTCTTTTAATTCAAATATTCTTATACCTTGGGAAAGGTTCCCATTAATTTTATCAAAGATAATTTCTTTAAATTTATTCTTTAATCTTCTTTTGAATATCAATTCAAATTAGTCGGGATTAGCGAACCACACTGAAGTAATCATTTATTATATTTCCCAATCCCAACCTATTCATCCCATGAAGTAAAACTGTACATACTTCATATCTAACACCACGATATTATCGGTAAATTCAATTACCATTTCACGTTCAAATCTAATTAAAGATTTAACTATCGCTTTGGAGCAAAACTGGTGATACTCCATTCTCGATCATTTCAATCTAATTAAGGTTCATTAAAACTCCACTTAGCTTTAATCTTCCCAAAAATCAATATCCTGTCTTTAACTGGGTTAAAGAACCAATGTCATCTAAAACACGGATTACGATAAACCCAAAATCACATTTGATATTAAATACAAGGCTCCGAATAGAAAATATATCGGCTTATATTCAATATCAAATTCTACGACCCACAAATATCGTATTGGAAATAATGATATAAATATATCTTTCAAATTTCCATAACAATATTTGTATAATCACGAAATCCAACATCGAAATATTCCGCAGACAATTTCGATTCAAATCCATTCCAATTCAATTATTGGAAATTCTGGTTACTTTTAAGACCATTTCAAATCCACTTTATTTATTTTAAAAATAAATGGAATTATAATTCTAGTTCAAAACTAGTTCATTTCGATAAAGATCTATTTTTATCTTTTCAAGTTTGGAATTTTCCATCCCAATTCTTCACAAATCATTTCATATGATTTTACACAAATTATTGATATTTTTAATAATTTTATCAAGGCCCGTACAGTCGATTTCCATCAACGGCCATCGAAATGCACTTACAACGACCTTTTTCAAATTTAATTTGGAAATAATTCCAAATCCAACTATTAAATTTCAAATCTATAATTTTTGTTAGAAAGCTCTTTTCGATACGAACCCAACGGTTCCTGTTTTAGGAGAATCCGACGGTCCGATCTTCCGTAGCGTCCACTCGAAGTCAATGGTCGAAATTCACGAACTTCCGCAGCGCGGCACGTTCTATTCAGGCCATTATATATATAATATATATATATATATTATATATATTTCATCGATTTCCTTTTAAAACGTATTTTATAAATCGTTTTAAATTCGTTTTCGAAACGATTTCAACTTTATATTCAATTTCGAATCAAAATTGAATATTCCACATCATCGATTTACAAATGATAATATTTTCAAAACGTTATATTTTGAAATCACTTTCTTTTCTATATTCATTATAAAAATGAATAAAATCCATATAAATATCGTTCACGTCAAAATGGCGTCAATCTAATCAACACGACTTTTATTCAACACATGAATGTTTATTCTATTCAACACATGAATATTTATTCTATTCAACACATGAATTTATATTATTCAACACATGAATTTTTATTCGATTCAACACATGAATTTTTATTCCATTCAGCACATGAATTTATTTTCTATTCAACACATGAATTTTTTTTCTATTCAACACATGAATTTATTTTCTAAATTGGAATGAGACCCACTCAATTACCATATAATATTATTTATATGGATTCCGTACAATACATGTATATAATAGCAACGATAATAATCAACCATCATTCAAAGTGCATTCCACACTGTATAAGCATCAAATATAAATATTCAACGCTTAGAACAGTCTGTCAATCAATCGATCGACATACAGCTAATTACTGGGATTAGTGTATGTCCAATTTCATCCCAACAGCCGTGTGGGGTTTCAAACAATCAAACACATATTTTATTTGTGCAGTTGGGCGATGTGTAAAATTTATCGTCCCAATCAATATCAGTCCAATCGGTGTACATAAACAAATCGTTCGATTTGTAAATGAATATTTATTTTATTTCAACACAAGAATACATATTTTATTTCAACACATGAATATATATATTTTATTTCAACACATGAATATATATATTTTATTTCAACACATGAATATATACTTTATTTCAACACATGAATATATATATATTTTATTTCAACACATGAATATATATATTTTATTTCAACACATGAATATATACTTTATTTATTCCACATCACACGATAAAATTTCACAACACATCAATCAAACAAACAAGTCATCCATGGTATGTGAATGACGGGTGTCGGGTGCTACTAAGCTCCTCTGCATCCTAGTATATATTTAAAACTAGAAATTAAAATAAAGGTGAGGAGTTCTCACCGACTAGCTAAACCAATTCACCGCGACTCTTCGTATGTTGGAAATCTTCGTCATGCTCGCCTTTTGTCACTTTCGTCGTCCGTGTTCGCTACATATATAAAAATCACATTTTTATATTCTCTTTTATATAAAAATCATATTTTTATAGTTCTAATCAAATAATAAAATTATATTTCTACGTCATATATTTTTACAACGCTTCCTTCTATATAAAAATTATATTTTTATATACCTACTTCTAATGTAAAGATCGAATTTTTATTTTGACACTATAAAAATCACATTTTTATTTCAACATATAAATAATAAAAATCATATTTCTATAATCTCTACTATATAAAAATCATATTTTTTTAATCTCTACTATATAAAAGTCATATTTTTATAATCTCTACTATATAAAAATCATATTTTTATAATCTCTACTACATAAAAATCAAGTCTTTTTCAAATCGTATTTCATATAAAAACTGATTTTATATTTTCCTATAACCAAATACATTAAATGAATAAAATAAAATAAAATAAAAGAAATGAAAATAAAAAGCAAAGGGCTTACAGTGGTTTATGGGGGGGGGGGGGAATTGGCGGTCTAACAATCGAGAGGGTGGGCATGCGCGCGCGCAGGTGGTGGGGGAGGCCGAGGGGGGTCACGGTGGTCGGAGTGGGCCAGCATTGGCTGGCGGTGGGTGGTGAATCATGGTTCGATTTGAGGGGGTCTTGGGGTAGCTGCGGGTTCGAACGGAGGAGGGGGATGGACGGGGCCCGGGGCGATATGAGGGATGGCGGCGGATCCTCAAGGTGGCGGCGCGACAGATCGGAGGGGAGGGAGGCGCGTGGATGGCCTACGCGGTTTCCCCCCGTTTTTTTATTTATCTGATATCGGGTTTGAAGGATTGGGGAGGGTTGACTTAGATTAGGGTTTTATAATATTTTTATATTATTTATTTATAAATTAATTCGTTTTAAAATTAGAAATCGACATGAACTCCAAATCAAATGCAACGACCATCGCTCCTAGCTAAATACCGCTATTCCGAACGCAATGGGATATGTCTCATGAGCCAATTTAGCTGTTACGATCAGTTTTCATTTAAAATTTAAAATACAAATCTATATATATTCAATTCAAATGTACATTTCAATTTACCGAGGCCAAATACGGTCTCTAAAAGTTCCCAAAAAATATTTTCTAGCTTCGTATTGACGATACGGTTCTAACAAAACTAATTTCGTCAAATTCCAAGGCCGTTTGAAAAATGATCATTTTCCAGTCGATTGAAATCAACTAAAACTGGTCCAACGCGTTTTCCTTTGCCACGCACACATATTGATTCAAAAAATTATGAATTTCGGAATCTATTAATAACTAGACATCCCGGATCCAACAAAAGTGGTTTCGTCGAAAACCGAAGTCGTTTGCAAAATTTCCATTTTTAAGGGCCAGAATTCCATAGCGACTATTCTAAATTTTCAACTGGACGTAACTTTTGATTCCCGCTATAAAATTTCAATTTTTCGGATTCGTTGGAAAGATATTTTCAAATAGATTCTAATACTTTTGGTTTCGCTAAAATCCGGTTTGTTTTGAATCCTGTACATACATTTGAAATTCGAAATTGAAATTTCGAACTACCGCGCCATTTTCAGTTCCTTTTATATTGAAAATAAAATATTTATATTCTAACGACGATTCAAATAAATATGTACGTTCTAATTCTATTCAAAATAAATTTCTCGTTGTTATTATTTAAAATAATTCATTTTAAATATTCAAATTTCGCCAAAATAGCCAACATAAAAATTTTAAATTGGCCCAGATTTTTCGGGTTATTACAATCTCCCCCACTTAAAACTTTTCGTCCCCGAAAAGGAACGAAGCCGAAAGTTGTTTCACAAATCAACTCAACTTCCATTATTTTCATCACGGCTTAAGTTCTTCAACTTTTCAGTTTCTAAGAACTTTTCAAAATTTTCAAAAATTTGGCTAATACCCTAAATTTTCAAAAAAATTCGCCATAACCTCCCCTGCACCGGGAGCTTCGAGATATTTCAAATAGCCTCCCAAGGCCCTCACCAATCCAAAAAGAAAAAGAAACAGCCAAGCGGCTCATAAAATCATCAAAAACCCAATAAATTTGTAAACGTGTACCTATTTGTCGAGCAAACAATTTTATTCTTCTCTAGCCTTGAGACGACCCCAAACCCCGTACTGACGGAGACAAGGGTTATCTTTGGAATATAACACAGAAACAGATAATAGCAGAACAGAAATAAATAAATACATCAAATAATGAACAATAGAATATACTGGATAAAAGTAATCATCAGAGTTACACAGTATACAGGATCTTACTTAGTACAAGTACAGTTCAGCTATACATAAATGTCTACAGCGGAAAACAAACAAAATATGTACAATAGGAGCTGAACAGCATAAAAAGAGATAAATGATAGAATCCATCTTCAGCTCCAGCTATCCAGAAAGAACCAGCTAAACCTGAATACAAGGCTGCCCGTGTAGAAAAAGGGGCACCCGAGTTTGAGAGTGAAACAAACTACGAGTCAGTCATGGGACTGGTATGAGAAATCTACTCAACACATATATAATTTGGCTAATCACAGGACCACGCCACTTTCGTGGAACGGGTTTACTCCATTGGATTGCCAGTGCTTTAAAACAAATATTTCTTTTAAACAACGCAATGCATTTTATAAAAATGAAGCCATTATAAGACTCAGTTCCCATCACACAATGCAACGCAAACCGGAGGATAGAGTTTTTACCTTATAACGGCCAAAATATGCTTGATACGAATAAAACAAAAGCATTTGATATTATTGCTAGTGTTTATATGTTTTGAAAATAATTTCAAATCATAACTATCAATCATAGACGGCATTAATGCCCCATACCACTATGTCGCCATATATAGGTATACAATCAAAATCGCGCGATGTCGTACTTGGAAATTGGATTTCCGTCATGAAACAAGGCAAAAGATAGTCCTTACCGAATTCGAGACACTCTAGCCTACCATGTCTCAGGATCAGAGCTCGAGTGACCCTAGGAGCGACAGGGCCGGTCCACCGATGTGGATTAAAATGCCTGAACAATACGTTTCCCCACCCTTTGGGGCGCAAACGAGCCAACGAATGACTCCATCGGACCCCAATCGTCCGATCAAACCGAGGCGCCTCGCAACAGCAACAACCACATAGGTGAAAAGTATATAAATGCCAGGGCTGGTAGGTCACTGACACCACCCTAGCTAGAAAGAAACGCATGTCCTCCCTGAGGTCCTTCCTCCCGTTTCTGGTTCATACCGGGGTGTGAGGCTCGCGAATTCACGCTATACAAAAAGCTACGCCGCACAGGCGGTGCTTTGATCATCACCACAAGACTTTGCTTTTCAACAGAAGCCCTGATCGCTGCATCTTAGCATGCCACACAGGCAATTCATGCCATGCGACTGATGTCCATCGATATACAACCTCTGAGCTCGTGCGTTTCAGAGAAGGGCGTTAAGCAAGAGAATAAATTCTCCGCCGCCAAACAAATGTATATTTAATAGAGATCAATCAACATAGAATAAAATCCAATGTCCGACACACAGTCCATTTACAAGTCCGTTCTGGGTCTGAACGAAACCGGAGGCACTAAATACCTCGCAAACCCATCGATCACCACGTACGTCTGGACGATCACCACTCATTATCCATATTTCGGGATGCCTCCCAATCAGGACCTCGGTTACCATCCAAACGAGGTGAAGATCTCCGGTCTTCGACCATCGTCTTCATCTTCGACTTTCAATCGTCGGTCAATTATTTGAAATGAGAATTAACTCGGCCTTTTCAAATAATTCACGTATATTTAGAATTTCAAATCAATTTATTTCAATGGTTAAATTATTCGACAACACCAATTTTGTTCTTTAATGTAATTTTCACACCAAACACATTCAACCATCAAAAGCCACATAAATCGAGCAAATTCAGTTTATTCCCATTCCATATTGTTTATGATATTTGATAACGATTTATCGCTATTTATATTTATTTTAAAATAGCCAATTTATTCAAAACGACACTTCGGGCCATAACGCGGCCGTGGCGCTGTTTTTCTTCAGATTTGATTTACACATATCTGAAAATCCAACCATTGGATCTTAACCAAATTTACATCATTAGAAAGGTCTTTTCAAAACGAATCCAACGGTTCCAATTTCGGGAAAATCCGACGGTCGGATCTCCCAGTACAATCGTTTCAAGTTTCGATTTCAAAATACGAACTGCAGCGTCGTTATTCTATTTAATATATATATATATATATATATATAATCGTTTCTGGCGCTGTTTTTCTTCAGATTTGAATTAAACATTCCAAACAATCCAACCGTTGGATTTTTACAAGGTTGGTGCCGTTGGAAAGATATTTCCAAGGCGAACCCGACGGTTGCGGTTTCGGGAAAATCCAATGGTCGGATTTCCCGTACTAGTTGTTTGAAATCACGATTTCAAAATACGAACTGCACGGCCACGTTTCGTTTTAATTTTATTTATATTTATAAAATTATATAAATATAATTCATTCAAAAAAATTCCTATATCGTTTTCACTTCAAATATTTCACTAACGCCTTTAAATTTTGGAAAATTTCGCCATAACCTCCTTTGTACGGGAGGGGCTGGGAAAATTCCCAAATAGCCACACGGGCATCTCATATCAAAAAAAGAAAAAGGAAAAGCCAAGCGGCTAGCCAACAGGCTCATAAAATCATCACCCAAACAAAACATTAAATGTGTACCTATTTGTCGGGCACAAAATTTTATTCCTCTTCTCTAGCCCCTTCGCTATAACCTGTTCAATAAATATGCATGTACATATATATAGTTCTTATCACTTATCATTTTCTATTCAACTTCATATTCGATTCCTTTTGGTTTAAAAACACCATTCATTCTAATGTTGCATGTATAGGCAAAAATCATATCATTAGCTAATTAATGAATATTTCGACTCATGCATATAATAAAAATGTGATTTTTATTGTAAAACAATTCATTTCAAAACACTATTATTTTATATAGTTTATATCGGTGATAAAAATAGGATTTTTCTTATAAACCAATTTCTTTCAAAACGAGCTTATTTTACACGGTTCATATAGTCGATAAAAGGTGATTTTTATTATCAAACAATTTATTTCAAAATATGAATACCATTCAACACATGGATTTCAATTCAACGAATGAATATCGATTCAACACATGAAGGTTTTCTATAGTTTCTATATATAGATAGGAATGTGATTTTTATATTTAAAACGCGAATACCATTCAACACATGAATTTCTAATCAACGAATGAATATCGATTCAACACATGAAGGTTTTCTATAGTTTCTATATATAGATAGGAATGCGATTTTTATGTTTAAAACGCGAATACCATTCAACACATGAATTTCTAATCAACGAATGAATATCAATTCAACACATGAAGGTTTTCTATTCAATGAATAAATATAGTTTAAGCAAATGAAAATAATTCAAACACACGAATATTATTCAAAATTTCGGTAGCATAACGGCAGGGTAGTTAAAACCGGGACCGTCCCTAGTACGGCTCCTCGCTCTACCTTAAAACCTCGCGGTTTTTGACAATGGGGATCATGCATCTAGTTCGCACGCAGGCGGCATGTATATATTTATTTCATTTCCACAAACTAATCCTATGTGGTTTCAACCAAATATTTTTCAACCACAAACGGGTATTTTTCAACCATAATCAATCAACATCAACCACAAACAATCCCAACAACCATTCGCTATCAATCAATTTTCACAACAATTTCAACCAATAAATATCGTCCATGGTTTGTGGACGAGGGGGTATATATATATATATATATATATATATATATATAGCAATTCACTTTTATTTCAACTCATATATAATTTTTACAACGCATATACAACTTATACAACGCTTATACATGAGGTGTACAACGCTTATATAACTCATACATCGACTATATAATTTATACATCGTCATTTTCCATATTATTTTTAAATTAGAAATCTCACATTGGGTTCCACTCCACCAAAAATAGCAGAAGGCTCAGAAAAATATGCGGTCTCTTCTAAAATGTAGAAGACGTCCACACGATCACGACGTTTCCTGTTTCATCGAATTTCGTCAACAAATGATAAAGATATGATTTTTCAAAGTTTGCAACACTTTAAAACTGTTAAAATCAGTTTAAAATAAAAACTGACGTTATACCTCAGTTTTGTTCAAATCTAGGTTTTAGATTTTCGCAAATTCCGTAGCTCGATGTCCAGATCAGGTTGCACTATGACGTAGGGGGTGGAAAGGGATTTCCGGCGCTGGGACCCATCTTCAGTTCGACGGCGTCAGGAACCCACGATGGCGGTCGAGAATCGGCAACTTTCGAGCGTTGGATCTTCACGCACGCTCAACGATAAATTACACAGTTAGCATGGATCTGAAGATCTCCTGATGTTCTTCGAAATCTTCCAAAGAACTATGGCGTTTCGTTGAGAGATTGGAGCAAGATCGAGGAGAGAAGGTTTGGGGTAATTTCCGTCGTTCGTCGGTGAAGGGAATCGGGGAGAGAGAAAAGCTTTCGACCAATGATTTTTTATTTATTTATATATTTTTAAATTTCGAAAATACCCCTTTCACTCATGAATCCCAATTCAAACCCAGCGACTGTCGTCCCTAGCGTTTTACCCCCATTCCGAACACAATGGGATATGTTTCGTAGGCCCATTCGACTGTTTCAGTCAGTTTCCCTTCAAATTAAAATAGAAAACATTCAATATTTGATTTGAACGTGCATTTCAAATTGCCAGGGCCACAAACTAATTCGAAAAATTCCATAAAAATAAATCTGGCTATGTTTTGACGGTACGGTCCCAACAAAACTAGTTTCGTTGAATTCTGAGACCGTTTGCAAAAAGGCCCATTTTTGGTCGATCCAATTTAACTGTAATTGACCAAAACACATTTTCCTTTGCCACGCTCACATACTAGCTTCAAAAATTATGAAATTTGAAACCTAGCAATAACTTCACACCCCGGATCCAAGTGGTTTCGTCGAATTCCGAGGTCGTATGCAAAATGGCCAATTTCACGGGCTATATAAATTCCATAGCGACCTTGCTGGAAAATTCATTCGGCCATAACTTTTGCTTTCCGCTATGAAAATTCGATTTTTCAGAATCGTTAGAAAGGTATTCACTAACAAATTTAAATATTTTTGGTTTCGCTAAAATCCGTTTTGTTTTGCACCCGGTACAGTCCAACAAAGTTTGAATTCAAATTTTGAAACTGCAGCGCCATTTCAGGCCTTGTTTATAATTAGAATTAATTATATTCGTTTTCAATTGTCGATTCAACTCCCTTTTTGTTGCTATTATTTAAAATACTTATTATAAATATTTAAAATCCATTATTTTAGCCAATTTAAAAATTTTAAATTGGTTCAGATTTTCTGGGTCGTTACAATCTCCCCCACTTAAAACTTTTCGTCCCCGAAAAGGAACAAAGTTGAAAGTGGTTTGATAAATCTACAATCACACAACACAACAACCAATTTGTTTTTAACCTTCCAAAAATATACTAATCAAATCCTAAATTCCCTTAAAAATCATTCAAAGTATAGAATAAATAGTGTACATCCATGGGAAGAAAATAGCAACAGAATAGAGAATTAAATGGTAATGCAAAGTATGGTAAATGTACCTTGCACCGGAGTCAATCAGAGATATCTATTCGACATCTGGGATAGGCTTTCTGAATGCTCTCCTCAGTTTCCCAAGTACAATCTCGTGGATCTCCACTCCATTGCACTTTGACTAAGTGAACCTTCTTGCTCCTCAGCTCTTTGGTTTCTTTGCCGATGATCTTTAGTGGCTCTCTTCTCATAGCTAATTCTGGAGTAATTTCAATATCCTGTTGAGCTGCTTCTTCCACGATCAAGTCTGGATCATGAACGTGCTTTCGAAGTTGAGATATGTGAAATACATCATGAACTCCAGGCAACCAATCAGGCAGTTTGACCCTGTAAGCGAGAGTTCCGATCCGTTCCAGAATACGAAACGGACCAATGAATTTGGGCGCCAACTTTCCTGTTTTACCGAACCGAATAACTCCTCTCATCGGCGATACTTTCAAATACACGTAGTCGCCAACCGCAAAGGATATATCCCTTCTTCTCCTATCGGCATAGCTTTTTTGTCGGCTTTGAGCGGCGTGTAATCGCTTTTTGATAAAATCGATTTTGTCGGCAGCTTCTCGAATCATATCAGGACCCAACACAAGTCTATTTCCTGGTTCGACCCAACAAGCAGGGGATCGGCACGGTCGACCATATAATGCTTCGAATGGCGACATTGTCAGACTCGCCTGGTAGCTGTTGTTATAAGAGAATTCAGCCAAATGCAGATTGTCTTCCCAGGATCCACCGAAATCTATAACACAAGCCCGCAATAGATCTTCTAAAATACGATTCACCCTCTCAGTCTGACCGTCTATCTGAGGATGATAAGCGGTGCTTAAGTTCAACTTCGTTCCCAGCTCGACTTGAAATGCTTCCCAGAATTTGCTAGTGAATATTGTATCTCTATCACTGACTATACTGAGCGGCACTCCATGTAGTCTAACTATTTCCCTGAAGTATATCTGCGCCAGACTCTGAGCAGTTCTGTTTGATCTGACAGGTATAAAATGGGCGGTCTTCGTGAAGCGATCTATGATCACCCAAATACTGTCATTCCCTTTTCTGGTTCTGGGCAGACCATCAATGAAATCCATGGAAATATGCTCCCACTTCCAACCAGGAACTTCTAGTGGTTGTAACAATCCAGCCAATTTCTATTGGTCGCTTTTGACTAGCTAGCAAGTAGGGCATCAGCTAACGTATATTGAAACGTCTCTTTTCATAGCCTTCCACCAGAATGTTCGTTTAAGATCGTTGTACATTTTGGCCCCACCAGGATGGAT
Organism: Allium sativum; assembly: GCA_030737875.1. Taxonomy (NCBI): domain Eukaryota; kingdom Viridiplantae; phylum Streptophyta; class Magnoliopsida; order Asparagales; family Amaryllidaceae; genus Allium; species Allium sativum. The sequence continues at coordinate 129,116,987 of CM060913.1, read as the reverse complement.
ACTCAGTTTGGACTTGTGACACTCGCCTAAAACTTCCCTTTTTAACTCAGGAATGTCAGGTACACAAATCCTTCCTTTTAACCTCAAGGTCTTGTCGTTATCTATTTGAAAACACGAGGGTTCACCTTTCTGAATCCTTTTAATCATATCCTTAATAAAGTTATCCTCCTTCTGAAGAATAGATATTTTGTCAATCAAGGAAGTCGTGATAATAAAGCTGGCGATCATTACATTCTTTCGGCTCAGCGCATCGGCCACGACATTGGCTTTCCCTGGAGTATATATAATTTCAAAATCGTATGCTGCAAGGAACTCTAGCCAACATTCTACCTCAGATTCAAGTCCTTCTGAGTGAACAGGTACTTTAATGATTGGTGATCTGTAAACAGTTCAAATCTCTCACCCAGAAGATAGTGCCTCCAGATTTTCAAAGCGAATACTATAGATAATAACTCAAGATCATGAGTTGCGTAGTTCTTCTCGTGCGGCTTCAGTTGACGGCTAGCATAAGCAATCACTTGGCCCCTTTGCATTAACACTGCGCCAAGGCCTTCCCTAGAAGCATCAGTCCAGACTTTTAAATCCTGGTTGCCATCGATGATGGTTAACACTGGAGCTGTCGTTAATCTTAACTTTAGCTCTTCGAAAGCCTCCTCACTTTCTGGAGTCCATTTGAACTTAGAGTGCTTCTTCGTAAGCTTTGTTAAATGACCAGATATCTTCGAAAAGTTTTTAACGAACTTTCGGTAATAGCTAGCCAATCCGAGAAAACTGCGAACTTCGGTGGGGGTACTGGGATGTTTCCAATTCTGAATAGCTGTGATTTTACTTGGATCCACAGCGATTCCTTCTTTCGATACGACGTGGCCCAGAAATTTTACTTCATCTTGCCAGAAGATACATTTGGAAAATTTTGCTTTTAATACATTCCGTCTCAGAATTTCTAGAACCAGTTCCAGATGTTTTTCATGTTCGGCCTTTGATTTAGAGAAGATTAGAATATCGTCAATGAAAACCATAACAAATTTATTCAATACTCCTCTGAATACTCTGTTCATCAGGTCGACGAAGTAAGCAGGAGCGTTACATAAGCCGAACGACATTACTAACCACTCGTAGAATAAGTCGGGACCTCTGAATGTTGTCATTGGAACACACTCTTCGGCAATTCGAAGTTGATGGAAGCCTGTAGCTAGGTCCATTCTTGAAAATACTTGTGCTCCATTTAATCGATCCAACAAATCATCAATCCGCGGCAATGGATACTTGTTCTTTATTGTCTGCTTGTTCAGATCACGATAGTCCACGCATAGCCGTAGAGTACCGTCAGATTTTGGGACAAATACCACTGCTGCACCCCAATCAGAGAAACTAGGCCTGATCAGACCCTTCCATACTAGCTGTCGTGTTTGATTGTCTAATTCCTCTTTCTCTTTCAAGGACATTCTTCGAATAGCGTGAATTACTGGCCTTGCATTCGGAATCAAAGCAATCTTGAAATCTATTTCTCTCTGCGGAGGTAAGCGAACAACTTCTTCGAACACATCCACATAGTTCTTGACGACAGGGATGTCTTTCACTAGATCGGGGATATTCTCTATGACTTCAGGGACATTTTCTATTTGGGCTGGAGAAACATCCAAAGCTGCCCAGAAGTCCTTTCTATTTGATGTTGGGCCTTCACAAGGTATGGTTATATAATTCCCTGATTGTGCCTTTGCCTTTACAACTCTCTCGGCGCATCTAACCTCTGCTTCATATTTGGTTAGCCAATCCAATCCCAGAATAAGATCGAATTCATTAAAATTCATAACGATAGAGATAATAGGGAATTTATAGCAAGAAAAAGAGACAGGTACTGCACAAATCCAACTGAGGTTGATGGAACCCCCGACCGGATTCTGGACAGTCATTGGCTCTTTGAGCTTCTTCAAATTCAAATCCAGTTTCTTGACTGCACTCTTTGCAACAAAGCTTCGTGACGCGCCTGTGTCAAACAGTACTTTAACAGGAATGTTTTTGACATTGAGCGTGCCTTCTAAAACATCAGACCTTTCCTGAGCAGATGAGGATGCAGGTACTTCTACCACTTCATTTACATGTACTGCTTTAGGTTTTCTGAATAGCGGGCAGGCCTTTGAAAGATGACCGGACTGATGGCATTGACTGCACTTCCTATTCTCTAGGAAATTCATCCCAGACTTAGACCCGCTATCCTTTTGTCTGTTCGAAGATCTACAGTTTCTCATCGAATGCCCTTGCTGATCACACTTTAGGCATACGATTGTCTTTACCTTTTTCTGATTGATCTTTGGCCTCCTTATGACTTCAGCCTTCGTACTAGCCTCAGGCTGCATACTTGCCTCTGGGCCATCAGCTTCAAACTTTCTTTTGCTGCTAGAACTGATTTCTTCTTCATCTCGCAACATGCCTTTCCTATGGAGATCCTCATACTGATAAGCCATATAAATCATTTCTGAGAAAGGAAGCTTCACATTCCTCATCACACAATTCTGATATTTTCTTTGCAGGCCATGAATAAATCTCAGATTCTTCCTTTTTGGGTCTTTAATCAGATGAGGAGCAAAGTGAGAAAGTTCATTGAATTTCTTATGATATTCTGGGATGGTCATATCACCTTGTATTAGATAAGAAAATTCATCACATAGTCGCTCAGTCGCTTCTGGAGGAGTAAACCTCTCTAGGAAAATCACCTTGAATCTATCCCTGGTGATACCACCTTCTGGATTATTCTCAATAATGGAATCCCACCAGAACAAAGCTTCATCTTTGAGCGCCCAGGAGGCCAGTAATCTTTTCTGGTCAACCCTCAGCTTTAAACCATCAAAGATCTTATCAGCCGAACGAATCCAAGCCTGTGTCTTCATAATAGTTTCTTCACCAGAGAACGGTATTCCACCCATATTTCGATATTTGATTAATAGGGCCTCAATATTCGGTTTTGCATTCCTTCTATTTCTGACACTCATTTTCTAGTTCTTCTGTAAATAGCAGATCAAGTGTCAGGTCACAGAAAAGATAATTTAAAATATAGAAACATATACTTCAAGTGTAAATGTGTCTATCGAGGTGTTATTTCATTCTGCTACTCATACTAGGATATTACTGATCCTATCTGTATTGAGTTACCCATCCTAGAACACTACTGGTTCTATTTCTGACGAGTTCGTTCAAATGTTATATTCCAGCACTAAGCTTAACCAAAGCTCTGATACCACGTTGAGACGACCCCAAACCCCGTACTGACGGAGACAAGGGTTATCTTTGGAATATAACACAGAAACAGATAATAGCAGAACAGAAATAAATAAATACATCAAATAATGAACAATAGAATATACTGGATAAAAGTAATCATCGGAGTTACACAGTATACAGGATCTTACTTAGTACAAGTACAGTTCAGCTATACATAAATGTCTACAGCGGAAAACAAACAAAATACGTACAATAGGAGCTGAACAGCATAAAAAGAGATAAATGATAGAATCCATCTGCAGCTCCAGCTATCCAGAAAGAACCAGCTAAACCTGAATACAAGGCTGCCCGTGTAGAAAAAGGGGCACCCGAGTTTGAGAGTGAAACAAACTACGAGTCAGTCATGGGACTGGTATGAGAAATCTACTCAACACATATATAATTTGGCTAATCACAGGACCACGCCACTTTCGTGGAACGGGTTTACTCCATTGGATTGCCAGTGCTTTAAAACAAATCTTTCTTTTAAACAACGCAATGCATTTTATAAAAATGAAGCCATTATAAGACTCAGTTCCCATCACACAATGCAACGCAAACCGGAGGATAGAGTTTTTACCTTATAACGGCCAAAATATGCTTGATACGAATAAAACAAAAGCATTTGATATTATTGCTAGTGTTTATATGTTTTGAAAATAATTTCAAATCATAACTATCAATCATAGACAGCATTAATGCCCCATACCACTATGTCGCCATATATAGGTATACAATCAAAATCGCGCGATGTCGTACTTGGAAATTGGATTTCCGTCATGAACCAAGGCAAAAGATAGTCCTTACCGAATTCAAGACAATCTAGCCTACCATGTCCCAGGATCAGAGCTCGAGTGACCCTAGGAGCGAAAGGGCCGGTCCACCGATGTGGATTAAAATGCCTGAACAATACGTTTCCCCACCCTTTGGGGCGCAAACGAGCCAACGAATGACTCCATCGGACCCCAATCGTCCGATCAAACCGAGGCGCCTCGCAACAGCAACAACCACATAGGTGAAAAGTATATAAATGTCAGGGCTGGTAGGTCACTGACACCACCCTAGCTAGAAAGAAACGCATGTCCTCCCTGAGGTCCTTCCTCCCGTTTCTGGTTCATACCGGGGTGTGAGGCTCGCGAATTCACGCTATAAACAAAGCTACGCCACACAGGCGGTGCTTTGATCACCACCACAAGACGTTGCTTTTCAACAGAAGCCCTGATCACTGCATCTTAGCATGCCACACAGGCAATTCATGCCATGCGACTGATGTCCATCGATATACAACCTCTGAGCTCGTGCGTTTCAGAGAAGGGCGTTAAGCAAGAGAATAAATTCTCCGCCGCCAAACAGATGTATATTTAATAGAGATCAATCAACACAGAATAAAATCCAATGTCCGACACATAGTCCATTTACAAGTCCGTTCTGGGTCTGAACGAAACCGGAGGCACAAAATACCTCGCAAACCCATCGATCACCACGTACGTCTGGACGATCACCACTCATTATCCATATTTCGGGATGCCTCCCAATCAGGACCTCGGTTACCATCCAAACGAGGTGAAGATCTCCGGTCTTCCACCATCGTCTTCATCTTCGACTTTCAATCGTCGGTCAATTATTTGAAATGAGAATTAACTCGGCCTTTTCAAATAATTCACGTATATTTAGAATTTCAAATCAATTTATTTCAATGGTTAAATTATTCGACAACACCAATTTTGTTCTTTAATGTAATTTTCACACCAAACACATTCAACCATCAAAAGCCACATAAATCGAGCAAATTCAGTTTATTCCCATTCCATATTGTTTATGATATTTGATAACGATTTATCGCTATTTTTATTTATTTTAAAATAGCCAATTTATTCAAAACGACGCTTCGGGCCATAATGCGGCCGTGGCGATGTTTTTCTTTAGATTTGATTTACACATATCTGAAAATCCAACCGTTAGATCTTAACCAAATTTACATCATTAGAAAGGTCTTTTCAAAACGAATCCAACGGTTCCAATTTCGGGAAAATCCGACGGTCGGATCTCCCGGTACAATCGTTTGAAGTTTCGATTTCAAAATACGAACTGCAGCGTCGTTATTCTATTTAATATAATTATATATATATATATAAATATAATCGTTTCTGGCGCTGTTTTTCTTCAGATTTGAATTAAACATTCCAGACAATCCAACCGTTGGATTTTTACAAGGTTGGTGCCGTTGGAAAGATATTTCCAAGGCGAACCCGACGGTTGCGGTTTCGGGAAAATCCAATGGTCGGATTTCCCGTACTAGTTGTTTGAAATCACGGTTTCAAAATACGAACTGCACGGCCACGTTTCGTTTTAATTTTATTTATATTTATAAAATTATATAAATATAATTCATTCAAAAAATTTCCTATATCGTTTTCACTTCAAATATTTCACTAACGCCTTTAAATTTTGGAAAATTTCGCCATAACCTCCTTTGTACGGGAGGGGTTGGGAAAATTCCCAAATAGCCACACGGGCGTCTCATATCAAAAAAAGAAAAAGGAAAAGCCAAGCGGCTAGCCAACAGGCTCATAAAATCATCACCCAAACAAAACAGTAAATGTGTACCTATTTGTCGGGTACAAAATTTTATTCCTCTTCTCTAGCCCCTTCGCTATAACCTGTTCAATAAATATGCATGTACATATATATAGTTCTTATCACTTATCATTTTCTATTCAACTTCATATTCGATTCCTTTTGGTTTAAAAACACCATTCATTCTAATGTTGCATGTATAGGCAAAAATCATATCATTAGCTAATTAATGAATATTTCGACTCATGCATATAATAAAAATGTGATTTTTATTGTAAAACAATTCATTTCAAAACACTATTATTTTATATAGTTTATATCGGTGATAAAAATAGGATTTTTCTTATAAACCAATTTCTTTCAAAACGAGCTTATTTTACACGGTTCATATAGTCGATAAAAGGTGATTTTTATTATCAAACAATTTATTTCAAAATATGAATACCATTCAACACATGGATTTCAATTCAACGAATGAATATCGATTCAACACATGAAGGTTTTCTATAGTTTCTATATATAGATAGGAATGTGATTTTTATATTTAAAACGCGAATACCATTCAACACATGAATTTCTAATCAACGAATGAATATCAATTCAACACATGAAGGTTTTCTATAGTTTCTATATATAGATAGGAATGTGATTTTTATATTTAAAACGCGAATACCATTCAACACATGAATTTCTAATCAACGAATGAATATCAATTCAACACATGAAGGTTTTCTATTCAATGAATAAATATAGTTTAAGCAAATGAAAATAATTCAAACACACAAATATTATTCAAAATTTCGGCAGCATAACGGCAGGGTAGTTAAAACCGGGACCGTCCCTAGTACGGCTCCTCGCTCTACCTTAAAACCTCGCGGTTTTTGACAATGGGGATCATGCATCTAGTTCGCACGCAGGCGGCATGTATATATTTATTTCATTTCCACAAACTAATCCTATGTGGTTTCAACCAAATATTTTTCAACCACAAACGGGTATTTTTCAACCATAATCAATCAACATCAACCACAAACAATCCCAACAACCATTCGCTATCAATCAATTTTCACAACAAATTCAACCAATAAATATCGTCCATGGTTTGTGGACGAGGGGGTATATATATATATAGCAATTCACTTTTATTTCAACTCATATATAATTTTTACAATGCATATACAACTTATACATCGAACGTACAACTTATACAACGCTTATACATGAGGTGTACAACGCTTATATAACTCATACATCGACTATATAATTTATACATCGTCATTTTCCCTATTATTTTTAAATTAGAAATCTCACATTGGGTTCCACTCCACCAAAAATAGCAGAAGGCTCAGAAAAATATGCGGTCTCTTCTAAAATGTAGAAGACGTCCACACGATCACGATGTTTCCTGTTTCATCGAATTTCGTCAACGAATGATAAAGATATGATTTTTCAAAGTTTGCAACACTTTAAAACTGTTAAAATTAGTTTAAAATAAAAACTGACGTTATACCTCAGTTTTGTTCAAATCTAGGTTTTAGATTTTCGCAAATTCCGTAGCTCGATGTCCAGATCAGGTTGCACTACGACGTAGGGGGTGGAAAGGGCTTTCCGGCGCTGGGACCCATCTTCAGTTCGACGGCGTCAGGAACCCACGGCGGCGGTCGAGAATCGGCAACTTTCGAGTGCTGGATCTTCACGCACGCTCAACGATAAATTACACAGTTAGCATGGATATGAAGATCTCCTGATGTTCTTCAAAATCTTCCAAAGAACTATGGCGTTTCGTTGAGAGATTGGAGCAAGATCGAGGAGAGAAGGTTTGGGGTGATTTCCGTCGTTCGTCGGTGAAGGGAATCGGGGAGAGAGAAAAGATTTCGACCAATGATTTTTTTTTTATTTATATATTTTAAAATTTCGAAAATACCCCTTTCACTCATGAATCCCAATTCAAACCCAGCGACTGTCGTCCCTAGCGTTTTACCCCCATTCCGAACACAATGGGATATGTTTCGTAGGCCCATTCGACTGTTTCAGTCAGTTTCCCTTCAAATTAAAATATAAAACATTCAATATTTGATTTGAACGTGCATTTCAAATTGCCAGGGCCACAAACTAATTCGAAAAATTCCAGAAAAATAAATCTGGCTATGTTTTGACGATATGGTCCCAACAAAACTAGTTTCGTCGAATTCTGAGACCGTTTGCAAAAAGGCCCATTTTTGATCGATCCAATTTAACTGTAATTGACCAAAACACATTTTCCTTTGCCACGCTCACATACTAGCTTCAAAAATTATGAAATTTGAAACCTAGCAATAACTTCACACCCCGGATCCAACAAAAGTGGTTTCGTCGAATTCCGAGGTCGTATGCAAAATGGCCAATTTCACGGGTTATATAAATTCCATAGCGACCTTGCTGGAAAATTCATTCGGCCATAACTTTTGCTTTCCGCTATGAAAATTTGATTTTTCAGATTCGTTAGAAAGGTATTCACTAACAGATTTAAATATTTTTGGTTTCGCTAAAATCCGTTTTGTTTTGCACCCGATACAGTCCAACAAAGTTTGAATTCAATTTTTGAAACTGCAGCGCCATTTCAGGCCTTGTTTATAATTAGAATTAATTATATTCGTTTTCAATTGTCAATTCAACTCCCTTTTCATTGCTATTATTTAAAATACTTATTTTAAATATTTAAAATCCATTATTTTAGCCAATTCAAAAAATTTAAATTGGTTCAGATTTTCTGGGTCGTTACAAGCCTTCTTGCTTTGACCTGTTCAATGTAAGTACATGTATATGTATGCAAATGCGACAAATTTTCAATACAATTCACTATTTGGTTCAATTTGGCTAAAGGTTCAAATTTTAAATAATCAAACAATAATCAAACAACGCAACCAGCAATCAATTAGTTGATTATCATTTCAAACAAATAATTTTGTTATATAGTCAAAAATCACATTTTTGGTGCCAAATCACAACAATATATTTAGCTATATTTTGGTTCTGACACCAGCCAATTGGAAATATATAGAAATCCCACTTTCGTCACTCAAAAATAAATACTGGTGATGGTATACTTCATCATCAGGACCATGTCCGAGTGACTTGAGTGTGATTCTATATCTACCCAGTATATTAAAACTTCACATACACGCGGATCAGACGTATACGTAAAATCTTTATATACTGGATTGTCCAAATTCAATATAAAATAAATAATCAAATACGAATAATTGATTTAAATTTTCAAAACAAAATTCGTTTTCACTTTTATTTTTCAAAACAACACTCTTCACACTCGTTCTAGGATACTACTGATCCCATCTCTAACGAGTCATTCTCATTGGATATTACTAATCCAATCTTTGATGAATTCTTTTGTTCAGTTCTAATGTGTATTGTTCTCCGAGCTCTGTAAACCAAAGCTCTGATACCAAACTGAAACGACCTGAACTTCCCCGGTAAGGAAAGCCTGGATTGAAGTGAGAACAAGCCACATCGGGAAACAAACAGAAGAACATTTCATTGTATATTACAACAACTCCATCAGAATACAAGAATATTACCGAGTATGAATAAATATTATACAGAAAATATCAGAGATTTAAATTATATTATTGCAGCGGAAAAATAATACAAAACACAACTGGAAGTAATACACAGATACAGAGCTTTCCGAATATCGCTTCAGCTGTAAATCAGGATCCTGTGAATATAAATCTGCAAAACCAAAACTACTAGCTGCTCGTGTCAAGGTAAGGGAACCCAGAGTTTAGGTTAAAATAATAAACTCCAGGTCAGTCATGTGACTGGTGTGAGAACTAAAACAGTTATTCAAAACTTTACTTTAAATCAGATATATCAAGGGACCACGCTGTATAACACGGAATGGGTTTCCTCCCAAGAATACCGGTGCATATAACAAAACAGTGCAATGCTTTTTGGAAAAATGAAGCTATTATAAGACCCAGGTCCTATCACATAATGCACCACAAGCCGGGGGATAAGGTTTTCCCTTATAATAGCCAAACATGCTTGGTACGTTTAAAACAAATCATTTGATACTATTATAAGTGCATAAAACAACTTTAAATCATAAGTATCAATCATAGACGGCATGGATACCATATATCATGTTGCCATACTAGGCTCTACAATCAAAACCGCAAAGTCACGTATTTGAAAATTGGATTTCCATCTATGAACCGAGGCAAGGGATCGTCCTATACCGAATTCAAGACAATCTAGCCCATGTCTTAGGCAAGTACTCAGTCAAGCCTTTGGAGCGACAGGGCCAGTCCACTGATGTGGATTAAAATGCCTGAACATTGCGTTTCCCCGCCCTTTGGGACGTAAATGGGCCCAATGCCTCCATCGGCTCCACATAGTCACCGATATATCTGAGGCGCCTCGCAACAACAACAACCACACAGGTGAAAATAATATAAATGTCAGGGCTGGTAGGTCACTGACACCACCCTAGCTAGAAGGAAACGCATGCCCTCCCTGAGGTCCTCTCCCGTTTCTGGTTCACAACCGGGGTGTGAGGCTCGCGAATCAATGTTACACAAAGCTATGTCACACAGGCCGTGCTTTTGATCATCAACCACAAGACTCTTCTTTTCAACAAAAGCCTTGATCATTTGCCACTTAGGCATGCCGCACAGGCAATTCACTCCATGCGATTGATATCCATCAATATATAACCCCTGAGCTCGTACGTCCCAGAGAAGGGCGTTAAGCAAGAGAATAAATTCTCCGCCGCTAAACAGATATATATTTAATAGAAATCAATCACACAGAATGAAATCCAATGTCAGACACACAGTCCATTTACAAGTTCGTTCTGGGTCTGAACAAAACCGGAGGCACCTTGTACCTCGCATATCCATCGATCTCTAAGTACGTCTGGACGATCACCAACTGATTCCCTCCTCTTGGGTGTACAGCCCAATCAAGATCATCAGTAATCACCCAAACGATGTGAAGACCTCCGGCCTTTGACCACCGTCTTTCATCCTCGACACCACATCAAATCAGTTATTCAGTATGGGATAAACCCTGTTTTTCAGAATAACTCGCGTATATAATAAACAAGTGTTGCACAAACACAACATACGCCTCATTCCAATTCAGAATATCCTTTTTATTCAAATATTCTTATACTTTTGGAAAGGTTCCCGTTAATTTTATCAAAGATAAATTCTTTAAATTTATTCTTTAATCTTCTTTTGAATATCAATTCAAATTAGTCGGGATTAGCGAACCACACCGAAGTAATCATTTATTTTATTTCCCAATCCCAACCTATTCATCCCATGAAGTAAAACCGGTCATACTTCATATCTAACACCACGGTGTTATCGATAAATTCAATTACCATTTCTCATTCAAATCTAATTAAAGATTTAACTATCGCTTTGGAGAAAAACTGGTGATACTCCATTCTCGATCATTTCAATCTAATTAAAGATTCATTAAAACTCCACTTAGCTTTAACTTTCCCAAAAATCAATATCCTGCCTTTAACTGGGTTAAAGAACCAATGTCATATAAAACACGGTTCACGATAAACCCAAAATCACATTTGATATTAAATACAAGGCTCTGAATAGAAAATATATCGTCTTATATTCAATATCAAATTCTACGACCAACAAATATCGTATTGGAAATAACGATATAAATATATCTTTCAAATTTCCATAACAATATTTGTATAATCACGAAATCCAACATCAAAATATTCCATAGACAATTTCATTCAAATCCATTCCAATTCAATTATTGGAAATTCTGGTTACTTTTAAAACCATTTCAAATCCGCTTTATTTATTTTAAAAATAAACAGAATTATAATTCTAGTTCAAAACTAGTTCATTTCGATAAAAATCTATTTTTCTCTTTTCAAATTTGGAATTTTTCATCCCAATTCTTCACAAATCATTTCTTATGATTTTACACAAATTACTGATATTTTTAATAATTTTATCAAGGCCCATACATTCGATTTCCATCAACGGCCATCGAACTGCACTTACAGCGACCTTTTCCAAATTTGATTTAGACATAATTCCAAATCCAACTGTTAGATTTCAAATCTCTAATTTTCGTTAGAAAGCTCTTTTCGATACGAACCCAACGGTTCCTGTTTTAGGAGAATCCGACGGTCGGATCTCCCATAGCGTCTACTCGAAGTCAGTGGTCAAAATTCGCGAACTACCACAGTGCGGCACGTACTATTCAGGCCATTCTATATATATAATATATATATATTATATATTTCGTCGATTTCCTTTTAAAACGTAATTTATAAATCATTTTAAATTCGTTTTCGAAACGATTTCAACTTCATATTCAATTTCGAATCAAAATTGAATATTCCACATCATCGATTTACGAATGATAATATTTTCAAAACGTTATATTTTGAAATCAATTTCTTTTCTATATTCATTATAAAAATGAATAAAATCGATATAAATATCGTTCATGTCAAAATGGCGTCAATCTACTCAACACAACTTTTATTCAACACATGAGTGTTTATTTATTCAACACATGAATATTTATTCTATTCGACACATAAATATTTATTCTATTCAACACATGAATTTATATTATTCAACACATGAATTTTTATTCTATTCAACACATGAATTTTTATTTTATTCAACATATGAATTTATTTTCTATTCAACACATGAATTTTTTTCTATTCAACACATGAATTTATTTTCTAAATTGGAATGAGACCCAGTCAATTACAATATAATATCATTTATATGGATTCCATACAACACATGTATATAATAGCAACGGTAAATAATCAACCATCATCCAGAGTGCATTCCACACTGTATAAGCATCAAATATAAATATTCAACGCTTATAACAGCCTGCCAATCAATCGATCAACATACAACTAATTATTGGGATTACTGCATGTCCAATTTCATCTCAACACCGGTTTCAAACAATCAAACAGAGATTTTATTTGTGCAGTTGGGCGATGTGTAAAATTTATCATCCCAATCAATATCAGTCCAATCGGTGTACATAAACAAATCGTTCGATTTGTAAATGAATATCTATTTTATTTCAACACATGAATATATATTTTACTTCTACACATGAATATATATATTTTATTTCAACACATGAATATATATATATATATATTATTTCAACACATGAATATATACTTTATTTCAACACATAAATTTATATTATTTTTTCAACACATGAATATATATATATATATTATTTCAACACATGAATATATACTTTATTTATTCCACATCACACGATAAAATTTCACAACACATCAATTAAACAAACAAGTCATCCATGGTCTGTGGATGACCGGTGTCGGGCGCTGTTAAGCACCGTCTGCATCCTAGTATATATTTCAAACTAGAAATTAAAATAAAGGTGAGGAGTTCTCACCGACTAGCTAAACCAATTCACCGCGACTCTTCTTATATTGGAAATCTTCGCCGTGCTCGTCCTTTGTCACTTTCCGTGTTCGCTACATATATAAAAATCACATTTTTATATTCTCTATTATATAAAAATTATATTTTTATAATTCTAATCATATAATAAAATTATATTTCTACTTCATATATTTTTACAACGCTTCCTTCTATATAAAAATTATATTTTTATATACCTACTTCTAATATAAAGATCGAATTTTTATTTCGACACTATAAAAGTCATATTTTTATTTCAACATATATATAATAAAAATCATATTTCTATAATCTCTACTATATAAAAATCATATTTTTATAATCTCTACTATATAAAAATTATATTTTTATAATCTCTACTAAATAAAAATCATATTTTTATATTTTCTACTATATAAAAATCATGTCTTTTTCAAATCGTATTTCATATAAAAACTGATTAAATATTTTCCTATAACCAAATACATTGAATGGATAAAATAAAAGAAATAAAAATAAAAAGCAAAGGGCTTACAACGGTTTGGGAGGGGAATTGGCAGTCTGACAGTCAGGAGGGTGGGTATGCGCGCGCAGGTGGTGGGGGAGGCCGGGGGGTGGTCACGGTGGTCGGAGTGGGCCAGCATTGGCTGGCGGTGGGTGGTGAATCGTGGTTCGATTTGAGGGGGTCTTGGGGTAGCTGCGGGTTCGAATAGAGGAGGAGGATGGACGGGGCCCAGGGCGACACGAGGGGTGGCAGCAGATCCTCAAGGTGGCAGCGCGACAGATCGGAGTGGAGGGAGGCGCGTGGATGGCCTGCGTGGTTTCTCCCCCTTTTTTTATTTATCTGATATCGGGTTTGAAGGATTGGGGAGGGTTGACTTAGATTTAGGGTTTTATAATATTTTTATATTATTTATTTATTAATTAATTCGTTTTAAAATTAGAAATCGACACGAACTCCAAATCAAATGCAATGATCATCGCTCCTAGCTAAATACCCCCATTCCGAACGCAATGGGATATGTTTCGTGAGCCAATTCGGCTGTTACGATCAGTTTCCATTTAAAATTTAAAATATAAATCTATATATATTCAATTCAAACGTACATTTCAATTTACCGAGGCCAAATACCGACTCTAAAAATTCCCGAAAAATATTTTCTAGCTTCGTATTGACGATACAGTTCTAACAAAACTAATTTCGTCAGATTCTGAGACCGTTTGAAAAATGGCCATTTTCCAGTCAATTAAAATCAACTGAAACTGGTCCAACGCGTTTTCCTATGCCACGCTCACATATTGATCCAGAAAATTACGAATTTTGGAATCTGAATCTAGCAATAACTAGACATCTTGGATCCAACAAAAGTGGTTTCGTCGAAAACCGAGGTCGTTTGCAAAATTTCCATTTTTAAGGGCCAGAGTTCCATAGCGACTATTCTGAATTTTCAACTGGACGTAACTTTTGATTCCCGCTATGAAATTTCAATTTTTCGGATTCGTTGGAAAGATATTTTCAAATAGATTCTAAGATTTTTGGTTTTGCTAAAATCCGTTTTATTTTGAATCCTGTACATTCATTTGAAATTCGAAATCGAAATTTCGAACTACCACACCATTTTCAATTCCTTTTATATTTAAAATAAAGTATTTATATTCTAACGACGATTTAAATAAATATATACGTTCTAATTCTATTCAAAATAAATTTCTCGTCGTTATTATTTAAAATAATTCATTTTAAAAATTCAGAATTCGCCAAAATAGGCAACATAAATTTTTTAAATTGGCCCAGAATTTTCGGGTTATTACATGAAAGATCTAGGTGAGGCTGATATAATTTTAGGAATTAAAATCATTAAGAAAGCGAGGGAGTTATTACTAACTCAATCTCATTACATTGAGAAGTTCATAAAGAAATATGTTGATGACAAACTAGCACCAACTCCTTTAGATCCAAGTATCAAATTAGAAAAGAACACTAAATGTACCATTTCTCTACTTGAGTATTCTAGTGTTATTGGGAGTCGTATGTATGTTATGCATTGCACTAGACCCGACATCGCAGATGCTATAAGTGTATTGTGTAGATTTACGAGTAATCTAGGTTTCGAACACTGGAAAGCCATTTCCAAAGTTTTAGCTTATTTGAAGGGAACCATCAACCATGGCTTATCTTATAAAGGATATCCTGCTGTAATACAAGGATATAGTGATGCAACCTGGAACAATGTAGAATCCAAATCCAAGTCTACGACTGGATGGATATTTAAATTAGGAGGCACTGCTATATCTTGGGCTTCCAAGAAGCGAACCTGTATATCTGATTCAACTATGTTACTAGAATTGATTGCATTAGTAAATGCATGTAAAGAAGCAAAATGGCTTAGGAATTTATTAATGGAAATCCCATTATGGAAGAAGCCTTCTCCGGTAATCTTGATTAACTGTGATAATCAAACAATGATATATAATATCTCTAAGAAGACAAATTATGGAAAGTCTAGACATGTGAGTCTATGACATCAGATGGCAAGACATTTACTCAAAAGTGAGTTATAACTGTTGACTACATAGAAGCGAAGAAAAACTTGGCTGACCCACTTACTAATGGTCTTCCAAAGGCTATGGCTTCTATTAGGTCAGAAGAAATGGGACTAAGGTCTGTGAATGAATATTGCTCATCCTTAACAGAAACCCAACTTGTGTCTTGAAAATGATAGACAAAGTTCAATGGGTACCAACAAGTTAAGAGTATGATTATGGAACACTAAATCTATAATCCCATAATATTTAGTGTTGGTTCAAGATTCATTCACCATAGAATCTCGATAAAGCTTTGAATGGTTTACACTAAGTAAAGGTTCAAATCCAAAAGGTAACTTTTATTTACGTGTTGTTTCCACAACGATGAAAAACTTTATCGTAGAACTACATAGGCTTGATCCCACTTGGGTATGTAGGAAGTCACACTAGTGATTCTACCGTCCACTTTATTTATTTTCTTAATTTTGAAAATTGGGGGAGATTGTTAGAAATTTTCAAAACTTTGTTTGGTTTTTTTTGAAGAGATACGAAAGAAGGAAGAAGGAATGGAAAATGCTCTTTGTCCCACATCATGAAATAGACATAGCCTTGCCTCTATATATGTAAAAGCCTGATGTATCATATCAAAAGAAAGAAGAGAAAGGAGGGATAAGGCAATAGCATGAACATGGCATGGATATTAATATTTAAAGGTCAAAAGATGGGCCTTAGGGCTCTTGGGGTCTCATGAACAGTTGGGGCTCGGAATGCCAATTGGTTTGCTACGAGACGGACCGTTGTATTTTTGAATTAGGCACACAGATTTGTAATGCTTTGAAACGTTGCAAAACTGAAAGGATGCATTTGTTCGAGTTCGAACAGAAACGACTATCGCAAATAACAGTCGCGACGCTTGGATGAATGGTCCCTCCCTCTACATATGTAAATAGGCACGGTCGGAACAGTGAGAAATTAATCCAAAATTATTTTTCTTCCTCAACGAATCTGCGACATCATTAAACTGTTGCTAAATCAGTTCTGTTCGAAACACTTCCAAAGTGTTCCAATTCTAAAAGTGTTGCAGAATTGTTATCTTCTTACTCTTCATTCCTATCTTCTATATTGCATCATCAGTAATCAATATTCAGAATGTTCTTGATTGGATCAAAGCCGTACAAACTTTGAATCTGATTTCTCTGTTCCAAGGCTTTATTGAATCCTGAAAGTCGATAGTTCGACAACCCGTTTGTACCTATTGGGTTGAACTATTGTTTGAAAGAATATATTCCATAGATCCTTAAAGTCTGAAGTATGGCATTCATTCTCCTCTAATATCCTCAAACCGCAAATTCCCTAACAAATTTTTTGTTCAAGTATCAACTATAACTAAACCCATGGATGTCGATATTGATTTTACCTCAAGGTTGGAGACTAACGTGGGATGGGATTATGCAAAGCAAGAAGTTATATGGTTGTTCAAATATTCAGGAATTCAAACTGAATTTTTGATTATAAACACGTACGGTAGTTTAAAAGCACGTTTTCCCCCTACTGTAGCGGACATATGTACCCTGACTGTATGACTAGTGGAAAATGGTTTGAATACTGTTAAAAAGAAATATAAAATTTACTTGATTTTTATTCAAAAGATGGTGCTTGTTTCAACTTTTTACTTATTATTCTTTGCCTTTTTATTTTCTTTTTTTATTATACAGCCGTACAAATATACGTGTATGTGTGTTTCCTCGGGAAAATGTCTATTCTTGTCACTTAAGCTTCATCATCCTAACATTTTTGGTTGGGATTTTATATGTAGGAACCAAGATTCCCATCTCTTCTTTATTTTGTTTTGCCTCATCCAATAGACATGTACCTAGAAATAGAATGATACTCGAAAGTACCTTTCAAAGAGGAAGTAGTTCGCTTACAAAACTCCCGACCGGACTACGTTAATGAAAGTTGTGTGTATTGCTAAAGATTTGAAGGTATTGAGTTTTTGTCCTTGGCATTTGTATATCATGAAAAATGACCATTTCAAAAAAATAAAGACAACATGCAAAATGAAAAATAAATTTTATTTATTTTTTATATCTTGGGAAGTAATGAATGAACGAGAGACGACTCATTTCCATCCTTTACGTCATTCTCTGAATCATTCTTCCATTTCTTTATTTATTTTTTGCAATTGATGTTGAAATCTCAAAATACTAAATGCAGTATAAACCATGATATTTAAGTATTTTCCTTTTGAATGAGATCCACTTTTAGGCGTCATCAGATGATGTGGTCAATAGTTGTGATGCTAATTTTGTTAAAACTGGTGTGCTTGTATTCCACTAATATCGAACTTATATACCACAAACGTATGAATGGATGAAATCTCAACCATATTGGATCGATACTGATCCATTACCTTGGTACGAAGCTTGTATTTTAATTAAATCGTGGGTAAATTTTGGCACTTTGTTTCCACGTAGTAGTTGAGCAACGTCTTCTCATTAGATATAAATATCATAGTTTACCATCAAAAGGCTGTACTTATTACAGAAAAATTAGATGCTCACTCATTTCCTTTTTTTCAAGAAAAAGTAAGTGGATCGGTACCAATTCATATATAAAGTTTTTATACTTAGAGAAGATAGGAAGCATAGGGAATCAAATGTCCTTGCTGATCTCATCCCCATTCTCGAGTTTGTACATTCACATCCAATAATGGCTTTTAGTAACTTCACAAGATTCGATACATTCATGGTAGTAACCCAAGGTAGTGATTCTTCATTATCATACTTTGGATCTCCATCCATATTGTCGACACTAATTATTGGGTCTATGTGAGGTTGGAATCCTTAATAAAATAGGTGGAATTAAACTTTTTTCCTACTTTAGATCATTGTATTAATTTGAATAATATCCAATTTTATTTAATTCTCTAATTTGATTAATTAATGAATATGATTAAAATATTTCATATGTTAAATGTGTATTATATAATTACATGTGAACATATCAAAATTGTACACGTTGTCATGTGTATGCGTATTGATGTTGTGATGACATCTATAACATATACCTTCGCCATTTATATCTGCATTGGTTGTCTTAAAAAATTAATTAAATGTATATATATGTATGTGTATACATATATATACACACACATATATAAAACACTTGATTAGTTTTTGAGCAAATTAATTGAAAAATCAAATTTAACATCCAAACTATCCGATTTTGGCTAAGTAAATTATTTCAAAATCCAAACATAGATTTATAAAAGCCAATAAAAATATTTTTTTTTAATACTAAAATAATTTTCCTAACGTATAGTATAATTGTGTAAGATAACAGGTGCATGTATAATTTTTTTTAATCTTCCATTACCTACTACATGACACATATAGTATAAAATTTTGATAAGATTTATGCCTCACCGGCGTTGCATTTGAACATGCATTAATTTTGTGTTCTTCTATATTCGCATTGATTCAACCTCCAAACATTGAAAAGGCCTGAAATACAACGATTACATTTTTTTTAATGCTTGATGCATAAACGAGGAAAGGAGGTAGCATATTATAGTGACCCTCCCTCTCGGTCGATCCTAATCAATCGTTAAACCGACTTAAATTGAACCAAAAAGGCTGATACACTAACTTTGGGCGCACAACATATCAGAACAAACAACAAAAGACTTTTATAAACATCATAATAATGTTACATCAGAGTACATAACATCAGAGTATATCGAAAATAATAAATCGGAAAATAAATTTACAATAAATGTAATACAATGTAGCGGAAACAAATAAACTAACACAGCGGAAGACTATCAATGCTCTGGACACAACTTTAAGCTTCGATCCAAAATCTTGCTAAATGAAATAATCTGCAAAACTAAAACTACTGATGCCCCCAAAGTTTAGGTAGAAATAATAAACTCCGAGTCAGCCATGGGACTGGTGTAGAACTCAAAACAGTTATTAAACTTTACTTTAAAATAAGGTAAATCATGGGACCATGTCGTATAACACGGAATGCGTTCACCCCCATGAATACCAGTGCATAAACAACAACCAATAATAGAAATATGGATCTACAATGCATCATACAAAATGCAATTCCTCAATCTACCCATTTAGGCTCAATCCCAAATTTAGATTTTTCGAAATCCAATTCAATTTACAAAAATTATTCCTTTGGACTTTATTCCCGATTTCTTATTTCAAATCATTTTGAAATACATATCTAGCTTTTATATCAAAGTAGATTTCGCTTTGGGATCCCAAACCAAAATCTTTGGAAATATGAATTCCAAAACATCACAATGCATACAAAAAGATATGCAACCAAATATCGGGAGGTATTCAGCCCTCAAACAAGACTGTACGCGCCTCACCAACTCGATATATATGTGTGCACCTCCCACGATGGAGCAAGCTACACTAACGATGTACCTCCCACGCCCTCGGAGAAAATACACCGCCCTCACACTTTTAGTCATCCAGGGTTACCCGAATCTTTAGCCACATAGCAAATCATTTCATATCCCGAAGTAGGGAAAATCATTTCACAACATAATAATCACAAGTAGTTTCCAAAGTATAGTACTTTACATTAGCAATTCACACATATGATCAGTCAATATTAATCACATAACCTTTGAGATCGTACGTCTCTAAAAAGGGTGTTAAGCAAGAGAATAAATTCTCTGCCACCAAACAGATATATCATCAATAGCAACTAATCGGTTATGTGATGAACTACAATGTCAAACACATAATACATTTCAAAATCATTTCGACAATATCAGGTTTAGGCCTTGAAATCCTTTTTGTTTTATAAAACATTCCCTGTCCAAAATCGAGAATACAATTCTTTTAACTTAAGAAAATATATTTCAAAATCATTCATTAAATTTGAAATGAACTCAACATCATCGCTACACATCTCATAGTCAAATCGTGAAGTGTTTCATAAGATGTTAGCATACAAATATTTCTACCCGACCCAATGCTAAATGTAAAAGCATATTTTGCTTACAAACTGGTCGAGCACAATCCAAACAATCAATCACATTCATGAACATCAACAACCAAGTATATTTGGTTTATACCACATCTCATGTTTTGGTAAATTTAATCATCATTCATTCATTCAAATCTAATTAAAGATTTATCAAAACTCTTCTTTAGTTTTATTCTCTAAAATCATTACTGAATGATTACTTAACTTTTTGGAAATTAATCCTGCCTTTACTTGGGTTAAAGAACAAATGTTATTTAAAACACAATTCACGATAAACCCAAAATCACCTTCCATCAAAATGGAATCTTCACGGAAGTCATAATAGTATATAATCGATATAAATTTCCATATTAAACTCATATTATAAGTGGAATAGCGACAAGACCTTTTAAATTCCATAAATTGTAATGGTCTTCATTCATAGAAGCTCATCTCGATTATTACCAAATCGAATTCCATTCAAATCGAATTTCTTTTATTAAATTGGAATACTTTACTTTGGAAAAATTCCATTAATCTTAATTAAAAGATTTATAAATTCCAAATCATATCTTCACTGTTAATTGGGTTAAAGAACGACCGTTATTTAAAACACAGTCCACGATAAACGAAAAATCCAATTTCAATTCAATTCCATTAAATATTAATTAATTGGTAAACTTCAACAAATCTTAACTAAAAGATTTATTCTTTTCTCAACTGGGTTTAAGAACAGTGTTATTAAAAATCGCCAATCTCGACAAACCCAAAATCCAATTTGATATTAAATATAAGGCTTTGAATAGAAATAATGTCGACTTGTATTCAAATCAAATTCTGAATCCAACAAGTATCGTATTGGGAATAACAATATCTATATCTTCCAAATTCCCATAACAATATCCGTATAATCACGGAATCCAATATCAAAATATTCCGAAGATTATTTCCACTCAAATCCATTCCAATTCATACGTTGGAAAATTTCTGGTTATTTTAAAATCCATTTACAAATCCAATTTAACTATTTAAAAACATTGTATTATTATTCTAGTCAATAACTAGTTCATTTCGATAAAAATATATTTTTATCTTTTCAAACTTGGATTTTTTCATCCAAAATCATTCCAAATCATTTATTATGATTTTACACAATTTTTCCATATTTTTAATAATTTTATTAAGGCCATTTGCAGTCGGTTTCCAATAACAGCCACCGAACTACATCCAGAGCGACCTATTCTAAAATTGATTTGGACATATCTCAAAATCTAACCGTTAGATTTCAAATCTCTCATATTCATTGGAAAGCTCTTTTCGATACGAAAGGAACTGGTTTTGGTTTTAGGGGAACCCGATGGTCGGATCTCCCGTTACATCAATTTGAAGCAAAATGGTCGAAATTCGCGAACGGTCGCTGCGCGTTCTCTTCAGGCCATAATATATATATATATATATATATATATATATATATATATATATATATATATATTCCAGATTTCCATTTAAAACGTATTTTATAAATTTGTTTTAAAACAATTTCAACTTCATTTTCAATTTTAAATCAAAATTGAATATTCCATATCTTTATCATATTAAAATGATAATATCTTCAAAATATCTGATTTTGAAATCACCTCTTTCCGATACTCATTATAAAATGAATAAAATCGATCGATAAACCCATTCAAGTTAAAATGGTGTTTACTACTTAACTCGGCTTCACATTTCAATATTTTCGTGTCCATCCAAAGTCGGACTTCAAAATCACATTTTGATTATTTACCAAACATTATTTTAAAATATTCGTTATTTTAAAATATTCTTTATTTTAAAATATTTTTTATTTCTTAATCGGAATGCGACTCAATCAATTACCATATAATTTCAGTTATATGGATTTCATATATCGCATGTATTCAACATAATGATAAACATTCCAACAACATCCAAAGTGCATTCTACAATTGTATAAGCATTAAAATAAATAAATAACGCTCATCATAGCCTGTCAACCCATCGATTGACATACAACTATATATTGGGATTAGTGTATGTCAAATATCATCCCAATGCCCGTGTGGGGTTTTCAAACAACAAATACTGATTATTATTTGTGCACTTGGGCGATGTGTAAAAATTATCGTCCCAATCAATATCAGTTAAATCAGTGTACATAAACAAGTCGTCCGACTTGTAAATGGATGTTTATTCCCATTTTACTGTTTAAATTATAAATGGATATTTATAATTTAATTTTAGTTACCACAATAATATTAACATTATTTTTAATATGTTTAACATATCAACATCACAATCAAACACAATACAGTCAATTAAATCGTCCATGGTCTGTAGATGAGGGAGGTGGGCTATTATAATGATTAAACTGATAAAAATCTATACTGACAATTCTATATATTTTTATACCTGAATACAATAACATGATAAAATAATTTTGAGTGAGAAGGAGTTCTCACGTTGGTTTCCACTCCGCCAGCGTACCGACCCACATTCTACGTATCGAAGGATCGTAGAATATTTATTTCATTCACATACGGAGTCGTATGGTCATGTAACTTTGGAAGATGACTATTGGGGTCATTTCCCATATTCATGATTTTTGCCGATTTTTAAATGACCATTTTGCCCGTAGTTGATCTTGTTTCGGCCATAACTTTTGATTGGAAAGGAGATTTGACCTGAAACCACTTCCATTAGATTCAAATGATGGTTTACCTTTCCGTAGAGTGGTCATACATGAAAAACTGACTTACCGTTTGGGAGATACAGCTGAAATAAAGTTTGAAAGATGAAAAACTGTTTAACCGGACCAAATGAGGTGATTAGTGAATGGGCCCATAACCCATTTCGGGATTAGGGTTCTGGGGAGGCTGAAATGAGCTAGATTTTCATTTCATTTTAGTTTTCTAGCTGCCACTTTCATTCTAGGAACCCTAACAATGGCCTCCAACAACTAGAATCACCTCTAATCACTTTCTAATCAAGTATTAGCCTAATATACGTCAAATCAAAGGGGAATAGCACCAAAGCAAGGTTAGAACTGCTGTGTTGTCTTGGGAACAATGCCAAATCAGAGGATAGTTCAGTTTTGAAAGTTTATTTGTGGCAAAGGTGAGTGATTTGCATAGTTCCTCACTAATTATGGTTAATTTAGGGTAATTAGTGTTAATTAACGAATTTAAACATGATTAAATTCTGGAAAAATGTTCATAAATTTCGAAATATTGTTTTAGACCTCTGTTAGATAATTTGGTTAAGTTACTAATCCTATCGTTAGTTTTGCTTAAACACGATTAAGCGAAAATATGATATTTTGGCTATGCTTGATCCGTTTTAACTTATCAAGTTATTGTTTTGGTGTTTATGTCTGATTCTCTAAGTTGCTATGACTGTATGGTATGTTGAGTGATTGAGTAGAAAAGTTAGATTGGTCAAAAACGCCATCAAATGGCATAAAACAGTCATTGGAAAGAAGTGCAGGAAATTACCCGAACCGGATCAGATCGAAGAGGGAAAGCACGATCCGAACCGCTCGCACTTGAAGCTCCACAATCCGACCTGAGCATGGTGGCACGACCTGAAGAGAGCACCTGATCCTAACCACGTCACTCGATCCGAACCGATGCACCAGGGATGGACTTGAGAGGCTCGACCCGATCCGGAGTGCTTGGGAATGAGAACCGAACCGCTTGCCTGAAGTCACAATCTGATGCTCTGGAGGTGATCAGAACCAATCCGAAGCGGGGGCCACGATCCGACCCGTAGGGGTTATTCCGATCCGAACCGAGATGCTTGGGTTTGAGGTGTGAACCACGATCCGAACTGGAAGTATGAGTTGAAGTAAAGAATAGGAACCGAACCGATCCGGAGAAGACCAAAACCCGAGATGCAAAGGTAGTCCAAATGGGAAGTTTAAACCCAGGATCCAGTTGGGAATCAACGGGTCAACTTCATGGGTTGGGCTTTGCTGCGGGACGTGTGCGAAGGGGTTATTGACATCCATGGCTTTGATTCACCACCGAGGCAGATGTTAGGCTACGTATCAGTGCAGTGGGGCAGTTATTACTCTATGGGGCAGAGTGATCGTAGCATGGATATGAGCCAGTGCAGTAGAGTTGTTATGACTTCATGGGGCAGAGTGGACATATCAAGGACTAGTGGCTATGGATCAGTGCAGTGGTGTCATTATGACTCCATGTGGCAGAGTGATCATAGCAAGGAATGGGTTGTTAGAGCGGTGGATATCTTATGCTTTACGCACTAAGTGAGAGATGTGAGGATGGTTACTATGCTTGATTGTTTACTATCACTATGACATGTACACCCCCTCCCCCGTATCTTTATACCTTATGTTTAGTGGCACCTTAGAGTATAGAGCGGTATATTGTACTAACTCATAGTTTGCAGATCCAGGTTCATGTATGGTCTAATATACCTGTTATTGTTCTGTTTTGGTGCTTATCGCTCATACCAAACTTTTGTCTGACCCAGAGTTTTATGTCTCTTCTTATTGGGTGCTCTTAAATGGGAAGACTAGATACCGGTTAGGTGATATGCATGGGTAGTTGTACCGGAGACGAGCAGGAGGCTCCCACGGATGATATATATTGATATTCTCCTTGTGTCGATGTAGGTCACTACTTTGGGCATTAGTAGTGTGTCTTTTATTTCTTTTGCTTTAGAGACAGTTTTAAAAATGTAATAATGATGATAAGGAACATAAGATGTAATTGGATTTTCCGTTGCTATGATGTTTAATTTTCAGCTTATGCACTATCTTACCTGTTTTATGCCAAAGTATGTTATTATTATATTTTATTCCATGCACTATGAGATATTCTACAGGTTCTTTGTTAGTTCACCAGTAAGTTCTCATCTTTTTCCTTTCTTTGGCGACCATCCCGTGCTGGTTGGACATCGGCACAGTGCACTTTCTTGGGAAATGTCGGCTGGTGCGGGGCGGCCCGTCACATTTGGTATCAGAGCTCTAGGTTGCGTAGTTAACCTAGGGAAAGACAACAGGGAGAGATAAAATGCATATGAGAGCACGTATTTGTGATTATTTTGGTTTTCAAAAGCTATATGTACTATTAGTATAGCTAAAGATGAAGTCGCACTGCACTGACACCACAAAGAGGATGGTTAATTGTTTCTCTTTACAGATTGAATGATGAGCCGATATACGAGGGGTGCTGGTAGAGGAGCCAACAATGGGAATTCCCTGACATGAGGGTTATGTTTATTAACTTCATGAGAAATATGCTTAGAAATATGCAAGGAGCAGTTCCCAATGCTGCAAATGGTGGTGGTGCAGCGGTGCAGGCGCCTAGGGCCGATTTCGCCAAGCTATGCAAGGATTACACTAGTCTTGGTGGAAAGCCGTTCCATGGAACGGAATCAGCCATGGATGTTCAAGATTGGTTGGATAGCTGTGAGCGTATCTTCGAAGACTTGGGTATCTAGGATGCGATGAAGAGGAAGTTAGCATCCCGTTAGCTGCATGGGCGGGCAATGAATTGGTGGAATGCTATTAAGGCAGCTACTCCAGAGGACCAAGTTACATGGGATCAGTTTAAGGCCCGATTCGGTGAAAAATTTATCCCAGCTGCTCAGAAGTCAGAGCTATTTAGGAAGTTCTTGGAGCTAAAGCCGAATGGTAGAGCTGTCTCGGAGTATATTGCTGAGTTCGATACTTTATCAAAGTATGGATTATCTCTTATCGACACTCCTGAGAATAAGAACGAGAAGTTTATAACAGGCTTAGATCAGTACTTGGGGGAAAGGCTTATTAACCACATCGATGAGACGTTTGAATCGATTATGGGGAAAGCACTGAGGTTAGAGAGTCTTTACCCTAAGTCGAAGACTGAGGTTGCATCTGCAGAGGAGCCAAAGCCGCAATCAAGAGGTGGAGACAAGAACGGTTCTCAGAATCAGAGAAAGCAGAATCAGATCAAGGATGGCCAGAAGAAAAAGAATATGAAAGATGTTGAGTGTTTCAGCTGTGGTAAGAAGGTCCACTATGGCAAGGAGTGTCGGGCCAAGTCAGCGGGGATATGTGTCCCTAACCCCCCTAAGAAAAAGAAGATTGTGAAAGTATATGCTATCAATGTTGTTCCTTCTTCGTCGAATGCCCCAACAGCGGCGGAGAAAGGAAAGAATGTTGTTATTCAATGTATGCTTTATGTTTATGATGTTCCTGTTTGAGTATTGTTTGATACCGGAGCTTCCAGTTCCTTCATATCTAGTGACCTGGTAGATAGGTTGGGATTGGAGCCCAAGATTGTCGATAGACCTTTGGTAGTGACGAACCCTATTGGTGGTTCAACTAGCCTTAACATGATTTGTCGTAATGTGGTCTTATCGAGTCATGGATGCATGTTTGTTTGTGATTGCTTTGTTTTGGGCTTTACTGTGTTTGGCATTATTTTGGGAGTCGATTGGCTCCAAAGATACGGGGTGGTGGTAGACTGTGAGGGCTTTTTGGTGACAGTTAAAGCGGATGATGGGCGGAGGGTAGTGTTTGGTGGTCTACCTAGTGATGGGATAATGAGCAGTTTTCTAAATTCCCTCGACATCCCGCATGATGAGTTGTCAGATGTGCCCGTGGCTAGCCAGTATTCAGACGTCTTCAAGGAAGTGACCGTACTTCCACCACACTGAGAGATTGAGTTCCGTATTGACTTAGTGAAAGATGCCAGACCTATAGTGATGCCACTTCGTCCTATGGCGCCAAGGGAGCAGCGAGAGCTCGGGGTGCAAGTAAGCGATCTGTTGAAGAAGAGGTTTATCAGAAGAAGTGTTTCTGAGTGGGGAGCACCAGTTGCGTTTGCTACCAAGGCAGATGGTTCCCTTCGATTGTGTGTGGACTACCGTGAATTGAATAAAGTGACGAGGAAGAATAAGTATCCTCTACCGCGGATAGATGATTTGTTTGATCAGCTAAGTGGCGCGAGAGTGTTCTCCCAGTTGGATCTCGCGACAAGTTTTCATTAGCTTAGAGTGGAAGCTGAGAGTATAGCTAAAACAGCCTTTCGGACACCGTCTGGATTTTATGAGTGGCCGATCATGCCATTTGGGTTGACCAATGCACCAGCATATTTTGTGGATCTTATGAATAGGGTATTCAGAGATCAGTTGAATAAGTTTGTTCTTGTGTTCATGGACGATATCCTTGTTTATTCGGGGACTGAGGAAGAACACAAGGAACACTTGAGGATAGTGATGGAGGTGCTAAGAAAACACTAATTGAAAGCGAAGCTTTCTAAGTGTCACTACTGGAGGAGGGAAGTGAGGTTCTTGGGCCATGTTGTTTCAGAGAATGGTATCGCCGTGGATCCTACGAAAGTGGCTACGGTACAAGATTGGTCTACACCTAAGAATGCAACAGACGTAAGAAGTTTCTTGGGGTTAACTGGATGTTACCATAAGTTTATCCAAGACTTCTCCAAGATAGCAGCACCGTTGACTCAGTTGACTAAGAAAAATCAAGCTTTCGTCTGGGACGAAAAGTGCGAGAATGCATTTAAGAGTCTAAAGGAAAAGTTGACATTTGCACCAGTGTTAGTCATTCCTAAGGGAAATGAAGAGATGACAATATATACAGATGCATGTGGTACCGGACTAGGTGTTGTATTGATGCAAGGAGGTAGGGTTGTAGCTTATGCAAGTCGGCAATTGAAACCGCACGAGAGAAGATACCCTACCCGTGATTTGGAATTAACAACGATCGTATTCGCGTTGAAGATGTGGAGACATTATCTTTTGGGAGAAAGATTCGAGTTGTTCACCGATCGTAAATCGTTAAAGTATATTTTCTCTCAGAAGGATCTAAATCCCGACAGCAAAGATAGCTACGATTTCGACTTCGCATATACACCAGGAAAGGGCAATGCGGTGGCTGATGCATTGAGTAGAAGACATGCCAGTTTAGGGGCTATGTTTCTATATGGAAGCAACTGGAATACATCGCTGGGTATGATTTCAGACCAAAGTGCGAATTGGATCCAGACATGTTAGCAAATTTGACAATCAGACCCATTTTGATCGAGCGGATCTGCTCCAGTCAAAGGGACGATCCTAACCTATTTGAAATCATCTCAAAGTTAGAGATGGGAATCGACGAAGAGATGAACAAGTATGGGCTTGATCGAGATAGATGGCTTAGAAGGAATGGAAGACTAGTTGTGCCCGATGTCAAAGGATTGAGAGATGAAGTGCTTAGAGAATGTCATCACTCAAAACTGACTATACACCCAGGTGATAACAACATGTATCGAGACATGAAGCAGACCTACTACTGGGAAGGAATGAAAAGAGACATTGGGAAGTTTATATCCAAATGCATGAATTGCCAGCTAGTTAAAGCTAAGCAAAAGAAGCCTAGTAGTTTGCTGCAACCATTAGAAGTTCCAGAATGGAAATGGGAACAAGTCTCAATGGATTTCGTTGATGGGTTACCAAGGATTAGGTCGGGCCATGATAGCATTTGGGTGATTGCAGACCGACTGACCAAGAGCTCAAGATTTATACCTGTCAAGTCGAATAGAATGACAGCTAAGTTAGCCGAGCTATATATGAAATGGGTAGTGAGATTTCATGGAGTATCTAAAAGCATTGTGAGTGACCGAGATCCGCTGTTTACTAGTGGGTTTTGGAAGAGCTTACAAGAGGCATTAGGATCAGAATTACATCTCAGTACCGCATATCATCCTCAAACCGACAGTCGGACAAAGAGGGTGAATCGAGTGTCAGAAGATCTCTTGAGAGCTTGCATATTGGACTTTTGTGGATCAGGGGATGACCAATTGCATCTAGTAGAGTTCGCATATAATAATAGTTATCGATCCAGTATTGGTATGGCTCCATTTGAAGCTTTGTATGGAAGACCGTGTAACTCACCATCATGTTGGTTGGAAACTAGTGAGAAGTTTGTGCTTGGACTAGATGTGATAAGAGAAACTTCATCTAAGATTAAGATTATCCAACAGCGAATGAAGGTTGCCCAAGATAGGTAGAAGAGTAATGCTGATAAGAGGAGAAGAGAATTAAAGTTCTCCATTGGCGACTTGGTGTTTGTCAAGATTTATCCGTTAAAGAGCGTGATTCGATTTGGCAGGAAAGGCAAGTTAACACCAAGATTTGTTGGTCCATTCCCAGTTCTTGAGCAAATTGGGAATCTGGCATATAAAGTTGAATTACCAAAGAAGATGGCAGGAGTTCATAACGTATTTCATGTTTCCCAGTTAAGGAAATTCGTGCACAACCCCGATGTGACTATTTCACCTGATCAGTTGGATGATATCGAGGTTGAATCCGAGGCAGTTGGGAACTGCAAGCCTATGCATATTGTTGGGAAAGATACGAAGCAACTTCAAAGGAAGGCGGTGAAATTAGTCAAAGTCCAATGGGGCGAGAACGAGAATGACTGTACTTGGGAGACAGAGGAGAGCATTAGGAAGACGTACCCAGAACTCTTCGCCTGGTAAGATTTTCGTTTCGATTTAGTCTTTCGGCATGCTAGGATAGGTTTGTTTTGTTCGTTTCGCATGTTTGATTGTTGTATATGGCTGGTAGGCATGCGGGATCCTTTTTATGTTTTGGGTTAAGGAATTTCGGGGACGAAATTTCTTAAGGGAGGGGGGGGGGAGAATGTAACGACCTGCATTCTACGTATCGAAGGATCATAGAATATTTATTTCTTTCACATACGAAGTCGTATGGTCATGTAAATTTGGGAGATGACTATTGGGGTCATTTCCCATATTCATGATTTTTGCCGATTTTTAAATGACCATTTTGCCCCCTAGCTGATCTTGTGTTGGCCATAACTTTTGATTGGAAAAGAGTTTTGACCTGAAACCACTTCCATTGGATCCGGATGATGGTTTACCTTTCCGTAGAGTTGTCATATATGAAAAACGGACTTACCATTTGGGAGATATGGCTGAAATAAGGTTTGGAAGATGAAAAACTGCTTAACTGGACCAAATGAGGTGATTAGTGAATGGGCCCATAACCCATTTCAGAATTAGGGTTATGGGGAGGCTGAAATGAGCTAGGTTTTCATTTCATTTTAGTTTTCTAGCTACCACTTTCATTCTAGGAACCCTAACAATGACCTCCAACATCTAGAATCACCTCAAATCAATTTCTAATCATGTATTAGCCTAATCTACGTCAAATCAAAGGGGAATAGCACCAAAGCAAGGTTAGAACTGCTATTTTGTCTTGGGAACAGTGCCAAATCAGAGGATAGTTCAGTTTTGAAAGTTTATTTGTGGCTAAGGTGAGTGATTTGCATAGTTCCTCACTAATTATGGTTGAATAAGGGTAATTAGTGTTAATTAGCGAATTTAAACATGATTAAATTCGGGGAAAATGCTCATAAATTTTGAAATATTATTTTAGGCCTCTGTTAAAAAATTTGGTTAAGTTACTAATCCTATCATTAGTTTTGCTTAAACACGCTTAAGGGAAAATATGAGATTTTGGCTATGCTTGATCCGTTTTAACTTATCAAGTTGTTGTTTTGGTGTTTATCTTTGATTCTCTAAGTTGCTATGACGGTATGGTATGTTGTGTGATTGATTAGAAAAGTTAGATTGGTCGAAAACGCCGTCGAATGGCGTAAAACAGTCGCTGGAAAGAAGTGCAGGAAATTACCCGAACCAGATCGGATCGGAGGGGGAAAACACGATCCGAACCGTTCGCACTTGAAGCTCCACGATCCAACCTGAGCATGGTGGCACGACCTGAAGAGAGCACCCGATCCGAACCGCGTTACTCGACCCGAACCGATGCACCAGGGATGGACTTGAGAGGCTCGACCCGATCCGGAGTGCTTGGGCAGGAGAACCGAACCGCTTGCCAGAAGTCACGATCTGATGCTCTAGAGGTGATCAGAACCGATCTGAAGCAGGGGCCATGATCCGACCTGTAGGGGGTATTCCGATCCGAACCGAGATGCTTGGGTTTGAGGTGTGAACCACGATCTGACTTGGAAGTATGAGTTGAAGTGAAGAACAGGAACCGAACCGATCCGGAGAAGACCAAAACCCGAGATGCAAAGGTAGGCCAAATGGGAAGTTTGCACCCAGGATCCCGTTGGGAACCAACGGGTCAACTTCATGGGTTGGACTTTGCTGCGGAACGTGTGCAAAGGGAATATCGACGTCCATGGCTTTGATTCAGCACCAAGACGGATGTTAGGCTACGTATCAGTGCAAGAGGTAGTTATTACTCCATGGGGCAGAGTGATCGTAGCATGGCTATGAGCCAGTGCAGTGGAGTTGTTATGACTTCATGGGGCAAAGTGGACATAGCAAGGACTAGTGGCTATGGATCAGTGCAGTGGTGTCATTTTGACTCCGTGGGGCAGAGTGATCATAGAAAGGAATGGGTGGTCAGGGCGGTGGCTATTGTATGCTTTACGCACTGAGTGAGAGATGTGAGGATGGTTGGTATGCTTG
Organism: Allium sativum; assembly: GCA_030737875.1. Taxonomy (NCBI): domain Eukaryota; kingdom Viridiplantae; phylum Streptophyta; class Magnoliopsida; order Asparagales; family Amaryllidaceae; genus Allium; species Allium sativum. Next base: position 129,084,664 of record CM060913.1, on the reverse strand, counting down.
ATTGTTTGCTATCACTATGACATGTACATCCCCTCCCCCGTATCTTTATACCTTATGTTTAGTGGCACCTTAGAGTATTGAGCAGTATGTAGTGCTAACTCTTTGGTTGCAGGTCCAGGTTCAGGTATGGATCAGTTTTCATCAAAATTAAAATTAAAATTAGTATAATGGTCAATATTGAATTTGAACATACATTTTAATTTACAGAGGCCACATACTGACTCAAAAAATTACAGAACGATACGGTCCTAACAAAACTAATTTCATCGAATTTAGAGATCATTTGAAAATGGCCTTTTTTCTAGTCGATTAAATTCAAACTGAAATTCCAAAACACATTTAAATTCACTGCGCTCACATATTAATTCCATAAATTATGAAATTTGAAACCTAACAATAATTTAACATTCAGGATCCAACAAAAGTGGTTTCGTCGAAAGCAGAGTTCATTTGCAAAATGGCTATTTTTAAGGGCTATATACTATATTAAAATATATATAAATTCCACAGCGACTATTTTAAATTTTAAACTGGACATAACTAATAATGTATAAAGTGAAATCTCAGTTTTTCACATTCATTAGAAATATATAATTAAATAGATTCTAACATTTCTTGTTTCGCTGAAATCCGATTTATTTTGAATCCTGTACATTCATTTGAAATATAAAATAGATTTTTCAAACTACCGCGCCATTTCAAGCTCGTTTTATAATTAAAATAAATTTATATATTTAACTTCGATTTGAATAAATTTTTAGTCGTTATTATTTAAAATTAATCATTTTAAATTTTCAAAAGCCATTAAAATAGCTAAAATAAATTTTTTAAATTAGTTCAGAAATTTCGGGTTGTTACACATATAGTTTTAAAGAAGAGGATTCAACAGATAAAAAGGTGGGGTCTGGCTTAGTTCAAAAATAAAGTGAAGACGAGATTGATAAATTCTCCTTATTTTACCAAGTCTCTTACCAAGTACTCGTATTGTAAGAATCGGGTCAGCGTATAGAGGAAATTATGAGTGAATTTCAAAAATTACCCTACTGAATTTAGTTTAGGCATGTGAAATCTAATTTATTCAAAACATTTCTAAGTTTGTTTTAAATAAAATCATGATTTTTTTAACGGAGTGGCTATTGAGACACAAGATTAAGGACACATATTTTGAATATTGATTCATTTATTTTTTGTAGTAAGCGAAATTCAGGGGGAGATGCAGTGGTTGAGTTGTTTGTGTTTAATTCTGTGTCATCGTTCTGTGTATAAGTAGACTTTCCCTTTATTTAAATTTAAATATTTTGTAATATGAAGTTAATTTGATTAGATTTAATTTATATACATGGATCATACACATGTATATGTGTGTGCAAGTGTAACATAATAATTCATGAAGTGTATAATATGTCTATACATAGATGCTGGGATTTATATCACAACAGACACAGTAGCTCATTTTGTATGTATTGTATATTGTTTAAATACGTGCATATGTGTTATATATATATTAACGACAAATTTTGGTCAGTCGGATGCCAACATCTAATTCCTGTGTGAATTAAATATTAATAGTAGTAAGCAGTGACAGAACAATCCCAAAGTAATCACGGAACAACGACAAAGTGCATAAAAGTAAACAGACACAAGTTGTTATAGTGGTTTGGAAAATCGTGACTACATCCACTTGTTGCAATTGATTGATAATACTTTTGATCACAAGCACAATTCAATTTGTCTGTAAGTGCTAAGAACTGAGATGATGGTGGTGAGTGTCCAATCGACGTATTCAATACTCGTTTAATATGAAATTTTGTAGATTATGTAGTATAATCGGTATTATGTCATACAATCGGTTGAAACCACTGGACATGTTTTTGTATCCAAATTTTTACTAACAACATACGATTAAAAACTGGTTGTATCTCCTTTGGGTATTAATTCTAGCTATGCACAATCGTCTGCATTTATTGAAAGAGATTAAGTTATTTTAATAGTTTCTTTTCTATCATCCTTATGATGATGATGATATATCACATCTAACAGTTGTATTTGCCATTTAATAATCTTATTATTGTGATTTTTGTTTATACTGAAATTTGTGTGATTACAATGGCAATTAGTAGCTCCTATTGAGCATCCAAATGGATTTACGTAACATTTAAAATAAATTAATATAAGAACCGATATTTTAAGTTAACATAGAACATAAGTTCTTCAGAAAATAAGAACGAAGGTATGTTTGAATTTAATTGGTTGACTATCAGTATCAGAAGATATTTTCTAAAAGATATCCAACATTTATGCGATTGTCTTATTGTGTTATCGTGGGATGTTCTAAAAAATAATGTGTTATATTTGTTAAATCCTTTTTTTAAATGTGCTTCATAAAGAGTCGTGAGGTTGGATTTTGTATGCATTTGGTAATGCATGTCACTCTTGCAATACAGTAAATTATTCAGAGATTTATGCAATAATTTTAATATGAAAGAATTGATTTTTATTTTTTTTGATTGTAAATCCAGACGTGCGAAGAAAATAAAAATAACTTATATATTGAAATGATAGGTTGGATAAAAGCAAAATGAAAATTGTTATATTCTATAATGTGTTTCTAAATATCTCATACATATAAGCCCTTATATTGAATAAATCATAATTATCAAATTATTTCATGTTATTATGCCCAACATTTTCGCTTTAGTTTTTAGTTGTGTTTATGGTTATCACTTTATGGTGAAACAACTTAACATGAAACTTGTATAACTTGTAGTTTTGTGACACAGCTAAGGTCGATAAATGTGATTAATATATTATCTTTTTTCATGAAGGATTTTACAAATTGACGAATTACACTGTATAGTCGAATGATGCATTTTAAACTATACATAATAAAACTTATTTATGAAAATGCTTGTTTCAATAACTTACTTTATATTGATTGCAAATAGGAAATACTATTGTTTTTTGTAACTTACTTTACTGTAAACGTTTGACGTCTTTATTATATAATTAGAGTAAATGGTAATCATTAACATGAATGCAAAATGTTTCTCTTAGTTTAGAAAGCTTTGAAAAATATTGAATATTTGACCTAAGTTAATGTTTCTATAGTTTATTAAAAACTAACATATATTAAATATTTATTTTTATGCAGCTAAACACAATGTCAAGTTCAACATTTCGAGGCCTTATAAGAAGGATGACAAGAACACATTCTAGCCTATCAGAACAGGAAAATGACACACTGAGTCAATTTAATCATAACACAAACGCATCTATAATAACCAACTTGTTTGAGGAAAGATTGGAAAAAGGAGATGAAATATGCGAGGATGGGCTTGAGGAAGCACGACAAGAGGTGAAAGGTGCCACTAGAAATAGAAGATGCCGATCTGGAAGTAGGAGATGAAGAAGTAGTGAAAGTGAGTAGTAGAGATTATACTTCAGTTTGTGGATATGATACTCCTATTGATTCTACTCAGCAGTGTCAAAATATGACCTAACCCATTTATCCTATCTATAAATAGGTTCGGTTAACCCATTTATGAATTTTATTAAATGGATAATGGGTTGTGTAACAACCCGAAAAATCCGAACCAATCTAAATTTTTTATTGTGGCTATTTCAACAAATTTTTAATAGTTAAAATAATTTATTTTAAATAATAACGATTAAAAATTTATTTTAATCGAAGTTGGAGCGAATATAATTATTTCGATTTCAAAAGGAATTAGAAATAGTATGGTAGTTTGAAAAGTCAAACCTGAACTTTGACTGAATGTACCAGATTCAATATTTAATGGATTTTAGTGAAACCAAAAATATCTAAATTTGTTTGAAAATATCTTTCCAACAAATCCGAAAAATCGAAATTTCATAGCGGAAATCAAAAGTTATGGCCAGTTGAATCTTCAGGATGGTCGCTATAGTATAATTTATAACCCGTATAAAAGGCCACTTTTCAAACGACCTCCGTTTTCGACAAAACCACTTTTGTTAGATCCGAAATGTCAAATTATTACTAAGTTCAATTTTCCGGAATTGTTCGAATCAATATGTGAGCGTGGCAATGAAAAATGTGTTTTGGCAATTTCATCAAATCTGATCGACTTGAAATGGCCATTTTTCAAACGGTCTCGAAATTAGACGAAATTAATTTTGTTAGGACTGTATCATCAAAACAAAGCCAGAAATATTTTTTCTGGAATTTTCTGAATCAGTATGTGGCCCCGGTGAATTTAAATATATGATCGAATTAATTAAATAAAGGATTTAAATATTAAATTAAAGAATTCAGGCCATAGACAGTCGTTTGGGCCGATGGAACTAGGCCCATTGGATCCGAAATGGGGGCTGTTGGGTTGGGTCAACTCTGGTTGGACTGAAATCGGAGTTGTTAAGAGTGTATGGATTTAATTGTAAAATTTACATAAAAATATTATAAATAATAGGAGAATCATTCTCAAAACCTTAATCCTATCTACAATAGCCGCCGCCCCTTATCCCATGGCCGTGAACACTCCTTGCTACTCCCTCTAAAATCCGTCAATCCCCTCACCGAAATCCCTCCCTCCAGTTCAAGTTTTTGCAGAGATTTCCATTCTCTCGAATTTTATACGGTTGGATCATCTTCAAGTGGCTCGAAGGCCGAGATCTACGACCATAAACCCGACCGTTTGAAGCCGCCGCCCTCCCCTAGGCTCGATCGAGCTGCACCAAAGCGGGCCCCCATTGTGCGCTACCCGTAGCCCTTCGACGTGCCACCTTCCGATCGACCTCTGGTGCTTCTGATTTTGTGCAAACCCGAGGCAAAGAATTGAACCTTTTTGAAAACTTACGGTCGTTTTCTGAAAGAGGAAGAAGAAGGTTAATTAATTTTAATATTTTATTAATCTAATTTAAAAACTATTACCAATCTTGTTTAAATCCTAACCAATTCATAAGACATCGAAAATGAATGGTTTCAGATTATGTGCGATCGTAGAGACGAGATCTATGCGGTTGTTCTGACTAGAAGCGATTCTGAGCTGTTTGAGTTTTGACCAAATTTGCGGATCCAAACAATTCAGATTCACGACTGTGAGATTTATGATTTTAAATAATTAATCGATTTAATTATTTTTCTCCCTGTTAAATACTTGTATGTATGTTAATGAATTAGTTCTGCGATGTGGTGAAATTTTGGATGATTGATCTGTTTGTTTGTTATGTATAAACATAGATTTGTTTGTTAAATTATAGATCTGTATGTGTTGGTTAAAATAAATCATTTTTGTCAATATTTTGTGAATCATGTACATTAAACAAAAATGGAATATCATTTTGCTTATATTGTTGAATTAGATTAGAATTGTCAATTCAATAAAAATATCATTTTGCTTATATTATTGAATTGGATTAGAATTGTCAATTCAATAAAAATGTCATTTTGCATATATTATTGAATCGAATTAGAATTGTCAATTCAATAAAAATATCATTTTGCTTATATTGTTGAATTGAATTAGAATTGTCAATTCAATAAAAATATCATTTTGCTTATATTATTGAATTGAATTAGAATTGTCAATTCAATAAAAATATCATTTTGCTTATATTATTGAATTGGATTAGAATTGTCAATTCAATAAAAATATCATTTTGCTTATATTATTTAATTGAATTAAAATTGTCAATTAAATAAAAATATCATTTTGTTTATATTATCGAATTGGATTAGAATGGTCAATTCAATAAAAATATCATTTTGCTTATATTATTGAATTGAATTAGAATTGTCAATTCAAAAAGAACTTCACTTTGTTTATGTTATTGAATTGAATTAGAACTTTCAATTCTATATAACATATATCACTTTGTTTGTTGATTTATAAAAACATCAAACATTCGTAGTTGCTTGATTGAATTAGAGCTTTCAATCAAATAAAATATTGTTTTTGTGGTTATAATAAAACTTGCAGCAAAAATGGATATTTGGGTAAATAGGAAATTTAGTTAAATAAAGGAGTAAAATAAAAAGTTATATTTTTATTTACATATTAGATGTAAATTAAAGAATAAAATAAAAAGTTATATTTTTATTTACATATATAACGTAAACAAAGAATAGATTGTAAAAGTTACATTTTTATTTGCATTTTTAGATGCAAATAAAACATAGAATGAAAGTTATATTTTTTTTATTTGCAATTTTAGATGCAAATAAAACATTGAAGTGGAAGCTACATTTTTTGTTTGCATTTTAGATGCAAATAAACATTGTATAAAAAGTTACATTTTTTATTTGCAAATTTTGATACAAATAAACATCGTATAAAAAGTTACATTTTTTTTATTTGCAAATTTAGATGAAAATAAATATCATATTAAAAGTTACATTTTTTTTATTTGCAAATTTAGATGAAAATAAACATTGTATAAAAGTTACATTTTTATTTGCATTTTTAGATGCAAATAAACATAGTGTAAAAGTTACATTTTTTATTTGCATTTTTAGATGCAAATAAAACGTAGAATGAAAGTTACATGTTTTATTTGCAATTTTAGATGCAAATAAAACATAGAATGAAGGATTACATTTTTTAATTTGCACTTTTGATGTAAATAACACACAGAATAAAAAGTTACATTTTTATTTGCATTTTAGGTGTAAATAAAACATGAACTAAAAAGTGGCATAGTTATTTGCAATTTAGATGTGAATAAAAAGATTGAATCAAAGATTGCATTTTTATTTGCAAATTTTAGATGCAAATAAAAACATAGATATAAATGACATGTTGGTTGAAATAAAAAGAATAAATCAAAAATTACATTTTTGTTGACATGTTAGTTGTAAATAAAAGAGTAGAAATAAATGTTATATTTTTGTTGTCAAATTAGAGACAATAAAAAGCATACAATTAAAAAGTAATATTTTTATTTACATTTTAGATGTAATGAAAGGTATAGATTTTAATGTTACATTTTTATTTTCATTTTAGGGACAATAAAAAGAATAGATTTTAAATGATACATTTTATTGTCACTTTAGAGACAATAGAAAGAATAAGATCAAAGGTTGCATGTTTATCGTCATTTTATATGCAATAGAAAGAATAGATTTAAATGTCATATGTTTATCGTCATTTTAGATGCATTAAAAATAGAAAAATTAAAAATCATGTTTTATTATCATTAGGTTTCAACCAAAAAGAGTGAACATTGGGAAAATATATTCTCGATGTAATTTAATTTCCATTGAAAAGAATTAGTCATTAAAAAACATGATTTGTTTCAAACGGTCACTTTTAACATGTTAGTAGGATTATGAAAATCATATATAAAATCTCTAACTTGAATATAAGCTATATTTGGCTTGCATGTGATTGTTTGAAAGTAGTTGAAACCGCCAAACGATTTATATATATATATATATACATATTAATTAAAATTAAACGAATCGCGCGCGGTAGTTCGCGTTTCGGCAATCGTAACTTTAAACGACTATACCATAAGATCCAACAATCGGATTTTTCCAAAACTGGAACCGTTAGGACCACTTTGAAAGATCTTTCCATCGATATGAATTCTGTTAAAATCTAATGGTCAGATTTCAAGATAAGTGTAAATCGAATTTTGATAAAAACAGCGCAAGGGCCGCCCATCGACCGAAGCGTTGTTAAATAAAGTTGGCTATTTTTATATAAATAAAATAGCGATTAACCATTAGTAAATACCATTAACGATATGAAATGATTTTAAATTATATATATGCGAGGATCATTTGAAAAGTCTGAGTTAAAACTCATTTCAAATGGTCATACGACGATCTAAATTGAAGATCTTAAAGACGGCGATTGAAGACCGGCGATCTTCACATCGAAAGGATAACTACTAATGCCTGACATTGGCTAGCTACCAATAAAGGGTTAAAGTGGTAGTCGTCCGGACGTACTTGTAGATTGCCGGATATGCGAGCATCTCACTTCCGTATTGGACACAAGGGACGAGGAATAAGGTGACTCCGGTTCCGTTCAGACCCAGAACGGACTTGTAAATGGATGTATGTCCGACATTGAATTTCATTCTGTGTTTTTAAATTGATATTTATTAATATATATATATGTGGTGGCGAAGAATTTATTCTCTTGCTTAACACCCTTTTTTTAGACGCAAGAGCTCAAACGTTATATATTGGTGGTTATCGATCGCATGGCGTGAATTGTCAATGTGACATGCCAAGATGCAATTGATCGAGGCTTTTCTTGAAAAGCAAAGCCTTGTGGATAATGATCAAAGCATAGCCTATTTCGTCATAGCTATATGTATTACGTTACCTCGCGATCCTCACACGCCGGTAGAGTAAAAAACGGGACAAGGGAACACAGGGAGTGCACACGTTTCTTTCTAGCTAGAAGTGGTGTTTGGGTTTTTACAAGGCCTGACATTTTTACTTATGTGGTTGATGGAATGGGGCGCCTCGGATTTTTTTTATTGGTCACTAATGGCCAATTTATAAGTCCAATAGGATTGGGGAGCGTGTGTTCAGGCATAACTAATCCACTAACGATATTTGTAGACCGGCCCTCCTGTATCCAAGGGTTCACTGCGGGGAATCCTAAGACATTGCTAGAGTGTCTCGAATTGGTTAGGAGATCGTTCCTAGCCTTGACTCATAATGGAAAACCAACCTCCAATACGACATTGCGGTTTTGATTGTATACCTATATATGGAGACATAGTAGGATGGGGTACTATGCCGTCTAGGATTGATACATTTACTTTGAAGTATTTTTGAAACGTATTAGACACTAATAATAATATTAAAAATATTATTTTCTACATATCAATCATTTTTGATCATTATAAGGTAGAACTCTATCCTCAGTTTGCGTTTCATTGTGTGATGGGACATGAGTCTTATAATGATTTCTTTTAAAAAAGCCTTGCGTTATTTTTGACTTAAAATTTGTAAATCATATGCACAGGTAATCCAATGGAGTAATCCCGTTCCGCGTTAGCGGCGTGGTCCAGTGATTAGCCATATTGTTAAATTAGTAAGATTTCTCATATCAGTCCCATGACTGACTCATAGTTTGCTTCACTTTGCAAACTCGGGTGCTCTCTTTCCACACGGGCAGCCAAATTGACAGGTTTCGGGTAGGGATATTTTCTAGACTAGAGCTTGCTGGTTAAGATGACAAAGGATCTTTTCTCTTTATCTTTTTATTTACTTCTTGATACATTGAGTCAGTATTGAGTATTGATGTATTTTGGGAGATTGAGACTTTATTTCTTTCCCTGTTTTAGACATCTTTTTGCTAAATGTATCCTATATTACGTACTCTGATGTTCTGTGATGATGTTTTGTGATGACATTTCCATTTCCGCTGCAATGATTTATATGTTATGCTATTATCTGAGATCTGTTATTGTTTTAATTATGTTATGCTCCTACGATTATCCTTACCTTCGTAACACGGAAGTTTGGGTCGTCACATTTGGTATCAAAGCTAAAGGTTAACCTTAGCTACAGAGTATAACATTTTAAGGACAATCCGTCTAGATAGAATCGGTAGTATTCTAAGATGAGTGTCTCATTAGAGATAGGATTAGTAATGTCCTAGAATGAGCACAACAGAATAGTACATATTAATCAGTCATTGCATCATTATCATCTTATCGTATGTCCCTACTTTTAATCTTTCCTTTGAAAATTATCATTTATGTTAGTCTGACTCTTTCCTTGATGGTACAGAACTAACTAAGGAATGAGTACTAGAGCACGTACTAGAGCACGAGGTAGAGGTGGGGCAAGAAGACCCGCCAGAGAACAGGAACAGGCCACTCCAGAAGTTGAGACACCACCACCACTACCCCCACGTGCTTTTGATCTAGACAATGTGGCGAAGAAAATCAAGAATTTAGGAGGCGTGCATTTCACAGGCCAAGAGACGGTGACAGGAGCACAAGCATGGATGAAGACAATTGAGAAAATCTTGGGAGGACTAGAGCTCGAAGATCATAGGAAGCGATTTATGGCGACATGCTTCCTGAAGGACCAGGTCCAGATTTGGTGGGAAACAGCTATGGTTGGGGGTAACGAAGCTGATGTAACTTGGGAGAAATTCAAAGAGCTATTCAATGAGAAGTTTATTCCGCTCCACGACGTGGAACGCCTTCATGATGAGTTCGCCCCACCTCCAACAAGGGAGTATGACTATTCCTGAGTATGTAAAGAAATTCGACGAGCTTTCCCGATATGCCCCAGAGCTAGTCCAGGACCTGCTTCCAAAAAATAAGAGGTTTATCAATGGTCTAGCGAGGAGATATCATAATAGGGTGATGGCACACATTGAACGTCCATTTGCTAAAGTGATCAAGATGGTCTATAGATATGAGGAGATTGACCAGAAAGGCTCTCAGCAAGATAGAGAAAAGAATCAAGCCAACAACAAGAAAAAGGAGTCGAACAAGAAACCTGAGGCTGGCAGCTATTCTACTGCCAAACCTCAGGGTAAAAAGAAAAGAGATAGATCAAAGGTCAAGTGCTTCACTTGCCAGAGGATAGGGCATTTCGACTATGAATGCCGAGCTCCCAAGAGACCAAAGAGGAATGAGTCTGGGCCTAGCCAAGGTTCCCAGGATAAGAGGGAGTGCTATAATTGTCACCAGAGGGGGCACATCAAGCCAAACTGCCCGTTGCTGAAGAGTTCTCAAGTGGCACATGTCTATGACGGAGCGGCTGCACCGGATTCTTCCTAAGGGCAGGTAAGCCTGATGTTTTAGGTGGTAATCTTAATATTAAGAGCATTCCTATTACAGTTTTGTTTGACACTGGTGCACCTAGAAGTTTCATATCTGATGACACAATTAAAAAGCTTAAATTGAAACCCAGAAAACTCAAAGAACCAATTAGAACCCATAGCCCGATAAGAGGTTCGCTTATTCTCGATCAGTATTGTAGAGTTCCTGTTTCTTACTCTCACTTCCAATTTCCTTTTAATCTGATCATTATGAATTTCTCCAGGTATGACATCATACTTGGAGTGGATTGGCTAACGAAGTATGAGGCTAAGTTACTATGCGTTGAAAGAGTAGTGAGAATTAAAACCAAATTCGGAAATATGATGACTATACCATGCCACGGCTCAGTCACAAATAGGAAAGAATTTTGGTCTTCTCTAGAAGTCACTCCTGCTTCTATTCGAGGATATTCCTATCGTTAGAGACTACGCGGTTGTGTTTGAAGAAGTAGACAGCTTACCTTCGCGTAGAGAAATCGATTTCAGAATTGACTTAGTTCAGAATGCAAGGCCCGTTGTACACTCCATTCGGAGAATGTCACTGAAAGAAAAAGAGGAACTGAGCAATCAAACCAAGAAATTTTTGTGGAAGGGTCTGATCAGGCCTAGCTTCTCAAGTTGGGGTGCAACAGTGGTTTTCGTCCCAAAGTCAGACGGTACCCTCAGGCTATGTGTAGACTACCGGGATCTAAATAAGCAGACTCTGAAAAATAAATACCCACTGCCACGCATCAATGATCTGCTAGACCGCTTGAATGGAGCACGAGTATTCTCCAGGATGGACCTAGCTACAGGTTTCCACCAATTACGCATTGCCGAGGAATGTGTGCCTTTGACAGCTTTCAAAGGACCAGACTTATTTTATGAATGGCTAGTGATGCCCTTCGGCTTATACAATGCTCCAGCATACTTCGTACATATGATGAATAGAGTCTTCCGCGATGTTTTAAATAAATTCGTGATGATGTTCATCGATGATATCCTCATCTTCTCTAAATCCACTATTGAACACGAAAAGCATCTGAAAGAAGTCTTGGAGATTTTGCGAAGAAATGTGCTGAAATCCAAATTCTCCAAGTGCATATTCTGGCAAGAAGAGGTGAAATTCCTCGGACATGTTGTATCTAAGGAAGGCATCTCAGTAGATCCAGGAAAGATCTCGGCCATCAAAGATTGGAAGCAGCCTACTACGCCCACTAAAGTCAGAAGTTTCTTAGGTCTGGTTGGCTATTATCGGAAATTCGTTAAGGATTTCTCGAAATTATCTTGTCCATTGACGAAGCTGACTAAGAAGCATACAAAGTTCATTTGGGCACCCGAATGTGAGGCAGCTTTCCAAGAGCTGAAACAGAGATTAATCACTGCTCCTGTATTGACCATTATTGATGGCAATCAGGATCTGAAAGTCTGGACAGACGCTTCTAGAGAAGGCTATCATTTTCATCTAAATAAACATGTCAGAAATGACATTTTTCTAATGTCAAATCTTATTTTAACATGTTATTCTTTCGTCTATTTAAGGTATTGGTGTGGTGCTAATGCAAAGAGACAAAGTTATCGCATATGCTAGCCATTAGTTAAAACCACATGAGAAAAATTACGCCACTCATGATCTTGAGCTTATGGCCATTGTATTTGCTCTAAAGAGATGGAGGCACTATCTTTTGGGCGAGAAATTTGAGCTGTATACTGATCACAAATGTTTATAGTATCTATTCACCCAAAGAGATTTGAACTTGAGGCAGCAGTGTTGGGTTGAATTCCTTACACCCTATGACCTGGACATCTTATATATTCCAGGGAAAGCCAATGTAATGGCAAATGCTCTCAGCAGGAAGAATACGGCAGCACCAACCTTATCCTTGCTAATCTCATTATTACCCCTAACTTAATCGATAAGATCTCTGCTCTCCAGATAGGTGATAAATTTATTCAGAGGATTAGTGAGAGAGTTCGAAAGGGCGAAGCGCCAAGCTTCAAAATAGACAGCAAAGGGACCCCCATATTGCAAGGGCGAATATGCGTGCCAGATATCCCCGAGCTAAAGAGGGAAGTTATGGATGAATGCCACAAGTCTAAGCTCAGCATCCATTCTGGAGTAAGCAAAACGTATGACAATCTTAAGCGTACTTTTTGGTGGAAGGCGATGAAGAGAGACATTTCTATATATGTTGCTAGATGTGACACTTGTCAGCAAGTCAAAAGCGATCAACAAAAGCTAGCAGGTCTGTTGCAACTGCTAGTGGTACCAAGTTGGAAATGGGATGAAATTTCTATGGACTTTATAGATGGCTTACCCCAGACTAGGAAAGGCAATGACAATATACGAGTGATTGTAGATCGTTTCACAAAGTCTGCCCATTTCATTCCTGTCAAATCCAATAGAACAGCTCAGAGTTTGGCACAGCTTTATTTCAGAGAGATTGTCAGACTACATGGAGTTCCCAGTAACATTGTCAGTGACCGCAATCCAATATTTGCTAGCAAATTCTGGGAAGCTTTCCAAGGGGAGCTAGGGACTAAGCTGAATATGAGCACCGCTTATCACCCTCAGACAGATGGCTAGACTAAGAGGGTGAACTGCATATTGGAGGACTTGTTGCGAGCATGCATCCTAGATTTTTCTGGGTCTTGGGAAGATCATTTGCATTTGGTTGAATACTCTTATAATAACAGCTACCAAACAAGCTTGCAGATGTTGCCATTTGAGGCATTATATGGCATGCCATGCACATCTCCCGCATGTTGGGTGGAACCCGGCAATCGATTAGTACTGGGTCCCGACATGATTCGCTAAACATCAAATAAAGTTGATTTTATTAAGAAGCGATTACTTGCTGCCTAAAGCCGACAGAAGATCTATGCAGACACTCGAAGAAAGGACTTAGAATTCTCTGTCGGTGATCTTGTATACTTGAAGGTTTCCCCACTGAGAGGTGTAATTCGATTCGGGAAGACTGAAAAGTTGGCGCCGAGATTTAATGGTCCATTTCCTATTCTCGAAAGGATTGGAACCCTCGCCTATAGAGTGCATTTACCTGACTGGTTGCCAGGGGTCCACGATGTATTTCATGTGTCCTAACTCCGGAAGCATGTTCATGATCCAGATTTAGTTGTGGAAGAAGCAGCACAACGAGATTTGGAGATTACCCCGACCCTAGCAGTAAAAAGGGAGCCAGTGAAAATTTTAGGCAAAGAAACCCGAATGCTGAGGAACAAGAGGATCCACTTAGCCAAGGTGCAGTGGAGCGGGGATCCTAGAGACTGTACGTGGGAGACTGAGGATAGCACCAAACAGGCGTATCCCAAGTGGAGAGTGGATATCTCCGAGTAGCTCTTGTGTTTAGGTACATTTACAATACCTAACATTTTCCGTTTTGTTTCCTACTTTACTGTGGTTTCCTTTTCGAGGACGAAAAGCTTTTAAGTGGGGGAGATTGTAACAACCCGGAATCTGAACCAGTTTTTTTTTTTTTTTGGCTATTTCAATAAATTTTAAATAGTTAAAATAATTATTTTAAATAATAACGATTAAAAATTTATTTTAATCAAAGTTAGAGTCGATATATTTATTTTGATTTCAAAAGGAATTAGAAATAGTATGGTAGTTTGAAAAGTCAAACCTGAACTTCGACTGAATGTACCAGATTCAATATTTAACGGAATTTAGTGAAACCAAACATATCTAAATCTGTTTGAAAATATCTTTCCAAGAATCCGAAAAATCGAAATTTCATAGCGGAAATCAAAAGTTATGGCTAGTTGAATATTCATAATGGTCGCTATAGTATAATTTATAGCCCGTATAAAAGACCATTTTTCAAACGACCTCCGTTTTCGATGAAACCACTTTTATTGGATCCGGAATGCCAAATTATTGCTACATTTAATTTTCCGGAATTGTTGGAATCAATATGTGAGCGTAGCAAAGAAAAATGTGTTTTGTCAATTTCAATCAAATCTGATCGACTTGAGAATGGCCATTTTTCAAATGGTCTCGGAATTAGACGAAATTACTTTTGCTAGCACCGTATCATCAAAACAAAGCCAAAAATAATTTTTCTTGAATTTTCTGAGTCCGTATGTGGTCCCGTTGAATTTAAATATACGATCGAATTAATTTAACAAATGATTTAAATATTAAATTAAAGTATTCAGGCCACAGGCAGTCGTTTGGGCTGACGGGACCTGGCCCATTAGATTCGAAACGGGGGATACTGGGTGTGGTCAACACTAGTTGGACTGAAATCGGAGTTGTTAAGAGTGTATGGATTTAATTGTAAAATTTACGTTAAAATATTATAAATAATAGGAGAATCATTTTCAAAACCCTAATCCTATCTACAATAGCCGCCACCCCCTTATCCCATGGCCGTGAACACTCCTTGCTTGTCCCTCTAAAATCCGTCAATCCTCTCACCGAAACCCCTCCCTCCAGTTCAAGTTTTCGCAGAGATTTCCATTCTCTCGAATTTCATATGGTTAGATCATCTTCAAGTGGCTCGAAGGCCGAGATCCACGACCCTAAATCCGACCGTTTGAAGCCTCCGCCCTCCCACCTAGGCTCGATCGAGCTGCATCAAAGCGAGCCCCCCTTGTGCGCCGCCCGTTGCCCTTCGACGTGCCGCCTTCCGAACGACCTCTGATGCGTCTGATTTTGTGCAAACCCGAATGAAAGAATTAAACCTTTTTGAAAACTTACGGCTGTTTTCTGAAAGAGGAAGAAGAAGGTTAATTCCTTTTAATATTTTATTAATTTAATTTAAAAACTATTACCAATCTGGTTTAAATCCTAACTAATTCATACGACATCGAAAATGAACGATTTCAAATTCTATGCGATCGTAGAGACGAGATCTATGCTGCTGTTCTGACTAGAAACGATTCCGAGCTGTTTGAAATTTGACTAAATTTGCGAATCCAAACCATTCAGATTCACGACTGTGAGATTTCTGATTTCAAATTATTGATCGATTTAATTATTTTTCTCACTGTTAAATAATTGTATGTATGTTAATGAATTAGTTCTACGATGTGGTGAAATTTTGGATGATTGATCTGCTTGTTTGTGATGTATAAACATAGATCTATTAGTTAAATTATAGATCTGTATGTATTCATTTTTGTCAATATTTTGTGAATCATGTATATTAAACAAAAATGGAATATCATTTTTCTTATATTATTGAATTGGATTAGAATTGTCAATTCAATAAAAATATCATTTTGCTTATATTATTGAATTGGATTAGAATTTTCAATTCAACAAAAATATCATTTTGCTTATGTTATTGAATTGAATTAGAATTGTCAATTCAATAAAAATATCATTTTTCTTATATTATTGAATTGAATTAGAATTGTCAATTCAATAAAAATATCATTTTTCTTATATTATTGAATTGAATTAGAATTGTCAATTCAATAAAAATATCATTTTGCTTATATTATTGAATTGGATTAAAATTGTCCATTCAATAAAAATATCATTTTGCTTATATTATTAAATTGAATTAGAATTGTCAATTCAATAAAAATACCATTTTGTTTATGTTATTGAATTGAATTAGAATGGCCAATTCAATAAAAATATCATTTTGCTTACATTATTGAATTAAATTAGAATTGTCAATTCAAGAAAAACATCACTTTGTTTATGTTATTGAATTGAATTAGAACTTTCATTTCAATATAAAATATATCACTTTGTTTGTTGATTTATAAAAACATTACCTTTGTAGTTGTTTGGTTGAATTAGAGCTTTCAATCAAATAAAATATTGTTTTTGTGGTTATAGTTAAACTTGCAGCAAAAATGGATATTTAGGTAAATAGAAAATTTGGTTAAATAAAGGAGTAAAATAAAAAGTTATATTTTTATTTACATATTAGATGTAAATAAAAGAAATAAATAAAAAGTTATATTTTCATTTACATATTTGAAGTAAATAAAGAATAGATTGTAAAAGATACATTTTTATTTGCGTTTTTAGATGCAAATAAACATAGTATAAAAGTTACATTTTTTATTTGCATTTTTAGATGCAAATAAAATGTAGAATGAAAGTTACAATTTTCTTTATTTGCAATTTTAGATGCAAATAAAACATTGAAGTGAAAGTTACATTTTTTGTTTGCATTTTAGTTGCAAATAAAGCATTGAAGTAAAAGTTACATTTTTTATTTGCAAATTTAGATGCAAATAAACATCGTTACTTTTTTTATTTGCAAATTTAGATGCAAATAAACATAGTATAAAAAGTTACATTTTTTATTTGCAAATTTAGATGCAAATAAACATCGTATAAAAAGTTACATTTTTTATTTGCAAATTTAGATGCAAATAAACATCGTATAAAAAGTTGCATTTTTTATTTGCAAATTTAAATGCAAATAAACATCGTATAAAAAGTTACGTTTTTTATTTGCAAATTTGCAAATTTAGATGCAAATAAACACCGTATAAAAAGTTAAGTTTTTTATTCGTAAATTTGGATGCAAATGAACATCGTATAAAAAGTTACATTTTTTGTTTACAAATTTAGATACAAATAAACATCGTATAAAAAGTTACATTTTTATTATTTGCAAATTTAAATGCAAATAAACATCGTATAAAAGTTTCATATTTATTTGCATTTTTTGATGCAAATAAACATAGTATAAAAGTTAAATTTTTTATTTGCATTTTTAGATGCAAATAAAACATAGAATGAAAGTTACGTTTTCTATTTGCAATTTTAGATGCAAATAAAATATAGAATGAAAGATTACATTTTTTATTTGCATTTTTGATGTAAATAACACATAAAATAAAAAGTAACATTTTTATTTGCATTTTAGGTCTAAATAAAACATGAACTAAAAAGTTGCATAGTTATTTGCAATTTAAATGTGAATAAAAACATTGAATTAAAGATTGCATTTTTATTTGCGAATTTTAGATGCAAATAAAAACATAGATAAAAATGGCATGTTAGTTGAAATAAAGAGAATAAATCAAAAATTATATTTTTGTTGACATGTTTGTTGTAAATAAAAGAGTAGAAATAAATGTTATATTTTTATTGTCAAATTAGAGACAATAAAAAGCATACAACTAAAAAGTTATATTTTTTGTTTACATTTTAGATGTAATGAAAGGTATAGATTTTAATGTCATATTTTTATTGTCATTTTAGGGACAATAAAAAGAATAGATTTTAAATGATACATTTTATTGTCACTTTAGAGACAATAAAAAGAGTAAGATCGAAGGTTGCATGTTTATCGTCGTTTTATATGCAAAAGAAAGAATAGATTTAAATGTCATATGTTTATCTTCATTTTAGATGCAATAAAAATAGAAAAATTAAAAATCATGTTTTATTATCATTCGGTTTTAACCAAAAAGAGTGAATATTGAGAAAATATATTCTCGATGTAATTTAATTTCCATTGAAAAGAATTATTCATTAAAAAACATGATTTGTTTAAAACGGTCACTTTTAACATGTTAGTAGGATTATGAAATCATATATAAAATCTCTAACATGAATATAGACTGTATTTGGCTTGCATGTGATTGTTTTAAAGTAGTTGAAACCGTCAAACGATTTATATATATATATATATATATTAATTAAAATTAAACGAATCGAGCGCGGTAGTTCGCGTTCTGGCAATCGTAACTTCAAACAATTATACCATAAGATTCAACCGTCGGATTTTTCCAAAACTGGAACCATTAGGATTGCTTTGGGAAGATCTTTCCATCAATATGAATTTTGTTAAAATCCAACGGTCGGATTTCAAGATAAGTGTAAATCAAATTTTGATAAATACAGCGCCAGGGCCACCCATCGACCCGAAGCATCGTTAAATAAAGTTGGCTATTTTTATATAAATAAAATAGCGATTAATCGTTAGTGAATACCATTAACGATATGAAATAATTTTAAATTATATATATGTCAGGATCATTTGAAAAGTCCGAGTTAAAACTCATTTCAAATGGTCATGCCGATCTGAATTGAAGAACTTAAAGACGGCGATTGAAGATCGGCGATCTTCACATCGAAAGGATAACTACTGATGCCTGGCATTAGCTAGCTACCAATAAAGGGTTGAAGTGGTAGTTGTCTGGACGTACTTGTTGATTTCCCGGATATGCGAGCACCTCACTTCCGTATTGGACATACGGGATGAAGAATAAAGTGACTCCGGTTCCGTTCAGACCCAGAACGTTCTTGTAAATGGATGTATGTCCGGCATTGAATTTCATTCTGTGTAATTAAATTGATACCTATTAATATATATCTGTGGTGGCGGAGAATTTATTCTCTTGCTTAACACCCTTCTTTGAGACGCATGAGCTCAAAGGTTATATATTGTTAGTTATCCTTCGCATGGCGTGAATTGTCAATATGACATGCCAAGATGCAATTGATCGAGGCTTTTGTTGAAAAGCAGAGCCTTGTGGATGATGATCAAAGCATAGCCTATTTCGGCATAGCTTTGTGTATTACGTTACCTCACGAGCCTCATACCCCTGTAGAGTCAAAAACGGGACAAGGGAACGCATGGAGTGCACACGTTTCTTTCTAGCTAGAAGTGGTGTTTGGGTTTTTACAAGGCCTGACATTTTTACTTATGTGGTTGATGGAATGAGGCGTCACGGATTTTTTTATTGGTCGCCGATGGCTAATTTATAGGTCCAATAGGATCGGGGAGCGTGTGTTCAGGCATAACTAATCCACTAATGATACTTGTGGACCAGCCCTGCTATATCCAAGGTTTCACTGCTGTAATGACCGACATTTTAGTATATTTTTATTTAATTACTTAATTTAATTTTTTGGTTTCGATTTCATTTATTTATTTAAAACTCAATCTTTGTTTGAGTTTATTGAAATAATTATTTTATTTGTTATATGAAACTAAAATTTATTTTGGTTTTACATAGAGAATGAATTTGTTTTGATATAAATAAAATTAAATGATACAAATCAACATTTGCTATTTATGATCTTTTTCATTTAATTGGTTTTATCAAGTTTATTGGTTTGAATCTGAATTTATTTCTAAAGATTATATTTAGATTGTAGACTCATATTATTATATAATTGATTTACTAATATTATAAAATTATATCTTTGATTTAATTTCAATTTATTTCTATTGTTGATTTGCTGTTTATATTGATTAATCATTGTGGCAAACTTTGTTCGGATTTTTATTTGTTGTCTGTCTGTTCAAATTTAAAACTTTCATTCCATTGAATATAAATTGTCGGTTTCATTTTTATATTTCCATTTGCTCCTTTTTGATTTGTTCATCCGTTCATCACCATTTCAATATTAAATGCAACTGTTTGTTTGAATTTTTAAACCGGCGTTCAAGTCCATTCGTTCAAAACTCTTACCAATGCATTATCTCCATTTTCTCGAGACCTTTTCTCCTCTTCTAGCTGTTGTTTTGGAATGTACTATGCCTAAAGATTTGGTCAATTCCAACGTTATAATGCTCAAAAGTCGTGCCTTTTCGTGTATTTCTGTACATAAAACAAGAAAGAGTGAAATGCCTCTTCTTTACTCTTTATGAAAGAAAAGAAACGTAGCAGCTTTTGTTCGGTCCCTCTCAACTTTCTTCCCTTCATCACATTTTTCACCACAAAAATTATTCCCCTGCTCCAACCACTTCACCGGTCGACGTCCATATCACCTCAACTCGCGAGACCAACCCCTCTGACCAGACCAACAAAACTTCCCTTGAGCACCTCTTGGACAACCGCACTTCGTTTCCAGCTCCTATGAACCCCAGGCCATCGAACCCTTCGCCCATTAGAAGCCGCCACTTCCCTCCAATTGAAGTCGTCATTGTCTCCGCTGAACCTCCCCGCGCCCAGCCCGTCCTCCCTGAGATCCGCCTCGCCTCCCTGTCCCTCGGTTGACTGCATCGACCCCTTCCTCCACTGACCCCTCATGCGTCTATAAAAGCCTCGCCCCATGGCTGTTGTCATCAGCTGGTCTCAACCGGTACCACCGATCCCCTTCGCCTCTAAGTCCAACACTCCAAGTCAGTGACAAACTCGACCCATATTTTCCCTCCCGATCCCTGCGTGCTTCTTCTTGGCGTGCTCGAGTTACTGTGCTTGTGTGTGGGTGTGAGCCAGTGTTTAAATTACTGTGCATTTTCATATGTCGTGTGTTTATTATATTTGTGGAGTGAGAGTGTGTGTGTTGATAAGTTCTCGTGTGTGTTGGTGTATACCTGTAATGAACCGGGATTTTGTCGACTTTGGTTATCGCCATAAACTCAATGACGACTAACCAAACATCGAAAAATACTGGTCATTAATGAAAGAAATTAGAGGGTGAGGATAGATAAGAAA
Source organism: Allium sativum (assembly GCA_030737875.1). NCBI lineage: Eukaryota > Viridiplantae > Streptophyta > Magnoliopsida > Asparagales > Amaryllidaceae > Allium > Allium sativum. Next base: position 129,063,509 of record CM060913.1, on the reverse strand, counting down.
GAAAACTTAGAATAAAAGAAGAAAAAGAACACAATATCAGAGTAACACGAATCTCACAGCGGAACGAATAAATATAATTCATAACATAACTTTGAAATACAAATCTGTACTTGAATATACATATCATTATCAAAGTATAACACTTACAACACAGCGGAAATAACTATAGCTATATGATCCTAAAGCCTCCTGCTCCAAGCTCTTCCAGTATATCTGTAAATCCTGACTACTTGACTGCCCGTACAAAATTGGGCACCCAAGAGTTTAGGGAAAACAACAAAATAAACTCCGGGTCAGTCATGGGACTGGTATAAGTAAAACAAGTTAAAATAGTTCGAACAAGTAATCGATATCTCATAAGACCACGCCGTATAACGGAACGGGTTTTTCACTTATGAGAATCCAAAATATCTTTATATCAAAATCCTTTCATATTATGATAATGTCTATCAACCACAATATAATAATCATTTAGCAGAAACGCTTTCATCTCACGTTCTACATATATAGTATACAATCAATACCGCAAGCACGTATTGGGTAATGGATTTCCAACTATGACAAGGTATGGAACCACCTTTCGCTAGTGTACCTCTAGAGAGGAATACACTGGGTTCAACAAGAACATCTTGCAACCCGGCCATACATGACCGACCACTCATTTCGCTTGAGTGTATCAAATGTATATCACCAACGGTTGGGATCAGCAACCATTTCCCGAATGGGACAACATCAACAACAGATTTTTAGAAGTAAATGAAACTCTAGATCAGGTGATTATACACCCTACTTCGGTGCGAACGACTTAGCCATGCTGCTTGCCCGATTTCTGTCATTTACCGGATGTGAGGCTAGAAGCTACGCTTTATCATCACACCAGATTCAGTTTGAATGCCACATCGTCAAATCCATCAAATCACCGATTGACGTCCTCAACCATACATTATGTGTTAGCTAAAAGAAGTTTCCTTCTCTGCTTCCACTCTTGGTACGGTTGGAGAAATCAATATACGTGATCGTTTGGAAATACTCTGTCAGACATCCGTCCATACAAGTCATCCATGAACAGGATGAACCGAAGGCACTCTTCTGTAAACAGGATAGCACTTGCATAACTCCATCTTCAATTTCCTTTGGCATATATGATTCGCAACGCTTATGCCAATACAAAGTGGTTCTTTGGATAATAATCCAACCGGTCTCTCCATATTAACAACGTTAAAATGATCAAAACTTCGATAGTCTATGAGTTAACTATCAAAGAAAAACAAGTGTGCAAACAACGATATTATTTCCAGTTGGAAATTATATCGAACAAACATCATTTAACATTACTCTCTTTAGTTCATTTTTTTACTTCTCCTGTTTCCCTATATTCAATATTTCTTATTTTCTAAATTTGGAAAATATACGTTATTAACAATGGAAAACATTTCCATTTCTTGTTTTCTTTATTAGAAAACATTTCTGGTTTCTTATTTGGAAAACATTTCCAAAGCTTCTTCATTGGACTTAGACAGATGTTTAGATGAAACATCGCTATGCCAACTCAAACCATTTCCTTTAATTACTAAATTCACTTAACCATCCTTTACTGCCGAACCTTAACCGTTCCTTAGTTAAATACGAAGCCAATCAAGTTGGGGTAGAACTACCTCTCAGACCTTAACTGAACAACATTTCTAACTTTAAAATAGGCAAAGTTCACTTTATATTTCTTTAACTAACTTCCTTACTTAACCCTCCTTAGAATCATCTCTTATTCGATAATTCTTTCCTTCGAATAAGGTATATTCGATAACTCTATTAAATTTACTCTATTCGATTAACCCTTATCAATTAACTCTATTGGACTAACGCTATTGGATTAACTCTATTGGACTAACGCTATAGATTTACTCATTTCACTTAACTCCTTTCGAATAAACTATATTCGATAACTCCTTTAACTCTATTCGAATAAACTATATTCGATTAACTCAATTGATTCTATTCGAATAAACTATATTCGATTAACTCCTTTTACTTTCTATTCGAATAAACTATATTCGATTAACTCCATTGCTTTCTATTCGAATAAACTATATTCGATTAACTCCTTTTACTTTCTATTCGAATAAACTATATTCAATTAACTCCTACTGGTTTAACTCTAACTGGTTAACTCTAATTGATTAACTCCATCTGGTTAACTCTAACTGGTTTAACTCTAACTGGTTAACTCTAATTCGAATAACAAATATTCGATCAACTCTATTCAACTAACTCGACTCGACTAATCCCTTTCGAATAACTAATTTGATTTACTACTTTCGAATACCATATTCGATTTTACTCCTTTCGAATACCATATTCGATTTAACTCCTTTATTCGCTTTATAAAGATTTCCTTTTTAACAACATTTATTCATTTTAAAGATTTACTTTTAGTAACGGTTCTCCACTTTAAAAATGATTTCCTTCTTATAACAATTTCCTTTTTATAACATTTTCCCTTTTTCTAAATATCTCCTATTTATAAATATTCCAATTTATAGATATTTCTTATTTATAAATATTCCATTTATAAATATTTTATTTCAAATATCACATTGAAAATATTCCCTTATCACATTTCAGAATGTTATGGTATTCAACATATCAAATCGCGATGATCAGTATCGTCCAAACACATATAATCGACAACAGATTATATATCACATCATATATCACAATATATAAAAAACAGTAAAATAAATGTTGAGGAACCCCGTTGGGTTCCTCCAACCTGTTTCCATGTATCACAGATGTTAAACAATATAGATAACATCACTTTCAGTTCTATATGATATATTCTGTTAAACAGAATCAATATAGAAATTCAACTAACTGACTAGCAGTTCAATCAAATAGTCAACACACAGTCAATCAGCCAATATTTAACAGTTCTAAAAATATAACATGAAATTATAAACTGTTCAGAGTTAGTGAGATTTACTCACATTGGACGATCATCGTTGATAACGATAACCATCGCTCGATTTGGTACAGATGGACAATTTATTTTTCTATAAATTGTAATGAGCTTCGATGGACTTTCGGTTAGTTCCATCGTGTAGTGTCCGTCCATACGATCCCAACGGATCTTGTTTCGCTGGGTTTCGAAAATGTATGAAATAATTATTGCTTTACGAAGTTCATATATATTTGAATTAAATAAAAACATGTATTTTTATATAACGGGCCTTAACCTTTTTACGTCGGCCCATCTTCCTCCTACCAAGCCCAGACCCAGTCCCCACTTAACCCATCCTCCTTCTTCCACGGCTTCGTCGAGCTCCAGTAAACAAAAACCATGGCCGAACTTTCCAGCATCCACCGCTCCTCCCACACACCACCGATCAACAACCCAATACCACCATTTCACTCCTCGTCCAAGCCTCTTCCTCCATGTACCCTCGAAAGCCCACTCGAAATCACCGTTCGTTTTTCGTCGATCAGCCTTGCCGGACCAAAACTGCATCGTGGCCCACCAAATTGAGCACAAAGATACGGTTTTACACCACAATCAACAATCCAACACCCAAACCCCACAACTATTCTTAAATCGAGATTAAACTCGAACCCTAGCTCTTCGCTATCAAAATCCAGTACCCAAAATCAACGTCGAACCATGTGAAACCCATCTAGGATTGAAGAGCAACTCTTCACGAACTCATAACACTCACTTTGGAATTTATAGAATTTTATCTGAATTGTTATGATTTTTGTTTTGGGAATTTTTTTTGTTGTGTATCGTTCGACGGGTTTATATAGGCTGATTGTGGTTGGTGGTACTTGTGGCTGGGAATACAGGCTGTGTGGCCTTATGTGGATCCAAAGAAAATGGGGGGGGGGGAATATTTTTAATTTAGTTTTTATATTTATTTATATTGATTTTATCCTTGTATCTACCTTCTTAAAATCCCAGTGACTACATACGATACCCAAAAAAAAATCACCAACTGAACATGTAGTTAGAGCTCGACATTATGGTCCCAACGAAATTGGTTTCGTCGAATTCCGACTCCGTATGCTCACACAGCGTATTTTTAACTATCAAAATACTAACTGTTTTTCACTCTAAAAATCCATACGACCACACAGTGACTCTAAAAATCACGAAACTGGAAATCTAACAATAATTTGACATTACGAATCCAACAAAATTAGTTTCGTCGAATTCCGACTTCGTTTGCAAAACTGGCTATTTTTAAAGCTCTAGATGACCCATTTAAATATATAAATATATTTAAATATAATTAAATTAAATATAAATAAATAAATATTATCGTATATATCCACATACGATATCGTTCAGCTCTAGAATATTCCTATATGAATTTCTAACTTGATATTCACTTCTGGGTCAACCCGATATTCATTTTATATGGAAATTCCATTTTTAAATATAAATAATTCCTTTATAAATTATAAAGAAATTCCACAGCGACTTTTCTAAAATTTGATTTGGACGTAAATCAAAATCTACACGACGAAATCCTGATTTTTCTCCTATACTAGAAAGATATACTCCACCAGCTCCACAAGTTTCTTGTTTCACAGAAATTCGGCTTAAAACGAATCATGTACATTCAGTGGAAGTTCGAATTGCCATTTTGCGAACTGCAGTGCCATTTCAAGCTCGTTTATAATTATATTATAAACTATGCGTTCAACTGTCGATGATTGAATATATTCGTTATTCGAATTCAATTCCAAGCTAAATTAAATATCACAGTCCGGTTCACACCATATCGTCATTTCGGCCAATTCTAATTATTTCAGATTAAATATATTATTTAATTTATTATTTTAATTAAATATTCATCATTATTTAATTCCACGACCATTTAATTCACTATATCACTATTTATATAATTAAGTAAATTAATTATAATACCTCTGCCAATGCGGGTCATTACAATACATTTAAAGTGTTATAAAATTTATAATATATATATTGTGGCTTTTGATGATGCATTTATATAATGTTTAAGAAATACTTATGTGTATATGTATATAGTTTTGAAGTATTTGGGGTGTGTTTATATAATTCATAGTATATACGGTATTGTGTTTATTTTGAGTTCAATTTGGTGTTGAGTTCGAAATCCACCCCAATATCCGTACCATCCCAAAACCTGATAATCGTACACGTCCATTGAGGAATTCCCTAGCATCCTCTTATAAAAAAAATATTGAGCAGTTATCAAGTTGAATTTATTTTGAGTTATGCCTAGATATTGTCATTTCAGTTCTACGTTCATCAGTTTCCATCTTCAATTCTGTGCCACGAAAGGTGAGTTTATCTCACATCTGACTTACATTTTTCATGGATGTTAGATCAATAATGAACTGTTGTATGAAATGTATAGGATTGCAGATATAATTGTTTGATTCGGTATGTATGCACATTTCATATGTGACACGATATAATTATATGACACGTAGTTACACTGATGATATATATACTGTGATTGATGCTATGTGATTGCTGTTGATACCTTAGTTTTAAGAAAAATCACTAAGGGTTGAAATGATACATACTCGAACGAACATTAGAATAGGGAAAAATCGTTATAGGTGGAAATGATAGACCTAAACGAATTTTAATGAATTTGGGATCGCGGGTTGAAATGATAGATCCGTAGAAATTTTATAAATCGCGGATTGAAATGATAAATATTCATATTACTTGACCATAGGGTAGAAAACCATATACGAACACCATTGGTCATGTTTTCGAAGTTAACTGATTTGAGAAAATTAATTTTATATTAATTTAAGATTTTATATTTTTATATTTTATATTTTAAGATTTTAAAATTAAATTTTATAAATTTTAAATTATATGTTTGAAAATGATTTTTATGAGTAAATATAGATTTAAATGTCGTTTAAGATTTTACTTATAATTTTATCTATTTTAAACCATATAATTTATTCGTATAAGTATTTTAATTTTGTTTTATTACAATAAATATTTCTTTAAATCTATTTTTATATTATTTTAAGCTTATATATGTTTATAATCTGTTTATATTATTTTAAACTTATATATGTTTATAATCTGTTTCTAATAAATTTTAGAATTTTATAAACTTATACATATACATATCTATTTTCAAAAATTAATTTTCTTATATATATATATTAATAAACTCTAATAAAGTCAAGATGGATAGGTTAGATTTCGCGATTTAAATTCAAAGTTTAAAGATGTAATTTTATATAACGATATTCGAATAATGAATGAACTCATATTAAGTAATGAATTCAAATTGATATGAACTTTTAATGGAGACGAATTTGAATTGGTAAAATATGACATAAATTTTAATTCGAATTGATTTAAACTATAAGAGATGAATTTGAATTGCGTAAACTGATGTTTAAATCGAAATTTATAATTGATATGAAATTGAATTTGAATTGTTTTAAATTATGAACTTTGATAAGAAATGAATGTGAATTGGGTAAATTGATTTATTTTAATTTATAATCAATATGAATTGAATTCAAATTTTAATTGATTAAACATGATTGGAATATATATATATATATGTTATATGCAGAATTGGTTTTTATATTGTTCGGTTTGAATTAAGAATTTTGTTAAATTGATACATAAGAATGGTTTTAAATAGTAATTTGTTTGAACAGAAATATAAGATTTTGATTGAACAGAAATATAAGATTTTGATTCAAAATGTTGAAGTAACAATTTTGAACTATATGACTTGAGTTATAAAGTACGATATAATTTGTTTAAATTGAAATGTAATTTTTGACATGAATCGTATATACGAATTCGAACCAAAATGTCAGATTTAAATGAATCGACTTGAAACGATTCCTTATGAAGGAAAATTTTGAATTATTTGAATTATTTCGAACTTGAATTTTTGCGAATATAAACCAAACCAAAATATTATCGGAGTTAAGTGCTTTGGTATCGATTTAAAAGGAAATTGAGAAATTTGAGGTATAACTTAAATATAAGTCAATTTTGGATTTGAGATTCAATATGCGAATATTTTCGGAAATTTTATCGAAGTTAAAATGTTATAGTATTAGTTTATATTATATTTGAAATCTTTACAATATGGTTCTAAATCGATTTGATTTAAATGATTTGAGTTGTTTCCAACATTATACTATAATCGAAGTTAGATATTAAATTTTGAATTCAAAATTTGAACTTGAGATTTCATATAAACTATTTTATAAAGTGATGACCATGGTGTGAAAAATGTAAACGATTGGTTGTTAAAGTGACTGGGATCGGCTATTGTCATACTCTCTGCCAATACCAAAAACCACTTTAACAACTGTGTATGCGATGGAGTTCCCGAATGAAGGAGATGATTTGCCAATACCAAAAACCTTGAGTCAGCTCGATGTGGCTAAAACAGGAGCTATGGACGGACCAAGTGAGGTCATACCTCTTATCGAGCACACTTCTTCGATATTATTCTATTACTGTTGAGATTCGATTTGGGCCCTTTTGATTATGGGAGTGTGTATCGAGGTGGGCGGTAGTAGCTACTATGCGTTACCACCAGTCCGGCTCTGCAAACGGTGAATCCACCCTGGCATTCCTTGCGTGCCTTGTCACATGCCTTATACGATCCCACTACGACTTTGGTTTGTACCGTTTTATATGGAGTGCCCTCTGATTAACCTCCAGTTTACGGAGGAATTACGGTACTGTATATACTATGGGAACATATAAACGGTGTAAGGGTAATCATGGTAATCCCGCTTACGCTATTTTGATATTTTTACTTTACTGTTAGACACTATTGTATATAGCGTATTATACTATATAGTATTAGTTTGACGGATCCTTAGAGGATGGTGATCCCAAACATCCTCTAAGTTACTGATTGCATTTCATCGAACATTTCATTTGAGTTGATTTACTTCCATGAGAATATTAGTCCTGATCCGACTTGTTTTGTTTTGCATTATTGCTCGGGTCAGATTGAGTATTACAGCTTTTGAGATTCACTTTCGGAGTTGGAGTTTATATTGGATTTGCTCACCTATATCTACCTGTTCAGTTGATCCAGTTCCAGCTATTCTTGTTATTTCAGTTTATATAGTTATCTTTTATTTATGTATCTGGAATTCATAGTATTAGACTTCTGCTGTATTATTTATGTAAACTCTGATGTAAAATCTATTTAGTAGCTTCATGAACTACTATTGTATTTTGTATTTTTCCGCTGCGAGGTATTATATTGCTCTGTATCTATGTCTATGTTCTGTGATTTATTCTATTTTACCCCAGAAGCTAATAACAATCTGTTGTTTTGGACGTTTCGAGTTGACAGGTTTTGTCAATCGGCACGATCAAAATGCCGGGTCGTTACATTTGGTATCAGAGCTTTGGTTTATCAAAGCTTTAGCCTATGGGGTAAAAACTCATTAGAAATAGGTAGTGATACCCTAGAATGAGTGGAATCATTTGCAGAATCCTTCTTGAGAGAGCGTATTTTTAAAGTAAAAATAGTTTTCAACATGGTTTTAAAATGTTTTTAAATAAATATTTCCAATATAAAATTCTGTTTAATATTTAAATCTTCTTCTGAGTTTCCTTTCCATTTGAATCTATCTTCCTTCGTAGATCCTCTTTGATTAGGTTCTTTTGTTCTTTCAGCTTTTACCTCAAATTCTATAATTTATACTTGTCCGTTTCAAGGTAAGAAGTAGAAGAAGAGTATAAGTCTTCTAGCCAGTCTGTCTTTATTAAATATTGGTTTGAAATTTATATTTTGAAAGATATTATTATATAAGATCTTCTTAATGTAATATTTAATTTGATATTTGTAAATAATTTGGTAATACCAATGGTTTGTAAAGATTTTATGTGTAATGTATTCATATGTTACCACCAGTCTGGCTCTGAAAACGGTAAATCCACCCTGGCATTCCTTGCGTGCCCTGTCACATGCCTTATACGCTACGATTTTGTTTTGTACTGTTTTATATGGAGTGCCCTCTGATCAACCTCCAGTTTACGGAGGAATTACGGTACTATATATACTATGGGAATATATAAGTGGTGTAAGGGTAATCATGGTAATCCCGCTTACGCTATTTTGATATTTTACTTTACTGATAGACACTATTGTATATAGCATATTATACTATATGGTATTAATTTGACAGATCCTTAGAGGATGGTGATCCCAAACATCCTCTAAGTTACTGATTGCATTTCATCGAACATTTCATTTGAGTTGATTTACTTTCATGAGAATGTTAGCCCTGATCCGAGTTGTTTTGTTTTTCATTGTTGCTCGGGTCAGATCGATTATCACAACATTCGAGATTCACTATTGGAGTTGAAGTTTATATCGGCATTTGCTCACTTGTATCTACTCATTTTGTTGGTCCAGTCATTTAGCTATTTCTGTTGTTTCTGTTTCAATTTGTTATCAATTATTTATGTATCTAAAATTTATTGTTTAAGACTTCCGCTGTATTATTTATATAAACTGTGATGTAAAATTTTATTTAGTAGCTTCATGAACTACTTCTGTATTTGTATTTCTGCTGCGAGGTATTATATTACTCTGTGATTTGTGATTCTGTCATTTATTCTATTTACCCCAGAAGCTAATAACAATATGTGGTTTTGGACGTTTCAAGTTGACATGTTTTGTCGATTCGGCACGCTCAAAATGGCGGGTTGTTACATTTGGTATTAGAGCTTTGGTTTATCAAAGCTTTAGCCTATGGGGTAAAAGCTCATTAGAGAGAGGGTAGTGATACCTTAGAATGAGTGGAATCATTCGCAGAATCCTTCTTTAGAGAGAGCGTATTTTTAATGTATAAATGGTTTAAATAGTTTTGAATGTTAAACAAGTAATTTTAAATATAAAATTTTGTTTAATGTTTTAAACCTTTTTATGAAATTTCTTTTTCATTTGAATCCATATTCCTTCACGGATCCTCTTTAATTAGGTTCTTCCATTCGTTCAGCTTTTTACTCAAATTCTATGACTTATCTTTGTCCATAGCAAGTTAAAATGTAGAAGGAGAGTATTGGTCTTTTAGTGTTCAATCGGATTAAATATTTATTTGAAATTTATATTTTGAAAAATATTACTATATAAGGTCTTCTCAATGTAATATTGAATTTTGATATTTGTAAATAGCCCTATGTTTTGGTAATACCAATATTTTGTAAAGATTTTATTTGCAATGTATTTAAACTTATGGGATTAAATGAGTTATATGTTTCAAAATATAGATATGATAGATTTGAAATTATTTAAGTATTGTATAAAATAATATCATTATGTATTTGATTTAATAATATTGTTTGTATACTTATTAAGGATTGAGTTGAATTTTAATAAATAAATGAGTGGGGGAGAGATATAAATTTTCCCTACTTAAAATTTTAATGATTTGAAATATATTATTTATAATATATATTTGAAAATTTGGTATATATCCTTTTTAAATATAGAAAGATGTTTTGAGTACTTACTTGACGTTAAAATTGGCCTATCGAGAACCTAGTGATTTGGGTATACGTCTGATTAACGTATATGTTTGATAGATATACAGTCACACTCTAGTCGCTTGAAAACGATTCTGGTGATGACCGTGGCATCATCGATATCTATTTTCAGGTTTCGAAAGTGGGATAGATATATATCGCCAATTGAGACGTCGAGTGAATACTTAAAACCATTTTAGATGATTGAAATATTTTAAATTTTGATTTATATATATTTCAAATTATATAGATAGGTATGAGAATAAATATGAACCGTTGATTTAAATATATTAATTATTTAGTTACTATTTACCTGCCTTTTTCCTTTTCAGGGACGAAAAGGTTTGAGTAGGGGAGATTGTAATGACCGACATTTTAGTATATTTTTATTTAATTACTTAATTTAAATTTTTGGTTTTGATTTCATTTATTTATTTAAAACTCAATTTGTTTTTCAGTTTATTGAAATAACTATTTTATTTGTTATATGAAACTGAAATTTATTTTGGTTTTATATAGCGAATGAATTTGTTTTGATATGAATAAAATTTAATGATACAAATCAACATATGCTATTTATGATCTTTTTCGTTTAATTGATTTTATCAAGTTTATTGGTTTGAATCTGAATTTATTTCTTAAGATTATAGTTAGATTGCAGACTCGTATTATTATATAATTGATTTACTAATATTATAAAATTATATCTTTGATTTAATTTCAATTTATTTCTATTGTTGATTTGCTATTTATATTGATCAATCATTGTGGAAAACTTTGTTCGGATTTTTATTTGTTGAAATCCGTCTTCTGTCTATTCAAATTTAAAACTTTCATTCCGTTGAATTTAAATTGTCGGTTTCATTTTTATATTTCCATTTGTTCCTTTTTCATTTGTTCATCCGTTCATTACTATTTCATTATTAAATACAACTGTTTGTTTGAATTTTTAAACCGGCGTTCCAAGTCCGTTCGTTCAAGACTCTTACCAATGCGTTATCTCCATTTTCTCGAGACCTTTTCTCCTCTTCTAGCCGTTGTTTTGGAATGTACCGTGCCTAAAGATTTGATCAATTCCAACATTATAATGCTCAAAAGCTGTGCCTTTTCGTGTATTTCTGTGTATAAAACAAAAAAGAGTGAAATGCCTCTTCTATCCTCTTCACAAAAGAAAAGAAACGTAGCAGCTTTTGTTCTGCCCACTCAACTTTCTCCCCTTCATCACATTATTCACCACAAAAACTATTCCCCTACTCCAACTACTTCACTGGCCGACGTCCATATCACCTCAACTCGCGAGGCCAACCCCTTCGACCAGATCAGCAAAGCTTCCCCTGAGCACCTCCAGGACCGCCGCACTTCGTTTCCAGCTCCAACGAACCCCAGGCCAGCGACCCCTTCGCCCATCAGAAGCCGCCACTTCCCTCCAACTGAAGCCGCTATTGTCTCCACTGAACCTCCCCGAACCCAGTCCCGTCCTCCCTGAGATTCGCCTCGCCTCCCTGTCCCTCGGTTGATGCGTCGACCCCTTCCTCCGCTGACCCCTCCTGCGTCTATAAAAGCCTCGCCCCATGCCTGCTGTCGTCAGCCGGTTTCGACCGGTACCACCGATCCCCTTCGCCTCTAAGTCCAACACTCCAAGTCAGTGACAAACTCGACCCATATTTTTCCTCCCGATCCCTACGTGCTTCTTCTTGGCATGCTCGAGTTACAGTGCTTGTGTGTGGGTGTGAGCTAGTGTTTAAATTACTGTGTATTTTCATATGTTGTGTGTGTGTATTATATTTGTGGAGTGAGAGTGTGTGTTGATAAGTTCTCATGTGTGTTGGTGTATACCTTTAAAGTGTTATAAAATTTATAATATATATACTGTGGCTTTTGATGATGCATTTATATAATGTTTAAGAAATACTTATGTGTATATGTATATAGTTTTGAAGTATTTGGGGTGTGTTTATATAATTCATAGTATATACGGTATTGTGTTTATTTTGAGTTCAATATGGTGTTGAGTTCGAAACCCACCCCAATATCCGTACCATCTCAAAACCTGATAACCGTACACGTCCATTGAGAAATTCCCTAGCATCCTCTTATAAAAAAAACATTGAGCAGTTATCAAGTTGAATTTATTTTGAGTCATGCCTGGATATCTCATTTCAGTTCTACGTTCATCAGTTTGTCGTCTTCAATTATGTGCCACGAAAGGTGGGTTTATCTCACACCTGACTTACATTTTGCATGGATGTTAGATCAATAATGAACTGTTATATATGAAATGTATAGGATTGTTGATAGAAATTGCTTGATTTGGTGTGTATGCACATTTCATATGTGACACGATATAATTATATGACACGTAGTTACACTGATGATATATATACTATGATTGATGTTATGTGATTGCTGTTGATACCTTAGTTTTAGGAAAAATCACTAAGGGTTGAAATGTTACATACTCGAATGAACATTAGAATAGGGAAAAATCGTTATAGGTTGAAATGATAGACCTAAACGATTTTTAATGAATTTGGGATCGCGGGTTGAAATGATAAACCCGTAGAAATTTTATAAATCACGGATTGAAATGATAAATATCCGTATTACTTGACCATAGGGTAGAAAAACATATTCAAACACCGTTGGTCATGTTTTCGAAGTTGACTGATTTGAGAAATTTAATTTTATATTAATTTAAGATTTTATATTTTAAGATTTTATATTTTAAGATTTTAAAATTAAATTTTATAAATTTTAAATTATTTGGTTTAAAATGATTTTCATTAGTAAATATAGATTTAAATGCTGTTTAAGATTTTACTTATAATTTATCTATTTTAAACAATATAATTTATTCATATAAGTATTTTAATTTTGTTTTATTACAACAAATATTTCTTTAAATCTATTTTTATATTATTTTAAACTTATATATGTTTATAATCTGTTTCTAATAAATTTTAGAATTTTATAAACTTATATATATACATATCTATTTTCAAAAATTAATTTTCTTATATATATATATATATATATATTCTTATAAACTCTAATAAAGTCAGATGGATACGAACTTTGAATAACGATATTTGTATAACGAATGAACAATATATGTATATAGATTTCGCAATTTAAATTCGAAGTTTAAAGATTTAAATTTATATAACGATATTTGAATAACGAATGAACTCATATTAAGTAATAATTTCAAATTGATACGAACTTTTAATGGAGACGAATTTGAATTGGTAAAATATGACATAAATTTTAATTCGAATTGATTTAAACTATAAGAGATGAATTTGAATTGCATAAATTGGTGTTTAAATTGAAATTTATAATTGATATGAAATTGAATTTGAAATGTTTTAAATTATGAACTTTGATAAGAAATGAATGTGAATTGGGTAAATTGATTTATTTTAATTTATAATCAATATGAATTGAATTCAAATTTTAATTGATTAAACATGAATTGGAATATATATATATGTTATATGCAGGATTTGTTTTTATATAGTTCGATTTGAATTAAGAATTTTGTTAAATTGATGCATAAGAATGGTTTTAAATAGTAATTTGTTTGAATGGAAATATAAGATTTTGATTCAAAATGTTGAAGTAACAATTTTGAACTATATGACTTGAGTTATAAAGTACAATATAATTTGTTTAAATTGAAATGTAATTTTTGACTTGAATCGTATATACGAATTCGAACCAAAATGTCATATTTGAATGAATCGACTTGAAACGATTCCTTGTAAATAAAATTTTGAATTATTTGAGTTGTTTCGAACTTGAATTTTTGCGAATATAAACCAAAACAAAATATTATCGAAATTAAGTGGTTTGGTATCGATTTAAATGGAAATTGAGAAATTTGAGGTATAACTTAAATATAAGTCGATTTTGGAGTTGAGATTCAATATGCGAATATTTTCGGAGATTTTATCGAAGTTAAAATGTTATAGTATTGGTTTATACTATATTTGAAATCTTTATGATATGGTTCTAAAACGATTTGATTCAAACAATTTGAGTTGTTTACAACATTTTACTATAACCAAAGTAAGATATTAAATTTTGAATTCAAAATTTGAACTTGAGACTTCATATGGACTATTTTAGAAAGTGATGACCACGGTGTGAAAAATGTAAACGATTGGTTGTTAAAGAGACCGGGATCGGCTATTGTCATACTCTCTGCCAATACCGAAAACCACTTTAACAACTGTGTACATGGTGGAGTTCCAGAATGAAGGCGATGATTTGGCGAATGACTCCCTTTTGTTATTTTATATTAACTACGAGACCCTGACTACCTTGATTCAGCTTGATGTGGCAAAAACAGGAGCTATGCACGGACCGAGTGAGGTCATACCTCTTATCGAGCACACTTCTTTGATATTATTCTATTACTGTTGAGATTTGATTTGGGCCCTTTTGATTATGGGAGTGTGTATTGAGGTGGGCGGTAGTAGCTACTATGCGTTACCACCAGTCTGGCTCTGCAAACGGTGAATCCACCCTGGCATTCCTTGCGTGCCTTGTCACATGCCTTTTACGAGCCCACTACGATTTTGTTTTGTACTGTTTTATATGGAGTGCCCTCTGATCAACCTCCAGTTTACGGAGGAATTACGGTACTGTATATACTATGGGAATATATAAACGGTGTAAGGGAAATCATGGTAATCCCGCTTACGCTATTTTGATATTTTACTTCACTGATAGACACTATTGTATATAGCGTATTATAATATATGGTATTAGTTTGACGAATCCTTAGAGGATGGTGACCCCAAACATCCTCTAAGTTACTGATTGCATTTCATCGAACATTTCATTTGAGTTGATTTACTTTCATGAGAATGTTAGTCCTGATCCGAGTTGTTTTGTTTTTAATTATTGCTCGGGTCAGATCGATTATCACAACATTCGAGATTCACTATTGGAGTTGAAGTTTATATCAGCATTTGCTCACTTGTATCTACTCATTCTGTTGGTCCAGTCATCCAACTATTTCTGTTGTTTCTGTTTCAATTTGTTATCAATTATTTATGTATCTGAAATTTATTGTTTAAGTCATCCGCTGTATTATTTATGTAAACTCTGATGTAAAATTTTATTTAGTAGCTTCATGAACTACTTCTGCATTTGTATTTCCGCTGCGAGGTATTATATTACTCTATGATCTGTGATTCTGTGATTTATTCTATTTACCCCAGAAGCTAATAACAATTTGTGGTTTTGGACGTTTCGAGTTGACATGTTTTGTCGATTCGGCACGGTCAAAATGACGGGTCGTTACAACTTTGGGGAATCCTGAGACATTGCCAGAGTGTCTCAAATCGGTTAGGAGATCGCCCCTAGCCTTGACTCATGATGGAAATCCAACCTCCAAAACGACATTACGATTTTGACTGTACACCTACATATGGCGACATAGTAGGATGGGATACTATGCTGTCTAGGATTGATACATTTACTTTGAAGTATTTTTGAAACATATTAGACATTAATAATAATATTAAAAAATATTATTTTCTACGTATCAAGCATTTTTGATTATTATAAGTAAAACTCTATCCTTTATTTGCGTGATGGCATACTCTGTTGTCTAGGTAGTCCATTTTACTCATTTATAAAAAATCTTAGAAAATATAAATCATAAACACACATTTTAGTTTTACTTGACGACTGACATTTGTTCTTAGAAAATTACGGGGTGTCATATCCTCTTATTTGCACTCTTCCTAGTGGCGAAGTAGCTTTTTTTTTTGTTCAGACTGTGATATTTTCTTCATACTAACTCAAAATCATACAAGATTTCGACCAATAAACTCCCACCCAAATTACAGACAACATGTAACGCTTGAATAGTTCATCGGACGAACGGACAATGCACTTTTCCATGGAGACTGACAATTGTACTTAGAAAATAACAGGCTGTAATATCCCATATTTGCACTCTCACTAATGGCGAAGCCGCTAATTTTTTTTTTGTTCAAAGTGCGATAAATTTTTCATATTTAGTCGGAATCGGACGAGACTTCGACCAATCAACTCCTACCTAAATTACAGACAATACATGATGCTCGAATACTTCATCTAGCGAACACAAAATGCAGATCCCCATGGAGACTGACAATTATACTTAGAAAATAATAGGTTGTCATATTTGAACATTACATAGTATAAACCCTATATTTTAAATTTAAATTAAAATTCAGAAATTTTTAAATTTGGAACTTTGAAATTTGATATTTTATAAATTTAAATTTTGGATTTGAAAATTTGAAGTTTAAAATTTAAATTTTTGAATCTTATATTTTGAAAATTTGAAATTTAAATGTCCGAAATTTTATTATTTAAAAAATAATAATTAGAAATTTAAAATCTTGAAGTACAAAAATTAAAATATGAAATTTCAAATTTCAAATTCAGAATTTAAAGTTTTAAAATTTGAAATTTGAAATCAAATATGGAATTCGACACCTGAATTGCAAATTTTGAAAATTCAAAATTTTGTGGATAATTCTGAAAATAAATTTTTTAACATTTATTTTTATTAGTTAAATCAAATTTAGATACTTAAATGAGTTAAATGGGTAACCCACTTGTTAGAGGGTTGGGTTATAAATGGGTTGGGTAATAAATGGGTCAAAGAGAATGAGTCATAAATGGGTTGGGTCAAAACTCGACCCTACCCATTTAGGTCCAACCCAACCTATTTTAGAACCCTAATTCTATTACCCAAGAAAGACGAGTGGAGTGGAGAGGAAAATAGTAAACATACAATAATATTTCTGTACATAATTCACTTTATCAACATTCTAACAAATATGTCAATATGCTATTTAGATTTAGAAACAAATCTGTCTAACATCTTATTGGGAGTATTTGGAACTTCCGGTTACAGAACCACGGTATACATGGTTTAAAGTGTCTCATGAGAAAAAATAGTACTATTTAATGAGTTTAAGGTATTCTTATTTTTTTTTGGTAGGTAAATTTGTTTTAGTGCAGTATATTTCAATAATATTTTTATGTATAGCGGACGTACACATATGAAGCTATGTATCAGCAAAGGACCGGATACGAGAAAAAAAAGAATACAAACTACTAGGATGATTAATTATCGAGATACACCTCCTAATTGGATACAAGAAATCGTTTTTTGTTGGAGCGATTAGTGCTTCTTTGTTTCGTTCAACATTACATACGATATACTCCAACAACCATACACCGCATGCTTCTCATCCTTCCGAACTTCTTTGCGTTCGGCCAACATTTGCAAGTATTGTATTTGCATGCGGGGCAATACTGTTTAACATTGGAAATTTTTATTGCACTCTTGAAGTACTCTTTGTTTTAATATAACATTGTTTTAGAATTTCAATTTATGATTTTCTTGGAAAAAAAAACTTTTTTTTCTTTTGCCTTTGCAGTTAAACTTGCAGAAGTACACTTGTTCGTTCACATGTTATTTGATTTTTGTTGCATGCCCAACTGCTATTTTGGTATTAGTTTTGATGGTTGATATATATCTGAAGTGTGTAGGCAAATTACCAACAATAATATATGTTGAAGTTAAATTAATATTGAGTAAGATGTATGTAACATTTAACGTTTTAATGTTCCCTCAATAGCATCATCTTAATCCTGGGAAATGGATGCTTTAGGTTTAGACAAAATCCATAGCCAAATGAGCCTTCACTTCTTCGGATTAATAATTATTTGTTTCTTTATTACTGTGACCAAGTGGGTTTAGCAAAATATTGAATATTTGACCTAAGTTAACGTTTCTATAGTTTATTAAAAACTATCATATATTATAATTTTATTTTAATGCAGTTAAACACAATGTCAAGTTCAACATTTCAAGGTCTTATAAGAAGGATGACAAGCACAAATTCTAGCCTATCAGAACAGGAAAATGACACACTGAGGAAATTTAATCATAACACAAACGCAACTGTAATAATCTACATGTTTGAGGAAAGATTGGAAGAAGGAGATGAAAGATGCGAGGATGAGTTTGAGGAAGCACGACAAGAGGTGAATGGTGCCGACTAGAAATAGAAGATGTTGGTTTGGAAGTAGGAGATGAAGAAGCAATAAAAGTGAGTAGAAGAGACTATATTCCAGTTTGTGGATATGATACTCCATTTGATTTTATAGTGACTAGGGGTGTCAAAATATGACCCAACCCATTTACTCTATTCATAAATGGGTTGGGTTAACCCATTTATGAATTTTATTAAATGGGTTGGGTTGACCCATTTTTAAAAGGGTCATAAATGGGTAACCCATTTTACCCATTTATGAAAAAACTTAAAATTTGAAATTATAAATTATAAACACATATTTTAGTTTTATACGACGATTGACATTTGTACTTAGAAAATTATGGGCTATCATATCCTCATATTTGCACTCTTCCTAGTGGCGAAGCCGTTGTTTTTTTTTAGATTGCGCTAATTTCTTCATATTAACTCAAAATCATACGAGATTTCGACCGATAAACTCCCACCTAAATTACGGACAACATGTGATGCTTGGATAGTTCATCGGGCGAGCAGAATGCACTTCTCCATGGAGACTGACAATTGTATTTAGAAAATAACAGGCAGTAACATCTCATATTAGCGCTCTCCCTAGTGGCGAAGCCGATATTT
Organism: Allium sativum; assembly: GCA_030737875.1. Taxonomy (NCBI): domain Eukaryota; kingdom Viridiplantae; phylum Streptophyta; class Magnoliopsida; order Asparagales; family Amaryllidaceae; genus Allium; species Allium sativum. The sequence continues at coordinate 129,044,285 of CM060913.1, read as the reverse complement.
TTTTGGTTCAAAGTACGGTAACTTCTTCATACTTACTCAGAATCAGACGAGACTTTGACCGATCAACTCCCACCTAAATTACGGACAATATGTGATGCTCGGTTGCTTCATCTAGCGAATGCAAAATGCAGTTCCCATGGTGACTGACAATTGTACTTAGAAAGTAATAGGCTGTCATATTTGAACCTTACATGGTATATCCCCTACATTTCAAATTTAAATTAAAAATTCAAAAATTTTGAAAATTGGAACTTTAAAATTTTGAATTATGAAATTTTAAATTTTATAAATTTTAGATTTGGATTTGAAAATTTTGATGTTTGAAATTTTGAATTTCATACTTTGAAATTTAAAACTCCAAAATTTTATTATTTAAATTTTTTTTATTAGAAATTCGAAATTTTGAAGTATTTGCAATTTCAAATTTCAAATTCAGGAATTAAGGTTTTAAAATTTAAAATTTGAAATCGAATATGGAATTCGATTTGAATTTCAAATTTTGATATGCATTATCCTAAAAATAATTTTTTTTTAACATTTATTTTTATTAGCTAAATTAAATTTTAATACTTAAGTGGGTTTAATGGGTAACCCACTTATTAGAGGGTTGGGTTATAAACGGGTTGGGTAATAAATGGGTCAAAGAGAATGAGTCATAAATGGGTTGGGTCAAAACTCGATCCTTCTATTACCCAAGAAAGGCGATTGGAGTGGAGAGGAAAATAGTAAAGATACAATCATATTTTTGTATATAATTCACTTTATGAACATTGTAACAAATATTTCAATATACTATTTAGATTTCGGAACAAATCTGCCTCACGTCTTATTGGGAGTATTTGGAACTTGCGGTTACAGAACCATGGTATACATCCTCTAAAGTGCCTCATGAGAAAAGAATAGTACTATTTAATAATTTTAAGGTATGGTTATGTTCTTTTGGTTCGTAAATTTGTTTTAGTGCGGTATATTTTAATAATATTTTTATGTACAGGGGACCTACACATATGATGATATGTATGAGCAAAGGGTTTTTCAAATTCGGAGAATAATAACAATCCTCAATCCTTTCAAATAAATAAATCCACAAACTACTAGGATGATTAATTGTCGAGATACACCTCCAAATTGGATACAAGCCATCGTTTTTTTGTTGGATCGATCAGTGCTTCTTTGTTTCATTCAGCATTACGTACGATATACTCCAGCAACCATACACCACATACTTCCGATCCTTCTAAACTTCTTTGCATTTGGCCATCATTTGCAAGGCAATATTGTTTAACATTGGAAATTTATATTGCACTCCTGAAGTACTCTATATTTAATATAATAGCGTTTTAAAATTTCAATTTATGATTTTCCTGAAAAAACTATTTTTTTTCGCCTTTGCAGTTAAACTTGCGAAGTACACTTGTTGGTTCACACGTTATTTGATTTATGTTGTATGCACAACTGCTGTTTTGGTATCAGTTTTGATGGTTGATATATACCGTAAATTACTAACTATAATATATGTTGAAGTTATATGATTATTGTCTTCGATGTATGTAACATTTAACGTTTTAATGTTCCCTCAATAGCATCATCTTAATCCTGGGAAATGGATGCTTTAGATTTAGACAATATCCATTGCCAAACGAGCCTTCACTTATTCAGATTAACCATTACTTGTTTCGTTGATTATTGCTTGCCAAAGCTCCTAAAAAGATATGAAAAGATCTCAAAGCTAAAAGAAAGAGATGACGATGCATCTTAAGGGCTAGCTATATAGATGCAGAAGTAAATAACTGTCAAGCTTTCATGTCATCTTTTGCATCTTGAACCGTCCTACGTCACGCATAGATTCCATGAGCGACCAAACGGCTACAATCCTTCCATCCCACCAGAGGGAGGACACTTAAGTACATCCTAAAAGTTTTAAACGCATAAAAGCCTTCAACAAGAGGTTAGATCACCTGAACCAGGGACCGGGCATGTCCAATGAAATTGCCCCATTTCGGGGCAATTTGCACTTTGCTCTTTGAATTTCGATTTGAATTCAGGGGGCAAACTGCAAATTTCCCCAAAATGGGGTAATTTCATTGCTTCGGAGCAGGGGAACATAGACCCATGGTCCAGACGATTTGAACCTTGCAACAAGCGTATACATATAGCACTTTGACGATAAGTCCCTATGCCACGGAACGATGGCTCCCTTAACGGCGTTTATCCTCCACACTAATACAAGACTATCTGTTAATGCTCTTTACTAGGGTGAGTCTCGGGGAGGAGTGTCACAATTTTTTTTCATTATTTAATTTCAAACTAACACTCACAGCTGCAATCAAACGGTCGTAAATTGTTGTATTGAAATTAAATTTTATTCTTTTTATCAAACCAAACTTACATTAAAAATAAATTGTTTAATTTTTTTTCCTTAAAACATTATTTTAACTACATTTAATTATGCATTTTTAAATTTAACAACAATATGTAAAATGATCGTTTATTTTAGAACTCATTTGTTTTGAAGCAGACGAGAAATTAATAAATAATAAAATGATAAAGCATTGATTCTTTAAAATCTAATGTTTTATTAAATTGATTCAAACAATTGTATAACAAAAATGTCAAAGTTCACTTGTTCCGTTTAAATCGATTTATACGATCGATTCACGATAGCGACAACTGATGTAGCATAACCAATATTAAAATTTAAAATTTTAATTAAATTATGAAACCTGATATTTGGGATACCTGTAACTAAACATTGCATAGGAATAAATTTTATAGTTAAATAACAAGTTTGTTCTGTTTGCAAGTTTTAGTTAATTTTGAATAAATCATTGAAATAAAGTATTATCAAAATTTAAAGGTTTCTTTTTTCAAAATATTAGATTAGTTTGTGAGAATGACGTCATTTTTAGTTTCGTGAAATCCAAAAGTTCATTGCTCTAAATTTACGATATGACTAAAAAATGCGCAAAATTCTATCAACGTACAAATGTGTATCTTTAACCATTCCTCCTCTTGTCTACTCATCAGCTAGTGGATTGAACTCTAGTATATTAGATCTTGAATTCTGGTATATTAGATCCTCGTGTGTACACATGGAATTTTGTAACTCACTAATTTTAAATTGCCACTTTTTCACCAATTCATAATAATATGCGTAGAAAGCTGAAACCAATGCTCATTTCCCAAAATACCTATGACCCTAATTTGGATTGAAATGATATATATTCTTTCCCAAAATACTAAAATTAATTTTTATGTATTACTTTGCTATAGGATATAAAATTATATACGGACACCGGTTGATTATATAAATTTGTTTTAACCTTGAATATGAAATATTGTTCAAAAAGCAATATAAGTGACATTTAATAAATGGATTCCTTTGAATTTGAACTTTGAAACATGGAATTTATAAGTTAAAGGGAGTCATTTAATGTTGTGAAATGAAGCAAAATTTTGGAATTTTTCATGAACTGAATCTATTGAACTTGAATCATTTTAAAATTTAAAATAATTATCCATCTTTGAAATTCACTTTAAATTAACTTAATTTAAAGAGATATTTGAATTATGTGAACTCGAGATTGTTAAAATTGAAATAATTCCAAATGAGACTACTAACAGAAAACTTATAATATTGAATTGAATTGTTGAATCAAATTAAATTTAAATTGGAAGTTGAATCGAACTGAAATATCGAAGTTAAGTCGATTTGATTTGAAACTGAAACACGACTTCAAGTTATTTGAAAATTTTGGAGAAACAATTCTAATTGCAAACTATAGTATTTTATATCATTTTAAACTATTTTATTTTACTTGTATGTACATAACAATTATTTCAAAGACCCTATTTTAACAATCAACCATTAATCTCATAAATTTCTTTAATATTTAACTAAATTTTGCTAAATCCTACATTGAAATTCAAACTCCTTATGTAAACTTTTATTTTCCTAACTATATGTTTTCAAACCATTCCAAATATGTGTGTGTGTGTGTATAAAAACTATTTTAATATACTTTTCAACTAGTTTAACAACTTATTTTAGGTTTAGAATTGTTTGTGTGGCTTAAATAGAGATTTCAGTATAAACATATTCTATTTGAATATGAATTTTTTTAAAAGGAAATCTGATATTTTGATATGAAGAATGAACCTTTTTGAAATGTAAATTAACCAACCAGTGTGAAATAAGTGTTTGGTTGTTAAAGAGACGAAGATCGAATATTGTCATATTCTCTACCAATACGGAAAACCGTTTTAACAATTTTGCACGTAGTGGAGAATCCAGAAAGAAGTATGTTGGTTTGACGAACACTGTTGAAATGAAGTAAGGGAACGGCATTGGATGTCCTTAACCTTGAGGTCATAATTAATATGACTAATTAAAACATGTGTTATACTGTGACCAAGTGGGTTTAGCTGCCCCCATCGACAACACTTCTTTCTTTATTACTATATTTCCACGGTTTAATTGATTTGATGCACATCCTTGATTTGAGAGTGTTGTTTCGAGGTGGGCAGTAGTTGCAGCTATGGGTTATCACCAGTCCGGGCATTCAACAAGTAGATTCATACCCTGGGTATTCCTCGTGTGCCTTGTCATATTATCTTGATTGCGCCAATTACGAATTTGTTTTACGTTGTAGCTATGAAGTGCTCCCTGATAGCCCACCGATTTGATGGAGTTTACAGTACTGTACAGACCACAATGTATTCAAACGGTGTAAAAGTAATAGTGATAATTCCGCTTACGTTGTTTTGATACTTTATTGATAGACACTATTTTTGTAACAATCCGGAAAATCTGAACAAGTTTAGAAAATTTAAATTGGTTATTTTAGTGAATTTTAAGTATTTAAAATAAATATTTTAAATAACAGCGATGAAAAGTGGTGTTGAATCGATGTTGAAAATTGAAGTGAATTGAAATATACTTATATATATATATATACACACACGCCCCTCATCCACAAACCATGGACGATATTTATTGGTTGTGATTGGTGTGAAAATTAGTTGATAGCGAATGGTTGATTAGAATTGTTTGTGGTTGGAATTGATTGATTGTGGTTGAAAAATACTCATTTGTAGTTGAGAATTATTTGGTTGAAACCACATAGGATTAGTTGTGGAAAAGAAATAAAAATAAACATGCCGCCTGCGTGCGAACTAGATGCATGAAATTTCCCATTGTCAAAAGCTGCGAGGCTTTAAGGTAGAGCGAGGAGCCGTATAAGGGACGGTCCCAGTTTTAACTACCCTGCCGTTATGCTGCCGAAATTTTCAATAATATTCATGTGTTAGAGTTATTTTCATGTGTTGAAACTATATTCATGTGTCGAATAGAAATTCATGTATTGAATAAAAATTCATGTGTTGAACGACATTCATGTTTTGAAATAAATTGTTTTATAATAAAAATCATATTTTTATCATCTATATGAACTATATAAAATAGTCATATTTTGAAATAAATTGTTTTATAATAAAAATCATATTTTTATCATCTATATGAACTATATAAAATAGTCATGTTTTGAAATAAATTGTTTTATAATAAAAATCATATTTTTATCATCTATATGAACTATATAAAATAGTCGGGTTTTGAAATAAATTGTTTTACAGTAAAAATCACATTTTTATTATATTCATGAATTATCAAAAATAGTGAAGTGTTGAAATAAATGTCTGTTGGATAAAAATATCATTTTTATCAAATACATAAAGTGGAAATAGTTTTGAAATCGAAGAAAGAATTATATTTATATAAATATAATTAAAATATAGTGAATAACGACGCTGTAGTTCATATTTTGAAATCATGATTTCAAACGATTAGTGCGGGAGATCCGACCATCGGATTTTCCCGAAACCACAACCGTTGGGTTCGCCTTGGGAATATCTTTCCAACGACACCAACTTTATAAAGATCCAACGGTTGGATTGTCTGGAATGTTTAATTCAAATCTGAAGAAAAACAGCACCAGAATCGATTATATTAATATATATATATAAATATAATTAAATTAAATCGAATAACGACGCTGCAGTTCGTATTTTGAAATCGTAACTTCAAATGATTAGTGCGGGAGATCCGACCGTCGGATTTTTCCAAAATTGAAATCATTGGATTCGTTTTGAAAAGATCTTTCTAATGATATAAATTTTGTGAAGATCCAACGGTTAGATTTTCAGACATGTGTAAATCAAATCTGGATAAAAACAGCGCCACGGCCGCTTTATGGCCTGAAGCGTCGTTTGAATGAATTGGCTATTTTTAAACAAATAAAAATAGCGATAAATCGTGATAAAATATTATAAACGATATGGAATGAAAATAAACTGAATTTGCTCGGTTTATGTGATATTTGATGGTTGAATGTGTTTGGTGTGAAAATTACATTAAAGAACAGAATTGGTGATGTCGAATAATTTAACCATTGAAATGAATTGATTTGAAATTCTAGATATACGTGAATTATTTGAAAAGGCCGAGTTAATTCTCATTTCAAATAATTGATCGACGAGTCACTACAACAAAATGACCCTATTACAACGGTGGAACACCGTTGTAATATACATTTTGCAACGGTGGCCAAACCGTCGTGTATTAAGAAGTTGTAATAGACTAATATCTTTTACAACTTTTTTGCACTGTTGCAACACCGTTGTAATATGTCTATTTTACAACTTTTTCCACCGTTGTAATAGATTTTATTACAACAGTTATGCACCGTTGTAATAAAATCTACTACAACTGTTATGCACCGTTGTGGTTGACATTTGGATTTTAAAAAAAATAAATTCTGCAAATGCAACAAAAGATGAATAAACAGAAAACAAATTGATATAAATTCAAAGCAACGGATCCATTCATACAAAAAACATTACAACTTTATATTCAAAATACAAAAAATGAATCATACATCATCACAGTAATATATCAATTCTTCATTACGAATAATGATTACAAATCAGTACCATCCAAAAACTCTGCTTCAACTATCAGCCTGCTTCATCTTTGCACTTCCTCAACATCCCCACCACCTGCACAATCACAAAACATGCATATACATAAACATAACCTTTGTTGCTTGAAGCTATTACATGGCTTTCTTCTTTGCCTTCGTAAAATTCTTGTGCATTTTTTGATGTTGTCTGTATGGAAACCATGCAAAAACTGCACAAACTGATATGTTAATACATTGTTACCATTGTAGAAGAAATCACACAAAGTGATAAGTGGTGTATCATGTGCCTTGATTCAAAAAGCTTCATGCACAGGAGAGAAATATGGTAACATGAACACATTTTTTGTCCTATTCAAGCTAAACTAATTTCAAAGTTTAACTACAAGGTTAATTCGTAATTCTCGTTGTTTCTCTTCCGTTCAATGCTACTCTTTTTAATTCTAGTACATAAATAGGTGCAACATAACAGCATACGGAAGTAAATCTTGAAACAAATCTAATCGTAAGTAATCACTAATAGCATATACAATTTGTAGATAACCAAAACATGTGTTCAAGGATATGTAGCATGGCCTTGGTGTGAACAAGACAAGTATCAAGTATAACAAGTGTTCTAAGTAGTTGCAAATGTCCTATTACATGTTAAATATGGAAGGAGGAACAATGCCATAGTCAAGTAAACACACAGTCAAGCAAAAACTTCACAAAGTCAAACACAGCATACTAATTGTACAGTCTTTTATTTTGCAAGGCAATGGTGCACCTCATCATACAATAAACAAAATTTATCAACATGCATGAAAGCAGACAAATCTATGTTAGCCTACATGGAACGTTAACATAAACATGCATGAGTATTGAGTAAATGATTATGCCTAAAAATCCACGAACATGTTAGAACAGGGATGGAAGACTTAAGGCAACAAAAATCCATTTTTCTTCATGTTAAGGCAGTGTGTTCTGTCTCTATACCCTTCCTTGCATTTTTATGTCTTATTATCTAACAAGCACTCTATTTATGATGGAGATTGTACCCGGTTCTATATAGTCAATATGCAATTTAAATGTAGTAATATGGACGTGTGTGCAGGAGCTAACATTTAAAAGTTGAGATGCGACTATCAAGTTTTATGGCAGCAAAACAGCATAGTGCTGAAAATGTACATTGTCCAAAGTAAAATTTTGACAACATGCAAAATGTGTGTTTAGAATAGTGCGTGTAATGTCCAAGGTAAGAATGAAGCAGGAACACCATTCAACAAATATGGATGTGAACTCAACTATGTTATTTTCAACTAGCAGATGCACGATTTAATACAGCCAACAAGCAATGGAAATGCAAAAGCAAATAGCCCAAACCAATTATATTTAGCGGAATGCCAAGTTATATAACCTAAAATAAGTTGAATCGTAAGCATAAACTTACCTTTAAACGCGGTAGTGGACGACGAAGGAAGAGCATGAGCTGCTGTCCATGCTTAGCAGCAGTCACGGATTTGGCGCGAGCGACGGAACTGCAGCGTTGGACGACAGAGAGATACCTGCAGTTGCGAACTGTGCGGACAGCGGCAACGAACGTGCTTATTCCTGCTGAACAGATGATAGAAACAAACGTGCTTATTCCCGCTGAATGTATTCAGCATTTTGATTCAGCGCATAAAAAGTGCTTTTTCCCCAAAACAAACACAGCCAAAACAGTATGGAATGAAATTGAGCAATAAAATCGTGAAAGACGGATCTAACCAAATAGTTCATAACATAATAAAAAAGAATAACCTGAATCGGAAATGCAGAGGACTTTCAGATCATCAGCGCCGTCGAAAGAGTCAGCGCTTCCATCTTCGGACTTCTTATAGCTAACAGCAGATCGCTCCGATCTAACATCGATTCCGTTACCGACATTCACACTGTGATTGAACTCGACTCTCTTCAATTCGACGACGACATCGGCAATCGAGCAGAATTTCTACATCTGGAGAACGGGGATCCAGTTCATCCGCCTCCGGTGGATCGCCGCGTGCAGCGCTTCGTACTCCAACCCATCTCCGCAGTTCATCTGCGAGAGTGACTATTTTGCAGCTACTGTAGAATTTGAGATTAGGGTTAGAAAGAGGAGATTTCGCCTGGAGAGGATGAGATGGGAATTAGTTAGTGAAATTTGTTTGTGGAGCCACCGATTAAAACATTGGGTTGTGAGAAACTCCGCTACTTCGAGCCCAATATTTCAGTTTGGAGCCGAAAATTTCGGTTTGGAGCCAAAATTTAAAAGCGATGGAGCCAAAACTTAAAAGCGATGGAGCCAAAACAATTTTCCTGTATGTGTCAAGGAAAAGTAAAATAAAAGAGAATATATAGATGTGTATGGAGATGATAAATATTATATAGGTTATAATGAATGTTGCAATTTAGTTCCTAAAAAATATTTCTAAAATTTGATTCTTCTTATTGTTTTTCTAAAATATTGAATATTTTATAATAAAAAATTAAGTTATTTAATTCTGTTGAAAATATAAAATTTTATTTCTAAATCTTATGAATATTTTCAAATTAATTTTACTTAGTTCAAAATTTTACATTTTTAAATATTAAACACTAAATATGGTTATTAATTATTTTAATTAATAAATGTTGCTTAGTATTAGTTTAGAATATTAGATAAATTTTTGAGTATTTCATGAAATATTGAATATTTTACAAAATTTTAAATTTATATTGTCTAATTTAACTAATAATTATCAAATTAATTAGTATATATTAACTATTAATTATCAGAAGTTATTAATTAAATGTTAATTATTAATTAGGATTATTTCATATTTTAAATTAATTATTAATTAGGATTATTTCATATTAACAATAGTTATTATTTAACTTTTACTTATTTCTACTTAGTTATAATCGAGTAATAACTATTAAAAGCTTATAATGTATATGTCACCTAAATATTAATTAATAAGCAGTTAACATTAACTATTAAACATTAATTACCACTTATTAACTATTAATTATTTAATAATAATTAATAAATATTATTGATTCCTGAGTTTATTATTAATTATTAATTATTATTAAACATTAATATAATTAGTTATTCAATTTAGATATTATAAACATGAAGTTTGTAATGGGCATCTATTACAACTAGCAAAACAAAAAGTTGTTAAAAATACGTTTATTACAACTTTAGGGAATTGACAGTTGTAAAAAAACATTTATTACAACGGTGCAAAAAACCATTTATTACAACGGTGCTTCTACCACCGTTGTAAAAACCATTTATTACAACGGTGCTTTTACCACCGTTGTAAAATTAAAGTTGTAATATGGTGTTTTTGTTGTAGTGAGTGAAAGTCGAAGATATGAAGACGGTGCAAAACCGATGATCTTCACGTCGAATGGAGGGGTGCTACTTATGTTCATGATAGGAGTAGCTACCTTGACGGGGTTGAAGTAGTAGCCACCCGGACGTACTTGTTGATTGTATGGATATGCGAGGTATTGAGTGCCTCCGGTTTCGTTCAAACCCAGAACGAACGTGTAAATGGACTGTGTGTCTGATATTGGATTTTGTTCTGTGCTGATTGATCTCTATTAAATATATATCTATTTGGCGGTGGAGAATTTATTCTCTTGCTTAACGCTCTTCACTGAGACGTACGAGCTCAGAGGTTATATATCGATGGAAACCAATCGCATTGAGTGAATTGCCTGTGTGGCATGCCTAAGTGGCAGATGATCAAGGCTTCTGTTGAAAAGCAAAGTCTTATGGTTGATGATCAAAGCACGGCCTGTGTGGCGTAGCTTTGTGTATAGCGTTGTTTCGCGAGCCTCACACCTCGGTATGAGCCAGAAACGGGAGACGGACTTCAGGTAGGACATGCGTTTTCTTCTAGCTAGGAGTGGTGTTTTGGGTTTTACATGCTCGGGTATTTTACTTATGTAGATGATGCAAAGCGAGGCCTCCGTTTGCTTCGGTCTCTTCGGAGCTGATGGTGTGGTCAGATATGACCAGTTTACGCCCCATATGGCGGGGAAACACAGTGTTCAGGAATTTTAATCCACATCGGTGGACCGGCCCTGATAATCCAATGGCCCACCTGTGTCTGGGTCCTGAGACATGGGCTAGGTTGTCTCGAATCGATAAGGACTATCTTTTACCTTGATTCAAGACGAAAATCCAATTTCCAAATACGATACCGTGCGGTTTTGATTGTATACCTATATATGGCGACATAGTGGTATGGGGCATTAATGCCGTCTATGATTGATACTTATGATTTGAATTTGTTTTTGAAACTTATAAACACTAGTAATAATATCAAATGCTTTTGTTTTATTCGTATCAAGCATATTTTGGTCATTATAAGGTAAAACTCTATCCTCCAGTTTGTGTTGCATTGTGTGATGGGACTGAGTCTTATAATGGCTTCATTTTTACAAAAAACATTGCGATGTTTAAAAGACTTATTTGTTTTAAAGCACTGGCAATTCAATGGAGTAAACCCGTTTCGCGAAAGTGGCGTGGTCCTGTGATTAGCCATATTGTAAAATGTGTTAAGTAGATTTCTCATACCAGTCCCATGACTGACTCGTAGTTTGTTTCACTTGCAAACTCGGGTACCCCTTTTTCTACACGGGCAGTCTTGTATTCAGGTTTTAGCAGGCTCTTTCTGGAAAGCTGGAGCTGAAGATGGATTCTATCATCTATCTCTTTTTATGTTGTTCAGCTCCTGTTGTACATATTATGTTTTCTTTTCCGCAGTAGATATTTATGTATAGCTGAACTGTATTTTGTACTAAGTATGATCCTACATACTGTGTAACTCTGATGTATTTAATTATTTCTGCTCTGTGTTGTTATCTGTTTATGTGTTATATTCCAAAGATTACCCTTGCACCGTCTTAACGGGGTTTGGGGGCATCACAATTTTAACAGTGTATTGTATTATATAGTATCTGGTTCAACGGATCCTTAGGAGATGAAAATTCTCATAACATCTCTTAAGTTATTGCACTCATGAAGCAATTAATATGAGATGTGAATTAATGTATCTTAGACGCTGTAACACTCTTATTATCACATGGTTTTAATTTGGCTGATATGAGAATATTTTAGTTCTGATCCGAGTGTTTTTATCTTTTCATTTGTGTTCGGGTTAGCCTAAGGTTTCTGTTAGCGAAGACTTTGTTATGAAAATGGATATTGACAAAGGCATTTATTAATATTATTCTGCTATATTTATCGGTATATAGGGCTGTCAATGGATACTTTCGGATGCAGATAGTGTCATGTCCGCATCCGCATCCGAAACCATTTTCGGATATCGGATATCTGCATCCGCGGATACAGATGGATATCGGATAATTATCCGCTCCGTCAACGATCGATAAATAAATGAACATTAATGAATTTTTTTAGTTTAAATTAAGCTTTTTCAACCTAATTAATTACTAAAGCGCTAAAAATAAATAAATATGATGATCATATATAATTTTGAGCAATTAACATACATTTAGTAGGCTTTTAATTTTGCAAAACAATAAATTAGTATATTTAATTATGCTAAAATACACATAATTTAAGCTGTAATCATAAAAAAAAAAAGCAGACGGATAATTTTCGGATGTCGATATGTCTATATTTGCATCCGCTTTTCCGGATATCAGATATTTATCCGCTTTTCGGATACGGATGCGGACGGATTTCAGATTTCTCGGGTATCATTGACAGCCCTATCGGTATACATTATGATAGTTTATCACTGATAATGGTTGTAAAGTATCATCAAACGTATATGTTAACAACTTCATGAATTGTTATTTGTTTATTATATTTTGCTCTTCCGCTACAAGATTTTGTGATTGTATTTTTCTTCTTCTTTTTTTATATTAATTCCAACAAGCATCTGTATTTTTGATTTGTTTGAGTCGACATTTGTGCAACTTTATTGATTTGAATGGGAAAAAATGCGGGTCATTTACACCAGTCCATGGTCAAATTATCGTCTGTCACAGAATATGGCTAACTACAAAAATTAAAGGATTAATTTCTCGGACGAGTTATTGGGTTTCCCACGTGATGGGTTAACGCAACAAAGTTCTCTATTTTTTGGATTGTTATCTCGACTTTTTATTGTAAATTTACAAATAGTTTTTTAGGTATTCGCCACAACTGCTTTTTCTTTTCTTTTGATTTTTAGGAAGAACGAATAACAGAGATGTTTCAAAATGTTTTTATTACTGCAAAGATACTGTTACACAAACGTTTTGTACATATTTATATTTGCAAACAGGACTTAGCCGCTTGGGCTTGATGCTTCATATTGGGCTGTGCCCATCTGTCTTTATGTACAAAAGTATTGAGCGGGGTACTCAGTGTATTAACACTTTATACCCCCCCCCCCCCCCCGCAAACCCTACAATCCAAACTAGGGTTTGAGATAAAAAAGAAAATGGCAGCCGCCGCTTTGCTAAGTCTTTGTTTTCGCCGCCGCTTTGCTACATCCAGCCGCCGCTTTGCTAAATCTCCATGTCTCCGCCGCTTTGCCACATCTTCTTGTTTCTAGTCTGGTCTCCTTTCTTATTTATGATCAATTGCTTCTCTTTACCTCTTGCTCTTGATTTTTCGCTCGTCGCCTGTGATGGATAGCTTCTAGCTTGCAGATAAGTACTTGATTGACTTTCAATCTTTTCTATTCTACTAGAAATTGGTGTGTTAGTCATCAGTGTGTTGTTATTGTTTTCTAATCTCTGATTTTTGCTGTCTAGGGCTTGCGTACTGTTATGGGAATCTGTAGTGGAAGAAAGTCTTCGTCTTTCAAGAGTTTGTAAGTGACTGATTTCTTCAACACACAATTTTCTTCTAAGCTCTTCAAATCTGGGTTTTGAAAGGGGTTTGGTTAGAACGTCAGCTGTTTGGTAAGTAGAAGGTACGTGATTGACTTGTATTTTTCCTTTCTGAACTTGCTCACGTACGAAGTATATATCCAATTCTAGATGTTTAGTTCTAGAGTATAGGACTGGATTTGCAGTTAATGCTATAGCACTCATATTGTCGCACCAAATTGTTGCAGTAGGGTTGGTGTTAATTCGTAATTCATGTAGAATAGACTGAACCCACATTATTTCTGCAGTTGTACTAGCAATACTACGATACTCTGCTTCTGTGCTTGATCTAGACACAGTGTTTTGCTTCTTAGCACACCAAGATATAGGATTCTTACCCAAGAATATACAATAGCCACTTGTTGATTTTCTATCATCATGATCATTAGCCCAGTCTGAATCAGAGTAGGCATTGATATTTAGGCTGGTGCTTGGTTTTAGAGTGAGCCCCTGATTGATTGTCCCCTTCAAGTATCTTAATATTCTTTTGACTGCTTTCCAATGTTCACTCAATGGTTTTTGCATGAATTGACTTGCTTTATTGACGCTGTATGATATATCTGGTCTTGTTATAGTTACGTATTGGAGTGCTCCAATAATACTTCTATACAATCTTTCATTGCAAGTGGGTTCTCCTTTGTCTTTGCTTAGATGTATGTTAGTTATCATTGGTGTGGGCAGTGGTTTGGCTTCATTCATTTTCGCTCTCACCAGGATTTCTGTAATATATTTTCTTTGACAAAGATGTAGCTCATTCCCTTCAGTTCTGTACACTTCAATTCCAAGAAAGTATGATAGGTCACCCAGATCCTTTACGGAAAATTCACTGTTTAGCTGATTTGTGATGCTTCTTATTTCTGATTTGCTGTTGCCTGTTATTATGAAGTCATCTACATAGATTAGAACATAGGTGACAGTGTCTGTTGTGAATTTTGTAAACAGTGAGTTGTCTGATTTTGTAGATGTATAGCCCAGCTTTGATAATGTTGACTGTAGCTTGTTAAACAAAACTCTAGGTGCTTGTCTTAGACCATATATAGCCTTGTTTAGTTTGCAGACCATTCCTTTGTTAGCTTTTTCTTCCATACCTGGTGGCAGCTCCATATAGACCTCTTCCTGCAAGTCACCATTCAAAAAGGCATTATTAACATCAATTTGTTTAATGGTCCAATTTTTATGCAAGGCTATAGTTAGTATAATTCTGATAGTGGTTGGTTTCACAACAGGGGAGAATGTTTCATTAAAATCAATTCCCCACTGTTGGGAATACCCTTTAGCCACTAATCTAGCCTTGTATTTAAAAATTGTACCATCTGCATGCCTTTTTATTCTGTATGTCCATCTACACCCTATGATATTCTTGTTTTTGGGTGGTGGAACTATACACCATGTTTGTTTTTTATTTAAGGCATTTAATTCTTCCTCCATGGCTGCTCTCCACTTATCATTCTGCATTGCTTCATGATAAGTGAAGGGTTCAGTATCATTGTATTCAGTATTAAAAGTTTTTGGTTTGAAAATACCACTTTTTGCCCTTGTCACCATATGATGCTGATTTTGAGTCTGAGTAGCATCCCTGTTTCCTTCAGACTGTTGTCCTTCAGCTTGACTGTGATCCTCATTATTCTCACTTTGAGATAGTGAGTCATCATCACTATTATCAGTACTGATCTCATTATCATGATTTGATTCAGTACTAGATGCAACCTGTTGTGACGTGCTACCATCTTGTGTGTCTTGTGTACGTGTTGTACCAGTAGTTGTGCATGGTACATATATAGTATCACTTACAGGTTCAGAAATAGGAGGTATTGAGATTCTGGGATTGTACACTTTTTGAGTTGTCTTGCAAATACTATTTTTAAATGGAAAAACTTTCTCATTAAAAATAACATGCCTAGAAATATAAATTCTTCCATTACTGTCTAAGCATTTATACCCTTTATGGTTAGAGGAGTACCCCAGGAATGTACATGCAGTAGATCTATAATCTAACTTATGTTTGTTAAAAGGTCTTGTGTGAGGAAAACAGAGACACCCAAAAGCTTTTAAATCACCATAGTTAGGTTTGGTTTGAGTTAACACCTCTATGGGACATTTTAGCTCCAATACTTTTGTTGGTAGTCTGTTTATTAAATGTACTGCTGTGGCAAAGGCATCAGGCCAGAATTTTAGTGGTAAAGATGCCTGTGCCAATAGAGTTAGCCCAGTCTCAACAATGTGTCGGTGTTTTCTTTCAATAAGACCATTTTGTTCAGAAGTGTGTGGACAAGTTAATCTGTGAATGATACCCTTTTTATAGAAATAGTTTTTCAATGGAAGAAACTCCTTTCCACCATCACTTTGAACGATTTTAACTTTATGACTAAGTTGATTTTCAGCATTAGCTATGAATTGTATGACTGCATTACATGTATCAGACTTAGATTTCATGAAGTATATCCAGACATATCTTGAAAAAGCATCAATAAAAGAGATATAATACTTAAATCCATAATCAGTATTGATTGGTGCTGGACCCCACAGATCAACAGCCACCAGTTCTAGTGGACTTAAGTATTTAGTTTCAGAATTTGAAAAAGGCAACTTGTGACTTTTTCCCATTTGACAGTATGTGCATATGTAATTATCAAGAATATTAATTGCAATGCCATTGTTCTTGACAATCTCTTTCATAATTTTGCAACTAGGATGCCCAAGCTTAAAATGCCATACATCAAAAGTAGTACATTCATTGTTTCTGTTCAACTCTGTAACATTACAGAGGTTACTCTTAAGTTCAGAATTTTTGATATTCCCTGAGTCGAACTTATACAGCCCATTTTGTTCTCTACCCTGCAATAAAATGGTCCTAGTCAGCATGTCCCTAACTACACAGTGTTTTGGATAAAATTCAAAAGATACTTGATTGTCTTTTGCACATTGTGACACACTGATTAAGATTTTCCTTATATGTGGTGCACATAATAGATTATTCAAATAAAGTAGTTTAGCACCCTTAATACTAGCGTGTCCAGTGTGTGATATAACTGTAGAGTTACCATTACCCATAATTAGAGATTGGTTACCTTTGTATTCACGGTTTCCAAGATTCAGATTATTCAAGTTGTTGGTAACATGGTGAGTAGCTCCTGAATCTGGATACCATGCTTCATCTTGAATGTCATCAACAGTTGCAGCATTTGATGATGTTTCTTGACTGCTTTTATTCTCTGTCTGACTGTTGACTATGTTTACATTTGGATTACTTCCACGATTATTGTTGTTCCCTTGCTGATTTGTATTAACACTACTATCAAATCTGAAATAACACCTGTTGGCTGTATGTCCAAGTTTATCGCATATTTGACACTTGGGCCTATTGTTGGGATTCCATCTCCCAGCTCTGCCTCTTCCTCGATTGGATGAACCTCCTCTTTGGTAAGTGTTTTGACTTCTTGGATTATTGGTTTGATTTTTTGCTTTACCAGTGGTTGTGTAGTTGACATTAAAATCTGCTCCTTCTTTCTTTTGCAACATTCTTCCTTCATGAGCAAGTAACATAGAATAGACATTTTGTAAAGAAGGTGTAGGTTCAATAGAAGTGATGAAAGCTATCACAGCTTCATATTCATCATCAAGTCCACCTACTATGTATAGAATCTGTTCTTTTTCCTCTATTTTATTTCCTGTACATGCCAATTGATCACATAAGTTTTTCACCTTCATAAGATATTCATTCATGCTAGAGGTATCTTTCTTTATTGATTGTAGTTGTTTCTTGAAATGTAAAACTCTTGCTGATGATTGACTAGTGAATGATCTTTCCAAAGCTGTCCAGACATCATGAGCAGATTTAACACCTATTAATTGTGGCATTAGTGATGCACCCACCGAGGACATTAGCCAGGCACTGACAAGATTATCTTGTCTTTGATAAGCTGTGTATTCTTGATTGTTTACCAGATTATTGTTATTATCTCTGATGTACTTGGCTGGAACTGGCCTTGTTCCATAAAGAAAGTCTTCTAATCCGTAACCTTTTGTTGCAGTTTCCACTTGCAGCTTCCACAGGAGATAATTTGACTCATCGAGTTGAATTGAGATGATCTGGCTTTGAGGCTTTATGATGGCTTTGATTAGATCTTCAGTGCTTTCAGCACTTGTCTGATTGGATCTGGCAGAAGATCTTGGTGAAGTTGAACCACCTCCTTCAACCATGACTTCAGTAAGCAGAAATTTTTGTATTGTCCCACGAATACAGGTAAAGATTTCTGAACTCTTGTTCTTGAATTGAAAAATCTAAGTGTTTTCTCTAATTTGTCTTCAAGAAACACAAAAAAGCTAATTTATTATTTCTAAAAACTGACTGATTAGTTTTCTTGGACGGCTTTTAATCTGAATTGACAGATTAAATGCAACCAGAACACTGAAGTGATGTCAAAATAGCTTTCTTGGACAACTTTTGATTGTAGTTGAATGAAAACTTTAGATTTTTTGATCGACCTTTGAGTTACAGAGACTCTTTACCAATCAAGCTGTAATACTAGAAACAGATGCAGCCACAATTCCTGGCGAGGCACTGATTTCCTTATTGCAGCCTCAACTCTCAGATGAAGAGATCACAGATCTTGGATGAGAGGTATCCAAGTGATGATAATTCTCTGATGGATAATCTATCTACTGATAGATCTATTGAGATTTGGATGTTGGATCGATTTTAATGGCTGTTAGCAGTAATGGCTCTGATACCAAGAACGAATAACAGAGATGTTTCAAAATGTTTTTATTACTGCAAAGATACTGTTACACAAACGTTTTGTACATATTTATATTTGCAAACAGGACTTAGCCGCTTGGGCTTGATGCTTCATATTGGGCTGTGCCCATCTGTCTTTATGTACAAAAGTATTGAGCGGGGTACTCAGTGTATTAACACTTTATATAGGAAGTTGGAATAAGTTAACTTTTTGAGTTGTTCTCTATGTTGAAACTAAAAATGGATACTAATATTGTTATGATTTTTGCAGAGATAACAAAATGTGTCAACTTCTATCATCTCAATATACATTGCAATTCCCTTTGTAGACGTCAAGAATGGCCAAAATTTTACAGCCTAATAGGGCGGAAAGAACAAATGTCATAGATTGACACAATAATTTCTAAGTCCAAGTTGATAATTCTTATGTATCAGACAAATATTGTGACCATATATGTTATGTTATTTGCTGTATGACTATGATGCATTTGACGGTATCATGACAACAAATATTATTTCAGTTTATGAAAAGTATTTTTATTGTAATATTTGATCATATGATATTCAGGTCGTGTTTTTAGTTGCTAAATGATGAATCGTCTGTCTATGGCATCTTCCTTCTATTCTATAATTAGTACTAGATGAAAAGAGTATACAACTACAGAATTATTTAACAATTTAAACAGTAAGAGGGACGCTAATAATTGCCTCTACTATTTTGTAAAATAACGCATTCTCCATGGCAACCACAATGCTAGGAGCTGATTACGAATTTCATTTGCCTTTACATATTAACAGGTACACAATATAAATTAGGGCAAATCTTAGTTTTCACTTTTCCTCTCATGTTTCCGGAGGCAGTTTAAGGTTAATTAGTGTTGCTATTAATATTAGCAGAGACCTTTTAAATTTGCCTTTGGTAATCTAATAGTTGGTAGCTTGACAAAACTTTTATTTTGATCAAAATAATATTCTATTTGTTTAATTTTTTTTAATAATTTTTTTGGTTTCTAAAATGATTTGTAGGAGCAAGAAGTGAGTTGCATAAACACAAATGAGTTTGGTGATGCATCTATACATTTGTGGTACCTCATGGGTTACTAAGGTAATAATTATGTTGATATCAGTATTATAACGTGCAGTGTTAATTTCGCTGTGATTCAAGTAGATGAATCCTATGGCTGTATAACTGCACAAAGCACGCATTCTTGAGGGCTCTTCTTGTGTTTACTTACAAGATGTCTTATTAGTAACTATATTTTTTTGGAATTTGCATTCAGATATTACATAAGGTTGGCATGGTTCTCATGGAACTCTAAAACCAAGACATTATTACAAACGAAGGCATAATTCATTTTTTGGAAAGCCATTGTTAAACTTTTAACGATATAAACATATTTATGTTCAATGAGATATGCCGCAATACCAGAATTTTTCTTTGTCAAAAACTAAGAAATAGGGGTAATTCCAGAATTCAAGGGTGGTAAGCATTGAATTCAGGGGGTATTTGTGTAATTCAAGGAGTGGACCTTTTATTTTTTTTGTCTCTGGTGTACTTTTTGACAAAAAGCTTTTTTGTCATAGTAGCATTTTTTATGTTCAATAATGTATGTTATTTGTACCTCTTGTATACAGCTGACATTGCAATGACATAATTCATTTTACCGATGCCATAACGAGTCATCTTTTGATATCTCACGGGCAACATACAATTTTGCAACACTCATTTTTCTATTGCGCGTTTGACATTGTTAGAGACGACGTCGTTATGACGTCTCTAGAAGATCTAGCAATGTCATATATGTTGTGCAAAAAGGTTGCACAACTGTGCAAGAACAATAAATAGTATCTAGATTTGTCAATTGAATATCAACTAATCTAATATCAATCATTCTATTGCTCTAAATAAAAATTAACCATAAAGAAGAAAATAAAAACACAAAATATTTATGTTGGTTCCACTATCACCAAGAAGGTAATGTACGTCTAATCCAAAAAAACAAGATTTTATTCCACATAAAAGAGAGATATAAGAGATTTTGAAGATAAAAGTTTACATAACCAAACCGCTGAATTAGGATTAACAAGAAGAAACACTCTATTTGCGGATCTCTGACTAAATGCTAGTATGAGTTTACAATGAAGTCTACCTCCAATATATAATCAATGAAACTTATGTGAATCATCAATCAAATTACCAAGATATGGTAAGAAATAATGTAGACAAATTGTTGAGGTAACAAATGACGCAAAATAAACAATTAACTCAGGATATAATTCCCTTCCTTAGCATATATGGAAGAAAATAATGCGTGCATTTATTTATTTGTCATCTCATGTAAATGGAATCAATAGTTATGCATATCCATATTAAAAATATCTACTTTCCATTTTGCATTGTTGTTTTCATTTATTTATGATTTTGTATCATCAAATTTAACAATATCAAAGTCAAATGTGCGATAGAAAACCGTATGTTTGTATTAATGTTCCCTCCACCAATTTTCTACTTATACATTTTAACGTGTTAGCCATTACTTACATCTCTATATAACAACACGTATAAAAGGAAATAAAGTTAAAAAGCATACTTTACTCCAAACAATATCTGTTAGAAGATTTAAATTAAATTAATTACATAATTTCCATCGGGACATATATTTGACTCTATTAGACGCCACGTACAAGTATTTATGTGCTAAAGCGATCTTTCCTTTTTGGCGCTACCTTAGCTGATTCAAAATCTCAAAATATTAATCTTGTTATAAAATAAAATAGAACATATCATAAAAAAGAAGACATTAGAGAGAACATAAGAGATAAAGGAGGAAGCTTTTTATTTCTCTTGATTCAGTGTATATAATCCTATTACATTGGCTCCCTTATATATTGGCTTTGGAGCTGATGTTAGCCTTACACCCAAAATGTGGGACTAAAAATAATATGATAAATGCATATTCACTTATATGTATTACAACACTCCCTCTTGAATATGCGTATGTAAAGATGATAATATTAATTGCCTCATTAAAAACCTTTTTATGAAAAACCCTGTGGGAAAAATCATAAACAAAGAAAAGAGTACAATTTTATTTCATCTCCAGGAAACATATAGACAATGTTCCAATGAAGGCTGATACTTCTGAATCAAAATAATGCCTCGTTAAAAACCTTACTAATAAAAACCCAGTGGGAAAAATATTAGTGAAGGAAAAGAGTGCATTACAGCATAATATATGCTCCCCCTGATTCGTAACGCATTATTCAAATAGTTTGGTGATGCAAGCTGCGTATACCAATTTTATATATCGCCTTCTGCAATGTTGATTATGGAAGTGCCTTCGTGAATATATCTGCTGGATTTTCTTGAGATTGGATTTGCTTCACTTCTATTTTGAAGCTCATGTGTGAAAAAGAATTTAGGAGAAGTATGTTTTGTCCTATCACCCTTGATATATCTTGCTTGAATCTGAGCTAAGCATGTTGCATTGTCCTTATAAATAATAGTTGATCTTTCTGTAGTTAAGGGAATTTGACATGTGCTTCTAATATGTTCAATTAATGACCTTAACCAAACACATTCCCGACTCGCTTCATGTAGTGCTAGAATTTCAGAATGATTGGATGATGTTGCTTCCAATGTTTGTTTTGTAGATCTTCATGAAATAGCTGCATTGTTGTTTGTAAACACATATCCAGTTTGTGATTTTGCTTTATGTGGATCAGAAAGGTAACTTTAACACTCCTCCTTGAATATGTGTCTTCAAATTCTTGAATGCTCTTATAGTAGCTTGAAATTATCCCCCTTGAAAAATTATTGCTCCCCCTCATAGATATTGTTATATTAAAATGATATTTCTTATAAGAGTTCGATACTTCAGGATCGATGTAATGCCTCATTAAAACCTTAATAAGAAAAACCCTATGGGAAAAATCATAGTGAAGAAAAAAGAGTACAAAAATAATTTTTCAATAATTTACTACATTAAATGTAGAATGATACTTCTGGATCAATATAATTCTTCAGTAAAAACCTTACAAAGGAAAACCCAGTGGAAAAAACCTTAGTAAAGGATAAAAATACAGATTAACTTAAATATCACATTTGAGATGTTATTCCTTGATGTGGTGCTTGATTCTTCTAGATCAAGATAATGTCTCGTTACAACTTTCAATATTACTTTGAGGATCATACTTCTGGATTAATATAATATCTCATTAAAACTTTACTAAGAAACCCCGGTGGGAAAAATCTTAGTTAAACAAAAAGAGTGCATACTTTTTGATATCTCAATTTCATTATAGATAATTCTGGATCTATAAATATATATCTCATTGATAATATTACTTAAACAAATCTTGTATAGAAAATAAGCTCAAGAGATAATAATCTTTACTCTTCATACTTCTGACGTTCATCATTTATTAACATTTTCCTCATTAAAACCTTCATGATAGAAAACCCTATGGGAAAAAACCAAAGTGAAGGAAAAAGTATACAACATCACAAGAAAATTCTTAATGAACTTTTCTTAAAAGACTTTTGTGTGCATTTTCATGCTTCAGGCATGTTTTCTTATTTAAAACACCTTTTGTTTGCGCTTACTTGCTATACATTTCGAGTGTTGACAATTTTGTGCTTTAATCAGGTTTGCACACTGCAATACATTTTTAATGAACAATAATAGTTTCATTATAGCAATACTTATAAGCAGGAAGTAATCTACTCATCTTGAATTATATCAAGATTTTCATTACAACAATACTTAGAAGCATGTTGTCATCTGTATTCTATGTTCTTTGCATTCTTTATAATCATTAAAGTTATTTACGTTCTTCAAGAACCTGTACACTTCAATGAATTTTACATATCGCAACTATACTCAAAAGTATATTGAATGTTTCATTACAACAATACTTAAAAGCAGGAAATAATCTACTCATCATGAATTATATCATGATTTTCATTATAACAATACTTAAAAGAATGTTGTAATCAACTTTCTTTGTTCTTCATATTCTATATAACCAATAAAGTAGTTTATGTTCTTCAGGAACTAATATTCTTTCATCATTTCGTGCGATTTACAAATATTCATACCTTCGAGGTTTATTCACTACTTTGCGGACTACAGGTCCACATTTCTCAATTAGAGAAGGATTCATGATGGCCAATCATGATTTAACATAAGCGCTTTACTTTTATAATTTATCATCGATGATTATATATTGTCAGTTCTATATATAATTTATTAAGATCTCTTTATTTATCTATTTTAGGTACTTAAACCACTTCTGGGGTTATTTGACAATTATGTCATGGATCTCTTCAAGAGACTCCTTAGGTGTTTCTTTAAGAATACTCACCTCCTTCATCTGGCATCTTTAATACTTACTTCAAAAGTGTCTCGAACTGACTTTTAAACCAATCTTTACATGTGGTTTATGCATTTTGATCCTTCAGGGATTCAAATATATATTGAAGCAAGTCTACAAGGGATATTATTTATAATTTATTCATGTGTCAATTATTTAACATTGATACTCAAAATGAAATTGTATCCCTTTATCCTCCCCCTCAATGTTGACAAACATTGTCACACTATAATGATCATCATGGGATTCTCATTTTGATCCATTATCACATTGCAGCTGGCAAGTATTTTATATGTATATCCGTTGTTGGAGGATAACCGTTTACCTAGTCGATAAGATGCATTCATCATTTTTTTTATTACTTATTCTCTTTCATTGATCTAGCAATATTGGAGGAATTTTCTTATTATATAGGTTATTTGAGTACACATATGACTTCAGGTCATTCAACATTCATGTTGACTGCAATTTAAATCACTAAATAATATTTATGCATAATCTATAAAATATGCTTATAACAAACTTCAGGTTGTTAGTTAAATATTTACAGATATGAATATATAAATACGTGCGTCTACGTATTATAAATTTGCATAGTCTTTCTCATTTGAGTTAGTGATTTTAGAATAAATTATTACAAAGATCAAACGATTGATTTCAATGTATTGATCAGTGTCATTACAAATTCTTCAGGATTGTATGATAATGTTCAAAACTTCTGGTTTGAAAACATATCGAACTTCTGGTCCAAATAAATATATGAACAACTTCAAGTCATTAAGTTGATGGAGTTTTAATATCGCTTTTTAATTGTAGAAATCTCTTCTAGAGATATTTTATTATTTTCATATAAATGGATCTCTTCTAGAGATATCTTATCATTTCCAAATATACAAATATCCTCTAAAGATATTTTGTTATCACCGCTTCTGGGGTGAACTTACCTCCTCCATACAAACTATTGAAATATCATATCAGTATACAAAAATACATATCAAACTTTAAATGCAGTAACGAAATTAGATGCAATAAATAAAAATAAGATTCAAGAAAAGAAATCACTACTTCTGGAGTGTATGATATTCCTTCAGGGAACATATTTTTTATTTATGTAAATGATCATAGTTGATCCGGACTGACCTAAACGATCATGCCAAAGAATCAATTTCTTTGTACCTGTGAGCTTCTAGCTCATGTTTATAAAATGAGATTCAACTATGCTAATTTTGGTAAAGTATAATCCAGTTGAAATTGTACCAAATTTTTCTAAAATAAGCTTCTGGCTTTCAATTTTAAAAATAACGCAAAGATATTCTTTGCTGTTTTCATTTATGATATCCATTCATTCTTATATCTTTGATGCCAAGCAGATTTCTTTTAGAATTGCTTGAATATAGTGCATTTTGAATGAATATATGTGTACCATTTGGTAACACTATATGGGCTCTTCTGGACCCTTCAATTATATTGGCTGAACCAACTATAGTTAAAACTTTATATGAAACATTTATGGATAATTCAAAGAAAAACTTCGGGTTTTTCAATATCGTATGAGTAGTTCCACAATCAACCAGACATATATCATCACTTAAACACTGTCTATCCATACCTTAAGAATTAAAAGCAATACAGCTAGTTGATAACTGAAATAACTTATAAATACAGATAAATGTCCATGGGAATAAACTACTTATCATGTCCAACATTACATATTATTTCTGCAATTCCATAAGCACAAGCTTAAAAGAATGGTAAATAAACAAAAGTTTCAAACTAATACATGCTGAAAGGAAATGAATCACATATTGAGTTTCAGGCTACTTGTTACCATCATAGAAACTTTAGGTTCTAAGTTTTCCATTTTATAACAAAAATTACTTTTGCATTCACTTCCGGTGTGCAAAATTTAGATCAGTATTTAGATCTTAACTTAATATGATATTCAGGATGCATATTTTCTTTATAAAAGTTTTCCTAAGAAACAATAAATTATTTCTTCTAGAAATATAATATGACTATAATAAAACTTCAAGTTTTATCATAACTCATATAATGTTATTATATATTTTTAAATTGAAGCAACTTTTCTAGAAAGTGCCCCTTTTTTTTCACATATGCGAGTCATTTTACTATTTTTCTTCAAGAAAATAGTATTGATTAAAAATGTAATGATCTCTTCCAATAATTAGTTTCTTTAAGAAATTATTTGTAGCATAAAGTTGGAATATAATGCTTTTTCCTCTTGTTAAAACTTTTCCTTTCATTGATTTTTCAAATCTTTTCCTATTATTGGTCATTTGCTATAAGCAAATATTGAATGCAATTATAGGCTTTTATGTTTTATTTCATGTTTCTCAATTGAATATGAACTTCAGGTTCCTCGGAACTTCAGGTCCCTCATTTGAAAGGATTTGTATATGAACTTTAGGTCATATGAACTTCAGGTCATTTGCATGTGAGCTTCAGGTTCAACCACTCTTTCCTTGTGTTTGGAAGTATGACCGTCTTCTGGTGGTCATAACGCTCCTTCGGGGAGTTCCATAAGTGGATAGGATCTTTTTCAGTTAAATATTTAGATCATCGCGGATGTGGCATCTTAAGAAAATATCAGAGCCTTTGTTTTGTCCTGCTGGGACATAGTATTACCATTTTTAATGGTATCCTCTAAGCATTTAGATTATAAATGAATCTCAGTGTTCGACATTTTTGTGAACTACACAAAAAAATGCAGATGCTTAATTAAACAAAATTCACATATCAGTATACATGTTCTATAATTAAATTGAATATATTACGGCACAGAATCATAAAAAAAAAAATTAATCCAAATCTGCAAGTCTTTCTCTATACATTTACAATGAACTAATTATAATGATGAAACAATACAAACCGTCAAGGAGCCGTACACCATATAACAAAAATAATGGCCATAGTAATACATATGTTGGCTAAAAAGCAGCTTGCTTATATTGAAAGATGAAATAGCATATAAAAGTAAGCCATACATGGAAATGTAATTCTAAATATTTAAAGCATCTCATCTTGCGAGATGAAGCATTAAAAAAATGAGAATAGGTAGCCTATTATTACAAAGTTTAAGTTGTACAGCAAGCATTAGATTAAATAAGAAGCAGCCTGCAGTTTACATATGTGCATACCTATTATCAATGGTTTCTCTGTTATTGAAGAGATAAAGTAGCAAATGAAGATTATTTATGTATAGCGTATGGGGTAAAAGATCCAGATATAATATTATAAAAAGAAAATGAATGGATCTTCCTAAAAATATATTTGGTATACAATAATACCAGATCAAATATGAATAGGTGGATATCTAAAAACCACTAAGCGAAAAATAATTAGATCTAAAAAGTTAGAACCACTGGAACATATTCTAGATCTACAAAAAAATATATGGATCCATAGATCAAATATTCTCAAATAAAAATTACTTACATGACAAATTCATAGATATAGATCTAGAAGATCTCAGCAAATAACAATAAAAGAATCTCGTGCTGATAATGTGTTATAAAATAAAATAGAACATATCATAAAAGAGAAGACATTGGAGAGAACATAAAAGATAAAGGAGGAAGCTTTTTATTTCTCTTGATTCAGTGTACATAATTCTATTACATTGGCTCCCTTATATATTGGCTTTGGAGCTGATGTTAGCCTTACACCCAAAATGTGGGACTAAAAATAATATGACAAATGCATATTCACTTATATGTATTACAACAAATCTGAATTAACGAACATATAAATTTTATCAAAAACATAAGCTGCGTCAATACTTTCTTAGTCGCGAAGGGTGTTTGGTTTACCTTTTTTTTTTTAGTTTCCAGTTTTTGTCCATGGTAAAATGCAAATGATGAATGTATAACACCGAAAACGATCGTTTTAGAAAAAAAATTAACACACAAAATAGAAAACAACTTTTATTTGTTTTCCTCGTTTTGGGAATTAATACAAGAATTAGAGATAATATATCATTCTGTTATCCTCTCTGTTTATGTGGTCCCGTCCATCACTCTTTCACTCCCTACCATTGACTCTAAACTTTTTTATTTTTTGTTATCAATATTGAAAACTCAAAATTCAAAATATATATTAAACCAAACACTACCTTATTTCCTACTCAAATCGTTTTCTACAACATTGCATAAGAGAGAAATGTAACAGAATAACCAGATCAACTTAAAAGAGTACACTAAGCGGACCAAATGAGGAACGCACTAAAGTTAATATTGTTTTAAAGAACGAGTGGATAAAAAAGAGCTATGTTAAGGGACATCCTAATTTTGTTCAGATGAAACAAATTTAAAGGGAGTCTTGTTAAGATAATAAGGTGTGAAGAAAGGTAAACACATTGTTTACATTGAGAGCAAAAGTGACCCAAATCCCCTGTCCCCTCTGTACCCAACTAATAAAAATCTCTTATTTTCAACTTTTTTCAATTAAATCCGAGGGCATAATTACAAAAAAGTGGAATTCAGAGAATCCTGATTGGTTGGATAAATGGGACAAATGATATTTGGTAGAGGGGATTTCATTTTGTTTTCATCGTGCATGCTCAAATAGAGTTAAAAGAAACTTTTTTCAAAGAATCACTATTGGCTCTATTTGAAAATGTAGCACAGAATAAACAGAATAACAAAAAATTGCCTACTCAAACTTACAAAATTTATGTAATATATTTCTTGAAGAAAGCTTGCCATAAAATAAAGGAAATACCCAAGTTCAAGAAAATAAGACAAAACCTGCTATAATTTAAGACACACTATAAGAGCATCCCCAACGCAATGTTGGTTGGGGATGAACCGACCCGCAACGGGGGGGTCGGCAAGTCTCTTCTGGGTTGCCTTGGCAACCCCCAAGGTTGCCAAGGCAACCCAGAAGGTTGGATCAAAAAGTAGCCATATCCGGCTTTTTTAAAGCCGGATATAGCTACACGGCTTTATTAAAGCCGTATAAGGGGAATTTTATTTCCCCTTATAAGGCTTTAATAAAGCCGTATAAGGGGTGGGGAATTAATTTCACCCACCCCTTATACGGCTTTATTAAAGCCTTGTAAGGAGCAACGGCTATTTTTATAGTCGTTGCTCCTTACCCGCTCCATTCTCCCTACCCTTCCCTCCTCTATATTTACATCAGTTTTTTACTTTCTATACCACTCCCTTATCTTCTATTTCACCAAATCTATCACGTAAAATTATCTTTATCATCCAATTGTAATGTCGAATAAACCGAGCAGCAAGAATAACAAAGGAAAATCGAAGATGGCGTCACAAAGCAATTCAAGGCCATACAACTTTGATCAAGAGCAACAAGATATTCCAATGCAAATTGCTCATCAACGCAACGAACATTTTAATTCAGGTACAATGCACAACACTTCTAATTGTTATCCTCCACAGCAAAATCATAACTTCTACCAGTCACAACAAAATTCTAATCATTTTCAAAACACTCAAGTATCCGCCTATGGGCATAACTCATCTTTTCAACAATCATATAGTAGTCAACCTTATTCATCTCCTAGCAGCCAACATGAAGCGACATTTCCAAATACTTCTCCCCAACTATGTAGAAGCTTGAACATGTTATACGGTGATGATAGTGTAGAAAACAACGAAATGCGAATTGATATCAATGAGATTCCCGATTCTGTTATGACTCGCCCGCTTGCGAAGGTTGCGAAAATGGTCAAATGGACACCTGATGAACAAGCTGAACTAGCGTTTTGTTGGGTTCAGTGTTCGAAAGATAACGTGAAAGGAACCAATCAAACTGAAAATTCTTTTTGGAGTTCGGTTTGTAAATTATTCAACGGTCGAAGTCCATATAAGCCTCCGAGATCGATTGACTCTTTGAAGCAGTCGTGGAAGAGAATCAATGCTTGTTGTCAACTTTGGAAAGGGATAATGAGTGGATTGGCGAGTAGACAGCAAAGTGGAGCAAACGACATGGACTTGGTACTAAATTAGAATACACCCATTTAATTTCTCTTGTTTTATGATATTTTCGTTTATGTTAATTACTGTAATGCAGCTTAGCAGAGCAAATGAAGTGTATATGGCCAAATCAAAGAACCAACCGTTCACTATGCACAATTGCTATGATATACTTTCGCAAGAAGATAAATGGAGCAATGTGCGGCAGGAGCATACAACACAGCGGTTCATGCCACTATGGCTGAGCAAAGATGTCAGTCGTAGGAGCATTAATGCAAACGAAGAAACCCCTTTTACAACCGGTTCAGGAGGAAGGCCACCTGGGAAGTACAAAGCGAATAAAAAGGCTACGAAAGATTACAGCCAGTATTACGAGCAACTCGATGGACGTATGGCAGCTGCATAGGAATCAAACCAGCAGTACTTGGAAACTAAGGAAGCATCCAGAATAGAGAGAAGAGAGAGAGAGCAGAGGAAAAACAACAACGACATGAAGAGCTTCAACAAATGAGAATCAACGAATTGGAGTTACGAAGAGAAGAGTTAGCTCGACAACAAAGAATAGATAATTTTGCACTTATGAGTGTCAAGCTGGACGATCTAAATCCAATTCAAAGGAGGTACATGGAAAAAGCGACTTGAAGAGTTCAAGAAACATAACGCACTTTAGGCAGTTTTAGTGTTATGTTCTAGTTTAAGTGTACTTATGTTTAAGTGAATGGTGTTGTTTTAGTATTTGAATTCAGGTCTTGTACTTTAAGTTTATAATTAAGTTGTATTGCCCTTTGAATTTTTACTACGTGAATGAGATATTAGTTGCAGAAGTATTATAAATTGTCATAACAGAACGAGATTACGGATTAGAGTTGGCAGTGAACGAAAGCATTCAAGCATTAATTTATAATAAAATAGAAATAACTAGTACGTAACCACACTAAATCTTACATAATAACGCATTCACTCCAATCATTAAGGCAGTAATTTACTATTGGTTTCCCGCATGCTCCCAATAGTGTTCAACAAGCTCTTCTCGTAATTCTAGATGAGCTTGTGGGTCTCGCACCTCTTCCAGTCGCTGCAAGTATTCTGCAAATGTATTTGGGTCCTTATATGGCTTTTTCCTAAATTCCACTGCAATGTCCGGGTAGTTTTGAAGCTGGAGTTCATATCCTCCTCGTTCTTCTTCAACAATCATATTATGTAAAATAATGCAACAGTACATGATGTCAGCTATAACAGATTTATCGTGGTAGTGCACTTCGTTTCGCAGTATGTGGAACCTACCTTGGATTACTCCAAATGCCCTTTCAATATCTTTCCTCAAGCTCTTGTAACAACCCGAATTTTTAGCAACGTGTTAAGACAAGAATCAAGGCAGAATTAAATTATAAAATCTGAATCAGGATAAACGGGTTGCGCCATTGCGTTCGTCTCGGAAAAATACGCGAAATAGAGTCCGAAATTTCGTAAATCGGAGTCCGTATGAAGAAGATATGGACGAACGAAGTTAGGCAGAAAAACCGAAAACAAGCCAGAATGCACTGGCGCACTTGTGAAGTGCGCCAGCACAAAAATACACTGGAGCACTTGGGAAGTGCGCCCGTGTCGAGCCAGAAACCTGCACAGCCTTCTGGCTTGACCCTGGCTGGCCTGGTGCACCTGTTTTGGCCCTTGGTCTTGTTTTGGAGGCTTGTGACGATTTTTGAGGGCTGGGATCTATCCTAGGGTTAATCTAACGGCCTAAACTACCCCTAATCTCTATAAAAAGACCCCTAACCTAGCCTAAACCCTCATTAATTGATCCTACAACTAAACTATGCCAAAATTTCTAGTGATCATGGCCTCCACTCAAAACCCTAGCCTCCATCCTCTTGCCAAAATGCTATCTTCATTTCTATGAGAGGTTTCATGATCATGAGAGTATTAGAGAGTCCCTATGTTAGTATGAGAGCTCCTCAAGTTGATTTCAAGGCAAAAGTTTTGGTCTTTGTTCATAAAGATGGTGTATTTGTTGATTTGGAGCATCCATCTTTGGGTTTTTGGATGATGGCATGCATAAGCTTCATCACAAGCTTTAGTTTAATCGATTTAGGCCTTCATAGCAATGTAAGCCCTTTCCCTACTCTTAGATATTAACTATGAAGTTAAATGTTCATGTTGCAAGTTTGGGTTTGATCATTGAGTATGATACATGCTATCATGTCATGCAAGTTTATGAAGTCATTATCTTGATCTTGTGAGCAAAAAGCCACAACCTTTATGTTGAAATGTTGCATTATGCAACATGAGAATCTTCATAATCATTATGTCAACTTGCATATGAAGTCATAATCCTTATATGATGATATATGCGAGTTTCTAGCCATCATTCCATGTCTTTTGTCACCATGATTCGCTTATGTACCAAGTTTGGGTTTATGCATGTTTTTGAGGCTTAAGAATGTAACATGCAAGCTAATGAACACATTTGTGCCTCATTTGCCACCATGATTAACTTGTGGCTTAATACCCATTTTTGTCATTCCTTTGCCAAGTCTCTTCTTTTAATCCATCACGTTGTTGCGAACGTATATGCTAGTTTAAAAAGCGTTGGGGTCACATTATGGGGAAACATAATGACATGAATATGACTTGGGTAAATGGGTATAAACATGACAACATGTAACGTTAAATATGACATGTGTTTATACTTGAAAACATGACTTGAAATATAACATGGAAGTTGACATGTAAGTATGCATAAAAACATAAGCTTGGGAATTTACCTATTAAGTTAGGTCTACCCATTGGGAATTTACCTATTAAGTTAGGTCTACCCAATTACTTGAAAACTTGACTATGAACATGACACTAGACTAAACATGAAAGTGGCCAACTCGAGATTGGGTTGAGTTTGCAACGTAAAACTACCCAGAACCGACCGGCCTAACTAGTGGTTGCAAACAATAAGACCCAATGTGAGAAGTTGGTCATGTTGTGCTTGAACCCGAGGTTAGACCAAGTTGTGGTGTAAAGCTACCCGGAACCGACCGGCTTAACTAGTAACCACAACAAAGTCTAATGTGAGAGGTTGGGGTGCATTAAGTAATTAATGCCACATGATAGGGTAAAGTTAATTTGATTAATGACTCTTAACCAAATATGACATGGGTAAATGGGTTAAGTAAATTGGTTAGGCTAATGATACTTAACAAAACATGACAAGGTTGGGTAGGTTAAGTGATTTGATTTGCCTAATGACGCTTAACCATTTTTATACGACTAGTGGACGGGGATTAAGTTAACCAACACTTAATCAATCCAACATGATAATTTGACAAGGTTAAGTAAGTTTTCTTAATGACACTTAACCATACAAGATGATTAGGGGATGGGGTTAAGTAATTTACACTTAACTAATCCGACACGGTAATTAGATGGGGTTAAGTAATCCACACTTAACTAATCTAAACACGGCAATTCGATGGGGTTAAGTTAAACACTTAACCAATTTAAACTCGGTAATTCAATGAGGTTAAGTAACCAATACTTAACCAACTTAACGTGACAATTTAATGGGGTTAAGCAACTTATACTTAACCAATTATACATGATGATTTGATGGGGTTAAGTAACTTACACTTAACCAATCTAATACGCGGACCTGATAAGGTTAAGTCACAAGACCTTTTTAGAATATACTTAACCATTATAGTACGATTAGAGGATGGGGTTAAGCCAACCTATACTTAACCAATCCGACTCGATAAATTGATGGGATTAAGATAATCTATGCTTAATCGATCTAGCAAGATAATCCGATAGGATTAAGGTAAGCTAGTACTTGACCAATTTGACTTGATAAGGTTAAGTCATGAGCCTCTGGGTACACTTAACCAACTTGTGGGACTAAGTCTTGAACTTAAATACTTAGCCAATCTTTGACGTGATTCGTGGGCGGGTTAAGTCATGGACTTGAATGATAACACTTAACCCAATAGACAAACCCTAGCTAGAAGAACTAGGTAGAAAACCGTGGTTAATCAAGGATAACGGGAAGGGAAGCTAAGCGGTAAACCTTAGTTAAGGGTAACTAAGTAATAATTCTTAGCTAAGGACATAGGACTAATTCTCAAAACGATGAGTAACCTGATACGGTAGGTCATCGCTTAGTATACGAGGGGGAGCAAGTTATCTGACTTGGATAAAAGCTCCAGCGCACTGGGTGCCGAAGTGGAAGCTTCGGGGGACGTGAGGATATTCTTGGGATCCCTCTGTGGGCTGCCAGGTAATTATACTAGGCCCATGAGAGGTTAAGGTCTGCGTTAGAAGGACCAAGAGTATGCCTTGGTTGCTATGCGAGCAACCTAAAGACTGGGATGGATTAGCGTGGAGTCGACGATTCTTGTTTTTGCCCTGGATAGCGCATCGCCGACTACCTACCATCTTTAGTCAATCGTGTACGTGCGGAAAGGCAGGGAACCCCCAACAGACCATGTGCTTGCTATCGAGTCATGGGTGAGGTTGGCCCGTAGGAAAGTGGGCTATAGTGGGGCCGTGGAGTGGTTCTTATACATGATTTTTCTTGGATTGCCTTTCAGTAGTTGAGGGAGGGGTCACGTGGGACCATAGCCACGGGTACAAAAACAGACCTTGATATCTGCATCGGTAGACGATTTAAAGCTCCCGACCGAGTTCCGTATTTCTTGATTTGCCCTGGCACGGAACTCGGATGGCACATTGGGGAACATGTGCATCTAGACATGGAAAACGATTCACGATACATACGTGGGATCAAGGGCGCGGTTGACGGGTGGCGTAATCCCTAGTGGTCCTAGGTGGCCAAAACCCAAACCGAGACACGGAAACGTTCATTAGGTAGCATAATCCCTAGCGGTCCTAGGTGGCATAAATCCTAAGTGGACGCGCGATAGTTCATGGTAAGGAAACACAACTAGATCAAGGGTTGCAGTCCAAAACAACTTCAAGGATAAACCGTTTACATGGGAAAGCCTGTACAGCCTACGGCAAAGAACTGAACTTATACATGGAAAGAAACATATGAGTTGAGTAACCTATATATGCGGCATATTAGGTTGACATGGACCATTACACGACTTTTGAGTAAGGATCATTCACGGATAACACGTGATACAATTGGGATACTAGTACGGTAGGTGCAGAGCGGGCATACAGGATAGATACCATGGGACGTTATGCGTGATAGATATCTTGGGATATTATACTTGATAGAAACCTGACGATGTGATGCCTTGTTTCATTTTGACATCGTAATTTATCATGACACTTTAGTTTATCTGAGTTCAGTAGTTCATCCTGTTATTTTGATTTAGCTTGTCTATCTTGTTATCATGCTCATGTTCATCTCAGTTCCTCATGACAGTTAACTTTACTAGTTTTTATACTAATAGTAGATAGGGCTTACTCAGTCTTTTTGACTGACCCGTTTTGTTTCGCCTCTTTTCTTCCGTTCCCCCCCCCCCCCCCCAAGTTACAGGGAGGAAATACTGCTGTTTAGTTCAGACTTCTCCTGCTTGAAGGTCATCATGGATGGCTTGGACTTTTCTTGGCTATGGCTACTTTACTGTTTTTACTTGGGGAATAATTTATGAAAATGTCTTTATGCTTCTTTACTATTGCAAGACAGGTTTTGATGTACTCTAATGTAAAAGGCTTTAGACCTTATTTATTCATGTTATGAAAGGTTGATTTTACTTCCGCTATTTTATATGTTCTGTCTTGTGATATTTCTGTGCATGTTTACCAATAATGCCCCTCTAAAGCTAGTGCATTCCTTTGCGAGTGACCCTAGCGGAGGCGGGGTGTTACAGCTCTCTTGTTGTTTCGTGAATAAGGCTTCTTTTGCATTGTTCGGTTTTTTGTATGCTTTCACCAGCGTCTTCCATTTCAGATATATTCCATCTACAAGATAATAACCGACCGAATGTTCGTTGTCATCAATTTTGTAGTTGCAAGGGGGTGAAAGGTCATTGTACAAATCGTTAAACACATATGATTGTCGTAATACATTAATATCATTTAGAGATCCAGGAATGCCAAAAAAAGCATGCCATATATAAAGGTCAAACGATGCAACAGCTTCTAAAATCATCGTAGCCTTTTTCATATGATCTCTGTATTGTCCTTGCAGTGCCACTGGACAGTTTTTCCATGTCCAGTGCGACAATCCAAGCTACCCAACATACCTGGAAATCCACGTTGATCCCCCATAAGTAATAAGCTAGCAATGTCATGAGCTGTTGGCGATCTAAGATACTCTTCATCGAACTCACATACAACGGTTTTGCAAAACTGCTTCATGCATTCTACTGTAGTTGACTCACCAATTTTGATTTTGTCGTCCAACGAATCAGCGGAACTTGCATAAGAAAGCATACGTAATGCGGCTGTAACCTTCTGAAGTGGTGAAATGCCCAGTTCGTTGAGGGCATTTCTTCTATATGTGAAATATACGTTGGTTGCCGAAACTTTGGTAAGTACTCGAATAAATATTGTTTTTGACATACGAAATCTTCGATGGAAATATACATCTCCGTATACGGGGCTTGCCACGAAATAATCCTTGACTAGTTGATTGTGTCCATCGGGATAGTCGCGTCCGTATCGCAATTCTTTTCTACCTTCAATGCTTCCACCTTGGGTCGACGCTGAGCTTTCAGCAATATCTCGTTCTATCGCATATCTTGTTTCTTCATAAAAAGAATGTTGTTCTCTTTTACGATGCTCAAAATATTCATCCGACGTTGAGGACGAAGAAGAGCTAGAAGCACAGCACCATAAATTTTTTAAAGTACTCATTGATCAGCGATGTTGAATTCCACTCTGTTTTGGTTGTATGAAATATGAGCAGATGACATCACTTTATATATAATTGTATATGCACATTGGACATAATGACAAACACAGTGCTTGTCTTGTAGCGGAAGTGTGTTGTACATTACACGACCCTTTCAATTACAAGATGTAGTGTCTGGTAGTGTGCATTAATGACAAACACACTGTTTGTCTTGTAGTGGAAGTATATTGTACGCTGCTTTACTTTTTTGCTTGATTCCTTTAATTATTGTCGGTTAGGGTATCATTGAACGTTGAGAGGACTACACATTTTTGTCATAGATGCTGCTGCTATCAATTATGTATCACGGGTATCCAAGCTAGCCCGTCTTTATTGATTACTTTATTGAATACTTTATTGATTGATTCCTTTAATTAGTGTCATTGCTTTATTGATTCCGTTATTGATTACTTTATTGATTGATTCCTTTAATTAGTGCCGTTGCTTTATTGGTTACTTTATTGATTGATTCCTTTATTGATTTCTTAATGGATTACGTACGTAGTACCTAAATGCCACAACGTTACATAAGTTTAGAGAACAATAATACATAAGTTTTCAATGACCATAAACTATTACACAGGGTTTTATCATAATAATCATAAAACCTTAATCCGAGCCAAATCGGATAAGCCATTCATAGCGAAGTTTGTACGCTTTGTGGCCAACAAACTCTTTACCGTATTCGAATAGGTAACGAGAATCATATGTTGCTTTTGTTGGTTTGGCTATGGCTGCGTCATCAACCACCTCAATAATGCTACGATACTTATCACAATCATCTGAAAATGTACGATTAGCCAGCTGGAGTTCAGTCGACGATCGTCTAGTAGGCCTTGAACGATGGTTGTTGTGTAGCTTAGTGATCATTGCCCATCGTTCTTCATAAGTTAACCCCCCTCCTCCTTGCATCAATAACTCTTCTCTTTTGTCAACCTGAATGTACGCCTTCACGAGGGCCAGGAGATCTTTGGAAGATAATTCGGGAGTTTCAGGATTGGAGTTCGAAGTTGATGGAATTTGGCTGCTAAGTGCTGAGTGAACTGGTGTTTTCGGCTGAGTTACACAAGCTGATACTTCATGACGCTGAACCACTGCAGCCACCATATCTATTTGCGTATCTGGGACAATTCCACCATCTTCTACGTCTTCTTTACTCCCCTCGTACTCATCGAAAATTCGGTTCATATGCTCGTCACTAATTTCCCAATCGTCCATGATATGTACGTAGATTGAGGTAGCAACAATTTTAGTTTAAGGATGGAATATGAGCCATTGGGTATTTATCATGGATGGAGGGAGCACGAAATATTAGTAGACCACCTAGTACTGAATCGTGATATTAAGTGTGTACAGTTTACAGGACGCGACAACTCAATAATCGTGATTCCTTCATTACTACAAAGTATATTGAAACCACTTTATTGAAACCACTTTATTTGTGTACAGTGAACCCACTTTATTGAAACCAAGCGAGGGTTTTGACCAATCACATTGATGTCGGTTGGTGCAGATTCCTTCATTACTACAAAGTATAATTCGTTATTACAAAGGTCGTGTACGTATAAATTAAAACATTACACGACATACCGGTGTTAAAAACCATGCGTCGTCCCCACTCACATGACCTCTATTGATGACAAACAAACTCCATGGTTCAATATTTCAGTGACACAAACAATATTACGCATAACGATACATCGAACGATACACATAACAATATAGGAGTTTATAAAGATACAACAACTACCGATAGACGGTGGGAGAGAAAACATCAAAGCATGCAGTAGGTAATACTAACTTTAGTTCACCACAATTTTCGTTCAGTCTCAAGGGAGTCTCATAATGTTCAATCGCAGTTGGTTGACAACGTTTTGGAGACGTCTAATCTCCCGTTCTAGTTCATTCGCATACGTTATTCCCCGTGAAAACAAAGGTGGGTCTATCCATTCCGTGTAATTGCAACCATTTGGATATGCTGGACATTGTTGCATGCGCCGACCAATATTGTCGCCCTCTGCTCGAACTACAACCTCAACCGCATAACCGCAGTTGCATCGAACTGGATACGAATTAACTTCATGCTCATTTGGTGGTACTCGATAGAACTCTACTTCTTGCGTTGGTTGAGCGACTGGCTGTTCATATGACACTCTGGTAGGTGGTCCTTGCACATCATGTGGAAGTTGTACGTTCCCCTGTAGCTGTGGTGGTCCACTTTGGGGTCTTATTTCGGTGAGAAACCGTAATTCATCTACAAGCTCCGTTAGCCTTATCTCTTCATACGCCTATTCATCTGAGTCTGTAGATGATGACTAAGAAGACATTTGCAATGAGTGCTAAGCGACGTGGTTAGTGTAATAATGGGATGAAAGATATTTGAGTGAGGTAAGTTGGTAGTTATTTAGAGATATATTTATAGGTGGATAGTTGTTACGAATTGGTAAAATAAATAATGCTCAAGTGGATGACCCACACCCTGTAATGGGGAATCCAATGTTGAAACAAGCAATTCAGACAAGGATACCCTCGTGTGTTGTTCACGCGTGATGCATAAGTCATATCACAGGAAACACTCAAAAAGCTGAGTAGTCAAATCTCGGATAAAGGTGTACAGTTGCAAAGTAACATAGCTGAGGGAATCTGGTGCTTTTGAAATAATATAGTATATGTCGGTAGCTTTCCTGCTTTTGAAAAGGGAATTATTTGACCCATCACTAGAGGATACTAATATACTGTAGCATGGACATGAAATTGAATGTTGTATGTGCATCGTAATTTTTAGTACTTATTTCGTTTAACAAACACGTACGCACGATCATGCAGATTACATATAACGCACAAACAAGCAGATAACATAAAAAAACACAATGGTTACACATAAGGACGTACAAGCAGAGTACACTTACAGGCTAATACAAATACGAAACATACAGTTGAATAACCTACTACAAAGGGACAACACAATAAAACAAATATACAGGCAAATACAACATGAACGTCTACTAAATAAGATCCAACTAATCATCATCTAGATCCGCAGGCTCCATCTCCACATCCTCAATATCGTCGTCGCGTGTGCCGAATGTCGGTTTATATCCGGGCCGCTCCTCATCAGCGGTCCTCAACTCGTTCATACGAGCAGTCAACTCACCATACATTACCTGACGCAGACCTACTGTCATCTAATAAAGATCCTGATAAGAAAAAACAGCTGGATCTGGATACTCCGTCACTTCTGGCCGTGGTATATCAATATACCTATCAGATCCGTATGTAGTTGGTACTGCAACAGTCCAACCGTAGTCTGGCACCTGGGAAGAGCGTGGAGGAGGTGGATCCTGTGGAGCATGGTAAACCTGCGTGGACTGTGAAATATCAGCAACGAAAGGGGGCTCAAGGCGAGTACAGAGTGCAGAAGGCCCAACCAAGTCAACAGATGCGGCATGCACAAAACTCTCGGTCTGAGGTGGGGAGTAATACTGATGCCAGAAAGAAATATAATCCCTACCGGCAAGAATGAAATCACTGGCAGGCCACCACTCGTCTGCGTGCTCCTGTAAAGCACTAGTAGTATAAACCCTGTGAGTAGCTGTATGTGGGTGGGGATCATCAGGAACAACATCCCCATCATATATTTGTCTCCAACAACGTTCCCCTAAGTACCAGAAGCAACCTAAACCGGGGGGGGGGGGGGATGATACTAGTGGAAAGCGCCTCGACGATAGATAAAGAGCATGCACCGAGGGGGGGTCAGCAAGACCCCGTGAACCATCAAAGGGATGCCAGATAACTGCATCACGCGTCCTCCGCAACTCAATCTGATTGCGAGCTATAGCAAATACATGTCGTGCCTGTCCTCCAGGCACCAGTCTACGGTTACCGACACTCCACGCTCGTACTCTAGGATAGAAAGTGGGTAATGATGGATCCACAGTGGGAAAAGACAAATTGTGGAAGTACTCAAAGTACCAGTACTGTAAAATCTCCCAAAAACCAGTAATCGAACCCACCCTGGTCCGAACGACACAATGAAGATCCAATGACTTATACAGGTAAGCTAAAATAGGTGTTCCCCAATCATACACAGTCGGACTGCCATCAAATGAAAACGGTTCAACTACCGCCACATAACCACACGACACTGTGCTCGAAGCATTTGAGAAAAATAAATTTCCCATCATATACAAAACAAATAATCGGGCAATCTCCAAATGATGAAATTTGTGGGGCTCCCTCAATAAATTCTGTATTGCTAGTTTAATGCTAGAGCATTTAATATGGAAATTAGTGGTGACGGCATCATTTAAATCAAGATGTGGAAATAAATTACGGAGGGTAACGTAATTCTGGTACACCTCATCATACGGCAAGGTAGCCGCTTGGCCTATGGCAAGACCAGTAAGCATAGAAAAGTCCAATGGAGTGATTCCCATCTCCCCAAAACCAAAGTGGAATGTATGAGTTGTTTTCCACCAACAAGCAGCCAATGCACCACATAATTGAACATCATTATTTAAAAGACGTTCGATACCTATTTAACGAATAATTAGTAAGTTACAACGAATGTAATGAAAACAGAAATAGTAAGTGCATACGACGAGAATACATACTCAAAAAGTCGCCAAAACCAATACTACTCAGAAATGTATGAATAGCAGCCTCTGTATCATACTCACGAATCTGACTATACAGACGAACAACACTAGCACAAGACCCACGTGTTCGCTCGCGTCGAGCCTAATATTACGAATGAGAGTTACTTATTTTATGTCCGACATTACGAAGTTAATATTTAATAAATAAAACGTAACGATGTGTCAACTAACGTGCTGACATGCTCCTCTTTATCCCCCAACTCACAAAAATCGGCCAATTGCTTATCCGGTCTTAAATTTGGGTCCCGGTGCGACTCCAAAACCGCTTGGTCGTTTCTCCTAGCAACCCGTCTTCTTCTAACGGACGGTGATTCACGGTCTTCCGTACCCTCAGTCGGTACGTTCTCTTCTACCGGTACGTGCTCGTCACTTGGATCCCCATTCCGGTTACGGCTACCGCTACCTCGAAGAGCCCTCGGCGGGAAGCAAAGAACAGAAGAGGGAGGAGATGGTGGGTGGCGGCGAGGGGTAGGGGGGATTTATCTCCCCTTCTTATCCGGCTTTTATAAAGCCGGATAAGGGTGTGGTGTGGATTGATCCCCACACCACACCACACCACGGATTGCAATCGGACGGTTGTCCGATTGCAATCCATGTAATACTTTATCCGACTTTATAAAAGTCAGATAAAGTATTAAAAGCAACTCACCCGTTGGGGTGAGTTGCTTTCAATTTAGAGATTATTAGACATCCCCTAACACGCTGTGTTGGAGATGCTCTAACCGTAGATCTTCCACAAGTTCTTCAACTTCCCATGGTCATATTTATTCCATCCAAGAGGACCATACCGAAGAAAATAAGCAATAATAATTCATGGTTCCCATCCATGGCATATTTTAGAGAACAAATATACACAACAGCAATCTAAGGCCACAAGTATATCTTATTAACTTCATACAAAACAATTCCACTCGATCATCTAAGTAGACCTAATCTACAGAGTCATTTATTGACCATATAACAGGAGGACATTTCACTCAACAATTTATACACCTTTAATTTCTTAATATTGTTGTTTGTGGAAAAATATTGAAGGTCAATATGCTCCATATAGAAATAATATTCCATGTATATGAATATCTGAACATAAGAACCAGGATGTACGTAAGCTACAGGTTTAAGGTTCAACATGCATGCTATAACATGTTTCATATGCTATATAATGGCAAATTTAACAAAAACACCGATCATATCGATAATGCTCACCGATCATATCGATAATACTCGTAAAGTCTTACCATTCAAAAGCTAGCAACTAACATGGAGCTTACTGACCTTCTGTGTTCTTTCAGTATGTAGTTCTCTGCAGCAGTTTACATTAGCTCGTTTGGACCAAGCCTGCAGTAGCACTTACTTTGCAGTATCTTGGTTAAGACTGCATCATGGTACTGTTGATGTACAAGTTCCTGACGCAATTCATGTCGCTAGCATAATAAACAGATAAATGATCGTAAGTCGAGTCAGTTAATAGATATAACTTGTAGCAAATGTATATTTGTACTTGCTATCCTCTTCATAGAGCATTTGCACATCTTGTGAAACATTCAAAAAGATAAAAACCAGAATATATAGGTATGTAGGTATATTGCCAACTTCATAATCATACTACCTCCAGGTAACAAAACAATCAGTTAATCACATGATAAATTAGGACTAAATTTCGTTATCTAAACAAAAATCATTCAAAAGTTCATGTTTTTTTTATTTCAAGGCAATGCCTGAATATTGGATAACCTGTTCTACCCAACACGCCTTTTGGGCAACGAACGACTATTCGAATATCCCTTCAACATAAGCTCGATTGTCTCCTTTTCCAGATTTTTTCTTTTGAGTTGTAGCTCTGTAACCAAGATTTTGTGTTTTCTAAGATTTTCTTCCAAAGCTTCAGCGTCTTCCCCAAATTCAAGTTTCTTACTTGGATCGAAAATGTTCAAATTCCGCACCTCTTCCTCCAACATAGGATATTTCATTCCTTTAAAGTCGCTATTTACGTCTAGCGGGCGCCACAGCTGACTGGCAATCTTCTTCATTTCAAACTCATGTTCTGCAGTAAAACAGTCCATCTCAGTTTCGGAGTATTTCTTTTTCAAAGCCATAATCTTTTCTGATACTTGGCTATGCTCAAGCTTCTTTGTGAAACTCAGTTTCCCTTTCAAGAAATGGCAAAATATTTCCACAGAGGAAGAATCTACTTCTTTGCCATGTTTCAAACGAAATTCAAGAATGGAATTCAAAAGTGTTATCTCATCTTCCATGGACCAAACTCTTTGAACGTTATCCCCCTTTGAATCGTGTTTTCCTTTGTTATCCAGACAAGTTTCACGGTCATGCTTTAGAGAACTAAGCAAATGGATATCTTTAGCTTTGTTTTTCTTAGCTCGCCTTTCAATTTTTGCAACATCAGCAATGGAAGTAAAACCATCCCTCTCATTACTTGTAGTCTTGTAAGTAGGCATGCTTATGTCTTCGTTTTGCCCGGACTCATTTAAAAG
The DNA here is from genome assembly GCA_030737875.1 of Allium sativum. NCBI lineage: Eukaryota > Viridiplantae > Streptophyta > Magnoliopsida > Asparagales > Amaryllidaceae > Allium > Allium sativum. The sequence goes on along the minus strand of CM060913.1, from coordinate 129,000,340 downwards.
AGGCTCAACTGAAACTGAATCCTCCTTTGCACCAGCAGTTTCATCAGCAGTCAAAAACATTAAGGTTGCTTTGGCAGCATCCTGTTCAGCTTCTTCCACCGTACTAAAAATCTTCGTACTATGGTATTTTCTTCCACCAACCGTAACATCTGCCTTAAATCGTAATGCATATCCAGACCCCTCGCGTACATGACTGTACTTTGGAAGATCAGAAAAATTCTTCTGGGCATAATCATCTAGCCGATCCTTAAAAGTAAGAGTTCTCCTAGCAGCTTCTGATATCATGTAATCATTCAGACAAGCTTCACTATCGTGCTTTCGAGAACTAGGCAGATGGACATCCTTAGTTGAGTTTTTCTCAGCTCGTCCTCCAGATTTTGCAACATCAGTAACAGAAGTAGAATCATCCACACCGTTACATGTAGTCTTGCAACTTGGCATGTTTGTATCTACTTTTTCCGAAGAATCACCTGAAATAATCTCGACTGAAACTGTTCCATCGGCAGTCAAAAACATCAAAGCTGCTTTGGCAGCATCCTGTTCAGCCTCTTTCAATGTACTAAAAAACTTTGTACTACGGAATGTTCTTTCACCAACGGTAACATATGCCTTAAATTGTACAGCATTTGCAGGCCCTTTGCGTTCATGATTGTATTTTGGTAGATCAGAAAAATTCTTTTGAGCATATTCATTCAGCCGACTCTTAAAAGTAAAAGCACTCATAGCACTAGCAGCTCCTAATATCATGTAATATAATAGAAATATACTATGAAAAAAGCATGATTTTATACAGAAAACTAATTGATATAAAACCAAATTGATAAATAGTAACGAAATATTAACAAAGGGCTCATATGCAAAATAGACTCACCAACGGACGGAGGTGAAGTCTCCAGAAGAGCCGTCCCAAAACCTTCTAACGCCAATTGACTGACTCTGTTCTGCGCCTCTTTGACAGATCTCGAGAGATCGTCAGCCTTGAACTGAACACCATTTACGACAACACTGCCACGAAATCTTGAATTATGTGCGGGGCCGTAGCGACTAACGTCGTAAATCGGGATAGGCCATGCTTTCTTGTGGCAGAGTTGGTTGAGTTGCGCTTTGTACATAGTGATTCAGGATTGAAATATGTTTTGGATTCAGAAAGAGTAACGGCAGAGGAGAAAATATATGTAGATAATTGACATTGATATTTTTTGGTAAAAAAATTAACTTTGATGGATGTTTAAATGTATATGAAAGTTACAACTTCAATCAAACTAGAACAATTTTTTGGTGATAAATATTTGCAATTCCTTTGGTAACGCATCTTTTTGGTATAAATGTTAACTTTTTGAATTATCTTTGAAATTCAGAGTATATACAAATATGACAGAATGAACTTCCACTTTAATTAATATTCAACTTCTATATATTTTATTACTCGAACAACAATCTATATTGCAGCACCTCCGTAAAATAAGAAAATAGGATTTTGAAAACCTTGGAGTTTGATAACAAAACTTACATTATATGGTTCGTGGTCAATTTCCATCAATTTTCATACATTTGTGATTGGCCTTAAGTTTTGGGGAAGAATCTAGAACGAATAAAGGAAGCAAATACTAATAACTTAACATTAAAATTGGCCTTCAGTGTAAATGTTAACGTTATATATAAATGTTAACTCAGCCCGTTCTATCAAATTAAGAAAAAAAAAATAATAAGCAAATAAATTGGACATTGCAGTAAATAAGTATTAATAATTGACGCTAATTTAAGCATTAGATGTAAATCGTAGCATTTAATTCATTCGCTATGTTAAGTCTAATGAAACCAAAGATAAGGAAGTAATCCAAGGTGATCAATGTTAAATGCAATTAATTTAGGTTTAAAAAGGAAATAAATGAATATGAATTAATTAATGTTATAGCAAATTTTGGTAGAAAAGAATGTTAGCATTTAAAAGAAGGAAATGGTACGAAATAAATATTATTGATTATGGTTAACTATATTTAACATTTAATGCAAAAGAAATAAATTTGAATTTAAGATGAAAATGGCAACAAAATAACGTTAGTTATACTCATTGTGTAAGCAAGGTATATATATTAATCAGATTAGAGCAGAACTACAATGAAATAAATGAAAGAGGAATTAAAGAAAAGAATTTATACAAAGTTAGCCAAAAGTATACAAAGTTTGGTTTTTACGAAAAATGACATATTTTAGTGTAAAAGAGGAATTCAAAGTGCCCATTGTCATTTCCCCATTTATACTAAAATGTGTCATTTTGGCTGAATTCAAAACTTTGTATACTTTTCATTAATTTTTTTGCTAACTTTGTGCTTCAGTGTATTTTCCGCTAAAGAGTGTGTGTGTGTGCCCCATTTGCCCCCTATATAAACCTAGCATTTACATTAGAATAAGTGACTGAGAGGTGAGAGAATGAGTGGAGGTGAGAGAAAGAGGGTGCTGCACTGTTTCGGGTGTCACTGAACGCTCACCATATATATATATATATATATATATATATATATATATATATATATATATATATATATATATATATATCTTCTACTCTATATAATAATTCCAACTAATCTTGCATTTTTGGATTTCCAATTATATCCCTGATTCATTTAATTATTTCATCCAATCAAGATAATCAAACCGACTTTGTCGGTTTTTCTTAATCTTATCGACCCTTCGAAAACTTGTGTCCGTTTGAAGCTTTTTTATCAAACCGACTTTGTCGGTTTTTCTTAATTCTACCGAGCCTTCGAAAACTTGTGCCCGTCTGAAGCTTTTTTACAATACTCATTTTGTCCTTCTTTGAATGATGCATTAATTACAATGTCTATTGAATAATCAGGACAAGCCTTATATATCAGTTCCTTAATCATGACAAATCTTATATATCAGTTACTTATATTTTCTTTCTTTATGTGCATTTATGACCAGTTTTAACGTTGATGTTAATGTAAATAATTTTCGTCAATTTCATTTTCTTTTATTTCGTAACATTTTTTTCTATTCTAATTAACGTACAGGTATATACTAACTTTAATTTATTACCATTTATTATTTCTTTTTACATATACATGTATAGCTTAATATTCTTGATTTTTTAATTCTTTTATCGCAGTTAATCTTAAATGGAATACAATCAACTGAAATCAACTAAAATGCACTTTATATAATCGCCGTCTTTTTTATCATATATATATATATATTAGTTATTTCATATTAATTATGGATCATTAAAAATAATAATTATTCAATCTTAATTGGAATAATTATTTCTTATTCATCAATTGTTAATCAGTAACTACTACTTAATTATAATCGAATATTGATTATTTAATCTTAATTATTAAGGACTGTTAATCATTATTTATTTTAAAACAAAATATATTTTTTGGAAAATATTAGTAAATAAAATGAACTTTAAAGTAATAAAATTTGATACGAATTATATATATTTGTTCAAAGATTAATGAATTATTTTATCATGAAACTTGAAATTTCAATTAAGGCAACATTAAAAATAATCGTTGTAATTTAAATATATTGATATTTTTCTTCTAAAATTTAAGCAATTTTATTAAAATTGAGAATTTTTTGAAAAATTTAAAAAATTATTGCAAGAAGTAAAGCCTGTTTTGTTAAATTTTATTCAGTTTGGTATAACGAATTTCTAATTATGGATAATTGTGTTTTTAAGGTTTTTATTAAAAATGATATGATATCTATCTGTAATAGGAAAAAAATATTTTGATTACATAATTTGTTATTACTTCAAAAAAATAGGTGGAACTCAGGAGTAGCTATCTAGTAAACTAATTATGGACTATTGATGTAAAATTATATTATATATATATATATATAGTAATTTGTAATTAGTAATTGATTCATTTAAAATCAATCACATTCATCCTTTTGTCCATATCTAGTAAACTTATTTGAATGCCAATCTCATTTATTACCTTATTTTGCATATAAGAATATTGTCAATCTGTGTAGTTACCATGTACATCCTACCTATAACTAGGAATCACTGCAATAATGCCTTCCCTTCCACTACAATTTCAATTCCCTCCCAAATATATGCTTCAAATTTAATATGAAAAGAAAATTTATCGTTACAAAGTAAATTTAATTTAAAAATCATGACTATAGCAAATGATTGGTGCTTATTTATTGTATACGATATATTTTGTAGAAATCTATTTATTTTGCTTTAGATCATTATAAGAAGATGATATTAATTACTAGGTTGACAATTTATAGTAAATATTCATTGCCTAATTCATATTTTTCTTTCCTTTTGCAATAGAAGAGAATTAATTGCTGTGATTTATTATGCATTAGCGTATAATGTACCTATTATAATGAATTCTTCATTTAATGCAGATATTTAATATTTCTACGGATAGATTTGACATTGGATAAAAACTACCTTATATTTGGATTTTATAGATATTTGTTTCCTAGTTTATTACATCATAAGAATTATATATTGTCGTTGTTGATAAAAAAAAAATTAAAGATTATGTAATTTCCTAATCTCTACTAAATTGTCAATTGCATTGTACACGTGCATACTCACATATAGTTGTGTGTCATAGAAGGAAATTGTTTTTGTCATTTTAAATTCTTACTTCCGCCATTTTGATTTCCATTCTCATTAACATTTCTACGTTACCATCTTATTTTCTTCTACAAGCTTTCCTACATGTTTTCTCTTGATAACTTTCCTGCTGCTATTATCAAAATATATTCAACAAACGTGCAATCAGCTATGGGTGAAAATCAATATACTGCTGAAGTTAGTGAAAATACTTATTATACAGGTTTGTTCTCTTATTTCCGTCGTCAAATTTGTTATAAGTATAGAAAAATATGTTTATATATGTGTGTGGTTTTGTACTGAAAAAATTGGTATTGTTATATTATTATTTGTTTCATAGTACAGCATGAACCTAATGTGTAGGTTAGAATGGTGAAACAAGTAAGATTGATTTTACAATGTTAAAGAGAATGGTTTGTAAAGAAAACCTTAAATATAAAAAAGATCTAAATTGTATTTTTGTTGAAAAAAATTGGGCAAGTGTGAAATATGCTTCAATGTTATACCAGAGTTGTGTTAGGGTGAGCCTGGGCGCTTACTGCCACTAGGTCTTAACTCAAATTAACTAAATAGATTGTGTTATATATGATCTCTAAAATTTTGATACATGTAACTATTTTTAAACTTCTTTCTTATTTTATTAAGTTTCAAGTACTATCATGTTTTTTCGTACTCGAAATTAAATTCTAAAATTTTGAACTTCAAAAGTGGTTTTATTATCATATTATGATTGCTAGATTACTTATATAAAATTTTATTTGTTGCTTTAAAGGTGAAAGTTCTGGCTCGTTTCAAAGTGGAAAACGTGGACGACCACCAAAATTAAAAGCAAATTCAGTATCTGGTACTTGGTCTATATATAACGACATCATATTGCATAGCATTTTTTGTTCTTCATATTCACTTAAAGTTGTTAATTTACATACTCATGTATCAGTTGTAAGAAACAAACTGGAAGACCTCTTGGACGGAACATTATTCCTAATACTGTACAAAACATAATTAATCACCTGAGGTCCAGCACAACGTGGGAGATGGAAAAATGCGAGACGAGAATAAAGGTGACATGGTTTACTTGGTTTAATATCGATAAAATGATTGATAGATAAGTTTTCTGTACATTATTGTTTTCATTGCAGGTGTGGTGATGCTACATGCTATTTCAAATAATGATCAAGTTAAATTGCATTCGAAAAGGGCTTTGTTTGATATACTTATTGAGTAAGATTATGATATTTCAATGAAAATCTTGCACAATTTGAAAAAATAGGTATTCATTTACTAGCTAAACCTAATTTTGTGAAAAACTTGCACAATTTAGTAGTAATGAATGATAACTTCTAATTTTGTGTATCATGTTATTAACATAAGTTAGACATCTTCATAATATTTCTGCCAAGTCAAGTCCAGGTATGTGCATATAAGTTAGGATTAAACTGTAAAATACATGTATAATCTCTTTAACATGTTTCAAACTAGATCTTAATTTAGTTAAATACACTCAATATTGCTACCTTTCATGTAGTAAAATAAGAAATGAAAGTGTCACCAACTTTGATCATCATGTTACATAACTTAGATCTTAATTTGCTACCTTTCACGTAGTAAAATAAGAAATGAAAGTGTCACCAACTTTGATCATCATGTTACAAAACTTAGATCTTAATTTGCTTTAAAATATCAAAGAGGTATTGTGTACATATATTGTTTAATATAGCATCATAGATAACGGCATGCCCATTACAGGAAGTTCTTTCACAGATCACCCCAAGAGATTTAATTCATCAAAATGGAATAGTGGTTGTGTTGAAAAGAATGATACAAATACAAAATCAGAACAACCTCTTGGTGATACTACTAACACTCCAGGTATACTACATTTAAGATGTTTCAAACTATTATGGGTGTTATTTTTAAAATATACACTCAGTTTACTTAACTTACAGGCAATGTATTAAGAATAATTGGTGATATCAATTCCCAATCTCAGTATACCCTAGGTATTATGAGTGTATTATTTTTATCATAATTTTTTTCGTGTTTTTATTTTGTTATGTTAATAAAATTCTCCTGGGATATGTCTTTGTAGGAACTTATTCTTTGGATCAAACCAAAAGATCTAGCATCCCAGAATGGAGTGGTGGTTGTGTTCATAAAAATGATGTAAATGCAAAAACAAAACAACCTCTTGGTGATATTAGTAACACTCCAGGCATATTAAGAACACGAGTTTCCAATCTCAATTCCCTACATGAATTATGAGTATGTATTATATTTACCATAATTTCTTTACCTATATGCTTTTGTTAATTAATTTAACAAAGTTCTCATATGATATGTTTCCTAGGAACTACTTTTCATCACACCAGAAGATCTAACATCTCAAAATGGAGTACTGGTTGTGTTGAAAAAGATAATATAAATGCAAAATCAAAACAACCTCTTGGTGATATTACGAACAATCCAAGTATACTAATTTCAAGATGTTTCAAACTATTATTGGTGTTACTTCTAAAATATGCACTAAATTGGTTATCTTACAAGCAATATAGTAAGAACCAATGGTGATACTAATTTCCAATCTCATTTCACTCCAGATTTTAAGATTGTATATTAATTATATCATAATTTATTTCCAGTGTTTTTTTGTTAGTCTGATAAAGTTTTAATCATAATTTATCATATACTATTTTACTAACACTCTAGGTATATTAAATTTAAGATGTTTCAAATTATTATGGTTGTTATTTTTATCATATACATTAATTTGGTTATCCTACAGCCACTCTATTAAGAACCGTTGGTGCCACAAATTTCCAATCTCAGTTCCCTCTTGATAATATGAGTATTCTTCATATTTTACATTCTTACTTTAAAAAAAAACTCATGTAGTATATTTTTTTAGGAACGTCTTCTTATGATCCTCCTAAAAGATCTAATATCTCAAAACAGAGTATTGGTTGTGTCGACAGACACGATATAAATGTAAAATTAAAATGATATTGCAGTGGTATTACAAATATCATAGGTATATTTTGTGAAATAAGTTAAAATCCTCAGTATTTTTGTTTTTATAACATGCATCCAATTTAGATGTGTTGTAGGTAGTGCATATAATACATTAAAATGGGTTTATTATCTAATATTTTAGTACAATATTATTTGATTTTTGGTATCATATTGTATGACTTTCGTATTTTACAGGTAGTATATTAAGAAATGTAGAGCCGGTAAGAAATGTGAAGCCAGTGAGATTACAAGCTCAATTTGATGGAGGTATTTGGTTTATCTCAAGAAACATGTTTTATTTTTATACTTTTTGGAGTGCTTTGTAATTCATCTCCTGCTTTTGTCCAGAAAGTTGTTCTAATGCCTACACCTGCAATGGTTACTTGTCAAATGAGTCTGAGCAGTTAGAGGAGTTCGAGAATAATGATACTGCATTTAAAATATTCTTGTTCAAGTAATGTTGTTTCATTTCATCTTTCTTCATTTTTAAACTTTTAACAATATTTAATACATTCTACAGATGGTGTGGGAACTTACATCTCGAGCTTAAAAGATGACATTTCTCTGATTATGATCCAAATGAAAACATGATCTTTGATGATGTGGTTTATGACATGAAAAATGTTTCTTCTACTCAAGTTGAGCATGCATATAAGAAGAATTTCCAACAATTTTGAAGTGTTTAGAGGGAATGCAGTATACAATTACTATATGTGTTGGTGAGAATAATGTACACAAAAGTTCAAGCATGTACACGGCACGCGCGCGCGCGCACACACACACACACACACACACACACACACATATATATATATATATATATATATATATAGTTAGTCATGTTCATTGCACCAAGTTCTTTTTTTTCATTTACATGCAGATGTCTATACCAAGTTTCAGCATTGAATCTAAAACTGACATCAATATGCAAAGCCCTGGTATTGAAAAATCTACAAATGCTAATAGTTTGAAGAGGAAAAGCAAAGAGATTGATAATGATGCCAAGCTGTGGTATATTTTTGTCGACTTTAAGGATAAAAAAGATGATGAAAATGTATTTATTTCAAAACTGAAAGCATTTAAAAAGGAAAAAGTAAGTTATATATATTTGATGGTTATTTTATATACGGTGTACATATTATTATTATTTTTTGATAAGGAATGACTAATTAACATTGTGCATCTATTCAAGTGTTTATTGCACTTTAAGGAATGAAAAATATTCAAAAAAGTGGAAGTCATGAAGTTATGCTGGGAACAAATTGGACTTGAACTTAATTTTCATGTTTATTTTGTTTGGAATGGAAACTACTCATGATCTTATATTTATTTTGATCTGATTTTCATATTTATTTTGTTTGGAATGAAAACTACTCATGATCTTTTATTTATTTTTCTTTGAAAACTTCTATTGATTAATGTATTTTTCTGTTATGGATGTTTATTTTTATGTTGTAATTTGAAATTTTAGTTAGAATGCCTCTTATACATATAAAAATATATTTAAAACTTAATAACAAAGCATACATTGCATCATATTATATTTATATATGTATATATGATGACATCATATACACTTTTTTGCATCATAAAATAAAGTTAACATACTGTAGTTTGTATATAATTTATATAATATTACTTGAATTGTATCATTTATATAATTTTAATGATTATTTATTCAATTTTTCACATTTAAAGATCACAAAATAAGTTTAAATTGTAATGAATTAAGAACATGTTTTTAGAAAAAAATCACCAATAATCATTTTTTTTATATCTATGCCAAAAAATAACCATTCATAACAAAAAAATTAGATGGATAACAGAATAATTAATCAAATAATCATCCACGGCAAAATTATTGTTGGGTGAACAACATGAAAATTAGTTATTATTATTGCATAAATTATTAGATGGATAACGGAACAATTAATCAAAATAATCATCCATGATAACATTATTTTTGGATGAACAACGAAACAATTTATTATTGTTGCCGCATAAATTATAATATTTAAAGATATATATATATATTATATAACTATTTAATATTAATTACAATAATTTTTTTCTTTTAATTTTAATATTTAATCATTACAATTTTTTTAATTACATAAACTTTAAGGCCCAACAAAGCGGGCAAAAAATACTATTATATTAAAAAAAATGGAAATTGGCAATTAAAGGTGGTGGATTCTTCAAGCATAGAGTTTTCCTTAAATAAAAAAATTATGGATAAACTTAAATAACTTAAATTAAAGAAATTCTTTAACATATTCTGAACGTATCCATCACTAATCAATGCAATTCAAATGAGCAATTTCGAACTGAAATTTACTGGATCCAATTTTTTTTCTATATTAGAATATATTTTCATTTTTTTTAAATTGCAATAAATACGAAGACGGAAAGATTAAAAAGAGTTTAAAAGGAAAATGGAAAGTGAAAAGAATGTTAAAAATATTAATTTTATTGAAAAATACCAGAACACGAATAATTGGTTGTTATTGATCATAATATATTCAATGGTCAATACAATTATTAATTAAATCAAAACATAATCGATATCATGAAAATTAATGCTTAGTACCGATATGTTCTAGTTCATATTTATAGTTTTCTTCTTATTATTAATACTAGTGTGAACCTATGCCACGCATACGGAAACACCACATAATTTATTTAACAATGGATTTTATTATTTGTTGTTACATAAAGATGAAAACATATGTTCATGGTTTATTTTTTATTCTTAGATTAGCTTTTCTTAAATTTCAGTTATAAAGATCTTTTGAAAAATCTATTTAAATAGTTTGAATTGTGAGAATTATAGGTAATATTTTTAGACTGTAATGACTTTAAACAACAAATGTTAATACCAACTTTCTACTGTTCTTAAAATTATTGGCAATTACATTATTGTTTGAATCAAAAATAGTTCAAACACCAATGGTATGAAATCAAACTTTACCAAACGGTATGCAAAATTGGGCCACAAATACAAATTAAAGTAAAAAAGCGAGAAAAAGTAAGTAAGGGACAAAGGGTTTTTATAGTGGTTCGACCAGTCTAGATCTACGTCCACTTTGAACACTTTTCTCATTAGCACTTTGGCGATTACAAAACACATGAATTTATCCATATTGTTCATTCTTCTATTCACTCTCTTTTCACAATGATCTCTCCTATTTGCAGTTTAGTTTGACTGAAATCATGGATGAACAGATGAGATCTTTTGGTTGTGATAGCGAATGAGTAAATCCTTGCTCACTTAACCAATTGGACAATCTTTGCGGATTTCATAGTGATTTTGCGGTTGATCTAGGCTTGAGAGGAGAATGATGGCGGTTGGAGAGCACTAGAACTGAATTGGAGAGCTTTCTAATGAAGAATAACGATGATTTGATCACTTTGTTGTTATATCAAACTTGATTGAATTGGAGAAGCCATTAATGGAGTTTGAAGTGTTTGGAAGTGGTGGAGAAATGATTTGGGAAGCCCTTCGGGGTAGAGGAATCCGTCCCTTGAATTGTGGAGAAAGGGGCTATTTATAGGTGTAGTTTGGGGGCAATGGCAGTCTTGTAATTATGGTGTGCAGAGTTTGGGTCGGCCATAAACTTGGATCGGCCTAAAACTTATTTATAGAAATGCCACTGGTCCACTTTACAGTTGTCAACAGCTGTCATGTCCCATATTTATAGTTCTGCCACCATTTTTATCATTGTACCGATCCAAACATAAATGAATGCACCAATCCAAATAGGAATGCACCGACCCAGTTTGCTTGCAATGTACAAATCCAGTTTATTTTATCAATACCGACCCATTTCACTTCATCAGTACTGATCTATTTTCTGACAATGCACCGACCTGTTTCATACAATGCACCGATCCATTTTTTCTACAGGACCGATCAGAAGACAACTGTACAGGATCGACCCATAAATTACCACAGTTGCCACCGCTTTTTTTACATGGTCGACCCATTTTATTTACAAACATGCCACCGTATTATTCCACATGGCCGATCCATATGTATTTGCTGAAGAGTCCAACTTTCTATTGCATTGATCCATACTTGTTCAATGTACCACCTTATTCATATATATAAATAAATAGTGCTGATCCAAATTGCTATTTTGCTGCTGCTTATTTTATACTAGTTTGATACTAGCGCTTTGGCTACATGGGCCTACGATGAACAATGCAGGAAATTTATGTACAATGGCTATACATGTTGTTTCATTATTACCTCACTAGCCCAAACAACCTTGTCACGTCCAGATCTTCTTATGCGAAGATGGTCCAAAGTGATATGAGATGCCAGCCCATATGAACATGCTGAGACCGATCCACTAGCAAATATGCCGACCCAGCTAGTGCCGACCCACTTTGTGCCGACCCAGTTAGTGCCGACCCACTTTGTGCCAACCCACTTTGTGCCGAGCCAGTTAGTGCTGATCCGGTGTTTTTAACAAGGTTAACATTTGCCCCTCGAAGCTTGTATTTTTTGCTTGCGAGCAATGCAAGCTTTGAAATGAACATTGCTGCTGATATGTTTTGCATTGAGATCTAGTTATAGATTTTCATTTGCTATGGAAAATCATAATTTAAATTTGTATACGTCATGCCACCTGTTCTGTAATCAAAACAGGCATTTGCATGATTTTGGACTTATACTTCACCATCGACTGTCCAAATCGATAGTGGGTTAGTAAATCATCATTAAAAAATGAAATATAACGACTTTTATTTTGACTTGAATAAAGTGTGTGCACAGAATTGTTCTACCCAACGGTTTATAACTTGTCAAATATTATCTGCACAAACACGATATCCTGATTCGTATTCGCATTAACGCTAAATATCAACTAGTCGAGATAATCCGATTGTGGATTTCAAGCGTCATTATTTTAAAGATTTATATGATGGTGGACAACATTTCATACTTTTTGGAAATGCATATTCATGATTTATTCCTTGCTTCCTTTTGGAGAAGGCTTGGATATTTTGCTCCTGGTTTAGGAGATCGTTATCAGCCTTCCTCTAGGGAAGTACTTTGGATCTATTGCCTTTGCTTGGGCTAAAATCTAACACTTGTCGTATCTGAGATTTTCAGACACTACGCAAGTTAATTGGTTAAATCCGGACTCCATCCAGAATCTGTCTTGGTTAATTTAGATATTAGATAATTTCGTCACTCAATTATATTGATTAATCCATGCGTTGGTAGATTCAGAAGGAGTGCCAATGGATATTTTGCCCCTGGTTTAGAAGAATGTTATCAGCCTTCCTTTAGGGAAGTACTTTGGATCTATTGCCTTTGCTTGGGCTACAATCTAACACTTGTCGTATCTGAGATTTTCAGATACTATGCAAGTTAATTGGTTAAATCCAAACTCCATCTAGAATCCAGCTTGGTTAATTTAGATATTGGAGAATTTCGTCACTTAATTATATTGAGAATTTCGTCACTCAATTATATTGATTAACCCAAGCGTTGGTAGATTCAGAAGGAGTGCCACTAGAAATGACTTTGGTTAAAACCCCAATGTGAGAATTTCGTCACTCAATTATATTGATAAATCCAAGCGTCGGTAGATTCAAAAGGAGTGACACTAGAAATGACTTTGGTTAAAACCCCAATGTTTGTCGTTATCACATCAGGTGCTTCCTGATTCTGACGATCAATCAGGCGCCCCCGAAGAGGACTTTGGTTAGAACCCCAATGTTTGTCATTATCGCATCAGGTGTTTCCTGATTCTGACGATCAATTGGGTGCCCCCGAATAGGTCTTTGGCTAGAACCACAATGTTTGACGTTATCGCATCAGGTACTTCCTGATTCTGACGATCAATTGGGTGCCTCCATAGAGGACTTTGGCTAGAACCCCAATGTTTGTCGTTATCGTATCAGGTGCTTCCTGAATCTGACGATCAGTTGGGTTCCCCCGGAGAGGACTTTGGCTAGAACCCCAATATTTGTTGTTATCGCATCACGTGCTTCCTGATTCTGACGATCAATTGGGTACCCCCTGAGAGGACTTTGGCTAGAATCCCAATGTTTGTCGTTATCGCATCAGATACTTCCTGATTCTGATGATCAATTGGGTGCCTCCGGAGAGGACTTTGGCTAAAACCCCAATGTTTGTCGTTATCGCATCAGGTACTTCCTGATTCCGACGATCAATTGGGTGCCTCCGGAGAGGACTTTGGCTAGAACCCCAATGTTTGTCGTTATCGCATCAGGTGCTTCCTGATTCTGACGATCAATTGGGTGTCCTCGAAGAGGACTTTGGTTTGTGCTAGTCCTTCCAGCTCGTTTGTCGGTCCTTCTGGCCTGATGTTGGTGCTTCTGATCACCAGGTTTGTCGGTCCTTCCGACACGGTGTTGCTCCTTCCAGCTCAGGGTTTGCATCAATTCCTTTGTTGGACGCTCGACTTGGCGGGCTATCTCAGATTAAGAATTGAAGCTTGAAACTCTCGCTTAAGGAAGTGCCCCTTCGATGAGAGTTACAACACTTTGGTTTGTTTACTATGGCGCTTGTTCACTATTTGAATCTTTGTGAGTCCTCTCATTCACTTCTCAGGGCGATGCTTTTCTATTTTTGCATTTGGGAATGTTGACACTTACAGCCTTTGGCACTTGAGTTAGTGTTGTTGGGGTCGCTATGCTTTGTCAGATTCTGAAGGAACAAGCGCTCGACACATGGCCTGGAATATGAAATCATCTTTTTAGATGAGTTTTGATTTAACACATAATTTTGCAAGCTATAAATTCATTCAAATCAGGAAATAGAGCATGAAGTAAAATGGTGGCGATGTTGATCGCTTATTCTGAGCCATTGAAACTGGAGCACAACCAACGATTTCTAGTTGATGATCAGCCTTGGCATGGTTTGAACAAGAGCTTCGTTGCTTGTCGCCCCTTGGCCCTGGGGAATCAGAACAGCGTTTGAGGATTGTGGATCATTCACGTATTGTTGCAGATGATTCTTCCTAATCATCTCTTCGATCAGTGACCTTAGATGCCTACACTCGTTGGTGTTGTAGCCTAGCTGATTATGGAATCGACATAACTTTCCAGAGTTCGCTTGCTTGCTGCTTACTCTCTGAGGTTCTGGAATTAGATAATCTTTGGTATCTTTTGTTGCTGAAAAGATGTTTTCTGGAGTATCATTTAAAGGTGTTAGCTCTGATGGGTTGGAGAAACGAAGCTTCTTGCTGTCTCGATTGTCTTTCCCGTCGCTTCCCCTTTTCTGACCTCCAGCATTTTTCTGATTGTACTAAGTAGTAGCATTTTTGAGAGCTTCAAGAGGTTGGTTTGACTTAGTAATCTGAAGAGGTGCAGGCTTATTATCCAATCTCATATACTCCTCGGCCTTTTTATAGAACTTGTCAAGCGTACTTAGCTCCTTCATTTTGATCCATTTGCCAAATTTGCTATTCTCATCTATGGCGCTGATTAGAGGCATTAAAATCATGTGGGGCTCGGGATTTCCTACTTCGGATACAACAACATCGAATCTTTTAAGGAAATCTTTGACAAACTCTCATGGTTTCTGTTTCATTAATGTAAGAGAAATAACGTCCTTCGCCTTCGTAGCTTGCAGCCCGAACTGCTCTTTGAATTTCATAACCAAATCATCAAATTGGTTGATGGATTTGGGCGGGAGCCTTGTGAACCGTAACGATGTGACACCTTCTAGATAGAGAGGGAAGTATAGACATTTGATCTCGTCTATTGCTTTAGCTCCATTCATATACCATTCGTATTTGTATAGAAAGTGATTCGGATCAGAAATCCCATTGTACGGAGGCAGAGTAGGATGAGTGAACTTCTTGGGGAATTCAGCCTTGCGGATCCTCTTTGTGAATGGATTTTTGCCGAGAGAGAAGTCCCATTCCCTTTCACTATCCTTGTGTGGAATGTTATCTTTCATGATTTGCTTTACCATATCCGCAATATATTCCTTCGAGTTGTGTTGTTCCGTAAAGCGGACCTCGATTTCTTTTCCGGATGCTCGTCGTGGCGAGCAATCGCGTTTAGATGATCTTGGTCTTTTACTTCCACTATAGGAAGGTTCCCCCTTAACGGGACTTGCAACTTGTCGGTTATTTCGATCGGAATGGTTTTTATCTTTCATTTTTGAGTCTTTGACATTAGCATTGTCTTCGCCAACAAATCCTTCCAAGTTATCATTATGAGGATCAGAGGCTGATGATTTTGCATTCTCTTCAAGGTTGACATGGATTTACGGAGTAGGAGCAGGATTTGCTTGAGCGTTTAGGGGAACACTCACTATATCCACCAAAGCTTGATTAGCATCCACTAGAGTTTTATTAGCATCGATTAAAGCTTTATTGGAGGCTTCCATGTGTTGACTCAAGTTAGCGACGACGGCGTCTAATTTAGTTTTAGTCACTCCAGCTCCGGCCATTGAATTTTCTCCAGCTTCAAAGCAATTGGCAAGTGCAATAGTCTCGTTGTTAGCAACATTATCATTTTCGTTAACGATATTGCAAGTGGCCTTCTTAGACTTTGCCATGATCTCGGATAAGGCCTTGAATTTTGATGAGAATTTTTCGATTGGCCTTAATCTTAGATTTGCATAATCTATGGTCGAAGTAGGCTTAGGACTTCAACGTGAAGGAAGGAGATGTGAATGCGGCCCTACGGTGGGCGCCAAATGTTTGAATCAAAAATGGTTCAAACACCAATGGTATGAAATCACACTTTACCAAACGGCATGCAAAATGAAAATTGGGCCACAAATACAAATTCAAGTAAAAAAGCGAGAAAAAGTAAGTAAGGGACAAGAGGTTTTGATAGTGGTTCGATCAATCTAGATCTACGTCCACTTTAAACACTTTTCTCATTAGCACTTCGGCGATTACAAAACACATGAATTTATCCATGTTGTTCATTCTTGTATTTATTCTCTTTTCACAACGATCTCTCCTATTTGCACTTTAGTTTGCTTGAAATCACGGATGAACGGACAAGATCTTTTGGTTCGTGATAGTGGATGCGTAAATCCTTGCTCACTTTACCAATTGGACGATCTTTGCGTATTTCATAGTGATTTTGCGGTTGATCTAGGCTTGAGAGGAGAATGATGGCGGTTGGAGAGCACTAGAATTGAATTGGAGAGCTTTCTAATAAAGAACAACGATGATTTGATCACTTTGTTATTAGATCAAACTTGATTGAATTGGAGAAGCCATTAATGGAGTGTGAAGTGTTTGGAAGTGGTGGAGAAATGAATTGGGCAGCCCTTCGGGGTAGAGGAATCCATCCCTTGAATTGTGAAGAAAGGGGCTATTTATAGGTGTAGTTTGGGGGCAATGGCAGTCTTGTAATTATGGTGCGTAGAGTTTGGGTCAGCCATAAACTTAGATCGGCCCAAAACTTATTTACAGAAATGCCACTGGTCCACTTTACAGTTGTCAACAGCTGTCATGTCCCATATTTACAGTTCTGCCACCGCTTTTATCAATGTACCGATCCAAACATAAATGAATGGACCGATCCAAATATGAATGCACCGACCCAGTTTGCTTGCAATGTGCCGATCCAGTTTATTTTATTAGTACCGACCCGTTTCACTTCATCAGTATCGATCCATTTTCTGACTACGCACTAACCCGTTTCATACAATGCATCGATCCATTTTCTCTATACGACCGATTAGAAGACAGTTGTATAGGACCGACCCATATAATTACCACAGTTGCCACCGTTTTTTCTCATGGCCGACCCATTTTATTTACAATCATGCCACCGTATTATTCCACATGGCCGACCCGTATGTCTTTGCTGAAGAGTCCAACTTCCTTTTGCATTGATCCATACTTGTTCAACGTACCACCTTATTCATATGTATAAACAAATAGTGCCGATCCAAATTGCTATTTTGCTACCACTTATTTTATACAAGTTTGATGCCAGCTCTTTGGCCACGTGGACTTACAGTGAATAATGCATGCAATATATGTACAATGGCTATACCATGTTGTTTCATTAATACCTCACTAGCCCAAACAACCTTGTCACGTCCAGATCTTCCTATGTGAAGATGGTCCAAAGTGATATGAGAAGTCGACCCATATGAACATGCTGAGATCGAACCACTGACAAATATGCTGACCCACTTAGTGCCGACCCAGTTAGTGCCGACCTACTTTGTGCCAACCCAGTTAGTGCCGACCCACTTTGTGCCGACCCAGTTAGTGCCGACCCACTTTGTGTCGACCCAGTTAGTGCTGATCTGGTGTTTTGATAGGGTTAACAATTATTGTGTATTTTTACAACTTTTCAAGTCTAAGCCACATAAGTTTATTCCAGCTTATTCTGTATTTAACACATAAATTTCAATATGTACAAAGTTCGCTATAGTAAATAGCACTTTGGACCGAAAATGCAGAAATTACGCTTTAAGTGAATTGTTTCAAATATTGTTGAAAGAAGTAAAATTGCAACATTTTCATTGTTACTCATTTTGTCAAATACAATATTAAAATATTATATGTTAACAACCAAAATGGATGCTAACACCCTAAGAGGTGTGTTAACACTTTAAATCAATAAAAAAACAAGGTTAAGAGCATAAGTGTGCAGAACATGGCTAGAGTAGAGAGCGTTTATAGTGGTTCAGCCTCAGTTTTGGCCTACGTCCATTTAAAGGATGATTTCATTATGATCTTCACTACAAGGTACACATTCACTCTCATTTTGTACATTTTCTATCTCTTTTACAATAAATCTCTCTTTTCTCTCTTCAGCTTCTCGATTCTTCCTTGAAAATGTTGGATCTAGATTAACCCTAGAGGGGGGTGAATAGGGTTTATCACAGTTTTTAACAAATTAAAAATTTAACGAGATATATAATAAAAATAGATCATAGAATATAGCTGAAACAGAAATGCAGAAAATAAATTACACACAGATATACCCAACTTCGGCAAAACCCTGGCTACTGCGGCATTTCTAAGGTTTCTACTAGGTGATAGAACAGATCCCGCATACAAGACCATGTACACTCGCAAACCCTGCTCCTATTCTAACCCTACGCTCAAAACCCTAGACTGGTCGATATCCCCTCGATTAGATTTTCCCGAATTACAACCCCGTAATCCGTAACCTAGATTTTACAAAATCTAGCAACTATCAGTCAACACCCTGACCGATTCCTCTAGAATTTTATAGATTCTAGTAACTATTCATTTGTTTTACAAAATTACAGAACAAAATATAAAAACAAGAAAACTCTAAAGCCTTAGAAAATAAAGGAGTTAAAAAGATAAGGGGTCATCCCCTTTATTTGAAAAAACTAGGCCGCCCCTTCTTTTAATTCTAAGCCCGATATCTCTCTTGAAAAATAGCGGCGACAAATTGAGCAATTTCTAGGGTTTTCCCAATCTTCCCAAATCAAACCAATTGCTTGATGAAATGAGTAATCTTCTGAAGCTCGAAACTGTGTTGCTCTATCTTCGATTGATTGGGCCTCTCTCTGGCGATTGAAACTCTGGTATGTAACTTCTGATTTGGAACAATTTTCTCTTGAGTTGATTTTGTGGTTTCGATGGATCATTTGCCAGTGATGATATTAGTTCTTTATG
This sequence comes from Allium sativum, assembly GCA_030737875.1. NCBI lineage: Eukaryota > Viridiplantae > Streptophyta > Magnoliopsida > Asparagales > Amaryllidaceae > Allium > Allium sativum. The sequence continues at coordinate 128,981,095 of CM060913.1, read as the reverse complement.
TAGGATTAGAAAATCCTTAAATCGACACTCTGATTTCATATATGACTCGATGCTGATTTTGTGTAATTTTCCTCTTTTAATTCCTTTGACTGAATCGACTTTGAATGCATTGATGAATTTGAAAATTGTTTGTTGCCTTTTTATTCTCCTTGAAATGATACTGCTGAGATTCAAAAAATGGAAACAAAAACCAATGTTTTCCCTGCGTGATATTTCTTGCCAAAAATTGATTTGCCATTTCTGGAATCCCATGCACCGAATTGTTTTTCAAATCTGGATATAACTTCAAAAAGAAAATACACTTGCTCAATTTTCTGGAAGAACAATTGTGAGATTTGAATGCTGATTTATTTACATATGGTTGGCGAGATTGATTTCTGAAAATTGGAAATACTTTTCCATTTTGAATACTGCTTTCTTGTTCCTTAAAACACATGCCGAGTTTATCATGCACCCAAACCTGACATCTCCAATGCTTTGATTATATATTAATGATCTTTGCAAATTATGGACTGACTTGAATTTGTCAAATATAATACTTGCTTTCATTGATTATTGCCATGACCATTTGTAAGTCATATACTGCTGTATATCTGATGCTTGCACCACCCATGCTCATGTATGCTGTGAGTATATATGCAGTGATTTGTACACTGCCTTGTTGACCCCATTCATGCACCCATGCTTATATATGCATATTTACTTTGCATGCACCATTTATTTATGATTCATCTTATGATGATTTGACTGCATTTACATTTCTTGGCTCGACGCTTGTTGCACCACTGTCATGTCATGCACACATGAACTGTTTGTATTGATGATGTTGCACCATCATTTTGCTATCTCATTTTTGTACCTGTGTATTGCAGTTTGAATATTCATTGTTTCATGTTGCAACAATGTTGTTGTGTCCACCATACTGTCTTGCATTCATCATTGTGCTCATTGTATTTGCTGGAATATTATGCCTGATCTGAAATTATTTGCACTTCCATTTGTGTTGGCTGATTACATCTTTGCTGATTTGCCATGCAAAACCACTTGCTAATTTGCCATATTTGGCACTTATCATTTAGTATAATTTGCTTTAAAAGAAAGTGATCATTTCTGAACTGATTTGCCATATAAACTTTGCTCGACCATAGTTCAAGCATGCTGAAAATCTTGTTCAAAGTAAATACACCATTCTGACTTGTTACACTTGAATGCATCATGTTAATCTATGATCAATTTGCATTTGTTCCACCCTGTCTTACAAAAGTATATTTCTGTCTTGTTGCATTTTACTGTTTCATTTGGACTTGTGGCATATACATGATTGTGCCATGCTCCAAATACTTGACTGGTTGTTCACTCACATTTAGCTGCTGCTCCATGCACCTATCTTGTATGATTCTTGCATCCCCTTCACCATATGCTGTTATAACATTGAAAAAACACCCTTTGCTTGTGCACCATGTATCCACTATTGTACTAACCATTAGTGGGCTTTGTGCTTGTCCACTGTCTTGATATGCCTCGACCACTTTTAGTTATGCTACTTGTGCTCGACCACACACATCCTTGTATTTGTTTGCTGCTTTGATACTTTGCTTGAACATTTCACTGAATTGTTTTCATGTGTGCACTGAGTTGAGATGGTCCACGTGGCTACTCCTCGGTTGCACACTGGATTGGCGAGGCAGTGCACACGTGTATTTATACACGTGTGTATATGCAGTCATCCAGACGAATTTCTCTGTCCCTGCATTACTATATATATATATATATGTTGTCTGCCTTGTGGTATTTACAATGTATCACTGTGAATATCACAAGCTGTCTAGACACAGTCGGTTGGATATGAAAATCAGATCGAGTCATAAAAATGATGAGAAACACACCTAAATTCTGAGGCAAATAAATTTTCAAAATAAAAATTATATCTGCTTAGAATATGAAATATTTCTATTGCAGTGTACTATGTGTGTGTTTCTGTATATGACAGGTATGAAGACTGGACTGACAGAGCTATGAAGACAGAAGACTGAAGGTAACAGAGTGTATAATGAATAAGTGTGTGTTTGTATATTTGAAAAGTATGTAAAACAAAGTGTATATAGTGAGTGACTGAATGAGTGTTGAGTGTTGTAGTGAGAATTGTACTCATATTTGTAATAAACAAATTTTGTTTGAAATAAAATATTATTTTATTGTTGTCAAACAAACTTGTCAATTATATTCAGTTTATTTACAAGTACAATATTCTGTGAATGTTTAAATAGTGGAGTTTATTTAAATATAATATTATATTTAAATACAATACTGTATGAATATATGATTGTCTGTACAGTCGTATTTTATTTAAATATAAATATTATATTCATGTCTGTGATATATATATATATAGAACAATACAGTACCAGACATATTTATAATATATATTTGGTTGTTATCATCAAACAAAAATCATATAATTGTGTATACAACAACGTTATATACAACAGAAAATACTCAAAATCTTGCAAGTATCGACAATTGTTGAAGTAGATCTTCGACAATCATGTACGGCGATGATCTTCGATGAATTCTTGATGAAGATGCTTGAATTAAGCTTGAAGATGCTTTAATGGATTTGGAGGTGTTTGAGCAATGCCGGAGATTGAAAATGGCCACCCTTCAAAGAGAAAAATTCGATCCCTTTAGTGTGTGAGAAGGTGGGGGCATTTATAAGCGAGGTTGCAAATGAACTAGAGCAGAAATAAAGTTATGCACGGGCTCATGGATCAGGAACCAATCCATGCTATGGATCGTTGATCGATCCATCGACATTGAGCAATCCATCCTGGATCGAGCATGACCCACGTATTACATATCCACTTCCCTTATATGACCAAATAGATCTGATCCATGCCTGGATCCATCACTATAAAGTGCTAAGTGCTGCCGACCCACTGTTGAAACGTTGTTGATCCATCATGTGTATCCATAGTAGCAAACTCAACCGATCCATCATTTTTAACACATCCGGTCCATTGTATTGAAGTATGCTCGATCCACCGCTTAGAACCTGGTTGATCCATCTATTAGAGTGTAACCGATCCATAGAGTAAAGTACAACCGACCCATCAACGTAAGCGTGATCGATCCACTTCATTAACCTGCCTCCGATCCATGACATAACACATTGCCGATCCACCATATAAAATGTGCCCGGTCCATTATATTTAACATGGCTGACCCATCAAATTATCACATGAATAATCCATCACGTATGCACTTGATTAATTATATTTGAACTGTGTTCTTTAAAACACAATTAACCTTTACCCCTGGAAGTTTATAATTTTTGGTTATAAAAATTGTGAGTTTCGAACTTCAACATTTTTGATGTTTTCTCTGATGGATCATTAATAATTTTAATGGTGACGATGCTACTCTGTGGGTCGCATATACACCATTTGGATAGATCGGAGTATCAAAATAATAGTGGACAATGTATGGGTAACTTTAATGGATCGCAAAGGCCAAACTAATAGTTCCTTTATATCTTCTTTTTGGATCAAAAACCTTTCTGCTTTATCATCATTTATTCAGACATCATTTTAATGGCCACCGTTCAGACCTAGAAAAATTATTCGATTTGAATTTGAGACGTCATCGGCGATTGATTTCTCCATCATTCACCAGAGCCTTGCGGATCATCCAAGAATTGAATCTCCACCGCGAATTTACCTGAATCAAATCAATTCGTTGTTTTCCTTGCAGATCTGAAGCTTAATTGCCATCTCGATTTTTGCTTAACCTAAATTGATTTGAGAGATCTATATCAATTCAAATAGTTGTAGGTGTTGTTCTTTTTTTCGAAATTTATGTCGACTTTATTTCTATTGATGATTGAGCAGCATGTACTCCAATGTGAATTCAGTGATTTAGGGCTTAGGCCGGCATGCATTATATGTTTCCTTTGATTGACCGTATTTCGAATCGGGATCGGCAATGTTATAAATCCTTATATCGATTTTCATTTCAATAGTGTATTTTGATAAGTTGTTTTTGGATCGGATTTGATGATTTCTGTTTCAATTCTTGTTCATGAATTGATGACAATGCTTGAATTTCTTCAATAATTACCTGTTTTAATGATTGGGACTCCAAATTATGCTGATTAATTCGTGTTTGTGACAATTGTTTGCACTTGGGTAGAATGTGCCCTAGCAAATTTGCAGTCTGAAATCTTGCACAGTAACGTTTCCTGTGTGCTTTATGTTGCATTTACATATTTGATGATTGCCACGATGTAATCCGATCATTGATGGATGCTTTGATTAGACCTGGAGTGTTTAGAGTTTTGATCACTAGTCTTTATGGGTTTCGAATGATCCAACGCATGATCATGAGCGATCCATCGCATGAATTGCAAATCCATCACATGGGTCGCAAGCGATCCATCACATAGGTCGCGAGCGATCCACCATTTAATCATGAGCGACCCATCGATGGTTCTGAGTTAAGTGGATTTCCTCCTTTTTTCAATGAGCTGCAAGTCCAAGCGATCGATGTTGTTGAATTCTGAACAATTCAAACTCTGCCCGCCCTAAGTTTTTAACTCGTAAACTGAACGAGCTTTTTCACTGCTGATCATCCTGTAACAAGAAAAACACTTGCACGTTTTTAGGATAATATTTTCCCGTCGATTGTAATTTATTTAAAAACACGATTTTTGTGTAGAATGGATACTCGACAGAAATCTCATCACTTATCTGAAGAAACAACTATGATTACCTAAACCGGAGCTTCTGCTCAAGTTTCTGGAGTTATGACGACTGCAGCTCCTGGGTCAGTATCAAACTAGCATGTTCCTGCTCCCCGTCCTCTCATCTGTCCACCATCGAAGAGATGCTCTACTACAATTATTCCACGTGTTTTTAAGCAGCTGTGTACTCAATTTGGCATCCCCGAAGCTGATGCGATATTACGGGGGAAGGATGAGACTGGTAATCGTCCGCCCTTTGGCTTTGTAGTAGTTAATCGTCACATGTTAATGAGTGGAGTTGTTCCTCCTTTCAATCATGTTATTCAGATAGTCCTTCGACATCTAGTGATTTCCCTTTTTCAGCTACACCCAAATGGCTATGCCATTTTAATCGGGCTTTGGATGCTTTTTATCAAGACAAGGCGTTGTATGCCTACCCTTCAGGATATCTGCTATCTATGTGTTTTCAAGAGGAAAAAGGAACAACCTTCTATTATCTTTATTGAAGGTGCTCAGAGTCACAAGCTTATACTTGATTTATAAGATAGTGCACAAGGAATCCTGAATCAATTCCTTTATATCAGATGTCCAGATAGCTTTTACGGAATCTGGATGGAAGGAGATGATCATACTTGCTCAGAGCTCTTTATCAAGCTTTCTTCTAAGTTTCGATCTTTAAACCTTCCTTTTCTTTTGCAGAACTACTCTCTCCTGTCAAGGACTCTGTTGTCTGTCAATCTACACTTGAGAGTTTGAAGTTCGTGAAAGAAAGGGAGAGGACTAAAAAGTTTCTAATCAAGAAAGGGTTTCTTCATGAATTTGGATTGCTTGATCCTTCTAGATCTTTTTTTCTGAAGAAACTTCTTCTACCCCTCGCACTACGCCTGAAGCATCGGTTGCCCGAGCTTATGAAGAGGATATTGCACTGAAAAATTCTGTTGACGAGTCCGTAGTAAAGAAATGCTCGGACCCTGCTGGTGGAGCAGAACCGTCTGTCCAGCCTCAGTTACCTTCCATTAATGAGGAAGAAATTGTACATCGTGAGGGTAAAGGCCCTGTAACAATTAATGAGAAACTTGAAGAAGGAGAGATCGCAAATAAAGGCAATTCTATTGCTAAAGGAGTCGACACCAATCCCATAATTCCACTTACATATGAGGATGACTTCATGGAAACATATAGGAATTTAAGAGATCTTCAGGTCACGTCCAGCGAGCTGGCTAATAGTGATATCGTAACTTCTAAACTCGCCTCCATGGTGACAAAGGTAGTGTCTGAATTGGCTCTAACTCCATCCCAGAAACCTATCTCCGAGATCGCAGCCTCTTTGACTCCCAAACCGACGAGCGGTTCATTGTTAGATGCACGTTAGATCAGACACTGTACACGCTTATAGCTTTTGATATCGTACTTGTGTTTTCTCCCTTTCCCCATTGCTTCCTGTTTTAATCACTAAACTCTTGTTTTCTTTTGTTTCAAGTCAAACCATGTGTCGTCAATATGTGGACGATTTCAACCGCTATGGGGGTTCTTATATCCCACAAACTGTGAAGCACCTTGTTCTTATGAGGAAACTGATGAACAAAGAAGAACGAGGAAGGCTCAGGAGGCACGGGATCAGGAAGAAAAGGATGAGTGGTTCAGGAAAGCTCGTGATGATCGCCATAAGCCGGAGAGACGAGAGAGAGATGATCGGAAGAGGAAGTGAGATTGGGATGACAAGGATAAAGACCATAGCGGAGATGATTCATATAAGCTCTCTAGAATGAAGGAAGATCATGTCCCTGCTATGCAAACTTCCGCGAACCTTATACCTGTTGCACCTCAAGCTATCACTTCCACTTCTCTTCCGTTTAACATTCACACTACACCAGAAAATGCTTTTCGTAGTGTTGTAAAAACGATGCCAAAATTTGTAGTAGCATTCCGATAAACGCTGCTATACGACATGCAACTAAAAGCATGAATTTTTTTGTTGCGTTTTAGTAAACGCAACAAAAAATGAACATATTGTAGCGAATTAGAAACCCAACAAAAAGATTTTTGGCAGTGTCTTAAAAATGCAACTAAAGTGATACTTGCATCATTTTCTCTATTTTTTTGTAGCGGTTTTTCAATGCTACTGTAATATTTTCGTAGCATTAAATCTTTTCTACTATATATTTTTTGTTGCTTTTTATTTCAGCTACAATATTTTTTGTAAATTACATTTGTAGCACGTTTTCAACGCTACTAAAACTTACCTATGTACAACACATTTTAATCGCGGTTATTTACTGTTAGTGACTCGCATCGATCGATCACTTATATATAATAGAAATATAAAAACAAATAATCAATCATATGAGTATCATTTTCAAACTAACATTGATAACCACCATATTTAAATACTCGCAATATCAAATATAACAACCATAATCATCTCAATAGCGGTATTTCGACAAAATAAGTGAATCCACATACCATAACTGCTTACAAACAAGTCTACACGACTAGTACAAACAAAATATCATAATACATAATAGTTAAAGTCTTGTTCATAGCTTAATTACCATCGGTTCTTTGATGAGGTTGTTCTTCTCTTCAGAAATACTAATTACCTGTACACAAGTATAACAGTCAATGGTAAGAATTACATACAAGTATAACGGTCAACAATCAGAATTACATAAATGTGTAAAATGCTTTATACTGAGCAAAATTTGCTTTTTGAAACAATTTACAATTATGTTTTTAGTTTAGTATCCCAATTTCTTGGTATGAACAACATGTTAATCTGCAAAATATATAGGGGTTGGCACACTATCAATTCTTTAACTATGTTGAGAAGGTATGGATGCTTGAAATTCATATCTCAGGCTTATCCAAGTTACACCTGCCAAATGCCAAGGTTGTGCTCAATAAACTTCACCTAACTGAAACGGGGAGCAAAGAAGTAGGTACGCAAGTGCACGGTGAAAGTGCCAGGTGTGCACTCAAAGATAGCCCTGACCAACCAAAAGAAATTTAAAGTGCCAGGTGTCCACTTAACAACTAATATGGCACTTTCCTTAAAAATAGTTGTATTATGATTGACATGAGATAGTTATAAAGAACAAAACATATATTCTGACTTCCTATTAACTCGAAATTATATGTCATGAAAATACTGGGATAGGTCACAAAAAAATGGATCACTGGTGGGATAAGTTTTATGAAGAAATTGAATATGAAGCAAGTCATTTAGATGTCAAACAAGCTTATAAACCGTTCAGATGAAAATATCTGGAATTGATAACTTAACATTTATTGAACTACAAGCAAACATAGAACAACGGGCAAACATAAATTTTATTGAACTGTAGCTCGGCATTCATATGGCAGACATAAAATGCTTTGGCTTCAAATATCCAGTCCCTAACCTCCCTACTGACGTATATAGTTGAGTCCACTGATGTATATAGTGATGTACACAGCACCGTTAACACTTAAAAAACACTGAACCAATCACATAAATATCTCTATCCACATTCGTAACTACAAATTCAAAAGCGAACCACGGTGCATCAACCCTGCACTGCACCATCAATACAGCACCTTCTTCGACACCGCACCATCCATCCACAGCCCATACATCCACTCATCAACTAGAATCCAAACGAGACAGCCACATTCATGTCAATGTATTTCCATTTACCTCAAACTTCTAATATTTTAAAGCCTACCTATGTCTTGCCTTTACCCCCCACCCCCCCAAAGGCCTCCGCCCTCACCAACACCGTCGCTCATCCCACCATCAGCCACAGACCAAAACAGCCATTGTCCAGTCCCCTCCCCTTTACCCGCAACCCTAAAACCCGCACAACCATGTCCTCCTCCAATCATAAATCCATCACTTCCGTACCAGACAAGCCACTGCCGCTAGCTATTCTTGACCCTCCATCACCCTCTACTACCTTCCCCTCATCTAGTCTGCAGCAACACTGAAGCAAGCCAAACTGCAACTCACAAGTGTCAAACCCTCACACCCTTTAGCTTACATCCTCCTCTTTCCTAACCTACACCGCCAGTGCTGACACTAAACTCTTTTTTTTTATCCTTGGGTTTCAACTATTTGAGCCAAAATAGTTGATAGAGTTACGTGTCTGTGTGGTCATTCTAACTTCATTATTACTTTTCTCGTTAGAACAATCATCTTCTTAATTTGTGCATCTTTAAACAATTCTTCTCCTAAGCTCACATATTCAAAAATATAACAATTATAACACGTGTGGTATTGATTTTACTTAACGTGCATATTTTGGAGGAACACATAAAAGTTTGAAAAAGAGTAGAAATACCTACTGTGTATGTGAGTTGAAAAAAGAGTTGAAATGCCTACTGTGTATGTGAGTGAAATTTCATTTAATTCCTCAATCTTTTGCTTGTTTATAATTTTCAAGATTAAACATTGTGTGGTGGTGGGATAAAACAGAAAAGTACACTTGAAAATTTATGTAATGTTTTATTTTTATTTTAAACTGAACCATGAATTTCAAATATTTTCAAAAACTGGACACATATCTAAAATTAATTCCGTATGTAAATTATATAAATGATATACTAGACATCATTACTAGTCTAAACACCAATCTTTTAAACAACCCCATTAATTACCTTTGTTATTATTGCAACATAGCACCGAAACTACCACATATTTGTTCTTTGAACGCCAGTTTAATGAATATATATTAAGTAATTTATTTTTTTGTTATTTTAGACTATGAAAACTGCAGAATTTATTACAAAAGATTGGTAAAATTAACGCAATGTTTAGTTACTTAAAAAAAATTCAAATATAGGTTATATAGGCTATATACTTCGGTAAAATTAACGCAATGTTTAGTTACTGGAAAAAAATAAAATTACAGAGACAAAAAAATTACAGCAGCAAAAAAATTGAAATAGCAGCAAAAAATTAATCTAACAAAATTTTTATACAGCTGCGAAGGAAGGTTGGTGAATGAAATATGGTGACATTTTCTGAAGTGAAACTACATGGGTAAAATAAAGATTGAAGGTAGATTAACCCAAGAATATAATTTTATAAAACTACATCACTGAAAATACTAGACATAAAGATAGAAACAAAAACACGAAATGTATTTTTTTTCTTCTGAGATGAGAATGCAGCTGGATAAAAACAATTCACAATGATTAATGTATATCTGATGTCTCAGAGAATGTGCCACTTTAAACTCTGATTAATGTATATCAAAGTTAAAAAGTTAGTATTTTCTAACAGTATGACAGTAGGGCAGACTCGTACATATTCTAGCATAGACAACAGTTTGATGGAGAAACATATTTTTGGAATTTTCTGATGGAAATAATCATTTGTACAACAATACATAATAAGAAAATCTTGCTAGAAATATCACCCTCTCAACAAGTCTAGTTCCTGATTTTGAAAATGGTTCACAAATTTCCGTTAATTCCTTCGATTTCTAGTAACTTATCGCTTGGTGAACTATTTGGTGGTGCAGTTATCACAAATAGACAACAATTTGAAGAATTTTCAAACTATAAAACTAACATAACCCAATTGTTCAATTATCACCAATAATGAAAAGGCAGATCATTAAAAGTTCCACGAAACAAGTAAACCTTTGGAAAAAACTATATATGATTTATAACGTTAAACAAAATTATATTTCAACATAAGTAAAATAACAGTACTATTTTCTACTTGCTAAGACGTTTCATTTTGCTACCACTGAAATCAATGTGAAACTGGACACACCACTACCAGTGGAGACTCGGTTAATATTTCTGAATTGTATGGATAAATATGTGAAAGTACTGATCTTGAACCCACACAAACATATAAAATATGTCAACTGGAAAAACTAGATATACATTAATCAGAGAATGTGTTAATTGGGGTGTGTGTAGCTCCGCCCCTGTGTGTAAGGTACCATTATGTATGATTTTAGGATAATGTGCTATTGTCTTCTGAAATGAGAAAAGCATGATCTAGTTACAATGTAAGTGTCGTTGAATTTGTTGATATATAGCAGGAAAAATTACACTGCACTGTCGCCATCTTATGGGTTCAAGAATACCTAGTAATAGCTTCAACTTTGTTATCCTTTAGTGAACATCTAAAGCCTAAATGACAGTAGCAACGATCCACTGTGATTATGTACAAACATATTTTATATGTAGTTAAAACTAGCACATTCTCAAAGTAAGGTTTATTTGGTGGTGCATCTAAATCCTACTCCATGTCAAACAATAATTCATAATGACCATGAAAAAATGACAGTAGCGACGATCCATTGTGATTATGTACAGACCAATTTTATATGATGAAGTGTGTCAATATATGTAAGTTTATGTTCATGTATCTGAAATAATCCGCTTTATATTTACACAGCTGCGTGAACTAACAATGTAGTACTATGTTCTTTTAGACCATATGCTTTTTTTTAATACAGGGGGAACCAATCCACTTGACCAAAATTTTAAGAATAATAATATTAAACATTTTGTAGCATGTCAACAAAAGAAAAAAGCAGAATAAAAGACCTTACATTTAAATGTAAATATTTTACCTTAAACGCCAAACTTGTTTTCTCCTTTACAAACTTCTCCACTCCTTGACGTTTTTTATGTTGTAAGGTTTCAAAGAAAGTCTTACCTCTTCCATCGTTGTTGCAATTATTTTGCGAACCTATCTACTTTTTGAGGTTCTCCAAATGGTTCCCATTTGCTGAAATATGGATGTTTTTCGCCATTCATCGTCCATTTTAAACCTAGCCTACAAATCAAAAGGAAAAAACTAGTGTTATTTCATATTGAAATGAATTTAAAAGGACATTTTGTTAAATAAATTATTTTCGTAAATAGAAAATTTTCATGCCTGAATGGAATCCCATAAGACAGTTCTAAGTTCCTTCTCGATCATCATTTTGCTAAATTATTTTGTTAAAATTAATTCTTGTTCCTTCTCTACGTGGCAAGATTCGTAGGTTTGCGCAACGTATTTGCCTTTTGGCTTATACTTCCGGGATTCTCGTTCTTCAATTGTTGACGAGTGCGTGCATTGCTTGTATGCGTATCCTTTTTGTGAAAAAACATGGAATAAAAACATTTAATAACATAAGCCATATCATTTTATTAAAAAAAAGGTGTAAATAATGTCATTTTAAGCATTCTTCTATCTGGTGGTAGCCTGATAACAGCATTGCAATGGTATCAAACTAACGTTTCACAAAATATATATCCATAACAACAACAATACATTGGCGCTTCATAAGTTCACTATAAATCAACGTTTAAATTTATTGATGCATCAGTCATGAATATGAGGACGTTTTGCAGTGAACTTGCTGGTAAATAAGTAAACATTTAATGTCATCCAGCTCTTATTACATTTGCTCCAAAGATATCCACATATGCAACCAAGATTTCTAGTGAACTTGCTTGACGACGTTTTGCAGTGGGCAGTCCAATATGCTTATCATTTTGGTTAACGTTCTGGTTCCAGACCACTATGCATATGCTTATCATTTTGGTTCTAGACCACTACGCATATTTTTATTCCCAAGTTAGGTATGCGTATTCTTTTCAAAATTCAGAAACTAATCTAATTTCGTATAAATGAAATTACACAGCATCAAAACTTGAAAAATAAATATTTATTTTATGTAAAAAATGAGTTAAAACTATTGTTCATTTCATGATTTTGAAGTGAGATGTATTTTAATTGCATGCTTAACATTTTGTTAGTATTATTTCCATTTGTTTTTTAGAAACATCAATGCATCAGATTTTGCAAACATAACAAAATATGTTGTTTTTCTTAAAACTATAGGTAATGCAAATATTAATTGTCTTACTTATGAATTTAATATACTATAACATGGGGGAAAAAAAACATAGAGAAGTTGTTGAATACTAAGTGTATTTGAAAAGTTCCAGATTTAAAACATGACATGTTTAATCATAAAACTTGAACCATTGATCCGGCTGCGACGATTTTAGTTTATTTGGAAGTTCTATCATTAAGTGAGGCCTCCTTGTTTGTAAAGGAGTACAAGATATTGAAGTAACTATGGTCTCAAAGTGGATCGAAATGGACAAGTATTGCTGATTCCGAAATGGAAAAAATAGGATGTTCTTTCTTTCTTAATTTTTTTTAGAGTACAAGCATTAGGGAGTAGGAGGGAAATTTTCATATAAATACATGCTGCATAGATTTTACAGTCCCTTATGCGTTTCCTAATTCACTTAACAAACAATTAGTAACTTCTAGTAAAGCTTTTGCATTATTTTCAAACCAGGCTTGTAATGGCAGACTTACACTACTCAAACCTGCACAGTCAAAGGCATATAATTGCAAAGTAAGGTATGAATTTAACAAAGATCCACAAGAAAGAAAGAAAAAACCGAGCAGCCACAGAAGCGCTGGGCTGCTGCTGTGCACATATTTTGACCAGTTAAGGGCCTGACCAACCCTGAATGTCACCTGGCCGGAACAGTTCTGGCCAGGGCATGGCCAAGGGGGGGGGGGGGGGGAATTGTGGTAGCGCTATTGCTGCTGCTTAGGTGGGGGGGAAGGGGGTAACTGATGTTATGGGGTTTTCAACATATGATATGTGTGCGTATAAAGTTGTGTGTTTGGATGTTTTTTGTATGCTTTGTTAATTTATATCATACTTCAAGAAAATTCATATCAATAGGGCATATAATAATATGACACTGTTAAATGTGTCGAATTAAAGCCTTAGAGTCATATAATAATACAACATTGTTAAATGTGAATCTTATGACTGTTTAGCAGCATGAGTACTAACAGTAAAAGGTTGGCATGGATTATATAGTACTTGGAAAATATTGGGCAGAAATTGGAAAAAAAAATAAACAAAAAGATTTAATATAAAACAAAAAAGTGCTAACAGAGATCATTGCTTATTTCATAGAAAGTAATGCAACAAACAATAATAACTAAATTCTATTTGACATTCCTTACAACTAAAAAGTTCAGAATGATACTGCAAAGTTAAGTAAAACACAATGTTTGATTTTGTCTCAATAGTTAGTTTTTTTAAGTCACGAGAGCAAGCATATAAAATTTCATAATTGACTGTAACCTTGATATATTGAAGTATTCTTTTAGCCATTTTCAAATGGGATGCAGTAGGTGCTTCCGTATGATGGCTAAGTCCAACTTTAAACAAAAAACAGGTATCCTAGAAGTTTTATATATCAAGCTTCCAATCAAACTTTTAAATAATATGGAATTCATTTCCTCACCTTATTATTATAAGGATAATACAACTCCACCTTCTACAGAGATGACAATAAGTTCGCAGTTCTCCATTTCATTTTTTTTGAACTGCTCTTTTGCAAACCCTCTCTTAAGGAATAAGCATACCAAATCTTTTTATTTCACTTCTATGCGAAGGAAGTAGGATATCAACCTAATGTCTACCATCACAAACTCAATTGTCATGGATTTCTTAAATCAAACATTTTCAGAATATTCGATGTAAGAAGTATGTCATCTATATCTTTTCTTCTTCGGATTTTTAGCCTTCATTCATTGTGATAATTATAGTTCAACTGCACCCAAAAAAAAAAAATCCCAAACTGCTGCCACCATACTTCAACCTATCTGAATATTGTTCCCCCTCCTACTTGTTTCGCGCTGCTTTCCCATGAATATATCCATTTTCATAACTTTTTCCACAGATTTTTTTTCCATAACCAGGTTCGTAAATGTTATCTCTTATATTTGATATAACTTTTGAGGTCCCAACAACTAAATGAACGACAAAAAGGAAAATTTATCCATATCAGACATGGTCAGTTAGACTTGAGCATGCATGTTTCCTAAGACTTGAGATTTTATGCATAGCACTAGTACATATACAAAGAGATCAACTCCAACTTGTACTGCTGTGAATAAAAATCTCCTTATCAAAATCAAAAAGAAAAAAAATCATGAAATATGATTATCTTAATACTTGGAACAATACACAGGAAGTAAACTTATATGTATCTTTTGTTTTGTTTTTAAACTTGTACTGATGTTACCAATGGACCAGCCATTGACAACAAAAACAAAATTGCATGGCCTTTTATCAGTGATACATCTAACCATATGGGATTAACAGGTAATTCATTGTTTATGGATTTTAAGGTCAGACTGAACGGCAATCTGAATCGGTTTCTAAATCTGAACGACAATTCAGACCGCTCAATCCAAAAGCCCAATCTAACCTCAATCTAACATCAACAACAATTTTTAATACATCTAACCTCAATGATAATTTCTAAATATGAACGATAATATTTAGTACACCTTACCTCAATGTGAAACACAGTCTAAATTGAATTCTAGATATGATAATTTGTAAATATGAAATAACTTTTAATAAATCTTACCTCAATCTGAACGACAATCTCAATTGATTTCTACATCTGAAACGACCCAAATTAGCAAGCTCGGATGTCAGGTCTGAAAGGAATTGGAGGGCTCCTGGCCGGAAACCGTGATGGAAAGGTCAACAAACTTTGAGGGCAACGAGTTAACTAGAACGATGATTGGAGATCGAGATGAAATCGATCACGAAACCGAGAATCAGAGGGGACGAAACGAAAAAAAAAGAACGAAATTTTGAAGGCAACGAGTTAACGAAAGCGGATACAAATTTTGAGGGGGTGGGGGTGGGAATTTCAGTAGGAGGGAACTTTTGGCGGAAAGGAAAAATAGTAAACGTGAAAAAGTGAGTTTGGGTCTAAGCGTTAATTTGGTTTCCGTTAATGAATAAAAATGAAAGAAAAAAAGATTAAAATGGCTGTAGTTGCTTTCACACCATAAACGCTGCTAATAAATGTAACCAAAGATGTATTTTCTTGTAGTGTCGGCAAATCATTAAAAGGCCACGTTATACTCTTGAACCAGCACCAGGCAAACTTGCTGAGCGGTTTCCTCATTGGTTCTTGAAGGGAGTTTATTTCAGCTTGGACGTAACTCCAACGGACAAGGAGGTTATGCTTAAGGATACGGAGACGGTGATGAGAAACATTGAGAAGCTGACCCATTAACAGAAGCTAGTCGATGAACTCCAGAGAGTCAACAGATGCAACATTGAAGCTATGCTGACCATGGAGAATGATAAAGCCAATTGGGATAAGACTCTTAAGGCTGTGATTCCAGCATCAAATCCCTTTCGGAGAATAACACTGAGCTAAAGGATGAAAATCAGAGATTTAAAGATGAACTTACTATTGCTCCCTCTTCTCATAAACTGAAGGAAGACTTGCTGACCGCTCAGCTCAAGGATGCTAATTCAGCTCAAAAGACTGCTGAGGATAAATTAGTTATGGAACGGCAAACCAATGCTAGTTTGCGGGAAAAGACTCCCAGTCAAAAATTTCTTTGTTGAGAGCCAAAGTAGAGGAACTTGAGCGAGAGAAGAATCGGGCTCTTTTGGGTAAGGCGACTGCTGAGCAAGCTCATGCCGAGACCAAAGCTGACTTCAACAACAGTCTATTCAGATTTTATACTTTCAGTGTTAGGGGAAAAGGTAGTTTATCTTTTCTATGAGACTGTTTTATGATAACTTCGGCTGAGGTCTGGGATTCGGTTTTCTCACATCTTGATGGTGCTGGTTATACAAAGGAGAAGCTTATTGTGCATTATCTAAATGAGGAATCTCACGCTGCTTTAGCCAAGGGAAAAGAAGAACTTAGGAAAGAGCGTGGCTTTGTGGTTGGAGCTGGGTCTTCTGAGGAGTAGTCCCCGGACACAGCTGCTAACACTGTTGACACTACTCCTTCTGATATCATTGCTTCTGATCCCAAGGATTATATTGTGCCTTCCACTGATCCTACTGCTAGCCCTAGAGAGAAGAAAAATGCTGCTAAGGAGCATCCAGAAGATGACGATGGCAACAGTGATTTCCCATACACTTATGACTTAAAGTTTTGGAGCCCTTTCATCCTAAATAAAATCGACATCGATTCTTCCTTCCCAAACTTGGACATCTTTCTCTCTTCATATGGGTATAGAGATTTTCTTTCTTATTACTCGTTTAAACTAGGCCTGGACACTACAAATCTTCCCTAGCTGTGCCTGAAGAAACTGGAGCTGGAAATGAGGCCATTTTTAATCCTTCTATTTGGTGGCAATAACTTCTTTGATTACTACCCCTCTAGGCGATCCTTCATTAACTCTTGCTTCTACCCCTGCCTTCACTTCTCAACTTGGGTCACAATTGGAGAAGATTGGTGCTCATGACGATCTGGTTGACCCGAATCACTAGGAGGAGGAGGAGTAGAAGATACCGAGGATTTAGATGAGAGCCCGAAAAAATGAGCTAAGTGCTACTCAGGGAATAATGTCAAGTCTCCCTCAAAAACGCATGGGAGAATGCTTAGTGCCCGTAAGAAATCACTTGGTTCACCTTCTCTTGACATTCCCGAGGGTGATGAGGAAGCTAAAGATGAGAGCCAGCCTGCCATTACACCTCCTCCTCCTAGAGTTCTCAAGCTTACACTAAGGTCAAGCAGCGCTTCCAAAGGTGGGACGAAGAAGGATTAGGGCTTTTGATTGCTAACTCTACTTGTTTTAGTCTTTTTACTTGTTGTTTCTTTGACCAGATGTTATGCGAGTGCCGGTCCTCACTTTTGAATTTGTAAAGACTTGCTTCTGAAATTTACTTTGATGTAATAGCACTGCTTTTGGATTGTTGTAATTTAGCTTTTCCTTTATCTTTGTCGTGCTTTCTTGCTTTCTCCTCTTTGTAGATTACAAGTCTTTTGTTTGTTACGATGTCGTGATGAGCTTGTGGTATTGTCTTTTGAGCATTATTTCATCTTAAGGTAGTCATGTTTCCCCCATACCGTAAGTTATCACGAATTGCATGGGCTGGATGCGGTCACCTTTTCCAAGTTTCTTTGATTTCAACTTAGGCCCTTAAAGCTTCCAATTTATAGGCGAAGTCTTTTCGCTTCTATCGACGCATTTAGAGCTTCTGATCCTGGCATTACATATAGGAAACCCGACTTTATTGGTTGATCTTATGCTTCTTCTTGGAGAAGTCTTTGGTTCCTATGCCCCCGAGTGGGAGGTCTTGTATTTTGCCTCCACGTGGGAGATCTTGTATTTTGCCGTCGCGTGGGAGGTCTTGTAGTTTTGTTTATCCCAATGCATGTCTAAAATCTAGCTTAGTTAATTCAAGCATCAGAGATTTCGTCTATAACCAGATGATTAGTTCAAGCTTCAGAGACTAGATTGGGTGCCCTCACATGGGAGGTCTTTCATTTAGCCCAACATTCATCGCAAATCAAGTAAATCAGGTGCTAGCGAATATATTGGGTGTCCCCGTAAAGGTCTTTGATTTAGCCCAGCATTCGTCGCAAACCGAGTAAATCAGGTGCTAGCGAATTTATTGGTTTCCCCCGTAGAGGTATTTGATTTAACCCAACATTCGTCACAACATTAGTAAATATGGTGCTAGCGAATTTATTGGATGCCTCCTAGAGCTCTTTGATTTATCCCAACATTCATCGCAATCCGAGTAAATCAGGTGCCAGCGAATTTATTAGGTACCCCCGTAGAGGTCTTTGCTCTTTTCAGCAAGCTTCCTTTATTGCATTGTTCCACGGGGCCGACACCGGTCATTTCGCGGACGCTTGAGTTGGCAAGCTATCACAGTTGGGGGACTAGGGCCATGTGTCTCTCACTTAGGGAGGTGCCCCTTTGGTGGAACTTGCAATTCTTCGCCTTCCATTTGCTTGTAGCGCTTTTCAACATTTGACTCCTAGAGATTCCCATCCTTGATCTTCAAAGTGGTGATGTACATCCTCGCATGCATATAGATGGACGTTTGTGACACTCGAAACTTGAGAAGTTTTTGTTGGGATGCATTGTAAGGGTCGCAAAACCTTATCGGATTTTGCGGAAGCAAGCGCTTTTTTGGTAGCCTACATTATTAAATCGATTTTAAGCAAATTTTAAAGTATTTAACAAAATTTAGTAGATATATGATCGACATAAGCAGGCATGCTTTCATTCATAGAGATGATTTTCAATACAATACTTGCAAAATATTTACAACAGTTTTTATAGTAAATTGAACAAAGCATTATGTAAAATAACGACGCCAGTGATCGCTGTTCCAAGCTCATAGGACTGGAATTCCATCGACTATTGATAGCTTGAAAGTGCCGTTCAGAAGCTTTTGACTGATAATGTATGACCCTTCCCAGTTTGGTACATATACCCCAGTTCCAATCATCACTTTCTTTAGCATAAGGTCACCAACTTCGAAAGTTCTTCGCTTTACTTTGTTGTTGAAGTCCCCATCTATTATGCGCTGGCGTGCTGCAATTCGGAGATCTGCTTCATCCCTTCTTTCTTCAAGTTGAACGATTGCTTCCACCTGTAATTGCTCGTTCTCCGCTTGATTGAAGTAATTATGTGGTGAGTAGGAACCTCTAGCTCTACTAGAATCATCGCTTCAGAACTAAATGCCAAGGAGAAAGGAGTATGCCCAATCGCATATTTATGAGTTGTTCAATATGCCTATAGTGCAAGAGAGAGAGAGAGCTCTTGTACCCAACAACCTTTAGCTTTCTCAATACGCTTTGTGATGGTTGACTTGATAATCTTGCTAGCTGCTTCCACTTGCTCGTTTGCCTGCGAATGAGCCACTACTGCGAAGCTCTTTTGGATCTTATACTTGGCACATAAACCTTTGAATTCTTCACTCTCGAATTGAGTTCCATTGTCCATGATTATCTTTTATGGAGCACCAAACCTGCAAATGATATTCTTCAAGATGAAAATGATGACCTTCTTTGAGGTAATGGGGGCTAGTGGCTCTACTTCAGCCTACTTTTTGAAATAATCGATGGCAACAATGGCATACTTCATGCTGGATTTGGCAATTGACAATGCTCCAATCAAATCGATGCCCCAGATAGCAAATAGACATGGACCGACCATTTGATTCAGCTCTGTGGATGGTGCTCTTTTAATCTTTCCAAATCTTTGGCATCTCTCACACTTTCTGGTATATGCTGCAGAGTCTCGATTTACATCGGGCTAGAAATAACCATTTCGAAGAACCTTCTTTGCTAATGTCTGTCCACCTATATGTCCTCCACACTCTCCTTTATGTAATTTGGCTAAGATTGCTTTGGACTCCTCTTTGGTAACACATCGAAGCAAGGGCTTAGAGAACCCTCGCCTATACAGCCGACCATCTTATATCAAAAACATAGGAGATTTTCATAGCAACTTCTTCCGCTTCTACGGATCCATATGGAGCGATCCATTGAGGAGATAATCATTTAATGGGTTCGTCCACGATTTTGTCTCTTCAGCAGTCTCCATAACCCAGTCAACATCAGCATCTCCAGTACTGGGATTGGAGAGAACTTCAACAGGCACTAACCCCAATAACCGAGAATCTCTTGAACTGGCATATTTAGCACGTGAATCTGCCTTCATATTATCCTCTTTAGGAAAGTGAGATAAGGTGTAGTATTCGAGGTCGTTTAGGAGTTCCCAAGCTTTGGATAGATAAGCTAGCAAATTTCCTCCTTTGGCTTGAAACTCTCTCCGAACCTGGCGCACCATCAACTGTGAATCACTGAAGATATGCAAGGGTTTCAAGCTCAAATTCTTTGCTATCTTCAATCCATCTATCAATGCCTCATATTCTGCTTTGTTGTCCATTGACGGGAATTCCAATCTCAATGCATAGTATACTGAACGACCTTCAGGAGTCTCTAGCACTACTCCTTCCCCTAAACAGTATTTGTTCATAGCTCCATCAATGAACAGTTTCCATCGGACCACTGCATGTACAGGCTCTTCCTTATCATCGCCTTTGTTAGTGAACTTGGCGATGAAGTCTGCTAAAACTTGTCCATTGATTGCTCTTCGGGGATGGTAGGTGATATCATACCGACTGAGCTCGATATTCCACTTCAATAATTTTCCCAAGTCTCTGGAGGAAACAGGACCTGCTTTAGCGGTTGATCCATCAACACTTTGATTGAGTGAGCTTAGAAATATTTCCTGAGCTTCTTCGAGGTGACGATTAGATGATATGCGAGCTTCTCTAACTTCGGATGGTTCAACTCTGCCTCAGTAAGCCTTTTGCTGATGTAGTATACATGACTTTGAATTTTCGCATCCTCTCGAACCAAAGCTGCACTTAAAGCATGGGATGACACTGCCAAATATAAAAATAAATCCTCAACATCACCTAGCTTTGAAAGCATTGGAGGGGATTCAATGTGCTTGATTAGATCTCCGAAGGCTGCTTGGCATTCTGAAGTCCACTGGAAATCCTTCTTTCCTTTTCTCAAAGCATCGAAGAATGGAATGCACCTGTCATTTACTCTAGATATGAATCTACTTAAGGCATCGATCTTCCCGTTAAGACTTTGAAGCTCTCTCTTAGTTCTTGGATCCCAGACTTCTCTCAATGCTGAATTCTATGTAGGATTTGCCTCATTGCCCATAACATTAACCATAAAGCCCAAGAATTTACCAGATGCGACTCCAAATGAACACTTGAGTGGTTTCAGCTTCATGCCATATCTTCTCAGAATATGGAACATTTCGGCAAGATTTTCCATGAGGTCCGCTGCTCTATTTGACTTGGCCTGCATTGTCTTACCAATCCAGGACTTGGACATCGCATTGACAAGATGCTGGTAAGTAGCTCCTACATTTTTCAACCCAGTAGCATGACTTTGTAGTAGTATAAACCCACGTCTGTGACGAAGCTCATGTTCTCCTGATCTGGCTAATGCATCATTATCTGATTATAGCCTGAATTAGTGTCCATAAACGATAGCAACTCAAGCCTTGTTGTTGAATCCACAAGCTGGTTAATTCTGGGTAATATGGAGCTATCTTCTGGGCATGCCTTGTTGAGATCCGAATAGTCAATGTACACACGCCATTTGCCATTGGGTTTCTTTACTAGAAAAGGGTTGGACACCCAATCTGGATACATTGACTCTCTAATGAAATGATCTCCATCAGTCAATCTACTTCTTCCTTGAGAGCCATCGATCTTTCGGGGCCTTGTATCCTTCTCTTTTGCTTTACTGGTGCAACGCGAAGGTCGATATTTAGTGCATGCATTGCTACTTCTGGCGATATTCTACACATATATGCATGACTCCGCACGAATACATCCAAATTAGCTTTAAGAAACGAAATCAAATCCGTCTGCAATTTCGGGCCTAGCTGAGATCCTACATTCAACACTTGGTTAGGATCTTTCGGATGAACTAATATAGGAATCGTGATCTATGCTGGCGCTGCTCAATTCTCCCTTGCACTGGACTTTCGTAGAACAATCTCCTTCTGAGCCCCACTATGCTCTCTAGTGCAAGGGCCATGCTTTAGTTGCTATAATGATGATTCATGAATGTGGAGGGAGCCCTCCACACTCTTCCCCTTGTCTTTCTTCTTTGCTTCATGCAACTCAGTAAGATAACATTTTCGGGCAGTATGCCGATCCCCTTTCACTACACCAACACCCTTCTCCGTGGGAAACTTCATAGTCAAACACCATGATGTTAGTGCGATTCTGAAATCAGCCAATGCAGGCCTGCCCAAGAATGCATTGTAAGTGGGGTCTTCATCAACAAGAACAAAGGTTTGCTTCAAGATAGCTCTTCTTTCTCCATCCCCCAACTTTGCAAGTAAGTCAATAGTCCTGATTGGTTGCTTCGAATTTCCCGTGAAGCCTTGGATCTTTATTTGACAAGCTTGAACATCTGACATTGAGAGATTCATCTAGTTGAAGGTATTTCAGAATAGGGCATTAACAGAGGCGCTGCAATCAACAAGCACCCTCCTGACCATAGCTGGGCCTATCCCGACTGTGACTACCATTAGATCTTGAGTTGGGGCTAACACACCTTCTGCATCCTTTTCTCTAAATGCAATATCACCATGAGAGATCTTTTGCTGCTTCATGGGTATGGTATTGCTAAGGATCAAGCACCTTTCCTCCTTCGGAACATACTTCAAAGCATTTGAGTACCTTTCAGTATCTCCCTAGCCTCTACCTACCGGCCTTAGGTTAGCTTGCACTAAAGCTCCATTGTTTAGCCAGGGTTGATTAGCCGGTGCATTCTATCCCTAAGGAGTTTGAGAAGGATTCGCATTCTACGTCTTTCTCACATATTGTTACATCCTATTATTTCCGATTAACTCTTTAATCAAGCTCTTTAGATGTCTGCATTCATTTGTGTTGTGACCAGATGATTATGGAATGACAAAACCTTCGAACTTCAACTGGATATCCCTCATTTTTTGCGGTCGCAGTTTTAGGTAATCTTCTGTGTCTTTAGTGGAAGAGTAGATATTCTCTGGAGTATCCACTAGAGGAATTAAATCCGTGGGTTTGAAGAAGCGAGACTTCTTGCCATTCCGGTTATCTCTCCCGTCATTTCCTCTCTTTTGTCCCCCGGTATTCTTCTGACTACCTTGAACATCATTATCCTTCTTTTCCAATATGACACTGCTTTTGGAAACATTCTGGGCGAGAGAAGGTTCATCTTCCACTCTGATGAACTCTTCTACCTTTTTATAGAATTTCTCAAGAGTATTGGGCTCCTTCATTTTCACTCATTTCCCAAACTCAGTCTTCTTCTCCACAGCTCGGTATAATGCCATCTATATCATCCGAGGCTCTGGATTTCCCATTTTTGTTATTGTAGCATTAAAATGAGTAAGAAAGGATTTCAGCGATTCTCTCAGTCTTTGCTCCAAATCTGATTATGACATTATGTCTTTGGCTTTTGTAGTGTACAACCGGAACTGCTCCCTAAGCTTCTTTGCCAAATCAGAAAACTGATCCATGGGTTTCGGTAGTAGTTTGGTGAACCATAATGATTTCTCTCCCTCCAAGTAGATAGGAAAGTACAAGAACTTAATTTCATCAGCCCCTTTCGTGCCATTCATGTGCTGGTCATATTTATACAGAAACAGATTAGGGTCACCGGTTCCACCATAAGCTGGCATCGTTGGAGGGTCAAATTTCTTCGGGAACCCAGCCTTCCGAATTCTCTCAGTAAGCGGAGTCTTACTTGGTGCAAAATCCCATTCTCTCTCATCACCATTTCTATCCAAATGCTCCTTCATAATTTTCCTAATCATCTTCAAAATAT
Source organism: Allium sativum (assembly GCA_030737875.1). Taxonomy (NCBI): domain Eukaryota; kingdom Viridiplantae; phylum Streptophyta; class Magnoliopsida; order Asparagales; family Amaryllidaceae; genus Allium; species Allium sativum. Next base: position 128,957,175 of record CM060913.1, on the reverse strand, counting down.
ATTGTTCATTGCCGTGTCGTTCTATAGGGCAGACGTCGTCTCCTTTATTGGATGCTCGCCTGGGTAAGCGATCACGGTTAAGGATCCAGGGCCCTGGGCCTCCCATTTGGGGTGGTGCCCCTTTGGTGGGACGAGCCACTTTATGAGAAGTATATTTTTCAGAATGACTCTTAGCATGTGGTTTGGAATCTTCAATATCAGCATCATCTAAATCATCGACCTCCTGAACAAAGTAATCACGGTTGAGATCTAAAGCTAAAGAGTTAGCATTCTCTTCGAGGTTTATCTCAACTTTCTCATTTTCCATATTGGCTTAAGCAGTGAAAAGAGCTTCTAGCCTATCCATCAAAGCTTTGTTCGAAACCTCCATTTTCCGAGTCAAGTTGGCGACAGCCACAACCACCTCTCCCCGAGTCACACTGGCTCCAAGAGTTTGAGATGGATGGTTGGTTTGAGGAGTGGGTACAACATATTAGTAGCATTCCCCAAACCTGAAGCTCTTGTAGACTTACTAGTCTTTTTCGGTGGTGCCATAATTTCTAACAATTTTAATAGCTTTGTAGAAATTCTTTCAACAGACTTGACTTTTAGACTTCGTGGATTTATAGTGAAGGATCTAGCCGTAATTTCTATCTCTTTTATAATAAATCTCTCTTTTCTCTCTATAACTTCTCGATTCTTCCTTGAAAATAGTCGAGATCTCGCTAGTATCGATGATTGTTGAAGTAGATCTTTGATAATCATGCACGGCGATGATCTTCGATGAAGATGTTGATGAAGATGCTTGAATTAAGCTTGAAAATGCTTTAATGGAGTTGGAGACGTTTGAGAAATGTCGAAGATTGAAAATGGCAGCCCTTCGGGAGAAAAATTCGATCCCTTTAATGTGTGAGAAGGTGGGGTAATTATAGGCGAAGTTGCAAGTGAACTGGAGCGAGAAATAAAGTGGTGCGCAGGCTCATGGATCGGTAACTGATCATTGAGCAATCCATCCTGGATCGAGAACGACCTACGTATTACATAGCCACTTCCATTATATGACCAAATGGATCCAATCATGCCTAGATTGTTCAACACCGATCTCAACAAGAAAATGCTGACTTTGCAGCGGTGAAACGATAAGGAATTTTGTTCGATCCGAATCGATCGCTAAACCGACCAAGACCGCTCGAAACCCCTGATTGTTTTGAGAACACGACAAATTGGAATGCAAACAGAAGAACATTTCATTGTATATTACAACAATTCCATCAGAATACAAGAATATACAGAGTATGAATAAATATTACACAGAAAATATCAGAGATTTAAATTACATTACATAGCAGCGGAAAAATAATACAAAACACAAATGAAAGTAATACACGGATACAGAGCTTTCCGAGTATTGTTCCAGCTATAAACCAGGATCCTATGAATATAAATCTGCAAAACCAAAACTACTAGCTACCCGTGTCAAAATAAGGGCACCCAGAGTTTTGCTTAAAACAATAAACTCCAGGTCAGTCATGTGACTGGTGTGAGAACTAAAACAGTTATTAATCTTTATTTTAAAGTTAGGTAAATCAAGGTACCACGCCATATAACATGGAACGGGTTTACTCCCAAGAACACCAGTGCATAAAACAACAGCGCAATGATAAATAAAGAAAAATGAAGCTATTATAAGACCTAGGTCCCATCACACAATGCAACACAAGCCGGAGGATAGGGTTTTACCTTATAATAGCCAAAGCATGCTTGATACGCTAAATTTCATCTTTTATTACTATAAGTGTATAGTGTCAAAACAATTTCAATCATAAGTATCAATCATAGACGGCATAAGTGCCCCATACCACTATGTCGCCATATATAGGTTCTACAATCAAAACCGCAAGTCACGTATTGGAAGTTGGATTTCCATCTGTGAACCGAGGCAAAAGATAGTCCTCTACCGAATTCGAGACAATCTAGCCGATATCTCAGGATCAGAGCTCGAGTGACCCTTGGATCTTTAGGGCTGATCCACCGATGTGGATTAAACTTAAACCCTGGACACTGCGTTTTCCCGCCCTTTGGGGCGTAAATGAGCCAAATGACTCCACCGGCTCCACATAGTACTGATATATCCGAGGCGCCTCTCAATCCAACAACCACAAAGGTGAAAATAATATAAATATCAGGGCTGGTAGGTCACTGACACCACCCTAGCTAGAAGGAAACGCATGCCCTCCCTGCAGTCCTCTCCCGTTTTTGGTTCACAACCGGGGTGTGAGGCTCGCGAATCAACGTTACACAAAGCTATGCCACACAGGCGGTGCTTTGATCATCAACAAAAAAGACTTTTCTTTTCAATAGAAGCCTTGATCAATTGCCACTTAGGCATGCCACACGGGCAATTCACTCCATGCGACTGATGTCCATCAATATACAACCCCTAAGCTCGTACGTCTCAGAGAAGGGTGTTAAGTAAGAGAATAAATTCTCCGCCACCAAACAGATGTATATTTAATAGAGATCAATCAACACAGAATAAAATCCAATGTCAGACACACAGTCCATTTACAAGTTCGTTCTGGGTCTGAACGAAACCGGAGGCACCTTGTACCTCACATATCCATCGATCTCCAAGTACGTCTGGACGATCACCAACTGATTCCCTCCTCTTAGGTGTACAGCCCAATCAAGATCATCAGTAATTATCCAAACGATGTGAAGACCTCTAGTCTTCGACCACCGTCTTCATCCTCGACACATCGTTGAATTAGTTATTCAGAATGGGATAAACCCGGTCTTTTTGAATAACTCGCGTATATAATAAACAAGTGTTACACAAACACAACATACGCCTCATTCCATTCAGAATATTCTTTTATTCAAATATTCTTATACTCTGGGAAAGGTTCCCATTAATTTTATCAAAGATAAATTCTTTAAATTTATTCTTTAATCTTCCTTTGAATATCAATTCAAACCAAATTATTGTTTATCCAAACTAGTCGGGATTAACGAACCTTACCGAAGTAATCATTTGTCTTAAATTTCCCAATCCTAACCTATTCATCCCATGAAGTAAAACTGGTAATACTTTATATCTAACACCACGGTGTTATCGGTAAATTCAATTACCATTTCACGTTCAAATCTAATTAAAGATTTAACTATGGCTTGGAGAAAAACTGGTGAAACTCCATTCTCGATCATTCCAATCTAATTAAAGATTCATTAAAACTCCACTTGGTTTTAATCTTCCCAAAAATCAATATTAATGATAGTTTAACTTGGGAAATCTTATCCTGTCTTTAACTGGGTTAAAGAACCAATGTCATTTAAAACACGGTTCACTATAAACCCAAAACCACATTCTAATTCAATTCCAATTAAATATCATTTAATTGGTATCCTTCATTAAATCTAAATAAAAATATTTAATCTTTTTCTTAACTGGGTTTAAGAACAGTGTTAATGAAGACACCATTCACGACAAACCCAAATCCCATTTGATATTAAATACAAGGCTCTGAATAGAAAATATATCGGCTTATATTCAATATCAAATTCTACGACCAACAAATATCGTATTGGAAATAACGATATAAATATATCTTTCAAACTTCCATAACAATATCAGTATAATCACAAAATCCTACATCAAAATATTCCAAAGACAATTTTGATTCAAATCCATTCCAATTCAATTATTGGAAATTCTGGTTACCTTTAAAACCATTTCAAATCCAATTTATTTTTTTAAAAATAAATGGATTATAATTCTAGTTCAAAACTAGTTCATTTCGATAAAAATCTATTTTTATCTTTTCAAACTTAGAATTTTTCATCCCAATTCTTCACAAATCATTTCTTATGATTTTACACAAATTATTACTATTTTTAATAATTTTATCAAGGCCCGTACAGTCGATTTCCATCAACGGCCATCGAACTGCACTTACAACAACCTTTTCCAAATTTGATTTGGACATAATTCCAAATCCAACCATTAGATTTCAAATCTCTAATATTCTTTAGAAATCTCTGTTCGATATGAACCCAACGGTTCCAGTTTTAGGAGAATCCGACGGTCGGATCTCCCGTAATATCTGTTCGAAGTCAATGGTCGAAATTCGCGAACTGCCGCAGCGCGGCGCGTTCTATTCAGGCTATTGAATATATATATTATATATTATATATATTTCGTCGATTTCCTTTTAGAACATATTTTATAAATCGTTTTAAATTCGTTTTCGAAATGATTTCCACTTCATATTCAATTTCGAATCAAAATTGAATATTCCACATCATCGATATACAAATGATAATATTTTCAAAACGTTATATTTTGAAATCACTTCCTTTTCTATAATCATTATAAAAATGAATATAATCGATATAAATATCGTCCGCGTCAAAATGACGCATATCTAACCAACACGACTTTATATATTTCAATAACTTCGTTATTCTATTCAACAAATGAATATTTTCTTTAACACATGAATATATATCTTTATTCAACACATGAATATATATTTTATTCAACACATGAATTTATATTTTTATTCAACACATGAATAATTATTTTATTCAACACATGAATTTTTATTCTATTCAACACATGAATTTTTATTCTATTCAACACATGAATTTTTATTCTATTCAACATATAAATTTTTATTCTATTCAACACATGAATTTTTATTCTATTCAACACATGAATTTTCTTTCTATTCAACACATGAATTTTCTTTTATAATATTCCTTATTTTCCAAATTGGAATGAGGCCCAATCAATTACCATATAATGCTAATTATATGGATTTTCTACAACGCATGTATATAATAGCAATGATAAATCATCAACCATCATCCATAGTGCACCACACAACTGCATAAGCATTAAATATAAATAATTAACGCTTACACAGTCTGTCAACCCATCGATTGACATACAACTAAACAATCGGGATTAGTGTACATCAAATATCATCCCAATACCCATGTGGGGTTTCAAATCAACAAACACCGATTTTATTTATGCAGTTGGGCGATGTGTAAAATTTATCGTCCCAATCAATATCAGTCAAATGAGTGTACATAAACAAATCGTCCGATTTGTTTATAAATATTTATTTTATATACACGTTAAAAACTATATTTTTAACTATAAAATATTTATTCAATCCACATCACACAATCAATTTTTACAACACACCAATCAAACAAACAAGCCATCTATGGTCCGTGGACGACGGGTGTCAGGTGCTACTAAGCACCGTTTGCATCATAGTATATATTTCAAACTAGAAATAAATTAAAGGTGAGGAGTTCTCACCTTGGAGATCCACTCCATCATTTTCACTCCTGAACTGTTCGGATTTTGTTTTGATTACAGTCCGTTCCATCGCACTTCTTTTCACGCTGTTCATAGTAAAAATCATATTTTTAATATGATATTCATATATTAAAAATCATATTTTTATCGCTACTTTCCAATAAATAAAAATCACATTTTTATTCTATTTCATATAATTTTACAACGCTTCTTTCTATATAAAAATTATATTTTTATATTTCCCCTTCTTATATAAAGATCAAATTTTTATCGCTACTTCATATATATAAGTTATATTTTTAAACCGCTACCTTTAAAATAAAAATCGATGTTTTTATACCTCAAAACAGTGATGTTTTTATACTTCAAAACAATGATGTTTTTATTTTCAAAACAGTGATGTTTTTATTTTTCAAAACAGTGATGTTTTTATTTTATTTTTAAAAACCATATACTAATTTTATTTAAAAACAACAATGTATATTTTTCTACGTTAAAAACCATGTATATTTTAAAACAATGAGATATATATATTTAAAAACTAAAAAATAACAATGCTTTTTATATTTAAAAACTGAAAAAAATCTATGTTTATTTCTGTTATGAATTTATTAGCTTTAATTACACTATGGAATTGATTAATAAAATGATTAATTAAGAAAATAATTGCCTTCGTTTACACTGTAGAGCCGTTCGAACCCTTGTCCAGAATTAGGGTTTAAATTCGCAACCACCACAGTGGTCCTGACGTTGATCAGCTGCTTCCTCGACGTGCGCCTAGGTGAGTCGCATCTCCTCCCTCGACGATGACCAGTTCGATCGCCTCCAGCCTCCAGGATTTTGCATGAAATGGCTGCGCTTTGAGAAGAAATTCCGACCAATATAGAGGCCCAACGATGATCAAACCCGTTCAAGATTGAAGAGCTCGAGAATCCCTTGCGTTTTGTATTTGGAAGTTTTGAGAGATTGCTTGCGGATTGAAATCGGTGTGGAGATTAAAATTTGAGCAATTTTCCGCTGTGAAACAAAGGAGAGCGGCTACGGGTTGGAAGAGTTGACCAGGGGAGAAACTTCAAAGGGTTTTGACCCGTTCAATTGTATATATAATATATTATATAATATTTTAATTCATGAATTCATTTGTTTATTGTCACGAAACCCAAATTAAACCCAACGACTGTCGCCCCTAGCTAATTACCCCCATTCCGAACGCAATGGGATATGTATCGTGACCCAATTCGGCTGTTACGATAGGTTTTCATCAAAATTAAAAAATATATATATATATATATTCAATTTGAATGCACATTTCAATTTACCGGGGTCACCTACGGCCCCTGAAATTTCCAGGAAAATTATTTCTAGCTTCATATTGACGATACGATCCAAACAAAACTAATTTTGTCAAATTCTGAGACCGTTTGAAAAATGGCCATTTTCTGGTCGATTGAAATTGACTAAAACTGTTAAAACACGTTTTCCTTTGCCGCGCTCACATATTGATTCAGAAAATTATGCCAATTGGAATCTAGCAATAATTTGACATCCTGGATCCAACAAAAGTGGTTTCGTCGAAAACAGAGGTCATTTGCAAAATGGCTATTTTTAAGGGCCAGAATTCCACAATGACTATTCTGAATTTTCAATTGGGCATATCTTTTTATTCCCGCTATGAAATTTCAATTTTTCGGATTCGTTGGAAAGATATTCTCAAATAGATTCTAATATTTTTGATTTCACTAAAATCCGGTTTGTTTTGAATCCTGTACATTCATTTGAATTTTGAAATCGAATTTTCGAACTACCACGCCAATTTCAATTCCTTTTATAATTTAATATAAATATTTATATCCTAACGTCGATTCAAATAAATATATATATTCTAATTCAATTCAAAATAAATTTCTCATCGTTATTATTTAAAATAATTCATTTTAAATATTCAAAATTCACTAAAATCGCCAAAATAAAAATTTTAAATTGGCTCGGATTTCCGGGTTGTTACAAGCGGCATAATCCGTTGTTAATCCATTGCTATATAGGGCTTAGCGATAGACTACCGGCGGATCTGGGTGGTCGGTAAATTTCAGGACCATATTTGTGTGAAATCTTTTCGACAGATTTTAGTGTGAGTTCTTCGACCATTTTTTGTCATTTTACTCAATATAAAATTTTAATTTTGAATTAATTTAAAATTTTATTACCGATGATTTATCAATGGATACTTATTTTTTAGAAATTATTATTTATAAATAACCGTCGATAATCCCTTACTGATTAGCAAGAGATTTGGAACAAAACATGTTTTTTATTTAAAATATTTTTTCTGGTATTTTGTCGGTAAACCCATACTATTTAGTAAAGAATTTACAATAGATTTTAATTTATGTGAACGTTTATTTTAGCATCATCTATTGGCAATCCGTCGCTATTCCCCTTCCGATCTGCCTATATATATATATATATATATATGTTACAACATATATACACATATATGTGTGTATGTATACATATATATATATATATATGTGTGTGTGTGTGTATACATATATATATGTGTGTGTGTGTGTGTGTGTGTGCGTGCGTATATGTACGTATGTGGGTCTATATATATCGAACTAATATCGTTCAACTGTGAACACTGAAATAAATAGCATACCCAAAAAGATAAAGATAAATTTACTGAACATATTAATTTGGAATTGAAAAGAACATCCATAATCACATATAAAAGAGAACATTCATAATCCTTCATTAATTCATACCAATGAACAAGAAAACTATTCAGCTGATGCTAACATTATCTCATATACAAACACATACCATACATAACCATACTAAAAACCACATAACGTTATATTTACTACAAAATAAGTCTTAACATACCTAACCAGCTTACGAAGAAGACGGCAACGAAGGCACAAGCGAACGTGAAATCGAAGGAGAAACTCTAATATGACCCTTAAGCATTGCCATCACATTTGTCATTTATGCTTCAAAGCTCTCCCTATCTGCCTTTTGATATCGTGTGAATCTTGCTTGTTCTTCCTCGAGCCTTTGCCATTTGCTACCTCATAGTTAAAGATTAAGTAGCCATCAAACACTTCAAATCACAAAATGACTTGTTAGCTGCTTTTTCCACTTACTATGTTTTACAGAACATCTTACATGTTACATTTATTGAAAAAACTTACTATTAACACACAAAATAAAATAAAATAAAAAATCCATTTTGAGTGTATCGACATATATCAATGTGGAGAAATCATTCGAGCAATATGATATATGGTTTAATCAAAGAAAAATAATTAATATACATATAAATTAAATGATATTTTTTGTCTACTAAACCTCTGTACTTAATGCATATCTTAAATTAGAAGGAAGTAAATTGTGTTAAATTAACTTCACCTGAACAAAGAAAAATAATTAATATACATATGAATTAAATGATACTTTTGTCTACTAAACCTCAATTGTTAATGCATATCTTAAAGTAGAAGTAAGCAAGCTATGTTGATTTATCTTCACTTGAACAATGTTATGTATGTATTAGGAGCATTAACACAATGATTATCACAGCCAGCATCCCTTTTATTTTTGGATTGTAGAAGTTCTTTTGAATTATTTATATCAAAAATAGCTTTTTTATCTGTAAATTTACAAGAAATCACAACTAAGTAAAGTGATTTTGTTTAACTTTACCTACACTTTTAGGGAAGATGGATAAATGCTTAGGCTATAGCTCTTGACCAAAATCAAATTTGTGTTTCTCTTTCTTATGACACCTTCATAAAATTATCTCCAATCACTATTCTGTGAACACTCGCCATGCCTATTATAGTAACAAGTATATAAGCCAATACCTACATTAATATAAGTAGAAGAGATAAATGAAAATGTAGTGTAAACTGAAGTATCACACCTTGAATCACTACCCCATCCATAAAGACAAAAGCAAAACTTAATTGCTATATAAACCAACTACTGAAGCCATGCCTGTTTTACCATTTCGCCAGTAATGTTTAATTTTCATTTTCTAACAAAATTGTTTTGTGTATTCATAACATTTTATAAATAGTTATGCACATAAAAAACTTGTATGGCAACCTTGACGAAACTAAAATTACACATAGAATATAATGTTGTATAAACTTGTATCGAAACCTTGATCTTAATCACTTACATCCAACAACACAGACCTCAGAACTAGAAATACGTCCCGGTCAACATAGGTATCAATTATTACAAATGTTTTCTTGATATATCTGCAAATCAATGTTCAAAATGAGTACTACATTGCATAAAGTAATTGTAACAGAATTTCAGGATTAATGAGATGCAGGAAAAGCTGCAGACTGAGATGGACAATTACAATGTGCATAACGCACAAAGCGCGCCTACTTAATATTTGAACGATCGACACATGTGAGCTTTGATGTAAGCTGGTATTATACCAACTAACCTTCACCCATTTTGTTCATAATCTGGTCTGCAAACAAAGATCACATTCGTATCAGTAATGTTCAAAAGAATAAAGAAGATAAGAAAATGGTAGTAGTTTTTTTCATTTTTCAGTATATAGAAAAAAACACACACGCACACACACACACATGATTCACCAACTATTATTTATTTCTACAAAAGTACTATAAGGAAGTTGGCTCTTTATGCTCTGGTTAAATTTTGTCTTTAACGCAAAATATTTAATCTTAAACTATCATTTTCAAATAGAGAACCTAACCCATTTTCAATATAACTTCTAAAGTGGATAGTAAGCTTAGAACTTCGATTTGATTACACATATGTGGATACATCTATTAGAATAAATTTTACTAAAGGTCATGATTTAAATTAAAAAAGCTAGCTAAAATGAGAGGAAAAAAAATTACATCTTGGATTTAAATTTTCGCCAACAGCAAAAATATAATGACCATCCCTGTTGTCACTCATGCAGTCCACCCCAAAATATGCAGATCTTTGAGCCTATTCCAAATTTTGTTTTACAACAAGATATTTACATATGGAGAGTGTAACAACCTGGATTTTCAGAACCAATTTAAATTTTTTATTTTAGCAATTTTAATGAATTTTAAGAATTTAAAATAGTTTATTTTAAATAATAATGATTAAATTTTTATTTAATTGAAGTTAGAACGAATAAATTTATTTCAATTATAAAACGAGCCAGAAATGCCGTGGTAGTTTGAAAATTCGATTTTAAATTTCAATTGAATGTGCAGAATTCAAAATAAATCGGATTTTAGTAAAACCAGAAATATTTGAATCTATTTAATTATATCTTTCTAACAAATGTGAAAAATCCAGATTTCATAACGAGAAATAAAATTTATGGCCAGTTAAAAATTTAGAATTGTCGCTATGGAATTTATATATATTATATAATATACAGCCCTTAAAAATAGCCATTTTGCAAATGACCTCCATTTTCGACAAAACCACATTTGTTAGATCTGGAATGTCAAATTATTGCTAGATTTCAATTTTCATAATTTTAGTAATTAATATGTGAGCGTGGTAAATTAAAACGCGTTTGGTCATTTCAGTTTAAATTTAATCGACTGGAAATTGATCGTTTTTCAAACGGTCTCCAAATTAGATGAAATTAGTTTTGTTAGGACCGTATCATCAAAACATAGCTAGATTTATTTTTCTGGAATCTTTGGAGTCAGTATGTGGCCCCGATAAATTTAAATGTACGATTAAATTCAATATATATTAATTTATATTTTAATTTTGATAAAAACTGACTAAAACGATAGAATTTGCTCATGAAACATATCCCATTGTGTCCGGAATTGGGGTATTTGGTTAGGGCGACAGTCGTTGGGTTTGATTTGGAGTTAGTATCGATACAAGGGTATTTTTGGAAATTAAAATTATATATATATATATATTCTAGCCAATAGAAATTTAGAAAAACCCTAAATTCTCCTATCAGAAAATCGTGCCACCCTCCACGCGATTAAAGGCGATAATCATTCCAAACATTCTCGTGGCCTATCTTCCAATCCAAGAAGTGATGCAAGAAATTTTCCAAGCGAACTTTGTAGAGCTCCGCGAGATCTAGAGATCCAACGGGGGGGGGGGGGGGGATTTGAAATGGCGTGGTATTTTTCTCGATCTCCTCTCTCCATCTACTGTTTTTGTGAAGCGATTTCAAGCACCAACAGGCGTTCGAGTTTGGCCAGAGGGGTAGCCGCGGAAAGCCTCTCGAAGGCACACGTGGTGGAGCAGGTGGATCGTGGTCTGGCATCACAATTTTCGAGGAATTTCCAATCCTAATTTGGAACGATTTGAAATAGACGTCGTCCTGATGTTTATAAGGAAGAAGAAGGTTTAATTTAATTAATTGTTTTATTAATTATTCTTTAAAATGTTATCAACCTTTATAAAATCATATATTTCCCATACGAACTCCAAATCTCGTGAAACAGGATCTGTTGGGATCTTTCGGATGAGAGCTTCACAACAAGACTAACTGGGTCAAATTTGGAGCAAATCAGAATTTAGGGTAAATTCAAATCCAAATAGTCCAGAGATTCAGAAATTAAAACTAACGGAGTGTAAACCAACTGTGAGAACTCTCTCACACTCAAATTATTTTCCAGTTATTATATAATAGGTTGAAGACGGAGCTTAGTAGCTCGCAACACTATTTTTTTTGTATAAACAAGTTGATTGTTTGTTTGGATTGTGATTGGATTGTCGTGTACTGATATTGTTGTATATGAAAATTATTTATATAAACTGTATATAAAAATCATCATGAAATGAAAATAAATATTCATTTACAAACCGGACGGTTTGTTTATGTACACTTATTTATCTAATATTGATTGGGATGATAATTTTTACACATCGCCCAACTGCACAAATAATAAATAGTTTTTGTTGTTTGAAAACCTCACAGACATACACTGATCCCAATAATTAGTTATATGTCAATCGATGGGTTGACAAACTGTATAAGTGTTATTTATTTATTTTAATGCTTATACAGATCTAGAATGCACTCTGGATGTTGTATGAATTTTTAATAATTATTTATCATTATTGTGGTATACATGTGATGATGAAATCCATATAACTGAAATTATATGGTAATTGATTGAGTCTGATTCCAATTCAGAATTAACGAATATTTTAAAATAATATTTAGTAAATATTGAAATGTGAAGCCATGTTAAGTAGTTAAACGCCATTTTAACACAAACGGGATTTTCTGTGGATTTTATTCATTTTACAATGAATATCGAAAAGTGAATTCAAAAATCATTTTTGAAAATATTATCATTTTAATATTATAATGATACGGAAAATTCAATTTTGATTTAAATTTGAAAATGAAATTGAAATCGTTCTAAAATGAATCTAAAATGAATTTATAAAGGAATATTCAATTTTGATTTAAAATTTGAAATGTGGTGGAAATCGTTTTAAAATAAATTTAAAACGAATTTATAAAGGAATATTTAGTTTTGATTTAAAATTGAAATGAAAGTGAAAATCGTTTTTAAAACGATTAATAAAATACATATTAAAACGAAATCGAATATATATATATATATATATATATATTATATTTAATGGCCTGAATAGAACGCGCCGCGCAACGACCTTTCGCGAATTTCGACCATTGACTTCAAATTGATGTTATGGGAGATCCGACCGTCGAATTCTCTTAAAACTGGAACCGTTGGGTTCGTATCGAAAAGGGCTTTCCAATAAAAATAAGAATTTTAAAATCTAACGGTCGGATTTTAAGATATGCCCAAATTGGTTTTGAAAAAGGTCGCTATGGACGTATTTCGGTGGCCGTTATTGGAAAACGATTGTACAAGCAATATTAAAATCATTAAAAATATGGAAAAATTATGTAATATCATAATAAATGATTTGGAAAGATTTTGGATGAAAAATTCCATTTTTGAAAAGATAAATATATATTTTTATCGAAATGAACTAGTTAATAACTAGAATAATAATCCAATGGTTTTTAAATTAATAAATTGGATTTGAAAAAAATGGTTTTCAAATAACCATAATTTTTCCAATGAATAAATTAGAATGGATTTGAGTGAAAATAATCTTCGGAGTATTTCGATATGGGATTTCGTGATTATACGGATATTGTTGAGGAATTTGGAAGATATATATATTTCATTATTCCTAATACGATATTTGTTGGTTTCAGCATTTGATATTGAATATAACCCGATATATTTCTATTCAGAGCCTTGTATTTGATATCAAATTGGATTTTGGATATGTCGTGTATGGTGTCTTCATTAACACTGTTCTTAAACCCAGTTGAGAAAAGAATAAATCTTTTCATTAAGGTTTAGGGAATTTTACCAATTAATTAATATTTAATTGGAATGAAATTTGGATTTTGGGTTTGTCGTGAACAGTGTCTTCATTAACACTGTTCTTAAACCCAGTTGAGAAAAGAATAAATTTTTAAATTAAGATTTAGTGAATTTTTCCAATTAATTAATATTTAACTGGAATTGAATAAAAGAATTGGATTTTTGGTTTTATCATGAATGGTGTTTTAAACAACACTTGTTCTTTAACCCAATTAAAAGTGAAGAATATGATTTGGAATTTATAATATTTTAATTAAGATTAATGGAATTTTCCAAAGTAAAGATATCTAATTTAATATATTAAATTGGAATTGAATGGAATTCGATTTGGTAATAACCGAAGTGAGTTTCTATGGAGGAAGATTGTTAATATATATGGAATTTAAAAGGCTTTGTCGTTATTCCATTTATATTATTAGTCGGATACGGAAATTAATATCGATTATATATTGATCTATTTTTTGTTAAGATTCCATGGTTAATGGAATGTTATTTTGGGTTTATCGTGAACCATGTTTTAAATGACTTTGGTTCTTTAACCCAGTTAAAGACAGGACTACATGTCTAACATTGTATTTCGAACTTTATTGTTGATCTCTACTAAATATATATATGTTTGGTGGAGAAAATTTTATTTTCTTGCTTAACACCCTTCTTTGAGACGTACGATCTCAGAGGTTATATATTGGAAAAAATCAGTGGTACGGTGTAGATGGTCGATGTGACATGTTTGATTTCCCAAAGTTAAATAATCATTAATACTGATTTTTGGGAAGATTAAAACAAAGTGAATTTTTAATGAATCTTTAATTAGATTGAAACGTGAATGTGATAACTTAAATTATCAAATTTGGGAAATGATCGAGAATGGAGTATCACCAGTTTTGCTCCAAGCGATAGATAAATCTTTAATTAGATTTGAACGTGAAATAGTAATTTTTACCGATAACACCGTGGTGTTAGATATGGAGTATTACCAGTTTTGCTCCATGGGATGAATAGGTTGGGATTGGGAAAATAAAACAAACGATTACTTCGGTAAGGTGCGCTAATCCCGACTAGTTTGGAAAACCTTAATTTGGTTTAATTGTGAAAATAATATTTGAATAAATGAATATTCTGGATTGGAATGAGGCGTGATTATAAGATACTCGAGTTATTTGGAAAGACCGGGTTTAACCCATTCTGAATAACTGATATGACGAAAAGTCGAAGAGATTGAAGACGGTGAAAGACCGACGATCTTCACATCGAATGGATGGGTTGCTACTGATGCCTATGATTGGAGTAGCTACCTTGTAGGGGCTACAGCATCAGGCGTCCGGACGTAATTGTTGATTGTTCAGATATGCCAGGGCCTCTCTCTTGTATTGGATATACGGGACGAGGAATAAGGTGCCTTCGGTTTCGTTCAGACCCAGAACGAACTTGTATATGGATGGTGTGTCTGACATTGTATTCCTTTATGTTGTATTTGTTGATCTCTGCTAAATATATATCTGTTTGGTGGCGGGGAATTTATTCTCTTTCTTAACACCCTTCTCTAAGAGGTATGAGCTTAGAGGTAACATATCGGCAGAAATCAATGGTACGGCATGGATTGATAGTGTGTCATGCTGAGATGCAGTGATCCAAGCTGTTGTCGAAAAGCAGAGCTTAGTGGATGATGATCAAAGCACAGCTTTAAATAGCACAGCATTGTGTAGCATTAATTCGCGAGCCTCACACACCGGTATGGTGGTAAACTGATGGTTAGATCAGTATACTTTATAGATGAAGATAGACATCCTATAGGTTGTCGTGGATTCGGTCGACCGAGGTGATACTAGGTGTGGTCGCCCCATACGAATAGGATAGGGCACACCCCCCGATCCTAAATTGATAGAGTTAGTGGTGTTTTCTAATGCTTAGACGTAAGCCATGGTAACTTGTTTCTGGATATAGTGCGGATGTGCATTACGGTGTTTTCTCATGCATGGGATATAAGTCGTTGGGAATTGCACTACGTGATAGATCTTTCGAATCAGGAGCCATCAGTATGGAAATCCAAACTTCCAATACAACATTTTGCGGTTTTAATTGTAAACCTATATATGGTGACATAGTGGGATGGGGCGCTAATGCCGTCTATTATTGATACGTTTATATTTAAAGTTGATTTCTTCACTTATAGTAATAATAAAAAGATTGGTTTTAAAATGTACCAAGCATATTTGGCTATTATAAGGTAAAACTCTATCCTCCGGCTTGGATTGCATCGTGTGATGGGACCTGAGTCTTATGATAGCTTCATTTTCTTTAATTAACATTGTGCTATTTGTATTAGGCACTGGTATTCTTGGGGATAAACCCGTTCCGTGTTATACGGCGTGGTCCCTTGATTTATCTTATTTTAAAATAAAGTTATAATAACTGTTTTAGTTACCACACCAGTTCCACGACTGACCTGGAGTTTATTGTTTTAACCTAAACTCTGGGTGCCCATATTTTTCACATGGGCAGCTAGTAGTTTTGGTTTTCGCAGATATTTATTTTTCCAGGATTTTGGATTACAGAAGGAGCTATATTCGGAAAGCTTTTCAGTTGTGTTAGTTATTGTATTTTCCGCTACGCATTGTATTTATACATTTTATTTCCGCTGCTATGTATTTTAAATCTCTGATATTTTTCTGTGTAATATTTATTCATACTTTGATATATTCTTGTACTCTGATTTAATTGTTGTAATAAGCAATGAAATGTTCTTATGTTTGTGTTCTGATTTGTCGTGTTCTCAATTCAATTCGGGCTTTCCCTAAGAGTGAGTTTTGGTCGTCTCAGCATGGTATCGGAGCTTTGGTTTACAGAGCTCGAGAACAAGACACATTAGAACCAAACGAAAGAATTCATCAGAGATTGGATTAGTAATATCCAATGAGAATG
This sequence comes from Allium sativum, assembly GCA_030737875.1. Taxonomy (NCBI): domain Eukaryota; kingdom Viridiplantae; phylum Streptophyta; class Magnoliopsida; order Asparagales; family Amaryllidaceae; genus Allium; species Allium sativum. The sequence continues at coordinate 128,940,546 of CM060913.1, read as the reverse complement.
ACTCGTTAGAGATGGGATCAGTAGTATCCTAGCATGAGTTTCATAGTGTTATTTTTAAAATAAAAATGAAATCGAATTTTGTTTTGAAAATTTATAACTTATTATACGTATTTGAATATTTATTTTATATTTTTTTTGGACTATCGAGTATATGAAGATTTTGAATATATGCGTATTCGAAGTCTCAAATATACTGGGTAGATATATAATCACACTCTAGTTGCCCGGGGATGATTCTGATGATGAGGCCTCAAAATTAGAGTCTATATTCGAGTTTCAAAAGTGAATATCTATATAATATCCAATTGACTGGTGTGAGAACCAAAACTTAGCTAGAATTTACTATTTGTGATTTGGAACTGAAATATGATTTTTAATATATAAAAGTTATATGATTGAAAAATTAATTAACTAATTAATTATTGGTTGTGTTGTTAGATTATTAGTTTAACTAATAAAAATATTGGATTGATAATTAATTTAAACCAATAAGAGAACAAAAAGCCGAATTTAGCCAAATCGAATCAAATATTGAACTGAATTGAAAATAAATTGGAATTGTATATATGTACATGTGTATATAATGAACAGGTCATAGCATGGAAGCTAAGAAGAGGAATAAAATTGCATGCCCAACAAATAGGTACATGTTTACTGTATTTCTTGGGTTTTGATGATTTTATGAGCCGGTTGGCTAGCAGCTTGGCTTTTTATTTTTCTATTGGATTGATGAGGACCTTGTGAGGCAAGTTGCTCTTTTAAACATCAACTCGTACAAAACAGGTTATGGCGAAATTTTTCGAAAATTTAGGGCATTATCCAAATTTTTGAAGAATTAGAAAATTCTTAGAAACTGAAAAGTTAAGAATGAAAGCCAGAATGAAAGTTAAGTTGGTTAGTCAAACAACTTTCAGCTCCGTTCCTTTTCGAGGACGAAAAGATTTTAAGTGGGGGAGATTGTAACAACCCGGATTTTCAGAACCAATTAAATTTTTTTATTTTAGCAATTTTAATGAATTATAAGAATTTAAAGTAGTTTATTTCAAATAATAACGATTAAAAATTTATTTAGTCGAAGTTAGAACGAATAAATTTATTTTAATTATAAAACGAGCCTGAAATGGCGCGGTAGTTTGAAAATTTGATTTTAAATTTCAGTTGAATGTACATAAATCAAAATAAATCGGATTTCAGTAAAACAAAAAATATTTGAATCCATTTAATTATATCTTTCTAACGAATGTGAAAAATTCAAATTTCATAACGAGAATTAATATTTATGGCTAGTTAAAAATTTAGAATGGTCGCAATGGAATTTGTATATACTATATAATATATAGCCCTTAAAAATAGCCATTTTGCAAACAACCTCCATTTTCGACGAAACCACTTTTGTTGGATCCGGAATGTCAAATTATTGCTAGATTCCAATTTTCATAATTTTTGGAATTAATATGTGAGTGTGGTAAATTAAAATGCATTTGGTCATTTTAGTTTGAATTTAATCGACTGGAAATTGACCATTTTTCAAACGGTCTCCAAATTCGATGAAATTAGCTTTGTTAGGACCATATCGTCAAAACATAGCTAAATTTATTTTTTCTGGAATTTTTGGGGTCAGTATGTAGTCCTGGTAAATTAAAATGTACATTTAAATTCAATATATATTGATTTATATTTTAATATTGATAAAAATTAATTGGAACGATAGAATTAGCTCACAAAATATATCCCATTGTGTCCGGAATGAGGGTATATAGTTAGGGGCGACATTCGTTGAGTTTGATTTGGAGTTAGTATCGACACAAGGGTATTTTTAGAAATTAAAATTATATATATATGTATATATATATTCTGGCCAATAGAAATCTAGAAAAAACCCTAAATACTCCTATCAGAAAGTCGTGCCGCCCTCCACGCGATTAAAGGCAATAATCATTCCAAACATTCTCCCGACCGATCTTCCAATCCAAGAAGTAGTTTAATAAATTTACCGAGCGAACTTTGTAGAGCTCCGCGAGTTCTAGAGATCTAATAGGGGAGATCTGAATTGGCATGATATTTTGCTCGATCTCATCTCCCCATCAACCGCCGTCGCGAAGCGATTTCAGGCGCCAAGAGGCATTCGAGTTTGGCCAGAGGGGTAGCTGCGGAAAGCCCTCTCGAAGGCGCACATGGTAGAGTAGGTGGATCGTGGCCTGGCGTCACGGTTTTCGAGGAATTTCCAACCCTAGTTTGGAACGATCTGAAATAGACGTCAGCCTAAGTTTATAAGGAAGAAGAAGAAGGTTTAATTTAATTATTTAATTAATTATTCTTTAAAATGTTATCAACCTTTATAAAATCATATCTTTCTCATACGAATTCCAAATCGCGTGAAATAAGATCCTTTGGGATCGTGGGGATGAGAGCTTCACAACAACAAGACTAACTGGGTCAAATTTGGAGCAAATCAGAATTTAGGGCAAATCCAAATAGTCCAGAGATTCAGAAATTAAAACCGACGGAGTAGAAACCGACTGTGAGAACTCTATCACACTCAAATTATTTTTCAGTTATTATATAATAGGTTGCAGACGGAGCTTAGTTGCACCCGACACTATTTTTTTGTACAAACCAGTTGATTGTTTGTTTGGATTGTGATTGGATTGTCATGCATTGATATTGTTGTATATAAAAATTATTTATATAAAATGTATATAAAAATTATCATGAAATGAAAATAAAATAAATATTCATTTACAAATCGGACGGTTTGTTTATGTACACTTATTAATCAAATATTGTTTGGGACGATCATTTTTACACATTGCCCAACTGCACAAATAATAAACAGTATTTGTTGTTTGAAAACCCCACACAGGTAATATTTGACATACACTGGTCCCAATAATTAGTTGTATGCCAATCGATGGGTCGGCAGACTGTATAAGCATTATATATTTATTTTAATGCTTATACAGTTGTAGAATGCACTCTGGATGTTGTATGAATTTTCAGTGATTATTTATCATTATAGTGGTATACATGTGATGTTGAAATCCATATAACTAAAATTATATGGTAATTGATTGAGTCTGATTCCAGTTCAGAATTAATGAATATTTTAAAATAATATTCAATAAATATTGAAATGTGAAGCCGTGTTAAGTAGTGAAACGCCATTTTAACACGAATGGGATTTTCTGTCGATTTTATTCATTTTACAATGAATATCGAAAAGTGATTTCAAAAATCTAATATTTTGAAAATATTATCATTTTAATATTATAATGATATGGAATATTCAATTTTGATTTAAATTTGAAAATGAAATTCAAATCATTTTAAAATGAATCTAAAATAAATTTATAAAGGAATATTCAATTTTGATTTAAAATTTGAAATGTAGTGGAAATCGTTTTAAAATAAATTTAAAACGAATTTATAAAGGAATATTCAGTTTTGATTTAAAATTGAAATGAAAGTGGAAATCGTTTTTAAAACGAATTTAAAACGATTTATAAAATACGTTTTAAAACGAAATCGAATATATATATATATATATATATATATATATATATATATATATATTATATTTAATGGCCTGAATAAAACGCGCCGCGCAGCGACCTTTCGCGAATTTCGACCATTAACTTCAAATTGATGTTATGGGAGATCCGACCGTCAGATTCTCCTAAAACTGGAACCTTGGGTTCGTATCGAAAAGAGATTTCCAATAAAAATAAGAATTTTAAAATCTAACGGTCGGATTTTAAGATATGTCCAAATTGGTTTTGAAAAAGGTCGCTATGGACGTAGTTCGGTGGCCGTTATTGGAAAACGACTGTACAAGCAATATTAAAATCATTAAAAATATGGAAAAATTATGTAATATCATAATAAATGATTTGGAAAGATTTTGGAGGAATAATTCCATTTTTGAAAAGATAAATATATATTTTTATCGAAATGAACTAGTTAATAACCAAAATAATAATCCAATGGTTTTTAAATTAATAAATTGGATTTGAAAATGGTTTTCAAATAACCAGAAATTTTCCAATGAATAAATTGGAATGGATTTGAGTGAAAATAATCTTCGGAGTATTTCGATATGGAATTTCGTGATTATACGGATTTTGTTGAGGAATTTGGAAGATATATATATATTTCGTTATTCCCAATACGATATTTGTTGGTTTCAGCATTTGATATTGAATATAACCCGATATATTTCTATTCAGAGCCTTGTATTTGGTATCAAATTGGATTTTTGGTTTGTCGTGAATGGTGTCTTCATTAACATTGTTCTTAAACCCAGTTGAGAAAAGAATAAATCTTTTCATTAAGGTTTAGGGAATTTTACCAATTAAATGATATTTAATTGGATTGAAATTTGGATTTTGGGTTTGTCGTGAACGGTGTCTTCATTAACACAGTTCTTAAATCCAGTTGAGAAAAGAATAAATCTTTAAATTAAGATTTAGTGAAGTTTTCCAATTAATTAATATTTAACTAGAATTGAATAAAAGAATTGGATTTTTGGTTTTATCATGAACGGTGTTTTAAATAACACTTGTTCTTTAACCCAATTAACAGTGAAGAATATGATTTGGAATTTATAATCTTTTAATTAAGATTAATGGAATTTTCCAAAGTAAAGATTTCCAATTTAATATATTAAATTGGAATTGAATGGAATTCGATTTAGTAATAATCGAAGTGAGTTTCTATGGAGGAAGACTGTTAATATATATGGAATTTAAAAGGCTTTTTCGTTATTCTATTTATATTATTAGTCGTATATGAAAATTGATATCGATTATTTATTGATCTGTTTTCCATGAAGATTCCATGGTTAATGGAATGTGAATTTGGATTTATCGTGAACCGTGTTTTAAATGACATTGGTTCTTTAACCTAGTTAAAGACGTCTAATATCGTATTTCGAATTGTATTGTCGATCTCTGCTAAATATATATATATATCTGTTTGATGGAGGAGAATTTATTCTCTTGCTTAACACTCTTCTCTGAGACGTACGAGCTCAAATATTATATATTGGCAGAAATCAGTGGTACGTTGTAGATGGTCGTTGTGACATGTTTGATTTTCCAAAGTTAAATAATCATTAACAATGATTTTTGGGAAGATTAAAACTAAGTGAAGTTTTAATGAATCTTTTATTAGATTGAAACGTGAATGTGATAATTTAAATTATCAAATTTGGGAAATGACCGAGAATGGAGTATCATCAGTTTCGCTCCAAGCGTTAGTTAAATCTTTAATTAGATTTGAACGTGAAATGGTAATTAATTTTTACCGGTAACACCGTGGTGTTAGATATGGTGTATTACCAGTTTTGCTCCATGGGATGAATAGGTTGGGATTAGGAAAATAAAACAAATGATTACTTCGGTAAGGTGCGCTAATCCCGACTAGTTTGGAAAACCTTAATTTGGTTTAAATTGTGAAATGAATGTTTGAATAAAAGAATATTCTGGATTGGAATGAGGCGTATGATGGGTTGTTATAGCACTCGATTATAAGATACTCGAGTTATTTGGAAATACCGGGTTTAACCCATTCTGAATAACTGATACGACGAAAAGTCGAAGAGATTGAAGACGGTGCAAGACCGACGATCTTCACATCGAATGGATGGGTTGCTACTGATGCCCATGATTGGAGTAGCTACCTTGAAGGGGCTATAGTGGTAGCCGTCCAGACATACTTGTTGATTGTTTGGATATGCGAGGGCCTCTCTCCTGTATTTGATATACGGGACGAGGAATAAGGTGCCTCCGGTTTCGTTCAGACACAGAACGGACTTGTATATGGTTGATGTGTCTAACATTGTATTCCTTTATGCTGTATTCGTTGATCTCTGGTAAATATATATCTGTTTGGTGGAGGAGAATTTATTCTCTTGCTTAACACCCTTCTCTGAGACGTATGAGCATAGAGGTTATATATTAGCAGAAATCAATGGTACGACATGGATTGATAGTGTGGCATGTTGAGATGCAGTGATCCAAGCTTCTGTTGAAAAGTAGAGCTTGGTAGATGTTGATCAAAGAACAGCTTTAAATAGCACAACTTTGTGTAGCGTCAATTCGCGAGCCTTACACACCGGTATGATGTAAACTGATGGTTAGATCAGTATACTTTAGAGATGAGGATAGAAATCCTACGGGTTGTCATGGATTCGGTCGAACGAGGTGATACTGGGTGTGGTCGCCCCACACCAATAGGATAGGGAACACCCCCGATTCCCAGATGGTCAGAGTTAGCGGTGTTTTCCAATGCTTGGACATAAGCCGTGGTAAATTGTTTCCTGGATATAGTTCGGATGTTCATTACGGCGTTTTCTCATACACGGGACGTAAGCCGTTGGGAATTGCACTACGTGATAGATCTTTCGAATCAGGAGCCATCAGTATGGAAATCCAAACTTCCAATACGACATTTTGCAGTTTTAATTGTAAACCTATATATGGCAACATAGTGGGATGGGGCGCTCATGCCGTTTATGATTGATACATTTATATTTGAAGTTGATTTCTTTACTTATAGTAATAATAAAAAGATTTGTTTTAAAACGTACCAAACATATTTGGCTATTATAATGTAAAACTCTATTCTCCGGCTTGCGTTGCATTATGTGATGGGACCTGAGTCTTATAATAGCTTCATTTTCTTTAATTAGCATTGCATTGTTTGTATTAGGCGTTGGTATTCTTAGAGGTAAACCCGTTCCGTGTTATACGGCGTGTTACCTTGATTTACCTTATTTTAAAATAAAGTTTTAATAACTGTTCTAGTTCTCACACCAGTCCCATGACTAACCTGAGTTTATTGTTTTAACCTAAACTCTGGGTGCCCATATTTTCCACACGGACAGCTAGTAGTTTTGGTTTTCGCAGATATTTCTTTTCCCAGAATCCTGGATTATAGCGGGAGCTATATTCAGAAAGCTTTGTTTCCATATATTTCTTTCAGTTGTGCTAGTTATTGTATTTTCCGCTATGCATTGTATTTATACATTTTATTACCACTGCTATGTATTTTAAATCTCTGATATTTTTCTGTGTAATATTTATTCATACTCTGATGTATTCTTGTACTATGATGTAATAAGCAATGAAATGTTGTTATATTTGTGTTTTGATTTGTCATGTTCTCAATTCAATCCGGGCTTTCCTGTAAGGGTGAGTTTGGGTCGTCTCTAAGAGCCTTTAAGGTAGTATATGTGTATAGTATAATGTCAGTGACTCAACTTTACAAAATATGATCTGCTGTAGACTATATGCATAACACAAATGCTAGTACTACCACTGTACAATGGTAACCAACTAATAGTTCTTTCGGCTATTTAGTTTGATAAATTAAATAACTAAACAAATGCAATTAATTAAATGAAAAGAGTCGCATATTATTGTCACGAAAAAGCAATTCTGTGTTGTTGGCACTAGCATAGTGTGTTCACTTTTTTTTCTTGCAACACACTCAAGGCGTAAAAAGATAAATGTATAAATTAAAAGCATAATGTACTCAGCACTCACATAAATACAACCGCCCGTCTTCTAATCAGAACATAATTAAATGTCCATCGTCACTCATGTAAAATAATTGTGTAATTCAGATTATGTATGTAACGACCCGAACTTCCCCGGAAAGGAAAGCCCGGATTGAGTTGAGAACACGAAAAATCAGAAAGCAAGCAGAAGAACATTTCATTGCTTATTACAGCAATTTACATCAGAGTACAAGAATATACAGAGTATGAACAAATATTATACACTTGATAAATATCAGAGATTAAATACATTAGCAGCGGAAAATAATACAAAACACAACTGAAACAAATACACAGATATAAAGCTTTCTGAATATATCTCCAGTTGTAAACCAGGATCCTGTAAGAATAAATCTGCAAACCCAAAACTACTAGCTGCCCATGTGGAAAATAGGGGCACCCAGAGTTTAGGTTAAAACAATAAACTCTAGGTCAGTTATGTGACTGGTGTGAGAACTAAAACAATTATTTAAAACTTTACTTTAAAAGAGAGTAAATCAAGAGACCACGCCGCATAACACGGAATGGGTTTCCTCCCAAGAATACCAGTGTATAAAATAAACAGCGCAATGCTTTTTGGAAAAATGAAGCTATTATAAGACCCAGGTCCCATCACACAATGCAACGCAAGCCGAAGGATAGGGTTTTCCCTTATAATAGCCAAACATATTTGGTACGTTTAAAACAAATCATTTGATATTATTATAAGTGCATAGTGTATAAAACAACTTCAAATATAAATGTATCAATCATAGACGGCATAGGTACCATATATTATGTCGCCATACTAGTTCTACAATTAAAATCACACAATGTTGTATTGGAAGTTGGATTCCATCTGTGAACCAAGGCCAGGGATCATCCTATGCACATTCGAGACACCCTAGCAAGTGCCTCAGGATTCAGCGCAACTGCATTCGGATCAGTAGGGCCGGTCATCTGTCGATGATTAGCTATACCATAAACTATATGTTAGTCGGTTCTATCGAACCTCTAAAATGGTCTGTATGTCGGCACGCATGCTAGTAATCAACCATATACCCATCGGCCCCATAGTGACCGATATATCCGAGGCGCCTCTCTATCTAGCAAGTAATAATAAGCAACATCCACATGAGTAAACAGTTTGGGCTCCATACCATGACGTTACTCGTTGCTAGAACTAACATATGTCCATTTCCCTACGGTCCTTCCCGTTTTTGGTTCACATCGGGATGTGAGGCTCACGGATTAACGCTACACAAAGCTATGCTATTTAAAGCCGTGCTTTGATCATCAACCACAAGAATTTTCTTTTCAACAAAAGCCTTGATCATTTGCATATCAGCATGCCACACAGGCAATTCATGCCATGCAACTGATGTCTATCGATATATAACCTCTGAGCTCGTACATCTCAGAGAAGGGCGTTAAGCAAGAGAATAAATTCTCCGCATCCAAACAGATATATATTTAATAGAGATCTATCAATACAGAATAAAATCCAATGTCAAACATACATCCATTTGCTAGTTCGTTCTAGGTCTGAACGAAACCGGAGGCACCTTATTCTTTGTCCCATGTCCAATACAGAAGAGAGGTCCTCACATATCTGGTCGATCTCCAAGTACGTCTGGACGATCACCACTTATTACCTTGTCTTGGGTGTAGAGCCTAATTAAGACATCAATAATCATCCAAACGATGTGAAGACCTCTGGTCTTAAACCACCGTCTTCATCTTTGACTTATCGTCGAATCTGTTATTCAGAATGGGTATAAACCCGATCTTTCCGAATAACTCGCGTATATAATAAACAAGTGCTTTAAAAACACAACATACGCCTCATTACAATTCTGAATATTCTTTAATTTAAATATTCATATCCTTTGGGAAAGGTTCCCATTAATTTCACCATAGATAATTCTTTAAATTTATTTTTTAATCTTTCTTTGGATATCAATCAAACCATACTAAGGTTTTCCAAACTAGTCGGGATTAGCGCGCCTTACCGAAGTAATCATTTGTTTAATTTCCCAATCCCAACCTATTCATCCCATGGAGAAAAACTGGTCATACTCCATATCTAATACCACGGTGTTATCGGTAAATTTAATTACCATTTCACTTCAAATCTAATTAAAGATTTAACTATCGCTAGGAGCAAAACTGGTGATACTCCATTCTCGATTATTTCCCAAATTTGATAATTTAAATCATCAATTCCCATTTCAATCTAATTAAAGATTCATTAAAACTCCTCTTGGTTTTGATCTTCTCAAAAATCAATATTAATGATTATTTAGCTTTGGAAACACAAACATGCCGCTTCGACAATCTACACCGTACTATTGATTTCTACCGATATGTAACCTCTAAGCTCGTATGTCTTAGAGAAGGGTGTTAAGAAAGAGAATAAATTCTCCGCCATCAAACAAATATATATTTAGCAGAGATCAACCATACAGTTTGAAATACAATGTTAGACATGTAATCCTGTCTTTAACTGGGTTAAAAAACTAATGTCATTTAAAACACAATTCATAATAAACCCAAATCACATTCCGTTAATTATGGAATCTTCACGGAAAATAGATCAATATATATAATCGATATCAATTTCCGTATCCGACTAATAATATAAACGGAATAATGACAAAGCCTTTTAAATTCCATATATATTAACCGTCTTCCTCCACAGAAGCTCATTTCGATTATAATCTAATCGAATTCCATTCGGTTCCTAATATTAAATACAAGGCTCTGAATAGAAATTATATCGGCTTATGTTCAATATCAAATTCTGAAATCGACAAATATCGTATGGGGAATAACGATATACATATCTTCCAAATTCCTCCACAATATCCGTATAATCACGGAATCCAATTTCGAAATATTCCAAAGATAATTTCGATTCAAATCCATTCCAATTCATTTATTGGAAATTCTGGTTATTTTTAAAACCATTTCAAATCCAATTCATTTATTTAAATATATTGGAATATAATTCTACTTCATAACTAGTTCATTTTGATAAAAAAAAATATTTTTATCTTTTCAAATGTGGAATTTTTCATCCCCATTTCTTTCCAAATCATCTATTATGATTTTACACAAATTATTGATATTTTTAATAATTTTCCCAAGGCCTGTACAGTCGATTTCCATGAACGGTCATCGAACTGCACTTACAACGACCTTTTCCAAATTTGATTTGGACATAATTCCAAATACAACAATTAGATTTCAAATTCCTTATATTCATTGAAAAGCTCGTTTCGATACGAACCCAATGCTTCCGGTTTCAGGAGAATCCGATGGTTGGATCTCCCGTAATTTCCATTCGAAGTCAATGGTCGAAATTCGTGAACTGCCGCGGCGCGTTCTATTCAGGCCATTAAATATATATAATGCAAGTGCGAACCCGTGCTTCGCATACGGGTTTGAGCTTAATTTACTTCTTGAAATGACGATTTGTTGACGTTACTTCAAACAAAAAAATATTTTATGAAAGAAAATGTCTTTATTTGTTTTTTTTGAAATTACGTAATTAATGCAAAAATTGAGAATTAATCTAATAAATTTAATAAAGCATTTAAGACGGTCATGCTTTATGAACTCGTGCTTCGCATACGAATATCATATAAACATTTAAGTTAAACTGGAAGTTCTTTTTAGTAGTAACGTATGGTTGGATGAGATATTTTGATATTATATTTGTTTAAAGTCATTTGATGGAAAAAATTTAGTACGTATATATGAAGTAGCAGGTGATGGTCCGAAGTGGTAATACAGTAGCATGAGTTGTTTAAAAAAGGAAACAGATGCAATAAGTCCAAAGCGTGACGTTGCTCATGCAAGTAAAGCATGGATTGATAATTTGTATTTGAAATTTATAGAATGTTCCTTTTATCAATGTTCAAATTGAAAATAGGGCTGGCAATTAGAACCGAGAACCGAAAACCCAAACCGAACCGACCCGAAAAGACCCGAACCCGAACCGAACCTGATGGGTCTCGGGTCGGGTCTAGGTGATGAAAAATACCATCAAGACCCGATCAAACCCGACCCGCATAGACCCGAACCCAAAAGACCCGACCTAAAAACACTGAAATGTATGTATTTTTAGTGTTATTATTCAATCGGACCCGAACCGACCCGAGCTTTAACCCGACCTGACCCGAACCGAAGCTCGGGTCGGGTCGGGTCCAGATTTTTGAAATATATAGTTTAGACCCGAGAAAACCCGACCCGCCTAGAACCGAGACCCGCCGGGTCGAGTCTGGGTCCATCGGGTCGGGTCTAATCACCACCCCTAATTGAAAATGAATGAGCTAATTAGCTAGCGCAGGTAGGATTTATATATTTCAAAAGAGCAAAAGTCTACCCCGAAAAATAGCCAGCATATTCTATCCAAACCAAAGACATCGGCCGCCAAACTATAAACATATGAAAATGGGATTCCAATAAGTAGGATACAAATAACATCACAATTCCACCAAAATAGCAAATATTAAATGTGGCTTTGTTAAGAATACACTGCCATAGCCGAACACCATAGTAACAAAACAACCGAACTTGAAAAATATAACATACTGGCACAAATGTGTTTTAGCTATAAATAGGAAAGAAGGCCAAGCCCAGCGAATATTTCCAGACAGCTCTATGAAAAAATAACTTTTGCATCTAATAAACATCAATATTGATCGTCAACATAACATTACATAAACTCAGAACATCCATGTATATGGTAAGACAGAGATCGAATTACCTCAAAAACCTTTAGTTCTTCTCTAAAGCTTTGGCAAAATCCAAAATAGAGCGAAACCTACAGACAATATGAGAAAAAAAAAGAAATTAAAAAGAAATGAAGGAATTCAGTTTTCAATGTTGTGCAAAGTTGACCAAACGTGAATCCTTCGTTAACGAAAACATAGTAAGCTCTAGGCAAGCATAAACACCACACATATAGGTTAAGAATATTTTCAAAGTTGTTCGCAAGAAAAAGAAAAAGTATGACATGGATCTAAACCTTTATATCATAGGTAATTATTGGATCCTAAGTTGAAAATATAACAAATAAAGCTGATGCATGTGCGCAAATAATTTATTAACAAAGTGATATACAGTCTTCCTACCCCTTTAACGTGCAGTGGATGATAAGTGTGAAATAAGATTCAAATGGACATCAAATGAATAAATGTATAAGCTTGGCCATGAAACTTTCAATATTTCGAACTTGTTTTCCGCTACATTTCGAGCACTAAGCAAACAATAAGCTTATGCAAGGTGTAACTAAATTACAAATCTACTGTGGTAGGGGGCAACATGCAGAGTGCAACAAATAGAGATATTGAACCAAAGTTGTGACTGGGTAGTACTTACAAACAAATTATTATTTCCAGTATGTATATTATTGAACAAATAAGATAGTGATTGTTAAATAAAGCCATGGGTGTTAAGCAATATCAATAATGTCACGATGCTAGCATATATTTCTAACACATTTGAATGAAAAATCAGTACAGGGGAATTAATTACAGGTGCAACAACCATGATGGTTGTAGACTCGAGTCGTTAGAGAATGGTCCGCTGTTAAACTTGACTTTGTTCTGTAATTTGTAGATTCAACGTAGATAATATGATCCATCCCAAAAAGAACCATTTTTCACATTAAAAAACATACAAAATATTATTTTAAAAAGTTTCAAATTAGAGTTACAGAAAAAGTGAGGACATGGAACATTTATTGACATATTTAAATTTACTATGCTCGTAATAGTTTGATTACATGTTGCATTGTAAGTTATGATAAACAAACTGCAAATCAGATGATTATTGCATTACGAAATGCAAGGTAATTTCCTATTCAATTTTAAGCTTATGTTTTTCTTCTATGATAGTATAACCGTTGTTGAATTTTCAAACATAAAGAAAGAATGCATGGTTTGAAATGTATTCCAGTGTGGCTAACCATTAACAACATATATTTTTCAGTCTAATTTAAATTAAGGTAATTTTTATTCTAATCCACAATATTAGTAAGTTAATCCACCCTATTTTATAGGAACGTTGGCTTTTACTAAAATTTGAATTTTAATCAGTGTATCCACAAAAAAAAAAAACGTACGTATTTTCTCTTCTTCTCAGTTCCGAAATCCTGGCATATAAGTCCAAGCTTAAGCGTTAAGCGAAGTAATTCAGGTAATAACAGCAAGTAGTTTTTTTTTAGGTTAATTAATTGTATACAAAAATGTTTTTTTACACAATGGCTTCTCCATAATTGCTTGAAACTTTTGCTTGTTCATCTTGGAGTTTGAACGTTGTGTGGTTCTTTATCCACACAGACTATAGCAAATTTTTCCATTTCAATAAAATCATCCATCAGATTAAGTTCTGAAACTCCAAATTTTGCTTGACATCTCGAGTTTTCCTCTAATTTGCTTTAGTGAGCTAAAGTTCTTCTTTCTTTCTTGCTACTATTTGCTTAAGTGTTCTGTTTTCATCTTCTACAACATTCAGTCCCCATATAAGAAAAGGCATGAAACGAAGTTTTTGACATTCAGAATCTAGCCTGGTATTCTCTTTTTCTAACATATGAACTTCATGTTAAGAGAAGTATTTTCTTTGTCCAGATAGTCTTGTACTTCCATAAGTGTAGTGAATCTTGCTTCAAGTTGATAATTAGCGTCAATTAGATCATTGACCGAATTCCCTTGGTGAAATAATGTAGGATTGTGAAACGAGAAACACAAAATCGATTGTTAGCTATATAATAGGGTGAAATCTTTAAGTTAATCCACTCGTGGATTAACTTACAAAATAGTTGTTGATTAACTTATTAAAGTAAAATGATGGATTAACTTATTAAAACCGTGGATTAGAATTATCACTTTACTTGTATGACTTGGCATGTACGATTAATAGAGAATGCAACGACAAATCCATAATCAATTAAACAGTATTGCATGGTAAAGAGATCACCTCATTAATTTTCATGCCAAGTTTGTCCAATATATCCAAATGCACTTTGTTTTCTTCCAACTTCCAATAGCTTTTTCATTTGAATAAGCAGACACCCAAATTTATTTTCTTGCGTGCTCACCACTCTCTTTTGGAGGACCTTTATAGGTCGTAAACTGGAAAATACAGGCAACAATAATATTTTAAAACTGAAAATGGAACACAGAATATCAGTTAAAACTTAACTATTAAGACCGTAATATGAATAAATAGCAATCAATGATCCTAAAGTACTTCGGCGCTTTGGGTTGCGAGGGCATACCAAAAAGGGTTATATCTGTTCAACCTTTTTGGATGGAAAGAAGGTTGGCAGCTTTAATGAAGCATGCATGGAAGTTGAAGTTTGTAATACAGTTGCCATTATAATAAGCATGGAAAGAGTATATTATAGATTATATTATTTGTCATTCAAATATAAGTTATATTAGACAAACACAAATCGTGGTAGTTCACATTTTTTTATGTTGAAAATAAATTGATATGGAAATTGTAAAAATAGTAAGAAAATGCTATAAATCGTATTTAATGTCATCCAAACATAAATATTTTTATAAATCTACAAATATTAGGACATAATATTGTGACTGACTAAAAATAAGTAGATAGTAAATATAATAATAGAAAGAGTATGCAATAAAACATCTAATGTCAGTCAGATAATAGAGTATTGAAAATATGTGAAGCTGCCATAAAATTTATATTTCCATTAAATAAAGCTATAATGAGTGAGAATTTGAAGGCAGTAGTAGGAGAAGAAACATGCCACAAAAGAAAAACCAATGAACAAATTTGTTTACCATTGTATAACTCAAGATATGTCATTGATTTCAATACTCCACATCTTTGACAATAAAAGTTTGCTTGATAATACTTTTTATCACCTTGGAAATAAAACCAACCACAAATAGAAGAGGTGGCAATGTAGTAACAAGAGTGAAATATGCAATATGCCTCTATTTTCTTTTTAAACATTGAAAATAGCCTCCTGTAATTTTTACTGCATTACAAAAACATGTGTTAAAGTTTTAAAAAGCTTCGTTTTTTGACAAAGATTTAGCTTTATAAAATAGATAGATAGATATAATCAAATATTATATAAGCATAATTCTAGGCATTAAGGAAGAGCAGAAAGTCACAATTTTTCTTTTTAATTTTGAATCCAACTTTTCCTATTAATAAGAGTACATGGCAATCAATCATCAATATTTTTTTATCTTTTGATTCAAAAACGTAAAATCAAGAAGTTAGATGAACTCTATCTCTAAATTATGTTGAGCTTGGACAATTAACAATCTTACCCAAAGTAGGCTTTTTTAATTTTACTGCCCCTATAAATATAGTAATGAATGATCGTACATTTGAGTTATTTTCAATTAACAATACCACTTAAGTCATAGTCAGAGTAGGCACGTGATAGCACAATCCTCCTTAGTTCTTAATTATCATAAAACAAAAATTAGCTAGCTGAATTGAAAGGTTGAGCTTAAAAGGAAAAAAATTGAGTTTGAACACTCCATTTCCTTTAAGAGTATAATTTTATAGTCAATCGAAAGTATACTCCTTTGATGTCAGCGGGAAAAAAAAATCCTCTTTTTGAAAATGTAAATAGAGAAGACAAAAGCTAATAATAAATTTTGCAGAAAATTTGAAAATTCATGCTTGAAATCAAACACACTAAAGAATTACATTAGTTCTTTATGATTACATTAAATCCTACTCCATTGGACTATGAAGAGACCTAAGACAACATGTGCAATAAAAAAATATTAATAAGCAGGAAAAACAGAGCTAAAATAATGATAAATTTAAATTGCTAAAGCCGAGAATTTGGAAAATGAAGATCCAAGGAGCCAATTCCGCAATATAAAGGGATATTGGAAAAAAAAAATAAGGCTTGGAACATAGAAATATGTATAAATAAAATCTAGTGTCAATACATTGCCACTTAGTGTCAATATGTGTAAATAAAACCAAATGTTGATATTATTGCAAATTTATGTGGATCATAAATACTCCTACTCAATGTAAAAACCACATAAAAGGGTGAGTTAAAAATCCTGAATGTAAAAAATTTCAAATAGAGAAAAAGGTGCCCAAAAAAAAAAAACAGGCCTAATAAATGTTATATATATTATGAGCTTTCTCTTGTAGTTACTAATCACTGACTTAAAGCGCATAATTAAAAAAATGAATTTATAAATTATATTGCTTGAGCACAAAAAATCAATGAGTACAATACCTATATGGCTATATCGATGCTGAAATTACAAAAAGGCAAGACCTATATATTAGCAGCCAAAAGAATTACATTAAATGAAATATATTGAAATTGACAAACAAACATAAGCATGCTATATTATGATGCTTACGGTAGCCATTCCATCTAATTTCTTGACATGAGAAAAATATATTTGAAATAAAAGTGTAAAATCATAATAGAAATATTACTTTTCTTAGAAATTTAGAGTTGTTAAAAAATCAATACCTTATTCAAGCATTGCTCAATTAACCAATCAACACCCATATCTTTTCTCTTTTGGGATCAAACACAGCATATTAAAGGCACCTTATTGATAAAAAATATTGTAGACGTAGAATTATGGGTTAAACTGACCTTAAGATGACAACAACAATATGATTTAATGCTTCTATTTATTTGTAAGCAGTCACTATGATAGGGGAAAAATTACTATTCAGTTGAAGTTATCATTTATTTGTGTTCAACCATGCTTTTGAAGAGTCCTTTTGACAATGCATGCAATAATTGAATTCTTTTAGATTAGAATATCACTTTAAATTTAAACTTGTTGAGCCATGAGTCCAAACAAAAGTAGATCCTAAAAATTATTGGACTAAAGCATGCAGTAAATAGTATGTGTAGGTAGATTAATATTAGTAGATTTACTATGCTTAAAATAAGTCGATTAACATGTTGCACTGTAGGATGTGATTAAAAAAGACTCCAAATTCGGTAATTGTTGCATTATGAAATGCTAGATAATTTCTAATTCAATTTTACACCCCAAATTTTCTTCTATTTGGAATTGAAAAATATATAGTAAAATGGTTGTGGAAATTTTGTAAAAAAAAAAGAATATAGGATTTCAAACCGCTCCTTATGACTTGTATGACTGTATTTTGTATGGCTGGCTGATGTACTTATATTTTTTAAACCTTTTGCTTAAATTTCAATCAATTACCATTGTACTTATATGACTTGTCATGTACTATTGTTAAAGTATGCACAGACAAACCATAATGAAGTCAACAGTAATTTTAGTCGCATACGGGCTCGAGTTATATTTTTGTGAGCATTCTTCGGTTTTTTGTTCATTTTTGATGATCAAAGCTACCATTGTATTTGACAGTGCATCTTACATACATAATACATGTGACAGGGCAAAACCAAACTTGTTTGTAGGTTGATTATATGGCATAAAAATTTGTAATAGGAAAAGAAAAAGGAAAAAAATATCATCAATACATTCCTAAAGACAAATAATACACAATATAGTTTAAGGAACATTACACAGTGAATCAACATTAAAAAAAATAAGGTTAAGTAACACCGATGCACAGAAGGCACCAAAATTTGTCTAAACATCTAACCGTAGGAATCAAACATCCTGATGATAAATTAATGATTCCTAAGATTAGAATTTATTTGCAAATTTTGGATGTTCTGAAATTTGCCCAAAATATATCAATTATTTTTTGTGATACTGGATTTTTAAATATTTTTATTCCACATTTTAGAACCTTAAAGCACCACTTTATCATTCAACATTCTTAAACTACTGCAAATTTCAAAGCTCCTTAAAGTCTTAAAAATCCCAATTTCTGTGAATTGTTGAAAATTTTCAAGATTTAGTGCCTTTTGTAGTAAGTATTGTGTAATTACATTTCAAATTTCAAGCATTTTGTAGAATATATGATAATACTTACTATGATGTAAATGTTTGAGTTTTAGTGCATTGAAGGCCTAATACGATAAACGATGTTGTGAATTGTTTGAAACGGGATTGCTTGAGGGACAAATAAACTGAAAGGGTCTAGTTACGATATAAGGAGGGGTATAAAACGGTTGTGGATGGAAGCAAGGAGGGGTATCTAATTAACGTTGAAGCGTATTAGCAGAGCTCGAGGAACAACTGTGCCTTTATTTTAACTTTTCAAAAACTCTTACCGTAAGAAATATGGCTCAGACCCCAAGTAAGAAGCAACCAATGTGCAGAAGAATATATCAGAATTTAAGTGCTTAAAGAGGGAAATTAGCCAATAACAATAATATTTTCTTCGTTTATTTGGCTATAGCAGTCAAGTATTACTAGTGTATAGAATAAACTAACCCATAGAACATTTACATCATCCACATAGGATCACATTGCATGCTAAAGTTTGTATATACTCAGACTTATTTGCAATGCACTAACATCCATCAAAAAATTGAAAGGAAAAAAAAACACATTTTCTTTCTTGGAAAAGTTCGATCAAAATATTGAAAAAACATTTGCTTTCGTAGAAAAATTTCTATCTAGGCCATATATTCAAAACTGGAACAATCGTTATCATGTAGATTATTAAGCTGAAGTATGGATACTCATTTTCTAATAGGCCTTGCCAATGTGAAATAATTTCAAGCACCAAACTGTCTGTTGGCACTGCATGTACTATTGGAATTATCTTAATCATTGCAAAAATTGATTGGAAAGTGTGTGGTAGTTATAATAGCATGTACCCCCACAACAAAAATTCAACGTAACATTTAAAAAGGTTGATAACTCTGATACAAATAAAGATTGAGATTGCCAAGATGTAGAGATTTTCAACGGTGAATGATGCAGGACGGTCGTTTTGTAGCATCTAATATTATAAGAAAGTAAGGAATGAGTATGACGTAGGGGAAAGGAATCCTTGTCTAAGCATATGTTGAAGAAAAGACAGCACCTAACATGCAGAGAATGCATGTAAACAATAAATTATGGCAGTTATTGGTCCAATATTATATAGTTCATGTTACTCTTATCTATACACAACGCAACCTGCAAAACAACCGAGCAAACCATTTTTAATCCTTTTAAAGAATTATAATTAGCTGAAGCAAACTTCTAAAAACCAGGGCCTTCGAAACTATAAGCTCCAGCCATGGTAGAAAGACGATACATAATCATTTCAGGCTACCACGTAAATGATGCCAAATGACCAATATTCTAGTAGCTAAGCCTTTTAAGATCAATGAGTCTATCAATAAGAAAATATTAATGAAGTAAGAAAATATAAAAGCATATGAAGAAAGCAATAATATTTTGCTTATTGAAACATATAACGAAAAAAGTTACTTAGACATCCCTGGGCAGACCAATGTTTCATTATGGTTCTTGTACTATTCAGACTTTACAGTGACACCCATTATGGAAAATTTACAGCGTAAAGCCAGAAGAAAACGAAGTTTCCTTCGTTTATGCCATTTAGCAAACTGAGTACAATAGTAAAACAGATGTTGCACCATACCCAAATTTATGCACGTAAACTACAAAATAAAATAGTAATAACCAACCAATCAAGCAGATTATTAATTAATCAGAACAAATGTATTATTTAAAAAAATAATTAAAGGATATGGTGATAATTAATGAACTAAGAGAGCAGTAAAAAAATCCAATACCTTCTCCAATAACAAAAGGGAAAAGACAAATTGGAGATTGATTACCCTTCCAAAAGTGTAATAGCTAGAAGGCATGCAACATTTTTTATTTTTTTGGAAAAATATTAGTTGGTATCCTTACATACATAAAGTTTTCATTATAGTTTTATTATCTATTTCAAAATACGAAAATACTTGAAGGCCCGGAATTTAAGGGTACGAATTTAGTCAGAAACATCTCACCCATAGAAATAAAGCATGTGGGAATATACACCCGTGAATTGCACCGTTAGATCCTAATTTAAATATCTTCGGGCTCTCTAGCAGCACCCTTCAAAATATGCAATAACATATATGTGGGTAATCTAAATGTAAAGCCAAATAAAGAAAAGCTTACCTAATATTTGCAACATACAACAGATTAAATAATGCAGTGAAACAAAAGTTGTAAAAGTCCACCACTTTACTAATGCACTATAGAAAAAGCACATCAATAAATACAAAAATAGAATATTATTATGTAGTCACATCCAAATCTATTTTTCAAGAAAATTTATTCTTCCAATAATGACCAACGAAATAAGAGACTAATAGGAAAAATATGTCAAATATCATGTATGTTAAAAAAATGCATCAAAGATTGATTACTCTTAAAAAAGCATGCTAACTTGCGAGAACACGGATGACTTCTTCTGTAAAAAGCATGCCCATTTGTGCAAAAACACGCACATATATGTTTGTATGTTCAACTTTTTCTCTCCACTTGTCCAAATAATTCACTATAATTACAGTTTTAATAGAATTGTATTGTTTCTTATGACTTGAAATAATTATTTATCTGACAACATTCAGCAAATATAATCTTAGATTAAGAAGCAAATTATCACAACTTGTAAAACGTTACATATTTCGCTTGAAATTTATATATTTAAAAGTAAAACAATTTACGCTACAATATCAAAAAGCAGGCAATAAATTGGAAGAAAGCAATAACCTGAAAAGAGAACCAGCCATCTACTTGGTCTTCTTCTTGGGGTGCAACCGGTTGCTGTGTCCGCACTTTATTCCTGCAATAAAAACAGGCTTATGATTGAGTTTTGCAAAGCACTTGGTTGCTTTCATGATTATACGTCACTGTGAGAGACATAAGGGAGGGCTTAATATTCCACCTTCCGACCTCAACGTCAAATGCAAAGGCGACTCCTTTAGAATTTTATAATGGGCCATAATCCAACCATCCTCATGCTGCTTTCTGACAAAGTTCAACCTTTGCATTAGTAAGTTAGAATGGCATGGTTAGTTAGCCCAAACAACCAGTAATTGAAAAATAGGGAGTAACAGAAAAAAAGAACTTATCAATGTTTGTGTCGTACTAACGCATAAGAGTTCAGATTTCAGTTGAAACACACACGGTTTCACATCATACTAACATGTAAGAGTGAGTTTATCAATGTTTGTTGCTGTGATTTTAATCTGACTTTTGTTGAATATTTTGTACAAACTTGCTTGAAATTAAATAAGAAATAGTCTGAAAATGTTTTGTTTAAAATACTGAGATGTTGGATGGAATTAAAATTTAAAAATGATCGTTAATCAAATAAGCATATTAAAGCTTATAATGATAATTTCAACCCAACTGTTAATCATTGGTATGTTAAATTGAAATCAATTAAATTAGCATAAGATTCCGCAAACATATAAAGTTGAACCATAAGCGGAAAACAATTGAATGTTCTTTTGAAATTACAGCCTACGGACTATACAATATATACATATATGTGTTTCTCCCTTCTTGCATGAGTACAATTCAGTGAGATAACCAAGTATGAAGTAACCTACATTTAAGTTCAGCAAAATTATAGTGATTCTATCCAGGAAATGATATAGAATTCTAACAAAATTATGTGTACCTGTGCAAACAAACAATAGCAATTCAAAATATCATACAAATAATAAGCGTACGTTGTACCGTCGAGATATAAATCAAAATCTACAACCACTAATTTTACATACTATCATCTCCAGCAATATTGAAATGGGTTTGATATTTTTAAGCACCTAAATCCAACAAAGCAGCATGGAAGGAAGCAAGACTAAATCTGAATTCAAACAGAGATAGGTAAAAATAAGTTACCTGAAACCAGCATCACCAAAAAATCTCAATTGTAAGTGCAACAGATATGACGGTAATACTGCAAACAAATTAAGAAGAAAGATGAGCATCGAACTTCTCACTATTAACAGCTCTATACGTTGTTTTTTATGGCAACTTCAGGCACAGATTTAAAAATGCCTTCTAGGTTGTCCTAGTAATGAATAACTGGACTAAATAGGCACCCAATTGAAAATTTAAACGAATCATATATGAAATAAAACTACGTAGTGCGGAATCCAAATATGAGAAAAGAGGAAATTATACCCAGGGAAGAAAATCACATTAGCAGTGGTGCGCGGGTCGGGAATAAGTATTAAGTACAAAGAATCTAACATTCAAAATAAACAATATAAATATTATATTGAATTTATAGTCCAAAAATCCAAAATTTACCGGAACGTAGTAATGAATGAACAATTTTATTTTTCAGGACGACTCCAGGAAGCTGCGTTGTCGGAAAATCCTCAAGACGAAGGAAAAGATGAATACTGCCACCAATTGTGTGAGATATTAGAATGAGAAGTAAGGGCGGAAGCAGCAGATGGTAGACAATCGACGGATAGTCGGCTCAAAGGCGCTGATGATGGCAGAAGGAGGAGAGGACGACGCTGATGGGGTTAAAGGCCTGAAACTTTGGATGGCATGAATATTTACGAATTTTGATGAGAGGGGAAGAAAAAGCTGCGAACTGAAAGAGGCATGAATATTTACGGATTTCAGTGAATAGGAAGACAGAGAAAGGGCAATGAATATTTACGTGAAGAAAATATTTTATAAAGCGCGACGGTTTAACTTTAGTTTTGTGAAAAGCGCTGTGAGCTCTCCAAATGATACTCAGTAATTATAATATAGTATAGATATGTATTATAAATATTTCGTCGACTTCCATTTAAAACGTATTTTATAAATCGTTTTAAATTCATTTTCAAAACGATTTCAACTTCATATTCAATTTTAAATCAAAATTGAATATTCCATATCATTAATATATAAATGATAATATTTTCAAACCAATAGATTTTGAAATCACTTCCTTTTCGATATTCATTATAAAAATGAATAAATTCGATATAAGTATCGTTCGCATCAAAATGGCGTTAATTAAATCAACACTGCTTTATATATTTAAATATTTTCGTGTCCATCCCAAATCGGACATAAAAATCATATTTTGATCCAATACTGAATATTATTTTAAAATAATAGTTATTTTAAAATATCCATTACTCGTCAGTTTAAAATATTCTTTAATTTAAAATATTCGCTCTTTCCGAATTGGAATCAGACATAGTCAACTACCATATAGTTTTATTTATATGGATTTCAAACACACATGTACACAACAATAATCAAACACAGTCAACCATCATACAGAGTGCATTACACAACTGCATAGCGTTATATATGAATAATCAACTCTTATAACAGCCTGTCAACCAATCGATTGACATACAACTAAATATTGGGATTAGTGTATGTCCAATATCATCCCAATACCCGTGTGGGGTTTTCAAACAACAAACACTGATTATTATTTGTGCAGTTGGGCAATGTGTAAAATATATCGTCCCAATCAATATCAGTAAAATATGTGCATATATACAAATGGTCCAATTTGTAAATGAATATTTATTTTATTCATATACACGTTTAAAAATTATATTTTTAACTATAATTTTTTTATTTTAACACATGAATATTTTATTCAGTTCATTTATACAATAAAAATGATATTTTTATTGTTCTAGTATTTTTTTTGAAAATTTCGGTAGCATAACGGCGCGATACTAGAACCGGAATAAGGTATAGCCTTATCCCTCGCCTACTAATGGCTCGCGTCATGTACATACCAATTCTAATC
This sequence comes from Allium sativum, assembly GCA_030737875.1. Taxonomy (NCBI): domain Eukaryota; kingdom Viridiplantae; phylum Streptophyta; class Magnoliopsida; order Asparagales; family Amaryllidaceae; genus Allium; species Allium sativum. The sequence continues at coordinate 128,916,320 of CM060913.1, read as the reverse complement.
AATTTATTTCATTTCCCAAACCAAATTCAACCAAATAATCTAATCAACCAAGCAAACATGGTTTCAAACGAAGGTGTTGGGTGCTACAAAGCAGAGTCTGCATCCTAGTATATATATATTTAACTAGAAAATAAATTAAAGTGAGAAATTCTCACCTTTGGGATCCACTCCTCCAGTTCTGCTTCTGAATTTCTGAACCGTTTGGATTTTCCCGTAATGTCAACGCAATCCTTTTTCACGCCGTTCATAGTAAAAATCACATTTTGAATATGATGTTTATACATTAAAAATCATATTTTTAATCAACGATATTTATATTTAAAAAAAACACATTTTTATTTCAACACTACATATATAAAAATCATATTTTTATATCGCTATACATATAATAAAAATCATATTTTTATCTCGTTATTATATATATATATATAAATCGAATTTTTATATCGTTGTTATGTATGTAAAAATCACGTCTTTATAACGTTATTATATATAAAAATCATGTCTTTACATCGTCATTATATATAAAAATCATATTTTTAAACCGCTACTTCCAATATAAAAAGTATATTTTTATATCGCTACTCAAATAATAAAAATCGAATTTTTATATCACTATTCAAATAATAAAAATCGAATTTTTATATTTTATAAATCTTATCTTTTCTATTTTTTAAAATCACACCTTTTCTATTTTTAAAAATCAATTCTTTCTATTTTCAAAAATATAATCTTTTCATTAGCTAAAAATCATATTAAAGAAAATGGATTTTTCATATTAAAGAATATCATAATTTTCTATCTTGGAAAATCTTATTTTCATTTCAAAGAAAATTATATTTTCAAAATCAAAGAGAACTTTTTTTTCAAAACAAAAAATCATACTTCTACAAGCACAATAATCATATTTTTTACATTATAAAAAAATCATATCTTTATATTGTGTAAAAATCAAATCTTTCATTAATTAAAAATCAAATCTTTTCATGTTTTAAAAATCTAATAGTTTCATATTTTAAAAATCTAATCTTTTTAATTTTAAAAATCTAATCTTTTTTATTTTAAAAATCTAATCTTTTTTATTTTAAAAAATCTAATCTTTTTGAAGTTATAAATCTAATCTTTTTTATTTTAAAAATAAATCTTTTTAATTTTAAAAATTAATCATAACTTTCCTATTTAAAATAAATAAAATTTTCCTATCTTAAAAAAAATCAAAATTTCCTACCATAACCATATATGTAAAAATCGAAATTTTTACACCATGCTATTGATTTTTATCTTTTATTTTCTAATTACATTAAACAAATAAAAACAAATAAACAAAAATAATAAAAGAAAAGCTTACAGGAGGTTTTGAGGGGTGAGGACAGGTCTGACGTGGTGGTGCCGGCTCAGGCTTGCGGTGCTGGAGAAGGGGGTGCGGGGATCGAGGAAGGGGGTGCGGTGTTGCGATTTGCTGTTGGTTAGAGGAAGAAAAAAAGGGAGAAAGGATGAACGGAGGGCACCAGCGGAGGAGGGGGGGAAGAAGATCGACGACGGTGTCGCTCGGGGGGGGGGGGGGGGGGGGGGGGGACAGGTGGGGAGGGAGATCGATGGGATCCGTCATTTATTTTTTCTTCTTATTTTCAAGATCTGAAAATGAACCGGGGGGGGGGGGTTAGTGTAAGGGTTGACTGAGAGAGAAAAGGAGGGTAGGGTTTTATACATTTATTTAATTTCTTTATTAAATTCCAAAAAGTAACTTTTTATTTCGAACTCCAAATCGAACCCACCGACCATCGCCCCTAGCTAATTACCCTCATTCCGAACACAATAGGATATGTCCCTCATGCTAATTCATCCGTTTCGATCGGTTTTCATCAAAATTAATATAACTTTCAAATTTGATTTTAACGTACATTTTAATTTACCGGGGCCACATACGAGCTCCAAAAATTCCCGAAAAATAAATCTAGCTATGTTTTGACGATTCGATCATAACAAAACTAATTTCATCGAATTTGGAGACCATTCGAAAAACGGACATTCTCCAATCGATTAAATTTAAACTGAATTGACAAACACGTTTAAATTCACAACGCTCACATATTAATTCCAAAAATTAAGAAAATTGGAATCTAGCCATAATTTGACATTCCGGATCCGACAAAAATGGCCTCGTCGAAAGCGGAGGTCGTTTGCAAACAAATTCAAAAAAATTTGGTTTTACTAAAATCCGGTATATTTTGAACCCAGTACATTCATTCGAAATTTGAAATCGAATTTTCAAACTATTGCGCCATTTCAGGCTCGTTACATAATTAAAATAAATATTTATATTCTAACTTCGATTTAAATAAATTTATACATTCTAATTCTATTCAAAATAAATTTCTCGTCGTTATTATTTAAGAATAAATCATTTTAAATATTTAAAATTCATTAAAATTGCCAAAATAAAATTTTTAAATTGGTTCTAATTTTTTGGGATGTTATAATCTCCCCCACTTAAAATCTTTTCGTCCTCGAAAAGGAACGGAGTTGAAAGTTGTTTAACTAATCAACTCAACTTTCAGTTTGGCTTTCATTCTTCAACTTTTCAGTTTCTAAGAATTTTCAAATTCTTCAAAAATTTGACTAACATCCTAAATTTTTGAAAAATTTCGCCATAACCTCCTTTGTACGGGAACACCTTTAAAACCTCAACTAGCCATGCAGGGCCTTCATCATCCAAAAAGAAAAAGAAAAAGCCAAGCGGCTAGCTAATCGGCTCATAAAATCATCCAAACCCAATAAATTAGTAAGCATGTACCTATTTGTCGGGCATACAATTTTATTCCTCTTCTTTGGCCTCCTTGTTATGACCTGTTCATTGTATATGCATGTACATGTATGCAATTTCAACTAATTTTCAATTCAGTTCAATATTTGACTCGATTTGGCCTAATGGTTCAAAATTTTAAATAAATCAAACAAGACAATCAACAATCAATTAATTGATTATCGTTTCAAGCACATAACTTTTGTACATAGTCAAAAATCACATTTTTGGTGCCAAATCACAACAAATAAATCCTATCTAGTTTTGGTTCTCACACCAGCCAATTGGAAATATTTAGATATCCCACTTTCGAAGCCCGAACATAAGTATTGATGATGGATCTCCATCATCAAAATCATCTCCGAGCGACTAAAGTATGATTCTATATCTATTCAGTATGTTAAAACTTCGAATATACGTTTGCAAGGCGTATATGCAAAATCTTATATACTCGATTGTCCAAAAATCAATTCAAAATATAATATTCAAATACGTATCATAATGTTTAAATTTTCAAAACAAAATTTGTTTTCATTTTATTTTAAAAATAACACTCTTCCAACTCATTCTAGGATACTACTGATCTTATCTCTAACGAGTCATTCTTATTGGATATTACTAATCCAATCTCTGATGAATTCTTTTGCTCGATTCTAATGTATCTTTTTCTCGAGCTCTGTAAACCAAAGCTCTAATACCACGTGTAACGACCTGAACTTCCCCGTAAAGGAAAGCTCGGATTGAGTTGAGAACATGATAAATCAGAATGCAAACAGAAGAACATTTCATTGCTTATTACAACAATTTACATCCTAGTACGAGAATGTACAGAGTATGAACAAATATTATACATTTGATAAATATCAGAGATTAAATACATTAGCAGTGGAAAATAATACAAAACACAACTGAAACAAATACATGGATACAGAGCTTTCCGAATATATCTTCAGTTGTAAACCAGGATCCTATAAGAATAAATCTACAAACCCAAAACTACTAGCTGCCCGTGTGGAAAATAAGGGCACCCAGAGTTTTGGTTAAAACAATAAACTCCAGGTCAGTCATATGACTGGTGTGAGAACTAAAACAGTTATTTAAAAATTTACTTTAAAAGAGAGTAAATCAAGGGACCATTCTATATAACACGGAATGGGTTTCCTCCCAATAATACCAGTGTATAGAATAAACAGCGCAATGCTTTTTGGAAAAATGAAGCTATTATAAGACACAGGTCCCATCACACAATGCAACGCAAGCCGGAGGATAGGGTTTTCCCTTATAATAGCCAAAAATGCTTTGTACATTTAAAACAAATCATTTGATACTATTATAAGTGCATAGTGTATAAAACAACTTCAAATATAAATGTATCAATCATATACGACATAGGTACCATATATCATGTCGCCATAATAGTTCTACAATTAAAACTGCACAATGTCATATTGGAAGTTGGATTCTATCTGTGAACCAAGGCCAGGGATCATCCTGTGCACATTCGAGACACCCTAGCAAGTGCCTCACGATTCAACCGCAACTGCACCCGGATCAGTAGGGTCGGTCATCCGTCGATGATTAGCTATACCATAAACTATATGTTAGCCGGTTCTATCGAACCTCTAAAATTGTCTATACATCGACACGCATCCCAGTAATCGACCATATACTCATCGGCCCCGTAGTGACTGATATTTCCGAGGCGCCTCTCTATCCATTAAGTAATAATAAGCAACATCCACATGAGTAAACATTCTGAGTTCCATACCATGACGTTACTCGTAGCTAGAACTAACATATGTCCATTTCCCTACGGTCCTTCTCGTTTTTGGTTCACACCGGGGTGTAAGGCTTATGAATTAACGCTACACAGAGCTATGCTATTTAAAGCCGTGTTTTGATCATCAACCAGATTTTTCGTTTTAACAAAAGCCTTGATCATTTGCATCTCAGCATGCCACACATGCAATTCATGCCATGCGACTGATGTCTATCGATATATAACCACTGAGCTCGTACGTCTCAGAAAAGGGCGTTAAGTAAGAGAATAAATTCTCCGCCGTCAAACAAACATATATTTAATAGTGATCAATCAACACAGAATAAAACCCAATGTCAAACACACATCTATTTACTAGTTCGTTCGGGGTCCGAACGAAACCGGCGGCACCTTATTTCTCGTCCCGTGTCCAATACAGGAGAGAGGTCCTCGCATATCCGGTCGATCTCCAAGTACGTCTGGACGATCACCACTTATTACCATGTCTTGGGCGTACAGCCCAATCAAGACATCAGTAATCATCCAAACGATGTGAAGACCACCGTCTTCATCTTTGACTTATCGTTGAATCAGTTATTCAGAATGGGTATAAACCCGGCCTTTCCGAATAATGCGTATATAATAAACAAGTGCTTTAAAAACACAACGTACGCCACATTCCAATTCTGAATATTCTTTAATTTAAATATTCATATCCTTTGGGAAAGGTTCCCATTAATTTCATCAAAGATAAATTCTTTAAATTTATTCTTTAATCTTCCTTTTGATTCAATCAAACCATATTAAGGTTTTCCAAGCTAGTCGGGATTAGCGCACCTTACCGAAGTAATCATTTGTTTAACTTCCCAATCCCAACCTATTCATCCCATGGAGCAAAACTGGTCGTACTCCATATCTAACACCACAGTGTTATAGGTAAATTTAATTACCATTTCATGTTCAAATCTAATTAAAGATTTAACTATCACTAGGAGCAAAACTGTTTATACTCCATTCTCGATCATTTCCCAAATTTGATAATTTAAATTATCAATCCCCATTTCAATCTAATTAAAGATTCATTGAAACTCCTCTTGGTTTTAATATTCCCAAAAATCATTATTAATGATTATTTAGCTTTGGAAACACAAACATGCCGCATCAACAATCTACACCGTACTATTGATTTCTGCTGATATATAACCTCTAAGCTCGTACGTCTTAGAGAAGGGTGTTAAGCAAGAGAATAAATTATCCACCACCAAACAGATATATATTTAGCAGAGATCAACCATACAGTTTGAAATACAATGTTAGACATGTAATCCTGTCTTTAACTGGGTTAAAGAACTAATGTCATTTAAAACACAGTTCACAATAAACCCAAATCACATTCCATTAATTATGGAATCTTCACGGAAAACAGATCAATATGTATAATTGATATCAATTTCCGTATCCGACTAATAATATAAATGGAATAACGACAAAGCCTTTTAAATTCCATATATATTATCCGTCTTCCTCCACAGAAGATCATTTCGATTATTATCTAATCGAATTCCATTCGATTCCAATTTAATTTTAAATACAAGGCTCTGAATAGAAATTATACCGACTTATGTTCAATATCAAATTCTGAAATCGACAAATATTGTATTGGAAATAGCAATATATATATCTTCCAAATTCCTCCACAATATCCGTATAATCACGGAATCCAATATCTAAATATTCCGAAGATAATTTCGATTCAAATCCATTCCAATTCATATATTGGAAATTCTGGTTATTTTTAAAACTATTTCAAATCTAATTTATTTATTTAAATATATTGGAGTATAATTCTAGTTCATAACTAGTTCATTTTGATAAAAATATATTTTTATCTTTTCAAATATGGAATTTTTCATCCCCATTTCTTTCCAAATCATTTATTATGAATTTACACAAATTATTGATGTTTTTAATAATTTTCCCAAGGCCCGTACAGTCGATTTCCGTAAACGGTCATCAAACTGCATTTACGGCGACCTTTTCCATATTTGATTTGGACATAATTCCAAATCCAACCATTAGATTTCAAATTTCTTATATTCATTGGAAAGCTCTTTCAATACAAACCCAATGGTTCCGGTTTTAGGAGAATCCGACGGTCGGATCTCCCATAATGTCCATTCGAAGTCAACAGTCGAAATTCGCGAACTACGGTGGCGCAGCACGATCTATTCAAGCCATTAAATATATAGTATATATATTTCGTCGATTTCCATTTAAAATGTATTTTATAAATCATTTTAAATTCTTTTTCAAAACGATTTCAACTTCATATTCAATTTTAAATCAAAATTGAATATTCCATATCATTAATATATAAATGATAATATTTTCAAAACATTAGATTTTGAAATCACTTCCTTTTCGATATTCATTATAAAAATGAATAAAATCGATATAAATATCGTTCACGTCAAAATGGCGTTAATTAAATCAACACGGCTTTATATATTTAAATATTTTCGTGTCCATCCCAAATCAGACATAACAATCATATTTTGATCCATTACTGAATATTATTTTAAAATATTAGTTATTTTAAAATATCCATTACTCGTCAGTTTAAAATATTCTTTAATTTAAAATATTCGTTCTTTCCGAATTGGAATCAGACACAGTCAATTACAATATAATTTTATTTATATGGATTTCATACACACATGTATACAACAATAATCAAACATAGTCAACCATCATCCAGAGTGCATTACACAACTGCATAAGCGTTAAATATGAGTAACCAACGCTTATAACAGCCTGTCAACCAATTGATTGGCATACAACTAAATATTGGGATTAGTGTATGTCCAATATCATCCCAATACCCGTGTGGGGTTTTCAAATAACAAACACTGATTATTATTTGTGCAGTTGGGAGATGTGTAAAATATATCATCCCAATCAATATCAGTAAAATGTGTGTACATAAACAAATTGTCCGATTTTTAAATGAATATTTATTTTATTCATATACACGTTAAAAATTATATTTTTAAGTATAAAAATTTATTTCAAGACATGAATATTTTATTCAGTTCATTTATACAGTAAGAATGATATTTATTTTGTTCTAATATTTTTTGAAAATTTCGGCAGCATAACGGCGCGATACTGGAACCGGAATAAGGTCTAGCCTTATCCCTCGCCTACTAATGGATCGCGTCATGTACATACCAATTCTAATCAATTTATTTCATTTCCCAAACCAAATTCAACAAAATAATCTAATCAACCAAACAACCAAGCAAATATGGTTTCAAACAAAGGTGTCGGGTGCTACTAAGCACCGTCTACATCCTAGTATATATATTTAACTAGAACCGTTTGGATTTTCCCGTAATGTCAAGGCAATCCTTTTTCACGGTGTTCAAAGTAAAAATCACATTTTTAATATGATGTTTATACATTAAAAATCATATTTTTAATCAACGATATTTATATTTTTTAAAAAATAACATTTTTATTTCAACACTACATATATAAAAATAATATTTTTATATCGCTATACATATAAAAAATCATATTTTTATCTCATTATTATATATATAAAAATCAAATTTTTATATCGTTGTTATGTATGTAAAAATCACTTCTTTATAACGTAATTATATATAAAAATCATGTCTTTCCATCGTCATTATATATAAAAATCAAAATTTTAAACTGCTATAATAAAAATTGAATTTTTATATCACTATTCAAATAATAAAAATCGAATTTTAATATTTTATAAATCTTACCTTTTCTATTTTTAAAAATCGTATCTTTTCTATTTTTAAAAATATAATCTTTTCATTAGCTAAAAATCATATTAAAGAAAATGGATTTTTCATATTAAAGAAAATCATAATTTTCTATCTTAGAAAATCTTATTTTCATTTCAAAGAAAATTATATTTTCAAAATCAAGGAAAACTTATTTTTCAAAATCAAAAATCATACTTCTTTAAGCAGAAAAATCATATTTTTCATATTATAAAAAAAATCATATCTTTATATTGTTTAAAAATAAAATCTTTCATTAATTAAAAATCAAATCTTTTCATGTTTTAAAAATCTAACCTTTTCATGTTTTAAAAATCTAATATTTTTAATTTTAAAAATCTAATCTTTTTTATTCAAAAAATATAATCTTTTTGAAGTTATAAATCTAATCTTTTTTATTTTAAAAATCAATCTTTTTAATTTTAAAAAGCAATCATAACTTTCCTATTTAAAATAAATCAAATTTTCCTATTTAAAAAAAAAACAAAATTTCCCACCATAACCATATATGTAAAAATTGAAATTTTTATTCCATGCTACTGATTTTTATCTTTTCTTTACTAATTGCATTAAACAAATAAAAATAAATAAACAAAAATAATAAAAGAAAAGCTTACAGGAGGTTTTGAGGGGTGAGGAGGGGTCTGACGTGGTGGTGGCGGCACAAGCTTACGGTGCTGGAGAACGGGGCGTGGGGATCGAGGAAGGGGGTGCGGTGTTGCGATTTGCTGCTGGTTGGAGGAAAAAAAAATGGAGAGAGGAAGAACGGAGGGCGCCGACGGAGGAGGGTGGGGGGAAGAAGATCGACGGTGGCGTCGCTTTTGGGGGGGAGGGGGGTTAGGTTGGAGCAAAGGTGGCGAGGGAGATCGACGGGATCCATCGTTTGTTTTATTTTTATTATTTTCTAGATCTGAAAATGGGGGGGGGGGGGGGGGAGGAAGGTTAGAGTAAGGGTTGACTGAGAGAGAAAAGAGAGGGTAGGGGTTTTATATATTTATTTAATTTCTTTATTAAATTCTGAAAAGTAACTTTTTATTTCGAACTCTAAATCGAACCCACCGACTGTCGCCCCTAGCTAATTATCCCCATTTCGAACACAATGGAATATGTCCCGCAAGCCAATTCATACATTTCGATTTGTTTTCATTAAAATTAAAATATAAATTAATATAACGTTCAAATTTGATTTTAACGTACACCTTAATTTGCCGGAGCCATGTACGGGCTCAAAAAATTCTTGAAAAATAAATCTAGTTATGTTTTGATGATACGGTCCTAACAAAACTAATTTCATTGAATTTGGTGACTGTTTGAAAAACGGTCATTTTCCAGTCGATTAAATTCAAACTGAATTGACCAAACACGTTTAAATTCACCACGCTCACATGTTTATTCTAAAAATTATGAAAATTGGAATCTAGCCATAATTTGACACTCCGGATCTGACAAAAGTGGTCTCATCGAAGATGGAGGTCGTTTGCAAAATCTCTACTTTAAAGGGCTGTTTATTATATAAATCCCATAGCGACTATTTTGAATTTTCAACTGGACATAACTTTTTATTTCCATTAAGAAATCTGGATTTTTCACATTCGTTGGAAAGATATTTTCAAATAGATTCAAATACTTCAGGTTTTACTAAAATCCAGTTTATTTTGAATCCTGTACATTCATTTGAAATTTGAAATTGAATTTTCAAACTACCGCGCCATTTCAGGCTCGTTATATAATTAAAATAAATATTTATATTCTAACTTCGATTTAAATAATTTTATACATTCTAATTCTATTCAAAGTAAATTTCTCGTCGTTATTATTAAAATAAATCATTTTAAATATTCAAAATTCAATAAAATTGCCAAAATAAAATTTTTAAATTGGTTCTAATTTTTCGGGTTGTTACAGTGTATTCATTTAACAATAATATAGAAAACAATTGTGTACAATACACAGCAATGAATCCCAGTTTATTAATCATAATAAACGAAATGAAGGATTAACATACAATCTCACTAAAACAAAAAGATTAAATAATAAGATTATATGCCTCGCTAATCTAAACATAACCAAGAATCAAAAGTTCCTCTTTTTACACTAGATCGGAACAAAATAAGACTAAATAACTAACCTCTTATTCCTTTTCAAGTCGGAGCAGCGACAACCATGGCAAAAGAATTTGTAAAACACGAGAAAAGCTGAGTGAGAGCGTAGCTATTAAGAAGAAAGAAAAAGCAAAGAAGAAAACCGTGAAGGGATTATATATCTGAATCTCACTGATTACTCTCCTTTTGTCTGGCATAGAAGTCGACGAACATGTCATTAGGGAATCATTTAATTACCTCTCCATAGTTTATGTAACGGCAAGGAATTTCGCTCGATCTGAATCGATCGTTAAACCGACAAAGACCGTTCGAAACCCCTGATCGTTTTGAGAACAGGACAAAACAGAACGCAGACGAAAGAACATTTCATTGTTATTACAACAATTCCACCAGATACAAGAATATACAAAGTATAACTGAATAAACTACATTCGATAAATATCAGAGATTTAAATTACATTTAAATACATAGCACTGGAAAAACAATATAAAACACAACCGAAAGTAATACACGGATACAGAGCTTTCCGAGCATCGTTCCAGCTGTAAATCAGGATCCTGTGAATATAAATCTGCAAAACCAAAACTACTAGCTACCCATGTCGACAATAAGGGCACCCAGAGTTTAGGTTAAAACAATAAACTCCAGGTCAGTCATGGGACTAGTGTGAGAACTAAAACAGTTATTAATCTTTATTTTATAGTTCGGTAAATCAAGGGACCACGCCGTATGACACGGAACGGGTTTCCTCCCAAGAATACAAGTGCATAAAACAAACAGCGCAATGCTAAATAAAGAAAAATGAAGCTGTTATAAGACCCAGGTCCCATCACACAATGCAACGCAAGCCGAAGGATAGGGTTTTTACCTTATAACAGCCAAAGCATGCTTGATACGTTTAAAACACATTATTTGATACTATTATAGGTGTATAGTGTCAAAACAATTTCAATCATAAATATCAATCATAGGTGGCATGAATGACCCATACCACTATGTCGCCATACTAGGTTCTACAAATAAAACCACACTATCACGTATTGGAAATTGGATTTCTGTCATGAGCCGAGGCAAGGGGCAAAGTTCCTCTCCGCGTTCGAGACACTCTAGCAAATGCCTCAGGACCCCACTATGATCCTTTGGAACCTCCAAGGCCGGTCCTGTCTTACTTTTGAGGATTAATTATTCCTGAACACACGTTTCCCGGTCCTTACAGACCTATATCCGAGGCGCCTCGCATTCCAACAACCACACAGGTGAAAAGTATATAAATGTCAGGGCTGGTAGGTCACTGACACCACCATAGCTAGAAAGAAACGTCGTGCACTCCTTGGGTCCGTATCCCGTTTTTGACTCATACCGAGGTGTGAGGCTCGCGAATTCACGTTATACACAAAGCTACGCCACACAGGCCGTGCTTTGATCATCAACCACAAGACTTTGCTTTTCAACAGAAGCCTTGATCAATTGCCACTTACGCGTGCCACACTGGCAATTCACTTCATGCGACTGATGTCCATCGATATACAACCTCTGAGCTCGTACGTCTCAGAGAAGGGCGTTAAGCAAGAGAATAAATTCTCCGCCGCCAAACAGATGTATATTTAATAGAGATCAATCAACACAGAATAAAATCCAATGTCAGACACACAATCCATTTACAGGTTCGTTCTGGGTCTGAACGAAACCGGAGGCACTTTCCTCGCATATCCGTCCATCTTCAAGTACGTCTGGACGATCACCAACTATTTCCCTCATCTTGGGTGTACAGCCCAATCAAGATCATCAGTGATCACCCAAACGATGTGAAGACTTCCGGTCTTCAACCACCGTCTTCATCTTCGACATCTCGTCGAATCGGTTATTCAGTATGGGTATAACCCGGCCTTTCTGAATAACCCACGTATATAATAAACGAATGTTACACATACACAACAAACGCCTCATTCCAATTCATAATATTCTTTTATTCACAAAATCACATTCTTTGGGAAAGGCTCCCATTAATTTTATCCAAGATAAATTCTTCTAAATTTATTCTTTAATCATCCTTTGGATATCATTTCAACAAGTCGGGATTAACGAACCACACCGAAGAAATTATTTATTTCCCAATCCCAACCTATTCATCCCATGGAGCAAAACTGGTAATACTCCATATCTAACACCACGGTGTTACCGGTAAAATTAATTACCATCTCACGTTCAAATTTAATTAAAGATTTAACTATCGCTTTGGAGCAAAACTGGTGGTACTCCATTCTCGATCACCTTTCAGATTTGATAATTTAAATTATCAATTCACATTTTTAATCTAATTAAAGATTCATTAAAACTCCACTTAGTTTTAATCTTTTCAAGAATCAACATCCCGTCTTTAACTGGGTTAAAGAACCAATGTCATCTAAAACACGATTCACGACAAACCAAATCATATTTGATATTAAATACAAGGCTCTGAATAGAAAATATATCGGCTTATATTCAATATCAAATTCTGAAACCAACATATATCGTATTGGAAATAACGATATAAAATATATCTTTCAAATTCCCATAACAATATCTGTATAGTCACGAAATCCAACATCGAAATATTCCGAAGATAATTTCGATTCAACTCCAGTCCAATTCACGTATTGGGAATATCGATTATTTTTAAAATCACTTCCAAATTCAATTTATTTATTTCAAAAATAAATTGTTAATTCTAGTTCAAAACTAGTTTATTTCGATAAAAATCTATTTTTTTCTTTTCAAATGTGGAATTTTTCACCCTAGTTCTTTCCAATTCATATATTATGATTTTACACGAATTATAGATATTTTCAATAATTTTATCAAGGCCCGTACAGTCGATTTCCAACCACGGCCATCGAACTGCACTTACAACAACCTTTTCCAAATTTGATTTGGACATAATTCCAAATCCAACCGTTAGATTTCAAATTTCTAATATTCATTGGAAAGCTCTTTTCGATACGAACCCAACGGTTCCGGTTTTAGGAGAATCCGATGGTCGGATCTCCCGCAACGTCAATTCGAAATCAATGGTCGAAATTCGCGAACTGCCGCGGCGCGGCGCCTTCTATTCAGGCCATTATATATATAATATATATATATATATATTATATATATTTCGTCGATTTCCTTTTAAATTGTATTTTATAAATCGTTTTAAATTCGTTTTCAAAACCATTTCAATGCTACATTCAATTTCAAATCGATTTGATTTCAATTCAATTCTAATTCATTTCAATTTTATTTAATTCGAATTCAAATTCGTTTCAATTCAATTCAATTTGAATTTACCTTCTATTTAATTCAATTCGAATTCAATTCAAATTGATTTCAATTCAATTTCAGTTCGTTTTAAATTTCATTCAAAACGATTTCAATTCGTTTTTAATTCAATTTCTATTTAATTCAATTTGAATTCATTTCTATTCAATTCGAATTCAAATTCACTTTCTATTCAATTCGAATCGAATTCATTTTCTATTAGATTCGAATACAATTCAAATTGATTCAATAAAATTTCAATTTGAATTTTAATCTAATTTAATTTGAATTTCATTTCAAAATATTAAATTTTTAAATCACTTTTCAATATTCATTATAGAACGAATAAAATCGATATAAATATCGTTCGCGTCAAAATAACGCATCTCTAATCAACACGACTTTATATTTTTCCAAAACTTCTTTATTCTATTCAACAAATGAATATTTATTCTATTCAACACATGAATTTATATTTCTTTCAACACACGACAAATCTCAACACATGAGTACTATCAACACATCACTATTTTTGTTATGTAAAATATTTTATAAAATTATGGTATTTATCGTTTGATTTTCAATTAGACTCCACCGTGAAGTAGTTCTAATTTTAAATATGATAAAGATGTAAATTTTATTATTAAAATATTTTACTCAACACATGAACATCGTCAACACATGACTATTTTTATATTCAACACATGAATTTTCTTTTATAATATTCATTATTTTCCCGATTGGAATGAGGCCCAATCATTCACCATATAACGTTAATTATATGGATTCCATACAACACATGTATATAATAGCAACGATCAACAATCAACCATCATCCAAGGTGCACCACACAACTGCATAAGCATCAAATATAAATAATCAACGCTTACACAGCCTGTCGACCAATCGATCGACATACAATTAAATAATTGGGATTAGTGTACTCAAATATCATCCCAACACCCGTGTGGGGTTTCAAATCAACAAACACAGATTTTTATTTGTGCAGTTGGGCGATGTGTAAAATTTATCAACCCAATCAATATTAGTCAAATCAGTGTATATAAACAAATCAGCCGATTTGTTTATAAATATTTATTTATTCACTTTCACGTTAAAAATTATATTTTTAACGATAAAATATTTTTAACTATATAAATATTTTATTTCCTTTCAACACATGAATATATTTCATTATCTATTTCACATCAATTTCATAAAAAAAATTCACAACACATCAATCAAACAAACAAGCCATCCATGGTCTGTGGATGACGGGTGTCGGGTGCTGCTAAGCACCGTCTGCATCCTAGTATATATATATATATATATATATATATATATAACTAGAGAAAGAAATTGAAGAGTGAGAAGTTCTCACCAATAGCTATTCCAACTCCACGACACTTCATTTATAGAAATCTTCGTCGTTCTCGTCTTTTTGTCACCTTCGTTGCCCGTAGCCACTACATATATAAAAATCGAATTTTTACTTCGCTATTCAATATATAAAAATCGAATTTTTACTTCGCTATTCAATATATAAAAATCGAATTTTTACTTTTCTACTATATAGATAAAAATTCTATTTTTACATCGATGCTATATAGATAAAAATTCTATTTTTATCATGCTATTCTCTATATAAAGATTTCGCCTTTTCTATTTCATCACTATAAAAATCACATTTTTATTTTGCTACATATATAAAGATGATATTTTTACTCTTCATACTATATAAAAATCATATTTTAAATCTCCTATTATAATAAAAATCATATTTTTAATATTTCTACTACATAAAGATAATATCTTTAGCCCTTCTATAATATAAAAATATCGTCTTTGTTATAAATAAAAATCCGACTTTTCTTCAAAACAAAAACTTATCTTTATAAATTAAAAATCCTACCTTTGATAAATTAGAAACTGAAAATAACATCGATAAATCCTATGAAATAAAATAAATAAATCTCACCTAGAATCCAATGGAGGAGGGCTAAGACGGTGCGTTAGGTCGGAGATGGTGGTCATGGAGGTCGAAGGCGAGGCTAGGGGTTTTGGTCGGGGGGGGGGGGGGGAGTTTTAGAAGGGAGGAAGAGAAAGGACTGCGGAGGATGGGGGGTCTCGCGGTGGTCGGCGCCGCTGGGGTGGGTGGTCTCGCGGTAGTCGGGAAGGAGAAGAAGAGGAGGGGAGGAAGGAGGCTGGGGAGGAGGAAGAGAGGGTGGAGCAGTAGGTGGTGGCGCCCCACCTGGGGCGGCGACGTCCGATTAGGGGGGGCGGCGGATCGCGATCCCCCCTTCTCTCTCCTTTTTTTTATAAAAATCGATTTGAAGAAAATAAACAGGGGGGGGGGTAGAGAGGTAATAGGGAGAGGAAAGAGGAAAGGTTTTATTTTATTTCATCATTTTAATTTCAAAAAGTTGACTTTTACATACGACCTCTAAACGAGGCCCACCGCCTGTCATTCATAGCTAATTACCCCCATTCCGAACACAATGGGATATGTATCGTAGGCTGATTCGATCGTTTCGATCAGTTTTCGTCAAATCTACATTTAACTCTGTATATTGAATTTGAACGCGCATTTCAATTTACCGGGGTCACATACGAACTCTAAAAATTCCAGAAAAATATTTTCTAGCTTTATATTGACGATACGGTCCTAACAAAACTAGTTTCGTCGAATTCTGAGACCGTTAGAAAAATGGCCATTTTCCAGTCGATTAAAATCAACTGAAACTGATTAAACACGTTTTCTTTGGCAACGCTCACATATTGATTTGAAAAATTATGAAATTTGAAACCTAGCAATAATTTGACATCACGGACCCAACAAAACTGGTTTCGTCAAAATCCGAGGTCGTTTGCAAAATGGCTATTTTTAAGGGCCTGAATTCCATAGCGACTATTCAGAATTTTCAACTGGACATATCTTTTGATTCCGGCTATGAAATTTCGATTTGTCAGATTCGTTGGAAAGATATTCACAAATAGATCCTATTATTTTTGGTTTTACTAAAATCCGGATTGTTTTGCACCCGGTACATTCAATTGAAGTTTGAAATCGAATTATCGAACTACCGCTCCATTTTCAATTCTATTTATAATTATATATAATTATTTATATTCTAACGACGACGTATATAATATATATGTTCTAATTCCATTCAAAATAAATTTCTCGTCGATATTATTTAAAATAATTCATTTTAAATGTTCAAAATTCGCTAAAATTGCCAAAATAAAAATTTTAAACTGGCCCGCATTTCCGGGTTGTTACAATCTCCCCCACTTAAAACTTTTCATCCCCGAAAAGGAACATTGTCGAAAGTGGTTTGATCAATCAACTCTACGTTCGATCTGGCTTCCATTCTCTGACTTTTCAATTTCTGAGAATTTTCAAATATTTCAAAAATTTGGCTAACACCCTAAATTTTCGAAAAAATTCGCCATAACCTCCCCTGCACCGGGAGCCACGGGAAAATCCCGAAATTGCCATACAGGCCTTCTGATCTCAAAAAGAAAAAGAAAAAGCCAAGCGGCTAGCCAATAGGCTCATAAAATCATCATCACCCAAACAAAACAGTAAATTATAGTAAACATGTACCTATTTGTCGGGCAAACAAATTTTATTCTCTGCTCTAGCCTCCTTGCTATGACCTGTTCAATGTAAGTACATGTATATGCAAGCAAATGCGACCAATTTTCAATACAATTCAATATTTGATTCAATTAGGCTAAATGGTTCAAAATTATCAAACAACTAAACAAACAACACAAACATCAATCAATTAGTGAATTAGAGTTTCAAATTCATAATTATATATATATATACAAAAAATCATGTTTTTTATGCCAATTCGCAACAATAAATCTATCTATATTAGTTTTGGTTCTCACACCAGTCTAATGGAAATATATAGATATCACACCTTCGTCACTCGAATATAAATACTGATGATGTGGCCACATCACCAGAATTATCCCCGGGTGTCTAGAATGTGACTCTATATCTAGCCAGTATATTAAAACTTCGATTATACGTTCATGACGCGTATACACGAAATCTTTATATACTACATTGTCCATATTCAAAATAAATAAATATTCAAATACGTATAAAATGGTTTAAATTTTCGAAACAAAATTGTTTTCATTTGAAAAATATACTCTTCACACTCATTCTAGGATACTACTGATCCTATCTCTAACGAGTCATTCTAATTGGATATTACTAATCCAATATCTGATGAATTCTTTCATAGGGTTCTAATGTGTCTTGTTCTCGAGCTCTGTAAACCAAAGCTCTGATACCAACTGTAACGGCAAGGAATTTCGCTCGATCTGAATTGATCGTTAAACCGACAAAGACCGTTCGAAACCCCTGATCGTTTTGAGAACAGGACAAAACAGAACGCAGACGGAAGAACATTTCATTGTTATTACAACAATTCCATCAGATACAAGAATATACAGAGTATAACTGAATAAATTACATTCGATAAATATAGAGATTTAAATTACATTTAAATACATAGCAGCGGAAAAACAATATAAAACACAACCGAAAGTAATACACGGATACAGAGCTTTCCGAGCATCGTTCCAGCTGTAAATCAGGATCCTGTGAATATAAATCTGCAAAACCAAAACTACTAGCTGCCTATGTCGAAAATAAGGGCACTCAGAGTTTAGGTTAAAACAATAAACTCCAGGTCAGTCATGGGACTGGTGTGAGAACTAAAACAGTTATTAATCTTTATTTTATAGTTCGGTAAATCAAGGGACCACGCCGTATGACACGGAACGGGTTTCCTCCCGAGAATACCAGTGCATAAAACAAACAGCGCAATGCTAAATAAAGAAAAATGAAGCTGTTATAAGACCCAGGTCCTATCACACAATGCAACGCAAGCCGGAGGATAGGGTTTTTACCTTATAACAGCCAAAGCATGCTTGATACGTTTAAAACACATTATTTGATACTATTGTAGGTGTATAGTGTCAAAACAGTTTCAATCATAAATATCAATCATAGGCGGCATGAATGACCCATACCACTATGTCGCCATACTAGGTTCTACAAATAAAACCGCACTATCACGTATTCGAAATTGGATTTCCGTCATGAGCCGAGGCAAGGGGCAAGCTCCTCTCCGCGTTCGAGACACTCTAGCAAATGCCTCAGGACCCCACTATGATCCTTTGGAACCTCCAAGGCCGGTCCTCTCTTACTTTTGAGGATTAATTATTCCTGAACACACGTTTCCCGGTCCTTACAGACCTATATCCGAGGTGCCTCGCATTCCAACAACCACACAGGTGAAAAGTATATAAATGTCAGGGCTGGTAGGTCACTGACAACACCATAGCCAGAAAGAAACGTCGTGCACTCCTTGGGTCCGTATCCCGTTTTTGACTCATACCGAGGTGTGAGGCTCGTGAATTCACGTTATACACAAAGCTACGCCACACAGGCCGTGCTTTGATCATCAACCACAAGACTTTGCTTTTCAACATAAGCCTTGATCAATTGCCACTTACGCGTGCCACACTGGCAATTCACTTCATGCGACTGATGTCCATCGATATACAACCTCTGAGCTTGTACGTCTCAGAGAAGGGCGTTAAGCAAGAGAATAAATTCTCCGCCGCCAAACAGATGTATATTTAATAGAGATCAATCAACACAGAATAAAATCCAATGTCAGACACACAATCCATTTACAGGTTCGTTCTGGGTCTGAACGAAACCGGAGGCACTTTCCTCGCATATCCGTCCATCTTCAAGTACGTCTGGACGATCACCAACTATTTCCCTCATCTTGGGTGTACAGCCCAATCAAGATCATCAGTGATCACCCAAACGATGTGAAGACTTCCGGTCTTCAACCACCGTCTTCATCTTCGACATCTCGTCGAATCGGTTATTCAGAATGGGTATAACCCGGCCTTTCTGAATAACCCACGTATATAATAAACGAATGTTACACATACACAACAAACGCCTCATTCCAATTCAGAATATTCTTTTATTCACAAAATCACATTCTTTGGGAAAGGTTCCCATTAATTTTATCCAAGATAAATTCTTCTAAATTTATTCTTTAATCTTCCTTTGGATATCATTTCAACTAGTCGGGATTAACGAACCACACCGAAGTAATTATTTATTTCCCAATCCCAACCTATTCATCCCATGGAGCAAAACTGGTAATACTCCATATCTAACACCACGGTGTTACCGGTAAAATTAATTACCATCTCACGTTCAAATCTAATTAAAGATTTAACTTTCGCTTTGGAGCAAAACTGGTGGTACTCCATTCTCGATCACCTTTCAGATTTGATAATTTAAATTATCAATTCACATTTTTAATCTAATTAAAGATTCATTAAAACTCCACTTAGTTTTAATCTTTTCAAGAATCAACATCCCTTCTTTAACTGGGTTAAAGAACCAATGTCATCTAAAACACGATTCATGACAAACCAAATGATATTTGATATTAAATACAAGGCCCTGAATAGAAAATATATCGGCTTATATTCAATATCAAATTCTGAAACCAACATATATCGTATTGGAAATAACGATATAAAATATATCTTTCAAATTCCCATAACAATATCTGTATAGTCACGAAATCCAACATCGAAATATTCCGAAGATAATTTCGATTCAACTCCAGTCCAATTCACGCATTGGGAATATCGATTATTTTTAAAATCACTTCCAAATTCAATTTATTTATTTCAAAAATAAATTGATTTTAATTCTAGTTCAAAACTAGTTCATTTCGATAAAAAAACTATTTTTATCTTTTCAAATGTGGAATTTTTCACCCCAGTTCTTTCCAATTCATATATTATGATTTTACACGAATTATAGATATTTTCAATAATTTTATCAAGGCCCGTACAGTCGATTTCCAACCACGGCCATCGAACTGCACTTACAGCGACCTTTTCCAAATTTGATTTGGACATAATTCCAAATCCAACCGTTAGATTTCAAATTTCTAATATTCATTGGAAAGCTCTTTTCGATACGAACCCAACGGTTCCGGTTTTAGGAGAATCCGACGGTCGGATCTCCCGCAACGACAATTCGAAGTCAATGGTCGAAATTCGCGAACTGCCGCGGCGCGGCGCGTTCTATTCAGGCCATTATATATATATATATATATATATATATATATATATATATATATATATATAATATATATATTATATTTATTTCATCGATTTCCTTTTAAAACATATTTTATAAATCGTTTTAAATTCGTTTTCAAAACCATTTCAATGCTACATTCAATTTCAAATCGATTTGATTTCAATTCAATTCTAATTCATTTCAATTTTATTTAATTCGAATTCAAATTCGTTTCAATTCAATTCAATTTGAATTTACCTTCTATTTAATTCAATTCGAATTCATTTCAAATTGATTTCAATTCAATTTTAGTTCGTTTTAAATTTCATTCAAAATGATTTCAATTCATTTTTAATTTCAATTTAATTCAATTTGAATTCATTTCTATTCAATTCGAATTCAAATTCACTTTCTATTCAATTCGAATCGAATTCATTTTCTATTCGATTCGAATTCAATTCAAATTGATTCAATAAAATTTCAATTTCAATTTTAATCTAATTTAATTTGAATTTCATTTCAAAATATTAAATTTTGAAATCACTTTTCAATATTCATTATAGAACGAATAAAATCGATATAAATATCGTTCGCGTCAAAATAACGTATCTCTAATCAACACGGCTTTATATTTTTCAAAAACTTCTTTATTCTATTCAACAAATGAATATTTATTCTATTCAACACATGAATTTATATTTCTTTCAACACACGACAAATCTCAACACATGAGTACTGTCAACACATCACTATTTTTGTTATGTAAAATATTTTATAAAATTATGGTATCTATCGTTTGATTTTCAATTAAACTCCACCGTGAAGTAGTTCTAATTTTAAATATGATAAAGATGTAAATTTTATTATTAAAATATTTTACTCAACACATGAATAATTTCAACACATGAACATCGTCAACACATGACTATTTTTATATTCAACACATGAATTTTCTTTTATAATATTCATTATTTTCCCGATTGGAATGAGGCCCAATCAATCACCATGTAACGTTAATTATATGGATTCCATACAACACATGTATATAATAGCAACGATCAACAATCAACCATCATCCAAGGTGCACCACACAACTGCATAAGCATCAAATATAAATAATCAACGCTTACACAGCCTGTCGACCAATCGATCGACATACAATTAAATAATTGGGATTAGTGTACTCAAATATCATCCCAACACCCGTGTGGGGTTTCAAATCAACAAACACAGATTTTTATCTGTGCAGTTGAGCGATGTGTAAAATTTGTCGACCCAATCAATATTAGTCAAATCAGTGTATATAAACAAATCGGCCGATTTTTTTATAAATATTTATTTATTCACTTTCACGTTAAAAATTATATTTTTAACGATAAAATATTTTTAACTATATAAATATTTTATTTCCTTTCAACACATGAATATATTTCATTATCTATTTCACATCAATTTCACAAAAAAAATTCACAACACATCAATCAAACAAACAAGCCATCCATGGTCTGTGGATGACGGGTGTCGGGTGCTGCTAAGCACTGTCTGCATCCTAGTATATATATATATAACTAGAGAAAGAAATTGAAGAGTGAGAAGTTCTCACCAATAGCTATTCCAACTCCACGACACTTCATTTATAGAAATCTTCGTCGTTCTCATCTTTTTGTCACCTTCATTGCCCGTAGCCACTACATATATAAAAATCGAATTTTTACTTCGCTATTCAATATATAAAAATCGAATTTTTACTTTGCTACTATATAGATAAAAATTCTATTTTTACATCGATGCTATATAGATAAAAATTCTACTTTTATCATGCTATTCTCTATATAAAGATTTCGCCTTTTCTATTTCATCACTATAAAAATCACATTTTTATTTTGCTACATATATAAAGATGATATTTTTACTCTTCATACTATATAAAAATCATATTTTAAATCTCCTATTATAATAAAAATCATATTTTTAATATTTCTACTACATAAAGATAATATCTTTAGCCCTTCTATAATATAAAAATATCGTCTTTGTTATAAATAAAAATCCGACTTTTCTTAAAAACAAAAACTTATCTTTATAAATTAAAAATCCTACCTTTTATAAATTAAAAACTGAAAATAACATCGATAAATCCTATGAAATAAAATAAAATAAATAAAGCTCACCTAGAATCGAATGGAGGAGGGCTAAGGCGGCGCGTTAGGTCGGAGATGGTGGTCATGGAGGTCGAAGGCAAGGCTAGGGGTTTTGGTCGCGGGGGGGGGGGGGGGGGGAGTTTTAGAAGGGAGGAAGAGGAAGGACTGCGGAGGATGGGGGGTCTCGCGGTGGTCGGCGCCGCTAGGATGGGGGGTCTCGCGGTGGTCGGGAAGGAGAAGAAGAAGAGGGGAGGAAGGAGGCTGGGGAGGAGGAAGAGAGGGTGGAGCAGCAAGTGGTGGCGCCCCACCTGGGGCGGCGGCGTCCGACTAGGGGGGCGGTGGATCGCGATCCCCCCTTCTCTCTTCTTTTTTTTATAAAAATCATTTTGAAGAAATCAAACGGGGGGGGGGGGGGGGGGGCAGAGAGGTAACAGGGAGAGGAAAGAGGAAAGGTTTTATTTTATTTCATCATTTTAATTTCAAAAAGTTGACTTTTACATACGACCTCTAAACGAGGCCCACCGCCTGTCATTCATAGCTAATTACCCCCATTCCGAACACAATGGGATATGTATCGTAGGCTGATTCGATCGTTTCGATCAGTTTTCGTCAAATCTACATTTAACTCTATATATTAAATTTGAACGCGCATTTCAATTTACCGGGGTCACATACGAACTCTAAAAATTCCAGAATAATATTTTCTAGCTTCGTATTGACGATACGGTCCTAACAAAACTAGTTTCGTCGAATTCTGAGACCGTTAGAAAAATGGCCATTTTCCAGTCGATTAAAATCAGCTGAAACTGGTCAAACACGTTTTCTTTTGCCACGCTCACATATTGATTCGAAAAATTATGAAATTTGAAACCTAGCAATAATTTGACATCACAGACCCAACAAAAGTGGTTTCGTCGAAATCAGAGGTCGTTTGCAAAATGGCTATTTTAAGGGCCTGAATTCCATAGCGACTATTCAGAATTTTCAACTGGACATATCTTTTGATTCCCACTATGAAATTTCGATTTGTCGGATTCGTTGGAAAGATATTCACAAATAGATCCTATTATTTGTGGTTTCACTAAAATCCGGATTGTTTTGCACACGGTACATTCAATTGAAGTTTGAAATCGAATTATCGAACTACCGCGCCATTTTCAATTCTATTTATAATTATATATAATTATTTATATTCTAACGACGACGTATATAATATATACGTTCTAATTCCATTCAAAATAAATTTCTCGTCGATATTATTTAAAATAATTCATTTTAAATGTTCAAAATTCGCTAAAATTGCCAAAATAAAATTTTTAAACTGGCCCGCATTTCCAGGTTGTTACAGTTTAGTACAGAGGAAGGAAGATTGTCATTTGGGAAAGTGATTGATAAGGCGTAAACAGGAAGTAATGGACAATTCTAGAACGACCGAAAGAAAAGAAGTTAAAAGTTTCGGATCTAAAAATGGATGACAAGCAATTCACGGAGGAAAATAGCGCAAGGGTTCATATTTCTTCCGTAGTAAACAACCTACGCATTTCCGGTTGAAGATGTAATTTCGAGAAGTAATAGAGAGAAGTGGAACAAAAAACTAGGAGCCCGCGTTTTTCTTTTTTGCTAACCGCCTTTCACTTTTTCGCTATTTAGTAAACCGATGCTGTGCTTTGGCAGAAAAAAAGGAGTTTTGCAAGCTAATCCTATATGCATCAAATGAAAAAAATCAAGAATATTTCTATATTAATAAGAAATTTTGAATATTTTGAAACCATCGAGCAAAAGAAAACCAAAAGTGGTATTAAATTTGCAATATAATGTTTATAACATTTGGATTTTGATTTTTTTAGTGTTTCTAGTTTGTTTGAATTTGAACTATTAATAGCTATTAAAATCAATGAATTATTAATTATTAATTTTTTAATAGTGGCTCTTAATTATCAAATATAAAATACTTTAAGAAAACTAACATTAATTTAACATTAAAAAGATCGCGTAAACATTTAATATTAAACATTAAACAATGACATTACTCATTTATAATTTAACATTAATTAATTATTTAATTTAATATTTAATAATAATTTATAATTTCATATTAATTTAATTTAAATTTAGAAATACTTAAATAAATTAAAAACATCCATATCAATAATTACTAATAACAAATAATTAATTCATAAAAATACCTCTTTCAAACACAAGTTATAAACTAATTCATAAAAAATTTTATTATTAATTATTAAAAACGCCTCAATAGTAATATTAATCAACTATTGTTTATTATTAATTGTGAATTTATTAATTATTTTATTATTTATTGCTTATTTATTATTTATACATATTAATATTTCAAATTAATTATTAATTAGTATCCATTATTTAATAGCAAAATAATTCCCTACCATTAGCAACATGCAAATTGAATTCATTTTTATGTTCTTTTGTTGCATACGTTCTTCAATTTTTACTACGGTGCTTGATCAAGACCATATTTCAATCCCCTCTAACCTTGAAATATTTAGTTTATATTTTATTGCACTTCCGTACAGCTCCATTTAGAATTTGTTCAAACTTCTAACATCGGTGCATGAATCGATAAATGTAAGATTAATTCCAACAAATTAACAGATAAATTCGGCTGATTTTTGTTCCCTATTAACCTTCACCAAACCATTCTCCGACAATGCAGTACAATTAATACGATCACACACCAAAGAAGAGGAACTCCAATGATACAACACCAGGTATAAGATTAATCAGTGTCGTAGCAACATCAGTCATATGAACAGTAGGCATAAAAATCTGAATATAGCAGATGCGCAGAGATTAATGGAAATGAGCAAGCAAAAATCCATTTGGTTACAAATCAAAACCTTGAAAGTAACCAGTTGTTGAAACTTTAAGTTTCATTTTTGTTCAAATAAGTGTGCATATGCAAATTATATACCTTTTCATTGCTAAGAACTCGTTGTTTTACTTGTAACGAACTTAAATGTTTCACTAAGTCAAGTAGTGTGATGATGTTTTTGGTTTTTGCTGAAATATGACGTGAAAGCTTTTTGGCTACCAACTGAAAGGATTATATCACAGGAAACAATTACATTTGGTTTAAAAAAAAACACACAATTGTTTCCCTGAAAGGGCCCTATGAATGAGCAAGCATTAACATATGTTGGATTCAAAACTCCTAATGTTGACCACGAAAAATAAATATTGCCAAATACGGGATTTTGATGTAAACAACTAACTCACCAAAAAATACATTTTGTCGAACACATAATGTAACGACTCGTGTTTTTCGACCATTTGAATCTGAATATTTAATTTAAATATTTTATTTGGAATATCGATGGAATTTAATATTGAATTCGTTATTTAAAACGAAGTTCGAACGTTATATATTTATATAATTATAAATCGAGCTCGAAATAGCGTTGCAGTTCATAAATTGGAGTTTTGAACTTCAACTGAGAATACAGGATCCAATATAAGTCGGATTTCTGTGAAATGAGAAACGTTGGAACCGTATTGATGATAATTTTCATATGGAAGAGAAAAATCCAGATTTCGTGTTATAGATTGCTAGTTATGGCCAAATCAAATTTTGAAATAGCGTTGTTGAAATCGTTATTTAAATATCGACTTTTAAAATGTTCATTTGCAAACGAACTCTGTTTTCAATGAAATTAGTTTCATTGGAACCGTATCGTCAAATTATTGTCAGAAAATCAAATTGCGTGGCAAACCATGTCGTATGTGACCACGGTAGCCATAAACGCCCGTTCATTTTCTATAGCGCGTATTTAAATAAATAAAGGGATATTTGGGCACAACTTGAACAGAAGATTGAATTAGGCCACGAAACCAGTCCTGTTGAGTTCGTATCATCGATTAGAGTCAGGATAGCTATATAGTTTGTTATTTTTGGAGACCGGGCAAATTGACGTTAAAAAGGGTATTGCGGTGCACGTAAAAATAGCTTACCGGGAAACAGTCTCAAAATGCGATGAAACTAGTACCGTTGGGTTCATATCAACAAATTATTGTAAGATTTCAAAGTTTCAAGTTGATTTGATTTATCTGGTGATCGTGGAAAAATTAAATGCGTGTTTATTTCTGGTTTTATAAAGGAATTTTTTTCATACGATATCGGAATTCGACGAAACTTGTCCCGTTGGGTCCGGAATAACTTTTTACACTAAGATTAGCCTTTTTATCAGTAAAAAGAAATCATTTGTTGTGGTTTTATCACGTTACTTTAGGACGAAGTTTCGTAAAATATTATTTAATTAAAGTGGCTACCATATATAAACCATTCACATGTTATTCTCTATTCCTTACCCAAGTTCCCCTGTATTTTCACATCCAACCAGGCCAATCAACGCAGACATTGAGTGAATGTAACATGAAGTCTTAATCAAATTAATATGAGCACATGTCAAAGCCTATCTATATTTTGTGAACTGCACACCTACACTGCTTTTCTTCAAACAACACATGCTATATTCGTCAGAATGAAAACCATATGGCTGCAGCACCCATTCTAATGTACAACACTTATCCTACATACAGGTATTGTCTTCATCTCAATGCTTTTCACCATCAATCCCGAATCACCTAGCCTGTACACACCCTACGCCCTACTCCTTGGAGGCCAAGGCATCATCTGCCTATATATAAGTGAGGAACGAAAGCCCCATTTTCCTCAGCCCGTAATAATGCGAGTTCATAGTGGGAGAAAAATATATTTATATATTAAAAAAAATAAGGGTCACAATGGAAAGAAGTGAGGCCAGAGGTGCAGTGTGCTTACTGTTTGGGTTTCACGATGGAAGTGAGTGGTCGGAGGCGGAGCGCATGCTGGTGGCGCCGGTGGTGCTGGAGAAACGGACGACACTCCGGTGGGATGGGGAAGACAAGCGTGGTGAGGTGAAGGGACTGGAAAGAGTGGTTTGTGTGGAAAATAGCAAAGCATGGCGTGGACTTTGAGAATGTGTGCTGGGCTTTTGAACGTTGCAAGGAGGGTGCGAATTACTTTGTGCTGAAACAGTGGAGGAATACAAGGTGCAGGCAGCTTCAAAAATAAAAAAAATAAAAAAATAAAAAGAACTGAAAATGGAGCAAAAGAATGGTGCTTCATGTTCGGGTTCATGTATGAAGGGTAAACCGTGAAAAGAAAGAAGGCACGATGCCTGGAAGGAAATCCAAGTCAAGGCCGTATCCTTCCCAATTCAGACGAGAAGGGTGAACACATATATAACATTATATTAATTTTAAATGTATAGGATTATACTTATTGTTTTATTTGAAATAGGGTGTTAATTAATATCATGGGTTTGGTGTGCCTGGAACAGATGAATGGTGAATGAAGCATGGGTTAACAACGAGAAGTACTAGGAACAATTACGAGCAAAGCAGAACGGAAGGTAACAAAGACCTAAACCGTAAATTTTCTGATTAACGCAAGTGATCAATTTAATTTGTTTTAATTAGAAATTATTAATTAAAAACGTATATTAAAATGTTTTACTTGTGCAGAATGAATGAGATCGGCCATAAGAACTAATGTAAACGAAGCGCCTGAGATCGGGAAACCGATAAACAAAAGAGAAGTACGGATCAGCAGTATTCGTAATTATCAAAGTAATTAAACATTTATTTAATTATAATTAAGAAAATGGTATATTAATATAATCCGTATGATTACCCTTTTATATCTTTCACATATATGAACAGAATTTGACCAAACCAATTGCGTTCGGACCGTAGGAACGAGCTTTATGTCCTGGAATTATTCTGGACAAGATTGGGAGCTGCTGGAATTTATTGTTAAATTAAACGGTGTTTAATTTAACTGGAATTGAACTGCTTAAGCGACAAAACGAAATCAAGGTGAGTTAAACTCACTCAGTTTTCCCATTTATATTTTATATAAATTGAGTTTTTATTTGTGTGCTCTGCTTGCTGATGGTTGCCTATTTGCTAGTTATACATTGTTTGTTGATTTAACTGATGAAATTAAACTGTGTTTAATTTCAGTGAAATACCAAATCGTATTTTTACGTGTAACACCCCGAATTTTAGTTAATACTAAAATTCACTAATTACAGGATAAATAATCTCAGATGTGGGAATCGGGGGTAACGGGCTGCGTCATTGCGTTCGTCTCGGAAAAATACGCGAAATAGAGTCCGAGTTTTCGAGAATCGGAGTCCGTATGGCCCGGTTATGGCCCAAAGACGTTTGCAGAAAATTCAAAGTTAAAAACAGATTTAGAAATTTAAATTCAGACTTTAAATTAGAACCAGCGGGGCCAGGCGGGAAAATTCCCGCCTTGACCATGTCGACAGGGCTGTCGACAGGCCTGTCGACAGGGGGAGTCGACTTGCCTGTCGACACAGGGTGTCGGCCCTGATGGTCTGGGTGCACCAGATCTGGTTTTTGGCTAAGTCTTGGGCTGTGTTCTAGAGATTTCCTAAATCTAACGGACCTAATCTAATCTAGGGTTAATCTAAGGGCCTAAAACACTACCTAATCCTATAAATAAGACCCCAACCCTACCCTAATTCATTCATAATTAATCTTGTAATTAAACTATGGCAAAATGAAACTTGATCATGGCCTCCACAAATCAATGAAGAGGGTTGCAAGCTAATCACTCTCTAATCAACCTCTAATCCATTCTAAGCATCTTAATCTTCTTCATTTGGAGTGCAAATTTGCTAGTGGTGAGTTTCTATCACTTTGATGATCAATTGCTAAATTAAGTAGATGAGATATGATGAGATCTATGGTTTTGCATGAGGAGTAATGGGTTTTCAAGTCATATGATATGATGTGAATATGCTAATCTATGTTTAATATTAATCCTATGTTTATGCAAGTTAAATATGTGAGTTTATGCATGTTGAATATGTAAGTTTATGCAAGTGGTTTATGCAAGTTAAGTGGTGGGTTTATGCATAATAAGTAATTGATTTTATGCATGCTAAGTAGGTGGTTTTATGTATGCTAAGTGTTTGGTATTATGCATAAATCATAATATGCAAGTTATGCATGCTTATGCAAGTATATGAATGCTTATGCAAGTATATGAATGCTTATGCAAGTTATGTATATGCTTAAATGCAAGTTTAACATGATATGCAAGTTATGCATGCTTATGCAAGTATGTGGATGCTTATGCAAGAATGTGAATGCTCATGTAAGTTATGTGTATGCTTAAATGCATGTTATGCAAGTTATGAGAATGTTGTTATACAAGTTCATATGCAAGTTAATGTGTATGATGTTATGTAAGTTATGTACATGTGGTTATGCAAGTTCATATGCAAGTTATATGCATGATGTTATGTAAGTTATGTGCATGTTGTTATGCAAATTCATATGCAAGTTATGTGTATGATGTTATGCAAGTTATATGCATGATGTTATGTAAGTTATGTGCATGTTGTTATGCAAATTCATATGCAAGTTATGTGTATGATGTTATGCAAGTTATGTGCATGATGTTATGTAAGTTATGTGTATGTTGATATGCAAGTTATGTTTATAATATTATGCAAGTTATGTGTATGATGTTATGCAAGATAACATGTAACATGTTATGCAAATTCACACCTTTGAGACACATGCAAGTTCACCTATGTATAACCTATGAACACTTATGCAAGTCGCCTTTATACATGACATATGTATGTTCATGCAAGTTGGGTTATTTAGTAATGCTAGTTGGGTAAATGTCATGATGTAAGTGGACACCTTTTTAACCCATGTTAGTGTTAATAAGTGAAACCCATGTTAATTGTGAAAGGATCTTCCCTTGGAGATATGTCGTGTTAGCATAAGTACGTGGGGAAACGATGGGGTTAATAGACATGTTAATGAAATGGTGTGAAATGGTTATGATTAAGCATACCATAAAATGAATAAGCATAAGTGGGAATTTACCTATTGAGTTAGGTCTACCCCATGGGAATTTACCTATTGAGTTAGGTCTACCCATGTTATGGAAAAACTTGATATTAATTAGGGATAATTAATATGGGGGTGATTAATTAGGTGTAATTAATCAACTAAGACACGAGGTTGGACCCTTTTGTAGCGGAAGTCTGCCCGGAACCGACCGGCCATCCAGTGGCTACAAATGATTGGCCCAATGTGAGAGGTCTTAGTCATAAATTAAATACATGATTAAAGTAAAGACACGAGGTTAGGCCCTTTTGATGACAGAAGTCTGCCCGGAACCAACCGGCATATCCAGCAGTCATAAAAGACGGTCTAATGTGAGAGGTCTTTATGAGGTCATGATCTTAATTAATGAATTAAGAAACACTTAACCATATTAGCATGTAGTGGGACATGAGGGGTTAAGTGGGTGCCTTGGGGTGGCATGATGAGACTAGTGGGTTGCCTTGGGTGGCAATAGAAAAATACGATTAGAATACTTAACCAAAGTAGAACATGTAATTAAACATGATTAAAGGGTTAAGTGAGTGCCATGGGTGGCATGTGAAAATACGATTAGAATACTTAACCAAAGTAGAACATGTAATTAAACATGATAAAAGGGTTAAGTAAGTGCCATGGGTGGCATGTGAGAAAACGATTAGAATACTTAACCAAGGTGGAACATGTAATTAAACATGATTAAAGGGTTAAGTAAGTGCCATGGGTGGCATGGGAAAATATAGTGGGTACCTTGTATGACAATTAGAATATGATTAAAGGACTTAACCAAAATTTATGACATGTAAGGGGACATGGTTAAAGGGGTTAAGTGGGAAGCACTAGATAAAAGTAGCAAGCTTAAGTAGTAGCTTGTGGGGGCCCATTTCAACCAATATCCCAAACGTATCTTTGTGGGCTCGACTCTAGTCGAGTGACGGGACACGCATATTGGGCTTGACTATAAGAGGCCAAACCGGGTTAGCGGTGGCAACGCGGGACCAACGGGTTTCATATGCGTGTGTGGACCCGGGCTGGTTGGTAAGTCGTTGTTGCATCGTGTAGATATAAAGCCGTGCACTGTTGATATTATCTGGTAGCCACTTTAGGGGAATGATACACCCCAATCGTGGGACCAGCACGGGTATCTACGTAGGGGAGCCGATCGCTTGGGGAGTAGTGGGTACACCTATGTAGTCAGATAGGGGTACACGAAACTACTAAATTACTAAGTACACTTAGGGGGGGATCAACCTTTAAGTAGGAATGACTGGTGTGGTGCAGTGTAGTAATTATCCTTGGGTGGGTAGATGCGTCTTTACGGTTATCTTAGTTTATCCTAAGTATACCTAGCTACTTAGTGTAGCCATTCATCCCCAGACGTTACCGTATATCAAGCTTATGTCTTCTCTGGTTACTTTAATGATTGTATTGTTAAAGTTATAGGACTCACTCAGACTTATGTCTGACCCCGTTGTTTTCATCTTTTTTCCAACCCTCAGGTTATCAGAGTGGGCCCAGTAAGAGTGGGCTTTGATCAGGCTGCTTTATTCTCTTTTAGAGCTTGGACCATAGGTGTAGAGCTCAGCTTACCCTTTTTATTATGGCTATCAGTTCATGTATTGGGATTATGTACTTTTATCAGGATGGATATTTTGTACTTGACTCTTATGGTTTTGTGATGTAACCAAACATGCTTTACCTTCCGCTGAAATGAAAATGATGTTTTGAAATTTTCAAGTATTACTCATATCTGTCTTGTTGTAATTTTTCTGTTCTATATTCACTTAAAATACTCCACCGATGTTATGGCATTCCCTTAGAGAGTGACCATAGCGGGTGTGGGGTGTTACACGTGGTATCAGAGCAAAGGTTACCGGAACAGATAAAATTTTTAGAAAACTATTTTTCTAAAAACATTTTTGGAAGAAATATTTTCAAAAACATGTCTTTAAAGAGAAAAGTTTTTGAAAGAAAAGCATAATCCCCGATAGCCATATCTTTATCTTTCGAATTCTCCGTTTTGAATCTTTCCTTTTTCGTCTCAGCATGGCTGAAGATCTTTATCTTCCGGACGGTGTAGCGGTACCAGTATGGTATAGGAGGTTGTTAGAGGCTAGGGCCACCGCTGCAGGTCCAGCAAATGTTCCTCCTCCACCCGTTGCACTCATTCCTCCTCGCGCGGATACTTTTGCTATGACTTGTAGGAAGTTTAAGGCTATGGGAGGAAAACCTTTTGTGGGAGCTAGGGATTGGCTTAATGAGACGGAAGAATTGATGGAAATCTTGGAAGTGGAAGAGGGAAAGAAAGTCAGGTTAGCCGCTTGGTTAATGGAAGGGGAGGCCTCGTTCTGGTGGGAGGCCACAAATGGAGAACGCCCGGTTGATTCTTGGATGGATTTCAGGCAAAGGTTTGAGGCAAAGTTTCTCTCAAAAGCGGAAGAAAATATGCACGTGGATAGGTTCTTGAACTTAAAGCAAGGGAACTTGTCGGTGAAAGAATATGTTAACAAGTTTAATCAGCTAGAGAGATTCAACATGGACTTGGTAAACACACCAGAAGAGAAAGCTCTGAGGTTCATTAAAGGCTTAAACGAACCGATGCACGGATTGGCTATGTCTCACATCCCTATGGGGGCCACTTTCGAGAAACTAGTGGACATGGCACTTATGCATGAGGAAGAGAAGGGTCCCAATGCTAATAAAACACCCGAGAAGAATGAAGATCAGAAGAAACCTCAACAACAAAATAAGGGTGGGAAAGGTAATGGTGGCAAGGGAAAGAAGAAGTGCTTCAACTGTGGGACACTAGGCCACCTAAGCAAGGATTGTCGCAAGAAGAGGAAGGCTGGCTGCTTCCACTGTGACGAAGCAGGACATCTAGTGAAGGACTGCCCTAAGAAAGGGCAAAGGACGGGATCTACCTCATGAGGACAGGTGCAAGTTCTTTTGGCACCAACTCAGGCAAGGGGGCAAGCTCAGGCTCTCGCGGTTCGACCGATTCAGGAAAGAGGTAGAACTATTTCTGTGGAAAGTTTAGTTTTTCTGTTTGATTATCCTGTCCGTACTTTATTTGATTTTGATGCATCAAGTTCGTTTATTTCATTATTGTTAGTTGAGTCACTGCACTGAGACACCAGTTAGTAGATGATCCCTTAGTTGTTTCAAACCCAATTGGGGCTCCATGATGTGTTTGGGTTTGAAAGTTTCTATACTTAGCGTTGAGTTTAGATGTGATGCTTTTTGGGCTTCACGGGCTATGGGTTAGTTTTGGGCATGGACTGGTTATCCAGTAATGGTGCCGTTCTTATTGTGGAAGGAGAGTTGTTAGGCTTACGACCCGCTTGGGTAACACTCTCGAAATCTTTTGTAATTCCATGGAATTTGTTATGCTAAGTTATCTAGAGTCGCTTGACACGTCGGTCGAGAGTTTGCAATCTATAGAGTGGTCCGCGAATACTCGGATGGGTTTTGAGGAGGTGAAGGGCTTACCTCCGGAGCGGGAGATTGACTTCCAATTATATCTGGTAGACAATGCCAAACCAGTGTCTTGGCCAGTGTGCCACATGGCTCCTCGTGAGAGGAGGGAACTCCATAAGCAAGTAGGCAATTTGCTTGAGAAGGGGTTTAGAAGACGAAGTATATCGGAGTAGGGTGCTCCGGTAGTTTTTGCCACGAAGGCGCATGGGTCCCTCAGACTTTGTGTAGGCTAAAGAGAGTTAAATAAACTCACAAAGAAGAATAGACACCCATTGTCGTGGAACGATGATCTCTTTGATAAGTTAGTGGGCGCCTCAGTATTTTCGCAGTTGGACTTAGCCACGAGGTTTCGTCAGTTGAGAGTGACTGAGGATAGTATAGAGAAACTACCTTTAGGACTCCGGATGGTTTTTGTGAGTGGCTGGAGATGCCATTTGGTTTGACGAACGCCCCCGCATATGATGAAAAGGGTGTTCAGGGAGTACCTAAATAAGTTCGTGATGGTCTTTGTAAATGACATCTTGGTCTTTTCTAGGAGCAAAATAAGTTTTCGTATGTGCTCAATAGGATGAGCAAAGTCAGTTATGGGATAAACGGTGGTTTTGGAGCGAGACTGGCAAGGACATCCAGAGTTGGACAAGGGCTTAATTATTTAGCCGTTTTTACTAGTATCATCTCACGTAGGTCGTCTGAATTCGAAGGAGGTATTCCTTGGGTGTTTGTCTGATATTGGTTTAGGCCTTTGGGGCTTGCATTTGGGGGATGTCGAGTTCGACTAAGGTGGTCTGCGTGAGAGATGGATAGTTGTGACGATTTTGCATGGGAGAATATCCTGATTTTCTCTAGAAGTGGAGAAAAGCATGCCTTACATCTCAGAGAAGTGTTGGAGACTCTTCGAGCACATAGTCTTAAAGCTAAATTCTCTAAATGCCATTTTTGGAGAAGAGAAGTGCGATTCTTAGGGCATGTGGTCTCTAAGGAAGGGATGGCTGTGGATCCCGCAAAGATAGTATGTATCCAGGATTGGAAAGTTCCTAGGAATGCTACCGAAGAAGAATCTGGTTTTCTCATGGGACGAGATGTACCAAGACATGAAGCGAGTTTTTGGCCGGTATGAAGAAAGACATGGCCGAGTATGTCGCTAGATGCTTGGTGAAAGCGGAGCAAAAGAAACCAAGTGGGTTGCTTCACCCATTGGAAGTTCCGCTAAGGAAATGGGATAGTGTCTCGAAGGATTACCGAAATTAAGGAAGGGTAATATGGGGATTTAGGTCTGGTAGATAGACTTACTAAGTGTGCCCATTTTCATACCCGAGAAGAACAGGAGGACTATTCCATGTCTAGCTTCAGTTTACATTCGAGAGATTGTTAGATTACATGATGTACCTTCCAGTATAGTGAGCGATCGAGATCCTATCTTCACTAAAGAGTTTTGGAAAAGTTTGTAAGAGGCGGTAGAGACTCAGTTGTATTTGAGTATCGCATATCATCCTCAGATAGACGGCCAGACCGAGAGGGTGAATCGTATTTTAGAAGGCCTTTTGAGGCTATGTATCTTGGATTTAGGAGGTACATGGGAAGAGCATCTTCCATTGGTGGAGTTGCCCGACAGACTTAGTGGTGTACATGATGTATTCCATGTGAGGAAGGGCCTACATAAAGTCGTAGAGGCGATAGAGCCAAGCTTGCTTAAAGACGTAAGGTAGAGCGTGATGTGATTATTCGACGAGCTCCTACCCGCATCCTTGGGTCAGAGATTAGGGAGTTGAAAAACAGAGAGGTTCGACTAGTCAAAGTAAGAAAGGGGAGATGAAGAGAGCGACGCTACCTGGGAGACAGAAGCGAAGATGCGTTCGAGGTACCCTTTTTTTCGGAGGGTATGTCCTTTTGCTTCTCCTTCATCATATCTTGTGCTTATTTTATCCTTAGTATGTCCTCTCGTTAGTACCTTTGACCTTTAGATAGGGTGAACCTATGGTTGAAACATGTGTTTGAGACATGTTATGGTTGATGGATGCAAGTGGTTGCAAGTGTTTGCTAGTGGTTGCTCGTGGATGCATATACACACACTCTAGGCACTAGATCGGCTCAATCACTTCATATTGCATATTGCATAAAATTGTATGTAGGAAGCTATATTTATGGATGTATAATGATTGTGTTATCATATGGATGATGCATTTTGGTGAATGATTGTGCACTCATGTAGATATTGTATGTGTCGATAGGGTTCTCTCGCATACATAATGGATGCATGGCACTATCATGGTTTGCATATGTTCATACATTAGATAGGGAACATATACACACACTTTTTGCATATGCTCATACATCATTAGAAATTGTTTTAAGGACAATGGATGCCCGTGTTTGATGGATTGAGTAGATGGTTGTTTGGATGGTAGGATATGCATTCTCCTTAGCTTAGAGATTTCGGGGACGAAATCCTTTAAGGAGGGGAGAATGTAACACCCCGAATTTTAGTTAATACTAAAATTCACTAATTACAGGATAAATAATCTCAGATGTGGGAATCGGGGGTAACGGGCTGCGTCATTGCGTTCGTCTCGGAAAAATACGCGAAATAGAGTCCGAGTTTTCGAGAATCGGAGTCCGTATGGCCCGGTTATGGCCCAAAGAAGTTTGCAGAAAATTCAAAGTTAAAAACAGATTTAGAAATTTAAATTCAGACTTTAAATTAGAACCAGCGGGGCCAGGCGGGAAAATTCCCGCCTTGACCATGTCGACAGGGCTGTCGACAGGGGGAGTCGACTTGCCTGTCGACACAGGGTGTCGGCCCTGATGGTCTGGGTGCACCAGATCTGGTTTTTGGCTAAGTCTTGGGCTGTGTTCTAGAGATTTCCTAAATCTAACGGACCTAATCTAATCTAGGGTTAATCTAAGGGCCTAAAACACTACCTAATCCTATAAATAAGACCCCAACCCTACCCTAATTCATTCATAATTAATCTTGTAATTAAACTATGGCAAAATGAAACTTGATCATGGCCTCCACAAATCAATGAAGAGGGTTGCAAGCTAATCACTCTCTAATCAACCTCTAATCCATTCTAAGCATCTTAATCTTCTTCATTTGGAGTGCAAATTTGCTAGTGGTGAGTTTCTATCACTTTGATGATCAATTGCTAAATTAAGTAGATGAGATATGATGAGATCTATGGTTTTGCATGAGGAGTAATGGGTTTTCAAGTCATATGATATGATGTGAATATGCTAATCTATGTTTAATATTAATCCTATGTTTATGCAAGTTAAATATGTGAGTTTATGCATGTTGAATATGTAAGTTTATGCAAGTGGTTTATGCAAGTTAAGTGGTGGGTTTATGCATAATAAGTAATTGATTTTATGCATGCTAAGTAGGTGGTTTTATGTATGCTAAGTGTTTGGTATTATGCATAAATCATAATATGCAAGTTATGCATACTTATGCAAGTATATGAATGCTTATGCAAGTATATGAATGCTTATGCAAGTTATGTATATGCTTAAATGCAAGTTTAACATGATATGCAAGTTATGCATGCTTATGCAAGTATGTGGATGCTTATGCAAGAATGTGAATGCTCATGTAAGTTATGTGTATGCTTAAATGCATGTTATGCAAGTTATGAGAATGTTGTTATACAAGTTCATATGCAAGTTAATGTGTATGATGTTATGTAAGTTATGTACATGTGGTTATGCAAGTTCATATGCAAGTTATATGCATGATGTTATGTAAGTTATGTGCATGTTGTTATGCAAATTCATATGCAAGTTATGTGTATGATGTTATGCAAGTTATATGCATGATGTTATGTAAGTTATGTGCATATTGTTATGCAAATTCATATGCAAGTTATGTGTATGATGTTATGCAAGTTATGTGCATGATGTTATGTAAGTTATGTGTATGTTGATATGCAAGTTATGTTTATAATATTATGCAAGTTATGTGTATGATGTTATGCAAGTTAACATGTAACATGTTATGCAAATTCACACCTTTGAGACACATGCAAGTTCACCTATGTATAACCTATGAACACTTATGCAAGTCGCCTTTATACATGACATATGTATGTTCATGCAAGTTGGGTTATTTAGTAATGCTAGTTGGGTAAATGTCATGATGTAAGTGGACACCTTTTTAACCCATGTTAGTGTTAATAAGTGAAACCCATGTTAATTGTGAAAGGATCTTCCCTTGGAGATATGTCGTGTTAGCATAAGTACGTGGGGAAACGATGGGGTTAATAGACATGTTAATGAAATGGTGTGAAATGGTTATGATTAAGCATACCATAAAATGAATAAGCATAAGTGGGAATTTACCTATTGAGTTAGGTCTACCCCATGGGAATTTACCTATTGAGTTAGGTCTACCCATGTTATGGAAAAACTTGATATTAATTAGGGATAATTAATATGGGGGTGATTAATTAGGTGTAATTAATCAACTAAGACACGAGGTTGGACCCTTTTGTAGCGGAAGTCTGCCCGGAACCGACCGGCCATCCAGCGGCTACAAATGATTGGCCCAATGTGAGAGGTCTTAGTCATAAATTAAATACATGATTAAAGTAAAGACACGAGGTTAGGCCCTTTTGATGACAGAAGTCTGCCCGGAACCAACCGGCATATCCAGCAGTCTTAAAAGACGGTCTAATATGAGAGGTCTTTATGAGGTCATGATCTTAATTAATGAATTAAGAAACACTTAACCATATTAGAATGTAGTGGGACATGAGGGGTTAAGTGGGTGCCTTGGGGTGGCATGATGAGACTAGTGGGTTGCCTTGGGTGGCAATAGAAAAATACGATTAGAATACTTAACCAAAGTAGAACATGTAATTAAACATGATTAAAGGGTTAAGTGAGTGCCATGGGTGGCATGTGAAAATACGATTAGAATACTTAACCAAAGTAGAACATGTAATTAAACATGATAAAAGGGTTAAGTAAGTGCCATGGGTGGCATGTGAGAAAACGATTAGAATACTTAACCAAGGTGGAACATGTAATTAAACATGATTAAAGGGTTAAGTAAGTGCCATGGGTGGCATGGGAAAATCTAGTGGGTACCTTGTATGACAATTAGAATATGATTAAAGGACTTAACCAAAATTTATGACATGTAAGGGGACATGGTTAAAGGGGTTAAGTGGGAAGCACTAGATAAAAGTAGCAAGCTTAAGTAGTAGCTTGTGGGGGCCCATTTCAACCAATATCCCAAACGTATCTTTGTGGGCTCGACTCTAGTCGAGTGACGGGACACGCATATTGGGCTTGACTATAAGAGGCCAAACCGGGTTAGCGGTGGCAACGCGGGACCAACGGGTTTCATATGCGTGTGTGGACCCGGGCTGGTTGGTAAGTCGTTGTTGCATCGTGTAGATATAAAGCCGTGCACTGTTGATATTATCTGGTAGCCACTTTAGGGGAATGATACACCCCAATCGTGGGACCAGCACGGGTATCTACGTAGGGGAGCCGATCGCTTGGGGAGTAGTGGGTACACCTATGTAGTCAGATAGGGGTACACGAAACTACTAAATTACTAAGTACACTTAGGGGGGGATCAACCTTTAAGTAGGAATGACTGGTGTGGTGCAGTGTAGTAATTATCCTTGGGTGGGTAGATGCGTCTTTACGGTTATCTTAGTTTATCCTAAGTATACCTAGCTACTTAGTGTAGCCATTCATCCCCAGACGTTACCGTATATCAAGCTTATGTCTTCTCTGGTTACTTTAATGATTGTATTGTTAAAGTTATAGGACTCACTCAGACTTATGTCTGACCCCGTTGTTTTCATCTTTTTCCCAACCCTCAGGTTATCAGAGTGGGCCCAGTACGAGTGGGCTTTGATCAGGCTGCTTTATTCTCTTTTGGAGCTTGGACCATAGGTGTAGAGCTCAGCTTACCCTTTTTATTATGGCTATCAGTTCATGTATTGGGATTATGTACTTTTATCAGGATGGATATTTTGTACTTGACTCTTATGGTTTTGTGATGTAACCAAACATGTTTTACCTTCCGCTGAAATGAAAATGATGTTTTGAAATTTTCAAGTATTACTCATATCTGTCTTGTTGTAATTTTTCTGTTCTATATTCACTTAAAATACTCCACCGATGTTATGGCATTCCCTTAGAGAGTGACCATAGCGGGTGTCGGGTGTTACATTACGATTGGTCCCAATAAAGGTAACTTACCTTATTGGTCACGTTTATTTATAAACGTGTTTTAAATTGTTTAACTATTTGAATTGCTTGTGGTTGATGTTGAATGGTTGCTATTTAGCGTTATCAGTTAAACAAAACTGAATGGCCTGATTTGAGATAACCATTTTGAATACAGGGAAGAACAGGTTGGAGGGATCCAATCGGATTCCTCAAATATATTTTTCTTTTTCATATTATCATATATGAACTGTCCTGTTTGGGTGATTTATTTGATTGTTGATGATTGAACATTCAACATCTGTTTGTTTAAACCAATAAGCGGTATTGGTTTAGTATTTGGCAGCGTATGGCCTATAAAATCAATCGTTTTATAAATATTGATTCACCGTCAGGTGAATCGATAGAGATGAAGTTATGAAATTTATTTTATAACTGGAGTTAGATTTTTAAATATATTATTTTGAATTAAAATTATTAAAGAGAAATAAATAAATATTTTTTTATTTAAGATTTTGATGTGTTAATAATTTATTTTATAAAATAAATGCTGATGTTAATCAGATTTACAAGTAGGAGGATAAGGAATGAATCGAGTGGTTAGACTTTGATAATTGTTTTGTAAAGAAACAATTAATGGAATTATTTAAATTAATTATATTTTTAATTAATTTAAAGTGAGAACTAATTGGAATCGATTAGTGAGATAATCGAGTTTGAATTAATTAAATAGATCGTTGTGATTTGGAATTGATTATCAAATTGATGTGTTTCGATTAAAATAGTTAATTGATATTGTTTTAATTTAAATAAAGTTTAAAAAGGGATTTACTATTTAGTTCAGTTAATAAAGGAATTAACTACTGATGTAGTTAATGATTGAAATAAATTATTATTTTAATTAATAATAATTTAGAAAATTACTTTTCAAAAGTAATCGAAGTGAAATGAAATCTAATGGGATGGTGAAAGAAGCTATGAACGGGTTATATTTTAAAGCCATATTTTTATAACAAAGATATAAAGAGAATTTTAACTGAATATGACAAATTAAAATAAAGGTTACTTAATTATATGAATTAAGTGAAAGGAGATTACGATAAAAGGGTTAAGATAAACCAAAGTATATAAACAAGTTTCAAAGTGCAAAGCGTTAATGTTGAATTAACATTATTTGGAAATGAGATCAAGTAACAAGGGGAGACTTGAAATAAGATTTAAAAAGTGGGAATGGTTGAATAAATTTGAAAGGAGAGCGGTAAAAGTGTATTTGAGGTAAAGAAGTGGGTCATAGGGTTGTGTAACCAAAATTTATAATGGAATTTGTTTTAAGACGTGAATGGAATATGAGTTTGATTACAACTTATATTTATCTGAGGATATGAACGTTGTTGATCAAGGTCTGAGAGGCAATTAAAATACCCCAACTTGAACAACATCAGGATTATCTGAAGATGATATTAGTTGGTAATCGTAAAGGAGGTTAGAGATGGTTCATTATTTCCATTAGTGAAATAATGTAACGTTGGTAAGAATTGGAAAATATAGATATAACGAGAATTCGAAGTAAAGGAAATGTAAAGTTAGTTTTATTCTATACTAATCAATGTTAGTTATGGATTCGAGAAATGAATACAAGATATTACGTAACGCTATTTAAAGAAAAAAAATGAGTTGAATGGATTTTCCATGTTTTAAATAATAAGGAATGGTGTTGAAATGTCTTTGAAAGGAGAATTAAGTGTAAATTGAATATGGTTATTTTACCAAGCATTATAAAGAATTGGTTTTGAGAACATTAGTATATATAAGAATTCAATTA
Source organism: Allium sativum (assembly GCA_030737875.1). NCBI lineage: Eukaryota > Viridiplantae > Streptophyta > Magnoliopsida > Asparagales > Amaryllidaceae > Allium > Allium sativum. The sequence continues at coordinate 128,873,817 of CM060913.1, read as the reverse complement.
TCATATTTTCAAAGATTTAAAGAGTTAGAAGTTTTTATTTAACAAGAAGTGAACTAGTTTATTTTAAATGAAAGGCCAAGTGATGTTGAATACTGAACCAATGAACTCATTGGAGTGTCATGATTGAAACACTGTATATCTTGATGGTTAAAACACCGACTATCAAATCTGTCCAATACGATTGTTGGTATGGAAAGACCGGGATCGAATTTATATTCGAAAACCATTCCAACCAACAAATACGTGAAGATCTCAGAAGATGATAGAGATGGAGCATTGAAGACCGTGGATTTTCATACACGGAAGAACCACTAATATTCTTTGCCTGGAAAGCAGAGATAAGCTGTAATTCTGTCATGGTTGGAATCTACGGGTTGCAAGGACTTCTCGCTACTGATCCATAGGGTGATTCCTATATTGGGTGCAGCAGGAGAGTGCCTTCGGTTCATCCTATTCCTGGATGACTTGTATGGACGAATGTCTGACAGAGTATTTCCAAAGGGTCACGTACGTTGATTTCTTCAAACGTGCTATAGTTGTTGGCGAAGAATTGTCGTTCTCTTAGCTTCCAGCTAGAGTATTTTTGGGGACGTCAATTAGTGATATTTGACGGATCTGATGATGTGGCATTCAAAGTGAATGGTGATCAGATGTTTCAAAAATAAACTCTGACCTCAAGCCTCATCAATCGAGAAATGACAAAAATCGGGCAGGCAACATGGCTATGTGGGTCGCTCCCATTAGGGTGTATAATCACCTATCTAGAGAAAATCCTATTTACTTCTTTAATCTATGTTTCGATGCTGTCCCTCTTCGGGAGACGGTTGCTGATCCAAACCATCGGTGATAATACATTCGATACACTCAAGCGAAATGAGTGGTCGGTCATGTAAGGGCTGGGTTACGAGACGTTCTTGTTGAACCCAGTGTATTCGTCTCTAGAGATACACGATCGGCAGGTGGTCCCATACCTTGTCATAGTTGGAATCCAAACTCCAATAAGCACCCGTGGTTTTGTTTGTATACTATATATATGTGGAGCGTGAGATGCAAGCGTTCTGCTAGATTAATATTTACTTGTATTTAGACATTAGTATAATATCAGACAAGATATTGGTTTCAAAACTGTTTTGGGTTATCGTAAGGTAAAAACCGTCCATGTTTATGTGTGGATTTGGTCTTACGATTACCCTTTTCTGTTGAAAAGATTTTGAACTTTAAAATCATGGTTGGATGATTTACCCTTAATACTGTGCAAGTTTTCTCACTCTGGTTCATCAGACTGGCCCGGTGTTTTGTAAATGCTCGGGTTAGCCCGGGGTGTACAGATTCAGGTTATCGAATACTGTGAAGTCCAGAGACGAGCTGGAAGTGTTCAGACGTATAATATTATATAGCTTCTATTCCGCTGTGTGTTGTATATGGGAACAAGTCATTATAACTGTCCCGTCGTGTGATGTACTCTGATATTTTAAGTATTTTCAAAGCTCTCAATAAAGATTCATTTCTATATTATATTCGGTTCCGCTACGATGTGAGACTCTGTGTTGTGTGGTTTCTTCTTCTTCTATTCTAATATTTCTTTCTTTCTTATCTCACCCTCTGAATTCTTTCTAAAAACTATCCAGTGTTTTCGGTGCTTGGAAGGTCGACATGAGTTACGGTAAAGGTATTTGTGTCGATTTTCGGGGCCGCAAATTCGTGGGTCGTTACAGTGGTATCAGAGCTGAAGGTTAAGTAATTACCTTGGCTCTGTGGCATGACTCAGTAGAGACGGGGTTAGCAATACCCTAGATTGAATTGAGAGTATATATACGAGTGAACGTATTTGTAGATTTTATAAAAATTGTTTTATATTGTGGAGATTTATTGGTTGAGTTGTTTATGAGTTCTGGTCGATCAGTTTGATCCACTGTATCGATAGGAGTTTCTAAACACTCAAGTACGATAAACCGACGCAGTATGTTTCAAAAGAGGGTAAATGAAATAATTTACCCAAATTATATTTTGATATAAAGAAAATATGTATATTGGAAATATTATATTATATTTGATGTGTTGTTTGTTATTATAATCGAATGAGATTATAATTGAAATGGTTGATTATAAATAACCAATTAGAATTCGTATAAAATGGAATCAGATGAATTGAATCTGAAATCTAAATCAAAATTAGAATTAAAATTCCAAAATGTGGAAAGGTGTTGTAAATGGATCTGAATTGGATATATGAGAATTTTAAAATCCTGGGAGATTTTAAATTGTTTTACGAGCATTGTGTTTGGTATTTTGAAATAGATTTCAGAATGAAAAGGTTTAAATACGGTTTTGACAAGTGATATTAGTATTGAACTCACTTCAGTAGCTGGGAAATAACTCTGATGATGCTGGCCACATTATCAGTGTTCATTTCCGAGTTCTAAGTGACGAATTACTACCAAAGATTTTGGTTTGAATTGCTTTGAGGAAAAACTAGTTGTTTTGAATCCTAAAAAGGAATATTTGATTTTTTTTTAAATAGCTAGACTGTTTTTAAAAAAAAAAACTCCCAGGGAGATCGTTTGAACAAAAACAAAATTAAATAGAAGTTTGTGAAAGATATGAATTGAAACCAATTTACTGGAAATTGAATCGGAAGATAAAATATCAAGTAGAATTAGGTTTTGAATTGTGAGACAGGAATCTGAAATGGAGTGGACTGGTAAGTTAAGAGTTGGAATTGATAATGGATGGAAATTGAGTTAAGAATGGGATTTGACTTGGACGCGTGAAGGATTTGGTTTTGAGGATTAAATTGGAATTTTGTTTGGGAATGCACTTGTATATGCTGACAGGGCAGCAGATGGAAAGGATATAATGATATGCCCAACAAAAAGATACACGTTTATTTTTATATGGGTTTGGTGATTTATGAGCCGAATTGGCAAGCCACTTGGATGTTTTGTTTTCTTTTGGATTGGAGAAGGCCTAGGAAGGCGAGTTGTTGTTGTACCGATTGAGCCGTAAAGAGGAGGTGCTCGCGAAATTTTTCGGAAATTTAAGGTATTAGAAAATTTTCAATATTTTTGAAAATATTTATATATGGTATTGAAATTGGTTTCTAATTTAAAACAAATTGGATTTGAAAATAAATGAGTTTATAACGTTCTTTTTTACCTTAGCAATTTCGAGGACGAAATTATTTAAAGGGGGAAAGAATGTAACGACCCGTGTTTTTCGACCATTTGAATCTGAATATTTAATTTAATTTATTTAATTTAAATATTTTATTTGGAATATCGATGGAATTTAATATTGAATTCGTTAATTAAAACGAAGTTCGAACGTTATATATTTATATAATTATAAATCGAACTCGAAATAGCGCTGCAGTTCGTAAACTGGAGTTTTGAACTTCAACTGAGAATACAGGATCCAATATAAGTCGGATTTCTGTGAAACGAGAAACGTTGGAACCGTATTGACGATAATTTTCATGCGGAAGAGAAAAATCCAGATTTCGTGTTATAGATTGCTAGTTATGGCCAAATCAAATTTTGAAATAGTCGTTGTGGAAATCGTTATTTAAATATCGACCTTTAAAATGGTCATTTTGCAAACGAACTCTATTTTCAATGAAATTAGTTTCATTGGAACCGTATCGTCAAATTATTGTCAGAAAATCAAATTGTGTGGCAAACCGATGTCGTATGTGACCACGGTAGCCATAAACGCCCGTTCATTTTCTATAGCGCGTATTTAAATAAGTAAAGGGATATTTGGGCGCAACTTGAACAGACGATCGAATTAGGCCACGAAACCAGTCCCGTTGAGTTCGTATCGACGATTAGAGTCAGGATAGGTATATAGTTTGTTATTTTTGGAGACCGGGTAAATTGGCGTTAAAAAGGGTATTGCGGTGCACGTAAAAATAGCCTACCAGGGAAACAGTCTCAGAATGCGACGAAACTAGTACCGTTGCGTTCGTATCAACAAATTATTGTAAGATTTCAATGTTTCGAATTGATTTGATATATCTGGTGATCGTGGAAAAATTAAATGTGTGTTTATTTCCGGTTTTATAAAGGAATTTTTTTCATACGATATCGGAATTCGACGAAACTTGTCCGTTGGGTCCGGAATAACTTTTTACACTAAGATTAGCCTTTTTATCAGTAAACAAAAATAATTTGTAGTGGTTTTATCGCGTTACTTTAGGATGAAGTTTCGTAAAATATTATTTAATTAAAGTGGCTACCCTATATAAATCATTCACATGCTATTCTCTGTTCCCTACCCAAGCTCCCCTGTATTTTCACATCCAACCAGGCCAATCAACGTAGACATTGAGTGAACGTAACATGCAGTCTTAATCAAATTAATATGAGCACATGTCAAAGCCTATCTATATTTTGTGAACTGCACACCTACACTGCTTTTCTTCAAACAGCACATGCTATATTCTTCAGAATTAAAACCATATGGCTGCAGCACCTATTCTAACGTACAAGACTTATCCTGCATACAGTTATTGTCTTCACCTCATTGCTTTTCACCATCAATCCCGAATTACCTAGCCTGTACACACCCTATGCCCTACTCCTTGGATGCCAAGGCATCATCTGCCTATATATAAGTGAGGAACGAAAGCCCCATTTTCCTCAGCCCGTAATAACGCGAGTTCATGGTGGGAGAAAAATATATTTATATATTAAAAAAAAGGATCACAATGGAAAGAAGTGAGGCCAGAGGTGCAGTGTGCTTACTGTTTGGGTTTCACGATGGAAGTGAGTGGTCGGAGGCGGAGCGCATGCTGGTGGCGCCGGTGGTGTTGGAGAAACGGATGACACTCCGGTGGGATGGGGAAGACAAGCATGGTGAGGTGAAGGGACTGGAAAGAGTGGTTTGTTTGGAAAATAGCAAAGCATGGCATGGACTTTGAGAATGTGTGCTGGGCTTTTGAACGTTGCAAGGAGGGTGCGGATTACTTTGTGTTGAAATAGTGGAGGAATACAAGGTGCAGGCGGCTTAAAAAAAAACTGAAAATGGAGCAAAAGGATGATGCTTCATGTATGAAGGGTAAACCATGAAAAGAAAGAAGGCACGATGCCTGGAAGGAAATCCAAGTCAAGGCCGTATCCTTCCCAATCCAGACGAGAAGGGTGAACACACATATAGCATTATATTAATTTTAAATGTATAGGATTAGACTTATTGTTTTATTTGAAATAGGGTGTTAATTTATATCATGGGTTTGGTGTGCCTGGAACAGATGAATGGTGAATGAAGCATGGGTTACCAACGAGAAGTACTGGGAACAATTGCGAGCAAAGCAGAACGGAAGGTAACAAAGACCTAAACCATAAATTTTCCGATTAACACAAGTGATCAATTTAATTTGTTTTAATTAGAAATTATTAATTAAAAACTCATATTAAAATGTTTTACTTGTGCAGAACGAATGAGATCGGCCATAAGAACTAATGTAAACGAAGCGTCTGAGATCGGGAAACAGATAAACAAAAGAGAAGTACAGATCAGTAGTATTCGTAATTATCTAAGTAATTAAACATTTATTTAATTATAATTAAGAAAATGGTATATTAATATAATCCGTATGATTACCCTTTTATATCTTTCGCATATATGAACAGAATTTGATCAAACTAATTGCGTTCGGACCGTAGGACCGAGCTCTATGTCCTGGAATTATTCTGGACAAGACTTGGAGCCGCTGGAATTTATTGTTAAATTAAACGGTGTTTAATTTAACTGGAACTGAACTGCTTAAGCGACAAAACGAAATCAAGGTGAGTTAAACTCACACAATTTTCCCATTTATATTTTATATAAATTCGGTTTTTATTTGTGTGCTCTGCTTGCTGATGGTTGCCTGTTTGCTAGTTATACATTGTTTGTTGATTTAACTGATGAAATTAAACTGTGTTTAATTTCAGTGAAATACCAAATCGTATTTTTACGATTGGTCCCAATAAAGGTAACTTACCTTATTGGTCACTTTTATTTATAAACGTGTTTTAAATTGTTGAACTGTTTGAATTGCTTGTGGTTGATGTTGAATGGTTTCTATTTAGCGTTATCAGTTAAACAAAACTGAATGGTCTGATTTGAGATAACCGTTTTGAATACAGGGAAGAACAGGTTGGAGGGATCCAACCGGATTCCTCAAATATATTTTTCTTTTTCATATTTTCATATATGAACTGTCCTGTTTGGGTGATTGATTTGATTGTTGATGATTGAACATTCAACATCTGTTTGTTTAAACCAATAGGCGATATTGGTTTAGTATTTGGCAGCGTATGGCCTATAAAATCAATCGTTTTATAAATATAGATACCGTCAGGTGAATCGATAGAGATGAAGTTATGAAATTTATTTTATAACTGGAGTTAGATTTTTAAATATATTATTTTGAATGAAAATTATTAAAGAGAAATAAATAAATATTTTATTTATTTAAGATTTTGATGTGTTAATAATTTATTTTATAAAATAAATGCTAATGTTAATCAGATTTACAAGTATGAGGATAAGGAATGAATCGAGTGGTTAAACATTGATAATTGTTTTGTAAAGAAACAATTAATGGAATTATTTAAATTAATTATATTTTTAATTAATTTAAAGTGAGAACCATTTGGAATCGATTAGCGAGATAATCGAGTTTGAATTAATTAAATAGATCATTTTGAATTGGAATTGATTATCAAATTGATGTGTTTCGATTAAAATAGTTAATGGATATTGTTTAAATTTAAATAAAGTTTAATAAGGGATTTACTATTTAGTTTAGTTAATAAAGGAATTAACTACTGATGTAGTTAATGATTGAAATAAATTATTATTTTAATTAATAATAATTTAGAAAATTACTTCTCAAAAGTAATCGAAGTGAAACTAAATCTAATGGGATGGTGAAAGAAGCTATGAACGGGTTATATTTAAAAGCCATATTTTTATAACAAAGTTATAAAGAGAATTTTAAGCGAATATGACAAATTAAAATATAGGTTACTTAATTATATGAATTAAGTGAAAGGAGATTACGATAAAAGGGTTAAGATAAACCAAAGCATATAAACGAGTTTCAAAGTGTAAAGCGTTAATGTTGAATTAACGTTATTTGAAAATGAGATCAAGTAACAAGGGGAGACTTGAAATAAGATTTAAAAAGTGGGAATGGTTGAATAGATTTGAAAGGAGAGCGGTAAAAGTGTATTTGAGGTAAAGAAGTGGGTCGTAGGGTTGTATAACCAAAATTTATAATGGAATTTGTTTTAAGACGTGAATGGAATATGAGTTTGATTACAACTTATATTTATCTGAGGATATGAACGTTGTTGATCAAGGTCTGAGAGGCAATTAAAATACCCCAACTTGAACAACATCAGGATTATCTGAAGATGATATTAGTTGGTAATTGTAAAGGAGGTTAGAGATGGTTCATTATTTCCATTAGTGAAATAATGTAATGTTGGTAAGAATTGGAAAATATAGATATAACGAGAATCCGAAGTAAAGGAAATGTAAAGTTAGTTTTATTCTATACTAATCAATGTTAGTTATGGTTTCGAGAATGGAATACAATATATTACGTAACGCTATTTAAACAAAAAAATGAGTTGAATGGATTTTCCATGTTTTAAATAATAAGGAATGGTGTTGAAATGTCTTTGAAAGGAGAATTAAGTGTAAATTGAATATGGTTATTTTACCAAGCATTATAAAGAATTGATTTTGAGAACATTAGTATATATAAGAATTCAATTATCATATTTTCAAAGATTTAAAGAGTTAGAAATTTTTATTTAACAAGAAGTGAACTAGTTTATTTTAAATGAAAGGCCAAGTGATGTTGAATACTGAACCAATGAACTCATTGGAGTGTCATGATTGAAACACTTGTATATTTTGATGGTTAAAACACCGACTATCAAATCTGTCCAATACGATTGTTGGTATGGAAAGACCGGGATCGAATTTATATTCGAAAACCATTCCGACCAACAAATACGTGAAGATCTCAGAAGATGATCGAGATGGAGCATTGAAGACCGTGGATTTTCATACACGGAAGAACCACTAATATTCTTTGCCTGGCAAGCAGAGATAAGCTGTGATTCTGTCGTGATTGGAATCTACGGGTTGCAAGGACTTCTCGCTACTGATCCATGGGGTGATTCCTATATTGGGTGCAGTCGGAGAGTGCCTTCGGTTCATCTTGTTCCTGGATGACTTGTATGGACGAATGTCTGACAGAGTATTTCCAAAGGGTCACGTACGTTGATTTCTTCAAACGTGCTATAGTTGTTGGCGAAGAATTGCCGTTCTCTTAGCTTCCAGCTAGAATATTTTTTTGGGGACGTCAATTAGTGATATCTGACGGATCTGACGATGTGGCATTCAAAGTGAATGGTGATCAGATGTTTCAAAAATAAACTCTGACCTCAAGCCTCATCAATCGGGAAATGACAAAAATCGGGCAGGCAACATGGTTATGTGGGTCGCTCCCATTAGGGTGTATAATCACCCATCTAGAGAAAATCTTATTTACTTCTTTAATCTATGTTTCGATGCTGTCCCTCTTCGGGAGACGGTTGCTAATCACAACCGTCGGTGATAATACAGTCGATACACTCAAGCGAAATGAGTGGTCGGTCATGTAAGGGCTTGGTTACGAGACGTTCTTGTTAAACCCAGTGTATTCGTCTCTATAGATACACGATCGGCAGGTGGTCCCATACCTTGTCATAGTTGGAATCCAAACTCCAATAAGCACCCGCGGTTTTGTTTGTATACTATATATATGTGGAGCGTGAGATGCAAACGTTCTGCTAGATTGATATTTACTTGTATTTAGACATTAGTATAATATCAGACAAGATATTGGTTTCAAAACTGTTTTGGGTTATCGTAAGGTAAAAACCGTCCATGTTTATGTGTGGATTTGGTCTTACGATTACCCTTTTCTTTTGAAAAGATTTTGAACTTTAAAATCATGGTTGGATGATTTACCCTTAATACTGTGCGAGTTTATCTCACTCTGGTTCACCAGACTGACCCTGTGTTTTGTAAATGCTCAGGTTAGCCTAGGTGTTCAGATTCAGGTTATCGAATACTGTGAAGTCCAGAGACGAGCTGGAAGTGTTTAGACGTATAATATTATATAGCTTCTATTCCGTTGTGTGTTGTATATGGGAACAGGTCATTATAACTGTCCCGTCGTGTGATGTACTTTGATATTGTAAGTATTTTCAAAGCTCTCAATAAAGATTCATTTCTATATTATATTTTGTTCCGCTACGATGTGAGACTCTGTGTTGTGTTGTTTCTTCTTCTTCTATTCTTATATTTCTTTCTTTCTTATCTCACCCTCTAAATTCTTTCTGAAAACTATCCAGTGTTTTTGGTGCTTCGAAGGTCGGCATGAGTCACGGTAAAGGTATTTGTGTCGATTTCGGGGCCGAAAATTCATGGGTCGTTACACATAATTTTGACCCAAAACAAGAAATGGCAATGAGAATTTACGTTCGGTAGATTTGGAAGCTACCGAAGTAAAAAAAGCTATATGCAGTGAAAACTAACAACTCTAGATCCATTTCCTGATAGATTTGATAGACTTGGAAGCATAGTTTAACCTTGCAACTACCTGTAGTGTGATTTATTGTTGCAGCTCTCGATAGACTCGCCGAAGCTCGATTCCGCAACTCGACATCTAGTTACAACTTCAGGCCATTTTAACCGCGATGCGACATAGACACTACAACAAAATGACCCTATTACAATGGTGGAACACCGTTGTAATATACTTTTTACAACGGTGGGCAAACCGTCGTGTATTAAGTTGTAATAGACTAATATCTTTTACAACTTTTCTGCACCGTCGCGACACCGTTGTGAAATGTATATTTTACAACTGTTTTCCACCGTTGTAGTAATACATATTACAACATTTGTGCACTGTTGTAGTAATACATATTACAACTTTTTTCACCGTTATAGTAATTCCTACTACAATTAATTATAACAATATGATTTTTATTTCGTTATACATTACATTTCATATAAAAATAAATATTTATATTGAATAAAATGATACTACTCTGAACTGAAATAATCAATTAAATATATTATTTCAATATTTGAATTAATACAATAATATATACATTCCTCACTACAAACTGATCACTCAATACACTCAGTTACATACACACTTTCATATAAATATACATACACACTGACACACATCGAGTCTTTATGCTCCAGCATCCAATCCAGTTACCTATCACAGAATTTTACACACATTAATATAGGACGGTTGATATTCATAAATTTGCTTCTTACCATCGCAATCCTCAGGTAAGAAGAGGGAGAACGTATCATAGAGAAGTGTTGCATTGGCAGGGATATTGCAATCACCTACAAATAAAATGCTTCGATTTCGTAAATATGATACAAATATGAGATTATACAACAGTGTAGGTAACTATAAGAAAGAAATTTGGAAATAACACAATTAAGCTTCACCTTTAAAGCATCCGGCAGGCTCAGGTCCATAAGCTAACAATGGAGGTATCATAAGCTACCTGCATTCTTTTACATGAAATATAATACACATTCTTTTACAACAAAATTCATGAAATATAGTACCTGCATATGACAAAAGCTACCTGCATATGACAAAATTCATGAAAATTCATATACTACACATTCTTTTACAACAAAATTCATGAAATATACTACCTGCATATGACAAAAGCTACCTGCATATGACAAAAGCTACCTGCATAGATCCTCCTGAGTTTTTCACAGCAAAATTCATGAAATATACTACACAAAAAGCAAATATAGATTATTATATATGGAGTGCACCACATTCTTTTACAAAACCAACAACTACCTGCATATGACAAAAGAACAGGAATACATAAAAATTCAAACTGGCAACAACATTATACCATAAAAAGGATATTATACCTCTACACTGTCATCTGTTGGATTTTCCAGAAGAATTGTGAGCAATTCCAATACAAGGATTTCATGCGCTACTTGCTGGTTCACAAGATATGCAATAAATTTAGTAGCAGCAAGCAATTTATCACTTTGTCATGAGCATTAGTGTGTGATCCTCATAATGCAAACCAAGATGTGCTTCTAAACCCATATATCTGATTGTATCTAAGCTGTAATTTTTTCTTTATCAGTATCTTGTTTAACAACTAGCTTATTTACACCAATAGTCTCTATTTTTTCTACAATATGGTTTCACTAACCTAAAACTAAACTCAAACAAAATTCATGTTCATCTTGGCGATTATAAGCAGATGCTAACCATGTTCACTTACAAACTAAAATCAAACAAAACTCAAATAAAATTCATGTTTCACTTACAAATTCATGTTTATCGACAGGAATAGCATCCAAGTAACCCCAAACAGTTTATAATTAGAAACCGACACAGCCAATTTGAAAGAAGAATAATGGTAAGCGAACTTACTTTAGGTCGATGACAGGGCGGTGTTGAATGGAAGTGAAGGCTCGGGTATGGAAAAGGCAGCAGCTTTCGGGCACAGACGGTCTTCGGGTTTGAGACAGTGATACGGTTCGATTTGCCAAACAGGCGTTGGTGCAAGACAGAGATCTTTGCGAGGCAGAGGCTGAGGAACGGATAATGGAACGACAATAGTTGAAGCAGCAGGTGGTCCGGTTGAACTTGCGAGAGAAAGGATAGCGGGAAAGAAGCAGGAGCGTTGCGATGGAAATAGTGAGCGGTTCGATTGAGGATGGAGGAGGCGTCGGATCTGGAGTAGGTGTTGAACGAAGAGGAGTGGTCAAGGCAAATTCTGGCGGTGTGAATTAGGGCCAAGGATGGAGGAGGCGTCGGATCTGGAGTAGGCCATTAATTTCGAATTGGGGAAAAGATTTGGGGGAATTTTTTTTGTCGGCTGGTAAAGTATAACGTGAGGAAGTAAAATATTAGGGTTGGCCGCCAAAATTTTCAAGGTGCCGCCACTTCTTCAAACGATTGATTTTTTCACGTTTACGTGATTGGTACTTACTAATGTGATTATATCTTATATTTCAATTGTTTTCAACACTATACATAATATTATTTCTCATAGAAATCAATTAACAAATTTCAACACTCAATGGATAACGTTGGTTAAGTCATCTAAATATTCATTTCGATTTTAAGGTTCAATTATCATAAGAAAAAAAGAAAAAAAACGAACTAATTTTTCGAAATTTTGGATATTTTATAAAAATTCTAGTTCACTGTTTTTTTTAATTAATTTGTGAAAATTTCAATATTTTATAAGTTTTGTTTAGAAAAATTTAATCTTTTTTTTTGAAATATTGGATGCTAAATATTATTATTACCCATAACTATTAAATATTAAATACTAATAATAAGTATTACATTTTAATTATTAAAGATTTCTTATTAATCGTTCGTTATTATAAATTATTTATTAAATATAATCTTAGTTATTAATCTCTTCTTCGTAATTATTAATCTCTACTTCTTAATTATTAAAAGCAATCATTGATTATTCATGGTTAGCATTAATTATTATACTTTAATTATTAACTATTTAATATTAATTATGTAATATTAACTATATTTTTTAATTATTCTTCTTAATTTCTAAGTATTAAATATTACAGATAGATTATTGATTATTACTTCCTAATTGATTATTAATAGTAATTATTAGTTATTAATTATAAATAATCAATATAAATGTATTAATATTAATTATTAGTTATTAATGATATTAAAATATAGTAATATATATTACAATAGTCAAAAATCAAAAGTTGTCATAGGCTTTTATTACAATGGTCAAAAGAACACAGTTGTTAAAAATAAGTTTATTACAACTTTTCTGGAAAAAAGTTGTAAAAAACATTTATTACAACGGTGCATTTACCACCGTTGTAAAAGTAAAGTTGAAATATGGTGTTTTTGTTGTAGTGAGAGCATGGACCGCGACTTTGGTTTTACACCGAGATGCAGAGAAAGGGGATTTTGGGATGAGATTTTGTGGGTGGACTGAGATTACGGTATTGTAATGGTGAAAGCGGAGAAAGGGAAAATGATTTAGTTTTAGGATCGTGTGTTGAGATTATAATCTATGTAAAGATGAGATGCGAGAAATGAAAATCTACAGAAAAAGGCGGAAGAAGCTTAAGGGTGACCTCTAGTGAGAATCTACATGATTATCTGACGTAATTATGTACAAAAATAAAAAGAAATTACTTACTTATATCTAATTATATAGAACAAATGGGGTATGTGTGTGTGTGTGTGTGTATATTAATATAGGTTAATAAACATGATTATTCACTACAAAATATGTAACATCCCGAGATTTTTATGACAATTTGAGATGTTAAGGTTAATGTGATTTTGAATGATAATGGTTTAAACATAAATTTTAATGACTTGTGCCATGAATTGTTAAGATATAAATTTAAATTAACCGGTTAAACAATGAATTGCAATAATTATATAAGATAATAACTTGTGTTTGGTAATTTATTTATATTGAAATTTGAAATTTGTTGCAAATGCAGGATTGATGTATAAGGTTATTTTAAAAAATTCTGTTTTGGTTTGAATAAAATTAATAAATTCTTGAATTGAATTAAACATTAAATTATTAAGGCTTAAAATTAATTGATTATTTTTTTAAACAAAAATTGTTAATTTGAAATTGTTAGATAATTCAACGTTGAATTTATATTATGCATAACTTATTCACATAACTAATATAAGACATATATTGGATTAGAATTTAGTGGTAAGATGTAACAACCCGGAATTTCTGAACCAATTTAAAAATTTTATTTTACCTATTTTAATTGGTTTTGAATATTTAAAATGATTTATTTTAAATAACAACGACTAAAAAATTATTTAAATCAAAGTTAGAACGTATAAATTTATATTAATTATAAAACAAACTCGAAATGGCGCGGTAGTGTAACAACCTGGATTTTCAGAACTAATTAAGAATTTTTATTTTAACTATTTTAATGGATTTTGGATATTTAAAATGATATATTTTAATAATAATGAATAAAAATTTACTTAAATCAAAGTTAGAATGTATAAATTTATTTTAATTATAAAATGAACTCGAAATGGCGCGTTAGTTTGAAAATTCGATTTTAAATTTCAATTGAATATATAGAATTCAAAATAAATCGGATTTCAGGGAAACAAGAAATATTTGAATCTGTTTAGTTATATCTTTCTAACGAATGTAAGAAAGTGATTTTTCATTTTATAAATTAAAAGTTATGTCCTGTTTAAAATTCAAAATAGTCGCTATGGAATTAATATATATTTTAATATAATATATAGCCCTTAAAAATAGCCATTTTGCAAATGACCTCCGTTTTCGACGAAACGACTTTTGTTGGATCCGAAATGTCAAATTATTGTTAGGTTTCAAATTTCATTATTTCTGGAAATAATATGTGAGAACAGTAAATATAAACGTGTTTTGTCAAATTTGGATTGACCAGAAAAATGCCATTTTTCAAATGATCTCCAAATTTGACGAAATTAGTTTTGTTAGGACCGTATCATCAAAACATAGCTGGATTTATTTTTCTGAATTTTTTGAGTCAGTATGTGGCCTTGGCGAATTAAAATGTACGTTCAAATTCAATATTGACTGTTATATTAATTTATATTTTAATTTTGACAAAAACTGATCGAAATGATAGAATTGGCTAATGAAACATATTCCATTATGTCCAAAATAAGGGTATTTGGCTAGGGTTTGATTTGGAGTTCGAATGCGAAAATGTCAAAATTAAATAAACTAGGAATAAAATAATATTAAAAATATATTATAAAGGCCCCTAGATTTCTCCAAACCCTAGCCACTACAGAAATCCGCCGTCACCCCCCCTTTTCACGGCCTAAATCGCTTGAAAATTCAAGCTTCAATTTCTCCAAATTTACAAACTAATTTCTGAAACTTTCAAAGGGAAAATCAAAGTGCTTTGAACGATCTTCAAATCCCTACTCCTATCATCAGTTTTCGTGAAGTCGTTTGGGAGAATTTCGAGCCCAAAGAGCCGACGTTCGAACCGCTTTTCTGGTCAATGGGGGCGGGGGTCATGAAGTCTTGTGGATGATGATCAAAGCATAGCTTTAATTGGCATAGCTTTGTGTATAGCGTTAGTTCGCGAGCCATACACCCCAGTATGAGTTTAAAATGGGATCAGGGACACAGGGAGTGCATGCCATTTCTTTCTAGCAAGTAGTGGTGTCATGGTATGGAGCGCAAACATTTTTACTTATGTGGACGATGGATTGCGAGGCGCCTCAGATATATTGGTCGCTACTGGCCAAGTGATAGGTCCGATAGGACCGGGAAATGTGTGTTTAGGAATAACTAATCCACTAAAGTAAGTATGGACCGACCCTGCAGGAACCAAGGGCTCGCCAATGTCCGAGCCTTGAGGCATTTGCTAGAGTGTCTTAAATCGGAAGGATCCATACCTTGCCTTGAATCATGATGGAAATCCAATTTCCAATACGCGATTTTTCAGTTTTAGTTGTAAACCTATGTATGGAGACATAATATATGGTACCTATGCCGTCTGTGATTGATACATTTATATTTGAAGTTGTTTTGACACTATGCACTTATAGTAATACCAAAATGATTTGTTTTAAACGTACCAAGCATGTTTGGCTATTATAAGGGAAAACCCTATCCTCCGGCTTGCGTTGCATTGTGTAATGGGACCTGAGCCTTATAATAGCTTCATTTTCCAAAAAGCAATGTGTTTTTTTATGTTAAACCGAGATTCATGTGGAGTAAACCCGTTCCATGTTATACGGCGTAGTCCCATGATTTCCCAATTTTTAAAGTAAAGATTTAATAACTGTTTTAGTTCTCACACCAGTCCCATGACTGACTCGGAGTTTATTGTTCTACCTAAACTTTGAGTGCCCATATTTTCCACATGGGCAGCTAGTAGTTTTGGTTTGCAGATATTTCTTTTCACAGGATCCTGGATTACAGCGGGAGCTATATTCGGAATGCTTTGTATTCGTGTATTTTTTTCAGTTGTGTTAGTTGATGTAATTCCGCTGTACATTATATTTATACATTTTAAATTTATGTATTATAATCTCTGATATTATTTTTCTGTTGTATATTATTTATTCGTGCTTTGAAATATTCTTGTACTCTTTCGCAAATTGTAGTAACGGCAATGAAAGTTTCTGTTGTTCGTAATCTGATGCGTCGTGTTCTCATTACAATTCGAGCTCCTCCGTCTCTTCGGGAACCGGGGAAGTCTTGGTCGTTTTATTTCAAATAACATTTGGTATTGAATATAAGGATGAATACAAAAAATTGGTTGCTTTATTTATAAATTAAAGTATTGAAATTCAGTTGCCTATAAATTGTCATAAACTCTAACCTAGTTCACCATTTTCCCTCTACCCTTTCAATTATTCACAGCAAATTTAAGTTGACATTGTTTTCCTAGAAAAAAGTCTTTTTATTTTTTTTATTTCAATATCAAATCACATAAAAGCATACAAATGTCAAAACTTATATTGTTGAGGTTGTGAGAAGTAGATCTTCATTTTCATATATTTGTTGGAGGGTGCAAATTGGTTTCTGGAAGTATAGTGCGTGAAGCCGACAACTAGGGTTCGGATCCTTGCTTAATATATATATATATATATATATATATATATATTAATTAGAGATTTGGGGATCAAATTCGAACTCGTGATGGAAAGGAGAACTAGTTGGCAAATTTCGGTCGAATTTGACATCATTTGATGTCGCAACCTACAGGTGACGACGTGAGGACGGGGAAGGATGGATTTTGAAGGGGTGGCTCAGTTGGGTATGCTAGTGACTGAGAGCTAGGGATCGCAGAGAGAAGATCGGTTGATCCATCCGTTTGTGATTTAATGAAGTGTAGAAGGAGATAAGTAAGGAAGAAGAATCGACAATGGTGTTTTTTCCTAGGGCTTGCATTTGGAAATATAGTGGAGGTGAAGAAGAACGTTAGGGATGTGATAATGTGGCAAGAGGTGAGGTGGCTTTATTTTTTTTTATTTTTTTTATTTTAAATCAAATCCGTATAACTTGTAACGCACATAACTTTTGCTTACGACTTCAATTTTACGTGCGGTTGGATCCATTGGGATCGTATCGTAATTCGAGACAACATGGAGCTATCGCGGACTCATTCAGAGACTGTTGATTTTTGGGCTAAAATTTGAACTTCACTCTCGTTTGAAATCAAGGTGAGTGATTAAACCAACTCACACCTAACTAAAATATTTGATTGTTAGTTAAATTAAAATCATGTTATGACTTATGATATGATTGTTTGGTTTGTTGTTTGACTATTTAAATTGATTATTTTTGTTAATCTGCATAGACGGTAAAATTTAATTTAACAGTTAATATAAATTGTACAATTAGAATTTAGTTTCTAGTTTAAAAACCTCATACTTGATGACTAGTAACTGATATTATATTGAACTGTTTAGATGTGTTGATTTTGATGGATGCCTTGAATTTATATATTTAATGTATTAATATGTAATTTATCTTGTTATCGACACTGTTTATATATGTTATTAATTTTTGTTGATTTGTACCAACCATTACCCTAGATGTTACGGGCATCAAATAAACCCGGGATTAATCATTGAAATGAATTAAGAACGTAGGTTGAAATGATAAATACCTATGACACGATTTGGATTGAGATGATATAAATCCTTTCCCAAAATACTAAAATTAAATTTTAAGTATTACCTGGCTATAGGATGGAAAATTATATACGGACACCGGTTAGTTAAGTAAAAAAATTAACCTTGAATTTTGGAATATTGTTTTAAAGACAATATAAATGATATTATTAATCGATTTTCCTTGAATTTGAACTTTGAGCTTTGAAATTTAAATTTTAAGGAATTCGTAAATGTGGATAACTAAATTAAAACTGAACTGAATTTGAAATAAATTTATCAAAATTGGTTGTTTCTTCATCTTTGATATTTACTTTAAATTAACTTGATTTATATTAATAATCGAACCGTGAACTCGAGATTTTTATAAACAAAAAATTCAAACTGAGAATTAAAATTAAAATTAAATTATTTGAATCAAATTATTAAATTGAATTGTTGAATCGAATTGAAATATAATTGGGAAATCAAATCCTTTTGAATTAAGATATCAAATTTTAATCGAATTGATTTTAAACTGGAATATGATTTCCAGTTTGGTTAAAATTTGTAGAAACGATTCTAATTCCAACTATAGTATTTTAAACCATTTTATAAACTATTATAATAATAATTTTTTTTCTTTATAAACTATCTACCTTATAACTATTTTATTTTTATTAATTATTTTAAATAAACCATTTTAATGATTAAATATTTATTTTATAAACTATTTTATATTTTAACTGTAGATTTTACTAAATGTGATAATTTTATTTTAAATACAAATTATTTATTTTCAAGCTATTCCAATTATATATAAACTATTTTAAATATATTTTAACTAATTTAAAATTCAAATTATTTTAAAGTTGGAATTGTTTCAAGATTTAAGTTTGGTTTTAAATGGAGATTTTAATATGAAATATTCTGTCTTGACTATCGAAACGAGTTTTAAAGCAAAATATGATATTTTGATATGAAGTATGAACATCTTTGAAATGTAAAAGAACTGATTGGCGTGAAAAATGTAAACTTTTGGTTGTTAAAGAGACCGGGATAAGATGTTGTCATACTCTTTACCAATACCGAAAACCACTTTAACAACTATGTACGCGGTGGAGTTCCAAAATGAAGTAGGATGGATTTGAAGGCGGTTACTGGATTTGAAGAAAGAGAACGATGATGGATGTCCTTGACCTTCGGGTCATAATTAAAATGGTTAAAATAGAGCTATACCGGACCAAGTGGGGTTAGCTACCTCCACCGGCAACACTTCTTCCTTTATTACTATAGTCCCTCAGTTTGATTGATTTGATTTAATGTGCATCCGTGGTTTTTGAATGTTGTTCGAGGTGGGCGGTATCCGGGGTTATGCGTTACCACCAGTCCGGGCGTGAAACTAGTATATTCCTACTCTGGGAATTCCTCGTGTGCCTTGTCATATTATCCTGATCGAGCCCCCTACGACTTTGATTTTTATTGTACCTATGGAGTACCCTCTGATAGCCACTAGATTATGGTGGACTTTAAGGTATCTGTATAGACTACGGTATTATAAACGGTGTAAGGGTAAAAATGTAATCCCGCTTACGCTATTTTAATATGTTATATTTAACCATAAACACTATTATAATAGAGTATTGTATTATATAGTATCTAGTTTAACGAATCCTTAGGAGATGGAAATACCCATAACATCTCTAAAGTTATTTTCTCTCATATTGTCACATGAATTTGATTTAACTGATATGAGAATATTTTAGTTCTGATCCGAATGTTTTTGTCTTTTCGTTTGTGCTCGGGTCAACCTGAGTTTTCGGTTGTCGGACATAGTTATGAAGATGAAGATGAAGCTCAATAGACATATTTACGCTGCAAATATTGGTATGTTATATAACAGTAAACTTTGATAAACATTGTAAGTGTATAATCAAATGTATGTTTTTAACAGCTTCATGAACTGTTATTTATTAATTATATTTTGTCCTTCCACTATGAGATTCTGTATTTATTTTCTTCTTTCTTCTTTTTCTTATATAAATCCCAATAACTATCTGTATTTTTTATTTGTTTAAGTCGACATTAAGGATCATTGTCGAACTGAACAAACAAAAATTCAGGCTGCTACATTTGGTATCAGAGCCAAGTTTAGCAAAAACCTTGGCTCTATTTGAGATTAACTCATTAGGGATAGTATAGTAATGCCCTAGAATGAGTTTAAGCATATATGAGAGAGCGTACTTGTAATTTTGATATAAAATGATTTTGTATTATGTTGGATTGTTTCGTTGAGTTATTTATGAATTCTGGACGATAGTTGGAATGCTAAGGCATCGATAGGGATTTCTAAACACTCGAATCAGGCTCATTGGCATAATATTGTTTTGAATTATATTATATATATGAAGAATTATTTGAAAATCTATGAATTTTGATTTTTATTGATGATAATATTAGATTTTCATCATTTACCATTCGATTAGTCAATAATTAAAACTATTGGTTACTGAATGATTTAAGAAAAATGAAGTGTTGAAAATTAATTGGTAATGAAATAAGAATAAGGTAAATTTGAATTTGAAATTTTAAAATTTGGGTGGTTTTGTAATATTGATTTGCAAATGGTTTAAAATAATATATTTATATTTTAAAAGTTTTTTCATATACAAATTGTTTTCAAATGAATTTTTGAAACAAGTGTGTACTCTCCTCTTGCCTTTGGAAAATGATTTCGATGATGAGTGCACGCATCGTCGACATTTATTTTCAAGAGACTAAGTAGGGGAGACCACCTAGAACTTTTATACTCTGTTTTGTGAAACTAGATTTCATTTAAATATTTTATAATATTGTTTTATATGAAAGATATAATATATATAATATTTTGAAAGTTGATTTGGAAATGAACCCGAAGTTAAATTCTTTAGTTATAGAATAATTGAAGAAATGAACAAACATGAAATTTTATGAATCTTATAAATTGTGAAATAAGAAAATGGGCCTAAGGGAGTAATAATTAAATAAAACTCTTAAGAATTTGAAATAATGAATTGAAACGAATTGTAGCCATTGAACTTGCGTAATAATCAACTCTTTTCTATAGCATGAATAACTTACCAATTAATTAAGAAGTTAAACTGTTATAAGAATAAGCAATTAAATAATATGCAAGTATTAGAATGGATAATAAAGGTGAAATTAAAAATTTGATTGTTTATAAATATAAACAAAATTTAAGTTATGAAATAAAAGACATATATACTTAACTATGTTTGAAATTGAATCAAATAACTAATGCATATAAATCGAATTAATGAAATAAGTTGATAAAGTGAATTGTTAGTTATGAGTTATATGGATTAGTGTTGACAGTTGGATGTTCGACTATTTAGATAGCCGATTTTCTGAGTCGAATATGATTGGTTAACCAGCTTTTGTGAAAATATCAGTGAATAGGTTTATAATTTATAAACATGATGAAGGGTGAACGAATTAATTAAATTTAATTATAAACGGGCTCGTTGCATAGCGGCAGTTCGTAATTTTCCAAATTAAAGTTTAAATGAATATATAGAATCCAAAATAAGTTGGAATTATTTGAAACAAAAATCTTCCGGATCTATTGGATTATTGTTTACTAATGAAAGAGAAATTTTTAAATTTCAACTTGTAGATTTCAGGATATGTGTAAACCAAATTTTCAGAAAAATCGCGCTAGGGTAATTTGCGATTTAAAACTAAAATATGAATAAAATAGAGGTTTTGAAATATGAAATTTGAGAAATAATAAGTTAAACTCGGTTCTGAAATTTTGAACCAATTAAGTTGAATAAAATGAACATGTTAGTGTTTATTACACTTAGCTAATATTAGAATATGTTGAATTTTTTTACAAATGCTAACGAAGTAGACATGCTTATAATAATGTTAATAAACTAAATATTAAAGTTTGCAAATATGAATGATATATAATTGGAACAAACCAAATGGAATTGTATAAATATATATTGACATTGAAATATGTTATTTTGCTTATTTGAATGAGTGTGAATCTTGGATGTTTTATTTGTCACTTTGACTGTATTTGTTATTTCATATATGTTTATTGTAAATATATATATATATATATATATATATATATATATATTCTTATATGTACGTTCTTATTTGGATGTTGAGTTTGGGTGGGTACCGACGGCATTTACATGCTTTTGGAGCTGCTTGCGCATATTATTACTTTTTCTCGCTTAAAAATAAGTTAAATCGCTAATAACGCAAACGAAAGGTACGTTTATCATATTATACATCGTATTAAAATGCAATATATTGTTTCCCCATTTCGTGATGCCTCATCACTGAGATGAGATGTATATTTGTGATTATATATATTATTTTTTTCGGAGCTAACCGTAGAAAGGTGAGTCTACCGATTTTTTTCATGAATTTATGACTTGGAAAATTTTGTGAAAATTTGAGTTTTTAAACCTATATTAAAATTTTGTGTAGATAATTATTTCTAAGTTGAACAAGAAATTATATGATTAAATTTATAAACTGACAACTCTTTTTTACTATGCCTTTTTGAGGACGAAAATTTCTAAATGGGGGAGAGTGTAACATCCTGAGATTATTGCGACAATTTGAGATGTTATGGTTAATGTGATTTTGAATGGTAATGGCTTAAACATAAAATTTAATGATTTGTGCCATGAACTGTTAAGATATAAATTTAAATTAACTGGTTAAACAATGAATTGTAATAATTAGATAAGATAATAACTTGTGTTTGGTAATTTGTTTATGTTGATATTTGAAATTTGTTGTAAATGAAGGATCGATGTATAAGGTTATTTTAAAAATTCTGTTTTGGTTTGAATAAAATTAGTAAATTCTTGAATTAAATTAAACATTAAATTATTAAGGCTTAAAATGAATTGATTATTTAAAAAAAATTGTTAGTTTGAAATTGTTATATAATTCAATGTTGAATTTAAATTATGCATAATTTATTCACGTAACAAATATATGACATATATTGGATTAGAATTTAGTGGTAATATTTGGTATTGAATATAAGGCTGAGTACAAAAAGATTGGTTGCTTTATTTATAAATTAAACTATTGAAATTCCATTGCCTATAAATTATCACAAACTCTAACCTAGTTCACCATTTTCCCTGTACCCTTTCAATTGTTCACAATAAAATTAAGTCGACATTGTTTTCCTAGAAAGAAAGTCTTTTTATTTCAATATCAAATCGCATAAAAGCAAATAAATGTCAAAATTTATATTGTTGAGGTTGTGAGAAGTAGATCTTCATTTTCATATATTTGTGGGAGGGTGCGAATTGGTTTCTGGAAGTATCGTGCGTGAAGCCGACAACTAGGGTTCAGATCCTTGCTCAATATAGATATTAATTAGTGATTTGGGGATCGAATTCGAACGCGTGATGGAAAGGAGAACTAGTTGGCAAATTTCGATTGAGTTTGACATCATTTGATGTCGCAACCTACAGGTGGCGATGTGAGGACGGGAAAGGACGGATTTTGAAGGGGTGGCTCGGGTTGGGTATGTTGGTGACTGAGAGGTAGGGATCACAAAGAGAGAAGATCAATGGATCCGTCCATTCGTGATTTAATGAAATGTAGCAGGAGATAAGTAAGAAAGAAGAATCGACAATGGTGTGTATTCCTTGGGCTTGCGTTTGGAAATATAGTGGAGATGAAGAATGAAACAACCCAGAATTTCTGAACCAATTTAAAAATTTTATTTTAGTTATTTTAATGGATTTTGAAAATTTAAAATGATTTATGTTAAATAGTAACGACTAAAAATTTATTTAAATTGAAGTTATAATGTTTAAATTTATTTTAATTATAAGTACTGTTTGAAATGCCGCGGTAGTTTGAAATTTTGATTTTAAATTTCAAATGAATACACAGAATTCAAAATAAATCGAATTTCAGTAAAACCAAAAACATTTGAATCATCTTTCTAACAAATGTAAGAAACTGAGATTTCACTTTTTAAATTGAAAATTATGTCCAGTTTAAAATTCAGAATAGTCGCTATGGAATTTATATATTTTTTAATTTTATATGTAGCCCTTTAAAATAGCCATTTTGCAAAAGGCCTCCGTTTTCGATAAAACCACCTTTGTTGGATCCGGAATATCAAACTATAGTTAGGTTTCAAATTTCATAATTTTCGGAATAATTATATTAGCGTCGTAAATTCAAATGCGTTTGGTAATTTCAGTTTGAATATAATCGACTGAAAAAGGCCATTTTTCAAACGGTCTCCAAATTCGACAAAATTAGTTTTGTTAGGACCGTATCGTCAAAACATAGCTAGATTTATTTTTCATTAATTTTTGGAGTCAGTATGTGGCCTCGGTAATTTAAAATGTACGTTTAAAATTCAACATATTGATTTATATTTTAATTTGAAGAAAAACTAATCGAAATAGTCGAATTGGCTTACGAAACATATTCCATTATGTCTGGAATAGGGGTATTTATTTAAAAACGGTAGTCGTTGTGTTTGATTTGGAGTTCGAAATTAGATCGAGATAGTTTTTGGAATTTAATATTAATTAAATAATATATATTTTCATATAAGGATGGTCAAAGCCCTAGACCATTTGCCAGTGTGGTCTTCTTTTGTTCAAGCCGCCACTTGATGGATTAATGGCCGATATTTGCCTAACCACTTTCTCCATTTTCTCATAATCAAATCATTAATCGCAAAAATGTTCAACAGCAGTATTGTAGAGGGCATTAAGATCCCTCTATCCAATGGTTATATGATTTGAATTCATTGAGTAAATTTCTTGAAATCATGGCGCAAAAAGCCCTGTTCGAGCGTGTTTTTCGAGATCCACGGGGGTGCGAGCTGGATGCCGTTCAGGGTGGTGGTGGAGAGGACGAAGGCCGTCGCTGTGGCGGTTGTTGATCGAACTCCGGTCATGGAATTTGGGTGCAGCGACGTGTTTTGTTCAGGCGAGTTTGGGTTTGGTTACTTCCGTGATTTCCTAGAATGAAGACTACTGGAGGAGACGAGTTTAAGTTTTGTTAAGGATAATTAAATTTTAGTTAAGTATTGTTAAGATTTAATTAAAACTTAATTTAGTTATTAATATTATTAAAATTATTAATGCTTAAACCCTTATATCTTGGTCAAATAAAAATTGAACTGGATGTTTTTCGAAGCGTTGGAACCGCGAAGACGAGATCTACACAATGGAATTGATTGGAACTTGATTGGAGCTAACTACAAATTTAAGCGCAGTGGAATCCAATGGGAGAACTCCTTCTCACTCAAAATTATTTTATCATGTCATTGTATTCATGTATAAAAATATATAGAATTGCCAATGGAGGTTTTATCAGTTTAATCATTATAAATTGTATACGGTGCCTGTTAGTTTACCTCCCTCGTCCATAAACCATGGACGATTTAATTGACTTTATTGTGTTGTGATTGTGATGTGGAATGGAAAATAAAAATATATACGCAATATGGAATATATATTTATATATATATATACATATATGCGATATGGAAAATATATATGCGATGTGAAAAATATATATGTGTTGAATATATATATATATATATACATATATGCGATGTGAATAAAATATATATATGAGATGTGAATAGAATATATATATGCGATGTGAATAATATATATATATATATATATATATGAGAAATGAATAGAATATATATATGCGATGTGAAATAATATATATATATATATATATGCGACGTGAAAATTACTAGAAGGTTAAAAATATAATTTTTACATATATATGCACTGCATAAAATTGTCATGTAATGGAATATTCAATTTTGACTTAAAATTAAAATTGAAGTTGGACCCGTTTTCAAAACGAACTTATAAACGATTTATAAAATACGTTTTAAATGGAAATGGACGATAAATATATTATATATATTTAATTGCCTAAATAGAACGTATCGCGCAGTGACTGTTCGCGAATTTCAACCATTAACATCAAATTGATGTAACAGGAGATCCGATCGTCGGATTCTCCTAAAATCGGAACTATTTGGTTCGTATCGAAAAGATCTTTGCAATGAATATAAGAGATTTAAATTTGAACGGTTAAATTTTAAGATATGTCCAAATCAATTTCGGAAAAGGTCGCTATGGATGTAGTTCATTGGCCGTTATTGAAAAATGACTGTAAGGGCCTTAATAAAATTATTAAAAATATGGAAAAATTGTTTAAAATCCTAATAAATGATTTGAAAATTTTTGGATGAAAAATTCAATATTTGAAAAGATAACAGATATTTTTATCTGAATGAACTAGTTATTAACTAGAATAATAATCCAATGTTTTTAAACAAATAAATTGGATCGAAAATGGCTTTTAAAATAACCAGAATTTTTCCAGCGTACGAACTGGAAAGGATTTGAATGGAAATAATTTTCGGAATATTTCGATATTGGATTCTGTGATTATACGGATATTGTTGAAGAATTTAGAAAATACAGTAATCTTTATTCCCAATACGATATTCGTTAGTTTCAGAATTTGATGTTGAATATAAGCCGATATAATTTCTATTCTGAGCCTTGTATTTAATATCAAATTGGATTTTGGGTTTCTCGTGAATGGTGTCTTCAATAACACTATTCTTAAACCCAGTTGAGAAAGGAATACATCTTTTAATTAAGATTTAGAGAATTTTACCAATTAGTTTAATTGGAGATTTTGGGTTTACTGTGAACGATATTTTAAATAACATTTGTTTTTTAACCTAATTAACAGTGAAGATATGATTTGGAATTTATAAATATTTTTATTAAGATTTAATGGATTTTTTCCAAAGTAAAGTTTTTCCAATTTAATAAAAGAAATTGGAATTGAATGGGATTCGATTTAATAATAATCGAGATGAGCTTCTGTGAATGAAGACCGTTACTATATATGGAATTTAAAAGGATTTGTCGATATTCCACGTATAGTATTAGTTTGATATGGAAATTTATATCGATTATGAATTGTTCAAATTTCCGTGAAAATTTCATATTAAATGGAAGATGATTTTGGGGTTTATCATGAACT
Organism: Allium sativum; assembly: GCA_030737875.1. NCBI lineage: Eukaryota > Viridiplantae > Streptophyta > Magnoliopsida > Asparagales > Amaryllidaceae > Allium > Allium sativum. The sequence continues at coordinate 128,846,972 of CM060913.1, read as the reverse complement.
GTGCTTTGAATAACTTTTGTTCTTTAACCCAAGTAAAAGTAGGATTAATTTTCCTAAAGTTGAACAATCATGAAGTAATGAATTTCCAAGATTAAAACTAAGAAGAGTTTTAATAAATCTTTAATTAGATTCGAATGAATGAATGGTGATTAAATTTACCAGAAAATGAGAAATGGTATAAACCAAATATTCTTGGCTGTTGATATTGATTGTGATTGATTGTTTGGATTGTGCTTGACCAGTTTATGAGCAAGATATGATTTTACATTTAGCATTGGGTTACCGGTATGCTAACACCTTGTGAAACACTTCACGATTTGACTATGAGATATCTAGCGAGGTTTTTGAGTTCATTTCAATTTTAATGAATGATTCTGAAATGATATTTTTCTTAAGTGAAAAGAAAGGTATTCCCAATTTTGAATAGGGAATGTTTTATAAAAATGTTTTATAAAACAGAAAGGATTTCGAGGGCTAAACCCTATATTGTCGAAGTGATTTCAAAATGTATTATGCGTTTAACATTGTAGTTCATCACATAACCGATTATTTGCTATTGATGATATGTCTATTTGGTGGCGGAGAATTCATTTTCTTTCTTAACACCCTTCTTTGAGATGTACGAGCTTAAAGTTTATGTGATTAATAGTGACTGATCATATGTGTGAATTGCTTATGTAAAGTACTATATTTTGGAAAGTACTTGTGATTAATATATTGTGAAATGATTTTCCCTACTTCGGGATATGAAATGATTTGGTATGTGGCTAAAGATTCGGGTAACCCTGGATGACTAAAAGTGTGAGGGTGGTGGATTTTCTCCATGGGCGTGGGAGATGCATCGTCAGTGTAGCCTGCTCCACAGTGGGAGGTGCACATATATACATCGAGTTGGAGAGGTGCATATAGCCTTGCCTGAGGGTCGTGCCCAATATATGATTGCATACTTGTTTGTATGCATTGTGATATTTTGGAATTCATATTTCCAAAGATTTTGGTTTGAGATCCCGAAGTGAAATATACTTTGGTATAAAACTAGACATGTATTTCAAATGATTTGAAATAAGAATTCGGGAATAAAGTCCAAAGAAATAATTTCTGTAAAGTGCATTGGAATTTGAAAAACTAAATTTGGGGGTAAAGCCTAAATGGGTAGATTGAGGAATTGCATGATGTAAGATGCATAGCAGATCCATATTTCTATTATTGGTTGTTGTTTACGCACTACTATTCATGGGAGTAAACCCGTTCCATGACATGCGGCGTGGTCCCATGATTTACCTTATTTTAAAATAAGTTTAATAACTGTTTTGAGTTCTCACACCAGTCTCATGACTGACTTAGAGTTTATTGTTTTCACCTAAACTCTAGGTGCCCATACTGTCCACACGGGTAGCTACTAGTTTTGGTTTTGCAGATTATTTCATTTAGCAGGATTCTAGATCGAAGCTTAAAGCTGCATCCAGAGCATTGATTGTCTTCTACTATATTAGTTTATTTGTTTCCACTGCATTGTATTACATTTATTGTAAATTTGTTTTCCGCTGTATCAATTTCGATACTCTGATATTCTGTACTCCGATGTAACATTATCATGATGTTTATAAAAGTCTTATGTTGTTTGTTCTGATTTGTTGTGCGCCCAAAGTTAGCATATCCGCCTTTTGGTTCGATTTATGTCGGTTTAACGATCGATTTGGATCGACCGAGAAGGAGGGTCGTTACATATGGTATCAGAGCTTTGGTTAACTCAAACCTGTGGGGTACAACTCATTAGAATAGAATAAAAGACTCATCAGAGATTGGATTAGTAATATCCTATCAAAGAAAACTTATTAGAGACGGGATTAGTAGCATCCTAGAATGAGAAACTCGTTAGAGATGGGGTTAGAAATGCCCTAGAATGAGTTAAGAGTGACAAGTTTATAATTAACGTATTTGTGATTATATATATAATCCGATCTTTGAAAATATGATTTTAAGTATATTAAAATTATATATTTGAAAAGTTAATCAACTAATTGATTACTGGTTGTGATGTATGATTATTAGTTTAAGTAATAAAAATACTGGAATGATAATTAATTTAACCAATATGTGAATGAATGAGAAATTATGCCCAATCAAGTAAACTATTGAATTGAATTGAAAATTGATTGAAATTGCATACATATACATATATACATACATATATATATATATATATATATATATATATATATATATATATATATATATATATGAACAAGTCATAGCAAGGAAGCCAAAAAGAGGAATAAAATTGTACGACCGATAAATAGGTACATGTTTACTATATTCATTGGGTTTGATGATTTTATGAACCGATTTGCAAGCTGCTTGGCCTTTTCATTTTCTTTTTGATTGATGAGGACCCTGTAAGGCAAGTTGTGGTTTTACCGATCAGCCCGTACAAAGGAGGTTATGGTGAAATTTTTCGAAAATTTAGGGTGTTAGTCAAATTTTTGAGAAATTAGAAGATTCTTAGAAACTGAAAAGTTGAAGAATGAAAGCCCAAATTAAAGTTGAGTTGGTTAGTTAAACAACTTTTAGCTCCATTCCTTTTCGAGGACAAAAAGATTTTAAGTGGGGGAGATTGTAACAACCCGGAATTTCTAAACCAATTTAAAATTTTTAATTTAGCTATTTTAATGGATTTTGAATATTTAAAATGATTTATTTTAAATAATAACGACTAAAAATTTATTTAAATTGAAGTTAGAATGTATAATTATTAATGGAATTTGAAATGGCGCGGTAATTTGAAAATTCGATTTTAAATTTCAAATGAATATACATAATTTAAAATAAATCGGATTTCAGTAAAACTAGAAACATTTGAATCTATTTAATAATATCTTTCTAACGAATGTAAGAAACTAAGATGTCACTTTATAAATTGAAAGTCATGTCCATTTTAAAATTCAGAATGGTCGCTATGGAAATTATATATATTTTAATATTATCTATAGCCCTTAAAAATAGTTATTTTGCAAACGACCTCCGTTTTCGACGAAACCACTTTTGTTGGATCCAGAATGTCAAATGATTGTTAGGTTTCAAATTTCATAATTTTTGGAATTAATATGTGAGCATGGTAAATTTAAACACGTTTGGTAATTTTAGTTTGAATTTAATCGACTGGAAAAGGCCATTTTTCAAACGGTCTCCAAATTCAATGAAATTATTTTTGTTAGGACCATATCATCAAAAAATAGCTAGATTTTTTTTCTGTAATTTTTGGAGTCAGTATGTGGCCTCAGTAAATTAAAATGTACGTTTAAAATTCAATATATTGATTTATATTTTAATTTAAAGAAAAACCGATCGAAACAGTCGAACTGGCTTACGAAACATATTTCATTGTGTCCGAAATAGGGGTATTTATTTAAGAACGGAAGTCGTTGTGTTTGATTTGGAGTTCGGAATCAGATCGAGGTAATTTTTGGAATTTAATATTAATTGAATAATATATATTTACATATAAGGATGGTCAAAGCCCTAGACCATTTACCAGCGTGGTCAGCTTATGTTCAAGCCGCCACTTAACAGATTAATGGCCGATATTTTCCTAACTACTTTTTCCATTTTCTCGTAATCAAATCATTAATAGCAAAAATATTTTACAACAATATTGTAGAAGGCATTAAGATCACTCTATCCAATGATTATGATTTGAATTCATTGAGTAAATTGCTTGAAATCATGGTGCAAACAGCCCTGTTTGAGCGTGTTTTTCAAGAGCCATGGGGGTGCGAGCTAGAGGCCGTTTAGGGTAGTTGTGGAGAGGACGAAGGCCGTCGCTGTGGAGGTTGTTGATCGAACTCCGGTCATGGAATTTGGGGGCGGCGACGTGTTTTGTTCAGGCAAGTTTGGGTTTGGTTACTTCCATGATTTCCTGGAACAAAGACTACTGGAGGAGACGGGTTTAAGTTTTGTTAAGGATAATTAAATTTTAGTTAAGTATCATTTAGATTTAATTAAAACTTAATTTATTTATTAATATTATTAAATTTATTAATGCTTAAACCCTTATATCTTGGTCAAATGAAAGCAGAATTGGAATATTTTTGAAGTGTTGGAACCGTGAAGATGAGATCTTTGCAATGGAATTGACTGGAATGTGGTTAGAGCTAGCTATAAATTTAGGCGGAGTGGAACCCAATGTGAGAACTCCGTCTCACTTAAAATTATTTATCATGTTATTTTATTCATGTATAAAAATATATAGAATTTCTAGTGGAGATTTTATCAGTTTAATCATTATAAATTGTATACGGTTCCTGTTAGCTCACCTCCCTCGTCCACAAACCATAGACGATTTAATTGACTGTATTGTATTGTGATTGTGATGTGAAATGGAAAACAAGAATATATACGTGATATGGAATATATATATACATATATGCGATATGGAAAATATATATGCAATGTGAAAAATATACATGTGTTGAATTAAAAAAAATATGCGATGTGAATAATATATATAGATTATTTTTTTGAAAATTAATAATATATATATATATATATGATGTGAATAGAATATACATATGCGATGTGAGTAAAATATATATATGAGATGTGAATAGAATATATATATATATGCTATGTGAAAATTATAAATGCGATGAAAAAATTATTGGAAGGTTAAAAATATAATTTTTAACATATATATGCACTGTATAAAATTGTCATGTAATGGAATATTCAATTTTGATTTAAAATTGAAATGGAAGTTGGGATCGTTTTTAAAATGAACTTATAAACGATTTATAAAATACGTTTTAAATGGAAATCGACGATATATATATATATTATATATATTTAATGGCCTGAATAGAACGCATCGCGTAGCGACCATTCGCGAATTTCGACCATTAACTTCAAATTGATGTAACGGGAGATCCAACCGTTGGATTCTCCTAAAATTGGAACTGCTGGATTCGTATCGAAAAGATCTTTCCAATGAATATAAGAGATTTAAATTTGAACGGTTAGATTTTAAGATATGTCCACATCAATTTTGGAAAAGGTCGCTATGGATGCAGTTCGGTGGCCGTTATTGGAAACCGACTATAAGGGCCTTAATAAAATTACCAAAAATATGGAAAAATTGTGTAAAATCCTAATAAATGGTTAGGAAAGATTTTTGGATGAAAAAATCCATATTTGGAAAGATAAAAGATATTTTTATTTATTATAATTAAAAATTGATTTCAAATTTGGACAAGATTTTTGAGAACATAGTTATAATTTAATTCATAGAATTTTTCTGTAATTTTTATTTTGAAAAGTAAGCAACTTTTTATTTGAAGTATTTTACACCCTATATCACGTCTTGGGATATCACAGTATAAGTTTACTTGTCTATTATATTTTTTGGATCATGCATATCGCTTGACATGATAGTATTTTTGTTTTTGTCTATAGCAGTCCATAACTGAATAAAATTCTGTGTAGCGGGGTACCCTAATCTTTAAATAAATATTAAAATAATTATGAAGCTTCTATGGAAAGCCACTCTAAATCTTCTATGGAAAGCCACTCGATTCCTTCTAATTGAAGCTGACCTAAATCTTCTGCCCATAGCCAATTCCTTCTTTATTATATATCCCTGATTCTCCTTCTTTCATTCATTTTTTCGAACCCTTTTCCTTGTAATTTCTTCAGAAATCAAGAAACTCTTTCATCACTAAAAATAATAATAATAATAATCTCTTTATAAACCCAGCGTTCCCTCACCAATTCATCAACCCAGATCGTTTACTGTTCTATTTCAACAGCCTATATTTAGAAATCTCGTGCAATCCCAACTTCAAATTCATGGAGTATTAGAAGAAATCTCCAACAAGAAAATTAGAGAGGGAAGCAACGTTGAGATCTGGGTGGTGGTCGGAGGGTGTGAAATGGTTTGACAGCTGAGAAATCAAGGGTTGAAGACACGGCGGTTTCAGGATGATTCCGGCGATCGTGGGTTGAATTCGCCTGAGCCACTTCAGGCGGAGGGGAAAGGGAAGATGGCGCGTCATTGGGTAATAACGAGGCGGTTTTCGGTGGTCGTTGGATGGAGTATTGATCAGTTGATTGAAATTTGGGTTGTTTTGGTTATCTTTGATTTCCAACGAACGTTGGTGAAACGACCCAGACTTCCCCAATCCCGGAAGAGACGAAGGAGCCTGGATTTCTTTGAGAATATGACTCATCAGAACACAAATAGTAGAACATTTCATTGCTATTACAACAATTTACATCAGAGTACAAGAATATCAGAGAATAAATAATATACAGTAGAAAATATATATCAGAGATTTACAAATTTCAAAGCAGCAGAAAATATAATACATGAATATAATGTGCAGTGGAAGACATAAACTACAACAACTGAAAGAAATAAACAGATACAAAGCTTTCCGAATATAGCTCCAGCCAGAAAGAAATCTGCAAAACCAAAACTACTGACTGCCCCTATGGAAAATATAGACACCCAGATTTTAGGTTAAAACAATAAACATCGAGTCAATCATGGGACTGGTGTGAGAACAAACATAGTTATTAGCTTTTATTTTAAAGTTAGGTAAATCACGAGACCACACCGTATAACACGGACCGGGTTTATCCTCCATGAATACCAATGCATAAAACAAACAGCGCAATGCTAAATAGAAAAATGAAGCTATTATAAGACTCAGGTCCCATCACATAATGCAATGCAAGCCGGAGGATAGAGGTTTCCCTTATATTTCATCTTTTATTATTACTATAAGTGAAGAATTCAACTTCAAATATAAATGTATCAATCATAGGCGGCGTAGGTACCATTATATTATGTTGCCATATAGGTTTACAACTACAACCATAAAATCGCGTATTGGAAACTGGATTTCCATCTATGAACCGAGACAAGGGATCTTCCTCACCGATTTCGGGACACTCTAGAAAATGCCTCAGGATCACACCTACAGGCAACCCTTGAATCTTCATGGTCGGTCATCCGTCGATGATTAATTATACTGTAAACTATATGTTAGTCGGTTCTATCGAACCTCTAAAATGGTCAGTCCTTTGACCATATCGAGAGCCATTTAAGGACTTACCTCGCTTCCTAGGTACCTCGCTTTCCATCATAAAGCTTTTCCAACATCCACATAAGTAAACAGTCTAGGCTCTATACCACGACGTTACTCATAGCTAGAACTAACATATGTCCATTTCCATGCAGTCACTATCCTGTTTTTGGTTCATACCGGGGTATGAAGCTCGCGAGTTAACGCTACGCAAAGCTATGCTAATTAAAGCTGTGCTTTGATCAACAGCCACAAGAATCTGCTTTTCAACAAAAGCCTTGATCCATGCAACTCAGCATGCCATACTGTTGATCCATACCGTACCACTGATTCCCACCAATATATAACCTCTAAGATCGTACGTCTCAGAGAAGGGTGTTAAGCAAGAGAATAAATTCTCCACTACCAAATAGATATATATATTTAGCAAAGATCAACGAATACAGTATAAAGGAATACAATGTCAGACATACCATCCATTTGCAAGCCCATTCTAGGTCTGAAGGAAACCGGAGGCACCTTATTCCTTGCCCCATATGTCCAATACTGGAGAGAAGCCCTCGCATATTCGGTCGATCTTCAAGTACGTCTGGACGATCACCAATTATTACCTTGTCTTGGGTGTACATCCCAATCAAGACATCAGTAATTATCTAAACGATGTGAAGATCTCCAGTCTTCAACCACCTCTTCATATCATCGACATTTACTCACCGTATCAGTTATTCAGAATGGTCTAAACCCGGTCTTTCCAAATAACTCGCTTAAGTGCTATAAAAACACCTCAAACGCCTCATTCCAATTCAGAATATTCTTTTATTCAAGTATTCACATCTTTAGGGAAAGGTTCCCATAAATTTTATCAAAGATAAATTCTTTTAAATTTTCTCTTTAATCTTCCTTTGAATTTCATTTCAAAAGATTTTATTTTATCCTTTAACAATTCCAAACCAAATTAATGTTTATAAAACTAGTCGAGATTATCAAGCCTTACTGAAGTAATCATTTATTATTTTTCCAATCCCAACCTATTCATCCCTTGGAGCAAAACTGGTAGTACTCCACATCTAACACCCACGGTGTTATTGGTAAATTTAATTACCATTTCATGTTCAAATCTAATTAAAGATTTAACTATCGCCTGGAGTAAAACTGGTGGTACTCCATTCTCGATCATTACATGAATTCGATAAATTTAATTATCCCATTCTCATTCCAATCTAATTAAAGATTCATTAAAACTCCAACTTGGTTTTAATATCACAAATCAGTACCTCATGTTTTTTCAACTTTCTGGAAATTAATCATGTCTTTCTCTGGGTTAAAGAACCGATGTTATTAAAAATACAGTTCAAAATAAACCAAAATCATCTTCCATAAAAATGGAATCTTCACAGAAATCCAACAGTATATAATCGATATAAATTTCCGTATCAAACTAATATTATAAACAGAATAATGGTAGGCCTTTTAAATTCCGTATATATTAACGGTCTTCCTTTATAGAAGCTCATCACTATTAGTACCAAATCAAATTCCACTCAACTCCAATTTAATATATTAAATTGGAAAACTTTTCTTTGGAAAATTCCATTAATCTTATTTAAAAGATTATATATTCCAAATCATATCTTCACTGTCAATTGTGTTAAAGAATGAAGTTTATTTAAAACATTGTTCATGATAAACCAAAAAAATCCAATTTCAATTCAACTCTAATTAAATATTAATTAATTGGTAAACTTCTCTAAATCATATTAAAAAGATATATTCTTTTCTCAACTGGGCTTAAGAACAGTGTTATTAAAGATACTATTCACGACAAACCCAAAATCCAATTTGATATTAAATACAAGGCTCTAAATAGAAATTATATCGGCTTATATTCAATATCAAATTCTGAAACCAACAAATATGTATTGGGAACTACGATATATATATATATATATATATATATCTTCCAAATTCCTCAACAATATCCGTATAATCACGGAATCCAATACCGAATTATTCCGATGAATATTTCCATTCAAAACTATTCCAATTCAAACATTGGAAAAATTCTGGTTATTTTAAAACCCATTTTTCAATCCAATTTATTATTTCTAAAAATAATTGGATTATTATTTTAGTTAATAACTAGTTCATTTTGATAAAAATATCTTTTATATTTTCAAATATGGAAATTTTCACCCAAACTCTTTCCAAATCATTTATTATGATTTTACACAATTTTTCCATATTTTTATTAATTTTATTAAGGCCCTTACAGTCGGTTTCCAATATCGGCCACCGAACTGCATTCATAGCGACCTTTTTTTGAAATTTATTTGGTCATAATTCCAAATCCAGCCGTTAGATTTCAAATCTCTTATACTCATTGGAAAGCTCTTTTCGGTGCGAACCCAATGGTTCCGGTTTTAGGAGAATCCGATGGTCGTATCTCCTGTTACATCCATTTGAAGTCAATGGTCGAAATTCGTGAACGGTCGCGTCACGACGCGTTCTATTCAGGCCATTAAATATATATAATATATATCATCGATTTCCATTTAAAACGTATTTTATAAAATATTTATAAATTCGTTTTAAAATAATTTCAACTTCATTTTCAATTTTAAATCAAAATTGAATATTCTATATATATATATCGTATTAAAATGATAATATTTTCAAAAATCTGATTTTGAAATCCATTTTCTTTTCGTATTCTTTATAAAATGAATAAAATCATTCGGTAAACCCGTTCGGGTTAAAATGGCGTTTAACTACTTAACTCGGCTTCACATTTCAATATTTTCATGCCTATCCAAAATCGGACATCAAAATCACATTTTTTATTTACTGAATGTTATTTTAAAATATTCATTATTTTAAAATATTCTTTATTTTAAAATATTATTTATTTCTGAATCGGAATGCGACTCAAGCAATTACCATATAATTTCAGTTATATGGATTCCATACATCGCATGTATTCAACAATAATGATAAATAATCATTAACCAATCAAACATCATCCAGAGTACAATTTACAACTGTATAAGCATTGAAATAAATAAATAACGCTCATCACAGCCTATCAACCCATCGATTGACTTACAACTAAATATTGGGATTAGTATATATCTAATATCATCCCAATACGCGTGTGGGGTTTTCAAAGAACAAATACTGATTACTATTTCTGCATTTGGGTGATGTGTAAAAATTATCATCCCAATCAATATCAGTTAAATAGGTGTACATAAACAAGTCATCCGACTTGTAAATGAATATTTACTCCATTTTACTGTTTATATTATAAATGAATATTTATAATTTTAAATAGAACTGCCACAATACTAATAACATTATTTAATTATGTTAATCATCACAATCATAATACACAAATCACCAAATCATCCATACAAATAAATACTCAACTACCCAATGCCATTTACGGCGCCACAAGTGGCCATCGGGGAGTATGAAATCCGAGTGTCGGTAATATCCATACATCGCTTCCAATAATATGTGATTTGTGGGAATTCGTGTGTTGAACTCTAAAAATAAATAACTACATGATAAAATAATGAGTGAGAAGGAGTTCTCACATTAGGTTCCACTCCGCCAGTCTTTAATTAACAGTTTTGGTACCGTCTGGGTTTGTATTTGCCCTAAATTCAAACAAGCTCCAAATTGGAACTAGTCAGTTTTGTTGTGAAGCTCCCGACACCACGATAGCAACAGATCCAGTTTCATGCAAATCAGAGTTTGTGTGGACAAGTTATTAACGTTAAACATTGTATGTAAAAACTAAAATAGAAATTTAAAATTTAAACCTCCATCTCGTGTTCATCGTGACTACCACCTTGTTGCGCCACCTACAGCCACCGTGTTGTTGACCAGACTTCCCTGCCACCTTCGCCTCTCCGTCACGAGCCTCCAGCCACCGCCTCCTTGCTTGTAGCGCCTCAGGCGATCCAAAATCGCCAAAAGTCCCAATTCCGCCTCGCCCTCGATTCCAGCGCCACCAACCATCTCTACGGTCGCGCCCCCTGGTTCGACGCGGCTCACCACACCCTACCTTTTTGCTTCAAACCCTATTACCTGGAACTACCTCTAGCGCCGCCACCAAGCCTAAAACCCTTTGCTGCTTCGCCAGGAAACATGCCCACGTTGGACCCAATTTTGCGATCACCGCATGCGCTTTCAGGCCGACCACCCAAAGACAACCTCGTCGAGCTTCCTCTCCTCTACAAATTCCTCTTTGGTGCCATCATCAAACTCACCACGGTTTGGCTACAAATCACCATAAACCGAAAGTCAGTTTTTGACTTTGACCATCATTTTCTCCCAATCTGTGCAACGATAGGTCCCCAACTTTTTGTGTTAGGAAGAGATCATCATGATCTATAATACCCAGAAGTCGTTTGGGGTAATTGCTTTTGGATTAGAAGATATAAATTATTTTCTGATCGGGGGCATTTCTGCAAAATTGACGAGGGAGAGAGGGGCTGTTGCTAAATTATTTTGGTGGAGGAAGATAAGTGAGGGTTTGTGGAGAGAAATGACATTATATAGTAGGGGCTTATTATTTATAATATTTTCCCCGTTAGCGCTGTTTACAATCGACATTTATCGATGCCACGGTCACATATGAACTCCGTTGGTGATGAAAATTGACATGCTGCTATGTCTTGATGATACGGTCCTAACAAAATTGGTTTTGTCGAATTCCGAGTCAGTTTGGTCAAAAAGCCCTATTTCTGGCTTAAATGGCTGATTGGTTCATAATTTATTGTGCACGACCAGATACTAGCTCCAAAAATTACGAAATTTGGGATTCTCGCTATGTTATTAAAATATGGTCACAAAAAAAATTAATTTCGTCAAATTTGGAGGCCGTTTGAAAAATAGCCTTTTTAACTGGTCGATTAAATTTAAACTGAAATTAAAAACACGTTTAAATTTACTGTGCCCATATATTAATTCCAAAAATTACGAAAATTGGAATCTAGCAATAATTTGACATTTTGGATCCAACGAAAGTGGTTTCATCGAAAACGGAGGTCGTTTGCAAAATGGCTATTTTTAAGGGCTATATATATATATATATATATTTAAAATGTATATAAATTCCATAGCGACTATTTCAAATTTTAAACTAAACATATCTTTCAATTTTGTAAAGTGAAATCTCGATTCTTACATTCGTTAGAAAGATATAAATAATAGATTCCAACATTTCTTGTTTAACTGAAATCCGATTTATTTTGAATCCTATACATTCAGTTGAAATTTAAAATCGAATTTTCAAACTACCGCGCCATTTCAAACTCTATTTATAATTAAAATAAATGTATATGTTCCAACTTCGATTTAAATAAATTTTTAGTTGTTATTATTTATAATAAATCATTTTAAACATTCAAAATCCATTAAAATGGATAAAATAAAAATTTTAAATTGGTTCAGAAATTCCGGGTCGTTGCATTCTCCCCCGCTTAAACCTTTTCGTCCTCGAAAAGGAACGGAGCTAAAAGTTTTTTAACTAACCAACTCAACTTTCATTCAGGCTTTCATTCTTCAACTTTTCAGTGTTTAAGAATTTTCTAATTTCTCAAAAATTTGGCTAACACTGTATGTTTTCGAAAAATTTCGCCATAAGCTCCTTTGTACAGCCCTATCGGTAAAACCACAACTTGCCTCACAGGGCCCTCATCAATCAAAAAGAAAAATCCAGGCAGCTCATAAAATCATCAAACCCAATGAATATAGTAAACATGTACCTATTTGTCGAGCATACAATTTTATTCCTAGCTTCCATGCTATGATATGTTCGTTATATACACATGTACATATATGCAATTCCAATCAATTTTCAATTCATTTCAATATTTGATTTAATTTGGCTTAATTCACCTTTCATTTTCTTATCAGTTTTATTAGTTAGATTAATAATCACACATCACAACCAGCAACTAATTAACTATTTACTTTTCAACTATATAGCTTTTATATACTCAAAAATCCAATTTCAATGCTAAATCACAAACAGTAAATTCTAACTAAGTTTTGGTTCTCACACTAGTCAATTGGAAATATATAGATATCCTACTTTCGAAACTCGAACGTAAATACTGATGATGCCCGAGCATCACCAGAATTATCCCCAGGCGACTAGAGTGTGATTCTATATCCATCCAGTATATTTGAGACTTCCAATACATGTGGATCAGAATCTCCATATACCCGATAGTCCAAAATCTATTTAAATTAAAGTACTCAAATATGTATAATAAGATATAATTTTCAAAACCAAATTCAATTTTATAAATAATACTCTTCTAACTCATTCTAGGTATTACTAACCCTATCTCTAACGAGTTATTCCCATAGGATGTTACTAATCCTATCTCTGATGAATTCTTTCATTCGATTCTAATGTGTCTTGTTCTCAAGCTCGGTAAACCAAAGCTTTGATACTAAATTGAAACGACCCAAACCTCCCCGATCCCCGAAGAGACGGAGGAGCCCGGATTGCTTTGAGAATACAACTCATCAGAAAAAAACAGTAGAAAATTTCATTGATATTACAACAATTTACATCAGAGTACAAGAATATCAGAGAATAAATAATACACAGCGGAAAATATATATCAGAGATTTACAAATTTCAAATCAGTGGAAAATATAATACATGAATATAATGTGCAGTGGAAGACATCTACTACAACAGCTGAAAGAAATACACGGATACAAAGCTTTCCAAATATAGCTCCAGCCGTAAATCCAGGATCCTATGAAAAGAAATCTGCAAAACCAAAACTACTGACTGCCCGTGTCGAAAATATGGCACCCAGAGTTTAGGTCAAAACAATAAACTCTGAGGTAGTCATGGGACTGGTATGAGAACTAAAATAGTAATTAGATTTTATTTTAAAGTTAGGTAAATCACGGGACCACGTCGTATAACACAGAATGGGTTTATCCCCCATGAATACCAGTGCATAAAGAAAACAACGCAATGCTAGACAGAAAAAAGAAGCTATTATATGACTCAGGTCCCATCACACAATGCAACGCAAGCCGGAGGATAGAGTTTTCCCTTATAATAGCCAAATATGCTTAATACGCGAAATTCCATCTTTTATTATTACTATAAGTGAAGAAATCAACTTCAAATATAAATGTATCAATCATAGGCGGTGTAGGTAAAAACTAAAACCGTAAAATAACATATTGGAAATTGGATTTCCATCTACGAACCGAGGCATGGGATCTTCCTCACCGATTTTGAGACATTCTAGCAAATGCCTCAGGATCACACCTACGGGCAACACTTGGATCTTCATGGCCGGTCATCCGTCGCTAATTAATTATACCATAAACTATATGTTAGCCAGTTCTATCGAACCTCCAAAATAGTTAGTCCCTCGACCATATCTAGAGCCATTTAAGGACTTACCTCACTTCCAAGGTACCTCGCTTTCCGTCATAAAGTGTTTCCAACATCCACATAAGTAAACAGTCTGGGCTCCATACCATGATGTTACTCGTAGCTAGAACTAATATATGTCCATTTCCATGTAGTCACTATCCCGTTTTTGGTTCATACTGAAGTGTGAAGCTCGCGAATTAACGCTGCACAAAGCTATGCTAATCAAAGCCGTGCTTTGATTATCAACCACAAGGCTCTGCTTTTCAACAAAAGCCTTGATTCATGCAACTCAGCATGCCATACTGTCAATCCATACTGTACCACTGATTTCCACCAGTATATAACCTCTAAGCTCGTACATCTTAGAGAAGGGTGTTAAACAAGAGAATAAATTCTCCTCCACCAAACATATATATATTTAGCAGAAATCAATGAATATAGTATAAAGGAATACAATGTTAGATATACCACCCATTTGCAAGTCCGTTTTGGGTCTGAACGAAACCGGAGGCACCTTATTCCTTGTCGCATATGTCCAATACAGGAGAGAGGACCTCGCATATCCGGCTGATCTCCAAGTATGTCTGGACAATCACCACTTATTACCTTGTCTTATGTGTACATCGCAATCAAGACATCACTAATCATCCAAACGATGCGAAAATCTCCAGTCTTCAACCATCGTCTTCATATCATCAACATTTAGTCGTTGTATCAGTTATTCAGAATGGGTTAAACCCAGTCTTTCCAAATAACCCGCGTATCTTAAAATCAAGTGCTATAAAAGCACCTCATACACCTCATTCCAATTCAGAATATTCTTTTATTCAAGTATTCACATCTTTAGGGAAAGGTTCCCATAAATTTTATCAAAGATAAATTATTTTAAATTTTTTTATAATCTTCCTTTGAATATCATTTCAACAAATTTTATTTTATCCTTTAATAATTCCAAACCAAATTAAGGTTTATAAAACTAGTCAGGATTATCGAGCCTTACCTAAGTAATCATTTTTCCAATCCCAACCTATTCATCCCATGGAGCAAAACCGATAGTACTCCATATCTAACACCCACGATATTATCGGTAAATTTAATTACCATTTCACGTTCAAATCTAATTAAAGATTTAACTATCGCTTGGAGTAAAACTGGTGGTACTCCATTCTCGATCATTTCATGAATTCAATAAATTTAATTATCCCATTCTCATTCCAATTTAATTAAAGATTCATTAAAACTCCAACTTTGTTTTAATATCATAAATCAGTACTTCATGATTTTTCAACTTTCTGGAAATTAATTATGTCTTTCTCTGGGTTAAAGAACCGATGTTATTAAAAACACAGTTCAAAATAAACCCAAATCATCTTCCATAAAAATGGAATCTTCACGGAAATCCAACAATATATAATCGATATAAATTTCCGTATCAAACAAATTCTATAAACAGAATAACTGCTAGGCCTTTTAAAGTCCGTATATAGTAACGGTCTTCCTTCACAGAAGCTTATCTCGAGTAGTACTAAATCGAATTCCATTCAATTCCAATTTAATATATTAAATTGGAAAACTTTTCTATGGAAAATTCCATTAATCTTATTTAAAAGATTATATATTCCAAATCATATCTTCACTATTAATTGGGTTAAAGAACGAATGTTATTTAAAACACTATTCACGATAAACCCAAAAATCCAATTTCAATTCAACTCCAATAAAATATTAATTAATTGGTAAACTTCTCTAAATCTTATTTAAAAAGATTTATTCTATTCTTAACTGGGGGTAAGAACAGTTTTATTAAAGACACCATTCATGACAATCCCAAAATCCAATTTGATATTAAATACAAGGCTCTAAATAAAAATTATATCGGCTTATATTCAATATAAAATCCTGAAACCAACAAATATCGTATTAGGAATAACGACATATATATATATATTCCAAATTCCTCAACAGTATATGTATAATCATGGAATCCAATACCAAAATATTCCGAAGATTATTTCCATTCAAAACCATTCCAATTCATACGCTGGAAAAATTCTGGTTATTTTAAAACCCATTTTCAATCCAATTTATTATTTCTAAAATTAACTGGATTATTATTCTAGTTAATAATTAGTTTATTTTTATAAAAATATCATTTTTGTTTTCAGATATGGAATTTTTCACCCAAACACTTTCCAAATCATTTATTATGATTTTACACAATTTTTCCATATTTTTAATAATTTTATTTAGGCCCTTACGGTCGGTTTCCAATATCGGCCACAGAACTGCACTCATAGTGACCTTTTATTGAAATTGATGTGGACATAATTCCAAATCCATTTGTTAGATTTCAAATCTCTTATAATCTTTCGAAAGCTCTTTTCGATACGCATTCAACGGTTCTGGTTTTAGGAGAATCCGACGGTCAGATTTCCCGTTACATCCATTTGAAGTTAATGGTTGAAATTCACGAACGATCGTTGCGCGGCGCGTTCTATTCAGGCCATTAAATATATATAATATATATATATATCATCGATTTCCATTTAGAACATATTTTATAAAATATTTATAAATTCGTTTTAAAATGATTTCAACTTCATTTTCAATTTTAAATCAAAATTGAATATTTTATATCTTTATCATATTAAAATGACAATATTTTGAAAAAAATTATCTGATTTTGAAATCCATTTCCATTTCATATTCTTTATAAAATGATTAAAATCGATCGATAAACCCGTTCGGGTTAAAATGGCGTTTAACTATTTAACTCGGCTTCACATTTCAATATTTTCGTGCCCATCCAAAATCAGACATCAAAATCACATTTTTTTCTTCACTAAATATTATTTTAAAATATTCTTTATTTTAAGATATTTTTTATTTTTGAATCGGAATGCGACTCAACCAATTACCGTATAATTTCAGTTATATGGATTTCATACATCGCATGTATTCAACAAATGATAAATAATCATTAACTATTTAAACATCATGCAGAGTGCAATTTACAATTGTATAAGCATTAAAATAATTAAGTAATGCTCATCACAGCCTGTCAACCCATCGGTTGACATACAGCTAAATATTGGGATTAATGTATGTAAGTAATGACCTGCATTCTACGCATCAGAGGATCGTAGAATATTTATTTTTTTCTTATGAATTCGTATGGTCGTGTAACTTTGGGGAACGACTATTGGGGTCATTTCCCATGTTCATGATTTTTGCCAACTTTTAAATGACCGTTTTACCCGTGGCAAATCTTGTTTCACCCATAACTTTTGATTGGTAAGGATTTTTGACCTGAAACCATTTTCGTTGGATTTGAATGATGGTTTCTCTTTCCGTAGAGTGGTCATATTAATCAAACGGACTTACTGTTTGGGAGATATGGCTGAAACAAGGTTTGGAAAGTGAAAAACAGCTTAAATGGGCTTAATTAGGTAATTAGCAGCTAGGTCCATTAGGGATTTCGGGATTAGGGGTATTTAAGGGCTGATAGAGGCTAGAGAAACCCTCCATTGTCATTTTTCAGCCGTCACTTTCGTTCTAACCCTAGTAATGGCCTCCACTCTCAAATTCTTCATTTAAACACCTCCTAATCGCTTTCTAATCGAAGATTAAGCTAAGCTACATCAAATCAAGGCAAATCAACACCAAATCAGAGTTGGAGCTGCTGTGTTGCATAGGAATTCGACCCAAACAGTAGAAAAGTTTCAGGTCTAAGATTATTTGTGGCTAAGGTGAGTGATATACCCTATTTTTCACTAACTACGGCGAATTAGGGGTGATTAGTGTTAATTAGCGAAATTATAACTCAGAAAAATTTGGAAAAATATATAGAAATTCTTAAATATTTTTTTATGCCTCTGTTAGAAATTTGGGTTAATTTGGACATGTTTTGCTAATAGTATGGTTAAATCATGATTAAGGAAATTAAGGGGAAAACATGGGTTTTGGGTATGTTTGATCTATATTAACATGTTAGATTGTTGTTTTTGGGTTTATGGTTGATTATGTATATTGCAATTACTGTTGGAATGCTTCATGATTGTTTAGCAAAGTTAGAATGGTCAAAAACGCCGTCGTATGGCGTAAATAGCTTATTGGAAAAGTTGCAAGAAATTGGTTAGTAACCCTTTCATGAAGCACCCTCACGACCCGACCCCTAGGATCGTGAAGCACCCTCACGACCTGAACGTGAGGAAGAGGGCGAGCGATCGTGAGGAAGAGGGCGAACCTGTAACACCCCGTATTTTCTATGAATATTAAATTAAGAAATTTAAGAACACTTAATTTTTAGAAGAAGAATTCGGTGAAACGGGTTACGCCATTGCGTTCGTCTCGGAATTCTGCTTGAGATAAAGTCCGAGTTTGCGTAAATCGGGCTCCGTATAAAGAAGTTATGTAGTTCAGAAGATTTCAAGTTTAAACAGAAATTGAAATAATAATTAAATGTAAAAACTGTTCAAAATTCGAAATTCAGTCAGAGTGGGCTGAGCGGGAAATTTCCTGCTCAGAGGCATTGACCCCTACCCCCCAAGGGGAGTCGACATAGGTGTCGACCGCCCTATAGGGGTGTCGACATAGGTGTCAACCCTCCTGTAGGGAGTCGACCCCTTTTTGATCCAGATCCAGTGACGTATTTTTACGGCCTAGAGCTGATGTGTCGTTACCTGATTGGCCTGATGACGAATTTTCTTGGACTGGATGGCTTGGATGGATACTAGGTTGTTCTAAAGGCTCTGAATGGTCTCATACTCCTATATAAACACATCAAATCTTAACCCTAAACCTCACAATCTCATTCTATGAAACCGTCATGCTGTCCAACCCTAAGCTAGCCTAGCCTCCATCTTCTCCAAACTAGAAAATAAAATCCAAACTGGAAATCAATTAGAAGAACTTCAAATCAAAAGTCTACATCGAAGGTTAAGCTTAACAAATTTAGAAATCGGATCCCAGAAAACAAGATCAGTTTTTTTTCTATAAGTTCATGTTATTTTCAGATTTAAACACCTAATAGTAATCTTGGCATATAATAAAATGAATCTAAGTCCATGCTTGATGATAAGACAATCTTTTCAGATTTGTCCCTATCCTTCTATTGAATCTATGATTTTACATGCCTAAGAAGTTATTATATCGATTTAATCATGCCTATCTTTGTTGAACATCGGATATATAATCCTTTTAGGTTCATGATGTTATTCATATCAGATTTATATGTCTACGAGGTTATTTCTATCAGTTTATTTTAGATCTATCTTTATTATACCTCAATTCTGACGGATCTGTAATCCTCTTAGGTCCATAATGTTATATTTGATAAATCTATCTTTATGATGCCTGTTTTTATGCCTACTCTCATTTATGGTCCTTCTTTCTTCCCCCTTTATTTTATGAATCTAGATTAGCCTAGAATCTAGACTGAATCTTATTATATGTGCGGTTGGAATGCGGGGATATTGAGGAATAATCTATTTGGTAATAGTGGAACATAATTGTTATTGTTGCGAACTTGGGGTAAATTGAAATATTAAATCTAGATTGGGTGTAAACTGTAAATTTAGATTGGGCATAACTATTGGGCTGGGACGCCAAGCATGATGTATATTGTGATTTAGGGCATGACTATTATTGCAAATTTGGGAAGATTGGGGGTAACCTATTTTGAGCAATAACTTGTAATTTAATTTGTGGGGGCATAACTTGCAATTGGCTTGGTTGGGCATAACTTGAGAATTGTAACATGACTAGTTTTGTAAAATTGGGATAACTAGCATATAAAATCTAGACTTGGACATGTATGGTAAATAGGTAAATTGGATAAAAGACGAACATGCCTAATCCGAGGTCAGATTGAGTTACGGTGTAAGTCTGCCCGGAACCGCACAACACATCCAGCAACCGCAACAACAGGTCTAATGTGAGAGGTTAGAGCATAAAGCCCAAAACCCGAGGTTAGAATGAGTTTGCAGTAGAAGTCCGCCCGGAACTGCCTGGCACATCCAGCAACCACAAACAACAGTTCTAATGTGAGAGGTTAAGGCATTAATGAATGAATTAATGCTAATGAACAGTGTTAAGTTAATAGGAAACACTTAACCAAATTCAACAAGATGAATGAGCAGGGTTAAGTTAACCAACATAACATGATGAAAGAGTGGGGTTAAGTTAAGGGGAAACACTTAACCAATATAACATGATGAATGAACAGGGTTAAGTTAATAGGAAACACTTAACCACATTCAACATGTTGAATGAGTAGGGTTAAGTTAACCAACATAACATGATGAACGAGTGGGATTAAGTTAAGGGGAAACACTTAACCAATATAACATGATGAATGAACATGATTAAGTTAATAGGAAACACTTAACTAATACAACATGATGAATGAACCAGGTTAAGTTAATAAGAAACACTTAACCAATATGACATGTTAGGTAGGTAGGTTAAGTTAACATGGACAAGAAGACAACTTAACCAATATTACATGAACAAAGTGGATAGGGTTAAGACAAGCTTAACCAAAAATACATATGGACTTGATAAGGGGAAGGGTTAAGTAAATCTTGGGTAAGTGGGTAATATTAGTATATACAGGCCCACAAACTTAACTGTTAAATAAACATGTGTGAATAAGTGAGAAGGTTAAGTAACATATAAATAAGAAACACTTAACAGTACAACATGTTAATTAAGCAAATGGGTGGGGTTAAGTTAAATTGAGAACACTTAACCATTATAACATGTTGATTAGGAAACCCTACTAACGGGGACCGATTTCAGCAGTAACCAAATAGATATCATGGTACCCTGAGCTAAGCAAGGTGGGGCACGATTACTGGGCTGATTATAAGCGGTCAAAATAGCGTCGAGTGGTGCAGCAGTGTAGGTTCTGACGGAGTATGCGCGTGCACGTGCTCCGGAGTGGAAAAAGCAGGCACTGGGCATCAATAGTATCTCTGTGCATCTTGAATCGTGTCGGGTTGCCATCATGGGAATTGATACACCCAATGATGGGCCCAGCACAGGTATCTACACATAAGCGGGGCCAAATGACACAAGTAATGAATACATACAAGCGAGGTCGAATGACACAAGTAATGAATACATACAAGTGAGGTCGAATGACACAAGTAATGAATACATACAAGCGAGGTCGAATGACACAAGTAATGAATACATACAAGAGAGGTCGAATGACATAAGTAACGCATACATACAAGCGAGGTCGAATGACACAAGTAATAAATTCATGTGAGTAAGGGAGCCGATCGATAGGGTAGTAAGGGTACATCTAACATATCCATTGCAATTAGGCAGATAGAGGTGGGATCCTCATAATAGATGTACACCTGAAGGCTACCACAATTGCGGGGATTGGGATCACATTATCGTTTTATACAAATTACTAGTTGGGACACTATTTAGGTGGTGCAGAGATATGGAAACCAGAATAACAGGGTAGTAGCGAAGCAGAGAAAGAGTAGAAGCACATTCAGTTTATCTTGCCTTATCATATCTTATGCTAATCTTATCTTGTTCTCCCTGTTTACATACTGAAAATCACTGGACTTACCGGGCTTTATGTCTGACCCATTTTCTTTCGTCTTCTTTTCTTCCGTTTCTCCCCCCGGTAGTCAGGGAGGGAATAGTTCAGCTTAGTTTGACTGTTTCTCTTTCCAAGCTTGAAGATTAGTCGATGTATTGCTTTGAAATCTCTTTTCCATTGCTTTATTGGGGAATATCATTGTCATTTATGGGTGGCTCATGCTTTATTGGGGAATATCATTGTCATTTTATGCTTCTTTATTTTGTTAAACAAGACAGATGCTTTGTTGTAATGGGTACTGGAAAACATTCTTTGTACAAGTTGTTTTACCAAGCTGTTGTTTCATCAATGAAGTAAAGTTTTATTTATTTTCCGCCATTTAAAATTGTCTATTTTGTAATTTATCTGCATCTTTTACCTATAATGCTTGACTGAAGTTAATGCATTCCCTTTGTGAGTGACATTAATGGAGGTGGGGTTTTTCACTTGGTATCAGAGCTGAAGGTTCCCGGATCAGATAAAAGGTTTGAAAAATTATTTTCAAAACGGTTTTAAAAGAAGCATTTCCAAAAGAAAAGTTTTGTTTTAAAGGCATATTCCCCAAAGCCATATGCACTAACTTTTGATCCTCTGTTTGAATCCATGTTTCCTTCTTTCCTGAGTCTCCGGGGCTCCTAGCTTTCTGGGAGGTAACCTCATCGCGGCATGGTTCTGTAGGCTTGGTGAGACTACGACACCTGTCAAAGGGCGATGAAGTGCCCAACTTCCATATATAGCTGCATTAGTTTCACCTGTGGCTAATTTTCTTTCAAGCTTTGTAGGGTTTTCCGTGCGATGGAGGTAGCTTTCGAGAGACTTGTCAACATGTTACACAAGGATGGTAAAGATGAGAATGAGGGAGTTTGGCTAAGGAGCACAACCCAAGGATGAGAAACTCATGGATATGGACTTAATTCACAAGGGAGGAAAGCATAGTAAAATCTAAGACAAGAGGAAGTGTCTTTATTATGGTATAACGGGTCATATAATTAAGGGCAAGGGCAAGAACAAAGGACAGGATTTTCAGGAAGGCAAGTGCATGCTCTCACCGCCAGCGTACCTGAGAGAGAGGTAGTAAAGTTTCTACTGAAAAAGGTTTAGTTTTTCTTTTTGAACAACCCATTAGTACTCTTTTGATTTTAACGCTTCACATTCGGTTATATCTGCTTTCATAGTTGAGTCTCTACACCTTAGTACTTGTATAGTAGAAGATCCCATTATTGTCTCAAATCCAATTGCTGGTTCGGCTCATTTATCTTTGGTTTGTAAGGACTTGATAATAGCTATATTAAGTATTGAGTTTAAGTGTAATGCTTATGTTTTTGGTTTTATGGGCTATGGGTTGATTCTAGGCATGAATTGGTTAGCTAGTAATTGTGAAAGGAAGGTAGTTAGACTTTTGACTTGCCTCGGGAATACCCTCGAGATTTCATGCGATCCTAAGGGATCAGTTTGGCTTAGCTACCTAGAATCACTTGATGCATCTATCGACGATTTGCGGTCCATTAGAGTAGTCCATGAGTACGCAGATGTTTTTGATTAGGTTAGGGGTTTGTCCCCTAAAACGCGAGATAGACTTCCACATATATCTAGTTGACAATGCAAAGCCAGTTGCATTACCTGTACTACGCATGACTCCAAGGGAAAGGAAGGGCTCAGTAAACAAGTAAAAGAGTTACTTGAGAATGGGTTCATAAGGCGAAGTATTTCTGAATGGGGTGTTCTAGTTGTTTTCGCTACAAAGGAGGATGGTTCACTTCGCTTGTGCATAGATGATATTTTGGTTTTCTCTTAGAGTGGGGAAGAACATGCTTTGTATCTAAGGGAAATCTCGGATACCCTCCAAAGCGCATCAGCTTAACGCTAGGTTCTCCAAATATCATTTTTGGAGAGAAGAAGTAAGGTTTCTAAGACATGTGATATCCAAGGAAGGGATAACAGTAGATCCCGCAAAAGTAGTTGTGGTGCAAGATTAGAAGGTCCCAAGAAATGCAATGGGAGTAAGAAGTTTTCTTGGATTAGTGGGCTGGTATAGGAAGTTAATTAAGGACTTTGTGAAGGTATCAGCCCCACTTACTAAATTGACGAAGAAGAATCTAACTTTTGCTTGGGATTTGATTTGTGATGTTGCTTTCCAATGACTGAAGAGAACCTTGACGAAAAACCCAGTCTTGACATTGCCCGAAGGGAACAAGACGTTTACAGTTTATACGGATGTGTGCGGGACAGGGTTAGGCGTTGTTTTAATGCTAGAAGAGAGGGTAGTTAGTTATTGAAGAAGACAGCTAAAAGTACATGAGAAAGAGTATCCTACCCATGACTTGGAATTAGCTGTTATAGTGTCCGCTCTTAAGTCATGACATAATTATCTTTTAAGAGAGAAATTTTGAACTATATACGGATCATAAGTCCTTAAAATATTTGTTCTCGCAAAAAGATTTGAAATTGAGGAAACAATGATAGATGGAATTTCTTGCCTCGTACGACCTTGAGATTGCTTATATACCCCTAGCAAGGGTAATATTGTGGCAGGCACCCTAAGTAGAAAGAGACTGACCTTAAGAGGGGTAAAGTTTGAAGTACATAGCAACCTTTAGCTTTAGACCCTCAGTCAAGTTTGTACCTGGTTTGTTAGCATCGCTAGAAGAGTGGCCTGCGCTTTTGGATCAGATAGGATCGGCGTAACATGAAGGCCCTCAGATTTGTGACATGATGGATAAGCTAAGTAGAGGAGAGACCTCTAATCATCTTAGTATATACACTTGGTATCATGGTTAACATCTGTTTATCATGGAAAGATAATCCGACTACATAGCATAGTAAGTGATCGAGATCCTATCTTTACTAGTGAGTTATGGAAATGGAGGTCAAGAAGTTTCGAAATCGTGAGGTCAAGCTAGTTAAAGTACAATGGGGTGACGCTGAAGAAGACGCGACTTGGGAGACTGAAGGCAAGATACACGCATCCTACCCTTTTCTTTTTGAGGGTACATTCTTGATCTTTTTTTTTCCATAAGTTTATGCATGCTTGTATCTATCTTTTAAGTATATCTCCTCGGTCCTATTCTTGATCCTTAGGTAGAAACTAATGAATGTAAACATGTATTTGAAACATGTTATGATTGATGGTTGCAAACGGTTGCAAGTGGTTGCTAGTGGTTGCTCATGGATGCATATACACACACATTAGGTACTAGATCGGCTTAGTCACTTTCATATTGAATATGCATATATGTATTTATTTATGGGTTGAAACTTGATGGGTTATCATGTGGACGTTGCATTTGTATGAATGATTGTGCACTCATGTAAAATTTACAAAGTACGATTAGGAATAGTTGCATACATGATGGACTCATAGTACCGACATGATTCGCACCAAGGAGGTCAACTGAATCAGTAGACTGCCTGATTTTGCATTAGATAAGGACATATACGCACACTATGCATATGATCATGAAAGCATTAGGAATCTTTTTAAGGAAAATGGATGCCTGTAATTGATGATTGAATAGATGGATGTTGGATGTTAGGATACATTTTTCTTAACTTAGAGATTTCGGTGACGAAATCCTTTAAGGAGGGGAGAATGTAACACCCCGTATTTTCTATGAATATTAAATTAAAAAATTTAAGAACACTTAATTTTTAAAAGAAGAATTGGGTGAAACTGGTTACGCCATTGCATTCGTCTCGGAATTCTGCTTGAGATAGAGTCCGAGTTTGCGTAAATCGGGCTCGTATGAAGAAGTTATGGAGTTCAAAATATTTCAGGTTTAAACAAAAATTAAATTAAAATAATAATTAAAGGTCAAAACAGTTCAAAATTCGAAATTCTGTCAGAGCCAGCTGAGCGGGAAATTTCCCGCTTAGAGGTGTCGACCCCCCCTAAGGGGGAGTCGACATAGGTGTCGACCCCCCTCTAGGGGTGTCGACATAGGTGTCGACCGCCCCTGTAGGGAGTCGACCCCTTTTTGATTCAGATCAAGTGACGTATTTTTAAAGCCTAGGGCTGATGTGTCGTTACTTGATTGGCCTAATGACGAATTTTCTTGAACTGGATGGCTTGGATGGATACTAGGTTGATCTAAAGGCTCTGAATGGTCTCATACTCCCATATAAACACATCAAATCTTAACCCTAAACCTCACAATCTCATTCTATGAAACCATCATGTTGTCTATCCCTAAGCTAGCCTAGCCTCCATCTTCTCCAAACTAGAAAATCAAATCCAAACTAGAAATCAATTAGAAGAACTTCAAATCAAAAGTCTACATCAAAGGTTAAGCTAAACAAATTCAGAAATCAGATCCCAGAAAACAAGATCAATTTTTTTCTATAAGTTCATGTTATTTTCAGATTTAAACACCTAATAGTAATCTTGGCATGTAATAAACTGAATCTAAGTCCATGCTTGATGATAAGACAATCTTTTCAGATTTATCCCTATCCTTCTACTGAATCTATGATTTTACATGCCTAAGAAGTTATTATATCGATTCAATCATGCCTATCTTTGTTGAACATCGAATATATAATCCTTTTAGGTTCACGATGTTATTCATATCAGATTTATATGTCTACGAGGTTATTTCTATTAGTTTATTTCAGATCTATCTTTGTTATAACTCAATTCTGACGGATCTATAATCCTCTTAGGTCCATAATATTATATTTGGCAGATCTATCATTATGATGCCTGCTTTTATGCCTACTCTCATTTACGTTCCTTCTTTCTTCCCCCTTTATTTTATGAATCTAGATTAGCCTAGAATCTAGACTGAATCTTATTATACGTGCGGTTGGAATGCAGGGATATTGGGGAATAATATATTTGGTAATAGTGGAACATTATTGTTACTGTTGCAAACTTTGGGTAAATTGAAATATTAAATCTAGATTGGGCGTAGACTATAAATTGGAATATTAAATCCAGATGGGCATGACTATTGGGTTGGGATGCTAAGCATGATGTATATTGTGATTTTGGGGCATGACTATTATTGCAAATTTGGGAAGATTGGGTGCAACCTATTTTGAGCAATAACTTGCAATTGAATTTGTGGGGCATAACTTGCTATTAGCTTGGTTGGGCATAACTTGAGAATTGGAACATGACTAGTTTTGTAAATTTGGGATGATTAGCATATAAAAACTAAATTTGGACATGTATGGTAAATAGGTAAATTGGATAAAAGATGAACATGCCTAACCCGAGGTTAGATTGACTTGCGGTGTAAGTCTGCCCGGAACCGCCCGACACATCAAGCAACCACAACAACAGGTCTAATGTGAGAGGTTAGTGCATAAAGCCCAAAACCCGAGGGTAGAATGAGTTTGCGATAGAAGTCTGCCCGGAACAGCCCGACACATCCAGCAACCACAAACAACCGTTCTAATGTGAGAGGTTAAGGCATCAATGAATGAATTAATGCTAATGAACAGGGTTAAGTCAATAGGAAACACTTAACCAAATTCAACATGATGAATGAGTAGGGTTAAGTTAACCAACATAACATGATGAACGAGTGGGGTTAAGTTAAGGGGAAACACTTAACCAGTATAACATGATGAATGAACATGGTTAAGTTAATAGGAAACACTTAACCAAATTCAACATGATGAATGTGTAGGCTTAAGTTAACCAACATAACATGATGAACGAGTGAGGTTAAGTTAAGGGGAAACACTTAACCAATATAACATGATGAACGAACAGGGTTAAGTTAATAGGAAACACTTAACCAATACAACATGATGAATGAACAAGGTTAAGTTAATAAGAAACACTTAACCAATATGACATGTTAGGTGGGTGGGTTAAGTTAACATGGACAAGAATACAACTTAACCAGTATTACATGAACAAAGTGGATAGGGTTAAGACAAGCTTCACAAATAATACATATGGACTTGATAAAGGGAAGGGTTAAGTAAATCTTGGGTAAGTGGGTAATATTAGTATATACAGGCCCACGAACTTAACCGTTAAATAAACATGCGTGAATCAGTGAGAAGGTTAAGTAACATATGAATAGGTAACACTTAACCAGTACAACATGTTAATTAAGCAAATGGGTGGGGTTAAGTTAAATTGAGAACACTTAACCATTATAACATGTTGATTAGGAAACCCTAGTAACGGGGACCCATTTCAGTAGTAACCCACATAGATGTATCATGGTACCCTGAGCTAGGCAGGGTGTGACATGATTACTGGGCTGATTATAAGTGGTCAAAATAGCGGCAAGTGGTGCAGTAGTGTAGGTTCCGATGGAGTATGGGCGTGCACGTGCTCCGGAGTGGAAAAAGCAGGCACTGGGCATTAGTAGTATACTCTGTGCATCTTGAATCGTGTCGGGTTGCCATCATTGGAATTGATACACCCCATGATGGAGCCATCACAGGTATCTACACACAAGCGGGGCCGAATGACACAAGTAATGAATACATACAAGCGAGGTCGAATGACACAAGTAATGAATACATACAAGCGAGGTCGAATGACACAAGTAAGGAA
This sequence comes from Allium sativum, assembly GCA_030737875.1. Classification (NCBI taxonomy): domain Eukaryota; kingdom Viridiplantae; phylum Streptophyta; class Magnoliopsida; order Asparagales; family Amaryllidaceae; genus Allium; species Allium sativum. Next base: position 128,818,338 of record CM060913.1, on the reverse strand, counting down.
TACATACAAGCGAGGTCGAATGACACAAGTAACGAATACATACAAGCGAGGTCGAATGACACAAGTAACGAATACATACAAGCGAGGTCGAATGACACAAGTAGCGAATACATACAAACAAGGTCGAATGACACAAGTAATAAATACATGTGAGTTAGGGAGTCGATCGATAGGGTAGTAAGGGTCCATCTAACATATTCATGGCAACTAGGCAGATAGAGGAGGGATCCTCATATTAGATGTACACCTGAAGGCTACCACAATTGCGAGGATTGGGATCACATTATCATTTTATACAAAATACTAGTTGGGACACTAGTTAGGTGGTGCATAGATATAGAAACCAGAATAACAGGGTAGTAGCGAAGCAGAGAAAGAGTAGAAGCGCATTCAGTTTATTTTGCCTTATCATATCTTATGCTAATCTTATCTTGTTCTCCCTGTTATCACGGTATTGTCTTCATGTCATGTTACTTTTACCTGTTTACATGCTGAAAATCACTGGACTTACCAGGCTTTATGTCTGACCCGTTTTCTTTCGTCTTCTTTTCTTCCGTTTCTCCCCCCAGGTAGTCAGGGAGGGAATAGCTCAGCTTTGTTTGACCGTTTCTCTTTCCAAGCTTGAAGATTACTCGATGTATTGCTTTGAACTCTCTTTTCCACTTCTATGGCTAGCTCACGCTTTATTGGGGAATATCATTGTAATTTTATGCTTTTTTATTTTGTTAAACAAGACAGATGCTTTGTTGTAATGGGTATTGGATATTGGAAAACAATCTTTGTACAAGCTATTTTACCAAGCTGCCGTTTCATCAATGAAGTAAAGTTTTATTTTTTTCCGCATTTAAAATTTTGTCTGTTTTGTAATTTATCTGCATCTTTTACCTATAACGCTTCACTGGAGTTAATGCATTCCCTTTGTGAGTGACACTAATGGAGGTGGGGTGTTTTAGAACCCTAGGAGGGCGACCGTAAGGAAGGGGGTGAAGCCTAGGAGGGCGACCGTGAGGAAGGGGGCGAACCCTAGGATGGTGAGCCGTGAACCACACCAGGAAGGAAAGAGCAAACCACAAGAACATGTCACGAGCCGATGCAAGGACAGGGTCACGAACCAAGCCACTATAGTCACCACGAGCCGACCACATGCGAGGACCCACGGGCTGAGGAAGTTGACCACGAGCCGGAGGTTATGAAGCATTGCGAACCAACCCAGGAGAGGAGGACCGCGAGCATGTGTCACAACCCGAACAGGGGTCCGCGTGCAGATCACGAGCCGATGCAGGAAAAGGGGATCATGACTCGGACTGGAGAAGCACGAACTGTGCATATATGAACTAAAGTGTGAACATGCATGGAAGCTTGGAGCTACGAAACGAACGGGAATGATGACCCAAAACCCGAGATGCAAAGGTAGTCCAAATGAGAAGTTGTGACCCAGGATCCAGACGAGAACCAACGAGTTGACTTTATGATTGGACTTTGTTGCGGGACATGTGCAAAGGGGTTATCGATACCTATAACTTTGGTTCACCACTGAGAGACAGATTACGGGCTCGTAGTTATAGTTGTATGGGGTTGGACTCCATCATGGCCCAAAGATTAGGTGACCAAAGTAGTGGATATCGTATGCTTTACGCACTGAGTGAGAGATGTGAGGGTGATTGCTATGTTTGATGTTTGCTTTCACCATGTCATGCACACCCCATATTACTTTTGCACTTTATGTTAGTGTTTCTTTAGAGTATTGTACATCCTACTGTGCTAACTTTTTGGTTGTAGGTCTAGGTTCAGTTATGATTGGATTATACCTATTATTATTTTGTTTTGTTGTTTGTCTCTCATACCAGACTTTTGTCTGACTCAGAGTTTTATGTCTCTTCTTATTACTCTGGGTGCTCCTAAAAGAGCAGACTAGAGACATGTTAGGTGGTAATGCGCAAGTAGCTGTCCGGAGACAAGCAAGAGGCTTCCACGTCTGATATACATATATACTCCCTGTGTTTTAGTTGGTCACTACTTGGGCATTAGTAGTGTACCTTTTCTTTCTTTTGCTTTAGAGGCAGAAATTTTAAGTTGTAATAATGATGTTGTATCATGGATTCTGCTGCTACGATGGTTTAGTTTTCAGCTTATGCACTATCTCGCATGTTTTATGTCAAAGTAATGTTATCATTATATTTTATTCCATGCGCCGTGAGATATACTACAGATTCTTTGGTGATTCATCACCTTCTTTCTTTTCCTTTGACGACCGTCCCATGCTGGTTGGACATCGGCACAACGTATTTCGGAGAAATGTCGTCTGGTGCGGGGTGAGCTGTCACACTTGGTATCAGAGCTCTAGGTTGCATAGTTAACCTAGGGAAAGGCACCAAGGAGAGATAGTATACGTATATGAGAGCGCGTATTTGTAATATATTAGTTTTCAAAAGCTATATATATACACTATTAATATATCTAAGAATGAAGTCGCACTGCACTGGCACCACTGAGGAGATAGTTAATCGTTTTCTCTTTACAGATTGAACAATGAGCCAATATACGAGGAATATGGGTTCAGGGGCCAATAGTAGGAATGCTCCTGACATGAGGACGATGTTTACTGACGTCATGAGAGAGATGCTTAGGGATGTTCAGAGGGCAGTTCCTAATGCTACTAATGGTGGTGGTGCAGCAGTGCAGGCGGCTAGACCCGATTTCGCCAAGCTATGTAAGGAATATACTAGTCTTGGTGGGAAGCCATTCCATGGAACGGAGTCGTCTACGAAAGTTCAAGACTAGCTAGATAGTTGTGAGCGCATATTCGAGGATTTGGGAATCGAGGATGCAATGAAGAGAAAGATAGCATCTCGTCAGCTTCAAGGATGGGTAATGAATTGGTGGAATGCCATTAAAGTGGCTATTCCAGAGGAACAAGTTACCTGGAATCAGTTTAAGGCCCAATTCAGTGATAAGTTTATTCTAGCCTCTCAAAAATCGGAATTATTTTGGAAATTTTTGGAGCTTAAGCAGAATGGTAGGGCAGTCTCGGAATATATTGCAGAATTTGATACCTTATCGAAGTATGGATTATCTCTTATCGATACGCTCGAAAAGTTCATAACTGGCTTAGATGGGTATTTGGGGGAGAGACTTATAAACCACATTGATGAGACGTTTGAATCTATTGTGGGAAAGACATTGAGATTGGAGAGTCTTTAAACTAAGTCGAAGACCGAAGTTGCTATTGCATTTGTAGCGGAGCCAAAACCGCAAGCAGGCAGTGAGGGCAAGAAGAATTCTCAGAACAATAGGAAGCATAACCAAACCAAGGATGGTCAGAATAAGAATGATGGCGAGTGCTTTATCTGTGGCAAGAAGGGCTTCTATGCCAGAGATTGTCAGGAAAAGCCTAGGGAAAGGAAGTGCTTCAATTGCGTCCAAGTGGGACATCATAAGGATAACCGTCCACAACCCCCTAAAGAGAAGCAGATTGTGAGAGCATATGCTATCAACGTTGTTCCTTCTTCGTCGAATGCCCCAACGACGGCATAGAAGGGAAAGAGTGTCGTTATTCAAGGTATGCTTTCTATTAATGATGTTCCTGCTCGAGTTTTGTTTGATACCGAGACATCCCATTCCTTCATACCTAGTGACTTATTAGATAGGTTGGTATTGGAACTTGAGATTGTCGATAGACCTTTAGTTGTGATGAACTCGTTCGATGGTTCGACTAGCCTTCTGCATGATTTGTTGTAATGTGGCCTTATCGAGTCATAGATGAATGTTTGCTTGTGATTGCTTAGTTATTTTGCTAGTATCATCTCACGTAGATTGTCTGAATTCGGAGGAGATGTTCCTTGAGTGCTTGTCTGATATTGGTTTAGGCCTTTAGGGCTCGTGCTTAGGGAATGTCGAGTTCGACTAGGATGTTTTGCGTGAGATATAAATTGTTGTTGTGATTTCCATTGAATGATATCTCGGCTTACTCGAGGAGTGATGTGCAGCCGTGATATGATAACACTGTTCAATGGAATAGAGTGTCGTGAGTTGGATTTGATAGGGCTATGATATGACTCGAGTGGGACTCGAGAAAGCTGCAAAGTAATGAATTGTTTAGGACCCTATGTTGAAGCTCTCATTGGTTCAAGAATGGTAGAACTTCGAAGGGATAAGATGTGCTTGTTCATCGTGGAGATACAACGAAAGTTAGGACAATTCAACTTGGACTTGAACTCGTAAAGGAAACATGGTTGTTCGTTGATCTTGGAGATGCAACGAATAGGGAGACGATTCATGTTGGACTTGAGTTTGTTCTCGAGTTTGTGGGTAATCTATACTCGAGATTGGGTCTGAGTATGTTGGTAGCTCTTCTGATGAGAGTACCAAGAAATCATCGATAGTTGGAGTGTTCTAGGCGGACTCAAAGCAGGGGTATCTGGGGACGCCCGTTACCTTGGATCCGTTGGACGTGATCTAGTTATCCTTGGAGGATAAACATATGTTGGACGTGCGGTAGCCCGTTTGGAGCGGGGGCTTCTATTAGCCCTTGAGATTGGTTGGACCAGTCATATGGGTATCGACGTATTCATGACTTTAGCAGGTGATAGATAGGACTTGTTTAATGGATGCTATGGTTGCCATGTTTGTTCCTATTTTTCTTCTCTTGAGTAGACTATCACCGTAGGGTTCTAGCGATGGGGAACAAAGAGATGATGGTATATACGGGTGCCTATAGTACCGGACTAGGTGTGGTAACAGGTGCATTGAGTAGGAAACATGCCAGTCTAGGGGCTATGTTCCTGGGATGGAAGCAACTAGAGTATATCACGGGATATGATTTCAGACCTAAGTATGGATTAGATCCAGATATGTTAACAAGTTTGACGATCAGACTGATTTTGATTGAGTGGATTGGTTCCAGTTAGAGGGACGTTCCTAACCCATTGGAAATCATCTCTAAGGTAGAGATGGGTATCTATTGCGAGAGAATGATTAAGCAAGGACTTGATCGAGAAGAATGGCTTCGAAAGAGTGAGAGGCTGTTTGTACCGAACATAAAAGGATTGAGTGATGAAGAGAGGCGTTGGGAAGTTTATAACCAAGTGCATGAACTGCCAGTTAGTTAGAGCCGAGCCAAAGAAGCCAAGTGGCTTGTTACAACCATTGGAGATTCCCGAATGGAAATGGAAAGAAATCTCAATGGATTTCATTGATGGTTTACCAAGGATTGGATCGGGTTATGATGGTATTTGGGTGAATTGTGCATTATAGGATCTTTGAGAGCTTGTATATTGGATTTTAAAGGGTCATGGGATGACCATTTGCATCTGGTTGAGTTCGCATATAGTAACAGTTATCCCTTGTTAGTAAACCGCATGCTAGGATAGGCTTGTTGTGTTGTTATGTATGTTTGATCGTTGCAAATGATTGATAGGCATGCGAGATCCTTTGTATGTTTTGGTTAAGGAATTTCGGGATCAAAATTTCTTAAGGGGAGGAGAACGTAAGGACCCGCATTCTACGCATCGAAGGATCATAAAATATTTATTTCTTTTTCTTATGAAGTCGGATGGTCGTGTAACTTTGGGGAACGACTATTGGGGTCATTTCCCGTGTTCATGATTTTTGCTGATTTTTAAATGACCGTTTTGCCCCTGACGAATCTTGTTTCACCCATAACTTTTGATTGGTAAGGATTTTTGACCTAAAACCACTTTCATTGGATTGGATGATGGTTTCTCTTTCCATAGAGTGGTTATATTAATCAAATGGACTTACCGTTTGGGAGATATGGATGAAATAAGGTTTGAAAGGTGAAAAACAGCTTAAATGGGCTTAATTAGCAGCTAGGTTCATTAGGAATTTCGGGATTAGGGGTATTTAAGGGCTGATAGGGCTAGAGAAACCCTCTGTCATTTTTCAGTAGCCACTTTCATTCTCCTAACCCTAGTAATGGCCTCCACTCTCAAATTCTTCACTTAAACACCTTCTAATCGCATTCTAATTGAAGATTAAGCTAAGCTACATCAAATCAAGGAAAATCAACACCAAATCACAGTTGGAGCTGCTGTGTTGCATAGGAGTTCGACCCAAATAGTCGAAAAGTTTCTGAAACACCCCACCTCTGTTAAGGTCACTCACAAAGGGAATGCCTTAACTTTGGTGGAGGTTTATAAGTAAAAGCCACAGATAAACTCAAGACAGATATAAATACACATATTTTAAACAACGGAAACCAAACAGACTTTTATTTCATCAATACGTGTTCAAACAAAACATTCCATAATTGTCTCAAAATACTTCCAACATTACAACCTTATTACTGTCTTGATTATTAAAGAAGCATAAAACATAAATAAAGTGACAAAAATCCCCATAGTGATATCCAAATCCATAATTCGAGCAAAAGAGATCCAAATCATACATCTACGTTCTTGGAGCTTGTAAAGAGTCTGACTGAGCTGAGTTGTTTCCTCCCTGTTGACCTGGGGGGGGGGGGGGGACGAAAGAAAAGAAGACGAAAAGAAAATAGAGTCAGACATAAAGCCTTAGTAAATCTAGTAACTCTTCAGTATGTGAATAAGAAAAAGGGCATGATAGACATAAACTGAAAATAGGAAAGTGTCACAAGCTAAGGAAGTGACGAATGTACTATCGCACCCTTACTATATCTCTGCACCTACTTGAGTTTATCCTAACTGGCACCCCATGCCGAGAGTGAAGTGATCCCCATTTTTATTTAAAGATTGGCTCCTACTCGCGTTAACATGTGTCATACGACCCCCACGAATTGTAGATAACTATGTTGGTCCCACCATGGGGTGTATCAAGACCCATGGTGGCGGCCCCGACACAAATTCTAGAAGGCATAGGTTATACTACTGGTGTCCCCAGTGCCCTGGTTGTCTGCTCCGGAGTGTGTGCACGCCCGCACCCCGTTAGTCCCACACTATGCACCCACCGCCGTCATTTGACCGCTTACATTCAGCCCAGTAATCGTGCCCCACCCTGCTTAGTTTCAGGGTACCATGATACCTAACTTGGGTTACTGCTGAAACGGGTCCCTCGTTACCAGGATTTTCTAGTCAAACATGTTAAGTGGTTAAGTGTCTGTATTTACCTAACCCCACCCATCAATTCTTGTTAACATGTTGAATTTAGTTAAGTGTTATAGTTGACCTAACCCTACCATCTGTCCTTAGCCTCTTAGAGCACCTGACCACTCACATTAGACAGATATTGCTACGGTTACTGGATGTGCCGGTCGGTTCCGGGCAGGTTTACACCGTAGCTCAGTCTAACCTCGGGTCATTATTGGGCTCAATGCTTAACCACCCACATTTGATAGGTATTGTTGTGACTACTGGACAGCCGGGCGGGTCCGGGTAGGTTTACATCACAACTCAATCCAACCTCGGGTTAAGCATGTCGTGTTTTCTAAATTTACATATTTTATTATTTCACAATTATATATGTAAATGTCATATCTTTTATTCTTGGGTATATCAATTCATACCGCATAAATGTCATTGTCGTTGGCAGGTGCCAACCATGCCAACATATATTTTCATGTTTTACACCCAACGTTATTACCCCTGTTTGTTCGCAACATGTGTTGGGCTCGTCACAATTCAGCCCAACTTTATAAACGTGAAAAAAAGGGGAAATCAAGAACATGTAATACATAAAGGTGTGTGACGCATGAACTTGCAATTTAGCGATACTAACATAAATGATGGGTCATGTGAACTTGCATTCAAATCAAAGTATAACTAAGTAGGTAACATATGAAATGACATAGTTTAGGCTAATACAAACTTGTGTTTAAACATGTTTAACTTGGCATAATGTCAACCACAAAACTAGCATGTTGTATATTCACCAAAATGTCCAATTATAACATCTAATCACATAGCCTATTTCAACATGAACTAGCATAGGTTATGAAACCCAAACGATACTTAACATAGATCCAATTATACTTGCAAATAAACATGAACTTGCATAGTTTATGAAACCCAAACGATACTTAACATAGATCCAATTATACTGGCAAATAAACATGAGAATGATATCATAGTTTTTGGGTCAAGTAGGCATAAAAGGTTTCAAATCTAGAACATGTTTACATAAGCCTTAATTTAGACTTAGTGAATGTATATAGTCCATGCCATAGGTATAAACATAAAGGGGTCAAATTCTAGTTTTTGCCACAAACTTGCAAGTGCCATTGTTTTCATATACAATTGTTCAATAGGCTTGCATCAATCAATTTATGCCACAAACATCAATACACAAGTCATGATAGAACCATTTCAATACACAGAATTTATACAATAACACAATTCTATTTTCATTTACATCGAATCACATCACAGTTTTTATTCATATTCTGAAAGGTCACTATACTTACAACGAATGCAGAATCTTGAATTCTGGATTCTGAATTCTGAGTTCTGGAATTGAGATGTGCTCCTTTGAGTAGACTAACGTTGCGTTGATTTTGATTAAACTTTAATCTTCTTCTTAATTTGATTCATCTCTAAGCTTTTCTCTCTTGACGGCTATGCTTAATTCCTTCCTGGCAGCATGACGACTCCCGTCTTAATTTTTTTATGTGAATTTTCAGTTGAGACTTAGGGTGTATTTATAGATTTTTAAATTGTTTTGAGTCGTCAGATGAAGACAGGAGGAATCCAGACCATACAAAGTTCAAAGAGCCAATCAAGAGGTGACACGTCAACCCTAGTGACACAGAGCCACAGAAATTCGAGCCAGAGCCAGACCTAGCTAGCCAGGTCGACCAAGCAGGTCGATTGGCAGGTCGACACTATGGTCGACCTGGGGTGGCGAGGTCGACACTATGGTCGACCTGGGGTGGCCAGGTCGACACCATGGTCGACCCTATGGCCGACCTGGTCTCTGGGCGGGAATTTTCCCGCCCAGCGCAGTTTGAACCCGTTTTCGAATTTCGAATTTAAAACTGAGCAGTTTGAATTTAAATTTTATTCTGAAACTTCCGAAGGTCATAACTCCTTCATACGGAATCTGATTCGCGCAAACTCGGAATCTATCTCAAGCAGAATTCTGAGATGAACGCAATGGTGTAACCCATTTCCCTTAATTCTTTCATTTAGAATTAATTACACTTTAATTTGTGAAGCTTAATGTTATAGAATTCACGGGGTGTTACAGTTTTAGATCTAAGATTGTCTGTGGCTAAGGTGAGTGATTTGCCTTGTTTTTCACTAATTACGGCTAATTATGGGTGATTAGTGTTAATTAGCGAAATTATAACTCAGAAAAATTTGGAAAAATGTTTACAAATTCTTAAATATTATTTTATGCCTATGTTAGAAATTTGGGTTAATTTGGACATGTTTTGCTAATCGTATGTTTAAATCATGATTAAGGGGATTAGGGGAAAAACATGGGTTTTGGGTATATTTGATCTATATTAACATGTTAGGTTGGTGTTTTGGTGTCTATGGTTGATTATGTATGTTTCTATTACTATTTGGAATGCTTCATGATTGTTTAGCAAAGTTAGAATGGTAAAAAACGCCATCGTATGGCATAAATAGCTTGCTGGAAAAGTTGTAGGAAATTGGTCAGTAACTCGTTCGTGAAGCACCCTCACGACCCGACCCCTGGGATCGTGAAGCACCCTCACGACCCAACCCCTAGGATCATGAAGCACCCTCACATCCTGACCGTGAGGAAGAGGGCGAACCCTAGGACGGCGACCGTGAGGAAGAGGGTGAACCCTAGGACGGCGGCCGTGAGGAAGGTGCGAACCCTAGGGGAGCTAACCCTAGGATTGCGAGCCGTGAACCTCACCAAGAAGGAAAGAGCAAACCACAAGAACATGTCACGAGCCGATGCAAGGACGGGGTCACGAACCGAGCCACTATAGTCACCATGAGCCGACCACATGCGAGGACCCACGGGCCGAGGAAGCTGACCATGAGCCGGAGGTTATGAAGCATCACGAACCGACCCAGGAGAGGAGGACCGCGAGCATGTGTCACAACCCAAATAGGGGTCCACGAGCAGATCATGAGCCGATGCAGGAAAGGGGGATCACGACCCGGACTGGAGAAGCACGAACCACACATATCCGAACTAAAGTGTGAACATGTACGGAAGCTTGGAGCTTTGAAACGAACGGGAATGTTGACCCAAAACCCGAGATGCAAAGGTAGTCCAAATGAGAAGTTGTGACTCAGGATCCAGACGGAAACCAACGAATTGACTTCATGATTGGGCTTTGCTGCGGGACGTGTGCAAAGGGGTTATCGATACCTATAACTTTGGTTCACCACTGAGAGACAGATTAGGGGCTCATAGTGATAGTTTTACGGGGTTGGACTCCGTCATGGCCCAAAGATTAGGTGACCAAAGTAGTGGATATCTTGTGCTTTACGCACCGAGTGAGAGATGTGAGCATGATTGCTATGTTTGATGTTTGCTATCACCATGTCATGCACACCCCATATTACTTTTACACTTTATGTTAGTGTTGCTTTAGATTACTGTACATCTTGCTGTGCTAACTCTTTGGTTGCAGGTCCAGGTTCAGGTATGATTGGATTATACCTGTTATTGCTCTGTTTTGTTGCTTATCGCTCATACCAGACTTTTGTCTGACTCGGAGTTTTATGTCACTTCTTGTTACTCTAGGTGCTCCTAAATGAGCAGACTAGCGACGGGTTAGGTGGTAATGCGTGAGTAGCTGTCCGAAGACAAAAATGAGGCTTTCACGTATGATATACATATATACTCCATGTGTTGTAGCCGGTCACTGCTTGGGCATTAGTAGTGTACCTTTTCTTTCTTTTTCTTTAGACACGGAAATTTGAAGTTGTAATAATGATGTTGGATCATAAGTTATATTATGGATTCCGCTGCTATGATGGTTTAGTTTTCAGCTTATGCACTATCTTGCCTGTTTTATGTCAAAGTAATGTTATTATTATATTTTATTCCATGCACTATGAGATATACTACAGGTTCTTTGGTGATTCATTGCCTTCTTTCTTTTCCTTTGATGACCGTCCCGTGGTGGTTGGACATTGACACAACGCATTTCGGAGAAATGACGACTGGTGCGGAGCGGGCCGTCATAGTATGTCAAATATCATCCCAGTACCTGTGTGGGTTTTTCAAACAACAAATACTGATTATTATTTGTGAATTTGGGCGATGTGTAAAAATTATCGTCCCAATCAATATTAGTTAAATAGGTGTACATAAACAAGTCGTCCGACTTGTAAATAATATTTATTCCATTTTACTGTTTATATTATAAATGGATATTTATAATTTTAAATTCAACTACCACAGTATTTTAATATGTTAATAATCACAATAACCATACACAAATCACCAAATCATCTATATAAATAAATATTCAGCTACCCAATGCCATTTACGATGCCACAAGTGGCCATCGCGGAATATGGAATCCGAGTATCAGTAATATCCATACATCACTTCCACTAATACGTGATTTGTGGGAATTCGTGTGTTGAACTCAAAAAATAAATAACTACATGATAAAATATTGAGTGAGAAGGAGTTCCCACATTGGGTTCCACTCCGCCAGTCTTTAATTGACGATTTTGGTACCATTTGGGTTTGTATTTGCCCAAAATTCAAACAAGCTCCAAAGTGGACCCAGTCAGTTTTGTTGTGAAGCTCTCGACTCCACGATTGCAACGGATCCAGTTTCATGCAAATCAGAGTTCATGTGGACAAGTTATTAACGTTTAAACATTGTATGTAAAAATTAAAATAGAAATTTAAAATTTAAACCTCCATCTTGTGTTCACCGTCACTACCACCTTGCTGCGCCACCTACAACCACCGTGCCACTGACCAGACCTCCCTGCCACCTTTGCCTCTCCGTCATGAGCCTCCAGCTACCGCCGCCTTGCTTGTAGTACCTCAGGCAATCCAAAATCGCCAAAGTCCCAATTTTGCCTCGCCCTCGATTCCGGCGCCACCAGCCTTCTCCATGGTTGCGCACCCCTTGGTTCGATGTGGCTCACCACCCCCTACGTTTTTGCTTTGAACCTCATTGCCTGAAACTGCCTCTAACGCCGCCACCAAGCCTAAAACCCTTTGCTTCTTCGCTAGAAAACACGTCTACGTTGAACCCAATTTTCTGATCACCACAAGCACTTTTGTCAAGCTTCCTCTCCTCTACAAATTCCTCTTTGGTGTCATCATCAAACTCGCCACAGTTTGGCCACAAATCACCATAAACTGTACTTCAGTTTTTGACTTTGACCATCAATTTCTCCCAGTCCGTGCAACGATAGGTCCCCAACTTTTTATCGTAGGTAGAGATCATCATGATCTACAATACCCAGAAGCCATTGGGGATAATTGCTTTTGGATTGGAAGATATAAATTGTTTTATGATCGGGGGCTTTTTTGCGAAATTGACGAGGGAGAGAGAGGGGCTGCTGTTGAATTATTTCGATGGAGGAATGTAATAACCCGGAAATTTGGGCCAGTTTAAAATTTTTATTTTGGCAATTTTGCTGAATTTTGATTATTTAAAATGAATTATTTTAAATAATAACGACGAGAAATTTATTTTGAATAGATTAGAACGTATATATTTATATAGTTCATCGTTAGAATATAAATAATTATTTATAATTTTAAAAGGATTTGAAAATGGCGCGGTAGTTCGATAATTCGATTTCAAACTTCAATTGAACATACCGGGTGCAAAATAAACCGGATTTTAGTGAAACCAAAAATAATGGAATCTAATTGTGACTATCTTTCCAACGAATCCGAAAAATCGAAATTTCATAGCGTGAATCAAAAGTTACGTCCAGTTGAAATTTCAGAATAGTCGCTATGGAATTTCGTCCCTTAAAAATGGAAATTTTGCAAACGACCTCGGATTTCGACGAAACCACTTTTGTTAGATCCGTGATGTCAAGTTATTGCTAGATTTCAAATTTCATAATTTTTTCGAATCAATGTGTGAGCGTGGCAAAGGAAAAAGCGTTTGACCAGTTTCAGTTGAATTTAATCGACTGGAAAATGGCTGTTTTTCAAACGGTCTCAGAATTTGACGAAATTAGTTTTATTAGGACCGTATCATCAATACGAAGCTAGAAAATAATTTTCCTGAATTTTTCGAGTTAGTATGTGGCCCCAGCAAATTGACATGCGCGTTCAAATTCAATATATAGATTTTTTATGTTGATTTTGACGAAAACTGATCGAAATAGTCGAATCATCCTACGATACATATCTCATTATGTTCGGAATGGGGGTAATTAGCTAGGGGCGACAGTCGTTGGGTCTCGTTTGGTGTTCAAATAAAAAGTCAACCCTTTTTAAAATTAAATGGAAATAAATTAAATATTTAAATATAAATTACACCTTATGTTCTCCTTTACCCCCCTCCCCCGTTAGTTTCAGATCCAAAAGATAAAAAATAAAAAAGGGGGGGGGGCTAAACGCGATCGACGATCGTTGGGGGAGGGAGATGCTCCACCGCCGCACCCCCGTTCTTCACCTCCGCCATCCTCCCCTAGCCCTCCACCCTTCTGCGAAACCGAACCCCCCCCCCCCCAAGCTTCATCGATTAACCCACCACCCACCCCACCACCTCACCGCGAGCCTCCCACGACCACCGCGCCAGGCGCCAAACCCCCACCACCACCACCTGCGAAGCTTCCAATCCAGCCGACGCAACCCCTCCGCCTCCTCCTGGATCTGACGTGCCTCAGACAGGCCCCCCTTCTTCGAATAATCGAATGTAAGATTTATCTTTTCTTTGATTTTAATTCATATGCAAAGCTGGGGCTTTGAGGGGAGGAATTAATTTTTATTATCATCAAGATTTGATTTTTAAGCCATGAAAGATCGTATTTTTAAACCATGAAAGGTCGGATTTTATTATATAAAGATCGGATTTCAGTTTATGGAAGTTATGATCTTTACCGTTCAAGTAATAAGCTAAAAACATAATTTTTATTATGTAGAAGATTATAAAAATATAATTTTTATATAGTAGAGATAATAAAAATATGATTTTTATATATTGAATAGCGAAGTAAAAATTCGATTTTTATATATTAAATAGCCAAGTAAAAATATGATTTTTATATATTGAATAGCGAAGTAAAAATTCGATTTTTATATATTGAATAGCGAAGTAAAAATTCGATTTTTATATATTGAATAGCGAAGTAAAAATTCGATTTTTATATATATAATGAATACGGATGACGAAAGTGATGAAAGAAGAAACAGAGGAGATTTCCTACATAAGAAGAGTCGTGGGACTGGATTAGCTAATCGATGAGAACTTCTCACTTTGAATTTTATTTTCTAGTTGAAATATATACTAGGATGCAGACGGTGTTTAGTAGCACCCGACACCCGTCGTCCACAGACCATAGATGGCTTGTATGCTTGTTTGTTTGATTTTGCTGTGTAGTTGATTGTGTGATGTGATGTGAAATGAAAATAAAGTATTTATATAGTTGAAAATATTTTATAGTTAAGAATAGAATTTTTAACGTGTATGTAAAATGAAATAAAAATAAACAGATCGGACGATTTGTTTATATACACACATTTAACTAATTTGGATTGGGACGATAAATTTTACACATCGCCCAACTGCACAAATAAAATCTGTGTTTGATTGTTTGAAAACCCCACACGGGTATTGGGGTGATATATGACATACACTAATCCCAATAGTTAGTTGTATGTCGATCGATTGATTGACAGACTGTTATAAGCATTAAATATTTATATTCGATGCTTATACAGTGTAGAATGCACTTTGGATGATAGTTGATTATTCGTCGTTGTTATTGTATACCTATGTTGTAGAAAATCCAGATAATTAACATTATATGGTAATTGATTGGGCCTCATTCCAGTTTTGAAATAGAAATATTTGGAAAAAAAAAATTGAAATAGAATATTTGAAAATAGAAATATATGAAGCCGTGTTGATTAGATTGACGCCATTTTGACGTGAACGATATTTATATCGATTTTATTCAATTTTTTTATGAATATCGAAAGTGATTTCAAAATCTGACATTTTGAAAAGAATTGAAATTCGAATTGAAAATTGAATAGTAATGAATTCGAATTGAAATTCGAATTAAATTGAATAGAAATGAATTCGAATTGAAATTGAATATAAATGAATTCGAATTGAAATTGAATAGAAATGAATTCGAATTGAAATCGATTTGAATTGAAATCAATTTGAAATGAATTTAAAACGAATTTGTAAGGGAAAATTCAATTTTGATTTGAATTTGAAAAAGAAGTTGAAATCGTTTTGAAAACGAATTTAAAACAATTTATTAAATACGTTTTAAAAAGGGAATCGACGAAGTATATATTATATATATAATATAATGGCCTGAATAGAACGCGCCGCACCGCGGCAGTTCGCGAATTTCGACCATTGACTTCAAACGGATATTACGGGAGATCCGACTGTCGGATTCTCCTGAAACCGGAACCGTTGGGTTCGTATCGAAAAGAGCTTTCTAACAAATATTAGAAATTTGAAATCTAATGGTTGGATTTGGAATTATGTCCAAATCAAATTTGGAAAAGGTCGCTGTAAGTGCAGTTCGATGGCCGTTGGTGGAAATCGACTGTACGGGCCTTGATAAAATTATTAAAAACAGTAATAATTTGTGTAAAATCATAAGAAATGATTTGTGAAGATTTGGGATGAAAAACTCCATATTTGAAAAGATAAAAATAGATTTTTATCGAAATGAACTAGTTTTGAACTAAAATTATAATTCTATTTATTTTTAAATAAATAAATGGGATTGGAAAAGGGTTTTAAAATTAACCCGAATTTCCAATAATTAAATTGGAATGGATTTGAATCGAAATTGTCTTCGGATTATTTCGATGTTGGATTTCGTGATTATGCAGATATTATTAAGGAAATTTAAAAGATATTTATATCGTTATTTCCAATACGATATTTGTTAGTCGTAGAGTTTGATATTGAATATGAGCCGATATAATTTCTATTCAGAGCCTTGTATTTAATATCAAATGGGATTTGGGTTTGTCGTGAATGGTGTCTTCATTAACACTGTTCTTAAGCCTAGCTGAGAAAAACATTAAATCTTTTATTTAGATTTAATGAAGGGTACCAGTTAAATAATATTTAATTAGAATTGAATTTGAATTGATTCTTGGGTTTATCGTGAACGGTGTTTTAAATAACACTTGTTCTTTAACCCGATAATTAATGAAATGTGATTTTGGGTTGTCGTGAATGGTATCTTCAATAATACTGTTCTTAGACCCAAAGGAGTTAAGAAAATCAGAAACTAACTGGAGATTAATTAAGTTGAACAGTTTCTTGGGTATTGATCTGATGTTGGTTTCGGCCTTCGGGGTTAATATTTAGGGAATTGCTCACTTGCTAATTCACGATTAGGGACTGATTGAATTGTGATGTGATTTTGGGGTCTATCGTGAACCGTGTTTTAAATGACACTGATTCTTTAACCCTGTCAAAGATTAAAACTAAGTGGAGTTTTAATGAATCTTTAATTAGATTGAAAAGATCGAAAATGGAGTATCACCAGTTTTACTCCAGGCGGTAGTTAAATCTTTAATTAGATTTGAACGTGAAAAGGGTAATTAAATTTACCGATAACACTGTGGTGTTAGATATGAAGTATTACCAGTTTTACTTCATGGGATGAATAGGTTGGGATTGGGAAATTAAAACAAATGATTACTTCGGTAAGGTTCGTTAATCCTGACTAGTTGAATCGAAATTCAAAAGAAGATCAAAGAATAAATTCAAGGAATTTATCTTTGATAAAATTAATGGGAACCTTTCCCTATGAATGTGAAATTTAGAAACTAACTGTCGGTTAGCTAAGCAGAATGGTTTTCTGGATATTGATCTGATGTTGGTTTCGGCCTTCGGGGTTAATATTTGGGGAATTATTCTCTTGTTAATCTACGTTTAGTGACTGATAAATTGGAATGAGGCGTCTGTTGTGTTTGTGTAACACTTGTTTATTATATACGCGAGTTACTCAGAAAGACCGGGTTTATCCCATTATGAATAACTGAATCGACGATAAGAAATCGAAGATGAAGATGGTGGTCGAAGACCGGAGATCTTCACCTCGTTTGGATGGTAACCGAGGTTCTGATTGGGAGGCATCCCGAAATATGGATAATGAGTGGTGATCGTCCAGACGTACGTGGTGATCGATGGGTTTGCGAGGTATATAGTGCCTCCGGTTTCGTTCAGACCCAGAACGGACTTGCAAATGGACAGTGTGTCTGACATTGGAATTTATTCTGTGTGATTGATAGCCATCAGTTGCACGGTGTGAATTGCCCGTGTGGCGTGCTAAGATGCAGTGATCAGGGCTTCTGTTGAAAAGCAAAGTCTTGTAGAGATGATCAAAGCACCGCCTGTGTGGCGTAGCTTTGTGTATAACTTGAAATCGCGAGCCTCACACCCCGGTATAAACCAGAAACGTGAGAAAGGACCTCAGGGAGGGCCTGCGTTTCCTCCTAGCTAGAAGTGGCGTCGGTGGTTTTACACGCCCTGACGAGTTTGACTTATGTGGTTGTTGCTGTTGCGAGGCGCCTCGGTTAGATCGGATGATCCGGGTCCGATGGAGTCATTCGTTGGCTCGCTTACGCCCCAAAGGGCGGGGAAACGTAGTGTTCAGGCATTTTAATCCACTCCGTGTGTACCGGCCCTGACGATCCAAGGGTCGATGCGTTCTGATCCTGAGACTCGGGCTAGGCAGTTTCGAATTCGGTAAGGACTATCTTTTGCCTTGGTTCATGACGGAAATCCAACTTCCAATACGGGACGTTTCCATTTTAGTTGTAATCCTATATATGGCGACATAGTGGGATGGGGCGCTTATGCTGCCTATGATTGATACTTATGATTTGAAGTTGTTTTATACACTATGCACTTATAATAGTATCAAATGATTTGTTTTAAACGTATCAAGCATTCTTGGCTATTATAAGGTAAAAACCCTATCCTCCGGCTTGCGTTGCATTGTGTGATGGGAACTGGATCTTATAATAGCTTCATTTTTCTTTATTTAGCATTGCGTTGTTGTTTTATGCACTGGTGTTCTTGGGAGGAAACCCGTTCCGCGTTAGCGGCGTGGTCCCTTGATTTACCTAACTTTAAAATAAAGATTAATAACTGTTTTAGTTCTCACACCAGTCCCATGACTGACCTGGAGTTTATTGTTTTTAACCTAAACTCTGGGTGCCCTTATTTTGACACGGGCAGCTAGTAGTTTTGGTTTTGCAGATATATATTCACAGGATTCTGGTTTACAGCTGGAACGATATCCGGAAAGCTTTGTATCCGTATATCTCTTTCAGTTGTGTATTGTGTTATTTTCCGCTGCTATGTAATGTATTGTAATCTCTGATATTTATCGAATGTATATTATTTGTTTATACCCTGTATATTCTTGTATTCTGATGAATTGTTGTAATATACAATGAAATGTTCTTCCGTCTGCGTTCTATTTTGTCGTGTTCTCAAAACAATCAGGCGTTTCGAACGATCTAGATCGGTTTAGCGACTGATTCAGATTGAGCGAAATTCCTTTTCGTTACAGTTGGTATCAGAACTTTGGTTTACAAAGCTCAGAGAACAAGACACATTAGAACCATACGAAAGAATTCATCAGAAATTGGATTAGTAATATCCAATGGGAATGACTCGTTAGAGATGGGATCAGTAGTATCCTAGAACGAGTGTGAAGAGTACATTTTTAAAATGAAAACAATTTTTGTTTTGAAATTTAAATCAGTTATTCGTAGTTGATTATTTATTTTACATTGAATTGGGACAATCCAATATATAAAGATTTTGCATATACGTCTTGCAAACGTGTATTCGAAGTTCTAATGTACTGGATAGTTATAGGATCACACTCTAGTTGCCCGGGGATAATTCTGGTGACAGGGCACCATCGCCAGTATTTATATTCGAGCGTCGAAAATGAGATTTCTATATATTTCCAATTGACTGGTGTGAGAACCGAAACTAGATAGGGCTTATTGTTGTGATTTGGCATCAAAAATGTGATTTTTGACTATATATCAAAGTTATGCATTTGAAATGATAACCAACTAATTGATTGATGGTTGTGTTGTTGATTATTGGTTGATTAATTAAATTTTTAACCATTTAGCCAAATTGACCAAAAAGTGAATTGTATTGAAAATTAGTCGCATTTGCTTGCATACACATGTACTTATATTGAATAGGTCATAGCAAGGAGGCTAGAGCAGAAGAATAAAATTGTTTGCCTGACAAATCGGTACATGTTTATCATAATTTACTGTTTTGTTTGGGTGATGATGATTTTATGAGCCGATTGGCTTTTTCTTTTTCTTTTTGAGATCAGAAGGCTTGTATGGCAATTTCGGGATTTTCCCGTTGCTCCCGGTGCAGGGGAGATTATGGCGAAATTTTTCGAAAATTTAGGGTGTTAGCCAAATTTTTGAAAAATTTGAAAATTTCTTAGAAACTGAAAAGTTGAAGAACTTAAGCCGTAATCAAAATAATGGAAGTTGAGTTGATTTGTGAAACAACTTTCGGCTTCGTTCCTTTTCGGGGACGAAAAGTTTTAAGTGGGGGAGATTGTAATAACCCGGAAATCTAGGCCAGTTTAAAATTATTATTTTGGCAATTTTGGCAAATTTTGATTATTTAAAATGAATTATTTTAAATAATAACGACGAGAAATTTATTTTGAATAGATTAGAACGTATATATTTATATAGTTCGTCGTTAGAATATAAATAATTATTTATAATTATAAAAGGAATTGAAAATGGCGCGGTAGTTCGATAATTCGATTTCAAACTTCAATTGAACATACCAGGTGCAAAATAAACAGGATTTTAGTGAAACCAAAAATAATGGAATCTAATTGTGACTATCTTTCCAACGAATCCGAAAAATCGAAATTTCATAGCGTGAATCAAAAGTTACGTCTAGTAGAAATTTCAGAATAGTCGCTATGGAATTTCGTCCCTTAAAAATGGAAATTTTGCAAACGACCTCGGATTTCGACGAAACCACTTTTATTAGATCCGTGATGTCAAGTTATTGCTAGATTTCAAATTTCATAATTTTTTCGAATCAATGTGTGAGCGTGGCAAAAGAAAACGCGTTTGACCAGTTTCAGTTGATTTTAATCGACTGGAAAATGGCCGTTTTTCAAACGGTCTCAGAATTTGATGAAATTAGTTTTGTTAGGACCGTATCGTCAATAAGAAGCTCAAAAATATTTTTCCTGAATTTTTCGAGTTAATATGTGGCCCCAGCAAATTGAAATGCGGGTTCAAATTCAATATGTAGATTTATATGTTGATTTTGACGAAAACTAATCGAAGCAGTCGAATCAGCCTACGATACATATCCCATTGTGTTCAGAATGAGGGTACTTAGCTAGGGGCGACAGTCGTTGGGTCTCGTTTGGTGTTCAAATAAAAAGTCAACCCTTTTGAAAATTAAATGGAAATACATTAAATATTTAAATATAAATTACACCTTATATTCTTCTTTACCCCCCCCCGTTAGTTTCAGATCCAAAAGAAAAAAAATAGAAAAAAGGGGGGGGGGCTAAACGCGATCGACGATCGCTGGGGGAGGGAGATGCTCCACCGCCGCACCCCCGTTCTTCACCTCCGCCATCCTCCCCTAGTCCTCCTCCCTTCTGCGAAATTGAACCCCCCCAAGCTTCATCGATTAACCCGCCACCCACATCCACCCCACCACCTCACCGCGAGCCTCCCACGACCACCGCGCCAGGCGCCAAACCCCCACCACCACCTGCGAAGCTTCCGGTCCAGCCGACGCAGCCCCTCCGCCTCCTCCTGGATCTGACGTGCCTCAGACAGGGCCCCTTCTTCGAATAATCGAATGTAAGATTTATCTTTTCTTTGATTTTAATTCATATGCAAAGTTGGGACTTTGAGGGGAGGAATTAATTTTTATTATCATCAAGATTTGATTTTTAAGCCATGAAAGATCGTATTTTTAAACCATGAAAGGTCGGATTTTATTATATAAAGATCGGATTTCAGCTTATGGAAGTTATGATTTTTATCGTTCAAGTAATAAGCTAAAAACATAATTTTTATTATGTAGAAGATTATAAAAATATAATTTTTATATAGTAGAGATAATAAAAATATGATTTTTATATATTGAATAGCGAAGTAAAAATTCGATTTTTATATATTGAATAGCCAAGTAAAAATTTGATTTTTATATATTGAATAGCGAAGTAAAAAATTCGATTTTTATATATTGAATAGCGAAGTAAAAATTCGATTTTTATATATTGAATAGCGAAGTAAAAAAATCGATTTTTATATATTGAATAGCGAAGTAAAAAATCGATTTTTATATATGTAGTGAATATGGATGACGAAAGTGATGAAAGAAGAAACGGAGGAGATTTTCTACATAAGAAGAGTCATGGGATTGGATTAGCTAATCGGTGAGAACTTCTCACTTTGAATTTTATTTTCTAGTTGAAATATATACTAGGATGCAGACGGTGTTTAGTAGCACCCGACACCCGTCGTCCACAGACCATGGACGGCTTGTATGCTTGTTTGTTTGATTTTGTTGTGTAGTTGATTGTGTGATGTGATGTGAAATGAAAATAAAGTATTTATATAGTTGAAAATATTTTATAGTTAAGAATAGAATTTTTAATGTGTATGTAAAATGAAATAAAAATAAACAGATTGGACGATTTGTTTATATACACACATTTGACTGATATGGATTGGGACGATAAATTTTACACATTGCCCAACTGCACAAATAAAATATGTGTTTGATTGTTTGAAAACCCCACACGGGTATTGGGGTGATATATGACATACACTAATCCCAATAGTTAGTTGTATGCCGATCGATTGATTGACAGACTGTTATAAGCGTTAAATATTTATACTCGATGCTTATATAGTGTAGAATGCACTTTGGATGATGGTTGATTATTCATCGTTGTTATTGTATACCTATGTTGTAGAAAATCCATATAATTAACATTATATGGTAATTGATTGGGCCTCATTCCA
Organism: Allium sativum; assembly: GCA_030737875.1. Classification (NCBI taxonomy): domain Eukaryota; kingdom Viridiplantae; phylum Streptophyta; class Magnoliopsida; order Asparagales; family Amaryllidaceae; genus Allium; species Allium sativum. The sequence goes on along the minus strand of CM060913.1, from coordinate 128,796,198 downwards.
GTTTTGAAATAGAAATATTTGGAAAAGAAATATTTGAAATAGAATATTTGAAAATAGAAATATATGAAGCCGTGTTGATTAGATTGATGCCATTTTGACGTGAACGATATTTATATCGATTTTATTCAATTTTTTTATGAATATCGAAAGTGATTTCAAAATCTGACATTTTGAAAAGAATTGAAATTCGAATTGAAAATTGAATAGAAATGAATTTGAATTAAATTGAATAGAAATGAATTCGAACTGAAATTGAATATAAATGAATTCGAATTGAAATTGAATAGAAATGAATTCGAATTGAAATCGATTTGAATTGAAATCGATTTGAAATGAATTTAAAACGAATTTGCAAGGGAAAATTCAATTTTTATTTGAATTTGAAAAAGAAGTTGAAATCGTTTTGAAAACGAATTTAAAACGATTTATTAAATAAGTTTTAAAAAGGGAATCGACGAAGTATATATTATATATATTATATATATAATATAATGGCCTGAATAGAACATGCCGCGCCGCGGCAGTTCGCGAATTTCGACCATTGACTTCGAACGGATATTACAGGAGATCCGATCGTTGGATTCTCCTGAAACCGGAACCGTTGGGTTCGTATCGAAAAGATCTTTCTAACGAATATTAGAAATTTGAAATCTAACGGTTGGATTCGGAATTATGTCCAAATCAAATTTGGAAAAGGTCGCTGTAAGTGCAGTTCGATGGCCGTTGGTGGAAATCGACTGTACGGGCCTTGAAAAAATTATTAAAAATATTAATAATTTGTGTAAAAGCATAAGAAATGATTTGTGAAGATTTGGGATGAAAAACTCCATATTTGAAAAGATAAAAATAGATTTTTATCGAAATGAACTAGTTTTGTACTAGAATTATAATTCTATTTATTTTTAAATAAATAAATGGGATTTGAAAAGGATTTTAAAAGTAACCCGAATTTCCAATAATTAAATTGGAATGGATTTGAATTGAAATTGTCTTCGGATTATTTCGATGTTGGATTTCGTGATTATACAGATATTATTATGGAAATTTGAAAGATATTTATATCATTATTTCCAATACGATATTTGTTAGTCGTAGAGTTTGATATTGAATATGAGCCGATATAATTTCTATTCAGAGCCTTGTATTTAATATCAAATGGGATTTGGGTTTATCGTGAATGGTGTCTTCATTAACACTGTTCTTAAGCCCAGTTGAGAAAAATATTAAATTTTTTATTTAGATTTAATGAAGGGTACCAGTTAAATAATATTTAATTGGAATTGAATTCGAATTGATTCTTGGGTTTATCGTGAACGGTGTTTTAAATAACACTTGTTCTTTAGAACGATAATTAATGAAATGTGATTTTGGGTTGTCGTGAACGGTATCTTCAATAATACTGTTCTTAGACCCAAAGGAGTTAAGAAAATCAGAAACTAACTGGAGATTAGTTAAGTTGAACGGTTTCTTGGGTATTGATCTGATGTTGGTTTCGGCCTTCGGGGTTAATATTTAGGGAATTGCTCACTTGCTAATTCACGATTAGGGACTGATTGAATTGTGATGTGATTTTGGGGTCTATCGTGAACCGTGTTTTAAATGACATTGATTCTTTAACCCTGTCAAAGATTAAAACTAAGTGGAGTTTTAATGAATCTTTAATTAGATTGAAAAGATCGAAAATGGAGTATCACCAGTTTTACTCCAGGCGGTAGTTTAATCTTTAATTATATTTGAACGTGAAAAGGGTAATTGAATTTACTGATAAAACCGTGGTGTTAGATATGAAGTATTACCAGTTTTACTTCATGGGACGAATAGGTTGGGATTAGGAAATTAAAACAAATGATTACTTCGGTAAGGTTCGTTAATCCTGAATAGTTGAATCGAAATTCAAAAGAGGATTAAAGAATAAATTCAAGGAATTTATCTTTGATAAAATTAATGGGAACCTTTCCCTATGAATGTGAAATTTAGAAACTAACTGTCGGTTAGCTAAGCAGAATGGTTTTCTGGATATTGATATGATGTTGGTTTCGACCTTCGGGGTTAATATTTGGGGAATTATTCTCTTGTTAATTTACGGTTAGTGACTGATAAATTGGAATGAGGCGTATGTTGTGTTTGTGTAACACTTGTTTATTATATACGCGAGTTGCTCAGAAAGATCGGGTTTATCCCATTCTGAATAACTGGATCGACGATAAGAAATCGAAGATGAAGACGGTGGTCGAAGACCGGAGATCTTCACCTCGTTTGGATGGTAACCGAGGTCCTGATTGGGAGGCATCCCGAAATATGGATAATGAGTGGTGATCGTCCAGACGTACGTGGTGATCGATGGGTTTGCGAGGTATATAGTGCCTCCGGTTTCGTTCAGACCCAGAATGGACTTGCAAATGGACAGTGTGTCTGACATTGGAATTTATTCTGTGTGATTGATAGCCATCAGTTGCACGGGTGAATTGCCTATGTGGCGTGCTAAGTTGCAGTGATGAGGGCTTCTGTTGAAAAGCAAAGTCTTGTGGAGATGATCAAAGCACTGCCTGTGTGGCGTAGCTTTGTGTATAATGTGAAATCGCGAGCCTCACACCCCGGTATGAACCAGAAACGGGAGAAAGGACCTCAGGGAGGGTGTAATAACCCGGAAATTCTGAGCCAATTTAAAATTTTTATTTTGGCAATTTTAATGAATTATTTTTAAATAATATCGACGAAAATTTATTTTGAATATAATTCGAACGTATATATTATACGTGTCGTCGTTAGAATATAAATAATTATATATAATTATAAATAGAATTGAAAATGGCGCGGTAGTTCGATAATTCGATTTCAAACTTCAATCGAATGTACCGGGTGCAAAGTAATCCGGATTTTGGCGAAACCAAAAATAATAGGATCTAATTGATAATATCTTTCCAACGAATCCGAAAAATCAAAATTTCATAGTGGGAATCAAAAGATATGTCCAGTTGAAATTTCCGAATAGTCGCTATGGAATTCAGGCCCTTAAAAATAGACATTTTGCAAACGACCTCGGATTTCGACGAAACCACTTTTGTTGGATCCGTGATGTCAAATTATTGCTAGGTTTTAAATTTCATAATTTTTCGAATCAATATGTGAGCGTGGCAAAGGAAAACGCGTTTGACCAGTTTTAGTTGATTTTAATCGACTGGAAAATGGCCATTTTTCAAACGGCCTCAGAATTCGACGAAACTAGTTTGTTAGGACCGTATCGTCAATACGAAGCTAGAAAATATATTTTTGTAATTTATAGAGTTCGTATGTGACCCCGGTAAATTGAAATGCGCGTTCAAATTCAATATATAGAGTTATATGTTGATTTTGACGAAAACTGATCGAAACGGTCGAATCAGCTTGCGATACATATCCCATTATGTTCGGAATGAGGGTAATTAGCTAGGGGCGATAGTCGGTGGGCTTGATTTCGAGTTCAAATGGAAAGTCAACTTTAAGGTGAAATAAATAATTAAATAATAATATAAAAATATATAAATCTATACTCTCTCTCCCTCCTCACCCGTTATTCATTTCAGAAAAAAAAGGAGAAAGCGGATCGAGGAACCCGCCGCCCACCTCGTCACGCCATCGCCCCCTCCACCGTTCGCCGCCCCGCTCACCGCAGCCTCCCCCACCCTCGCGTCGCGCCACCGTCGAAGACCCCCCCCCCCTCTAATCGAGCCACCGCGCGAAGCTAGCCCCCCCTCAGAAAACCGCCGCCGCCTCCTGCATCTCTCCCCCAACCCTCATTCGCCGCCTGAAGCACCAACTCCGACCCCCTCCCTCTTCCAGTGAACGACACCAATGAACCCCCCCCCCCCCCCCCCGATTGAAAAAGTAAGTTTTTATTTGTTTTAATTTTATTTATTTATTTCTTTTATATATGATTAGCAAATAGAGAAAAAATCAGTTTTTGTATAGGATTTTTAAATTAGAAAGATAGGATTTTTAAATAGAAAGTTAGAATTTTTCATATAGAAAAGGCGATATTTTTAACCTTAAAAAGGCGGATTTTTAATGAATGAAAGACGATATTTTTTTTAAAAGGTGAAAAGATCGTATTTTTATTTGACGGTAGAAAAGATTTTTATTCAATTAAAAATATGATTTTTATATTTTTAAAGTATTAAAAATATAATCTTTACTATATAGACGATGTAAAAATATGATTTTTGTTTATGTAGAGAATTAAAAATATAATTTTTACATGATAGGAATATTAGAAATATCATCTTTATATGTGTAGAAAAATAAAAATGTGATTTTTATAATGATATATTTGAAAAGGCGAAATCTTTATATAGAAAATAGCGAGGTAAAAATATAATTTTTATCTATATAGTAGCAATGTAAAAATAGAATTTTTATCCATATAGCGTGATAGTAAAAATTCGATTTTTATATACTGAATAGCATAGTAAAAATTTGATTTTTATATATTGAATAGCATAGTAAAAATTCGATTTTTATATATTGAATAGCTAAGTAAAAATTCGATTTTTATATATTGAATAGCAAAGTAAAAATTCGATTTTTATATATTGAATAGCGAAGTAAAAATTTTATTTTTACATATGTAGAGGATACGGGCAATGAAGATGACAAAAAGGCGAGAACGACGAAGGTTTCTGCAAACGAAGAGCCGTGGAGTTAGGATAGCTATTGGTGAGAACTTCTCACTCTTCAATTTCTTTTTCTAGTTATATATATATACTAGGATGCAGACGGTGTTTAGTAGCTCCCGACACCCGTCATCCACAGACCGTGGATGGCTTGTTTGTTAAATTGTTTGGATGTGTAGTTGGTTAGTTTATTTGGTTTGAATTGAATTGTTTGGTGAAATGAATGGATTTGATTGATGTGTGAATGGCGTGGGCCTTCACTAGACCGGGGATAAGGCTAGGCCTTGTCCCGTTTCTAGTATCGTGTCGTTATGCCGCCGAAATTTTCTACAATAAGTTAGAAAAATAAAAAGACCATTTTATCTAAAGAATGAACTGAATAGAAATTCATATGTTGAAATAAAATGTTTTATCGTTAAAAATATAATTTTTAACGTGAAAGTGAATAAATAAATATTTATAAACAAATCGGCCGATTTGTTTATATACACTGATTTGAAGGACATTGATTGGGACGATAAAATTTTACACATCGCTCAACTGCACAAATAAAATCTGTGTTTGATTGTTTAAAACCCCACACGGGTATTGGGATAAAATACGGCATACACTAATCCCAATAATTAGTTGTATGTCGATCGATTGATTGACAGGCTGTTATAAGCTTTAGATATCTGTATTTAATGCTTATACAGTGTAGTGCACTTTGGATGATGGTTGATTATTTATCGTTGCTATTATATACATGTGTTGTATGGAATCCATATAATTAACTTTATATGGTAATTGATTGGGCCTCATTCCAATCGGGAAAATAAAGAATAATATAAAATAAAGGTTCATGTGTTGACCGTACTCATCCGTTGAGATTAGTCATATGTTGAACGAAATATTTTAGTAATAAAATTTACATCTTTATCAATATAAACTAAAGGTTCATGTGTTGACAGTACTCATCCGTTGAGATTAGTCATGTGTTGAACGAAATAGTTTAATAATAGAAATATTTGAAATCGAAATATTTGGAATAGAAATATTTGAAAAGGAAATATTTGAAAAAGAAATATTTGAAATAGAATATTTGAAAATAGAAATATATGAAGCCGTGTTGATTAGATTGACGCCATTTTAACGTGAACGATATTTATATCGATTTTATTCATTTTAAAATGAATATTGAAAAGTGATTTCGAAATCGAATATTTTGAATAAAAAATGAATTTTATTTGAATAGAAAACCAATTTGAATTGATTTGAATAGAAAACCAATTTGAATTGAATCGAATAGAAAACCAATTTGAATTGAATCGAATAGAAAACCAATTTGAATTGAATCGAATAGAAAACCAATTTGAAATGTATCGAATAGAAAACCAATTTGAAATGAATTGAATATAAAACGAATTCGAAATGAACTGAATATAAAACGAATTCGAAATGAATTGAAAATAAAACGAATTCGAATTGAAAACGAATTAAATAAATTCAAATTGAATTAAAATTTGAATTGAATAGAAATGAATTTTAAAATGAATTTAGAAGGAAAAATTCAATTTTGATTTGAATTGAAATGGAAGTTGAAATTGTTTTTAAAACGAATTTAAAACTATTTATAAAATTCGTTTTAAATAGAAATCGACGAAATATATATTATATATATTATATATATAATATAATGGTCTGAATAGAACGCGCCGCGGCAGTTCGTGAATTTCGACCATATATTTCAAACGGACATTACGGGAGATCCGACCGTCGGATTATCCTAAAACCGGAACCGTTGGGTTCGTATCGAAAAGAGCTTTCTAACGAATATTAGAAATTCAAAATCTAACGGTTGGATTTTGATATACGTCCAAATCAAATTCGAAAAAGGTCGCTGTAAGTGCAGTTCGATGGCCGTTGATGGAAATCGACTGTACGGGCCTTGATAAAATTATCAAAAATAGTAATAATTTGTGTAAAATCATAAGAAGTGATTTGGGAAAAATTGGGATGAAAAACTCCACATTTGAAAAGATAAAAATAGATTTTTATCAAAATGAACTAGTTTTGAACTAAAATTAAAATCCATTTATTTTTTAAATAAATAAATTGGATTTGAAATGGGTTTTAAATAGAATTGATTTGTGGGTTTATCGTGAACAGTGTTTTAAATAACACTAGTTCTTTAACCCGATAATAATTAGAATGTGATTTGGGTTTGTCGTGAACTGTGTTTTAAATGACACTAGTTCTTTAACCCAGTAAGAGGAGTTTTATGGAATCTGCAATTAGATTGAAATGTGAATTGATAATTTAAATTATCAAATTTGGCAAATGAGCGAGAATGGAGTAGCACCAGTTTTGCTCCAAAGCGATAGATAAATCTTTAATCAGATTTGAACGTGAAATGGTAATTAATTTTACCGATAACACCGTGGTGTTAGATATGGAGTATTACCAGTTTTGCTTCAAGGGATGAATAGGTTGGGATTGGGAAATAAAATAAATAATTACGTCGGTGTGGTTCGCTAATTCCGACTAGTTTGGAAAACCATAATTTGGTTTGGAACGACATCCAAAGGAAGATTAAAGGATAAATTTGAAAGGATTTATCTTGGATAAAATTAATGGGAACCTTTCCCTAAAAATGTGACTTTGTGAATAAAAGAATATTCTGAATTGGAATGAGGCGTATGTTGTGTTTGTGTAACATTTGTTTTTAATATACGCGGGTTGTTCGGAAAGTCCGGGTTTATACCCATTCTGAATAACCGATTCGACGATAAGTCGAAGATGAAGACGGTGGTTGAAGACCGGAAGTCTTCACATTGTTTGGATAATTATTGACGATCCTGATTGGGCTGTACACCTAAGAGGATGGAAATAGTTGGTGGTCGTCCAGACGTACTTGGAGATGGATGGATATGCGAGGAAAGTGCCTCCGGTATCGTTCAGACCCAGAACAAACTTGTAAATGGATTGTGTGTCTGGCATTGGATTTTATTCTGTGTTGATTGATTTATGTTAAATATATATCTGTTTGGCGGCGGAGAATTTATTCTCTTGCTTAACGCCCTTCTCTGAGACGAACGAGCTTAGAGGTTATATATCGATAGATATCAATCGCATGGCATGAATTGCCTGTGTGGCACGCTGAGTTGCATAGATCAAGGCTTCTGTTGAAAAGCAAAGTCTTGTGGTTGATGATCAAAGCACGGCCTACGTGGCAGCTTTGTGTATAATGTGAATTCGTGAGCCTCACACCTCGGTATGAGTTAAAAACGGGATACGGACCGCTGGGAGAGCACGACGTTTCTTTCTAGCTTTGGTGGTGTCAGTGACTTAATAGCCCTGACATTTATATACTTTTCACCTTTGTGGTTGTTGGAATGAGGCGCCTCGATTATAGGTCTGTAAGGACCGAGAAACATGTTTTCAGGCATAATTAATCCTCTAACATAAGTGAGGACCGGCCCAGCCGCATCCAGGGGTTGCCCAGAGTGTGTAGTCCTGAGACATTTGCTAGAGTGTCTCAAAGCGGAGAGGAGCTTGCCCCTTGCCTCGACTCATGACGGAAATCCAATTTCCAATACGTGATATTGCTGTTTTAATTGTAGAACTAGTATGGCGACATGATATATGGTACCCATGCCGTCTATGATTTATATTTATGATTGAAATTGTTTTGACACTATACACTTATTATAGTATCAAATGATTTGTTTTAAATGTACCAAGCATGTTTGGCTATTATAAGGGAAAACCCTATCCTCCGGCTTGCGTTGCATTGTGTGATGGGACCTGGGTCTTATAATAGCTTCATTTTTCGAAAAAGCATTGTGTTGTCTTTCCTATGCACTGGTATTCTTGGGAGGAAACCCGTTCCGTGTTATACGGCGTGGTCCCTTGAATTACTCTCTTTTAAAGTAAAGTTTAAATAACTGCTTTAGTTCTCACACCAGTCACATGACTGACCTGGAGTTTATTGTTTTAACCTAAACTCTGGGTGCCCTTATTTTCTACACGGGCAGCTAGTAGTTTTGGTTTTGCCGATTTATATTCACAAGATCCTGGTTTACAGCTGGAATGATATCCGGAAAGCTCTATATCCGTATATCACCTTCAGTTGTGCTTTGTATTATTTTCCGCTGCTATGTAATTTATTGTAATCTCTGATATTTATCGAATGTAATTTATTCATTTATACTCTGTATATTCTTGTATCTGATGGAATTGTTGTAATAGCAATGAAATGTTCTTCTGTTTGTGTTCCAATTTTTCCTGTTCTCAAAACGATCAGGGGTTTCGAACGGTCTAGATCGGTTTAACGACTGATTCGGATCGAGCGAAATTCCCGGCCGTCACATTTGGTATCAGAGCTTTGGTTTACAGAGCTCGAGAACAATACACATTAAAACCATACGAAAGAATTCATCAGATGTTGGATTAGTAATATCCAATTAGAATGACTTGTTAGAGATAGGATCAGTAGTATCCTAGAACGAGTGTGAAGAGTATATTTTTCAATTGAGAACAATTTTGTTTTGAAATTTAAACCATTTTAAAACGTATTTGCTTATTTATTTATTTTGAATATGGACAATCTAGTATATAAAGATTTTGCATATACGCGTCATGAATGTATATTCGAAGTTTTAATATACTGGATAGATATAGAATCACATTCTAGACACCCGGAGATGATTCTGATGATTGATATATCATCATCAGAATTTGTTTTCGTGTTTCGAAGGTATGATTTCTATATATTTCCATTAGACTGGTGTGAGAACCAAAACCAATATAGCTAGAATACATTGTTGTGAATTGGCATCAAGAACATGATTTTCTTTATATGTAGTAAAATTATGAATTTGAAACGTTAATTCACTAATTGATTGATGTTTGTGTTGTTTGGTTATTTGTTTGATAATATTGAACCATTAGGCCTAATTGAATCAAATATTGAACTGTATTGAAAATTGGTCGCATTTGCTTGCATATACATATACTTACATTGAACAGGTCATAGCAAGGAGGCTAGAGCAGAGAATAAAATTTGTTTGCCCGACAAATAGGTACATGTTTACTATAATTTACTGTTTTGTTTGGGTGATGATGATTTTATGAGCCTATTGGCTAGCCGCTTGGCCTTTTCTTTTTCTTTTTGAGATCAGAAGGCCTATATGGAAATTTCGGGATTTTCCCGTGGCTCCCGGTGCAGGGGAGGTTATGGTGAAATTTTTCGAAAATTTAGGGTGTTAGCCAAATTTTTGAAAATTTGAAAATTCTCAGAAACTGAAAAGTTGGAGAATGGAAGCCAGATCGAACGTGGAGCTAATTAATCAAACCACTTTCGGCTTCGTTCCTTTTCGGGGTCGAAAAGTTTTAAGTGGGGAAGATTGTAATAACCCGGAAATTCTGAGCCAGTTTAAAATTTTTATTTTGGCAATTTTAATGAATTATTTTTAAATAATATCGACGAAAATTTATTTTGAATATAATTTGAACGTATATATTATACGTGCCGTCGTTAGAATATAAATAATTATATATAATTATAAATAGAATTGAAAATGGCGCGGTAGTTCGATAATTCGATTTCAAACTTCAATCAAATGTACCGGGTGCAAAGTAATCCAGATTTTGGCGAAACCAAAAATAATAGGATCTAATTGATAATATCTTTCCAACGAATCCGAAAAATAAAAATTTCATAGCGGGAATCAAAAGATATGTCCAGTTGAAAATTCTGAATAGTCGCTATGGAATTCAGGCCCTTAAAAATAGACATTTTGCAAACGACCTCGGATTTCGACGAAACCACTTTTTTTGGATCCGTGATGTCAAATTATTGCTAGGTTTTAAATTTCATAATTTTTCGAATCAATATGTGAGCGTGGCAAAGGAAAACGCGTTTGACCAGTTTCAGTTGATTTTAATCGACTGGAAAATGGCCATTTTTCAAACGGCCTCAGAATTCGACGAAACTAGTTTTGTTAGGACCGTATCGTCAATACGAAGCTAGAAAATATTTTTCTGCAATTTATAGAGTTCGTATGTGACCCCGGTAAATTGAAATGCGCGTTCAAATTCAATATATAGAGTTATATGTTGATTTTGACGAAAACTGATTGAAATGGTCGAATCAGCTTGCGATACATATCCCATTGTGTTTGGAATGAGGGTAATTAGCTTGGGGCGACAGTCGGTGGGCTTGATTTCGAGTTCAAACGGAAAGTCAACTTTAAGGTGAAATAAATAATTAAATAATAATATATAAATATATAAATCTATACTCTCTCTCCCACCTCACCCGTTATTCATTTCAGAAAAAAAGGAGAAAGCGGATCGAGGAACCCGCCGCCCACCTCGTCACGCCATCGCCCCCTCCACCGTTCGCCGCCCCGCTCACCGCAGCCTCCCCCACCCTTGCGTCGCGCCACCGTCGAAGACCCCCCCCCACCTCTAATCGCGCCACCACGCGAAGCTAGCCCCCCCCCCCTCAGAAAACCGCCGCCGCCTCCTGCATCTCTCCCCCAACCCTCATCTGCCGCCTGAAGCACCAACTCCGACCCCCCTCCTCTTCCAATAAACGGCACCAGTGAACCCCCCTCCCCCCTTCCCCCCGATTGAAAAGGTAAGTTTTTATTTGTTTTAATTTTAATTTATTTCTTTTATATATGATTAGCAAACAGAAAAAAATCAGTTTTTGTATAGGATTTTTAAATTAGAAAGATAGGATTTTTAAATAGAAAGTTAGAATTTTTCATATAGAAAAGGCGATATTTTTAACCTTAAAAAGGCGGATTTTTAATGAATGAAAGACGATATTTTTTTTAAAAGGTGAAAAGATCGTATTTTTATTTGAAGGTAGAAAAGATTTTTATTCAATTAAAAATATGATTTTTATATTTTTAAAGTATTAAAAATATAGTCTTTACTATATAGACGATGTAAAAATATGATTTTTGTTTATGTAGAGAATTAAAAATATAATTTTTACATGATAGGAATATTAGAAAAATCATATTTATATGTGTAGAAAAATAAAAATGTGATTTTTATAATGATATATTTGAAAAGGCAAAATCTTTATATAGAAAATAGCGAGGTAAAAATATAATTTTTATATATATAGTAGCAATGTAAAAATAGAATTTTTATCCATATAGCGTGATAGTAAAAATTCGATTTTTATATATTGAATAACATAGTAAAAATTCGATTTTTATATATTGAATAGCATAGTAAAAATTCGATTTTTATACATTGAATAGCTAAGTAAAAATTCGATTTTTATATATTGAATAGCGAAGTAAAAATTCGATTTTTATATATTGAATAGCGAAGTAAAAATTTTATTTTTACATATGTAGAGGATACGGGCAATGCAGATGACAAAAAGGCGAGAACGACGAAGGTTTCTACAAAAGAAGAGCCGTGGAGTTAGGATAGCTATTGGTGAGAACTTCTCACTCTTCAATTTCTTTTTCTAGTTATATATATATACTAGGATGCAGACGGTGTTTTGTAGCTCCCGACACCCGTCATCCACAGACCGTGGATGGCTTGTTTGTTAAATTGTTTGGATGTGTAGTTGGTTAGTTTATTTGGTTTGAATTGAATTGTTTGGTGAAATGAATGGATTTGATTGATGTGTGAATGGCGTGGGCCTTCACTAGACCGGGGATAAGGCTAGGCCTTGTCCCGTTTCTAGTATCGTGCCGTTATGCCGCCGAAATTTTCTAAAATAAGTTAGAAAAATAAAAATATCATTTTATCTAAAGAATGAACTGAATAGAAATTCATATGTTAAAATAAAATGTTTTATCGTTAAAAATATAATTTTTAACGTGAAAGTGAATAAATAAATATTTATAAACAAATCGGCCGATTTGTTTATATACACTGATTTGAAGGACATTGATTGGGACGATAAAATTTTACACATCGCCCAACTGCACAAATAAAATCTGTGTTTGATTGTTTGAAACCCCACATGGGTATTGGGATAAAATACGACATACACTAATCCCAATAATTAGTTGTATGTCAATCGATTGATTGACAGGCTGTTATAAGCATTAGATATCTGTATTTAATGCTTATACAGTGTAGTGCACTTTGGATGATGGTTGATTATTTATCGTTGCTATTATATACATGTGTTGTATGGAATCCATATAATTAACTTTATATGGTAATTGATTGGGCCTCATTTCAATCGTGAAAATAAAGAATAATATAAAATAAAGGTTCATGTGTTGACCGTACTCATCCGTTGAGATTAGTCATATGTTGAACGAAATATTTTAGTAATAAAATTTACATCTTTATCAATATAAAATAAAGGTTCATGTGTTGACAGTACTCATCCGTTGAGATTAGTCATGTGTTGAACGAAATATTTTAATAATAGAAATATTTGAAATAGAAATATTTAAAATCGAAATATTTGGAATAGAAATATTTGAAAAGGAAATATTTAAAAAAGAAATATTTGAAATAGAATATTTGAAAATAGAAATATATGAAGCCGTGTTGATTAGATTGACGCCATTTTGACGTGAACGATATTTATATCGATTTTATTCATTTTAAAATGAATATTGAAAAGTGATTTCGAAATCGAATATTTTGAATAAAAAATGAATTTTATTTGAATAGAAAACCAATTTGAATTGATTTGAATAGAAAACCAATTTGAATTGAATCGAATAGAAAACAAATTTGAATTGAATCGAATAGAAAACTAATTTGAATTGAATCGAATAGAAAACCAATTTGAAATGAATCGAATAGAAAACCAATTTGAAATGAATTGAATATAAAACGAATTCGAAATGAACTGAATATAAAACGAATTCGAAATGAATTGAAAATAAAACGAATTCGAATTGAATTGAAAACGAATTAAATAAATTCAAATTGAATTAAAATTTGAATTGAATAGAAATGAATTTTAAAACGAATTTAGAAGGAAAAATTCAATTTTGATTTGAATTGAAATGGAAGTTGAAATTGTTTTTGAAACGAATTTAAAACTATTTATAAAATTCGTTTTAAATAGAAATCGACGAAATATATATTATATATATTATATATATAATATAATGGCCTGAATAGAACGCGCCGCGCCGCGGCAGTTCGTGAATTTCGACCATATTTTTCAAACGGACATTACGGGAGATCCGACCGTCGGATTATCCTAAAACCGGAACCTTGGGTTCGTATCGAAAAGAGCTTTCTAACGAATATTAGAAATTCAAAATCTAACGGTTGGATTTGGAGATACGTCCAAATCAAATTCGAAAAAGGTCGCTATAAGTGCAGTTCGATGGCCGTTGATGGAAATCGACTGTACGGGCCTTGATAAAATTATCAAAAATAGTAATAATTAGTGTAAAATCATAAGAAGTGATTTGGGAAAAATTGGGATGAAAAACTCCACATTTGAAAAGATAAAAATAGATTTTTATCAAAATGAACTAGTTTTGAACTAAAAGTAAAATCCATTTATTTTTTAAATAAATAAATTGGATTTGAAATGGATTTTAAATAGAATTGATTTGTGGGTTTACCGTGAACAGTGTTTTAAATAACACTAGTTCTTTAACCCGATAATAATTAGAATGTGATTTGGGTTTGTCGTGAACTGTGTTTTAAATGACACTAGTTCTTTAACCCAGTAAGAGGAGTTTTATGGAATCTGCAATTAGATTAAAATGTGAATTGATAATTTAAATTATCAAATTTGGCAAATGAGCGAGAATGGAGTAGCACCAGTTTTGCTCCAAAGCGATAGTTAAATCTTTAATCAGATTTGGACGTGAAATGGTAATTAATTTTACCGATAACACCGTGGTGTTAGATATGGAGTATTACCAGTTTTGCTTCATGGGATGAATAGGTTGGGATTGGGAAATAAAATAAATAATTACTTCGGTGTGGTTCGCTAATTCCGACTAGTTTAGAAAACCATAATTTGGTTTGAAACGACATCCAAAGGAAGATTAAAGGATAAATTTGAAAGGATTTATCTTGGATAAAATTAATGGGAACCTTTCCCTAAAAATGCGATTTTGTGAATAAAAGAATATTCTGAATTGGAATGAGGCGTATGTTGTGTTTGTGTAACATTTGTTTTTAATATACGCGGTTTGTTCGGAAAGTCCGGGTTTATACCCATTCTGAATAACCGATTCGACGATAAGTCGAAGATGAAGACGGTGGTTGAAGACCGGAAGTCTTCACATCGTTTGGATAATTACTGACGATCCTGATTGGGCTGTACACGCAAGAGGATGGAAATAGTTGGTGGTCGTCCAGACGTACTTGGAGATGGATGGATATGCGAGGAAAGTGCCTCCGGTTTCGTTCAGACCCAGAACGAACTTGTAAATGGATTGTGTGTCTGACATTGGATTTTATTCTGTGTTGATTGATTTCTGTTAAATATATATCTGTTTGGTGGCGGAGAATTTATTCTCTTGCTTAACGCCCTTCTCTGAGACATACGAGCTTAGAGGTTATATATCGATAGATATCAATCGCATGGCATGAATTGCCTGTGTGGCACGCTGAGTTGCATAGATCAAGGCTTCTGTTGAAAAGCAAAGTCTTGTGGTTGATGATCAAAGCACGGCCTACGTGGCAGCTTTGTGTATAACGTGAATTCGCGAGCCTCACACCTCGGTATGAGTTAAAAACGGGATACGGACCGTTGGGAGAGCACGACGTTTCTTTCTAGCTTTGGTGGTGTCAGTTACTTACCAGCCCTGACATTTATATACTTTTCACCTTTGTGGTTGTTGGAATGAGGCGCCTCGATTATAGGTCTGTAAGGATCGGGAAACGTGTGTTCAGGCATAATTAATCCTCTAACGTAAGTGAGGACCGGCCCAGCCGCATCCAGGGGTTGCCCAGAGTGTGTAATCCTGAGACATTTGCTAGAGTGTCTCAAAGCGGAGAGGAGCTTGCCCCTTGCCTCGACTCATGACGGAAATCCAATTTCCAATACATGATATTGCGGTTTTAATTGTAGAACTAGTATGGCCACATGATATATGGTACCCATGCCGTCTATGATTTATATTTATGATTGAAATTGTTTTGACACTATGCACTTATTATAGTATCAAATGATTTGTTTTAAACGTACCAAGCATGTTTGGCTATTATAAGGGAAAACCCTATCCTCCGGCTTGCGTTGCATTGTGTGATGGGACCTGGGTCTTATAATAGCTTCATTTTTTGAAAAAGCATTGCATTGTCTTTCCTATGCACTGGTATTCTTGGGAGGAAACCCGTTCCGTGTTATACGGCGTGGTCCCTTGAATTACTCTCTTTTAAAGTAAAGTTTAAATAACTGTTTTAGTTCTCACACCAGTCACTTGACTGACCTGGAGTTTATTGTTTTAACCTAAACTCTGGGTGCCCTTATTTTCTACACGGGCAGCTAGTAGTTTTGGTTTTGCAGATTTATATTCACAGGATCCTGGTTTACAGCTGGAATGATATCCGGAAAGCTCTGTATCCGTATATCACCTTTAGTTGTGCTTTGTATTATTTTCCGCTGCTATGTAATTTATTGTAATCTCTGATATTTATCGAATGTAATTTATTCATTTATACTCTGTATATTCTTGTATCTGATGGAATTGTTGTAATAGCAATGAAATGTTCTTCTGTTTGTGTTCTAATTTGTCCTGTTCTCAAAACGATCAGGGGTTTCGAACGGTCTAGATCGGTTTAACGACTGATTCGGATCGAGCGAAATCACCGGCCGTCACAGAGGGCCTGCGTTTCCTCCTAGCTAGAAGTGGCGTCAGTGGTTTTACATGCCCTGACGAGTTTGACTTATGTGGTTGTTGCTGTTGCGAGGCGCCTCGGTTAGATCGGACGATCCGGGTCCGATGGAATCATTCGTTGGCTCGCTTACGCCCCAAAGGGCGAGGAAACGTAGTGTTCAGGCATTTTAATCCACTCCGTGTGGGCCGGCCCTGACGATCCAAGGGTCGATGCGTTCTGATCCTGAGACTCGGGCTAGGCAGTGTCGAATTCGGTAAGGACTATCTTTTGCCTTGGTTCATGACGGAAATCCAACTTCCAATACGGGATGTTTCGATTTTAGTTGTAATCCTATATATGGCGACATAGTGGGATGGGGCGCTTATGCCGCCTATGATTGATACTTATGATTTGAAGTTGTTTTATACACTATCCACTTATAATAGTATCAAATGATTTGTTTTAATCGTATCAAGCATTCTTGGCTATTATAAGGTAAAAACCCTATCCTCCGGCTTGCGTTGCATTGTGTGATGGGAACTGGGTCTTATAATAGCTTCATTTTTCTTTATTTAGCATTGCGTTGTTGTTTTATGCACTGGTGTTCTTGGGAGGAAACCCGTTCCGCGTTAGCGGCGTGGTCCCTTGATTTACCTAACTTTAAAATAAAGATTAATAACTGTTTTAGTTCTCACACCAGTCCCATGACTGACCTGGAGTTTATTTTTTTTAACCTAAACTCTAGGTGCCCTTATTTTGACACGGGCAGCTAGTAGTTTTGGTTTTGCAGATATATATTCACAGGATTCTGGTTTACAGCTGGAACGATATCCGGAAAGCTTTGTATCCGTATATCTCTTTCAGTTGTGTATTGTGTTATTTTCCGCTGCTATGTAATGTATTGTAATCTCTGATATTTATCGAATGTATATTATTTGTTTATACCCTGTATATTCTTGTATTCTGATGAATTGTTGTAATATACAATGAAATGTTCTTCCGTCTGCGTTCTATTTTGTCGTGTTCTCAAAACAATCAGGCGTTTCGAACGATCTAGATCGGTTTTGCGACTGATTCGGATCGAGCAAAATTCCTTTTCGTTACAAGGAAGAGATGTAAGGGTTTGTGGAGAGAAATGACGTTATATAGTGGGGGTTTATTATTTATAATATTTTCCTAGTTAGCGTTGTTTTCAATTGACATTTATCGATGCCACGGCCACATACGATCCAAACAAAACTGGTTTCGTCGAATTCCGAGTTCATTTGCTCGAAAAGACCTGTTTCTGGCTTAAATGGCTGATCGATTCACAATTTATTGTGCACAGCCACATTCTAGCTCCAGAAGTTACGAAATTTGTTTCAATACGGTTACAAAAAAACTAATTTCTTCGAATTTGGAGATCGTTTGAAAAACGGCTTTTTTAACTAGTCGATTAAATATAAACTGAAATTGAAAACACATTTAAATTTACTGTGCCCACATATTAATTCCAAAAATTTCAAAATTTGGAATATAGCAATAATTTGACATCCCGGATCCAACAAAAGTGGTTTCGTCAAAAACGGAGCTCGTTTGCAAAATGACTATTTTTAAGGGCTATATATATTTAAAAAATATGTATAAATTCCATAGCGACTATTTCAAATTTTAAACTGGACATATCTTTCAATTTATAAAGTGAAATCTCAATTTCTTACACTCGTTAGAAAGATATAATTAAATAGATTCCAACATTTCTTGTTTTACTGAAATCCGATTTATTTTGAATCATATACTTTCAATTGAAATTTAAAACCGAATTTTCAAACCACCATGCCATTTCAAATTATATTTATAATTAAAATAAATTTATACGTTCCAACTTTGATTTAAATAAATTTTTAGTTGTTATTGTTAAAAATAAGTCATTTTAAATATTCAAAATCTATTAAAATAGCTAAAATAAAATTTTTAAATAGGTTTAGAAATTTCGGGTCGTTACAGCTGGGATATATTTTGAAGCATTCGAATAAAAGAAGAGGGTCAGCTTTAGCAACGGTACGGAGAGGATCACCTCTGAAGATCACCTGTGGTGGCAGCAGGAGCTCCAAAGTATCAAAATCCTGCTTCGTACATGAGAAAGAACGGGAATAAAAAGAAACATAATCATGGGTTTAAATGGTAATTGCACGTTAATAGCAAACTACATTATTATTTAATAATTTTAACAAAAATCAGTTAAACATGATGCTTTGAATAAAAGGATCAGCATGATGGAAGATGGAGGCATGGCATTGATTTCATTTTTACTGGGTGAATACAGTGGTTAGTAGGCTTAAGATGTGAATTTGGGGATAATTTAAATTTAATTTAACTATTGGGCTGAGTGAAAGAAAAATGACAGTGAATGGCAAGTGATTAGTAGACATTAGAACGGAGGGAAGTATATGTGATGATCAATGTTGGATGTGAAGTTGTTAAAGGAAAATTTGGTGGGATTGTTGTTGAAGTGGTTGTTCGAAGTCTGAAAAGCAAGGAGAAATCATGATTTTGAATTTATTGGAAGAAGACAGGAATTAAGGCTACATTTATTTTAATTAGTATGGTAATTAAATAACTAACAATATCATTAGTGGGATAGTTAACTAGTTTAAATCATGTAAACGTTATAATGACCATAACTATCTCATACATGAACAGAACTGAACTAGACCGATCACATTAGGATCGTAACGAAGAAATCTAAGTTATGGAATTGAGGTGGCTGAGAGTAGAACTATTGGAATTACGTGATAAAATCAAATGTTTGTTTGATTGTAAATGAAATAAAAGCAGAATCATCAACTACGAAACAAGGTGAGTAAACTCACTAACTGTGGCTCGTTTATATTTCTATATAAATGAGTTTTAAATTTATTTATAGTAATTTTATACTATGTGATGCTTGTTGGCCGAATGGTTGATAAAATTGGTTGAATTGGTTTATACAGTTCTACCGTTGATCAATTCTGTGCACTATAGTATTTCATATTGATGTGGAATTAATATTATTAATTTTATTTATTTTGATTAATATCTGTGGGTGCAGGAAATAGGTTGGAGTGATCCAACAGGAATCCTCAACATTTATATTACTGTTTTTCATTGATTTTGATATATGATGTGATGTATAATCAATGATTTATTTTGTTGTGTTGGAATTACCCTAGCCTAAAATTTTGGTATTTAAATGCTGTAAAATATTTTCGAATATAGAACAAGGGAATTTTAGATTTAAAAAGGAAATTTGTTTCCAAAAATAGAAATTTAATTTCGAATAGAGTTGAAACTGGAAAACTGTTTAATGGATAAAACTAGAAGTGGTTTATAAATGAGTTTATCAATTAAGTGAAATTTTTATCATTGGATAAATAAGAATATAAATTTAAGTTTGAATGTATATAGAAAAATGGAAATTGGTTTTGAAACCGCTATTTGGAAAAACTTAGTAATTATAAGAAATTTTTTGAATGAGATTATAAGTAGATGGAATAGAAATAAGATTTTATATAAATAATTATACCAATAGGAGTTAATAAAGAGAATTAGGATTTTTAAATATTATTTGAAAATACGACACTAGACGGATTGATTATATTAAAGAAATAGTATTCACGATTGAAGTGAATAATGGTTTAAAGCAGATATTTGGTAAATGAAATTATCCAAAAAAGAAATTTGAATTTATTTATATAAACAGAAAGGTGTTATTAGTAGATTTATAAACAGAATTATTTATAAATATGAGTGGAGTTATGAAGTAACTTGATTTGGATTTGTAATGATATTTACAAATAAAGATCAAGTTGATTTAATAAAAGAGTTGAGATTCCTATTAATGGATGATATTCATATTAAAAATGAATTACGATTTGAAATAAAATATTTTGCGAATGGGAATAATTAAAATGGAATTTGAGTAAAATGGTATATTTATTCCGAAGGTCGGAATATTAATTGAATATAGAATATTCGTAAGTAAATTATTTATCGAAATTCGAATATATCGAATTTAGGAAAGTACTCTTTACTTCCCATTTTTAATCAAGATCTAATTATTATTTATCTATTAATTAAGTTATTTATTTATTTAAAATTAAAGGAAAAAAAATTAATATTTTAAAATTTAATATTTTGGTTATAGGAATTATAACGTCATCGTTATATTAAATGTTTTCATAAAGGAAGTGGATTCTTAAACTGAATCCAA
Source organism: Allium sativum (assembly GCA_030737875.1). NCBI lineage: Eukaryota > Viridiplantae > Streptophyta > Magnoliopsida > Asparagales > Amaryllidaceae > Allium > Allium sativum. The sequence continues at coordinate 128,775,540 of CM060913.1, read as the reverse complement.
AAGTTGTGTAAGCAATGGGTTATTTGAAATTTGAAGCGGTGAACCTTGTCTATTTTGAAGTTGAGAATGTTGTTCAGTTAAGGTCTGAGAGGTAATTATACCCCAACTTGATTGACTTCATGGTTGACTGAGAAATGGTTAAGGTTCAGTAGTGAGATTGGTTAGTGATACGATTAATGAATTATTAATGAGAAAGGATATAATAATGATGTTTTATACAATATTGGTTTAATCAAATAAAAAGATTTTGGAAACGTTTTCCAAGTTAAACAGAGATGTTTTCGAAGCATAGAAAATGAAATCTATTGGATAATAAGGAATTAAGAAACAGAATATGGAAATGATTCCAATGTTAATAAAATATATTTTCTAAATATAGAAAATAAGGATTCATGAATATAGGGAAATGTTTTCCTAACCGTAAAAAGAGATATTTTCTGAAAAATGGGAAATGGATAATTTGTGATATATGGAAAAGTTTTCCAAGGATCGTGGAGGTAAGCAAGCTTTGAGAAATATTTAGGAAAAGATAAGGAAATGGGAAATGGTAATTTAATAGGAAATTAATTTAAGAAGGGGCTAATATTGTTTGATGGTTGATCGGTATAATTTTCATTTGGAAATAGAATCGTCAGTTGAATGGATGTTTCCCTTGATAGTTAAATCACCAGCTATCAAAGTTTTGGTTTATTTTATACTTCCATTGTTAATACGGAGAGACCGGGATCAAGTTATTATTTGAAAACCACTCTGTATGGGCATAACCGTTACAAATCAAATTATGTTGAAGATGGTTGAAGAAAGAGTAAAGGGCAAGGTCTACTATATTAATCTTAGGTAGAAATTGTGCAAGATGGATTAATAGAATGGTGCCTTTTGTTTGTCTAGTCCCAGGACAACATATATGGACGGATCTGACGATGCGGCATTCAAAGTAAATGGTGGAAAGATGTTCATAAAAGGAAATTTTGACCTCAAGCCTCATCAACCGGGAAATGACAGAAATCAGGCAGGTAGTATGGCCAAGTGGGTCATTCCCGTTAGGGGTATTATACCACAATCTAAAGAAATTTAATTTTCTTCTTATTCTATTTGCTGTTGTATGCTTTCGGTAACGATTGCCGGTCACAACCATTGGTGATAATATACTCGGTACACTCAAGTTAAATGAGTGGCCAGTCATGTATGGCCAGGTTGCAAGACGTCCTTGTTGAACCCCAATGTATCCCCTCTAGAGTGCACTGATCGGAAGGTGGTTCCATACCTTGTCATAGTCGGAATCCAATCACCAATAAGCGCCCTGCGGCTTTTGATTTTATATTATATATGGAGCGTGAGATGCAAGCGTTCCGCTAGATTTCTATTTATTTGATGTAGACACTATTATAATATCACCGGATTTGATATCAAAAATATTTTTGGTTATCTTAAGGTAAAAACCATCCGTGTTTATGTATGGATCGGTCTTATGATTTTCATTTCTTTTGAAAGCATTTTGAAGTTAAATCAAATGGTTGGAGTTTATTCACAACAGTCCTATGACTGACCCATAGTTTATTTTGTTTTGTTTACCCTAAACTCTTGGGTGTACAAATTTGTACGGGAAGTCAAGTAGTCAGGAATTTACAGATATACTTGGAGGTGCTTGGAGCGGGAGGCTTCAGCATTAGATAACTATTATTTATTTCCTTTGTGATGTGTTTTTTTGTACTCCGATAAATGGCACGTTTCTATAAAACAGATTTGTATTTCAAGAGTTATGTTATATAATATATTTTATTCGTTCTGCTGCGAGTTTTGTGTTACTCGTTTTCTTCTATTCTAACTTTTCTTTCTTTCTATTTCTCATCCTAAATTCTTTCTATTAATGATTCGTATTTCTACGCAATTTGGGTTGGATGTGTGGTGTAATAAGTCAACTCAAAGGATACGGAAATTTGGGCCATTACAAGAGATGAGTCCTACAATGGGTTTATTCCAAAAGATAAGTGACGATTATTGTTTTCAAATAACGAAGAAAAAGGAGATTTCATAACGACTGTTTTACGAATGATGAGTTGATTCAATTTCCCAATATTAGATAATAAGTAACGTTGTAACAAATGTTTTGAAATGATAGTAAAAGGGAAATTGGATACGATTTTAAGATATTTTTTCTAAGTATTTAAATGAAAGGATTTGAGAAAATTAATATATTAGATAGGGAGTGAATACGGTATTGAAAAATTTGAAGTTTTATTAACCATTGTTAATTATTTTCAGTTAAAAGGCCAAGTGACGTTGTGCATTAAACCAATGGATCCGTTTTATTTTAAGATTGTTTATTTTGATAGTTAACTAACTGACTATCAAAATCATGCCAAATACGTTATTGGTACAAAAGGACCAGGATCAAGTTTATATTCGAAATTCATTCCAACCAACAAATAGGTGAAAGGTGATGATTGAAGATGGATCAATTGAAGATCGTAAATCTTCATGAATGGAGGAACTATTGTCGAATTTCTCTAGTTGATTCCTAGAGATATATATTTGACAATGGGTCTATCGTGATTGGAGGCCATGGATTGCAAGGACTACGCGCTACTAATCTATAGGGTGATTCCTAGGATGCGATAGGAGGGTGCCTTCGGTTCATCCTATTCCTGGAAGACTTGTATGGATGAATGTATGACAGAGTATTTCCAAAGGGATCACGTACGCTGATTTTCTTCAAACGTACCAAGTTGGTGGTGAAGAATGGTCATTCTCTTAGCTTAACAACTAGAGTATTTTTATGGATGTCAATTAGTGATTTTCTGGTAGATCTGATGATGTGGCACTCAAAGTGAATGGTGGCCAGATGTTCCAAAAGATTATAACCTCAAGCCTCTTCAACTAGGAAATGGTATAAAATCGGGTTGGTCACATGACTATGTGGGTCGCTCCCATTAGGGTGTATTGTCACCATAAAGAGAATATTCATGTTTGTTCTTCTTTTTGCTTTTGTATCTCCCGGGAATGGTTATGTTGCTAGTAACGGTAGGTGATAATATATTCAGAACATTCAAGCGAGATGAATGGCCAGTTATGTTTAGCCTGGGTTGCAAGATTTTCTTGTTGAACCCGGTGTATTCCTCTCTAGAGATACACTATCGGAAGGTGGTCCCATACCTTTCCAATTGGAATCCATTATACAATAAGAGCCCGTGGTTTTTATTGTATACTATGTATGTAGAGCGTGAGATGTAAGTGTTCCGCTAGCTTGTTATTTATTTGTATTAAACATTATTATAATATCAGAAAAGATATGATTTTAAAATGTTCTAGGTTATCGTAAGGTAAAAACCGCCTGTATTTATGTGTGGATTCGGTCTTACGATTATCCTTTTCTTTCGAAAATATTTTAACTTTAAAATCAAGTTGGATGACCCCTAAAACTTAGCGAGTTTTTCTCATGCTGGTTCACCAGACTGATCCTGGAGTTTGCAATGCTCGGGTCAGACTGTTTTTTACAGGTTCAGGTTATCAGATGTTGTGAAGTCCGAAGATGAGCTAGAGATGTGCAAACGTATGTTATATAGTTATTTTATTCCATCGTATATTGTATATATGGACAGATATTTGTAACTGTCCACATGTATTGGTGAACTTTGATGATTGTAAGTATTTATTTCAAGCTCTCAATAAAGATTTATTTCTATATTATATTTTGTTCCGCTGCGATGTGAGACTCTGTGTTGTGTTGGTTTTTCTTCTTATTCTTCTATTCTAATATTTCTTTCTTCCTCACCCTCTGACTTCTTTCTATTAGTTTTCCGAGTTTTCGATACTTGAGTTTGGACACGGGATGTATAAATGTCTAGATTCGAGTGTCAAAATTCTTAGGACGCTACATAAAAAGCTTAATTAATGGATTTATGTATATACACACATGTGTGTATATGAGTTTCATAAATTAATATACCTTTGGAAATATTTTTAAAAGGTAATAATATTCTCATATAACAGGAACATGATTTAAAAACATGAAAATATCGTTTAGGTTTTCTCTTCATTCTCCGCTTTTCTCTATTTATATTCATCCACCCTTTAACCCTTGTTCACCCCATGCACATGTTTTTGGCCATTTGCGTTCCACTTGAGTCCATTGTAATGACCCTCCTTCTCGGTCGATCCAAATCGATCATGAAACCGACTTAAATCGAACCAAAAAGGCAGATACGCTAACTTTGGGTGCACAACACATCAGAACAAGCAACAGTAGACTCTTATAAACATCATAATAATGTTACATCAGAGTACAGAATATCAGAGTATCGAAAATAATATACAGCGGAAAATAAGTCTACAATAAATGTAATACAATTCTGCGGAAACAAATAAACTAACGCAGAAGAAGACTATCAATGCTCTGGACACATCTTCAAGCTTCGATCCAGAATCCTGCTAAATAGAAGTAATATGCAAAACCAAAACTACAAGCTGTCCGTGTGGAAAATATGGGCACCCAGAGTTTTGGTAGAAACAATAAACTCCGAGTCAGTCATGGGATTGGTGTGAGAACTCAAAACAGTTATTAACTTTATTTTAATATCGGTAAATCAAGGGACCACGCCGTATGACACGGAACGGGTTTCTCCCAAGAATACCATAAAACAAACAACGCAATGCTAAATAAAGAAAAATGAAGCCATTATAAGACTCCTTCCCATCATACAATGCAACGCAAACAGGAGGATAGAGTTTTCCCTTATAATGACCGAAAATGATTGATATTTACAATCTTCTTTTATTATCAATAGTATTTAGTGTAAAAATCATTCTTCATAAATAAATATATCAATCGTAGCAGGCATAGTGTAATACGACTACATATATAGGTTACAATTAAAAACCGCGAAGGTTCATATTGGAAATGGATTCCATCAATGACTGAGGCTTTCTTGCCATTACTACATTGAATCCAAGATTCGAAAGAAATCATATCGACATGCATTCGATTTTTACATTAATTCCGAGACTCGAAATAGTGATTCCATATCAACATGCAATCAATGTTCATTACCCATTTAGTGGTGAATCTGTATCCTTCACGGCCAGTGGAGAATCACCCGTTGGAGGGGCTTCTAGATCCTATAGATCCTTCAATGCCTACAGCCAGTGGAGAATCACCCATTAGAGGGGCTCCCAGATCCTATAGATCCTTCAATGCTTACACTGGAGTCACCTTTCAATCGGTGCTCCCAAATACCAGATTCATTCTTGTCGTTTATTATCCAGCCTTAATCATCATTCAAAGGTTGTGAAACTCGTCGAAGTCACGTCTTAACACACAAAGCTATGCTTTGATCATCATCCAGAAGACTCTGCTTTTCAACGAAAGCCGTGATCCATGCAACTCGTCATACCACATTGTCAATCCATACCGTACCATTGATTTCCACCAATATATAACCTCTAAGCTCGTAGGTCTCAGAGAAGGGTGTTAAGCAAAAGAATAAATTCTCCGCCACCAAATTGATATATATTTAGCAAAGATCAACAAATACAGTATAAAGGAATACAATGTTGACATATCACCCATTTGTATGTCCGTTCTAGGTCTGAACGAAACCGGGGGCACCTTATTTCTCGTATTATATGTGGAATACAGGAGAGAGGCCCTTGCATATCCGGTCGATCTTCAAGTACGTCTGGATGATCACCACTTATTACCTTGCCCTGGGTGTACAGCCCAACCAAGGCATCAGTAATCATCCAAACGATGTGAAGAACTCCGGTCTTCAACCACTGTCTTCATCGTCGACTTTTAGTCATCGTATTCATTATCCAAAATGGGTTAAACCCGGTCTTTCCGAATAACTCGCATATTTTATAATCAAGTGCTATAAAAACACATCATACGCCTCATTCTAATTTAGGATATTCTTTTATTTAGATATTCACATCTTTAGGGAAAGGTTCCCATTAGTTTTATCGAAGATAAATTCTATTCAATTTTCTCTTTAATCTTCCTTTTTATATCATTTTAAAAAGATTTTCTTTTATCTTTCCACAATTCTAAACAAAATTAAGGTTTACACAACTAGTCGGGATTATAGATCCATGCCGAAGTAATCATTTATTTCATTTATCCAATCCCAACTTATTCATCCCATGGAGCAAAACCGGTAGTACTCCATATCTAACACCCACCGTGTTATTGGTAAAATTAATTACCATTTCTCGTTTCAAATCTAATTACAGATATAACTATCGCCTAAAGTAAAACTGGTGGTACTCCATTCTCGATCACTTCTCAAATTTGGAAAATTTAATTACCGTATTAACATTTCAATCTAATTAAAGATTCCTTAAAAATCCACTTAGTCTTATTCACCCAAAAATCATTATTTAACGATTATTCAGATTTAAGAAATTAATCTTATCTTTAACTGGGTTAAAGAACTAATGTCATTTAAAACATAGTTCACGATAAACCCAAAATCATCTTCCATCAAAATGGAATCTACATGGAAATCATAACAGTGTATAATCAGCATAAATTCCTGTAGCAGACTAATAATATAAACGGAATAGTGACAAAGCCTTTTAAATTCCATATATAGTAACGGTCTTCATTCACGGAAGCTCATCTCGATTATTACCAAATCGAATTCCATTCAACTCCAATTTAATCTATTAAATTGGAAAACTTTACTTTGGAAAATTTCCATTAAATCTTAATAATAGATTTATATATTCCAAATCACATTTCACTATTAATCGGGTTAAAGAACGAATGTCGTTAAAAACACAGTTCACAATAAACCCAATTCACATTCCATTTTATTCCAATTTCTAAATATAACTGTAAACTTTAATAATCTTAATTAAAAGATTTATTCTTTTCACACAGGGTTTAAGAATAGTGTTACTGAAGACACCATTCATGATAAACCCAAAATCCACTTTGATATTAAATATAAGGCTCTAAACAGAAATTATATCGGCTTACATTCAATATCAAATTCTGAAACCAACACATATCGTATGGGGAATAACGATATATATCTATCTTCCAAATTCCTCCACAATATCCGCATAGTCACGGAATCCAATATCGAAATATCCCGAAGATGATTTCTATTCAGATCCATTCCAATTCATACATTGGAAAATTCTGTTTTGATTAAAACCATTCACAAATCCAATTTATTAATTTAAAAAACGTTGGATTATCTTTCTAGTTAATAACTAGTTCATTTTGATAAAAATATATTTTTATCTTTACAAATATGGAATTTTTCATCCAAATTCTTTCCAAATCATTTATTATGATTTTAAACAAATTACTAATATTTTTAATAATTTTATCAAGGCCCGTACAGTCGGTTTCCAATAACGGCCGCCGAACTGCATCCATATCAACCTTTTTCAATTTTGATTTAGACATAATTCCAAATCAAACCGTTAGATTTCAAATCTCTTATATTTATTGGAAAGTTCTTTCTGATATGAACCCAAAGGTTCCGGTTTTAGGAGAATCCAATGGTCGGATCTCCCATAATGTCAATTCGAAGTCAATGACAGAAATTCGCGAACGGTCGCGGTACGGCGCATTCTATTCAGGCCATTAAAAAATATATAATATATATAATATATATTTCATTCAAAATGTATTTTATAAATTCGTTTTAAAGACGATTCCCACTTTCATTTCAATTTTAAATAAAAATTGAATATTCCTTATCATTATAATATTTAAACGATAATATTTTCAAAATATTAGATTTTGAAATAATCTCCTTTTTGATATTCATTATAAAAATGAATAGAATCGATATAAATATCGTTCACATTAAAATGATGCATATCTAATTAACACGGCTTTACATATTTCAATATTTTCGTGTCCATACAAAATTGGACATCAAATTCACATTTTAATCACTTACTGAATATTATTTTAAAATATTCATTACTTTTGAACTGGAATCAGACCTAATCAATTACCATATAATGTCAGTTATATGGATTTCATACAACACATGTACATAACAATATTGATATATAATGTCAGTTGTATGGATTTCATACAACACATGTACATAACAATAATGATAAACAATCATCCATCTTCCAGAGAGCATTACACAACTACATAAGCATTAAATATAAATAATTAACGCTTACAACAGTCTGTCAACCAATCGATTGACATACAAGTAAACAATTGGGATTAGTGTACGTCAAATATCATCCCAATATCCGTGTGGGGTTTCAACCAACAAATACTGAATATTATTTGTGCAGTTGGGCGATGTGTAAAATTTGTCGTCCCAATCATGTCAGTTAAATGGGTGTACATAAACAAGTCGTCCGATTTGTAAATGAATATTTATTTTCATTTAAAAAGAATTTTATGTCGTTCATATATACGTTAAAATTTATATTTTTAACAATAAAATATTCATTTAAACAATTGACTATTTTATATAGTTCGTACATTCAATAAAAATGATATTTTTTATTGTTCAAACATTTTATTCAACACATGAATATTTTATATAGTTTATTTCAGAAAATTCTGACATTATAACGGGGCAATATTAGAACCGGAGTAATGTCTAGCATTACCCCTCTCCTGATACTGGCTCATACTATGCACATCAATCACAATCAATCCAAACAATCCCACAATCAATTCACAATCAATTTTACAACCACAATCCAAATTTCCACAATGCAATTCAAACAAACAACCATGGTTTGTACAATAAATAGTGTCAGGAGCTATTAAGCCCCATCTGCAACCTAGGATATATTTAACTGTAAAATAATTTGAGTGAGAAGGTGTTCTCACATTGGGATCCACTCCGCCATTGTTTTTCTAAAACTTCGATTTGCTGTTCTGGTTCCAGAATTTGCAAACGAGCTCCAATCTTCACACGATCTTTTTTGGCTTAAACGCATCATTCCGGACAACTTTCGCCTAGTGGCATTTCTTTCGAAAATGCTCCAATTCGCCAGAATTTGCGAAAAGACGGTATTTGGATAGCATACTTTGGAAGCGTTTTCTAAACAACTCCGCAATCCAAAATATGACTTCCATATACTCAAATCGAAGAGAAAACCGTGCTCTTCGATTTTGGTACTGTGGAGTATTGGACATAGAGGCTCGGATTGGAAGATATTGGCTAAAATAAGTCAGGGTCCTAATTGCAAATACCGGAAATTATAAAAATCATATTTTTAGTTGAAACGGGGACCACGGCCAGAGGTGGGGATGGGGGATGGCGGCGCCGGGTTGTTGGTGGCTAGGGGAGGCGGCGGCTGGCCGGTGGCGGTGCTGGAGGAGTCCGACGGTCGCGGTTTAGGTTTATTTGGGGATGGAGACGAGAGAGAGGGGCAGAAGAGGGAGGAGGATGGTTAAAGGGGGGACGCGCGACGGCGAGGAGGCCTACGGCGGCGGCAGTGCGACGGTGGAGGGGGGAAGGGCGACGGGCTAAACGAATTTTTGAAGAGGGAGGCACAATTTTGAATTTGACCATGGACTGAGGGTTTGGAGAAATTTACTTTATATATATATTAATTTATTATTTTAGTTTCCGAAAATACCTGTGTATTGTTAGAAGTTCCAAATCAAACCCAACGACTGTCGACCCTCGCTAAATACCCCCTTTACGGACACAATGGGATATGTCCGGTATCCCAATTCGACTGTTTTAATCAGTTTTTATCAAAATAAAAATATAAATCCATATATTAAATTTTAAGTGTACATTTTAATTTACCGAGGCCACATACTGACACAAAAAATTCCAGAAAAATAAATCTAGCTATGTTTTGATGATACGGTCCTAACAAAACTCATTTCGTTGAATTTGGAGGCCGTTTGAAAAATGGCCAATTTCTAGTCGATTAAATTCAAATTGAAATTACCAAACACATTTAAATTCACTGCGCTCACATATTAATTCCAAAAATTATGAAAATTGGAATACAGCAATAATTTGACATTCCGAATCCAACAAATGTGGTTTCGTCGAAAACGGAGGTCGTTTGCAAAATGGCTATTTTAAGGGCTATATATTATATTAAAATATATATAAATTCCATAGCGACTATTTTAAATTTTAAACTGGACATAAGTTACAATTTATAAAGTGGAATCTCCATTTCTTACATTCGTTAGAAATATATTATTAAACAGATTCAAATGTTTCTTGTTTTACTGAAATCCGATTTATTTTGAATTTTGTACAACCAATTGTAATTTAAAATCGAATTTTCAAACTACCGCGCCATTTCAGGCTCGTTTTATAACTAAAATAAATATATACGCTATAACTTCGACTTAAATAAATTTTAGTCATTATTATTTAAAATAAATCATTTTAAATATTCAAAATCCATTAAAACAGCTAAACTAAAATTTTTAAATTGGTTTTAAAAATACGGGTTGTTACATCCACCGCTTCTCCCACCATAGATCTGATCTTGTATTTACTCAGTCACCTTTTATCTCTGGTTCTAATGATCCTACGGGCTTCAAATCTAGCATAAGCCCATTTAAACTCGTTGTTCTGCCACCCTCAATTAGTGATTGTTTATAGAAATGAGGATCATAAGGAGGTGACATTATAACTGTTTATGTTTGACGGTTTTTGTGTGGCTTGAACCCTTTGGTTATCGTCTTCCGATTTTACAGGGCGATTTGGTGGTTTTCCTCTTAGATCTGATCTTTCTTGAGTTTTGTACTGTTTTGCCAAGATTGAGCGGGTTCATTAAGCTCCTGAAGCCATGGTGATAGCCTTGCTACTCTGGCTTTACGGTTTAATTTATGTGCTCCTCTTTTTGTTTTCCTTTTCATTACGCTATTAGTTCTTTAGGTCAGGTTGATCCTGTTTTGCTCTTTTGCAAATTCAGATCGTGTGATAATGTTTGGGTACTGTGTGATCGCAAATTTTTAGGCTAGGTTTATCTCACTACAACAAAAACACCATATTACAACTTTAATTTTACAACGGTGGTAAAAGCACCGTTGTAATAAATGTTTTTTTACAACTTTTTCCAGAAAAGTTGTAATAAACTTATTTTTAACAACTGTGTTATTTTGACAGTTGTAATAAAAGCCTATCACAACTTTTATTTTTTGACTATTGTAATATATGACTATATTTTAATATAATTAACAACTAATAATTAATAATTAATATTTAATACATTTATATTGATTATTTATAATTAATAACTAATAATTACTATTAATAATCAATTAGGAAGTAATAATTAATAATCAATCCATAATATTTAATACTTAGCAACTAAGAAGAATAATTAAAAAATATAGTTAATATCACATAATTACTATTACATAGTTAATAATTAAAATATAATAATTAATGCTAATCATGAATAATCAATGGTTGCTATTAATAATTAAGAAGTAGAGATTAATAATTAAGAAGAAGAGATTAATAACTAAGATTATTTTTAATAATTAATTTATAATAACGAACGATTAATAAGAAATCTTTAACAATTAAAAAGTAATACTTATTTTTATTATTTAATGTTTCGAAAAAAGTTTAAATTTTTCTGGACAAAACTTATAAAATATTGAATTTTTCACAAAGTAATTTAAAAAAAATCAATGAACTAGCAAATATCCAAAATTTCGAAAAACTAATTACAACAGTTAAAAAATAATTGTTGTAATAAACGTTTTCAGCAACTATTTTTTCTGGAAAGTTGTAATAAACTAGCTTTCAACAACCCCTCGGCTTCCCCGCTTTAAATAAATGTTTATTACGCCTTCTCCTTTTTACTGGCTCGATGCAAGTTTTTGGCTTCAAGTTTTTTTAGGAACAAAAATTTCCCTCCAGATCTGAAAATTTTGGCACCATGTTTTTTCCACTCCGTCCCTTTCTTTCTCAATTACTTCTCCTAACATAAACCGTTCTCATTTTTTTTCTCCCCAAAAATCCAAACTCACGTACCAATTAATTTTCAAATCTCTACTGCAGAACCCTAGAATTCAAAATTAATTTCAATCGTCGCCTGTGTACCCATCCTAATTGAAAACCCTAATCGATTTTGCTTGTTCGCAGTCAGCCATCCATCAATTTGGGAAATCTACAGGAACCAGTCTGTTGAAGAGGTCGATCTCCATCTAGATCCAAGACATTGGGCAGCCTTAAACGATGATGAAAAGAATTTCCTCACTCACGTGCTTGCCTTCTTCATCGCCTCCAACAACATTGCCTAGAAAACATGGCCGTCAGATTCACGAAGGATTTCAAATTGCCGATGGTCGTGCCTTTTATGGATTTTAGATCGATAGAAAAAGGTTATCTTTTTCGTGTATCAATACTATTAATTTCACATTGGATTATTAAATTCTAGGTCTATATTGATTTCATTGTAGTTTCATAATTTTTTAAACTCTTATGGATTCTTAATAGAATATTCACCAAAAGCCTTCAACTTTTGACAGCAACCAAAAATTGGCACCACCAGCAAAAGTATTGTCGTTCCAATTGCCAACTACTACAGTAACTGTTACATAAGCTTACTCCACTTCAGTTTTGGTCGCCTTCCAGTTGAATCAGCATCTATCGCGGCGGCTATTGACAACGACAGTGTAAAGAGCAAGAGCATCGATGCTATTGTTGAAGATGCAGCAGTGTTGAGACCCAATTACGTCGTCCCTTTCAAGAGGATGCCTATGCCAACCAGGCCTCCGGAGGAGACCTTACTAATGGATGGCCTGATAATCTTTGTTAAGAACAGTTCCATGTACTGGTATCATTTTTCTTCCTTTTTTCTCATATCTTAATAATGCGAGCTTCTTACTTAATTTTATGGATGTATGTATTCTAGTTACACAGTTTGGTATGGAAAAGATAGTTAGATGGTGACAAGTTTATCATTGAATCGATGGAAGAAGTGGCTAAGAGAGATTTCAACGGTAAGAGTGCATTGCTTGAGAAGAGATACTCTGACTTGGCCCGACTTATGAATCAAAATTTTGATCTTAGGAGGTAATTGTATCTGTTAGCTTTTATTTCAAATAAGATATTTATCTCTTTTAAATTCCAATAAATATGCTAAAATTTGTTTTTATTCCTAAATTTGAACATGTGTATATATCTCAAACTCCTTAATGATGGACTAATATAGGGAAACAAATATTCTTAGTTTATTAGATAGACTAATATGGACTAATTGTATTTGTTATCCCATCTTTGCTTGATGAAAAGGATCTCAAAAGTCTCTGTCTAAGCAGCGATCATTTTGTTGTTGTCTTTTTTATTGGTTTAAGTTATGGTAGAATGTCCTAGGATGGTTTAACCTTGAACCATATTAGATAGACTTTCTTCATTTATTTTCATCAAAAAATATACAAGTTGATTAGCTGGTTTTGCTGCAACTTATGGTATATTATAATGAATATGAGTATTGAAAAGTACACCTTAAGAGCAACAACTTCTTAAGAGAAACAACTTCATTTATTAGATAGATTTTCTTCATTTATTTTCATCTATTCGGTCTAATGAATTCTTTTATTTATTATTATTATTATTATTTGCAGTCATGCCGTGAGAGCAACAATTTGACAGTTCAAGAACAACATAAACAAAATGAAAGAGCAACAACTTGACAGTTGTTGAAGTAAGCACATTTTGAATTATTTAACTATTATTTTTTGTAATGATTTAGTTGGTGATGTGAATGACTATTTTAGATTATTTTGTTGGGTATGATCATTTGCGATCATCTTATAAATTCACTAATTTATTTCAGGTTACTTGTTGCTGTAAATCTGGACAAGTAGATGCCTTTCAAGTAGATGTTAGTTTTTGTAATCATCATTTGTAATGAAGAATTGATATATATCATTGTGATGATGTATGGTTCATTAGTTTTGTATTTTTAATATAAAGATGTAACGTTTTTTTTATATGAATGGATTCGATGCTTTGAATTTATATCAATTTGTTTTTTGTTTATTTGGCTTTTGTTGCACTTGCAAAATGTATTCAGTTATAGTTGTATAAAGCATGTAACAATCGATAGAAATAGTTATAAAATTTACGAAGTTACAACGGTGCATAATAGTTGTAGTAGGTTTATTACAACGGTGCACAAAAGTTGTAATAAACCTTATTACAATAGTGGAAAACAGTTGTAAAATATACTATATTACAACGGTGATGCAACGGTGCAAAAAAGTTGTAAAAGATTTTTATCTATTACAACTTCTTAATACACGACGGTTGCTTCACCGTTGTAAAAAGTATATTACAATGGTGTTCGACCGTTGTAATATGGTCAATTTGTTGTAGTGTCTTGTTTTTCTTTTTTTCATCATCCATCATAGTCATGTTGGATGTCATCTAATTGGAAATTTTGCACTTCGGTGTTAATGGTAGTGACTTGGTCATGTTAGTTTACTTTACTAGCTGAATGTTTGTAACCTTGGATTGTCTTCCCTCATGCAATGGTATTTTACCCTTAAGTGTCAGTCTTGGCTGTTGTGCTCATGTCATTGGAATGTAATGTCAATATGTCAAATGCTTTGCAAAGCTGCTAGCCGTGTTGAGGCTATGCAATTTACATTTTAGGTTTGTTTTCTCAAAGTGAATGGAATTATACTTTCTGCCTAGTGAGTGTATATGCAAGTGTGTGAGTGTTATTCTCCTTGCATTGATATTCTTGTGATTGCCACTGGCAACTATTAAATTTCTAGCTTTCCTCTAGTACTTCATTGAAAACCTATTATGTAATAGTATTCCATGCATGATAGTAGTATACTGGTCGGTCCACTCTAAAACCGTTTGTAGTAGGTAGATAATATGTCCATCTCCTTTAATATTTGAGTTTAATATATTTTATAATAAAATGTGTTATGGATCACTATAAAAACTAGTCTCCCTAACCAAAAAATATTCTCATATAAAATTATACATAATCAAACAAATGAGGAACTGATTTAAACAGTCAAGTTGTAACACCTGACCATTTTAATAATATAAGTGATTATAATAATAACAGAAATAATTAACAATGGAAGACAAACATTTTGGGATTTTCATAATTTGGCTAGGAAATAAATAACATTGCGATCGTAGCAATTTTCTGATTGATTTACATATATAATATGTTCCAAACGAAGTTCGTACAGAAAAGTTATTAGTGTTCAAAGTCATATGTAAATGCACGTGAATATAATATTTTTAAAGCACATGCATACATCAATTTCATAAATGATATACGTTTAAATTTGAAGAAACAAAATGCAGAATAAATGAGAAATAAATAAAAATTTGTTGTTATGCAAACATAACATTACAATGGTATAAATATAATTAAATGGAAAGAAAGGTTACAGAAGAATGAATTGAAGTTAATTAATAGCACATTATAAATTAAATAGAATGTAATGTTAAAATTTAAAAAAAGGGAAAACTAATAAATAGTAAGACGTATCTAAGAGTGACCAGACATATATTTATTTTTCATATAAATATATAAATGTATAAATTTCAAAAGCAATGAGCATTCAGATTTGAAAGTCAATGTGCGCCATTAATAACATTAATAGGAGCATAACGGGAATAACATTAAAGCTTGAATTTGAAATGAAACACGTGTTGAAACGGAAGAAAATTAATGCGTAGGTAATAAAACTAGAAATAAATATAATGTTAAAAATAACGTTTGAAATCTTGTGTAAATATACATAAATGACTTTCAATGCATATGCACATATTGATTACGCATCTGAATTTTAAATTTGGAATGTATGGTAAAATCAAAAAAGAATATAATGAAATATAGAATCGACCAAAAACAGTCCAGAAATAAATAAGCAATGGAACAAAATGAGAAACAAATAAATCATGCATGAAATGAGGACCCGACGATTCAATCTTAATCGATGGGTCGACCCGTATTCTATCTTGGTTGACTAACGGGTTGACTTTAGGGCCTGGGTCGACCCTTGTGTCGACCCAGGCATACAAATGGGTCGACCCATATTGGCCGGGAACATTTTTTATATATGTGGTTTCTCTAGTGGCTTTGATTTGAATAGAGGTATTTATATTAATATAAATTCGACATATATGGTTTTTCTGGATATCTAGAAAAAAATCTACATGGCCTAGCTCTTGAACTCTTATTTTAAGAGAGCGCTGGAGCTCTACCATTCCTGTTCTCTGCCAAATTCTTCAAAAACAAAGTAGATTAGATTTAGGTTATTTGATTCGAGGTTTGAAGGCCACAGTAATGTATTCAAGATTTAGAAGTCTAAACGAATTTGTAAATTCGAACTAAAGGAGAATATATAACAAACCTAGATCCAAATCAGATTCAGATATTATAACACGTTTAAATTACATTTTTTATATAATTATATATGATATCATTCAATTCCTGTTAAGTTAATAAGATATTCACTCAATTCTTTTTTCCCCTTTCTACATTAGATTTTACAGTTTTATGTTGAATTTGGTTACGCACAAAATATGTATACACCTTTTTTTTTAGAACTAGACGGTTATGTAGAGTGGATCTACACACCCAATTAATATTATATATAAAGATATTGACATATGTATATGACTGAATTAGGCACCTAATTTTATGCGATTGATTATAATCCTTTTGGTTCGCATGCATTGGAAAATATAATTCAATTGGAATTGTGAATAAAAGAGAATTCAATAATTTGACGCTAGATTTACATGTGATTATAAAAATGAGATTAAAAAAAGAATTTAGGCTAAAAATAGGCAAACTTGATAAGACTTGCCAAATAATTGTCAGTATGACATGACATAATTAATATTACATATAGTAAATTTATAGCTAAGTGGAAAATCAGAGAATTTCCATATTTGTTAAAATTCACCTTTCAGATTTAGAAGGAATGAACGTAGAAATTGTTGAAATTAAAAGAAAAAGGGGTATAAACCCAACTATGTCTAAATATACTGGTGTTATGTCAAATTGAAAATATAAATTGAGAAAAAGAGTTTATATATAATGGTGAAATCATGGAGTTAAAAATAGCCTAGATTGATTGTTTAGGAAAAAGGGAATATATTTACATATTTTGGTTTGTAAGAAAAATGGAAAACATAAATGCAAGTAATAAAAGAAATAAAGGCATGAATTAGTGTGAAATAGGGATTTAGCCGTATTTCGCATCGTCCAATAAGAATTAAATGATTAAAAAAGAATATCTTACAATTATGGGTTTCTATTGCTGCAGTTACCTTGAATTATCGAAATAGATTATCGTGTGATTTCCATACCAAATCAATTCGGAATAGGTCTAACTTCTTAAATAATAAATTGCAAACGCGGAAAGAATAAAAGGGTAACATAACTAGAAGATGTTATGTAGAGGAAAAAAGAAAGAAAAAGGCTTATTGTAAATTTACAATTGCAAAAAGGGAATGACAATGGGGCATAATTCGATGGCAATGTTGAAAGTAAGATTATAATATAAAGGTTATAATTTAAAAAGTGAAATCTTATTACGAACAAACTTATAATTATGAATTAAGTTTAATAAGCAAACTTTGTTTGGTAGCAATGTGATTAGACAATTCGATGGTTCTATGTTAACTAATAAAGTTGATTAACAAATAATGAATATTCAGATTAAAAAAAATTAAAGAATATTGTAATTCAACGATAAGAAAAGAAAGTAAAATGTGTAATGGTAAATTAGACATAGGGTTTAATGAAATAGCAATGCACGTTTGGTCTAGTCCGAGGGGATGAAGAGTATATTAACGATATTTTTCGTCAACACCAGAGATAGGTCTAAGGAAGTGGACCTAAGGATTGAATGGGATTGTGGGATTATTTAGTTCCCACAAGCTTGAGTTAGTTCACTGTTTCCTAGATATCAAGGTCTTAAGGCTAAGGATTAGTTATTCTTCCCTCAAGGGGTGAGTATCACGCTTGCAAGACTCAACAACCAACAGCTATCTTGGGATAAGGGCTCCCTAAGGATAACAAAAGTTAGGAAGCTAAACGTCTTGTAGAAGGGTATCTTGGTAATCTAGTCCTTTTGAGCATGATTGAATTCCCCAATCCTTAGGTATGAAGACCCCTAGTCCAAGGGTTAGTTACTCTTCCTTCAAGAGGTGAGTATCACGCCTGTGAGACCTAAGGATCAACAGTTACCCCAGGATAGGGTTACAACAATCATCACTAATCGACACTAAAGTACGCGTTAAGGGAATTCAGCTAATTGTCGTAAAGGTTGGGGTGAGGAGCATAGATATAGACAAGCACCAAAATATACGATATAATATGCAAAATAGTAGAGAACACAACAATCTATGGTGGTTCGGATTGAACCCACGTCAACTTCAAGGGCCTTGATGATTTTATTCATGGAGGAGGTTACATAACAAATCCCCTAATTGATTTACAAACTAGGGTTAGCTCTCTTAGAAATGAGAGCAAGATTGTGAAATGAGAAATGTCCCCCAAAATGAGACCCTTGGGGTCTCATTTATAGGCAAATCGGGTCCACCTTCTATTGTCAACTCAGTAGTAGCCCCTTTTGAATGTGGTAACGTTGTTTCAGCCGCTTTTTCATTTGTTGGTGTCGGCAACATGGTTTCGGCCGCCTTTGTCTCTACTGTGGATTGTTATCGGGTTTATCTGGCTTCTGGCCTTCAACAATGGGCTTTCGGCTCCGGGACCATTGGGTTCGGCCTGCATCCGCACTTTTTGGTTTTGTGCTGAAGCTTTGTATATGCTTGGGTGCCGATTTTATTATTGCCTTTTCCTTGCTCTCGGCTTTCAACGCTGAAATGAGATAGCTTTGGTGTCGAATGTAATGTTCATTATTAGCTTGGTTGCCTTCACTTCTTTATGCATATGTCTTCTTATTCAATCATTATTGTCTTCCACCACTCCATTCTTCCATAAATGATTGTTCCAGAAGGTTTAGGTCTTGTCCACTGGTATTCGTACTGAGACTATTGGAACCAATAGCTTCTTCTTGCCCTGCTTCTAGCCTCTTTCTTTAGTGTCTCGCTGTGGCTATAAAGGTATGCTCCTGGAATGTGTTCTGGTGATGCTGAAGCTACCTCCTTATGTTGGTATTAGTACCTAGTAAATTGGTATTAGTAGTCTCTTTCTTTCTTCTACTAGGCTTCGGATCATATACCTTCGGTAACCTCTTATTACTATCTTCCTCATCATGTGAAATGCTTTCGGAGCTGTTCTTCTGCGTTTCTTTTAGTGTCGGCAATGCCTTGCCGGTGTCTTTTCTTGTATTGGTTCTAGGCTTCCATGGACTATGCTTGGATCGATAGAACACTGGCCACATCTTCTTTTTTTTCTTGCTGCTATCGGTGTCGGACCGAAACTCTTATGTTTTGAATCTTCTTGGCTGTCGATATCTGCTTTCAGGTTACTGTCGGCTCTCGGATTCTGCTTCTAGCAGCTCCTTAGCTTTGCCCTTTTCTTCATAATCCTGGTTTCGCTGTCCGAAACCCTTTGTTCTTTCGATTTTGGAGCTTCTGCTTCTTTATATTTGGCTAGTGCGAATCTTGGCATTAACAGAGCCCAACTAGGCAAATCATCATAGGTGTTCGGAGACACAATTGAAGCACGTCCAACTTATCATTCAACAATACCGGGAGAAATTGTGAGACTTCTACAAGATGTGAGGATACTCTGAAATGGCCCTTTGAAGCAGGACTAAGAAGCTATACCCTAGAGGCCGGTTTGTACGGTTCCACCCATAGAATATGTCTCAGTTGCATTTATGATAAGGGTAGTCAAAAGACTGATGGGATGTTTTTTGGATTTGGTGGCTGCCTTGGCTCGGAAGAGCAGGCTTTACGGTCAGAACCCAACAATGATAGTAAGTCGTCGGATGCTAGTCATCATCAATCGTAAAACGTATAGGAAAGACTGGAGCTAAAGTAAGAGGCCAATGATCTTTTACTCTCGAGACATAGGATGAGAGACACTGTAATTGGATGATTAAATTATTTGGTAGAGGTGTCGTCACTTAGCCATTTGAATGGTCTTTCGTTAATTAGGGGGCCGAGTGGGGCCATAGCCATCGAGAAAAGAGAGACACATCAACCTATGGATGTCTGTATTGTGTTGAGTCAAAGATTTCAATGATTATTTTGATTAATGACAAGAAGAAGCTTCATGATCGACAAAAAGAAGAATCGATGACAAAAAGAAGAATTGATGTTTTTTCATAGGTTAGAAGTTGGTTATTTAGAGTTATAAATGTTAAAATCTATCCTCAAATAATCATACTTCTCATTGCTTTTAAAAATATTCATGAAAATTCTTTTCTGTAGCAAGTTGACAAAAACATGTCAACAGGTTATTTTTAACTTGTCAACAGGATTTCAAATGAAACATGTCTACCTGTAAAAATTAACCTGTCAACAGCTTTTTAAAGGTAACGGTCGAAAACCTGTCTACCTATACATTTTACCTATCAACAGCTTTTTGAATAACAAAGCATATCTTTGAAGAGTCATCTTCTTTCATGAAAGGTTGCATCCATTTCTCTTCATCAGGAATCATCTCTTTTGATTGCAACTTTTCACTAATGATTATAACTTCTCAATCATTATAAATACATCATATTTCATTCATCCAAAACACTGAATTTCACTCTCTATTCTCTGATCTATCTTGCATTATTATTTGGCATTCAAAAAGCACTCAAAATCATTATATTATCGTTTGAATCTCCAAGCATATTTAATACACTTGTGATTCAACGATAATCCACTTCTGAATCTTCGCAAACATCAAATTACATTTGAGGATAAGATTATAAGAAGGGTGTACTCAATTATTGAATAATCAGTGTTGAAACAAGAACACATTCAGAAGTCAAACTCTTGTAATTGTTGAAGTCCTGTGTGGGTAAGCTTGTAGCCCGTGAAATCAAGTGGGTAAGCTTATAGCCTGTGAAATCAAGTGGGTAAGCTTATGGCCCGTAAATCAAGTAGTTTTGTATACCTGTTCCTCCGGGTGAAGTGAGGTTGTTAGTGAAAAACCAGAGAGAGGTCTGGGACTGGACGAAGGACGGTGCTCCGAACTAGTATAAAAATCCCTGGTGTGATTTTTCCTTTTTACTGCATTTACTATATTTGCTTATCTGCGATAAGCTATTACTTTATACTTGAATATTGTTTGTCATATTACACGATCCTTGTGTGTATTATACTCGGCAAGTACACGCACACACTTTCATTTGGTATCAGAGCACGGTCATCTCATAACCATAACACTGTTATTTGATATATTCTAGTAATATGGCAAATAACCCAAGTAGTAGCACAAACACCACTTACACTGAAGGTCAATCGACACAAAGACCTCCTTTCTTCAATGGTATTAACTATAGTTATTGGGCAACACGTACGGCTTTTAACATGCAATCAACTAGCTATGATGCTTGGAATGCTACTCAGAAAGAAATAGTAAATCCAACAACTGAGTATACAGAATGGACGGCTGCTGAGAAAACTACAGCAACTGTAACTGCAAAAGCAATGAATATGTTGTTTTGTGCATTAGATCAAAATGAATATAACCGTGTTAGTATATGTACCACTGCATATCAAATTTGGCAATCACTAAGAACCACTCATGAAGGTACTAACAAGGTTAAACAAGCAAAAATAGCTATGTTGAAAAGTAAATTTCAAATTTTCCAAATGAAGCCAAGTGAAACAATCAACGAGTTGTATTCACGGTTTCAAACCATTCATCATGCATTTATTGGATTATGGAAAAAATATTCTGATTTTGATGTAGTTTCAACAGTCCTACATTCTCTGACTAATGAATGGGAAGGAAAAGTATTAGCAATAGAAGAAGCTAATGATCTTTCCACCATGAAACCAGATGAACTGATAGGAAATCTTATGTCCTATGAAGCTAACCTGCAGGCTAGAAAAGAACAAAAAGAAGAAAAGAAAATTGTAGCATTTCATGCCGAAAAGGATGAAGACATCTCAGATTCCAAAGATGAAGATCTAGCATTCATTGCAAAAGGATTCAAGAAATTCCTAAAGTAACGAAAGGCTAGTCGTTACAACAGAAAAAAATTCGGATCAAATAAACCATCTTCATCAAATATAGAATGCTTCAACTATCACAAGAAGGGACATATGCAAATGGATTTTCCGGAGCAAAAGAAGAAGACAGAAAATGAAAAATTCAAACACAAGAAGGACAAGTCAAAGAAACGAGCATTCTCAGTAACATGGGATGATTCAGACTCATCTTCGTCTGATAGTGAAAGTGACTCAGACGATGAATAAGCAAATGTATGTTTTATGGCAAAAGAAGATGAGGTACAAATTCTTTCTTTTGAAGAAGTTCTTGATATAAATGCTGAATTGATATATAAATTCAAAGATATGAAACGACAATGCAAACAATCTCAAGCAGACTTACGTAGAGCAGAGTTGGAGCGTGATATGCTAAAAGAGGAGAAGAAAATATTAGAGGAGGAACTTGAAAAATTTCAAGAGTCATCATCTAATATTAATTCTCAATTAACTCTTTTGAGTCAAGAAATTGAAACTCAAAAAGAGAAAAATGATGCTCTTACTGCTGAAAATCATGAGCTTAAGGCAAAAGTCAAAATTCTAGACCTAGAAAAAGCTAGCTTATAAACTAAGTTAGATGACATTACTCAAAATGTTTCTAACTTCAACAAAGGTCGAGAAAATTTGACAAAGATTATTGAAAGTTCATAGTCTGCTACAAATAAACATGGTTTGGGGTATAAGGAACAAGATACCAAGAAACATCTTGGTAATAAAAGAAAGAAAAAGTTGCAAGAAACCAAAGCAAAGAAAAATCTTAGTTTATTATATTCCAAACCAAAATCAGTTGTGAAATTTCAAAAGAAAAATATCAAGAATATTAAAATATGGGTTCCTAAAACAAATAACAATTTAATAAGGAACAAGTACATTCAAATTTTTTTGAATACTGTGCATCATAATTCCAATTATTTATATAAAGGGGATACCGGACCCGTATGGGTTTGGACTCCTAAGACCTGACTCTTAGGACCCTATAAAAAGTGGGTACCATGATCTTAATTCTATTTTTTGCAGGTCCTACTTAAGAAAAAAAAGGAAACATAAATCTTGAATATGCAAGCATGGAGAATCAACTAGCTGATATATTTACCAAGCCTCTACTCGAATCAAGTTTCATAAAATTACGTAGAGAGCTAGGCTTATTATCTAGAAAGGAACTTGAAATTTAAACTATATTTTAAACGTTGCAGAGTTCTTTTCTATCTAATACAAATAGTTATTAATTAACTATTTTCTCTCCTAAAATAAAGTGTTATTTTGTGGTGAGATTAATATGGACCTCTTCTAAAAATAGAAGTAGTCTTATATATACCTCTTCGTTGAGTGCTTTCTGAATTCATCCTTTCAATCTTCATTCATCTTGTAATGGCTCATATTTGCGACGAATGTGCTCGAAGATCACACATCACCGTAACTAGCTCCGAATCAGACGAGCACTACTCCCCGAAGACACCGGAACATCCTCCTGGTTTCCATCAAAACTCAAGTACACCTGGCACCACACCTAACTCAAAACGTTGCAAGAAAGCATCATTTTGTTCTCCTCGTACACGAGAGAAAATAGATGAGATACACCATTATCGAAAGCATCAAGTTGATCTCCAGAGGGAGATGTATTACGAGCAGAAGTTAACAGCTTCTCGGCTCACGTATCTCGAACAAAATAGCTTCATTCTTCCGTAGCTCTAATAAGCACAACATTCATGATCCCTCACATATGCCATCGTCATCGAGAACACCAAATAAATGGGATAGGAATTTCAGTAAAAATGAAGGTGCAAAAGATAAATACTCTCCTTGGGAACCAATAAAATAATTTCTAAATATCGTATTTAAGGAGATCATTTATATTGTTTTATTTGTTGTATTTATGTTTTATTCCTCATAATTTATTATATTTTATAATAAAGTTTTAATAGAGTTCGAATATATAAACATAGAAGTGAGAAAAACAAAAATATATAGTACCTGTCGACCGGTTAAAATAACCTGTCGACCTTTTTTATTACATTGCAACCAGAGAGTTTTCCTGTCGACCGTCTGCACTACACCTGTCGACCGCTGTTCATAAAATTAAAACCAGAGAAAAATTAGGTCGACAGGTAGAGAATTTCCTGTCGAGCAGTTTATGTTTAAACTGTTTTTTTTTCAAACCAGAAACATTTCCTGTCGACCGCCCTATTCCCTCCTGTCGACCGATTTATGTTTTCAATTTCAAACCAGACACTTTACCTGTCGACATGTGAATTATTCCCTGTCGACCGGTCGCGAATAAATCTGTTTTTATATATATAAACGTCGGTTCACACTCAAATCCAACACACCATTTCGTTTTCAACTCCCTTTAAACTCAAAATACCTATTCCTATCAGCCCTAATCTCTTCAATTTCAATTCATTTCATACTCCAATGGCTCCAAAACATAAGAAAACAAAAACTTCTTCTTCCTCACATCTCCAACCTATCGATTCACACATTAAACACTGGTTAATGGATCCTATTGTTGTGAAAAGGTGGAACAAGATGAAGGATTACACTATTCACCAAGGATCATTCCTCAAGTTCTTCGATTTCTTTCTCTATGATGTTGAAATACTTGCAAAAAGAGCAGGTATTGATTCTCTTCTTAACTTCGACAAGAACAACGTTGAACTCAATCACATCATGATTAAGTTGTTCTACGCTAATCTCAACTTGGAGAAATTCAAACCGGAGAATTCATCAAATTGTTTATGGTTCGTTGTGTGTGGAAAGCATGCTTTTATTTCAAAAGAAAGGATGGCACAAGTTCTTGAATCAGAAAATAATGGTATTAAATTCTCTAGTGATTTCTGCCCTATTCATATTAGAGATAAAGTCAGTCACTTGTTTATCGAAGATCACAAGCCAAGTACAAAAGGAATTAATTTATGACCCACGGCTAGAGTTCTTCACCATTGTCTCACACATTCTCTTTTACCAAGGACTGGAAATTTCGATGCAATTTACAAAGAGAATTTTAAAGCCTTATATGCCATTTATGGAGAAATAAACATAAATTGGATAGAGATGATCTTCGACAAAATCTCAATGGTAAATAATCATTCAAGACCGCATCTCTTTTACAATGAATATATAATGCGTCTCTTACTTGATTGTGGTATTCAATCTCCTTAATCCACGGTTTCAAGGCCTAAGTATGTTGATAAAGCATCGAAAAAGAGAATGAAACTACCAGAGCCTTACTTAAACATCATTCCTTTTGAACAATATACACACCAAGGCCCTCCTGAACCTTCTTCCTCACAAATTACTAGGCCGAAACCAGAAGACGTTAGGATTCCTTCACCTACTTCTACAACTAAGGAATCTCTCGAAAAAATTGCAAGGAATCAATTTCTTCTCGAAGCACGACTTAAACGAACCGATAACAAGCTTAATCGTTTAGACACTAAACTTGATAAACGATTTAATAAACTTAAGTCATTCTTCGGGATTCTTTTGGCTGCAATTTCTTGTGGCGCATCATCCTCTACAACACATGCTCAAGACCCGACAAAACGTCCAAGGCCTTCTACGTTCACATGGACGTCTTCAGAGGAGAGTACTAGCTCTGGAGCAAGTACTGAACGTGGACGGGGTCGTGGCACATCCTACATTGAAGAAGGTAAAAATGAAGAAGAACAAGTTGGAGATGATGAGGAACAAGATGGAGATAAGGAGGAGGAATCGTCAGATGAAGAAGGAAACGAAACCGATTCCGACTTACCACCTCAGTAGTTCCGTCTATTTTTTTTAATGTTTTTTTAATCTTCAAACACTTTTATCATCACTTGTATGTGATTTGTGCTTGGTGTGTATGCTATAAAACTTCGTTTTCATGTGGTATGGTTGATATGGTTTGTAATATTTGATACACTCTGGATATAATGCTATTTCATCTTAATATTGGTGTTATATACCCTTTTTGTCGATAAAAAAGGGGGAGAAAATGTTACTAACATTTCTTCTTGCATAAATTTAGTTATATATTTCAGGGGGAGCATATATACAGGGGGAGATAGCAATGGAGATTAAAATATCAAGCCATGTTGTCATCAATCAAAAAGGGGGAGAATGTTGAGTCAAATATTTCAATGATTATTTTGATTAATGACAAGAAGAAGCTTCATGATCGACAAAAAGAAGAATCAACGACAAAAAGAAGAATTGATGTTTTTTCATAGGTTAGAAGTTGGTTATTTAGAGTTATAAATGTTAAAATCTATCCTCAAATAATCATACTTCTCATTGCTTTTAAAAATATTCATGAAAACTCTTTTCTGTAGCAAGTTGACAGAAACATGTCAACAGGTTATTTTTAACTTGTCAACAGGATTTCAAATGAAACCTGTCTACCTGTAAAAATTAACCTGTCAACAGCTTTTTAAAGGTAACGGTCAAAAACCTGTCTACCTGTACATTTTACCTGTCAACAGCTTTTTGAATAAAAAAACATATCTTTGAAGAGTCATCTTCTTTCATGAAAGGTTGCATCCATTTCTCTTCATCGGGAATCATCTCTTTTGATTGCAACTTTTCACTAATGATTATAACTTCTCAATCATTATAAATACATCATATTTCATTCATCCAAAACACCGAATTTCACTCTCTATTCTCTGATCTATCTTGCTTGATTATTTGGCATTCAAAAAGCACTCAAAATCATTATATTATCGTTTGAATCTCCAAGCATATTTAATACACTTGTGATTGAACGATAATCCACTTCTGAATCTTCGCAAACATCAAATTACATTTGAGGATAAGATTATAAGAAGAGTGTACTCAATTATTGACTAAACAGTGTTGAAACAAGAACACATTCAGAAGTCAAACTCTTGTAATTGTTGAAGTCCTGTGTGGGTAAGCTTGTAGCGCGTGAAATCAAGTGGGTAAGCTTGTAGCCCGTGAAATCAAGTGGGTAAGCTTGTGGCCCGTAAATCAAGTAGTGTTGTATACCTGTTCCTCCGGGTGAAGTGAGGTTGTTAGTGAAAATCCAGAGAGAGGTCTGGGACTGGACATAGGACGGTGCTCCGAACCAGTATAAAAATCCCTGGTGTGATTTTTCCTTTTTACTGCATTTACTATATTTGCTTATCTGCGATTAGCTATTACTTTATACTTGAATATTGTTTGTCATATTACACGATCCTTATGTGTATTATACTCGGCAAGTACACGCATACACTTTCATATTGTAGGCCTAACAAATCTTTCATTTGCAAATATCGAAATCCCTAGACTGAATTATTAAGGGAACTCAAGATTAAAACGCTTTAGTAGTGCAGCAATGGATGCTTAGTACGCTTTCGTAGCATGGACTAGTATTTTTCGTAGCATAGTGATGAAAACTTAATATGCCTTCGTAGCATGGTCAGTAATCTCTCATTGTGTGGCGATGGAGATTTAATACGTTATCGCAGTGAGGAGATGAAGACCACTTGATAAGGGTACTATGGGAGTACCTTGAGATGAGAGGCATATAGCTACATATATATGATTCATTAGGTCAAACTAACTAGGAGTAGATGAGTACGATTTACGTGTGAAATCGGAAGTGTAATGCACAATAAACCTAAATAACTTAATAAAAGTAGTCCCATGACAGAACATTATATGTCTGTTATTTATAGAAAGTATAATTTGTCCATTCACTAGAACTTTTGTTCTGACTCCCTCCTCATAACAGTTTTGCAGGTTAGACAGTGATAGAGATTCTACAATTTAGAGACACTTGTTAGACAGTGTCATTATTATGATAAGTATTTACTTACTATTATATTTTATTCATTCCACTATAAGATATTTTATTGTGAGCTCTAATATATTTTATCTTTTCCTTTCTGCGGGGTACCAAACAAACTAATTTGGCTTTCACTGGGCTTGGATTTTAGCATTTTACGAAGAATTTGGGCCCGCTGAAATTTGGGTTGTTGCGTCTGGTATCAAAACTTAGGTTTTAGGATCCTTATGTAGAAAATGATTGAATATGTGTGTATTTTTAAAATATAAGTATATTAAATATATATACCAAGATCCATAGAGGAACCCACTAATTAAATAAAGAAACACATGGAGAAAGTTAGGTTAGCAGTTTTGTACACTAAGGAAATGGTTATGGAAATTTGAGTACAGTAGACCCATGAGTGGCTAGAGTGAAAAGTGTACAATATGTTTGGAAAAAAATAAGAATCCATGTGTTAATATTAGACATTTTAGTATTTCATATGAGTGACTAGATAGTAGAGCCTTGTAAATTGAGAGAATAACAAGGAAAATGGATTAGGAATTTATACATATATTTTGGTGCAAAAGTGATATTAGGCACAGATTCCAGTTCAGACATAGCTTTTGAGGAATTAGTTTGAAAGTGAATTTGGCTTTATAAAAGTGATTTCCTACAAGGATTTGAGTACAACAGTTAAACCACTTTATACTTCGCTCTGCAATTAAACTCTTTTCAAAAAACAGAACTTGAAAAATATGCAGAAAAAGATTTCTATAGAAGTTTTCAAGTTTAACAGTTTACAATTTTAAAACTTTATTCATTTGTAATATTAAGAGTTACATTAAAATAATTTTTTAGAAAATTATACAAATTTGTTATCAAAAGAATAAAAGGTGTAAGCAAGTAGTTGTTAGGGACTGAGATGTTGATGGTGACAATTTTGATGACAAGAACCTTATTTCAACTTTGTTTCAGTTATTATTGTTGTAAAATATATACTAATACAATTATCTACAATATATATATATATATATATATATATGAATTTATAGAAAATCTCCAATAGGTAATAATTATTGAAGTGTAAAGTTCAAAGAATCAAGATTTTAAGGTAGAAGAATTCAAGATTTAAGTCTCATGAGTATCAAGAATTCAAGAGTTCAAGAAATATAGAGTAATTGTGTAATGACCCGGATTTTTCGAATAGTTTATTTTAAATATTTAATATGGTTTTAAATATTGAATTGATAAAAATGAATTTTGTATTTAGCTATCGATTTAATAATCGATATTGATTTAATATCGAATATATTAAATTATCGTAATATGAAAAATAATTCAATTCGTGATTTAAAAACTAAACCAAAACAATTCAGATGATCAGTATTAATTATATTTGAATATAGACGATAATAAATATATTTTATTTTCGGAGAATTTATTTGTTTCTGAATTTAAATTATGTTATATAGATTTAATATGGTTATGTTACATATACACGTTTGAAATAAATTTCATAATATATCTCGTAATGTCCAGAGTAGCATTATAACATTGAAATGTCGGTCAGTGCGTTAAAATAGCAGTTACGATCTCAAGTTGCGAACCCTGTGATAATTGTAATGGATAAGATCGAAATCAAATCGATATCTATTTAAGAAGGATAAAAATCCCTTTAAATCAAATCGGTATTAAATTTGCTTATACTTCACTAGACAACCATTTAATATCATGTACGTTTTGTTCCCTTCTCCATCTATAAATCGCGACTTCCTCCTTGTTAATTCTTCTGTTGAAAACGAAAACCTAGAGAGGTTCCAACAACATAGAAATGGCCATTGCCTAAATTAAAAACTTCGTAGCCGACCTTTCTCGTTTCATTTTCTTTTACATAGAAGGAAGGAAAAGCAAAGCTTCAGAAAATCAAATTAATGGCAAAGAAATTTCTTCCTACGTCCGCTTCGTTCGCATTAGACCCTCATCAAGGTCCCCTTCACAACTCACTTATTCGATACCCACTAAATTTCAACTGAACCCCAAAATCCAAGTCCTCTGCTTCCTTAATGAAACTCGAGATGAATATTTCCCAAACCAGTCAGTTCAAATCCTTTGAAATCGAAAACGAAATCTAGATCGCTATGTGAGGGCTCGTGAGTTTTTCGAAGGTCGTGATGGAGTAGGGGAGTCAAAGACATTGCGCGATGCTCAACATCGAGGTGGTTTAGGGCACGGAGTCGCATGTTCTTCTTGGTGATCGATCCTACATTTCTGATGTCAGAGATTGTCGATAGAGCAAGCGCTTCCTACTATCAGGTTTTGGAAGCTGGAATTCACCGCTGGTGTTCGAGAGGTTCAGTCAACGATCGGGGTTAGTGTTGAGTTTACCTGTGTCGAGATTTTTGAGGGATTGAATGGCTTAATGCACTGGCGTTAGTTCTGTGATTTAGATAATTAAGGGATTTAAAATTTTAGTTAGCATTAACTAATTTTATGTTAATTAGGACTCTTACAAATTTTATAACTTATTCATTCTAGATCCCATCGAGACGCCGTAAAATGCTTTGAGCTCATATGGACTTATACTTTGCGATGAAATTGGTCTAGTGGACGATCAAAATTTTAGGTGAGTAATTCTCATTCATTTTTATTTTGAATTATTTTATTCGTTAGAATAATTGTTTGATGGTTGTTTGGTTGCATTAAAATATTACTGTGGCTATTATTAAATACATATTAGTTATTTAGGATTGGTGTTTGTGGTTATTATTTATATATTGGTGATTGGTTGGATTCCCGCAGTACCATTAGCGGATGCCCGCAGTATCATTAGCGGATGACCCTATACGCCCCACGCTATAATAGTGGATGACCTTCTATACGGCAATATTCTACCACGAAGCAGAATGGTATTATTTATGTTGGCTAACGTCTATGGATGTAGGAAAACAGGTTGGAGGGATCCAACTGGATTCCTCAAAAATATTATTATTTGTTTGTTCTCATATATATTATCATATATGATGTGTTAGAAAATCTATGGTTGATAATTGATATTTTTGATTGGTTAAAATATCACTGGACCTGAAGTGTTGATATATAAAAATATCAAGGAAAAGGATATTTTGAAATTTATAGGGGAAAATCTATTTATCTAAAATAGATTTTGAATTTCAATTGGGCTATAAATATATTAACTTGTTTTGAATATATGAATCAAGTAGTGAATTTATAAATGTGTTTATAAATTAATAATGTAGAGAATTGAAATGAATTTATAAATAGTGTTTATAAATAAAGTGGAAAAATTATCATTTGAATATTTAAATTTAAATATGAATTTATAAATGGGAATGGGAAATTGTTTTAAAGAAGTAAAAGATGAAGTTTATTCTGATGTTCAGAATATAAACTGAACTGAAATAAATCGTAAGGATTTATGATGTGAATTCGATTAGTTCGAATTTATTTAACTAAAACATGTCTAGAAAATATTATTGTTTTATTTAAATAGAAGTTAAATTTAAATTTGAAAATAGATTCTATATATCTATATTTATATATATAAGTTATAATATATAGAATATTCCAAAATAGGATTTTGGTTTTAAATAGATTTCGAAATAGAACTTGTTTAAATATATAAGACAAGGAAATTTATAAATAATGTTTATAAATATGATGAATTAATTATCGAGAGATAATTTGAAATATTAAATTCAAATATGAATTTAAAAGTATAAATTGAAATCATTTCGAGAGAAAAGAAATGATAGTTTTTATTCCGAAATTCGAAATATAAAAGGGGCTGGGATTCAAATAGGTATTTGAAAGGAAAGCTTGTTTTAATTTTTAAACAAGAAAACTAAGTTATAAACAATGTTTATAAAAATGGGAAAATAAATTGTTATTGGATAATTTAGAAGTTTAAATTCAGGATAGAATTTAAAAAGTGAAATTGGAAAACGTGTTGAAAATAGAATAATTGATTATATTCCGGGATTTAGAATATAAACTGAATTGAGAAAATCTAAAGGAGTTATAATTGGAATTTGATTATATCGAATTTTATAAATAATTTATTTATAAAAGGAATTGGAATTAAATATAGAAGATCAAAGTATAAATAAATATATTATCGAGTAAGGAAAAATCGACAATTATAGATAATCGAAAATATTATGTTGAATTGGGAAATTGATTTGATATATATTAAAAATATATTAGAATGGAGTTGAATTTATTATAAACGAAGTTTGAACGTATATATATATAATTAAAATGAACTCTTCGCAGCGCGGTAGTTCGTAAATTGGCGTTTCGAACTTCAATTGAGTATATGGAACTCAATTTAAGTCGGAATTCTGTGAAACAAAAATCGTCAGGACTGGTTGAATAATAGTTCTGTAATGGAAGAGAAAAATTTGGATTTCGTCTTATAGATTTTGAGTTATGTCAAAATCGAATTTCCATAAAAACAGTGCCATAACCATTATAAAACCATAACGGTTTATTTAATCAAATATAAGGATTTCAGGCAAATAAAACTTAGATTTACATTAGAAGAATCCATACTTGAGTTGTAAAATATATCTGAACTCAAGTGGAGTAATGGAATGATTTTTGAAACAAAAATCAGATTTTTTTTTAATTATTTAATAGAATTAACTTATTTAAAGAATAATTAGTTAATCGTGTTTTGAATCGAAATTGGGCGTTGGATAAGTGAATAGGGTTTATAAATTCATATTTGAAATCGAATATGAAACTCGGGTTGAAAATGGAATTAGATTGGTTTTTAAGTAAAATAAAAACATACCCAGGATTGATATGTTCAATTAAAATATGAAATGGGCAAATAGCTGATTAAAGATAAATTAGCAAATTAAGTTAAAAATGGCCAGTTGAGTTGAAACAAATTGTGAATGGACGTATATAGGTTAAGCAGGTTTGGAATGAAGTATATGAAGATTATAATTTGTGTGTCCAACAAAAAGGTACACGTTTATATTCCATATGAGATTTTATGCACCGAATCGGCAAGCCACTTGGCTTTTTGATTTTCTTTTTGAATGGAAAGGGCCTAGAGGGGCGAGTTGAGGTTTGAACTATCGACCGGTGCGAAGGAGGTTATGGCGAAATTTTCCAGAAATTTAAGGAGTTAGAATATTTTAAGAAGATTTGATAATATGAATCGATACATCGATATATATAGAATTCGATAAGGAAACGAAATTAAAATAGAAAGTTATAAACAAAAAAGAAATCTATAATTAAATCTGATAAAATTAGAAAGAGAAATGTATGCAGGTTTAAAAATGAATAATTGGTTTTATGATGTTGATTATTCGAGGTAAGTGATCTTGTCCGTTTTGAAGTTAAGGATGTTTTCAGTCAAGGTCTGAGAGGTAGTTATACCCCAACTTGTTTGATTTCATTTTTAACTAATAAATAGCAGGATCCAGTCTCGAAGAGAAATGTTTGAATAAGAGTTAGTTAAAATGCAGTATTTTGGGTTGTTGTAACGATATTTTACACAACATTCGTTTTAACCCAAATAAGTGGAATTTTGGAAATATAATATTTTCTGAGTGTAGAAATGAACGGTCGTGGAAGAGATAAATAATTGGAATGTTTCCAATTATAAGTAAAGGATATTTTCCAAGTACAGAAAATAAAATAAGGCGATATACGAAAATGTTTTCCAAATAGCGAAAAGGCCAAGATGATAATTGAAAATATTTGTTTAACAAATATTGATAAGGAAAAGGAAAGGGTGATTTAATTAATGAAATATTAATTAATGGGCCCAGTGATGGTTTGATGTTATGGATGAATGTTTGTTTGTTTTTCTTCGATAGTTAAATAACCGACTATCGAAGTGTTTGCCAATATCGTTGTCAATATGGAGAGACCGGATGGATTATTATTCGAGAACCACTCCGTATTGGCAGTAGCGTTGCGGATCAGATTATATGGAGATAAATCAAAGATGAAGTAAAGTGCAAGGGCTTTTTCTATTAATAGAAACTATGCCTTCGGTTTCGTCCAATCCCAGAATGAAGTGTATGAACGAATGTCTAACAGAGCATTTCCAATGATCGCATATGTTGTTTTGTATAAATATATATATAGTGGCGGAGAATTTATTCTCTTAGCATAATATCCAGAATATATTTGTGCAAATCAATTAGTGATTAACGGATCTGAAAATGTGGCATTCAAAGTGATTGTGCTATCAAGGAATGATAAGTAATCGTAGCCTCAGGCCTCATCACCCGGGAAATGACAGAAATCGGGCAGGCAGCATGGCCATGTGGTAGCTCCCATTAGGGGTATTATCACCTGATCTAGAGAAATTTCATTTTACTTCTTATTCTATTCACTTCTGTATGCTTTCGGTTACGGTTGCTGATCACAACCGTTGGTGATAATATGCTCGATACACTCAAGTTAAATGAGTGGTCAGCCATGTGTGGGCCGGGTTGCAAGACATTCTTGTTGAACCCAGTGTATTCCCCTCTAGAGATACACTATCGGAAGGTGGTTCCATATATTGTCATGTTGGAAATCTAATCTCCAATAAGCGCCCTGCGGTTTTTGATTTTATATTATATATGGAGCGTGAGATGCAAGCGTTCCGCTAGATTCTATTTATTTGTTGTAGACACTATTATAATATCACCAGATTTTGATATCAAAAATATTTTTGGTTATCGTAAGGTAAAAACCATCTGTGTTTATGTATGGATCGGTCTTACGATTATCGTTTCTTTCGAAAGGATTTTGAAAGTTAAACAAATGGTTGGAGTTTACTCACACCAGTCCCATGACCGACCCAGAGTTTATTTTGTTTGTTTTCCCTAAACTCTTGGGTGCCCAAATTTGTATGGGCAGTCAAGTAGTAGGGATTTTATAGATTCACTTAGAAGATTTTGAAGCAGGAGGCTTCATCAGTTAGCTAAAGACTATCATATTTTTTCACTGTGTAGTATGCTCGTACCTGGAAACAGGTGTTTATAACCGTTCAAGAAATAGTTGTTGTACTCTGATGATGGTATGTATATGAAGTTACTCAATTGTATTTCAAAGTTTATGTTATCTAATATATTTTATTCGTTTCGCTGTGGATTTGTGATCTCCGTTTTCTTCTATTCTAATATTTCTATCTTTTTATTTCTCATCCTCTAACTTCATTCTAATAATGATTCGTATTTCTGTGCAATTTGGGTTGGACGTGTGGTGTTATTAGTCGACTCAAAGAGTACGGAAATTCGGGCCATTACAAATTGTGTCTAGATATTTTAACAAAACCCTGGTTAGCACTAAATTTTGATTTCAAATTTCTTTCGCTAATTTCAAATAATTTCAAATGATTTCAAAATCACCTCCTTGTTTTTAAATCTATTTTCAAAGTGATTTCAAGATTACTCCCTTATTCTAAGTTTGTATCTTTTTACTTTAACTCCTGTAATTTATTTTAGCTACTATTTCTAATTTTATATTTCATATATTTTAACTCTTAATTCATATATTTATCATTTGTAGATTTAATATTTTCCTATGTTTTTAATTGCCTTAGTACCATTTATAAGTTCAAAAACATTTCTTATACTTATAATTTTAAATATATATAATTATATATCACTGTATACATAGTTTTTAAATATTTTTAAACCATCCTAATATACGTTTTTAAATATATTTTCTACTTGGAACACTCTATTTTAATATAAAGGAATTTAATTTATTTTAAATCAGCAATCACTATAATTTATTTAAACATTATTTACTTTGATTTAAGTTTTTACATTTGTAATTATAAAAGGATATGTCGACATACAACTTTAGGCATGTCGACATAGGGGCCGTTAAATTGTTTTTTATATTTTGAAAAGTCGTGTCTTTGAATTCAAATCTTTTCTCAATGGTCGTGTCTGTTGGAAAACTATATAAAGGCTTCAAAATTCAAATTTTTGAATTACTTTTCATTTCTTTCTTCTTCCTTAATTTCTTACCATTGTTCTTCTTACTTTCTCAAAATCTATAATTATACTCTGCCTATTTTCAAAGAAATTATATCAATCTTCTTCTCTTTCAATTCTACATCAAACTCTCTCTGAAATTCAAGTGCTACTCAAGAGTTATAGGTTGTTTGTATTCAAAGACCGCAAGATCAAAGTATATCGAGTCTATCCTCCAAAAACTTATAAGAGAAAAGTGTGGTTGTGTCACGTATAAATCGACTAGTTGCGATTATGTCTCAAAAATCAATTTGGTGTAAAGTTGTGGCCAGAAAAGTCAACCAAGTCTCACTGTCGTCGAAATTAGTTGGGGTGTGCCCTTGTAGTCCAAAAATCATGGATTGTAATAAGATATTAGTTGAATAAATTTCTACATCAATCCAGCGTTATGTGGGACTAGATGTAGGGGAGTCCCGAACCAGTATAAAATACCAGCGTATACTCTCCTTTTACTGCCTTTTATTTATTCTTTGCATCTGTGATTGATTCTATTATTGTTGATATTTGTGATTTGCATGGCATTCTGTTTAATCCTAAAAGATTTCAAGAAATTTAATATAATCTTTAAAACACTATTTACTCCCTTCTAAGGTTTATTTTGCCTAAAGATCCTTAATCTGCATCCCCAACACTTGGTAGTAGAGAATAGATTTTCAAGTTTGTTGTAACAACCTGGAAAATCAGAACCAATTTAAAAAATTTATTTTGGCAATTTTAATGAATTTTAATATTTAAAATGATTTATTTTAAATAATAACGACAAGAAATTTATTTTGAATAGAATTAGAATGTATAAATTTATTTAAATCGAAATTAGAATATAAATATTTATTTTAATTAAAAAAGGAATTGGAAATGGTGCGGTAGTTTGAAAATTCGATTTCAAATGAATGTACATGATTCAAAATAAACAAGATTTTGGTGGAAACCAAAAATATTTGAATCTGTTTGAAAATATCTTTCCAACGAATGTGAAAAATCCAGATTTCATAATGGGAATAAAAAGTTATGCCCAGTTGAAAATTCAGAATAGTCGCTATGGAATTTTATATAATATATAGCCCTTAAAAATAAATATTTTGCAAACGACCTCCGTTTTCGACGAGACCACTTTTGTTGGATCTGGAACGTCAGATTATTGTTATATTCCAATTTTCATAATTTTTGGAATCAATATGTGAGCGTGATGATTTAAACGTGTTTGGTCAATTCAGTTTGAATTTAATCGACTGGAAAATGACTGTTTTTCAAACGGTCTCCAAATTTGACGAAATTAGTTTTGTTACGACTGTATCGTCAAGACATAGCTAGATTTAGTTTTCTGGGATTTTTGGAGTCAGTATGTGGCCCCAGTAAATTGAAATGCCCGTTTAAATTAAGTATATATTGATTTATACTTTAATTTCAATGAAAACCGATCGTAACAGTGGAATTGGCTTACGAAACATATTCCATTGTGTCCGGAATGAAGGTATTTGGTCATGGGTGACACTCGTTGGGTTTGAATTGGAGTTCGAAGATTAAACGAATTATTTTCTAATTAAATATTATTAAAAATATTATATATATAAACCTTTTCCACTAAAACCCTAACCATTGTTCGTTGTCGCCGCCAGGGTTGGAAATGATGGCCCAAACACTTAGATTTTTGCTCCAATCGATCTTTCAATCCCTTAACTAATTCGAAGAGCTTTCAAAGAAGAAAATGGTGAGCTTAGTAAATGCAGGATATGAACGGTCATGATTGGGTATCGTTGGCCGAGGCGATCTGAATTTGGTTGGAAAGAGAGGGCGTTCGAGTGGGGTTTTCGGTCATCAGGGGGAGTCACGCCTGGCGTCGCTTAGGCCGGTGATGGAGTCAGGTGTGGCGGTCAAGGGAGAGGTTTCCGATGGGTCTCCAGCGCGGTGGTTTTGGCGCAGCGACGATGAGTATCGGGGGGAAACAGTTCGATATCGGGTTCCTGGAGTTTCAACGAAGAAGATGGGTTTAATAAAGTAATTTGGGGAAGGTAACGTTATTAAGCATTACTAATTATAATTAATAATATGATTGTGTGATCAAAGTATTAAAATCAATAACTTTTGCATACGAGGTCCAAATCACGCAAAACTGGATCTGTTGCGATCGTGGGGACGATAGCTTCATAACAAGACTGATCGGGTCCAAATTGGAGCACGTTAGAATTTCGGGAAAATTCAAATGAAAACGGTTCAGAAATTCAGAAATAAAACTAACGGAGTGGATACCAACGTGATAACTTCTCACTATAATTTCTTGTACAGTTATTTATTTTATAACTGCATATATGAACTACTCCCCGTCGTCCACAGACCATGGACGACTTGTTTGATTGTATTGTGATGTAGAAATTAATTGTGATTTTATTGCGAAATGGTAAATAATATACTCATGTGATGAATAAAATATTTGAATAATAAAAATATCATTTTTATTGTATATATAAACTATATAAAATATTCATTTGATGAATAAAATATTTTAATAATAAAAATATCATTTTTATTGTATAAATGAACTGTATAAAATATTCAGAAGTTGAAATAAATATTTTATAGTTAAAATATAGTTTTTAACAAGTATATGAATAAAATAAATATTCATTCACAAATCGGACGATTTGTTAATGTACACACATTTAACTGATATTGATTGGGACGATATATTTTACACATCGCCCAACTGCACAAATGATGATTAGTGTTTGTTGTTTGAAAACCCCACACTGGTGTTGGGATAATATTGGACATACACTAATCCCAATATTTAGTTGTATGTCAATCGATGGGTTGATAGACAGTTGTAAGTGTTAATTATTTATATTTAATGCTTATGCAGTTGTGTAATGCACTCTGGATGATGGTTGACTGTGTTTGATTATTGTGGTGTACATGTGTGAATGAAATCCATATAAATAAAATTATATGGTAATTGACTGTGTTTGATTCCAATTCGGAAAGAACGAATATTTTGAAATGGTGAATAATGAATATTTTAAAATAACTAATATTTTAAAATAATATTCAGTAATGGATTAAAATATGATTTTGATGTCCGATTTGGGATGGACACGAAAAGATTTAAATATATGAAGTCGTGTTGATTAGATTAACGCCATTTAGACGTGAACAATATTTATATCGATTTTACTCATTTTTAAAATGAATATCGAAATGGAAGTGATTTCAAAATCTAATGTTTTGAAAATATTATCATTTATATATTGATGATATGGAATATTCAATTTTGATTTAAAATTGAATATGAAGTTGAAATTGTTTTGAAAACGAATTTAAAACGAGTTATAAAATACATTAGGAAATCGAAGAAATAATATAATATATATTAAATATATTTAGTGGCCTGAATAGAACGCGCTGTGGCCGTTTGTAACGACCCAGAAAATCTGAACCAATTTAAATTTTTTAAAATGGCTAAAATAATAGATTTTAAATATTTAAAATAAATATTTTAAATAATAGTGATGAAAAGTGAGCTTGAATCGACAATTGAAAACGAATATAATTAATTCTAATTATAAACAAGGCCTGAAATGGCGCTGTAGTTTCAAAAATTGAATTCAAACTTTGTCGGACTGTACCGGGTGCAAAACAAAACGGATTTGAGTGAAACCAAAAATATTTAAATTTGTTAGTGAATACCTTTCTAATGAATATGAAAAATCGAAGTTTCATAGCGGAAAGCAAAAGTTATGGCCAAATGAATTTTCAGAAAGGTCGCTATGGAATTTATATAGCCCGTGAAATTGGCCATTTTGCATACGACCTCGAAATTCGACGAAACCACTTTTGTTGGATCCGGGATGTGAAGTTATTGCTAGGTTTCAAAATTCATAATTTTTAAAGCTAGTATGTGAGCGTGGCAAAGGAAAACTTTTTTTGGTCAATTACAATTAAATTGGATCGACCAGAAATGGGCCTTTTTGCAAACGGTCTCAGAATTCGACGAAACTAGTTTTATTAGGACCGTATCTTCAAAACATAGCCAGATTTATTTTTCTGGAATTTTTCGAATTAGTTTGTGGCCTGGCAAATTGAAATGTACGTTCAAATCGAATATTGAATGTTATATATTTTAATTTGAATGGAAACTGAATGAAACAGTCGAATGAGCCTACGAAACATATCCCATTGTGTTCGGAATGGGGGTAAAACGCTAGGGACGACAGTCGTTGGGTTTAGATTTGTGGTCGTGTCAGAAAACTCCTTTTAAAACTCACCGACCAATCGGATTTTTTATAAAAAAAAAAGGAAAATCTTTTTCTCTCTCCCTCGATAGATGGCGGAAAGCTGTACGCCGATTCCCTGGCGAATTCCGATCGCTACAGCCCGAGTTAGACCCCCCTCCAGTTAAGCTTTTTTAAGCTCTCCTTGCCAGCTTCCCATCCGTACCGGATTTGCCCCTTCACGATCAGCGAATCTCGAGTTTGGAGCCCTCGAAGCCGTCGACTTTCTTCCGCCGCCGTGCTTCCAGGCTGCCACCGAGTTAGTGGCCACCACCATTGACAGGAGCGCGATTCGGAGCTCGACAACGTGGTATGGTCTGATCGTCACCACGCTACACGCTTTGGCCAGAAAATCCAACCCTAGTTTTGAATCAAAACGCTGAGGTACGGGTTTTATTTTCTGAAATGATTTTAACACCTTTAAACCGTTGCAAACTTTGGAAAAATCATATCTTTTTCATTTCTGGACGAAATACGATGAAACAAGAAACATCGTGATGGTGTGGACGCCTTTTACATTTTAGAAGAGACCGCATATTTTTCTGAGCCTTCTACTATTTTTGGTGGAGTGGAACCCAATGTGAGATTTCTAATTTATAAAAGATATGGAAAACGACGATGTATAAATTATATAGTCGATATATGAGTTATATAAGCGTTGTTCACCTCTTGTATAAGCGTTGTATAAGTTGTACGTTCGATGTATAAGTTGTATATGCGTTGTAAAAATTATATATGTGTTGAAATAGAAGTGAAAATGCTATATATATATATATACGCCCCTCGTCTATAAACCATGGACGATATTTATTGGTTGTGATTGGTGTGAAAATTGATTGATAGCGAATGGTTGATTGGAATTGTTTGTGGTTGATGTTGATTGATTGTTGATGAAAAATACCCATTTGTGGTTGAGAAATATTTGGTTGAAACCACATAGGATTAGTTTGTGGAAATGAAATAAATATACATGCCGCCTGCGTGCGAACTAGATGCATGATTCCCCATTGTCAAAAACCGCGAGGTTTTAAGGTAGAGCGAGGAGCCGTACTAGGGACGGTCCCGGTTTTAACTACCCTGCCGTTATGTCGTCAAAATTTTGAATAATATTCATGTGTTTGAATTATTTTCATTTGTTGAAACTATATTTATTCGTTGAATAGAAAGCCTTCATGTGTTGAGTCGATATTCATTCGTTGGATAGAAATTCATGTGTTGAATGGTGTTCGTGTTTTAAATATAAAAATCACATTTTTATCTATATAAAATAATCTTGTTTTGAAAGAAATTGTTTTATAATAAAAATCACATGTTTATTACCTATATGAACTATATAAAATAATAGTGTTTTGAAATGAATTGTTTTACAATAAAAATCACATTTTTATTATATACATGAATTGTTAAATATAGAGAGGTGTTGAAATAGAAGACAGTTAGATAAAAATATCATTTTTTATCAAATGTATGAAAAGAATATAGCTTTGAAATCGAAGAATCAATATATATATATATATATAAATAGAATTAAAATATATCGAATAACGAAGCTGCATTTCGTATTTTGAAACCGTGATTTCAAACGATTAGTGCGGGAGATCCGACCATCGGATTTTCCCGAAACTGCAACCGTTGGGTTCGCTTTGTAAATATCTTTCCAACGGCACCAACTTTGTAAAGATCCAACGGTTGGATTGTCTGGAATGTTTAATTCAAATCTGAGGAAAAACAGCGCCAGAATCGATTATATTTATATATATATAAATATAATTATATTTAATCAAATAATGACGCTGTAGTTCGTATTTCGAAATTGAAACTTCAAACGATTATACCGGGAGATCCGACCGTCGGATTTTCCCGAAACTGGAACCGTTGGATTCGTTTTGAAAAGATATTTCTAATGATGTAAATTTTGTGAAGATCCAACAGTTAGATTTTCAGATATGTGTAAATCAAATCTGAAGAAAAACAGCGCCACGACCGCGTTATGGCCCGAAGCGTCGTTTTGAATAAATTGGCTATTTTAAAATAAATAAAAATAGCGATAAATCATTATAAAATATTATAAACGATATGGATGTGAAATTTAGAAATTAACTGAAGGTTGGCTAAGCCGAATGGTTTCCTGGGTGTTGATCTGATGTTGGTTTCGGCCTTCGGGGTTAATATTTGGGAAATCGTTCTCTTACTGATTGACGGTTAGTGACTAATGAATTGAAATGATGCGTATGTATGTTAGTGTTGCACTTGTTTATTATATACGTGAGTTGCTCAGAAAGACCGGGTTTATCCCATTCTGAATAACTGAATCGACGATAAGAAGTCGAAGATGAAGACTGGGGTTGAAGACCGATCTTCACCTCGTTTGGATGGTAACTAAGGTCCTGATTGGGAGGCATCCCGAAATATGGATAATGAGTGGTGATCGTCCAGACGTACATGGGAATCGATGAATATGCGAGGTATTTAGTGCCTCCGGTTTCGTTCAGACCCAGAACGGACTTGCAAATGGACTGTGTGTCTGACATTGGATTTTATTCTATGTTGATTGATCTCTATTAAATATACATCTGTTTGGCGGCGGAGAATTTATTATTTTGCTTAACGCCCTTCTCTGAAACGCACGAGCTCAGAGGTTGTATATCGATGGACATCAGTCGCATGGCATGAATTGCTAGTGTGGCATGCCTAAGTGGCAAATGATCAGGGCTTCTGTTGAAAAGCAAAGTCTTGTGGTGATGATCAAAACACCGCCTGTGTGGTGTAGCTTTGTGTACAACGTGAATTCGCGAGCCTCACACCCCCGGTATGAACCAGAAACGGGAGAGGACATCAGGGAGGGCCTGCGTTTCTTTCTAGTTAGGAGTTGTGTCGGTGTTTTTACACGGCCTGACATTTTACTTATGTGGATGATGGATAGCGAGGTGCCTCGGATATATCGGTCGATCCGGGACCGAT
This sequence comes from Allium sativum, assembly GCA_030737875.1. Taxonomy (NCBI): domain Eukaryota; kingdom Viridiplantae; phylum Streptophyta; class Magnoliopsida; order Asparagales; family Amaryllidaceae; genus Allium; species Allium sativum. The sequence goes on along the minus strand of CM060913.1, from coordinate 128,732,432 downwards.
GGAGTCATTCGTTGGCTCATTTGCGCCCCATAGGGCGGGGAAACGTAGTGTTCAGGTATAATAATCCACATCGGTGGACCGGCCCTGATGATCCAAGGGGCAGTTGCGGTTGTTCCTGAGACATGGTAGGCTAGATTGTCTCGAATTCGGTAAGGACTATCTTTTGCCTTGGTTCATGACGGAAATCCAATTTCCAAATACGACATCATGCGGTTTTGATTATATACCTATATTTGGCAACATAGTGGCATGGGACGCTCATGTCGTCTATGATTGATAGTTATGATTTGAAATTGCTTTTGAAACATATAGACACTAGTAATAATATCAAATTCTTTTGTTTTACTCGTATCAAGCATATTTTGGTCGTTATAAGGTAAAAACTCTATCCTCCAGTTTGTGTTGCATTGTGTGATGGGAACTGAGTCTTATAATGGCTTCATTTTTATAAAAAGCATAGCGATGTTTAAAAGAATGATTTGTTTTAAAGCACTGGCAATCCAGTGGAGTAAACCAATTCCACGAAAGTGGCGTGGTCCTGTGATTAGCCATATATTAAATGTGTTGAGCAAATTTCTCATACCAGTCCCATGACTGACTCGTAGTTTGTTTCCCTTTCAAACTCGGGTGCCCCTTTTTCTACACGGGTAGCCTTGTATTCAGGTTTAGCTGGCTCTTTCTGGATAGCTGGAGCTGAAGATGGATTCTATTATTTATCTCTTTTTATGCTGTTCAGCTCTTATTGTACATATTTTGTTTGTTTCCGTTGTAGACATTTATGTATAGCTGAACTGTATTTGTACTAAGTATGATCCTGTATACTGTGTAACTCTGATGATTACGTTTATCCAGTGTATTCTATTGTACATTATCTGGTGTATTTATTTAATTCTGTTCTGCTATTATCTGTTTATGTGTTATATTCCAAGGATTACCCTCGCCGCCGTTAGTACGGGGTTTGGGGTCGTCTCATTTGGTATCAAAGCTTTGGTTAAGCTTAGTTCTGGAATATAACATATGAACGAACTCATCAGAAATAGAACCAGTAGTGTTCTAGGACGGGTAACTCTATACAGATAGGATCAGTAATATCCTAGTATAAGTAAAGCATAATGAAATACACCCCAGTAGACACATTTACATTCAAGTATTTGTCTCTATGTTTTGAAATATCTTTTCTGTTGACCTAACACTTTGTCTGCTAATTGCAGACATACTAGAAAATGAGTGACCGGAACAAAAGAAATAATCGTATGGCTCGACCAGCTAATGAGCCAGTTGTGCTCCCGCAGCAAGAATCAGATATAGAAGTTCTATTCAAGAGATTTTGAAATCTAGGTGGATCACCATTCTTAGGCAAAGAGTCCATTATGGAAACACAAGCTTGGATCCGTTCTGCAGAGAAAATCTTTGAGGGTTTAAAGCTGAGAGACGACCATAAAAGATTACTGGCGTCTTGGGCACTCAAAGAAGAAGCTTTGTTTTGTTGGGATTCAGTTATTAAAGATAATCCAGAAGGTGATATCACCTGGGATAGATTCAAAGTAATTTTCCTAGAAAGATTTACTCCTCCCGAAGCAACCGAGTGATTATGTGATGAATTTTCTTATCTGATGCAAGGTGATATGACCATCCCGGAATATCATAAGAAATTCAACGAACTTTCTCACTTTGCTCCTCATCTAATTGAAAATCCGAAGAGGAAGAATTTGAGATTCATCAACGGGCTTCAAAGAAAATATCAGAACAGTGTAATGAGGAGCGTGAAGCTCCCCTTTTTTGAAATGATATACATGGCTTACCAGTACGAGTATCTCGATAGGATAGGTATGTTGCGAGACGAAGAAGAAATCAGTTCTAGCAGCAAAAGGAAATTTGAAGCTGATAGCCCAGAGGCAAGTGTGCAGCCTGAGGCCAGTACGAAGGCTGAAGTCGTAAAGAGGCCAAAGGTCAATCAGAAAAAGGTAAAGACAGTCATATGTCTAAAGTGTGATCAGCAAGGGCATTCGATGAGAAACTGTAGATCTTCAAACAAACGAAGAAAGGATGAATCTAAATCCAAGAACAAGTTTCATTCAGCCCGAGAATGTAATCTTTGTCATCGGGCTGGTCATGTAAAGCAAGACTGCTGGGTGTTGAAAAAGACTGAAATAGTTCAAGTGAATGAAGTAGCAGAAACTTCAGCACCCTCAGCTAGTCAGGGAAGATCTGATGTTTTAGAAGGAACACTTACTGTCAAAAACATTCCAGTCAAAGTACTGTTTGACACAGGCGCGTCACGAAGCTTCATTGCCAAGAATGCAGTTAAGAAGTTGGATTTGAAATTGAGGAAGCTTAAGGAACCAATGACTGTCCAAAATCCGGTCGGGGGTTCCATCGATCTCAGTTGGGTTTGTGCAGTACCTGTCTCTTTTTCCTGCTATAAATTCCCTACTATCTCTATCGTCATGAATTTTAATGAGTTTGATCTTATCTTGGGGTTAGACTGGTTGACCAAATATGAAGCTGAAGTTAAATGCGCCGACAGAGTCGTAAAGGCGAAGATAAAATCATGTGATTATATAACCATCCTCTGTGAAGGTCAGAATTCTAATAGAAAGGAATTCTGGGCAGCGTTGGATGTCTCTCCAGCCCAAATAGAAAATATCCCTGAAGCTACAGAGAATATTCCCGACCTAGTGAAAGATATCCCTGTCGTCAAGAACTATGCGGATGTGTTCGAAGAAGTTGTTCGCTTACCTCCGCAAAGAGAAATAGATTTCAAAATTGCTTTGATTCCGAATGCAAGGCCGGTAGTTCACGCTATTCGAAGAATGTCCTTGAAAGAGAAAGAGGAATTAGACAATTAAACACGACAGCTAATATGGAAGGGTATGATCAGGCCTGGTTTCTCTGATTGGGGAGCAGCAGTGGTGTTTGTCCCAAAATCAGACGGTACTCTACGGCTATGTGTGGATTATCGTGATTTGAACAAGCAGACCATAAAGAATAAATATACATTGCTGCGGATCGATGATTTATTGGATCGTCTGAATGGAGCACAAGTATTCTCAAGGATGGACCTAGCTACAGGCTTCCATCAACTTCGAATTGCCGAAGAGTGTGTTCCAATGACAGCATTCAGAGGTCCCGACTTATTCTACGAGTGGTTAGTAATGCCGTTCGGCTTGTGTAACGCTCCAGCTTACTTCGTCGATCTGATGAATAGAGTGTTCAGAGGGGTTTTGAATAAATTTGTTCTGATTTTTATTGACGATATTCTAATCTTCTCTAAATCAAAGGCCGAACATGAAAATCATTTGGAACAGGTTCTGGAAATCCTTAGAAGGAATGTACTAAAAGCCAAACTATCCAAATGTATATTCTGGCAGGATGAAGTGAAATTTCTAGGCCACGTCGTATCTAAGGAAGGAATTGCTGTGGATCCAAGTAAAATCACATCTATTCAGAATTGGAAGCAGCCCAGTACTCCTACAGAAGTCCGCAGTTTTCTCGGATTGGCTAGTTATTACCGGAAGTTCGTTAAAAACTTTTCGAAGATATCTGGTCACTTAACGAAGCTTACAAAGAAGCACTCTAAATTCAAATTGACTCCAGAAAGTGAGGAGGCTTTGAAGAGCTAAACTTAAGATTAACTACTGCTCCAATGTTAACCATTATTGACAGCAATCAGGATTTAAAAGCCTGGACTGATGCTTCTAGAGAAGGCCTTGGCGCAGTGTTAATGCAAATGGGCCAAGTGATTGCTTATGCTAGCCGTCAGCTGAAGCCGCACGAGAAAAACTACGTAACTCATGATCTTGAGTTATTGGATATAGTATTCGCCTTGAAAATCTGGGGACACTATCTTCTGGGTGAGAGATTTGAACTGTTTACAGATCACCCGTCGTTAAAGTATCTGTTCACTCAGAAAGACCTGAATCTGAGGCAGCAACGTTGGCTAGAGTTCCTTGCAGCATATGATTTTGAGATTCTATACACTCCAGGGAAAGCCAATGTCGTGGCCGATGCGTTAAGCCGAAAGAATGAAATGATCGCCAGTTTTATCATTGCGACTTGTTGATTGACAAGATATCGGCTCTCCAAAAAAGACGACCAATTTATCAAAGGAACGAGTCAGCGAATACGTGAAGACAATGCTTCGGATTTCCAGCTCGACAGCGAAGGGATTCTGAGGTTAGAAGGACGAATTTGTGTTCCAGAAATTTCTGAACTTAGAAGAGATGTGCTTGATGAATGCCACAAATCTAAGCTCAGTATCCATCCGGGTGTGAGTAAAATGTATAACGATATCAAGCGAACATTCTGGTGGAAGTCGTTAAAAAGAGACATCTCGATATATGTTAGTCGATGCCCTACTTTCCAGCTAGTCAAAAGCGACCAACAGAAACTAGCTGGATTGTTGCAGCCGCTAGAAGTTCCAGGTTAGAAGTGGGAACATATTTCCATGGACTTCATTGATGGTTTGCCCAGAACCAGAATAGGTAATGACAGTATTTGGGTGATCGTAGATCGCTTCACGAAGACCGCCCATTTCATACCTGTCAGATCAAACAGAACTGCTCAGAGCCTGGCGCAGATTTACTTCAAGGAAATAGTTAGACTACATGGAGTGCCACTCAGTATAGTCAATGATAGAGATACAATATTTACTAGTAAATTATGGGAGGCATTTCAAGTAGAGCTGGGAACAAAGCTAAATCTAAGCACCGCTTATCATCCTCAGACAGATGGTCAGACTGAGAAGGTGAATCGTATTTTAGAAGATCTATTGCGGGCTTGTGTTCTAGATTTTGGTGGATCATGGGAAGACCATCTGCATTTGGCTGAATTCTCATATAATAACAGCTACCAGGCGAGCCTGACAATGTCGCTATTCGAAGCATTATATGGTAGACCGTGCCGATCTCCTGCTTGTTGGGTCGAACCCAGTAATAGACTTGTATTGGGGCCCGATATGATCCGAGAAGCTGCCGACAAGGTTGATTTTATTAAGAAACGATTACTGGCCGCTCAAAGCCGACAAAAGAGTTATGCCGATAGGAGAAGAAGAGATATATCCTTTACTGTTGGCGACTATGTATATTTGAAAGTATCGCCGATGAGAGGAGTTATCCGGTTCGGTAAAACTGAGAAGTTGGAGCCCAAATTCATTGGTCCGTTTCCTATTCTGGAACGGATCGGGACTCTCGCATATAGGGTTAAATTGCCAGATTGGTTGCCTGGGGTGCATGATGTGTTTCATATATCTCAACTTCGAAAGCACGTTCATGATCCAGACTTGATCGTGGAAGAAGCAGCTCAACAGGATATTGAAATTACCCCTGAATTAGCTGTGAGAAGAGAGCCGCTAAAGATCATCGGCAAAGAAACAAAAGAGCTGAGGAACAAGAAGGTTCACTTAGACAAAGTGCAATGGAGTGGAGATCCGCGAGATTGTACTTGGGAAACTGAGGAGAGCATTCAAAAAGCCTATCCTAGATGCCGAGTGGATATCTCTGATTGACTCCGGTGCAAGGTATATTTACCGTACTTTGCATTACCAATTAGTTCTCTACTCTGTTATTATTTTCTTTCCATGGATGTGCATTTTTAATTCTATAGTCTGAATGATTTTAAAAAGAGTATAGGAATTGATTAGTATATTTTTGAAAAGTTAAAAACAATTTGATTGTTGTTTGTATTGTGTGATAGTAGAGTTGATTAATTAAATTATTAAAACGATAGTTAATTTAATCCATAATAGAATGAATGGTAGAATTTATTCGATTATATCACACATTGAACTGATTTAAAAATAGATAGAAATATATACATGTGTATTATATATGTTTGAACAGGTAATTGGATAGCTGTTGAGTAAAGATTTTATTTGCGTGCCCGACAAATAGGTAAACCTTAATGAGTTGGATGCGAAATATTATTATATCAACTCCTGTGAATGCCATTGGATGCGGAGTGCTGGTTATTCTGTGTGAAATAATAAACATTGCCATAGGATAGTAACAATTAATTTTGAACTACATTACATGGCATACTTCTGGAAGATAGGCATACTTCATCATATACCACATGAGCATTTGGAGCTTGTGTGACGAGGTGGAAGATTTACCATACGAGCGAGAGGCTTGTATGGCGATGACTATATTTTACAGGTTGAACTGATGACTGATATGGACTATTTAAATTGTAACGATAAAATTGCCAGATTAATAAAAACCCCACACGGGTCTGGAGTTGACAATAACCACGTCTCTCTAGTTATTAGATACGGCACATGGACTATTTATTTCCCACACGGGACGATGTGACGAGGATTTATCCTCTGGAGCATTTAAAATACACACTCCCTCAGGCTTTGACAAGGTGACGAGAATTTATTCTCTGGAGTTATTATCAATACACGCTCCCCTGTAAAAACCAGAATATATCACTATAAATATGTGTATGCTTATTAGGATTTACTGGGTACCTAATACAGCCCAATAAATTTCCAAACCTCTCCCCGTACAAAGGAGGTTATGGCGAAATTTTTCGAAAATTCCGGGTGTTAGCCAAATTTTTGAAGAATTTGAAAATTCTCAAAAACTAAAAAGTTGAAGAACGGAAGCCAGATCGAACGTAGAGTTGATTAATCAAACCACTTTTGACTTTGTTCCTTTTCGGGGACGAAAAGTTTTAAGTGGGGGAGATTGTAACGACCAGAAAATCTGAACCAATTTAAAAAATTTAAATTGGCTAAAATAATGGATTTTAAATATTTAAAATAAATATTTTAAATAATAGCGATTAAAAGTGAGTTTGAATCGACAATTGAAAACGAATATAATTAATTCTAATTATAAACAAGGCCTGAAATGGCGCTGTAGTTTCAAAAATTGAATTCAAACTTTGTCGGACTGTACCGGGTGCAAAACAAAACGGATTTGAGTGAAACCAAAAATATTTAAATCTGTTAGTGAATACCTTTCTAACAAATCTGAAAAATCGAAGTTTCATAGCGGAAAGCAAAAGTTATGGCCAAATGAATTTTCAGAAAAGGTCACTATGGAATTTATATAGCCCGTGAAATTGGCCATCTTACGACCTCGGAATTCGACGAAACTGCTTTTGTTGGATCCGGGATGTGAAGTTATTGCTAGGTTTCAAAATTTATAATTTTTATAGCTAGAATGTGAGTGTGGCAAAAGAAAACGTGTTTTGGTCAATTATAGTTAAATTGGATCGACCAGAAATGGGCCTTTTTGCAAACGGTCTCAGAATTCGATGAAACTAGTTTTGTTGGGACCGTATCGTTAAAACATAGTCAGATTTATTTTTCTAGAATTTTTCGAATTAGTTTGTGGCCCTGGCAAATTGAAATGTACGTTCAAATCGAATATTAAATGTTATATATTTTAATTTGAAAGGAAACTGAATGAAACAGTCGAATGGGCCTACGAAACATATCCCATTGTGTTCGGAATGGGGGTAAAACGCTGGGGACGACAGTCGTTGGGTTTAAATTGATGGTCGTGTCAGAAAACCCCTTTTAAAACTCACCGACCAATCAGATTTTTTATTAAAAAAAGGAAAAACTTTTTCTCTCTCCCTCGACAGACGGCGGAAAGCTGTACGCCGCTTCCCTGGCGAATTCCGATCGCTACAGCCCGAGTTAGACCCCCCTCCAGTTAAGCTTTTTGAAGCTCTCCTTGCCAGCTTCCCATCCATATCGGATTTGCCCCTTCACGATCAGCGAATCTCGAGTTTGGAGCCCTCGAAGCCGTCGACTTTCTTCCGCCGTCGTGCTTCCAGGCTGGCACTGAGTTAGTGGCCGCCACCATCGATAGGAGCGCGGTTCGGAGCTCGACAACGTGGTATGGTCTAATTGTCACCACGCTACATGCTTTGGCCAGAAAATCCAACCCTAGTTTTGAATCAAAACGCTGAGGTACGGGTTTTATTTTCTGAAATGATTTTAACACCTTTAAACCATTGCAAACTTTGAAAAATCATATCTTTTTTGTTTCTTGACGAAATTCGATGAAACAGGAAACATCGTGACCGTGTGGACGTCTTCTACATTTTAGAAGAGACCGCATATTTTTCTGAGCCTTCTGCTATTTTTGGTGGAGTGGAACCCAATGTGAGATTTCTAATTTATAAACGATATGGAAAACGACGATGTATAAATTATATAGTCGATGTATGAGTTATATAAGCATTGTACACCTCTTGTATAGCATTGTATAAGTTGTACGTTCGATGTATAAGTTGTATATGCGTTGTAAAAATTATATATGTGTTGAAATAGAAGTGAAATGATATATATATATATATATATATATATATATATATACACGCCCCTCGTCCACAAACCATGGATGATATTTATTGGTTGTGATTGGTGTGAAAATTGATTGATAGCGAATGGTTGATTGGAATTGTTTGTGGTTGATATTGATTGATTGTGGTTGAAAAATACCCATTTGTGGTTGAGAAATATTTGGTTGAAACCACATAGGATTAGTTTGTGTAAATGAAATAAATATACATGCCGCCTACGTGCGAACTAGATGCATGATTCCCCATTGTCAAAAACCGCGAGGTTTTAAGGTAGAGTGAGGAGCCATACTAGGGACGGTTCGGGTTTTAACTACCCTGCCGTTATGCTGCCGAAATTTTGAATAATATTCATGTGTTTGAATTATTTTCATTTGTTGAAACTATATTTATTCGTTGAATAGAAAGCCTTCATGTGTTGAGTCGATATTCATTCGTTGGATAGAAATTCATGTGTTGAATGGTGTTCGTGTTTTAAATATAAAAATCACATTTTTATCTATATAAAATAATCTTGTTTTGAATGAAATTGTTTTATAATAAAAATCACATTTTTATTACCTATATGAACTATATAAAATAATAGTGTTTTGAAATGAATTGTTTTACAATAAAAATCACATTTTTTTTATATACATGAATTGTTAAATATAGCGATTTGTTGAAATAGAAGACAGTTAGATAAAAATATCATTTTTATCAAATGTATGAAAAGAATATAGTTTTGTAATCGAAGAATCGATATATATATATATATATAAATAGAATTAAAATATATCGAATAACAAAGCTGCAGTTCGTATTTTGAAACTGTGATTTCAAACGATTAGTGCAGGAGATCCGACCATCGGATTTTCCTGAAACCGCAACCGTTGGGTCCGCTTTGGAAATATCTTTCCAACGGCACCAACTTTGTAAAGATCCAACGGTTGGATTGTCTGGAATGTTTAATTCTAATCTGAGGAAAAAAAGCACCAGAATCGATTATATATATATATATATATAATTATATTTAATTGAATAACGACGTTGTAGTTCGTATTTCAAAATCGAAACTTCAAACGATTATACCGGGAGATCCGACCGTCGGATTTTCCCGAAACTGGAACCGTTGGATTCGTTTTGAAAAGATCTTTCTAATGATGTAAATTTTGTGAAGATCCAATGGTTAGATTTTCAGATATGTGTAAATCAAATCTGAAGAAAAACAGCGCCACGACCGCGTTATGGCCCGAAGCGTCGTTTTGAATAAATTGGCTATTTTTAAATAAATAAAAATAGCGATAAATCGTTATAAAATATTATAAACGATATGGATGTGAAACTTAGAAATTAACTGAAGGTTGGCTAAGCCGAATGGTTTCCTGGGTGTTGATCTGATGTTGGTTTCAGCCATCGAGGTTAATATTTGGGAAATCGTTCTCTTACTGATTGACAGTTAGTGACTAATGAATTGAAATGATGCGTATGTATGTTAGTGTTGCACTTGTTTATTATATACGCGAGTTGCTCAGAAAGACCGGGTTTATCCCATTCTGAATAACTGAATCGACGATAAGAAGTCGAAGATGAAGACTGGGGTTGAAGACCGATCTTCACCTCGTTTGGATGGTAACTGAGGTCCTGATTGGGAGCATTCCCGAAATAAGGATAATGAGTGGTGATCGTCCAGACGTACGTGGGAATCGATGAATATGCAAGGTATTTAGTGCCTCCAGTTTCGTTCAGACCCAGAACAGACTTGGAAATGGACTGTGTGTCTGACATTGGATTTTATTCTATGTTGATTGATCTCTATTAAATATACATCTGTTTGGCGGCGGAGAATTTATTCTTTTGCTTAATGCCCTTCTCTGAAACGCACGAGCTCAGAGGTTGTATATCGTCGGACATCAGTCGCATGGCATGAATTGCTAGTGTGGCATGCCTAAGTGGCAAATGATCAGGGCTTCTGTTGAAAAGCAAAGTCTTGTGGTGATGATCAAAGCACCGCCTGTGTGGCGTAGCTTTGTGTATAACGTGAATTCGCGAGCCTCACACCCCGGTATGAACCAGAAACGGGAGAGGACATCAGGGAGGGCCTGCGTTTCTTTCTAGCTAGGAGTTGTGTCGGTGTTTTTACATGGCCTGACATTTTACTTATGTGGATGATGGATAGCGAGGCGTCTCGGATATATCGGTCGATCCGGGACCGATGGAGTCACTCGTTGGCTCATTTGCGCCTCATAAGGCGGGGAAACGTAGTGTTCAGGTATAATAATCCACATCGGTAAACCGGCCCTGACGATCCAAGGGGCAGTTGCGACTGTTCCTGAGACATGGTAGGCTAGATTGTCTCGAATTCAGTAAGGACTATCTTTTGCCTTGGTTCATGACGGAAATCCAATTTCCAAATACGACATCGTGCGGTTTTGATTGTATACCTATATTTGGCGACATAGTGGCATGGGACGCTCATGTCGTCTATGATTGATAGTTATGATTTGAAATTGCTTTTGAAACATATAGACACTAGTAATAATATCAAATTCTTTTGTTTTATTCGTATCAAGCATATTTTGGCCGTTATAAGGTAAAAACTCTATCCTCCGGTTTGCGTTGCATTGTGTGACGGGAACTGAGTCTTATAATGGCTTCATTTTTATAAAAAAGCATAGTGATGTTTAAAAGAATGATTTGTTTTAAAGCACTGACAATTCAATGGAGTAAACCCGTTCCACGAAAGTGGCGTGGTCCTGTGATTAGCCATATATTAAATGTGTTGAGCAGATTTCCCATACCAGTCCCATGACTGACTCATAGTTTGTTTCCCTTTGAAACTCGGGTGCCCCTTTTTCTACATGGGCAGCCTTGTATTCAGGTTTAGCTGGCTCTTTCTGGATAGTTAGAGATGAAGATGGATTCTATTATTTATCTCTTTTTATGCTGTTCAGCTCCAATTGTACATATTTTTTTTGTTTCCGCTGTAGACATTTATGTATAGCTGAACTGTATTTGTACTAAGTATGATCCTGTATACTGTGTAACTCTGATGATTACGTTCATCCAGTGTATTCTGTTGTACATTATCTAGTGTATTTATTTAATTATGTTCTTCTATTATCTGTTTATGTGTTATATTCCAAGGATTACCCTCGCCGCCGTCAGTACGGGGTTTGGGGTCGTCTCACCGTTCTTGAATTTCGACCATTGACTTCGAATGGACATTACAGGAGATCCGACCGTCGGATTCTCCCAAAACCAGAACTTTGGGTTCGTATCGAAAAGAGCATTCCAACGAATATAAAAAATTTGAAATCTAATGGTTGGATTTGGAATTATGTCCAAATCGAATTTGGAAAAGGTCGCTATAAGTGCAGTTCGACGACCATATAGGGAAATCGACTGTACGGGTCTTGATAAAATTGTTAAAAATATTAATAATTTGTGTAAACTCATAAGAAATGATTTGGAAAGAATTGGTATGAAAAATTCCATGTTTGAAAAGATAAAACTTATTTTTTATCAAAATGAACTAGTTACTAACTAGATTTGAAATCCAATAATTTTTTTATAAATAAATTGGATTTTTGAAATGGTTTTAAAAATAACTAGGATTTCCAATAAAAGAATTGGAATGGATTTGAATCGAAATTGTCTTCGGACTATTTCGATGTTGGATTTCGTGATTATACGGATATTGTTATGGAAATTTGAAAGATATATTTATATCGTTATTTCCAATACGATATTTGTTGGTTGTAGAATTTGATATTGAATATAAGCCATTATATTTTCTATTTAGAGCCTTGCATTTAATATCAAATGGGATTTTGGGTTTGTCGCGAATGATGTCTTAAATAACACCGTTCTTAAACCTAGTTGAGGAAAGAATAAATCTTTTTATTAAGATTTAGTGAAATTTTCCAATTAATTAATATTTAATTGGAATTGAATAAAAGAATTGGATTTTGGGTTTGTCGTGAACGGTGTCTTCAGTAACACTTTTCTTGAATCCCATGTGAAGAGAATAAATCTTTTAATTAAGATTGTTAGAGTTTACAATTATATTTAATAATTGGAATAAGATGGAATGTGAATTAGGTTTATCATGAAATGTGTTTTTAACAACATTCGTTCTTTAACCCGATTTACAGTAAAATGTGATTTGGAATTTATAAATCTTTTTGTTAAGATTTAAAGGAGATTTTCCAAAGTAAAGTTTTCCAATTTAATAAATAAATTGGAATGGAATGGAATTCGATTTGGTAATAATCGAAGTGAATTTCTGTGGAGGAAGACTGCTAATTTATGTGGAATCTAAAAGGTTTTGTTGTTATTACATTTATATTATTAGTCGGATATGGAGGTTTATATCGATTATATACATATTGATATGTTTTCCGTAAGGATTCCATAATTATTGGAATGTGTTTTTGGGTTTATCATGAGGTGTGTTTTAAATGACATTAGTTCTTTAACCCAGTAAAAGAAAGGATTTATTTCCTGAATTTGAATAATCATTAAGTAATGATTTTTGGAGATTAAAACTAAATGGAGTTTTACTGAATCTTTAATTAGATTGAAAGGTAAATCTGATAACTAAAATTATCAAATTCAAGAAATGGTCGAGAATGGAGTATCACCAGTTTTGCTCCAAGCGATAGTTAAATCTTTAATTTGATTTGAACGTGAAATGTAAATAATTTTACCAATAGCACCATGGTGTTAGATATGGAGTATTACCAGGTTTGCTCCATAAGATGAATATGTTGGGATTGGGAAATTAAACAAATGATTACTTTGGTAAGGTGCGCTAATCCCGACTAGTTTGGATAAACCTTAATTTGGTTTGGATTGATATCCAAAGGAAGATTAAAGAATAAATTTAAAGAATTTATCTTTGATAAAATTAATGGGAACCTTTCCCAAAGGATATGAACATTTAAATAAAAGAATATTCAGAATTGGAATAAGGCGTATGTTGTGTTTCTATAACACTTGTCTATTATATGCGCGAGTTATTTGGAAAGAACGGGTCTATCCCATTCGGATTAACTGAATCGACGATGAGTCGACGATGAAGACGGTGGTTAAAGACCGGAGGTCTTCACATCGTTTGGATGATTACTGATGTCTTGATTGGGTTGTACACCGAAGACGAGGTAATAAGTGGTGATCGTCTAGACGTACTTGGAGATCGACCGAATATGTGAGGGCCTCTCTCCTGTATTGGACATATGGGACAAGGAATAAGTGCATACGGTTTCGTTCAGACCCAGAACGAACTTGTATATGGATGTATGTATGACATTGGAATTTATTCTGTGTTGATTGACCTTTATTAAATATATATCTGTTTGGCAGCGGAGAATTTATTCTCTTGCTTAACGCCCTTCTCTGAAACGTACGAGCTCAGAGGTTATATATCGATGGACATCAGTCACATGGCATGAATTGCCTATGTGGCATGTTGAGATGCAAATGATCAAGGCTTCTGTTGAAAAGCAGATTCTTGTGGTTGATGATCAAAGCACGACTTTAATATAGCATAGCATTGTGTATAGCGTTAATTCGCGAACCTCACACACCGGTGTGAACCAGAAACGGGAAGGACCTTAGGGAGGACATGCATTTCTTTCTAGCTAGGAGTGGTGTCGTGGTTTTGCGAGCCCGGATGTTTTACTTATGTGGATAATGGATAGCGAGGCGCCTCTGTTATATCGGTCACTACGGGACCGATGGATTATATGGTCGACATACTGACCATTTCGCCACATAGGGCGGGGAAACACATGTTCAGGGATTTTTAATCCACTTAAAATGTGGACCGGCCCTGATGATCCAGGTGCAATTGCGGCTGAGACCTGAGACATGGTAGGCTAGATTGTCTCGAATTAGCACAAGATGATCCCTTTGCCTTGGTTCACAGATGGAAATCCAACTTCCAATATGTGATATTTCGGTTTTGATTGTAGAGCCTAGTATTGGCGACATGATATATGGTACCCATGCTGTCTAGGATTGATACATTTATATTTGAAGTTTTTTTTATACACTATGCACTTATAATAGAATCAAAATGATTTGTTTTAAGCGTACTAAGCATGTTTGGCTATTATAAGGTAAAACTTTATCCTTCGGCTTGCGTTGCATTGTGTGATGGGACCTGAGTCTTATAATTGCTTCATTTTTCCAAAAAGCATTACGTTATTTGTTTTATGCACTGGTATTCTTGGGAGGAAACCCGTTCCGTGTTATACGGCATGATCCCTTGATTTACTTTTAAAGTAAAAGATTTAATAACTGTTTTTAGTTCTCACACTAGTCAGATGACTGACCTGGAGTTTATTGTTTTAACCTAAACTCTGGGTGCCTCTATTTTACACACGGGCAGCTAGTAGTTTTGGTTTTGCAGATATTATATTCACAAGATCCTGGTTTATAGCTGGAATGATATTCGGAAAGCTCTGTACCCGTTTATCTCTTTCAGTTGTGTTATGTATTATTTTCAGTTGCTATGTAATGTATTTTAATACCTGATATTTATCAAGTGTATATTATTTATTCATACTCTGTGTATTCTTGTATATTGATGTAAATTGTTGTAATAAGCAATGAAATGTTCTTCTATTTGTGTTCTGATTTGTTGTGTTCTCATAACAATCCATTCTTTCTCTTCTCTTTGGAGACCGGGGAAGTTCGGGTTGTTTTAGTTGGTATCAGAGCTTTGGTTTATAGAGCTCGAGAACAAGGAACATTAGAACCAAACGAAAGAATTCATAAGAGATTTGATAAGAAAAATCCAATGAGAATGACTCATTAGAGATGGGATCAGTAGTATCCTAGAATGAGTCGAAAGAGTGTAATTTTCAAAATAAAAGTGAAAACAAATTTTGTTTTGAAAATTTAAATCTTATAATTCGTATTTGATTATTTGTTTTATATTGAATTTGGACAATCTAGTATAGGGAGATTTTGAGTATATGCCTGACAAGGGGTATATTCGAAGCCTCGGATACTAGATAGATATAGAATCACACTCTAGTCACCCGGAGATGATTCGGATGATGAGGCATCATCGTACGTACTTATGTTCGAGTGCGATAGTGGGATAACTATATTTTTCCGATTGAATGGTGTGAGAACCAAAATATAGTTAGAATATATTGTTGTGATTTGACATCAAAATGGATTTTTGAGTATACATAGTAAAGTTATGTGTTTGAAACGCTAATCAACTAATTGATTGATGATTGTGTTGTGTGATTATTCATTTAACCAACATGTAAATGAAAGGAAAATATAACCAAATTGTGTCGAATATTGAACTGAATTGAAAATTAGTTTAAATTGCATACATGTACATATATATGTGTGTGAACAGGTCATAGCAGGGAAGCTAAGAAGAGGAATAAAATTGTATGCTCGACAAATAGATACATGTTTACTAATTTATTGGTTTTTGGATGATTTTATGATGAGCCGATTGGCTAGCTGCTTGGCTTTTTCTTTTTCTTTTTGGATGATGAGCGCCCTACGTGGCAAGTTGTGGTTTTAAATGTCTCTCTGTACAAAGGAGGTGATGGTGAAAATTTTCAAAAATTTAGGGTGTTAGCCAAATTTTTGAAGAATTGGAAAATTCTTAGAAACTAAAAAATTGAGGAATGAAAGCCAGACCGAAAGTTGAGTTGGTTAGTTAAACCACTTTCAGCTCCATTCCTTTTCGAGGACAAAAAGATTTTTAAGTGGGGGAGATTGTAACAAACCGGAAAATCAGTATCAATTTAAATTTTTTACTTTGGCAATTTTAATGAATTTTGAATATTTAAAATGATTTATTTTAAATAATAACGACTAGAAATTTATTTTGAATAGAATTAGAATGTATAAATTTATTTAAATCGAAATTAGAATATAAATATTTACTTTAATTATAAAAGGAATTGGAAATGGCGCGGTAGTTTGAAAATTCGATTTCAAATTTCAAATGAATGTATAAGATTCAAAATAAACCGGATTTTGGTAAAACCAAAAATATTTGAATTTGTTTGAAAATATCTTTCCAACGAATGTGAAAAATCTAGATTTCATAGCGGGAATAAAAAGGTATGCCCAGTTGAAAATTCAGAATAGTCGCTATGGAATTTTATATAATATATAGCCTTAAAAAATAAATATTTTGCAAATGACCTCCGTTTTCGACGAGACCACTTTTGTTGGATCCGGAATGTCAAATTATTGTTATATTCTAATTTTCATAATTTTTTGAATCAATACGTGAGTGTGGTGAGTTTAAATGTGTTTGGTCAATTAAGTTTGAATTTAACCGACTGGAAAATGACCGTTTTTCAAATAGTCTCCAAATTCGACGAAACTAGTTTTGTTAGGACCGTATCATCAAGACATAGATAGATTTATTTTTCTGGAATTTTTGGAGTCAGTATGTGGCCCCAGTAAATTGAAATGCACATTTAAATAAAATATATGTTGATTTATATTTTAATTTCAATGAAAACTGATCGTAATGGTCGAATTGGCTTATGAAACATATTCCATTATGTCCGGAATGGGGGTATTTGGTTAGGGGCGATAGTCGTTGGATTTGAATTGGAGTTCGTAGATTAAACGAATTATTTTCTTAAAAATATTATATATATATAAACCTTTTCCACTAAACCCTAAGCATTCTTCGTTGCCGCCGCCAGGGTTGGAAACGATGGCCCAAACACTCTGATTTTGCTTCAATCGATCTTTCAATCCCTTAACTAATTCGAAGATCTTTCAAAGAAGAAAATGGTGAGCTTAGAGAGATGTACGAGATGAATGGTCATGATTGGGTATCGTTCGCCGAGGCGATATGAATATGGTTGGAAAGATAGGGCCTTCGAGTTGAGTTTTCGGTCATTGGGGGGAGTCACGCTTGGCGTCGCTCAGACCGGGGATGGAGTCAGGTGCGGCGGTCAAGGGAGCAGTTTTCGATAGGGTCTCCGGTGTAGTGGTTTTGGCGCAGCGATGATGAGTAGCGGGGGAAACAGTTCAATATCGGGTTCCTAGAGTTTCAACGAAGAAGATGAGTTTAATAAAGTAATTGGGGGAAGGTAACGTTATTAAGCATTACTAATTATAATTAATAATATAATTATATGATCAAAGTATTAAAATCAATAACTTTTGCATACGATGTCCAAATCATGTGAAACTGGATCCGTTGCGATTGTGGGGACGAGAGCTTCATAACAAGACTGACCGAGTCCAATTTGGAGCATGCTAGAATTTCGAGCAATTTCAAATGAAAACAGTTCAGAAATTCAGAAATAAAACTAAGAGTGGATCCCAACGTGAGACCTTCTCACTATAATTTCTTGTGCAGTTATTGATTTTATAACTGCATATATGAACTGCTCCCCGTCGTCCACAGACTATGGACGACTTGTTCGATTGTATTATGTTGTAGAAGTTGATTGTGATTGTATTGTGAAATGGCAAATAAAATATTCATGTGATGAATAAAATATTTGAATAATAAAATATCATTTTTATTGTATATATAAACGATATAAAATATTCATGTGATGAATAAAATATTTGAATGATAAAAATATCACTTTTATTATATATATAAACTATATAAAATATTCATGTGATGAATACAATATTTGATTAATAAAAATATCATTTTTATTGTATAAATGAACTGTATAAAATATTCAGAAGTTGAAATAAATATTTTATAGTTAAAAATATAATTTTTAACGTGTATATGAATAAAATAAATATTCATTCACAAATTGAACGATTTTTTTATGCACACACATTTAGCTGATATTGATTGGGACAATGTATTTTACACATCGCCCAACTGCACAAATGATGATCAGTGTTTGTTGTTTGAAAACCCCACATGGGTGTTAGGATGATATTGGACATACACTAATCCCAATATTTAGTTGTATGTCAATCGATGGGTTGACAGACTGTTGTAAGCGTTAATTATTTATATTTAACGCTTATGCAGTTGTGTAATGCACTCTGGATGATGGTTGACTGTGTTTGATTATTGTGGTGTACATGTGTGAATGAAATCCATATAAATAAAATTATATGGTAATTGACTGTGTCTGATTCCAATTCGGAAAGAACGAATATTTTAAAATAACAAATATTTTGAAATGGTGATTAAAATAACTAATATTTAAAAATAGTATTTAGTAATGGATCAAACATGATTTTGATGTCCGATTTGGGATGGACACAAAAAGATTTAAATATATGAAGTCGTGTTGATTAGATTAATGCCATTTAGACGTGAACGATATTTATATCGATTTTATTCATTTTTAAAATGAATATCGAAATGGAAGTGATTTCAAAATCTAATGTTTTGAAAATTTTATTATTTATATATTAATGATGTGGAATATTCAAAATACGTTTTAAAAAGGAAATCGACAAAATAATGTAATATATATTATATATATTTAATAGCCTGAATAGAACGCACCGCACCGCGGCCGTTCGCGAATTTCAACCTTTGATTTCGAATGGACATTACGGGAGATCCGACCATCGGATTCTCCTAAAACCAGAACCGTTGTGTTCGTATCGAAAAGAGCTTTCCAACAAATATAAGAAATTTGAAATCTAATGGTTGGATTTGGAATTATGTCCAAATAAAATTTGGAAAAGGTCGTTGTAAGTGCAGTTTGACGACCGTTTATGGAAATCAACTGTACGGGACTTGATAAAATTATAAAAATTATTAATAATTTGTGTAAAATCATAAGAAATGATTTGGAAAGAATTGGGATGAAAAATTCCATATGATATGGTGTATCAATGTACGAACGAGCATATCTAGACAAGGCTTCGAAATCAGAAATATAGTCAAGCACAGAACGACCATTCTGTTTCAGCTCTACGAACTTCTTGAATAGAGTAGATTTCTGAGTTGTGGAGATAAACTTTGCTTCTAACTTAGCTTGGAATAGCTCCCATGAAATTTCTTCTTCTGGAGTCTCGAGTGTAACAGAATTCCACTGTTCCATGGCCCTGTCCTGCAGTTGCCTTGATGCAAGCTCTCTCTTTATTACATCCTCAATACCCAATTCTCTAAAGATTCAGACACATGAGTCCATCCACCTCTGAACCTCTTCAGCTGGTTCAATTCCCTTGAATGGTTTTCCCTCTAGAGATGTAAAGTCCTTGCACAGCTTTGCAAAATCTACTACTCTAAGAACTCACACACCAACATCTACCATTGCCGTCACTAGAGCAGGTACCCTTCGCATAACTGCTTCTGCCATGGCTTCAAACATGGCCGGGTAATTAGGTTCAACTCCATTTCCCCCTCCAGTATTGGCTCCCCTAGCAGTGTGTCTTGATGGTCGTCTATTCATTTTAAATCTGCAATTTAGAATAATTAGCCACTTCCAAGAAAAACTAGTAAAGAGATACAACCGCTACCACTATATATGCTAATATATATAGTAAGCATCCAACTAAAATCTACAAATACGTCTCTCATACGTAGTTACATCTTCAAACTTTGGCCAAAAATCGTTGACCAGAGCTCTGATACCAAATGTGACGACCGCCCATAACCCCCGCACTATACAAGAGAAATAATGCTCTGAAAGATGTACAAGGCTATCATGGACGATCATCATAGTAGGTAAACACAAGCGGAACCTATCGTAAAACTCACAGCGCAAGGATAAAATATAATAGAACATATACAACAGGTAGTAATAGTGAATCAGAAACACTGGACTTCCATACAACTAGAAATTAAGATCCACAAACTTGGAAATAGTGTTTATACAAAGTTGCCTCACTACATCACTCAGAAAAGAAAACAGCGGAAATCCAATTATTACTAGTAGTAAAACTGGTACGTGAGCCTCCTGCTCGCCATCGATCAGCATCGTCGTCTCACTAAAGTATTACCTATCACCTGTTACTTAGTCTGCCCATCCACAATTGGATGAACAGCCCAAGGTAATAAGAGGATACATAAAACCTTGAGTCAGACAATAGTCTTAGTGAGCGATAAAACAGCTAAAAAACTTAAAAAATAAAGTGTGTGAGAAAGGATAGATAAACGTACTAATCTACCCACGACACCAAAGAAGAACTCAACCTTATCTTCCCCACATCAGACAGTGATAGCCTTTACTATAAACAATTCAACCATTCATCCATGGAAATCGGAACACCCATTCAATCATGGAAAACACTCATAACATCCAGATTATATAAGTCTCACATAGACAACCCTAATCGAGTTTAACATTCCCCAAGTACTCTCCCCAGAGGCCTAAACCAATATCAGTTAAGCACTCAAAGAAAATCTCCCTCGACTTTGGATAATCTATGTGAGATACTACAAACAGAACAACCAATCATCCATGACTGACTCTTGCTATCACCGCCAATCCTGCTTTGAAACCATCGTTAATCGTATGACGGCCAACCTTGCCATATGTCAAGGGCTAATGGTAACCCCAGTTCTAGCATAAACTCCATATGTCCAACCTTGACAACTAGGCCTTTCAACGATACCTAAGTTACTCGACCAACAACCTTCCGGTCTATTGGGTGCCCCACATCGTACCCCTGCTTTGAGCCTGCTAGAACTTACGACAACGATGACTTCCCGGCCTTCGCATCCCTAGTCATCCAACCTTGAAGACATTTCATAGCTCAAGCAACCTTCTCGAGCAACCATTATCCACCAACTCACGACCTTTGAGTTGAAACTGCATTCGTTGCATCTCCTCGACCAACGAACACTCCAACACTTCGAACATCCCCTTCTGGACTCTCGTCGAAGCCGCCATCATTGTTGAACCAACCAACATCTTTATAAAGTTCAAAGCAATCCATAGAATTATTTCAGCACTTCCTAACTTCCCAATCGAATTTACTTTGAAGTCACATCATCACCAGGAATGTCCGACCAGAAAAACTTGCCCAGAAATAGCAAAAATGGCTGATCAGAAATGGCTGCCCAGGATGGTCGATCCAACTTTGGTCCTGTCCAATCCACTTTGGTCCGATCCGATCCATTTTGGTCCGGTCTGATCCACTTTAGTCCGATCCGATCCACTTTGGTCCGGTCCGATCCACTTACCTCTGATTTGATCCACTTTGCTCCAATCCGATCCACTTTAGTCCGGTCCAATCCACTTTGGTCCAATCCGATCCGCTTTGGTCCGGTCCGATCCACTTTGGTCTGGTCCGATCCACTTTAGTCTGGTCCGATCCACTTTGGTTCGGTCTGATCCACTTTGGTCCAATCCGAACCCTGCATATTGCAATTCAATTCCGATTTCGACCAAAACTTCGCCAAACGACGAATCCGATGAAACCAACTCAACAAAATCATCAAACACAATCATAAACATACCATAACACTACTAACCACATGAATATAATAATTACTACAAAAACGATGTAAATCTCACCAAAAACCATTAAATTGAACATATGATTAAAATGGGAGAACTAACATAAACATGTAAAAATGACATGAAATTAACGGTTAGAACTTGCTAGATTAGATCATAGGGTGATGCATATGAAAATGAACATGTAATGGTGTAAATCTATGGTAAAACATTCCAATTTGATGAGAAACATGCACAAACACTCATATACTTCATTGCATTCATGTGAGAGATGTAAATCACTCACCGATTTACTGAAACAATCTAAAACGATAGGAATAAGAATCCGGACAGCGAGCACTCCAAATCAAACCCCTCGATCCGATGAATTTGCCTTTGAAATGATGTAGATCTTGCCTTGGATGACGTAGATCTTCGATTTCCTCCCTTACATTTGGAATTTTAATGGTGGAAAGGTGTAGGAGGAAGAAGGAGATCAAATGCCTTCAAATGAGAGTATGGGAAAAACTAAACCTTTTCCCTTCACTCTCACCCCCTATTTATAGGATTCCACTAAGGCTCCAAAACCTGAATAGTCAACTGAAAAACCTTAAAACAACGATTTCTCCCAAACCGCTGAGCCAAATCCATAATGTAACCACTCTACGGAAAGACAGTCATCAATTCCTTTCCAACGGCATAGGTCTCACTCTCTGATTCGACCTGAGTCAAAAGTTATGCCCTGTACAAGGCTGACAGGGGAAAAATGGTCACAAACAAAATCGGTAAAAATTTTGGACATGTCTCACATCCCCATAAACCACATATTAAAAGATGAGAATGATCCAACCCTTAGAGAATAAAACAAAAATATTTTATGATCTTCCGATACGTAAAATACGGGCTGTTATAGTGGGACACTGAAAGAATGAATGTCCGCAACTACCTAAGAAGAAGCAGATCTTGAAATCATATGCTATCAACACTATTCCTTCTTCGTCGAATTCCCCCAACTGCAGCGGAGTACCGAAAGGGTGTCGTTATTCAAGGTATGCTTTCTATTTATGATGTTCATGTTCGAGTATTGTTTGATACCGGGGCTTCCCATTCCTTCATGTCTAGTGACCTGGTAGATAGGTTGGAATGGAACCCGAGATTGTCGGTATACCTTTAGTTGTGATGAACTCGATTGGTGGTTCGGCTTGCCATTATATGATTTGTCTTAATTTGGTCTTATCGAGTCACGGATGTATGTTTGCTTGTGATTGCTTTGGTTTGGGCTTTACTAGGTTTGGCTTTATTTTGGGAGTCAATTGGCTCCAAAGGTATGGGGTGGTGGTAGACTATGAGGGGTCTTCGATGACCATTAGAGCGGATGATGGGCGGAAGGTGGTATTTGATTGCCTACCAAGTAATGGAGTGATGGATTGTTATCTAAATTCCCTCAACATCCCGCATGATGAGTTATCAGATGTGCCTATTGCTGGTGAGTATCCGGACATCTTTGAGGGAGTGATCGTACTTCCACCACACTGAGAGATCGAGTTTCAGATTGATTTAGTGAAAGATGCCAGACATATAGTGATTCCACTTCGTCGTATGGCGCCAACGGTGCAGCAAGAGATCAAGGTGCAAGTAATCGATTTTTTGAAGAAGGGATTTATCTGAAGAAGCGTTTCAGAGTGGGGAGCACCAGTTGTATTTGCTACCAAGGCCGATGGCTCCCTTCACTTATGTATGGACTACCGTGAGTTGAACAAGGTGACTAGGAAGAATAAGTATCCTCTTCCACAGATTGATGATTTGTTTGATCAGCTGAATGGAGCAAGAGTGTTCTCCCAGTTTGATCTTGCGACAGGATTTCATCAGCTCCGAGTAGCAGCTAAGAGTATACCTAAAACGACATTTTGGATGCTGTCTGGATTCTATGAGTGGTTGGTCATGCCATTCGGGTTGACTAATGCACCCGCATATTTTGTGGATCATATGAGTAGGATTTTCAGGGATCAATTAAACAAGTTTGTTCTTGTGTTCGTGGACGATATCTTAGTTTAATCAAGGACAGAGGAGGAACAAAAGGAACATTTAAGGGTAGTGATGGAGGCATTGAGGAAACACCAATTGAAAGAAAAAATTTCTAAGTGTCACTTCTGGAGGAGGGAAGTGATATTCTTAGGCCATGTTGTTTCAGAGAATGGTATTGCCATGGATCTTGCGAGGATACAATGCAAGATTGGTCTACGCCCAAGAGTGCAACATACATAAGAAGTTGCTTGGGGTTAGCTGGATATTATCGTAAGTTTACCTAAGACTTCTTCAAAATAGTGGCACCGTTAACTCAGTTGACCAAAAAGAATCAAGCTTTTGTTTGGGGAAAAAGGTGTGAGAATGCATTTAAGAGCCTAAAGGAGAAGTTAACGTGCGCACCAATGTTAGTTATTCCTAAAGAGAACGAAGAGATGACGGTGTACACAGATGCCTATGGTACTGGACTAGGTGTTGTACTGATGCAAGGAGGTAGGGTTGTAGCTTATGCTAGTCGGTAACTGAAACCGCATGAGAAAAGATATCCTACCCATGATTTGGAATTGGCAGTGATCGTGTTCGCGTTAAAGACATGGAGACATTATCTCTTGGGAGAAAGATTCGAGTTGTTTATTGATCATTAGTCATTAAAGTTCTTTTCTCTCAGAAGGGTTTAAATCTTCGTCAGCAGAGATGGTGGAGTTCTTAGCTTCATATGATTTCAATATCGCATACACACTCGAGAAGGGAAATGCATTAGCTGATGCATTGAGCAGAAAACATGCCAATTTAGAGGCTATGTTTCTCAAATGGAAGCAACTGAAGTATATCGCATGATATGATTTCAGACCTAAATGTGAATTAGATCCAGAGATGTTAGCAAGTTTGACGATCATACCCACTTTGTTTGAGAGGATCGGTTCCTGTCAGAGGGACGATCCTAACCTATTGGAAATCATCTCCATGTTAGAGATGAGTACCGACGGTGAGGGAATGCACAAGTATGGACTTGATCAAGAAGGATGGGTACGAAAGAATGGGAGACTAGTTGTACCCAATGTTAATGGATTGAGAGATGAAGTGCTTAGAGAGTGTCATCACTCGAAACTGACTATACATACTAGTGGTAACAAAATGTATCGAGACATGAAGCAGAACTACTACTGGGAAGGGATGAAGAGAGACATTGGAAAGTTTATATCCAAGCGTATGAATTGCCAGTTTGTTAAAGCCGAGAAAAAGAACCCTTGTGGTTTGTTACAACCATTAGAAATTCCTAAATGGAAATGGGCACAAGTCTCAATAGATTTCATCGATGGTTTACCAAGGAATAAATTGGGTCATGATAGTATTTGAGTGATTGTGGATCGATTGACCAAAAGTGCAAGGTTTATACCGGTCAGGTCAAATAGAACGGCAGCTAAGTTAGAGGAACCGTATATGAAGTGGGTAGTGAGATTTCATAGAGTACCTAAAGGTGTAGTGAGTAACCGAGATCTGTTATTTACTAGTGGGTTTTGGAAGAGCTTACAAGAGGCTTTTGGGTCAGAATTACATCTCTGTACCGCGTACCATCCTCAAACCGTCGGTAAGACAGAGAGGGTGAATCGTGTATTAGAGGATCTCTTGAGAGCTTGTATATTGGATTTTGGAGGGTCATGGGATGACCAATTTAAATCTCATTGAGTTCACATATAATAATAGTTATCAGTCCAGTATTGGTATGGCTCCATTTGAAGCTTTGTACGGAAGACCGTGCAATGCACCATCATGTTGGTTAGAAACCGGTGAGAAATTTGTGTTTGGGCCGAATGTAATAAGGGAAACTTCAGATAAGGTCAAGGTTATTCAACAGCGAATGAAGGATGCCCAAGATAGGCAGAAGAGTTATGTTGATAAAAGATAAAGAGATTTAAAATTCCCCATTGGTGATTTAGTATTCGTCAAGGTTTCTCCGTTGAAGAGTGTGATTCGGTTTGGTAGGAGAGATAAGTTAGCACGAAGATTTGTTGGTCCATTTCCAGTTCTCGAACAAGTTGGGAATTTAGCGTTTAAAGTTGGATTACCTGACAGGATGGTGGGAGTGCACAACGTATTTCATGTTTTTTGGTTAAGGTAGTTCGTGCACGATTTTGATATAACTATTTCACTAGATCAGGTGGATGATATCGAGATAGAACCTGAGGCAGTTGGAAACCGCAGACTGGTTCGTATTGTCGAACATGATACGAAGCAACTTCGGAGGAAGACGGTGAAATTGGTTAAGGTCCATTGGGGTGATAATGAGAATGACTGTACTTGGGAAACCGAGGAGAGCATAAGGAAATCGTATCTAGAGCTCTTTATCTAGTAATATTTTGATTGTGATATAATTATTCCCTTATAAGTAAACCGCATGCCAGGATAGGCTTGTTGTGTTTATTATGTGTGTTTGATTGTTTGTAAATGGTTGATAGGGATGCTGGACACCATTATTGTTTTTCTTGGTTAAGGAGTTTCGGGGCCGAAATTTCTTAAGGGAGGGAGAGTGTATCGACATGCATTCTACGTATCGGAGGATTGTAGAACATTTGTTTTATTTTCATATAAAGTCATATGGTCTTGTAACTTTAGGAAACGACTATTGGGGTCACTTCCCACATTCACGATTTTTACTGAATTTTAAATAATCGTTTTGCCCCTAGCGAATATTGTTTCACTTATAAGTTTTTATTGGTAAGGAGTTTTGACCTAAGACTACTTTTGTTGGATTTGGATAATGGTTTCTCATTCCGTAGAGTGGTCACATTAATCAAACGGACTTACCGTTTGAGAGATATGGCTGAAATAAGGTTTGGAAGATGGAAAACAGCTTAACCAGGGTTAGTAAGGTGATTAGCAGCTAGACCCATAACCCATTTCGGGATTAGGGTTGTGGGAGGATTGAAAGGGTTAAGAGAAACATTCCCTTTCATTTTTCTAGCCATCACAAACATTCCTTGAACCCTAGTAATGGCCTTCATCTTCTAAATCTCTCTCTAATCAATTCCCAATCACTAATTAAGCAAATCAACATCAAATCATGCCGTATTAGCACCAAATTCGAGGTAGAGTTGCTACACCACATTGGAATCTGAGCCAAATCAGTAAAAGTTTTAGATCTATAATTCATTATTGGCTAAGGTGAGTGATTAGCATGTTTATTCACTAATTAAGGCTAATTAGGGATGATTAGTGATAATTAGCAAAATTATGACTCAGAAAAATATGCATAAATTGTAGAATCATATTTTATGTCACTGGTATAAATTTGTTTTAAACCGGATTAAGTTTACTAATCCCAGAATTTAGGGGATTAAGGGTTAAACCATGGGTTTGGATATGTTTGATCTAAATTGACATGTATAATTGATGTTGATCTTTTTGATTGAACTTATATGTTGTTACTGCTATTTGGTATGCTTTGTGATCGTAGAGGAAAGTTAGAATGATCAAAAACGACATCGTATGGCGTAAACAGCTTGCTGGAAGTAAGTGCAGGAAACCGGATCGGGTTCCCCGAACAAAACTGGCTCGCGCTCACCATGATCGACCCGCTCGCACTCATGTTTCACGAGCTGCCTACTCGAACCGTAAATAGCTGGGTACCCATGAACTGAAGATCCCACTCGAACTGGATGTTGTCACGAACCGGTTGCTTCCCCCGAATCGAGCAAGAAGAGGAGTCACGAACCGACCCGAAGTTTGACCACGTACTGAATGGAGGCTGAACTGAACCGCGAACAGTTTCCTTACTCGAACCGAATGGAAGCTTAACCCCTGACCCGAATAAGAAGTCACAAACCGAACTGGAGAAGTACAAAACCCGAGATGCAAAGGAAGTCCAAGTGGGAAGTTATAACTAAGGATCCACATAGGAACCAACGAGTTAACTTCTAGAGTTGGGCTTTGCTGTGGGACGTGTGCAAAGGAGTTATCCATATCTATAACTTTGGTTCACCATTGAGAGAGGAGGCATGTAGACGAACCAGAGCGAGGAGTGTGTGGACTGGTTGGCCCATAAGCTAGAGCCAGAGTTGTGTGGACTGGGTAGGGTTGTTGACTACAGACCAGGGCAGTGTGGTCATAGCAATAGTTGTACGGAGTTGGACTCCGTCATGGCCCAAATAGATTTGGTAATCAAAGCGGTGGATATCATATGCTTTACGCACTAAGTGAGTGACATGAGGATGATTGCTATGTTTGATGTTTGTTATCACCATGACACGCACACTCCCATTTTTACACTATATGTTATTGTTACCTTAAAGTACTGTACATCTTGTTGTGCTGACTCTTTGGTTGCTGGTCCAGGTTCAAGTATGATTATTTATACCTGTTATTGTTTTATTTTGCTACTATTGCTCATACCAGACTTTCATCTGACCAGAGTTTTATGTCTCTTCTTATTACTCTGGGTGCTTCTAAACGAGCAGACTAGAGGCAGCTTAGGTGGTTATGGACGAGTAGTTGTCCGGAGACGAGCAGGATGATTCCACGTACTCCATATATTTTCTCCCTGTGTTGTTGTTGGTCACTACTTTGGGCATTAGTAGTATACCTCTTTATTTCCTTTTAGAGACAGTATTTCAAAGTTGTAATAATTTGATATGAAGCCGTATTTTGGATTCTGCTACTCTGATGGATATGGTTTAGTTTTCAGCTTATGTACTGTCTCGCCTATTTTATATCAAGTTATGTTATTATTATACTTTATTACATGCGCTGTGAGATATACTACAAGTTCTTGGTGATTCATCGTTTCAACCCTTTTGACGACCGTTCTGTGCTAGTTGGACATTGGTACAATGCATTTCGGGGAAAGGTCTGATGGTACGGGCGGGTCGTCACACTACTCAAGAGTTATAGGTTGTTTGTAAAGAAAGATCACAAGATCAAAGTATATCGAGTCTATCCTTCAAAAACCGATAAGAGAAGGGTGTGTTCATGTCCCTTATAAATCGACCAGGTGCGATTGTGTCTCAGAAATCGACTAGGTGTAAAATTGTGGCTAGGAAAATCAACTGAGCCTCACTGTACTCTGAATCAGTTAGGGTGTGCCCTTGTAGAGCTGAAATCGAGGATTGTAATTGGATATTAGTTGAATAAAAATCCACATCAACCCAGCGTTAAATGGGACTGGATATAGGGGAGTCTTGAACCAATATAAAATCTCGGTATGCATTTTCCTTTTACTGCTTTTAATTTATTCTTTGCATTTGTGATTGATTTTTTTATTGCTAATATATGTGATTTTCATAGCGTGGTCTAATCCTAAAATATTTCAAGAAATTTTGTAAAATATATAAAACACTATTTACCCTGCTCTAGTGTTTACTTTGCCTTAAGATTCTTAATTCGTATCCCTAACAATAGTATGGTAAAGCGATATAAGTGATTAAGGGAAAGCATGAATATAAATAAATTAGACATATGTGGTGATTAGGTGATCTTGAGTGAAAGAAAATATAGAAGATTTTTTCATAAAGAACGGATCGCAACATTTTAACTTATCGGAACAAGAAGGATAATAAGATAAGTTTTTATGAATTAATAAGTTTATAAGTAAACATGTTTTGTAAAAATAACAAGGAAAGACGCAATGAAAGAAATGTACGAAATATAGGTGAAACACTATATTTTGTTCTACGTATTTCAATAAAGAAATGAAGATATCAAAATAATCAATTTTCCTCGTCACTTTACAAAAAACACAAAAATCCTGTCTAGAAAAGATTTATAGAAACTTGAACTTATTCATTCCTCTTAGAAAAGAAATGTGTATTAAAATAAATGAGATCTCCAACTGAGTTAAAGTGCATGATCCTATCTTCCATTCCCTTTAACTTTTGAGAAGTTCTTGATAATATAAAATTTAATTTAATTAAATATGATTTAGTAAGAATAGTTTCAGTAGGGTGTGAAACATCTAACACCCCTTAACGTCACCTATATGAGGATGCGCTAAGGTTTATTAAGCGCTTAGTTACAAAGTAACAACACATAGTCTAAAATTTACAAGGAAGAAATATAAAACTCAACATATTTTTTTAAAACAACATTTAATGAAACAAGTCAAATCACAGTGCTTATTACATTTCAAAAGTACCAAATGGTTACCAACATATAACCAAATACACTATCTCGTAGAAAACCACAATATAAAAGTATATAAGTAAAACCATCCCTTTCAAATGTCAAAACAATAACCAAAAAATGATAAATGAACCAATACATGAGTCTGAATCCAAGAAGAACAGTTTCCAGCATGGGCATAAGTTAAGGAAACATTAGACAGATGAATCATTTTAAGGACATAAAGAATAAGTGTATAAAATAGTAAACAGAGTTAAGAAAATATTGGCTTCTCATTCATATCCAAGATTGTTGCGCCACCTTACCAAGATATCATAATTAGGCTTTACCTAATTTATACTCGTCGAGTAGCTCCTAAAACCACAATGTGATAACTTATGCTGGCTATGGAATTCGGGGTTATCAATTCTGAACCCATCAACTAAAAGGACATAACCGTTAATCACAAGCGTTACAGCGGCTTTTCCCCAGTAGGAATGACGCATACTCATCATCTCGTCGGAACGTACCCATAACTACCGCGTTTGGACCTCTTACTTTGCAATGAAGTAATGCGTTCCCTCGCATCTACTTAGTGTGCGACCTCTCTAGATGATATAAGAGATACTGCCTGGTATGGGTCCCCAACCAATTATGCAATTGACTGAAGTCACCCTTAGACGTTGTACCCATTTATATCTCTATTAAGCCACTTAGTTTACCGAATCAGCCCCGCGATACCGGAATGGACCTAAAATACAATCTAAACATTTTATTAGGCCTCTTATTTTCCCTAGTCAGCCCCACGCTGCAGCAACGGACTTGCGAGCCACTTATTTTCTCCAATCAACCCCATGCTGCCGGAAGTGACTTCTGCTAAAATTCTATTATTTATTAGGCCTTTTATCTACGCTAATCCGCCCTATGCTGCCAGAACAAACTCTACTATCTTAGCTTATTAATTTCATCTTCAATTTAACTTAAAACAATTTAAGTTTATTAATAAACACCGTAGAACCTCATGTTACTATATTACTGTTATTACACATTACTAATAATGTTTATCCTTTTATACAACTCAACCTCATGTTACTTAGTGTCCAACTAAGTTAATCCTGTTGTAGTTTACCTGTTTGCATGTTCTCCAATCACTTGCAAAGTTATATCCCCGATTTATAAGCCAATACGGGTTATAATATTTAATCATCTCTAACATGCCTAATTATCCATTTTTATTCAATTAATAATTATTTCAATTTTAACGCAAAATTAACGATAAAGGCCTAGGCTCTCTTTAGGCATAGGATCAACGCTAAAAAGAAAAAGGGAAATGGTCTATGCTACTCGCAAGGCCTAGACTCAAAAATAAGCAAGACAAATAAAACATGGCATAGCTCAACTGTAAATAAAACAACAACATAGAAGGGGATATAAGAATGAGAATTACTTACAAACATTAAATAACTGTGAAGAAATAGCCATAGACAGTAAATAAATTACAGTAACTTTACAAAAAAACTAAATGTATAAATACTGTAACAACTGTAAATATTAAACACACAAAAACTAGATTATTTAACCATCTAACTTTTCCTACTTAAATTACTAATCTCGAAATCACTTAAAAACTCACAGATCTGACGAAAAGAGCTTCCCCCATAGCCTTTCTTATTCTAGCAAAACCTTTGCCTCCAGAAGTACTTACAAAAATAAATATTTAAAAGTATAGAACTTCTTTATCTCCATAAAAAGTTTAATTATTTGGCACATCCTAATTTTGGGGATAGGCCCGCGGAAGAAAAAGAAGAGAGAAGGAATGGATGTGAAGAAATGAGAGAGGCTCTGTTAGTCTATTTATATGGTTTACTGGGCGTCCTCAGCCGTACAAATTTAAGATTAGATCTGGACCAGCCATGTCGTTAGACCAATCAGAAAGCATAGTGTCAGCCTTTAGTTCAAAATTAGACCAATAAAACAAAGCCACATCAGAAAATAACGTTCGAACGATATACATGTTCATCAAAAATTACATGTGCACCAAGTCACGCGCTTACAGGCGCATTGGGTTGACCTAACCTGCCTTAGGTCAACCTAGCCTTGACCAAAAGGACCCTTGGTTCAACAGTTGGTCGACCCAAGTGGGAAAGGAGTCGTGCCACTTTCCCGAGCCACTGTATATTACTATTATTATATTCTCATTTTTGTGTATCTTCTTTAGTTCATAATTTATCAATTCTAGCTCCATTTTCAACAAATTAAGTGTCTACTTTAATCAGAAAATTACAACGGACCCAATGGTGCTAGTCCCGTTGTCTTATTTTGAAGTTTATTAGGACTAATATTTAATTTGTTACCCTTTTCTATCTAATCGTTATTTATTAAAATTCATGGTGGTACAATATGCATAAATAGTTGGTAATGATATGATGGAATAAGAACTAGGGGTACGCGGCATGAGTTTGTAGAAAGTGGTAGATAGAAACGAGGAGTTCTACGGTTCTCTAGATTTACTGATAAAGACCTTTTTATGTCAAAGAGACATGGTCCAAGGCTTCCTAGTCCTGGTGGGTAGCCACATTTAGCCGTTGTATCTTTTACATAGTAGAGTAGAGCATGTTTTCTTTTAGTATAGATTTTTACTTTTATGTAGTATTCTGTTTTATTATTGAAAAATAGAATAGTTTACTGTGATATTCCCTTTTTAGGTGTTTGTGATGAGAACTATAAAAGAATAAAAACATAGGATACTATAAATAAATTAAGTAAAAGAAGAACAAACAAAATTTACGAAAAACAACCAAAACAATAATTGCAATAAATGAGAACAACAAGAGAAAATAATTTCTTCTAAAGTAAATTTGTGCAACTTTAAAAAAATAAATGTAAACTGCTTGGAAAATATGATTTTTTGTAAGATTAACGATCAAGGTTTCCAAATATGGGGAAAAGATCTGTAAAAGAGAGCAGGGAAACACATAATTTCTCCCCTCCTATCTTTTTTCCAACATAAGAACCAAATTCTTTGCAAATTTAAAGTTGGTTGGTAGGAATTAGGTGCGAAAATTGGATGAGCTATGCCCTTGTTCAACAAGATGTGGGGAAAATTGGATGAACAGGTACTTTTATTTTTTAACTTATTGCATTCATATAGAAATTTCCAGTATATTTAGGTTGTATGCATCATGTCTTCAAAAGATTTTTGAAAGAAACGTGCACTCATATAGGAATTAACGCTTAGGCATTCATTGCATTTATGAATTTTTATAATATTACACTTTGGACATGTACATGGATGGTTGTAAAATTCAATGTACACTTGATATTGTAAATTATGTAAGGGATTACATAATTTTACCCTTATCAAATTTCGGAGACAAAATTTCCTAAAGGGTGGGAGAATGAAACACCCTGTATTTTTAATAGTAAAAATGATTGTAATAATTATAGAAATAATTAATAATGGAAAATAGACACTTTGGGATTGTCGGAGTTTATCTATGCATATATAATATGCTTTGAATGGAGCTCGTATGGAAATGTTATTAATGTTCAAAGTAATGCGTAAATGCACATGAATATATTTATTTTGAAAACATATGTGTACATCAATTTCATTATTAATATACATTTGAATTTTAAAAACCAAAGTGCAGAATAAATGAGAAATAAATAAAATGTGGTCCTTATGCAAACATAATATTACAGTGGTATAAATAGAATTAAAAAAAAATAAACATTATGGAAAAATGAAGGGAAGTTGATTAATAGCATATTACAAATTAATAAATAGAATGTTGTGCAGTTAATCCCCTGCTATTACCTTGATATAGCCCTACTATAGAGATGGTTATCACTGCTACGCGTGTCTCAAATAGCCTCTGATATAGCTTCTCTGATTTAAGTCGCGCTATATTCCACTATTCTCGATAAATCCAGTTATTTCCACTATTTTACGCTATTCCTATTGTATCTTTAATGAAAGAAACGAACCGAAAAATGACATATATGCATTATACAAATAAAAAGTTAGGTTTTCTTAATTGAATTTTTTAATATATGTTTTTAGATACAAAAATGCCCTATATGTGCACATGTTTTTGTATAAAATTAAGAATGTATTAATTATAGTTAAACCGAGTGCTAGTTTTTCCTTTAATTATCATTTTTACATTCATAAAAACATTACGAATAGTTACGTGTGTTATTTTAGAGTTATCCATTGTATACATCTATTTTCTCGCTTTATCCCCGCTATGATTATTTGGACTTCGGCCGCATTAAATCCGCGAACCGCTTTAACTTCACAGATAGAATGTAACATTAAGATTTTATAAAAGGAAAACTAATTAGTAGTAACATGCATGTAAGCATGTGTAGGTGTGTGTGTGTGTATATATATATATTTCACATAAATATTAACGTATAAATTTCAAAAGCAATGCGAATTTGGATTTGAAATTCAATGTGCATCATTAATAACATTAATAGGAACATAATGAGAATAACGTTAAAGCTTGAATTTGAAATGAAAGATGTATTGAAACTGGAAGAAATTAATGCACAGGTAATAAAACTAGAAATAAATATAATGTTAAAAATAACATTTAAAATCTGGTGTAAATATACGTAAATAAATTTCAAAGTACACGTGCATATTAACTATGTGTTTGAATTTGAAATTTAGAACGTAAGTTAAAATCGAAAAAGAGTATAATAGAATATAGAAATAAACAAAAACGATCAAGAAATAATATGCAATGGAACAAAATGAGCAAAAAATAAATCATGCACAAAAAGGGAACCCAACAATTTAATTTAAATCGCGTCGGTCGACCCATATTTTAGTTGGGTCGACCCACATGAGGACTGGGTCGACCCATGTTACGTCCCAAGCATAGGCATGGGTCAACTCGTATTGATCTGGATTTTTTTTATATATGTGGTTTCTGGACCAGATTTGATTTTAATGGAGGGATTTATATTAATATAAATCTAACGGACGTGACATCTGAAAATAAACCTACATGTCCTATCTCTTGAACTCGTATTTTCTAAGAGAGAGTTGAAGCTCTGCCATTCCTTTTCTCCTCTGAATTCTTCGAAACAAAATAGATTAGGATTAGGTTATTTGATTCGATATATGGAGGCAAAAGCAATAGATTCACGATTTAGACATCCAAACGAATTTGTAGATTCAAACTAAGAGAAAAGAGATATTAAGCCTAGATCAAAATTTGATTCAAATCTCAGAACACGCTACAGGTGACTGGATTTAAATTAAATTTTTTATATAATGCAACATGATATCATTTGTTTCCTGTTAATTTAATAATATATTCTCTTAGTCCTCTTTTCCCCTTTCTGGTTCGGATTTTACAGTTTGTTGTTTGCTTCATGTTAGATTAATAAGGTATTCTCTTGGTCCTCTTTTCCCATTTCTACATCGGATTTTACAGTTTTATGTTGAATTTTGGTTACATGCAAAATATGTATAAATCTGCAGTATTGGTATATGTATATGACTAAATTGTACGCCTAATTTTATGCGATTGACTATAGTCATTTTTGTTTGCACGCATTGGAAAATATAATTCAACTAGAATTATGAATAATAGAGGATTTGATAATTTGAGGCTAGATGAAAATGTGATTCAAAACTGAAATAAGAATGAATTTAAGCTGAAAACAGGTAAAACTGATAAGAATTACCAAATAATTATGATATAGATTAACATGAGATAATCAGTATTACATATAGTAAATTTATAGTTAAATGGTTAATCTGAGAATTTCTATATTTATTTGTTAAAAATCACCTTTTAGATTTGGTAGGAATGAACATAAAAATTGTTCGAAATAAAAGGTTAAGGGTACAAACCCAACTGTGTACAAACTTATTGTAGTTATGTCAAATTGCAAATATTAATTGAGAACATGAATTTATGTATAACGACTAAATCATGAAGTTAGAAATAGCCTAGATTGATTGGTTAGAAAATAGAGAATATATTTTTATGAATTGGTTTGTAAGAAAAATGGAAAACATAATTTCAAGTAATAAAAGAAATAAAGGTATGATTATTGCAAAATACGGATTTAGCCGTATTGTGCACTTTCTAATAAGCCTAAAATGACTATAAAGAGTATCATGCAATTAAATTTTTCTACTGCTGCAATTCACTTCAACTGTGGAATTAACCAATCAATTAGGAATAGGCCTAACTTCTTAAAGAATAAATTGTAAAGACAAAAAGAAAAAAAGTGTAGCATAATTGGAAGATGTTATGTAGAGAAAAGAAATAATATAAAGGATTATTGTAAACTTACAATTATAAAAAGGGAATGACAATGGTGCATAATTCGATGGAAATGATGAAAGTAAGATTATAAAATAAAAATTATAATTTAAAAAGTGAAATGAAATAAGGAAAAATTATTATGAATAAATTTAAAATTATGAACTAAGTTTAATAAGCAAACTTTCTATGATGGCCTTGTGATTAAACAATTCAATGGTTCTATGTTAATTAATAAATTTGATTAATAAATAATGAATATTCGGATTAAATTGATTAAAGAATGTTGTAAATCAACGATAAGAAAAGCAATTAAAATGCATAATGGTAATTTAGACATAGGGTCTAATGAAATAGAAATACGTGTTTGGTCAAGTTTAAGAGGATGAAGAGCCCAACTAGGGAAATCATCGTAGGTATCCGAAGACACGGTGTGAGCACGTCTAAATAATTATTTGATAGGACTGGAAGGAAGTGTGAGACTTCTACAGGACGTGAGTATACTCTGATATGGCCCTCTGGGGGAGGCCTAACGTAGTTATACCCTTAGAGACAAGTCCGTACAGTTCCATCCATGGAATATTCCTTGGCTGCGTTTATGATGAGGGAATCTAGAAAACTGATGGGATGATTTTTAGGATTCGGGGCAGCCTCGGCTCGGGAGAGAAGGCTTCGTGGTCAGGACCCAACAAGGATATTAAGTCATCGGATACCTATCATCATCAGTCGGAGCGAGTATGGGAATGACTTGAGATAAACTAAGAGGCCAATGATCTTTTACTATCATGACATTGATGATGAACAATGCCAATTGGATGCTTAGATTGTTTGATAAAGGCACCATCACTAAGCTCTTTGAATGGTCTTTACTTAGTTAGGGGGTCAAGTGGGGTCATAGCCACCAAGAAAATAGATAGACCAACCTATGGATATATGTATTGTAGGACAAACAAAGCTATAATTTATAGATATTGAGATCCCCTGACTGAGCTCTATAGGGTAATATAGGATTAGTGCGCTTTCGTATCACGACAACAGAGGCTTAGTATGCTTTCGTGCGTGGCCTAGTACGCTTTCTTAGCGTAGCGATGGAGACATAATACACTTTCATAGCATGGTCTAGTACGCTTTCGTAGCGTAGCGATGGAGATTAAATACGTTTTTGTAGTGCCGTGATGGAGACCAATCGATAAGGCTACTACAGAAGTACCTTGAGATGAGGGGCATACAACTACATATATATGATTTATTTGGCTAATTTATTTAGGAGTAGATAGCTATGATTTATGTGTGAAATTGGAAGTGTAACACCTAATAAACCCAAATAACTTAATAAAAGTAGTCCAGAGATATAACAATATGTTTAGTATTATTTATAGAAGGTATAATATTTTTCATTCACCAGAACTTTTGTTCTAATCACCTCCTCATATCAAACACTGCAGGTTACATCAACAAAATAAGTGATATGAAGCACCATTTATTTACCAGTTTATTTTCAGACTTATTCCATTAAGCCTTTATAGGCACTAGTTGAGTTCACTATTTTACAGTAAACATTCGAGTAAAACTATACGGTATGGCATACAATGTTAATACTTAGGTGGTCACTATTTACAAGTATATGACACATATTGTGTGGAGTCAACGATCTCATGGTAAACAATTAGGTAAACAAATGTCCTATGGGACGCGTGGATGTTACCTAGTCTGCTATTATTTAGGAGTGCATAGTATTTTCATATGTTTAATCGCTTTCTAAATAGCATCCATTTCATATGGATTATTTGGATCTATAGTCCCAATTTATCGTGTTTCTAGGACTATTCATGGTTTAACGAGCTTTATTTTCATTTGTAGTAGCGTTTCCTTATAAATGCAATATTTGAGTTTGCATGTCCTTTCATGGTTTGACATGCTTCAGTCTTATTTCTAGTAGCATCTTATGATAAGAGGAATGTTTATGTTTACAAGCTCAATTATGGTTCGACTTATGTTTGGATGGTTTCATCCCTTCCAATATGAGGTTTTATGGTGTCATTCCCTTTTTATATGAGCCCCTTTGATTTTATGTATTGGTTTCTAGATTTAAATTGTTGTGTTTTCACCTTATGCATTTTTCACAATATTTTCTTTTATAGGATATTTTAAAGTATTGCTTAGTGTTACATATCTGGAGATGAATTATATATATCTTTTTGATGCCATTTTATGCTCTTATGACTTATATGAGGATTGGTTTCAATACTTCCATCCACATCATACCAATCGTTCACTAAATTCTAGACTATCCCATTTATTGTTTTATAATACTCGAGTCAGGCCGAGATATTTCAAGTATTCCAGCTTGTTAGCCTTTGAGATGGTCCTAGCCTATCTTCTAGAATTCCTCCATTTGTCATCTTAAGTATCTACACGTGTATATATTTATGTAGCCCTGTATATCATATTGAGTTAGATTCATTCCGATGTACATACTTATGGTGTGGGTTGTGGTATATGTACTCTGTGGCTCCTTATGATCACATTATGATAGTTTAACATATTATGCCTGTCAGTAAATTTAGTTTTGTACAAATAAATGTATTCCTCTATGTTCGAACTGTATTTTGTGGTTTTTTATATGTATATACCTTAAGCTAGCTCTAGTTTATTTTTTTAACCACCATAAATTTGTTTTATCCCAAAATTGCATATGTTGATTAAAATCAAGGATAAAATAGCAGCATTCTAATCAACATATAAATGCTCGTTTAAAGCAAACTTACAGTTAATCACTCTAGCTTGTCGTATTCTTTGCACTAACAGATGATATTACCATGTCATATCCTTTTCTAGTGTGGGTCTTGGGTGGGGCGTTACAATGTTGCTTATTAAATGAATAATTTATGATTAATTTCTTTATTGATCATCTCAATTAATTAGCATTAATGGATTTCCATATAAATATAGCTTAAATCGTAGTTCACATATGAGTTAACATAATCTTTTAAGTAAGTAAAATAAAGAAAATCCTTTACATCTGAAAAGTTGAATGGGAACAAAAGAGATGAAATGTTAACATAAATGAAATGGATAGTAAGAACAAAAAAAATAGTTGATTCTTAAAACATGGTTTCAATTAAATGAGAATTTTCTTTCTAGGATAAAACTGAAATAAAGTTAATAAGAAAATTAGCTCATATTACACCATAATTATTCCAAGCGATAGTGATAAGGTTATCACTATGGCATTAGTAGCTAATGTTACAACATAATCATTCCAAGCGATAGTGATAAGGTTATCACTATTGCACTGGATAAAGCTTTTCACTGTCTCATTAGTCAAAGCTTAACACTCGTTTGAATTTGAAGGAAATCAAGATCGAGACATTCTGACTACTTGTTGTGTGTTGACATCATGGATATCTGAAGCTTCTCATCCACGGTAGATGCCAAGCTTATCTCCTAGATCGATAAGGGAGAACCAATCAACACTGAAGCCATGTGCACTAAAGACTTATCACATTCATAAAAATTAAGGGAAGCCATCTCGTTATTGAATGGGTCAACAAAGGAGTTTACCGATCTATTCGATTATAACTTCAAAGCCTTAAGAGACCAAGCATCATAAGCATACCACCAAGCCCATCGCATATATTGAAGACCTTATCACCATAGAGGCTTGCCACTTAAATGGATTATCACAGTAGTCTTCAAGCCTTATCACCTTCATCCATGCCGCCTTAATCGATAAGACTTATTGTCATCAATGAACTGGTGGTGTCTTGATACTCTACTAACCCACAAGTATCATTCAAGCCATGGAAGCTGTATGTAAGCTAAGAAGAAGCCAGGAAGTAGAAGTACGACGATGCTTATGAATAGCCTTATTGACTAAGTCGATAAGGACAAGCTACATGAACCAGGACGACATGCCTCACTACTTCTGCAAATAGAGGCAGAAGGTCACTATTTTAGGAAATGAATTCTTTGAACTCTACTTACCCTGTCGTATTTGTACTTTAACCCATAGTTGTAAACCTTAAAGCCAATTAGGGATGATTTATTTGATCTAAGTTTGGAACAAAGAGCCCTCTCGCTATACTTGTACATTCTCAAAAAATTAAGAAAAAGCTTATTATGATTCTATTCACTTATTTTGGTCTACCTACACTGGTTTATTGAATCATGCTCACACTTGTCTACTCGACGATAAGCCAATGTCGACTGGCTCAATAAGGCTGCTTGCTTAAGGCAAAAACTCAAGGATCTTATTTACTTGGTTTATAAGACCTATAAACAAGCTCGATAAGCACTATCTGGTTGAGTTTAAAGTATTTTGAATTTTATCTATAATATTAATAAACCCTTGTCGACTAGGTTGACAAGCTTAATTATTACTTGGACTGTTAACGAGTTTTCTCGTTGACAAATTTAGCATTAGAAGGTGAGCTCAAATCTCAAACTTTTTTCTAATACCTTATCGTCTTTGTTAAACATTGTGAAACCTCTTCAATAAATATTGCAATAAACTTCAACTCAATCGTGCTATCTCCCTATTTTGAATCGCAACCTTCCCTTGTCAAAGAACCATCTGATCCAAGCACGGATCATTATAGTCATTTGTATAGAGTCAAATTTGTCACTTGGATAAGATATTCAAGATTAAAACGTGTAAACCTTGCGATTATCTACTCTCTGCATTTTAGAAAACAATAAAAGGCACAAAAAAAGAAAAGGCAAGTGTGCCCTTTTGATCCAGAAAAATGGAGCGCAAGTCCTTTCCATATAGGACCAACCCTATATTCTATTTGGAAAAGCAATACTTTAAAATTGATTCTTTCTTACAGCTAAAGCAAGAATTTTAGCAAATGGCTAAAGGGACCATTTTGAAAAGAAAATCGAAAGGAATTTGATAACTTCGCTACTAAATGGAGAAGTTATCTCGAAAAAATCTCCTAAAACCTTGGCTCACTTAAGAGGAAAGCAATCTGGAAGGTTTTCAATACCTATTACACGAGAATTAAGCACTCATCCATGAGAAGCTTTTCTAAAATGTAGCATCAGATGAACCCTTTCTTGCTACTTCTTAGGAGAACATCTACATTTTGACAAGCGATTATCTTAATTATTGGACTTCAAAGAAAAGGCATCCTAAAGGAGAAAAGAATGTTGGGGGTTCCTATTGTTCATATCATTTTTCCAATGGACATGAGATCAACCAATGGAGACCACTCAAAGGATTTATTGTGTACTTCATTAGATAGGGAAAACTCACTGAATTTGTACAAAGTAAACCCACTTATCATATGAAATTCGTTCAATTATTGTCAATGGATTTGAATGATTCTACACACCAAATCTCTAAAGGCCCTTCCCTAAAGAGAGAACAAGTTTTTGGCACATCCAAAGCATAAAGTCTCAATACGTCCGAGCATGTTTCAATGAGGAGTCGTACTTGGACATATTCCAAGTCAAAGCCCTAGCACATCTAGACCTTCTCTAAATAAGGAGTCAGATCTAAGCACATCTTAGGCACTAAGCATTTAGAACCGCCCTCTTGACCTCAATAAATGCCTCTTAGAGAAAAGAAACCTTTTACCTACTTCAAGGTGCCAAGCCTTCAGTGCTTGTTATACGCCTCATTGGAGCACCTCATAGAGGGAGGAGAACCTTGACCTATTTCAAGGTGTAAAGCCTTCAAGGCTGGCTTAATACCCCGTTGGAACGCCTCTAAGAGGGTGGATATCATACCTAATAAAGTTTTCTGGTTTATTAATTCATCATACCCAGTAAAATTTTCTAGTTCATTAATCCTTTATGCCAAATGGTTTCTGGTTCATCAACTCATTAACTAGATAAAAGTTTGTAGTTCATCAATCCTACTAGATGGAAGTTTCCGGTCTGTCAACTTGACAAAACAAATGGAATTTTATGGTTCATCAATTCCACATACTGAATGAAAGTTTTTGGTTCATCAGCTATCGAGCAAGGAGTTCTCGGTCATTAATCAGTTAACTATAACAGATAATAAGTTTCAGCTTATTAATTTATCATAAACCATGAAGACATCTAGCCTCCAATTAATTATTGCAAGAAAGAAATTTTCGTCTTTTCAATATTTGACAATGGTTCCTATTTCACTTTTATCAAATAAAGATTTTTTATCTACTTTTATTCAATAAAAATATCTGCTTCAAGTTACTATCAAAAAATTGACAAAATAACAAGAAGGCATTAGAAATCAAAGCAGTCAAAATGGAGGAAATGAAACCAAATCGAACCAAAGTGAAAGATTATACAATACTGGTCAATATACAAAACAAAACGTCAATTTAGGTTTTGTACAAGAGGTAATCATGTCAAATATGACTTTGCAAAACATTTATACAATTTAAGCATGATGTTTTTTAAGGTGAATATCATGTAAATTTTCCCGTATATATCAGTTTTCCAGAGTAAAGTTTGTAATATAAAAAATAGCTTCACTAAGTATTGTTTTAGCCTTTACTTCTTCCTTCT
Source organism: Allium sativum (assembly GCA_030737875.1). Lineage (NCBI taxonomy): Eukaryota > Viridiplantae > Streptophyta > Magnoliopsida > Asparagales > Amaryllidaceae > Allium > Allium sativum. The sequence continues at coordinate 128,689,822 of CM060913.1, read as the reverse complement.
AGTTATGTCAGCATCGTCAATAAATGAAATTTGAATTTGAAGTTCTTTTCTAGTGCTATTGCAAATCCCTTCAAAAGCTTGACTTTGCCTCATAATTTTTTAGCCTCCTATTCAAGAAAATATTTATCTCTTTTGTGTTCTCAAAATTCTATGGCATAGGAATCGGTGTAGTCTTATATCGTAGAGTTCCATCAGTCCTTTACCGATATTAGTTCACAAGTTATGTGCCATTTAAGCTTTTTGAGGGATCGTGTAAATAAAATAAATCTCCTTACCAACAAAACTAGCTTCATCCCTCTTATAATAAACTCCAAGGACTAATAATTAGCTTGATATTCTAGCAACTCAACTACCATATTAACTCTATCGCTCTCGAGTATCCTGTTGAAGGAATAACAATTCTATCAATCTTGTTTAGCAAATCTTGTGTTTTAGCTTCTTCAATATTAACTTTCTTTTCTAACTCATGTATATTTTTCTATACTTTTTCATAACAAGTTTATGCTGAAAAAATGTAACGAACCGACTTTCGAACACTTCAGAAGTCGAGTCATTAATTAGAAGAAAAAAAAGAGATAGAAAGATAGAACTAAACAAAAATCAGAATTTCATAGTGGAATTGGACAAAATATAATACATTACATAATTTATACATGGTGTTTATAATTATACATCACAGTTATCAGCATACACCAACATATAGGTACTATACACAATGGTCTCATGACCTGTCCATCATATAAACCAAAAGATAGCATAATAATCTTAAAAATATACTAGTACGGTAACTAATATAGAACTTTCTGCTTCAGCTCCTCCAAAAGATAGAGTTGTAGAACCTGGATAACTCGACTACTCATAATAATTATTACGAGTACCCAAGAGTTTATGAAAAACAACATAAAAAATAAACTTTGGGTCAGATATAAGCCCGGTGTAAGTAAACAATTTTTTAAAATATATAGTTGAGAAATCAAGTGTATCTCATAAACCTATTCGATATATAACAACTTTTTTAAACTTAATAAAGATTTTTAAAAGAAAGGAATTCTCGTAAGACACAACCACAATAAACATGACACGTGTTTTTATGTTATGATAGCCAAAACAATTTTGATATCAAATCCCGTGATATTATAATAATGGCTATCAATCCATAGATAAAATAGGAATATATCCAAAAAGCTTGCATCTCACTTTTCGACATAGTTGGTATACAACTAAAAATGCATGGCTTGTATTGGAGTTTGGATTTCCAACATGACAAGGATCGGTGTTCTCTAGCGAGGAAACATTAGGGTTCAACAAGAACATCTTGCAACCCGACAACACAGGACCGACCACTCATTCAACTTGAGTATACTGAATATGTCATCATCGAAGTGGTAGGAGAGTGCCTTCGGTTCATCCTGTTCCTAGATAACTTGTATGGATGAATGTCTAACAAAGTATTTCCTGAGAATCACGTACGTTGATTTTTATAAATATACTAATTTAGGTGGTGGAGAAGGCAAATTCTTTAGCTTACCACCCTGAGTGTGTTTGTGGAAGTCGATTGGTGGTTTGATGGATCTAACAATGTGGCATTCAAAGTTAATGTGATGTTCTCAAAAAGGTAATCGTGACCTCAAGCCTCATCAGCCGGGAAATGACGGAAATCGGGCAGACGGCATGGCTATGTGGGTCATTCCCATTAGGGGTATCATCATCATCTAGAGAAATTTCATTTGTTCCTTCTTCTGTGTGTTACCCCTAATGGGAATAATCCACATAGCCATGTCGCCTACCCAATTTCCGTCATTTCCCGGTTGATGAGGCTTGAGGTCACGATTACCTTTTTGAGAACATCACATTAACTTTGAATGCCATATTGTTAGATCCATCAAACCACTAATCAACTTCCACAAACATACTCTGGGTGGCAAACTAAAGAATTTGCCTTCTCCGCCACCTAAATTGGTATATTTATAAAAATCAACGTAAGTGATTATCAGGAAATACTCTGTTAGACATTCATCCATATAAGTTATCCAGGAACATGATGAACCGAAGGCACTCTCTTACCACGTCCTATATAGGAATAACCCCGAAGGACTAGTAGCGAGTAGTCCTCGCAATTCATAGATTTCAACCATGATAGAATCACGGTCTATCTCTAGGAGCTAATCAGAGATTATAAGTGGTTCTTCCGTTGTATGAAAACCTACGGTCATCAATTCTTAAATCATATAAGCATCCCTGCAAGTTAGTTTCAAACGTAAAGTCGATTCGAAGTGGTTGTGGGTCCAGTTCTCATCCCAATCTCCTCGAATCGATGAACATTAATATCCATATTTAAAGAAATTAGGATATAATTATTTTATATGGAAATTTATTTCAAATCAAATCATCCTGACCTGTCCACCGAAAATAAATAGCTTGAATAAGTCAAGCTTTTTTATTCTAGAACGGTAACCAGTACCAGATGCTTAAATTTCAATAAAACGTGTCAACTTCTAATTTTAACAATTTTAAATTTCATTTTATTCTATCATAATAGATAATTTTGATCAACAATCATTTATCACGATATTAACAATCAATAATGATTTTACGATATTAATTTTGAACTAATTATGATGTTGAAACATTTGATACTGAATAGACAAAGATAACTTCATTTTTATTGATCTAAATTTCTCTGAAAATGCTTGTTTTATTTTACTTAACTTTTATTTTGTTTTTGATAGACTATGTATATGTGTGTGTGTGTGTGTGTGTGTGCGTGTGTGTGTGTCTATATAATGGAGATTCGAACTTAAAATTTCACGCGACGACTTCTACTTGAACGTTTGTTATGTCATTACAAAATAATTCAATAGCTTCTGGATCCTTCCTTCTATATACAAACTATATATATATATTGAAGTCAAATTATTTAAAATTGATTAATTTCAAAATAACCTTATAGGACCAATATGGCCTAATTTGCATGCACATAAACCAAGGTTCCAATTTATTGTTCTCTGTAACTTGTTAAACAAATTTCCCTCTTTCCTTTTTTTTAAAAGTGGTTTTAATTTTCAAAAGAAACTTCTAAAATTAAAAACAAACAAGTTTCCTCTCTTATCCTTCCCATTCCCAAGGGCCCAACAGCATGCAACAACCCATGTCCCTATTTTCTTCCCAGGCCAGCACAATCCCATTTGCATGCAATAGCTCTGTAGCCAAATTTTCCAATTCCCTGATCCCTTGAGTCCATGAAATTCAATATGTACACATTTTGTTGTCAGGTGAACTAAAACAAAAGGCACATAACATGATTTGGCTACAACAAAATGCACAGCAATAAAAGGATTAACCCAGCCCAATCTCCTTTTCTTTTCTCCTTTCGTTCTTCTTTCTTTTCTTTCACTACGCCAAAACAGATGATTACCAACGATTATAACCGTCGCAAACAATTTCAGCAACACTTATTAATGTTGCTATGGTGGCGTGGCAATTTATTTCCAATGCATATAGGCGTTGGTAGATTTTCTCTTCCAACACTTATAAGCATTGGTACATCTTCCTTCGCAAGGCTTACACTACACCATAACAGCCAATTTAACACACCAGGATGCGGACGTAAAATACGGTTTAAAGCCGTATCATATTTGATTGTGCTAAGATCCATATCAAACTACATTTTGCGATCTGCACCACCCCAAACACCCTAAATCTAACCGTCCATCAACAAAGCTCCGGATCAGTTAATTTGATACGGTTTTAGCCAAATTGAATGCGTATCATATTGTGCACCCATTAGGCACTCGGTATTAAAATTTTGGCCACTCCCTTTTCCCTCTGTTTTACTTTAATGGTGACCGAAAACCCAAATTAGGGTTTTCGGTCACCAAATCGTGCCTCCACCTTTCTGTGGAATTTCCCCAACTGACAGAGACGAACAACCCTCTCCTTTGACGCAGCAACCCTTAGTCCCTAGCCTTCCGTTGACCGCAGGTATGTGTTTCAATTGAGTTGTGTTTTGCATGCCTGATAGTGGGGATTAGGGAACAAGTTGAAGTCTTTGTGTGCTAGCTGACCCTTACATTGTGTTAGTTTGTTAGTTGTTTCAGTTGAATCGTGTTGTGCATGCCTGATAGTAGGGATTAGGGAACAAGTTGAAGTCTTTGCGTGTTAGTTGATTTTTACTTTGTGTTAGTGTGTTAGCTGTTTCAATTGAATTGTGTTGTGCATGCCTAATAGTAGGGATTTGAGAACAAGTTGAAGTCTTTGCGTGTATGCCGATTGCTACTTTGTGTTAGTGTGTTAGCTATTTCAATTGAATTTGCATGTACTAGTGTGTTAGCTGGTTGTTATACCCTGGAATCAGAGAAATCAAATTTGAATCATGATTTCTGATAATGTAAAAAACATATGAATTGCTATTGGAAACATGTATGGTATAATTTTAGATTGCGGTATATATATCCATGATACAAAGAAATAACAATGAGTTTAACAGGTTTGTTGATCTCTTTAGATCGCTTGCCATGTTGAATCTGAAATGTAGTAACCACATTCATGTACAAGTTGTCACTGATTTATAGTTTAACTATTTAACAACTAAAAGTTTTCCATTTCTTAAACTGAGCAAACAGATAACCACAAGTTGTCACTGATTGCTATTGAAATCTCAATTGTCCATAACCTGATCCTATTTGCAATATCCATTTGATGATATGTTCTTTAGATCGCTTGCCACGTTGAATCCAAAATGTAGTAACCACGTTCATGTACAAGTTGTCACTGATTTACAATTTAACTATTTAGCAACTAAAAGTTGTCAATTTCTTAAACTGAGCAAATGGATAATTCTATAGTTCAATATTTAACCATGATTTCATCGTCATTTGATTGTTTGTTTGCCTTATGTTTGAAATTTAAATTGGGTTGTCTTATAACATTTTTACTCTGTCTTGAGAGATAACAGGTGTACTGAAAATATTTTAATGGGTTTGTGGATGATTACTAGACTTTATGGTTAATATTTTACTAGGCGATCCACCAGGTGGATGCATTTTAGCTCACACATAGGGTCGGGTATCCATGCTAATTAGCTTCATCCAAACGACGGATGCTGTTGCACTTAACCTTAGTGAAAAGCTGCTTTCACTAGCAACTTTCCCCTACTTTGTAGCAGAGACTGTAGTGTAAGTTACCTTGCACTGCACAGTTTGCTTTAAAGAAACTGAAAGTTGCAAGTGAAAGCAGCTTTTTCCAAAGGTTAAGTGAAGCGGCACTCGACATTTGAATGAAACTAATTAGCATGGATTACTGACCCTGGGCGTGAGCTAAAATGTAGCCACCTGGTGGATCACCCAGTAAATTCTTAATCAAAAAGTCGAGTATGTCTGTCATCCGAAGATGATGGTTCGATATGTTTAGCCGTTGGAGCAGGTATATATTATTTTACACTGTTACAATGTACTGACTTGTTACAATGTACGACTGAGACATATACCTGCTGTAATTTGACTTAAACTCGGTCGGTACATAGTAACATAAGACATTTCAGTCCATATATCATTTCTATCTATATATATATGTCATTAAACAAGTTCCATTTTAGCTCATTTCTGTATGCTTTAGTGAGTTACAATGTCGATCTCCTGTCCAATGAAGTATTTGTAACTTGTTTCATGAATTTATATGCATTCCAGTTGGAGAAAACATAAAAAGTGGGGAGGTGTATCGACTATATATGATGTTGGAGGTCACGATAAACCACAAAACTTGTGAGATGCTGGTATGTAGGTTACAAGTCCATGAAATTATGTCAGCAGCATTACATAAACATGTTATACATATAATTGACAAATATGCTCATACGAACACAAAGGCACGATATGCCCTTCACTGTTATACGTATATAATTACATAAACTTCTTTTTTTCCTGTAGATTTTGGTGCTTTTGTGTTGCTGGAACTGATCAGGCTGGCTATCACGATTCAATTTTACAGCCAATCATTATGTTGGCCTTTTAAGCTTTTGTTTTAAACTGTGTATATATATAAATATTTATGCTATTATAAAACTTTATCAACATCAGCTAGCTTATTCTCATACTTCTTTGATTTACAGAAAACACATGGATTTCATCGGCATGATCAGCACGTACGCTCAATCTTCCCGGCCTCGACTAGAGTTATATCAGGCTAATCATATATTTTTACCTTTTTTTGTTAGTTCGTACTGTTATGAAAATCTTTGACAGTTTCCTTTGTATATTTTTGTATATTGTACATTGTGTTCATGTTATGAAAAATCTTGTAATGCTTTGAGTGCGTATATATATATATATATATATATATATATATTGTGTTATTTTTGTGTATAAATTGTGGTATATATGTTGTGTTATGAAAAATATGTGCTACAGTTTCTGTTTATATATATATATATATATATATATATATATGTATGTATGTATGTATGTATGTATGTATGTATGTATGTATGTATGTATGTTTGTATATGTATATGTATATGTATATGTATATGTGCACATATATAAATATGTGCACACATGAATAATTAGATATGGTTAAAGGTCGTGCCTGAATATGATTTAGATACGGCTATAACATACGGCTAGTAGCCGTATGTTATCACTAGTGAGATACGGTTTGTAGCCATATCTAAAAATTTAACACATTGTTTTTAGATACGGCTTTTTGCCGTGTTAAGAGCTTTAGATACAGCTAAAAACACAACTTAGTTAGCATATATGGTATAGTGTTATAAGCGTTGGTAGATTTTCTTTCACAGTGCTTATAAGCGTTGGTAAACTTTCTTTTGCAATGCTTATAAGCATTGGTAGATTTTCTTATGAATAATCAATTAATGTGGCTAAAATGACAATTTAACTAACATGAATATAACATAGAGGATATTTAATATATGAAACCAAACTAATATTATTTTCAATTTAAAAATTATAACTCAATGAATATCAATAAAGAACATTCATAATCAAGTAACGACATAGAATATCAATTAACAACAGACAAATACAATACATAATTAAGTTGTTAAATTCAATACATAAATGAAATTCTGCAAATACCGAATACGAAACTCGAGTCATACAACGAAGCCTCTATCTGAAAATTCAAGATCATCTTCATCAATACCACTACAACTACCATCCAATCTTCTCTTTTCTTCTAGAAGTACCTACATGCATTCAATATCACAATGGTTCGAAATTATCAGTTAAAGCCAAGACATCAATGCTAAAAAAATGATCCACTATTTCAACATTTAAATTCAAACTGAGTTGCAAATTCAGTTGCAAACTGACTTGCAAACTCAGTTGTGCAACTAAGTTGTTCGACAAACTAAGTTGCGCAACTCATTTTTGAATGCTTGCATGCTGAGCCGTCCTAGAAGTGCTTTTAACAATTCAGTTTCATCCAAGCGCCCTTTGCAAATAATAAATTATAAATAACATAAATCAATTACATAGTGATTATCCAACACTGCGATACCAGTAGAAAGTTGCAGTAAATAGTGATTATCCAAGCAAACCAGTAGAAAAAACCCAAATTTGTTGTAGCAACCTGCATTCTACGCATCGAAGGATCGTAGAATATTTATTTCATTCTCATACGAAGTCGTATAGCCGTGTAACTATAAGGAACGGCTACTGGGGTCATTTCCCATATTCACGATTTTTGCTGAACTTTAAATGACCGGTTTGCCCCTAGCGAATCTTGTTTCGCCTATAACTTTTGATTGGTAAGGAGTTTTTGCCTGAAACCACTTCCATTGGACTTAGATGATGGTTTACCATTCCGTACAGTGGTCACATTAATTAAACGGACTTACCGTTTGGGGATATGGCTGAAACTAGGTTTGTAAGGTGAAAAACTGCTTAAGCGAGCTTATTAGGGTAATTAGTGGATGGGCCCATAGCGCATTTCGGGATTAGGGTTATGGGGAGGCTAAAATCAGTTAGGAAACCATCTCATTTCATTTTCTTAGTCGCCATTTTCATTTCTTCAAACCTAGCAATGACCTCCACCTTTTAAACTACATCCTAATCACTTTCTAATCCAATATTAAGCTAATCAACGTCAAATCAAGACAAATTAACATCAAATTGCAGGTAGAGCTGTTGTGTTGCATTGTGATTTGAACCAAATCAGAGATACTTTTAGATCTGAGATTTATTTGTGGCTAAGGTTAGTGATTTGCACTTTTATTCACTAATTACGGCTAATTAGGGGGTGACTAGTGATAATTAGCGAAATTATGCATCAAAAAAATATGTAAAAATTCTAAAATATTATTTTATGTCACTGGTGAAAATTTGGGTTAATTTGGATTAAGTTTGCTAATCCTATAGTTAAACATGGTTAAGGCGATTAAGGGGAAAATCATGCTTTTGGGTATGTTTGATCCTAAATAACACATGTAATTGATATTTTAATGTTTTTGATTGATTATACATGTTATTATTACTGTTGGAATGCTTCAGGATTGTTTAGAAAAGTTAGAATGGTTGAAAACGCCATCGTGTGGTGTAAATAGCTTGCTGGAAATAGCGCAGGAATTCGGATCAGATTGGTGGTGGAGGACCGGGTTGGGTCGCATAACCCACCCACGAACCGCCTTATGCACCCGAGTCGAAGCTTTCACCACGAAGTGCAATCCCCGGACCCACTCGTGAAGCACCCCTTGAGCCAATGCTAGGACCCCGAACCGTGAAGCACCCACGAGTCGAACCGATGGCCACGAACCGTGAAGCACCCACGAGTCGAATCGATGGCCACGAACCACAGGGAGAGCCACGAGTCGATGCCGGGGGTGAACTACGAACCTGATCACCATGAACCAATGGTCACAAACCAACCCACTGCTTCGAACCCGAACCGGATGATGTCACGAACCGGTCCCACATGAGGACCACGAACGGAAGCACCACTCGAACATAATGGAGACCGAACCAAACTGGAGGAGACCAGAACCCGAGATGCAAAGGAAGTCCAAATAATGAGTTATTACTCAGGATCCAGATGGGAACCAATGAGTTAACTTCTAGAGTTGGACTTTGCTGCGGGACGTGTGCAAAGGGGTTATCGATATCTATAACTTTGGTTCGCCGTTGAAGAGAGGGGGTATGTAGACGAACCAGAGCTAGGGAAGTGTGGACTGGTTAGGGTAGGGTTATTGACTATAGATTACGGAAGTGTGGTCATAGCAATAGTTGTACGGAGTTGCCGTCATGGCCCCAATGGATTTGGTGATCAAAGCGGTGGATATCGTATGCTTTACGCACTGAGTGAGTGACGTGAGGATGATTGCTATGTTTGATGTTTGCTATCACCATGACACGCACACTCCCATTTTTACACTATATGTTAGTGTTACCTTAGAGTACTGTACATCTTGTTGTGCTGACTCTTTGGTTGCAGGTCCAGGTTCAGGTATGATTATTTATACATGTTATTGTTTTATTTTGCTGCTATCGCTCATACCAGACTTTTTTCTAACCCAGAGTTTTATGTCTCTTCTTATTACTTTGGATGCTCCTAAACGAGCAAACTAGAGAGAAGTTAGGTGGTTATGCACGAGTAGCTGTCCGGACACGAGTAGGAGGCTTCCACATACTATTTACATATATTCTCCCTATGTTGTTGATGGTCACTGCATTGGGCATTAGTAGTGTACCTTTTCTATTTTCTTTAGAGACAGTATTTTGAAGTTGTAATAATAATGGTTTGGATCATAATCTGTATTTTGGGTTCCGCTGCTATGATGGTTTAGTTTTTAGCTTATGCACTGTCCCGCCTGTTTATATCAAGTTATGTTATTATTATATTTTTTCCATGCGTTGTGAGATATACTATAGGTTCTTTGGTGGTTCATCGTTCCAACCCTTTTCCTTAATGACCGTCCCGTGCTAGCCGGGCATTGGTACAATGCATTTCAGGGAAATGTCGGCTGGTTCGGGATGGGCCGTCACGATTATACAATAAGTAATGTCTTAATTACTATCCAACTATTTTTTTTATAGGAATCAAATGTACTCCATACCGTGTAACATTTTAGCAGATTACTGATACGCAGTGCCATGTGTTTCTTACTCTAATAATCAGCAGAATGAAAAACCTCATTTTTAGACTTTCCATGCAATACAATACCTGAAATATATCTTCATATGAGATTCAATAATGCATGGACGAATGTTCATGGATACAACGAAGTTTTGCACCGGAGCTGTCACTTTCAAGTTAACGTCAACCCGCTTTTTGTATTTTACAAAATTAACTGAACAAACATATCATAGAATGTTCTGGTTTCATTAACTACTATCACTACCAAATCTTAAATATTATAGTAGAAACATGAAGGACAGGAGAACAAAACTATAGATTTAGATGTTATATTTAGTGCTTTTGGCAAACAAAAGGATCAAAATATGTCTTTTAGCAAACATCGATCCATATCCAACATTGTTGTGCAATAGCCTTACCGTAGGTAACAAATCACCCATATGAGTGGACTATTGAAAGAAGAAAATGAACACGTGACTATGGCTTTTAACATAAAGCATTAGTCAAAGTAATGCAACTATATAATTATTTAATCCTATCACTTTGATTCAATTAGTAACCTTACTGCATTTGTATTCCATAGTATAAAGAAGATATCTTCAGAAGCATGTACTACACAGTGCAGAAATAAAATTCGTAATATTAAAAAAGAGTAGATCAAACATATTTTTATTATTTGCCAAGGGCTCTTGGACGAAACTGAATTGTTAAAAGCACTTCTAGGACGTTTCAACATGCAAGTTGTTGTTCTTTTTAAGAGCATATCCAATAGTGGCAGGAGCTGCATTAAGCATTTGCTGCTCTCAGTTGGCACAACTGGGTTGAAAACTCAGTTCAGAGTTTGCAACTTAGTTGCAAACTGAGTTTGCAAATGAGCTGCAAACTCAGTTCTGAGTTAGCAAATGAGTTACAAACTGAGTTTGCAAACTTGCAATATGAGTTGCAAACTCAATCCTAAGTTTGCAACTCAGTTGCAAGCTCATACTTTTTTCCTACTTAAATGTATAACTATTGCTACCCAAGTACAAAACTGGATACCTCATTGTGCTTATTTAAGAAAACTATGACGTAGACTGTTGGTGGCCATCTTAGAATATCAATGAAAATTTAAAAACAAAATTGCATGCTTCGTTTCCTACGACGTAGACTGTTCGAGTGTAAATGCCAAAATGTGGCCAAATTAAAAAAAATCCTGGTAATTATGGTTGACATTGATTGAGATGAAGGCAACTGAGTTTAGAATAGATTTAGGATTGTGTTTTAAACAAAAATAAATATTAAACTAGGGCGGTAGCTTGTTAAACATAGTCTGGTAATGAAAATCATAAATAGTAATATCAAAATGTCAATTATTGCAACTGACATGTTTGCAATTTAAAAGAGCACACCTCAGCATATATGTCAGTTATGAAAAGGAAAACACATTGGAGAAAGAAATTACCTTCTCAATTGTAATGTCCAGCATTTTTAACGATATAATAATCAATTTATTTTATTATTTTATATATATCGGTTTGATAATTCAGAATAGTTCGAATTCAAATATTTGAATATTTAAATTAATATAAAATATTGTGATAATAGATTTAATTTTCAAAATGGTCGGGAATGGCTGAATTTGCAATTTTGTGTGAATTGGATAACGAGAGATATTCAATTGAGTATAAATTTGAGCCAAATTCGAGTCGGAATAACGAATATATTATTTAAACGACAGTTGAACATATTAATTTTATTATAAATTATAATCGAGCTTGTAACGTCGTGGCAGTTCGTAATATTGAGTTTTGAAATTCAGCTGAGTATATAGGATTTGTTATAAGTTGGATTTATTTAAAACAAGAAAGTTCGAATCAAATTAACTGTATTTTTCGAATGAAAGTGGAAAATTGAGATTTCGTCTTATAGATCGTGAGTTATGTCCAAATCAAATTTTCAAATAGTTATTATGGAATCGTTTATAAACCATAACGATATATTTAATTATAATTAAATATTGGTTTCAAAATTGGACAAGATTTTTGAGACGTATTGCTAATTTAATTTATAAAAAATTTCTGAAATTTTTATTTTGGAAAATAAGCAACCTTTTATTTGGAGTATTTTACATCTTATATCAACATTTTGGGGTTTCACAGAATAAGTTATCTTGTTTGTTTTTATTACATTTTTGGGATCGTGACACATTGCTCATTACGACGGTATTTTTATTTTTGTCGATAGCAGTCCATAAAATAATAAACTGTATATAACACGATACCCTAATTAAAATCTAATACACACATGTATATCTATTTGTTCCTTAACAACTTACAAATAGAATGGTATCTTATCATCGTTAAGCTCAACGTTGTACTCTGACCACATGTTTTACATATTACTAAAATATATATAAGCAAAGAGAACGACAAAGGCTAGATTCAAGTTCTTTTTCAAACATGACCAAGTATATAGTGTGAAAACAAAGTAATATCATTCCTTAGTGGCTAAGCTAATTAGCTGTACATTCTAAGACTTGAACACTACGTTATGAACTGCCAGCTATGTCACGACTAATCAAAATTTATTAAAAATCTGCAAACCTACATAAAGGAATGGACATGCTACGAGGCTCAATTCCTTGGCTGCTAAGTTAATACAAGCTATATAAATACACACCGGTCTCCACTGTGTTTATTTTCACCAAAACCAAACGTTCGAAGCCTTTTAGTGGCTTCATAAAATGGTTTTAGATTCATTTCTCCTCAGTATACATGAAGTAAAATAAAAATGGCGCAAGAACTAAATAAATGGAAGGCTTCACTAAACCAGAACATGCATCATGAACCGAAACATGCTTCATTGTGCATTTGCATGGGTCTGAGACGGTGAATGAAAGTCGAGTTTGATGGAGGAGGGTAACGTACACATGAGCTTAGGGTGAAAGTTTGATTGTATTTAAAATGGGAAGAGGTCGCTGTTGTTTTTCTTCAACATGGAGAAGGCTGGAGACCACGACTGGGAAAAATAAAAGATGTGCAGATCAGAACATATAGGAGGTCTGTCCATGAAGGAGAAATGACTTGGCGTGACTTGTTTGGGGTAATGCTTGATAAAGGAGTACGCGCATGGATATAAGAAGAATACTGGTACTTTTGTATGAATTATAATGGAGAAAATAATATTGACGGATGGCATGTTGTTGTGGGAAGAAGTAGCATAGTGGAGATTAAATACTGATGTAAAGCTGCATTAATGGCTTATGTATGAGGGAGGGAATCGGGCTATGCATCATTGAGAAGCGGAAGGATTAGCAGACGGGTTTGTATATATATATATTGAAGAGGAAGAAGGAATGATGCAAGGGTGGGTAAAAATGAGCAGCATTTGGGTTCGTCCACTAGCACCAGTCGTCGGTTTTCAGGAGAGCCAGGAAGCATTACGAGCAAGGTCAGCTCGAGATAAGGGGGAGGTTCAGTGGAATATTGGTTTTCAGAGAGAAGAAGAAGGAATCAAGTGGCATTTTACTGGCATGTTAACTGATGGGCGCCTACGCTGATTCTTGCGCAAGTCTGAGAAGATGGAAGGACGTATGAAGTGGGTCCGTGTGAGCTGTCCATGCATGTGTACTTGGGAGGAGAAGCCGCGAAGAGGTGAACATCTAAGGTGATCTCGTCTGTCTTCATGGACGATAGAAGGAGGACGCGCAGCTCAAATGGCTGGAAATATGTGGGTTGCATTTACTGGGACTTTTATTGAGGAATGGAAGGTTTTGTAACAACCCGGAAAAATCTGGGCCAGTTTAAAATTTTTATTTTGGCGATTTTGGCGAATTTTGATTATTTAAAATGAAATATTTTAAATAATATCGACGAGAAATTTATTTTGAATAGAATTCGATCGTATATATTATATACATCGTCGTTAGAATATATAATAATTATATATAATTATAAAAGGAATTGAAAATGGCGCGGTAGTTCGAAAATTCGATTTCTAATTTCAAATGAATATACAGAATTCAATATAAGTCAGAATTGAACGAAACAAGAAATATTTGAATCTGTATAACTATATCTTTGTAACGAAGTTAACAAACTGAGATTTCATCTTAGAAATGATAAGATATGTCCAGTTTAAAATTAGAAATAGTCGCTGTGGAATTTATATATATTTTTATATATATAAGGCCCTTAAAAATGGACATTTTGCAAATGACCTCGGATTTCGACGAAACCAGTTTTGTTGGGTCCGTGGTGCCAAGTTATTGCTAGGTTTCAAATTTCATAATTTTTCGATTCAATATGTGAGCGTGGCAAAGGAAAACGCGTTTGACCAGTTTCAGTTGATTTTAATCGACTGGAAATTGGCCATTTTTCAAACGGTCTCAGAATTCGACGAAACTAGTTTTGTTAGGGCCGTATCGTCAATACGAAGCTAGAAAATATTTTTCGAGAATTCTTAGAGTTAGTATGTGACCCCGGTAAATTGAAATGTACGTTTAAAATTCAATATAGTGATTTAAATGTAAATTTAACGGAAACTGATTGTAACGATCGAATCAGCTTACGATACATATCCCATTGTGTTCGGAATGGGGGTAATTAGCTATGGACGACAGGCGGTGAGTCTCGTTCTGAGGTCGAAATTTAAAGTTACTTTTAAGGAGGATAAATTAAATAATAATTAAAAAAAAAAAATCCCTGGCCCTCCCCCTTTACACTCTCTCCCTTCCCTCATTCTTCATTCAGATCTTCAAAATAAAAAAAAATAAAAAAAGGGAGAACGGAGTCCTCCATCGCAACCGCCCGTCGATGTCGCGCCGCCACCCACCGCGCTCGCCGCCCTCATCAACGACGACCACTCCCCATCGCTTCTCCTCTCTCCTCCGCTCGTCCTTCTCCTCTCCTTCTAAACCGCGAGTTCGATTAACCCGTACGCCCCCAGCCGCCGATCACCAGAACTGCGCCAAGAGAACCGCCGCCACCCACTCCTTCACGCCATCACCGACCAGAGCAGCCCCCATCACCTGCGACGGCACCAGACACCCCCCCCCCCTTTGTAAGTTTTCTTTTATTTTATTTATTGATTTTTATAAGATTTAAAAACCTGATTTTAATTAGATTTAAAAACCTGATTTTAATTAGATTTGAAACCTGATTTTAATTAGATTTGAAAACTGATTTTATTTAATATATAAAATGATTTTTTTTTAATATATAAACTGAATTTTATTTATGTGGTAAAGTAGAAAAATATAATCTTTTATATATATATATATATATTTTTTTAAGGTAGAAATATGATTTTTGTTTAGCTAGGGAATTAAAAATATAATTTTTGTTATATAGAGGAGTTAAAGGTATGATCTTTATATTTTTAGAATAATAAGAATATGATTTTTATATTTTTAAAGTATTAAAAATATTGTCTTTACTATATAAAGATTATAAAAATATGATTTTTATATTTTTAAAGTAGTAAAAATATAATCTTTTATATTGTAGGAAGGTAAAAATATAATCTTTGCATAGTAGGAACTGTAAAAATCAAATCTTTGTTTTTGAAAAAGGTGAAATCTTTAAATTTAAAAAGGCGAAATCTTTAAATTTAAAAAGGCGAAATCTTCATATAGAAAATAGCGTGATAAAAATATAATTTTTATCTATATAACATAGTAGAAAAAAACTTCGATTTTTATATATTGAATAGCAAAGTAAAAATTCGATTTTTATATATTGAACTTTGAAATAAAAATTTGATTTTTATATATTGAACTTTGAACAAAAAATTCGATTTTTATATATTGAACTTTAAACTAAAACTTCGATTTTTATATATTGAATAGCAAAGTAAAAATTCGATTTTTATATATTGAACTTTGAAATAAAAATTCGATTTTTATATATTGAACTTTGAACAAAAAATTCGATTTTTATATATTGAACTTTGAACTAAAAATTCGATTTTTATATATTGAACTTTGAACTAAAAATTCGATTTTTATATATTGAACTTTGAACTAAAAATTCGATTTTTATATATTGAACTTTGAAATAAAAATTCGATTTTTATATATTGAACTTTGAACAAAAAATTCGATTTTTATATATTGAACTTTGAACTAAAAAATTCGATTTTTATATATTGAACTTTGAACTAAAAATTCGATTTTTATATATTGAACTTTGAACTAAAAATTCGATTTTTATATATTGAACTTTGAAATAAAAATTCGATTTTTATATATTGAACTTTGAACTAAAAATTCGATTTTTATATATTGAACTTTGAACTAAAAATTCGATTTTTATATATTGAACTTTGAACTAAAAATTCGATTTTTATATATTGAACTTTGAACTAAAAATTCGATTTTTATATATTGAACTTTGAACTAAAAATTCGATTTTTATATATTGAACTTTGAACTAAAAATTCGATTTTTATATATTGAACTTTGAACTAAAAATATGATTTTTATATATTGAATAGCGAAGTAAAAACTCGATTTTTACATATGTAGTGAAAGCGGACAACGAAGGTGACAAAAAGGCGAAACGACGAAGACTTCTGCAAAGGAAGAGCCGTGGAGCTAGAATAGCTATATGTGAGAATTTCTCACCTTTCGTTTTCTTTTCTAATTATATATATATACTAGGATGCAGACGGTGCTTAGTAGCACCCGACACCCGTCCACAGACCATGGACTTGTTTGTTTGGTTGCATAGGTTAGTTGAATTATTTGTTTGAATTGAATTGTTTGGTGAGATGAAATTGATTTGATTGATGTGTGAATGGCGTGGGCCTTCACTAGACCGGGGATAAGGCTAGGCCTCGTCCCGTTTCTAGTATCGTGCCGTTATGCCGCCGAAATTTTCTAAAATATGTTAGAAAAATAAAAATATCATTTTATCGAATGAAATGAATTGAATAGAAATTCATATGTTGAAATAAAATGTTTTATCGTTAAAAATATAATTTTTAACGTGAAAGTGAATAAATAAATATTTATAAACAAATCGGCCGATTTGTTTATATACACTGATTTGACTGATATTGATTGGGACGATATATTTTACACATCGCCCAACTGCACGATTAAAATATTTGTTTGATTGTTTGAAACCCCACACGGGTGTTGGGATGAAACTCGAAGTTCACTCATCCTGATTGATTAAATATGTCGATCGATTGATTGACAAGCTGCTATAAGCGTTAAATGTCTATATTTGATGCTTATACAGTGTAGTGCACTTTGGTTGATGGTTGATTATTCATCGTTGTTGATATATACATGTGTTGTAGAAAATCCATATAATTAACATTATATGGTAATTGATTGGGCCTCATTCCAGTTTCGAAAAAAGAAATATTTGAAATAGAAATATTTGAAATAGAAATATTTGAAATAGAATATTTGAATATTGAAATATGTGAAGCCGTGAGGATTAGATTGACGCCATTTTGACGTGAACGATATTTATATCGATTTTATTCATTTTAAAATGAATATTGAAAAGCAATTTCGAAATCGAATATTTTGAAATGAATTGAATTGAAAACGATTTCGAAATGAATTGAATTGAAAACGATTTCGAAATGAATTGAATTGAAAACGATTTCGAAATGAATTGAATTGAAAACGATTTCGAAATGAATTGAATTGAAAACGATTTCGAAATGAATTGAATTGAAAACGATTTCGAAATGAATTGAATTGAAAACGATTTCGAAATGGATTGAATTGAAAACGATTTCGAAATGGATTGAATTGAAAACGATTTCGAAATGAATTGAATTGAAAACGATTTCGAAATGAACTGAAAACGATTTCGAAATGAATTGAATTGAAAACGATTTCGAAATGAATTGAATTGAAAACGATTTCGAAATGAATTGAATTGAATATGAATTCAAATTGAATTGAAATTTGAATTGAATAGAAATGAATATTTAAAACGAATTTATAGAGAAAAATTCAATTTTGCTTTAAATTGAAATGGAAGTTGAAATAGATTTTGAAACGAATTTTAAAACTATTTATATAATTCGTTTTTAAATAGAAATCGACGAAGTATATATTATATATATTATATATATAATATAATGGCCTGAATAGAACGCGCCGCGCCGCGGCAGTTCGCGAATTTCGACCATTTATTTCAAACGGACATTACGGGAGATCCGACCGTCGGATTCTCCTAAAACCGGAACCGTTGGGTTCGTATCGAAAAGAGCTTTCTAATGAAAATTAGAAATTTGAAATCTAACGGTTGGATTTGGAATTATGTCCAAATCAAATTCGAAAAGGGTCGCTGTAAGTGCAGTTCGATGGCCATTGATGGAAATCGACTGTACGGGCCTTGATAAAATTATTAAAAATAGTAATAATTTGTGTAAAATCATAAGAAATGATTTAGAAAGAATTGGGATGAAAAACTCCCTATTTGAAAAGATAAAAATAGATTTTTATCGAAATGAACTAGTTTTGAACTAGAATTATAATTCTATTTATTTTTAAATAAATAAATTGAATTTGAAAAGGGTTTTGAAAATAACCAAAATTTCCAATGATTGCATTGGAGTGGATTTGAATCGAAATTGTCTTCGGAATATTTCGATGTTGGAATTTGTGATTATACGGATGTTGTTACGGAAATTTGAAAGATATATATTTATATCGTTATTTCCAATACGACATTTGTTAATCGTAGAATTTGATATTGAATATAAGCCGATATATTTTCTATTCAGAGCCTTATATTGAATATCAAATGGGATTTGGGTTTGTCGTGAATGGTGTCTTCACTAACACTGTTCTTGGACCCAGTTGAGAAAAGATTAAATCTTTTTATTTAGATTTAATGAAGTGTACCAATTAAATGATATTTAATTGGAATTGAATTGATATTGATTTTTGGGTTTATCGTGAACAGTGTTTTAAATAACACTCGTTCTTTAACCCGATAATTAATGAATGTGATTTTGGGTTTATCGTGAACCGTGTTTTAAATGACACTGATTCTTTAACCCAGATAATGATTAAAACTAAGTGGAGTTTTAATGAATCTTTAATTAGATTGAAAAGATCGAGAATGGAGTATCACCAGTTTTGCTCCAGGCGATAGTTAAATCTTTAATTAGATTTGAACGTGAAATTTAGAAACTAACTGTCGGTTAGCCAAGCAGAATGGTTTTCTGAATATTGATCTGATGTTGGTTTCGGCCTTCGGGGTTAATATTTGGGGAATTATTCTCTTGATTAATTCATGGTTAGTGACTAAGGAATTGGAATGAGGCGTATGTTGTGTTTGTGTAACACTTATTTAAAATATACGCGAGTTATTCGGAAAGACCGGGTTTATCCCATTCTGAATAACTGATACGACGTTAAGTCGAAGATGAAGACGATGGTCGAAGACCGGAGGTCTTCACGTCGTTTGGGTGATAGCTGATGATCTTGATTGGGCTGTACACCCAAGAAGATGGAAACAGTTAGTGATCGTCCAGACGTACTTGGAGATCGAAGGATATGCGGGGTACTAGGTGCCTCCGGTTTCGTTCAGACCCAGAACGGACTTGTAAATGGACTGTGTGTCTGACATCGGATTTCATTCTGTGTGACTGATATCGGTTGCATAGGATGGTTTGCCTGTGTGGCATGCTAAGATGCAAATGATCAAGGCTTCTGTTGAAAAGCAAAGTCTTGTGGTGATGATCAAAGCACGGCCTTTGTGGCGTAGCTTTGTGTAACGTTTACTTCGCGAGTTTCACACCCGGTATGAACCAAAAACGGGAGAAAGGACCTCAGGGAGGGCCTGCGTTTCTTCCTAGTTAGAAGTGGCGTCAGTGGTTTTACACGCCCTGACGAGTTTGACTTATGTGGTTGTTGCTGTTGCGAGGCGCCTCGGATTGATCGGTCGTTCTCGAACCGATGGAGTCATTTAGTGGCTCATTTACGCCCCAAAGGGCGGGGAAACGTAGTGTTCAGGCATTTTAATCCACATCGGTGGACCGGCCCTGACGATCCAAGGGTCGATGCGCTCTGACCCTGTGGCTCGGGCTAGGCAGTCACGAAAACGGTTGAGGACTATCTTTTGCCTCGGTTCATAGACGGAAATCCAATTTCCAAATACGTGACATTTGCGGTTTTAGTTGTAATCCTATATATGGCGACATAGTGGGATGGGGCGCTCATGCCGCCTATGATTGATACTTATGATTTGAAGTTGTTTTATACACTATGCACTTATAATAGTATCAAATGATTTGTTTTAACCGTATCCAGCATTCTTTGGCTGTTATAAGGGAAAACCCTATCCCCCGGCTTGCGTTTGCATTGTGTGATAGGACCTGGGTCTTATAACAGCTTCATTTTTCTTTATTTAGCATTGCGCTGTTTGTTTTATGCACTGGTATTCTTGGGAGGAAACCCGTTCCGTGTTATACGGCGTGGTCCCTTGATTTACCTAATGATTTAGAATAAAGATTAATAACTGTTTTAGTTCTCACACCAGTCACATGACTGACCTGGAGTTTATTGTTTTAACCTAAACTCTGGGTGCCCTTATTTTGACACGGGCAGCTAGTAGTTTTGGTTTTGCAGATTTATATTCACAGGATCCTGGTTTACAGCTGGAACGATATCCGGAAAGCTTTGTATCCGTATATCTCATTCTAGTTGTGTATTGTATTATTTTCCGCTGCTATGTATTTAAATGTAATTTAAATCTCTGATATTTCTGTGTAATATTCATTTATACTCTATATATTCTTGTAATCTGGTGCATTGTTGTAATATACAATGAAACGTTCTTCTGCATGCGTTCTGTTTTGTCGTGTTCTCAAACGATAGGGCGTTTCGAACGGCCTGAATCGGTTTAGCGACTGGTTCGGACCGAGCGAAATTCCTTGCCGTCACAGGTTTGTACGGGGAAGAAGAAAGGCACTTGTGTGCGGTTTGAGGAAAATAAATAAATGGTCGGACGTGATTAAAATGGTAGGCCCATTTCGTTTTAATATAATTTAAAAGAGGAAAAAATGAAATGAACGTAAAAAGGGGAGATCGAAATATGCAGTTATGGTGATTGGAACAGAATGATTTATTTTCAACAAGAAAGGATGGTGACCCTATTCAAACGGATTGCTGCAGAATGAATTAGGCCAGGCAATACGGGCGAGGCCCAAATCTTTTAAATAAAAAAAAACTTTGGATTAAATTTAATAGTGGATAAATTTATAATACTATATCATGGTCATGCTTGGTCATTTTCATGAACCGTTGGTCACGTTGGAATTGTAGTGACGAGAGCTACACTGTGGAACGGTTTTCACTGAGAACGGAGCTACTAATATTTCATGATAAAATCAAATACCTGTTTGATTTTAAATGAAATAAAAGCAGGATAGTCAACTGCAAACCAAAGTGAGCAAAATCACTTGCTCTGTCCATTTTTATAATTTTATAAACGTTATTTAATATTGTTAAAAATGATCGAATGTTGTGTGTGATGGTTGTTTGGATGGTTTACAAATAAATTGGTTGATGGTTATATATAAAGTTGTTAGTTAAATATAGATTCTATTTATTATTTATTTCATATTGATATGAGATTAATGTTGATTAACGTCTGTGGATGCAGGGAAACGGGTTGGAGGAATCCGACTGGATTCCTCAATAATTATTGTTGATTTTCATATATTGTATTATATAATGTGATAAATAATCCGTGATTGATTATTGAGTGTTGGGATGTTAAATAACATTGACCCAGAAATATTTGGTATTTAAATGCCGAAAATATAATCGAATATATTGGAAAAGAAATTGGGGTTTTAAAAAAGGATAATTCTATTTTTAAAATAGAAATGGAATTTCGATAAACTAGAATATAATAACTTGTTTTTGATTATATAAAAACAAGTAATTTGATTTATAAACAATATTTATAAATGAAGCAAAATAATTTTTATTAAATAGCTTTAGAAATATAAATTCATGAAAAGAATTTATTTAAAAAGGAAAATGGAAATAGTTTAGATATAAAACGATGAAATTATTTCGATATTCGAAATGGGAATAGATTTGAAACAAATCAATAAGGATTTGTAATTTAATTCGACGATGTCGAATGTTATTAAAATGATTTATTCTTATAAATTATATATCATATAATTCAGTAATTGGCAGGATAGTTAATATTTGCTTTAAAACAAATAATTAGTAATTAAATAGGTAATCGAGATGAAGTAATAAACTTGATATTTATTTGATAGGAAGTTGATTTATAAATGGAGTATATGGAGTGAAATACGAATATGCAATTATAAAAGAACTTGATATATGGGAATTTAAACTACAACGAAAATATTTATTTAAATCAAGATTTGATTTAATAAAATGAGTTTTGTTTCCTGTAAAAGGAATAATATTCACAATTTAAAGTGAATAATGATTTAAAAGCAAACCTTTTGCAGATTTAAATGGAGTTAAGGAAATTTGAAACTAACTGTAGACTAGTTAAGTTGAACGGCTTTCTAGGTATTGATCTGATGTTGGTTTCGGCCTTCGGGGTTAATACTTAGGTAGTTGTTCTCTTCCTAATTTACAGTTAGTGACTAATGGATAAAGAAGAGTAATGGTGCGCGATAAGAAACGGAAATGTTTTCCGATCTTGATAAGATATTTTTTTAAATGTAGAAAATAAATAGTTTAAATTAAATGGAAACATTTTTCCAAGAAACCGTGAGAGGCTAAGCGAGTTTGAAAATTATTTAGAAAACTGGAAAATAAATAATTTAATGTTATATTAAATTAAAGGGGATCAGTGTCAATTGATGATTGATTAGAAAGATTTCCATTTGGGAATACGACTGTTGTCTGTACACATGTTTACCTTTGATAGTTAAATAACTGACTATCAAAGTTTTTGATCATTTCCGTTGTCAATACAGAAAGACCGGGATCAGATTTATTATCTGAAAATCACTCCGTATGGGCATTATCATTTCGAATCAAATATACCAAAGACAATTGAAGACGGGGTTTATGCAAGGGTTATTCTCGCAATCCTAGGTAGAAATTGCCTACGATGAATTTACAGAATAATTCATTCGAGTTGTCCAGTCCCAGGACAACGTGTATGGAAGAATATCTGACGGAGCATATCTAATATATCATGTAAGTTGATCTCATCAAACGTATTTACGTTTGGCGGCGGAGAATCTCGTTTCTCTTAGCTTTATACCTGCAATATTTTTGAGAAATCAATTTGTGATTTGGCGGGTATGACGATGTGGCATTCAGAGTAAATGAAGGTGTGATCTGTCGAGATACGTTATGACCTCAAGCCTCATCAACTCGGAAATGACAAAAATCGGGCAGACATAATAGCTCAGTGGGTCGCACCCAATTAGGGTATATTATCACCATCTAGAGAATATTCAAATTTATTACTTCATTTTTTGTCTATATCTCCCAGGAACGATTATGTTGGTATACCAACCGTAAGGTGACAATATATTCGGAACATTCAATCGAAATGAATGGCCGGTTATGTGTGGCTGAGTTACAAGATATTCTTGTTGAACTGCAGTGTATCGCTTCTAGAGTACACTGATCGGAAGTCGGTTCCATACCTTCTCAGAGTTGGAAATCCGTTCCCTAATAAGAGCCTACGGTTTTTGATTGTATTTTACATATGTGGAACGTGAGATGAAAGCGTTCTACTAGATTATTATTTACTTGTATTGGACATTATTATAATACCAAAATAGTATTGATTTTTGGAAAGTGTTTTGGGTTATCGTAAGGTAAAAATCTTCTGTATTTATGTATGGATCGATCTTACGATTATCTTTTCTTTTGAAAAGGATTTTGGAAAAGTTAAGCCGAATTGATTAGAGTTTACTCACCCCAGTCACATGACTGACCAAGAGTTTATTTTGTTTTGTTTTCCCCTAAACTCTTGGGTGCCCAAATTTGTACGGGCAGTCAAGTAGTCGAGAATTTTTTAGATATACTTGGAGGAGCCCGGAGAAGGAGGCTTCAGAGTTAGATATCTAGAGAGAGTTTATTTCCGTTATGATATACATGAGATGCATCATGATAATGTGTGTAAGTATAATTACAGTTTTGTATTTCAAAGTTATTCTATATAATATATTTTATTCATTCCGCTGTGAGATTCGTGTTTACTCTGATTCCATTCTGTTGTGTTCTTCGTCTTCTATTCTAATTTTTCTTTCTTTCTATTTCTCACCCTCTAACTTCTTTCTATTAATGATCTGGTATTCTCGATATTAGAATAGTCAACATGGTATTTTTTGTTGATTTTCTGGGTCGAAAATCATGGGTCGTTACAGTAGTATCAGAGCGAGGTTAAGTAATTACGTTGGCTCTGTGGCATAACTCAGTAAAGATAGGGTTAGTAATACCCTAGACTGAGTTTGAGTGTGTGTATACAAGTGAATGTATTTGTAGATTTTATAAAAAATGTTTTTATATTGTGAAGATTTATTGGTTGAATGGCTTATGAATTCTGGTCGAAGGTGGGACACCACGAAATCGATAGGGGTTTCTAAACGCTCGAGGACGATAAACCAACATAGTGTGTTTTTGATAGAGGAGGGTAAATGAAATAATTTTACCTAAGTTATATCTTAATATAAAAGAAGTATTTATATTTAAATTATTATAATATATATTGGATATGTTGGTTGTAATTATAATCGAATAAGATTATAATTGAAATGGTTATAAATAACCAATCAGAATTCGGATAAGAGTGATATAAAAATTCAGAAGAATTAAATCTGAATTTAAAATAGGTTTGGAATCAAAACTCTGAAAGGTTGAAAAGGTGTTTGAAATTGAATTTTGAATTGAATATGATGAAATTTTAAGATCCTGGGTAAATTTGGAAATGTTTTCCAAACGTTTTAAAGAATATTTTGAAGTGATTTCAAAATAAAAGTGTTTAAAAATAAGTTTTGAAAGTGATATAGTATTGAACTCACTTCGGTGGTGGGGAAATAACCCTGTTGATGAAGCACGATATCATTAGTGTTCATTTTCGAGTTTCTAAGTGACAGATTACTACCAAAGATTTTTTCTTGAATTGTTTTGAGGAAATAAGTTGGTCGGAAATTCAAATGTTTTGAATTATTATTATTATTAATATATATGATCTCAAACTAATTTGAAATAAAAACCCAGAGACTTGAAATTCTGAAATTAAATTTAACATATGAAGTTAAATAGATTGAAATGGTAAGAGTAAAGAAATATAACTTAAACTAAGTTAAATAAAATTGGACTGGATTAGAGATGATCCCGAATGGAATCGGATTATCGAGTGAGATTTGGAATTTTAGATTGAAATTTGAATTGAGAATGGATTTTGATTTGGTATAAGCGAACAATTGGATTTGATAATAAATAGATTGGAGATCAATTGGGATGGCATTGGTATAAGCTGAAGTGATAGCAAATGGAGGAGTTAGATTTGAATGACCGACAAAAAGGTACAAGTTTATATTTTATTTGGATATGAGATTTATAAGCCTATTTGGCAAGCCGTCAGTTGTTTGATTTTCTTTTGGATTGGAGAAGGCCTAGAAAGACATGTTGTAGTTGTGCCGATCGAGCCGTGCAAAGGAGACGTTGGCGAAATTTTCCTGAAATTTAAGGTGTTAGAAAAATTTCAAATTTTTTGAAAATTCCGTTAATAAGAATAAATTAATATTTTAAATGAAGTTGATTGGTTCAGTTAAAATTAAGTTAAAAAGTAAAACTAATAATTTTTAATCTAAAAAATAGAGTTTGTAACATTTTTCTACCTTAATAATTTCAAGGACGAAATTCTTTTAAGGGAAAACGAATGTAACATCCCGCATTTTTAATGATATAATAATTAATTTATTTTATTATTTTATATATATATCGGTTAGATAATTCAGAATAGTTCGAATTCAAATATTTGAAAATTAAAATTAATATAAAATATTAGGATAATAGATTTAATTTTCAAAATGGTTCGGAATGGCTGAATTGGTAATTTTGTGTGAATTGGATAACGCGAGATATTCAATTGAGTTTAAATTCGAGTCGGAATAATGAATATATTATTTAAACGACAGTTGAACGTATTAATTTTAATATAAATTAGAATCGAGCTCGTAACGTCGCGATAGTTCGTAATATTGAGTTTTGAACTTCAACTGAGTATATAGGATTCGTTATAAGTCGGATTTCTTTGAAACAAGAAATGTTCGGATCTAATAAACTGTATTTTTCGAACAGAAGTGGAAAAGCGAGATTTCGTCTTATAGATCGTTAGTTATGTCCAAATCAAATTTTTAAATAGTCGCTAATCTATTATAAACCATAACGATATTTTTAATTATAATTAAATATTGGTTTTTAATTTGGACAAGATTTTTGAGACGTATTGCTATTTTAATTTATAGAATTTTTCTGTAATTTTCATTTTGGAAAATAAGCAACTTTTTATTTTGAGTATTTTACACCCTATATCAGCATTTTGCGATTTCACATAATAAGTTATCTTGTCTATATTATTACATTTTTGGGATCGTGACACATTTCTCGTCACGACGGTATTTTTATTTTTGTCGATAGCGGTCCGTAAAATAATAAACCTGATATAACACGGTACCCTAATTAAAATCTAATACATACATGTATATATATTTGTTCCTTAACAACTAAGAAATGGAATGGTATCTTATCATCATTAAGCTCAACGTTGTACTCTGACCACATGTTTTACATATTACTAAAAAATATATATGCAAAGAGAACAACAAAGGCTAGATTCAAGTTCTTTTTTAAACATTACCAAGTATATAGTGTAAAAACAAAGTAATAACATTCCTTAATGTCTAAGCTAATTAGCTGTACATGGTAAGACTTGAAACCTACACTATGAACTGCCAGCTATGTCACGGCTAATCAAAATTTATTAAAAATTTGCAAACCTACATAAAGGAATGGACATGCTACGAGGCTCGATTACTTGGCTGCTAAGTTGATACAAGCTATATAAATACACACGGGTCTCCAGTTTGTTTTTTTCCACCAAAACTGAACGTTCGAAGCCTTTTAATAGCTTCATAAAATGGTTTCAGATTCATTTCCCCTTAGTATATATATAAAGTAAAATAAATTAAAAATGCCACTAGAACTAAATAAATGAAATGCTTCACTAAACCGGAACATGCATCACGAGCCGAAACATGCTTCACTATGCATTTTCGTGGGTCTGAAACGGTGAATGAAAGACGAATTTGATGGAGGAGGGTGACGTACACATGAGCTTATGGTGAAAGTTTGCTTGTATTTAAAATGGGAAGAGGTCGCTGTTGTTTTTCTTCGACGTGGAGAAGGCTGGACACCGTGACTAGGAAAAATAAAAGTTGTGCAGGTCAGAACTTGGAGGAGGTCTGTGCATGGAGGAGAAATGACTTGACATGACTTGTTTGGGGTAATGCTTGATAAAGGAGTACATGCATGGATATAACAAGAATATTGGTACATTTGCATGAATTATAGTGGAAAAAATAATACTGGCGGATGGCAAGTTGTTGCGGAAGAAGTAGCATAGTGGAGATTAAATACTGGTGTAAAGCTGGGTTAATGGCTTGCGTATGAAGGAGGGAGTCGGGCTTTGCATCATTGATAAGAGGAAGGATTAGCAGACGAGTTCGTATGTATGTATTGAAGAGGAAGAAGGAATGACACAAGGGTGGATAAAAAAGAGAAGCGGTTAGGCTCGTCCATTAGCACCAGTCGTCGGTTTTCAGGAAAGCCAGGAAGCATTACGAGCAAGGTCAGCTCGAGATAAGGAGGAGGTTCAGCGGAATATTGGTTTTCAGAGAGAAGAAGGAAGAAAGCGGCATTTTACTTGCGTGTTAACTGATGGGTGCCCGCGCTGATTCTTGCGCAAGTCTAGGAAGATGGAAGGACGTATGAAGCGGGTTCGTGAGAGCTGTGCATGCATGTGTATTGGGGACGAGAAGCCGCGGAGAGGTGAACATCTGAGGTGATCTCCTCTATCTTCGCGGAAGGTAGAAGGAGGACGTGTAGATCAAATGACTGGAAATGTGTGGGTTGCGTTTACTGGGACTTTTATTGAGGAATATAAATAATAGGAGCAGGAGTTAGAAGGTTTGTACGGGGAAGAAGAAAGGCACTTGTGTGCGGTTTGAGGAAAATGAATAAACGTGTAGACATGATTAAAATGTAAGCCCATTTCGTTTTAATATGTTTTAAAAGAGGAAAAAATGAAATGAACGTAAAAAGGGGAGATCGAAATATGCAGTTATGGTGATTGGAACAAAATGATTTATTTTCAACATGAAAGGAGGGTGATCATATTCAAACGGATCGCTGCAGAATGAATTGGGCCAGGCAGTACAGGTGAGGCCCAAATCTTTTAAATGAAATAAACTTTGGTTTAAATTTAATAGTGTATAAATTTATAATACCATATCTTGGTCATGCTTGGTCAGTTTAATGAACCGTTGGTCACGTTGGAATCGTAGTGACGAGAGCTACACTGTGGAACGGTTTTCGCTAAGTACGGAGCTACTAATATCTCATGATAAAATCAAACACCTATTTGATTTTAAATGAAATAAAAGCAAGATAGTTGACTGCGAACCAAAGTGAGTAAACTCACTTACTCTGTCCATTTTTATAATTTTATAAACGTTATTTAATATTGTTAAAAATGATCGAATGTTGTGTGTGATGGTTGTTTGGATTGTTTACAAAATAAATTGGTTGATAGTTATATATAATGTCGTTAGTTAAATATAGATTCTATTTACTATTTATTTCATATTGATATTAGATTAATTTTAATTAACGTATGTGGATGAAGGGAAATAAGTTGGAGGAATCCGATGGGATTCCTAAATAATTATTGTTGTTTTTCATATATTGTATTATATGATATGATAAATAATCCGTGATTGATTATTGAGTGTTGGGATGTTAAATAACATTGACCCAGAAATATTTGGTATTTAAATGCCAAAAATATATTCGAATATATTGGAAAAAAATTAGGGTTTAAAAAAGGAATTTCCTACTTTTAAAATAGAAATGGAATTTCGATAAACTAGGATATAATAACTTGTTTTTAATTATATAAAAACAAGTAATTTGATTTATAAACAATATTTATAAATGAAGCAAAATAATTTTTATTAAATAGTTTTAAAAATATAAATTCAAGAAAAAATTTATTTAAAAAGGAAAATGGAAATCGTTTAGTGAGAAAACGATGAAATTATAACGATATTCAAAATGGGAATAGAATTGAAACAAATCAATAAGGATTTGTAATTTAATTTGTAATTTAAATTCGACGATGTCGAATGTTATTAAATGATTTATTCTTATAAATTATATATTATATAATTCAGTATTTGGCAAGATAGTTAATATTTTCTTTAAAACGAATAATTAGTAATTAAATAGGTAATTGTGAAGAAGTTATAAAATTGATATTTATTTGACAAGAAGTTGATTTACAAATGGAGTA
The DNA here is from genome assembly GCA_030737875.1 of Allium sativum. Classification (NCBI taxonomy): domain Eukaryota; kingdom Viridiplantae; phylum Streptophyta; class Magnoliopsida; order Asparagales; family Amaryllidaceae; genus Allium; species Allium sativum. The sequence goes on along the minus strand of CM060913.1, from coordinate 128,660,180 downwards.
TATGGAGTGAAATACGAATTTGAATTTATAAAAGGACTAGATAGATGGGATTTTATACTGTAACGGAAATATTTATTTCAATCAAGATTTGGTTTAATAAAATGAGTTTTGTTTTCTGTAAAAGGAATAATATTCATAATTTAAAGTGAATAATGATTTAACAAACGTTTTGCAGATTTAAAAAGAGTTATGGAAATTTGAAACTAACTGGAGACTAGTTAAGTTGAACGGCTTTCTGGGTATTGATCTGATGTTGGTTTCGGCCTTCGGGGTTAATATTTAGGGAGTTGTTCTCTTACTAATTTACAGTCAGTGACTAATGGATAGAGAAGAGTAATGGTGTGCGATAAGAAATGGAAATGTTTTCCAACATTGATAAGATATATTTTCTGAAATATAGAAAATAAATAGTTTAAATTAAATGGAAACGTTTTTCCAAGAAATTGTGAGAGGCTAAGCGAGTTCAAAAATTTTGTAGAAAATTGGGAAATGGATAATTTAATGATAAATTAAATTAAAAAGGATCAGTGTTGATTAATGATTGATCGGTAAGATTTCCATTTGGGAATACGACCGTAGTTTGTACACTTGTTTTCCTTTGATAGTTAAATAACCGACTATCAAAGTTTTTGACCATTTCTGTTGTCAATACGAAGAGACCGAGATCAGATTTATTATCTGAAAACCACTTCGTATGGGCATTATCGTTTTGAATCAAATATATCAAAGACAATTGAATACGGAGTTTATGCAAGGGTTATTCTCGCAATCCTAGGTAGAAATTGCCTAAGATGGATTTGTAGAACAATTCCTTCGAGTTGTCCAGTCCCAGGACAGCGGGTTATGGATGAATGTTTGACAGAGCATATCTAATAGATCGAGTAAGTTGATCTCATCAAACATATTTACGTTTGGTGGCGCAGAAACTCGTTTCTCTTAGCATTATACCCACGGTATTTTTTGAGAAATCAATTTGTGATTTGGCGGGTATGACGATGTGGCACTCATAGTAAATGAAGGTGTGATCTGTCGAGATACGTTATAACCTCAAGCCTCATTAACTGGGAAATGACAAAAATCGGGCAGGCAGCATGGCTAAGTGGGTTGCACCCAATTAGGGTATATTGTCACCATCTAGAAAATATTCATATTTGTTACTTCTTTTTATGTCTGTATCTCCCGAGAATAGTTATGTTGGTATACTAACTGTAAGGTGACAATATATTCGGAACATTCAAGCGAAATGAATGGCTGGTTATGTGTGGCTGAGTTACAAAATGTTCTTGTTGAACTCCAGTGTATCGCTTCTAGAGTACATTGATCGGAAGCTGGCTCCATACCTTCTCCGAGTTGGAAATCCATTCCCCAATAAGAGCCCACGATTTTTGGTTGTATTTTATATACGTAGAGCGTGAGATGAAAGCATTTTGCTAGATTATTATTTATTTGTATTAGACATTATTATAATATCAAAATAGTATTGATTTTTGGAAAGTGTTTTGGGTTATTGTAAGGTAAAAACCATCTGTGTTTATGTATGGATCGATCTTATGATTATCTTTTCTTTTGAAAAGGATTTTGGAAAAGTTAAACTGAATTGATTAGAGTTTACTCACACCAGTCACATGACTGGCCCAAAGTTTATTTTGTTTTGTTTTCCCCTAAACTCTTGGGTGCCCAAATTTGTACAGGCAATCAAGTAGTCGGGATTTTTCAGATATACTTGGAGGAGCCCGGAGCAGGAGGCTTCAGAGTTAGATATATAGAGAGAGTTTATTTCCGCTGTGATATACATGAGATATACCCTGATAATGTGTGTAAGTATAAATACAGTTTTGTATTTCAAAGTTATGTTATATAATATATTTTATTCGTTCCGTTGTGAGATTCGTGTTTACTCTGATTTCGTTATGTTGTGTTCTTATTCTTCTTCTATTCTAATTTTTCTTTCTTTCTTTCTATTTCTCACCCTCTAACTTCTTTCTATTAATGATCCGATATTCTCGATATTTGAATAGTCAACATGGTGTTTTTTGTTGATTTTCGGAGTCGAAAATCCTGGATCATTACATCAATGCTCTCTTTAAAATAGAGCATATTTTGAGATGAGAGTCGATTACAATCAAAGGCAACACTATCAGCTTCAAGCAAAGATGCACATGTATAATTTCCATCCTCTTTATATCTCGACATTATTCCAGATGAAGGAGGTTGCCTCGACGGCACGCTCATCCTTGGCTACTTCCCACTAATATGGCGTCTCTCCTTTCAGTTGACAAGCGAGCAACTGAATCATCCTCCGATCATCAAGCTCTAACAATCTGAACAAACGATCGATCTCTCTCAACCAATTACGAGCATCTACAAAACTATACGATCCAAGAAATGGCTTGCCCCCATCCCCCCCCCCCCCACATAATAGAAAAGTCCTTACAGAGATTAGAGAATTTAACTGCTGGATTAGATAGAGCTACCGCGGCTGCAGTTGGAGATTTTCCTTGTCCTTAGTCAGTTTCCGTAGCTTCAACATATATACAAAACCATGCCGGGATGGGAACGCCCTCTGGAAAATTGGGAGCTCCAAACATGCAAGAAAGAAAAGAGACAAGGATTCAAAAAGAGATCAAAGGAATATTGCAATTGACCTTATGGGATATTTTTCAAAAATAAGTTTTACTTGAAAATTTCTTTCCTTTTGAAAACACTTTTTCAAAAACTTTTCTCTGATCTTATAACCTTAGGCTATGCATTAAATTTTGTGAAGCGCTTAACTATAAAGTAACAACACAGAGACTAAAATTCATAAGACAGAAATATTAAACACAGTGGAAACTTTTAAAACATTTATTGAATAAGCAATTCAAACCACAATACTTACTACATTTCAAATTACCAGATAGTCACCATCATAAAAATAAACATGATGTCTCGTGGAAAATATCAGAGTACATATGTAAAACCATAAAAGCTATCCCTTTCATAGATCAATACAATGATCAAAAGACAAGAACAGAACTAATACATGAAAAAAAAAGAATCTGAATCCAAGTTGAACCAAATAGTCAAGAATCACTGTTGAGGCCTTCCACTGTGAACCTAGGGGGAAAGGAAGAAAGAAGGACAAAATAAACTAGGTCAGACATACATCTAGTGAGTTCTAGTAATTTCTAGCATGAGCATAAAATAAGGAAACATTTAAATAGAAGAATAGTTCTATGAGTAATGGACATAAAATCATAAGTGAAATGGAAGAAAAGATAAACACTAATAAAGATAGGCTTCTCATTTATATCCGAAATTCACTGCACCAACTATCAAAATATCATAATTAGCTTTACTTAATTTCTACATCGATCGACTACTTTACCCAAATGTGAATTACTGTGCCAACTATGAAATTCGGGGTTATAAATCCTGAACCCTTCAACTAAAAGGACACAACCGTTAATCACAGGCGTTACAACGTCTTATCTTCCCTAGTCGGAATGATGCATGCTCATCATTCCGTCAAAACGCACACGTGCCCACTTTGTTTGAACCACTTACTATTTAGTTCAATAAAGCATGCCCTAGCCTTTACCTAGTGCGATACAAAGGGATACTGACTGATACGGTTTCTCAATCAAAAATGAAGTTAAAACAAGTCACCCCTAAACTTGGCCCCCAGTTTGTAGCTAGGATTTCATTATGCTATTGGGTCTCTTATCTTCTCCAATCAGCCCCGTACTGCCGGAACGGACCTACACTATGTTAGCTTATTAATCTCATTAATTTAACTTAACATGTTTTAGTTTATTAATAAGCCAAATATAACCACATATTATATTCCTAGGTTATATTTAACATTTCTAATTAATGTAAGCTTTTTATACAATCCTCCCCTTCGTCACTTAACTAAGTGCAATTCATTCTAATTTACATGTTTTCCAATTACATGGTACTTAATGTCCAATTAAGTATAATTTATTCCGGTTCATAAATTGGAATATTCTTCAACTAAGGTTTTATCTTTACTTATAGCCCATTATTTGAATACAATATTCATTAATTTCCAACATACCCAAAATCCCCTTTTTAACATAATTTCAATATTATTCCAAGTTCTACGCAGATTAATCGACAAAGGCCTAGGCTCTTATTAGGCCTAGACTCAGCGCAAAACAAAGAAGTTGGTCTAGGCTACTTATAAGGCCTAGACTTAGAAATGAACAAAATAAATAAAATAGGGCATTGCAAGAATGTAAATAAAATCATGGCACGGAAGGGGATAAAGAAGAAGAATTGCTTACAAATAAATAAACAACTAAAAAGGAACAAACATAGACAATAAATTGATTATAATAACTTGTAGAAAACAAACTTATAATGTAAATATAAAGCTCGTAGATCTAAACTATTTTACTGTCTAATCTTTCTTATGTAAATAGCTGAGAAAATGAAGAAGGAGAAGTGTGGGGAAAAAGTGAGGAGTATAGGTCAATTTATAGATGTAGAAGGAAAATCTAAGCCTTAGTATTATTAGGTTTTCAACCTCAACTCTTAAAAACATGTCAGCAAGAAGTCTCTAGAAGCATACAACGGGTTCGACATCGTGCCAGACAGAAAATCGCACTTGGCACTAATATGGGTCGACCCACCCACCTATGTAGGTCGACACAGGGGTCAACCCACATGGGTCTTGTGTCGACCATAGGGTCGACCCGGTTATGGGCTGGGTCGCCATTACTCCGCTGATTTCGGCTTGATTATTTATTTAATTTCTGGTTTAAATTTCAAACTTCAGTAGATTATAACTTTTTCTTTTCTCGTCCTTTTTATGCAAACTAAAAGTCTATCCGAAACAAAATTTCATAATGAACCCAACGTTGAAATCCTCTTTGCCTAATTCTACTTGTTATTTTAATTAATATTTGTTTTATTACAGTTTTCTATTTAATTATTGTTTATATAAAAATGGGGGTGTTACAACCCTTGTCTCCTATCTACCTCAAATTTACGATTCTCTCCTTTATTGCTAACTTCCCCATCTCAACCCTGCTATCCTTTCCTCACCACTGTGTGGTGGCCTACTTGATAATTTCGAGCTTTCTAGTGGGGTATTGAAGCTCAGATCCACATTTCTAGGATGTACGAACTCCAATAATAAGCAACGTCACATATCCCCGCGTGTTTTGACAACACATTGCAGGGTGAATTTTTGTCCGGCACCTATCTGGCTCGTGCTAGGTGGAAGGGAGATGGACTCGAAGCTGTTAGGTTTACTTTGTCGCTTCACAGTAAGTCTTGTTATGTTCTGGTGTGGTTTCGACTTGCACGGTTATAGCAAGTTTGGGATCATCGCGAAGCAACTTTGGTTGCAACAACTTCTGGTATCTTTATTACTGTTTTCACGACTCACCAACTATTTTTACTTGTACGTTAAGCTAATCATATTGTTATGTTTTTGGTGCTAAGTCTCTGCTTGGTGAGCTTACGATTTGATTAGCTTGGTTGTTCTTGTATTACGATTCAGTTGTGTTGGGACTTAACATGGGATTTGATATTCAATGAGTTTGGAGTTTGCGTCTTGATGGTTTCATTTTGATGAAGTTTTGATCTGGTTTGTTGGCTTATTGGGTGAGTCTGGAGTGTATTTCTCGTTTGTTTAGAGTTTTGTACCAATATTAAATCAGGGGAATCTATTTCGAAAGACTGTTGGGTTGTGTGTTGGTCAAGATGATGTTTGGTGTTCTGGTTATTTTTTGCTTCTTCGTTCCCTTTTTTGGCAAGCTGTGCGAAGCTTAGGCTCGAACTTTTGCTGAATTGGTTGGAGAAGTACATTGCCTCCTTATGTCATCTTGACTGAGCTTTCCTAACTAGTGATAGCTTGCTGGCTACTCCCCCTTTTGAAATACTTGGATGTGATTAGTTTGGATTTATGTCCTTGCCTACGCTGTTGGATAATGTCATTCTGGAGCTACTCCTAACTTGTACTTGTTGTTGTTGGTATAGGCTAGTTGTGCTGGCTGAAGTTGGCCCTAGCTCTTGTTGTGTGGTCTTTTCTTAGGATGTTTCCATGTGCGGCACTAGCCTAGGCAATTGTTCGAATTCCTGTGCCTTGATGTTACACTATTCGGGTGTACCTGCTTGTGGACTTTACTGTAGTGATGTCATTCATAGTGCAGTGAATGGTACTTCTCTGTGTGTACATAGTCTGTTCAGCAAGGATTTGTAATTCGAAATGTAATGCACTTCTTTTTGAAGTATGCCATGTAATATGCCACTTTCTCCATGTGTGGATATACGGGTTTTTATCTTTTTTATAGTCTAGATTTCGAGTCTAGCTCCAGTGTTGTAACCTTGATAGGTTAATGGTGGACCGTCCACCTTAAAAACTGAACGGTGGACGACCCACCTTAAAAACTGTTTATAGTAGATCGGTAATTGTCCAATCTCCTAAAACTATTGTAATTTTTATTTGTTATAATAATAAGTATTTGCGATCACTTAATTACCGAACGACTTTGCCAAAAAAACTATAAATTTAGTATGACATGCCTGAAACCTCTTATTTAGCCTATTTCAGAACTATTCTTACAAGTTTATGTTAACAAGTTTTATCACTTTTATTTATATTCAAATCTTATGATGATATATATTTACTTATGTTACATCATTTGTTAAGAATTCATTTAATTTCTTGTTTTTTTTTACTTATGAAAGTTATCCACCATATGCATGATACATAAGTTCTCAAGTTGTTATATATATATATTTATATCAAAAGAAATTTAGAGTATGTATTTGTAAACTTTTTGAGTACTTTGCAATATTGACTAACTTTATAGTAAATATAACATGGACATGTTTAACTCTTTGGCCCATTAAATCCATATTAGGTATTGAAGCAGCTATATTTACAATTTAAAGTGTACGCGGTTTTAGTTGATCTTTTGAAAGTCTGTTACAAATATACAAGTCCATCATGTGATGAATTTATAACAAGTTTTAGTTTAATGAGATGCTTGCTGAGTTTGGTGAAAATTTTCACATATTTAATGATGGTTCAAAGGACGATTTCATAAGAATTGATGGTCATACGTTGGATGACATTGGAGATATGATGATGCTTAGCAATTTAGTTGCTAACCAAAAAAGTTTTATTTGTGGGGGACCTTATTGGACATCATCTCCACTAAATAAGATTTATACTAGAAGTTTTAAGTGGACATCCAACTATTTACCATCAAATATTTCACATTCGGATATATGTTTTTATAAACTTATGTAATGTTCTAAAAGAAAATGGATTACTAGAAATGGTTGAAAAAAAGCCAACATCGAGGAGGGTGTTGCCATGTTTTTTAATTATTATAAGACATACAACACGTTATAATGTGATTGCTCGACATTCTAATCACACAATCTCAAAATAGTTTCTTAATGTTTTACGATTTATTTAATTATTAGGCACAAAGATAATTCAACTAGAAAACAAAAATATCATCCATAAACTTCTTTTGCGAAGATATCCTCATTTCAAGCTATTACAATTAAATATATAGAATATTTATTTATTTGACAATAAAATAGTAATGTCATTATTAAGCGTATTTGAAGGTGGTGCCTGTCGCAGCGGTAAGGTTACCCGGTTGGTAATCTGGAGCGCGTGGGTTCAAGTCCCAGAGTCCGGAAAGTCGTGAGAATAGTACCAGGACGAGAGACTGACCTGGGAAGTTCTCTCGCGCTTGAGTACGTGAGCCTTTGGCACTGGGTATCCACTTTTATTATTAAGCGTATTTGCATTTAAAAAAAATGGAACACATGTTTCAACGAAGACGCCTTCTTTTAAGTAGACATCTTTTCATAGGAGGAAACATGTTATCACACAAAATATGATAGTTGCATGTGACTTTGACATAAGATTCATAACTGTATATGTTGGATGGAAAGGTATAACTAATGACTTTCGAGTATTTAATGATGCTATTTCAAAACCAAGCAACAACTTTCCATTACTACAAGAAGCTATCATTGTACTCTCAAATAACTTTATTAATGATAAATGACAATACAAATATTTATAATTTTACAAAACATGAAAAATATAATTTTCTCATGTGATGGTTGTCTTAATTTATCTACAGAGCAACTTTATATTGTTGGTTTTAGATATCCAATTATGCGTATGTCACTCTCCCCAAATATATCATTTACGTGACTATAGTGGACAAGGAAGAGTCGTTCAACTACAAATATTCATCATGTTGAAACATTATTAATCATTGAATTGGAGTACTAAAAGGAAGGCTTTTCATTTTAAAGTTGATACCAAAATTTATTATTCTAGATAGGATAGAAGAATTTGAAATGCATGTTACACGATATACATCTTCATTCAAGAAGAGCACTCAATGGATACTCTATTTGCTGAATATTCAAATAAGAATATGATCTTCGGACCACATTTGCATTATGTCATGTACAAGAAATTGTATGGTTTAATGTTAGTCAAACGACTAAAATATGACGGAGTCGGAGATCAAATAGATACACAAATGTGAAATAAATACATAACAACTTATCATTTATGGTTTAAATACAATTTTATATCTACTTCAAATTCAAACTTTAATCCATCTTTTATTAAGCTATTTGAATTATGTCCACACAAATTAAATCTTAAACAATAAATTGATTCATCGTCTCACTATTATATCATGCTCCACTTAGTACATTCATTCATTAAAAAAAATCATTTCAAAAGTACATTATATGAATGCTTCTGCTGATTATTGATTATTGTACGGATGCTAGGAGTCATTGGCTTTCTATTACGTTCTCTAAAGCTAGCAACATGTCCATTATAAAAAAACCGTGAGATTCATTTGTTTTAGATTAATACTTAATCTTACTTGGACTCTAATTTTTTTTCAGTAATTCGATATGTGTTTTACTTTCGTAATATATGATTCAAAAGATATCTCAAACATGTTGCTCACTAAATTTATGATTGGTAATATACTCACGATATTATCATGCAATATGCTTGAGCTGTTTTCCTTTAAAAAAAATTGTTTCGCATATCTCTTTTGTTACATGTCTAAAACATTGTTACGAACTTTCTTATCATAGTTTTATACCTATACGGTCTAACCTCATGTAGCTACAATCGTTGAGTTCTATTTTACAATTAACTATGTTTATGATATAATGCAATTTTTTTGTCTATTATCAGTTTTTAGTTATCAACTCGATATAATGCTAATTCTCGACATTGAATTTCGTTATGTTTGACCTTTTTCATTTTGCTCTTTGTTTGATATTCCACATATTAAATTCGTGCACGTCAACATGAAAAATAAATAGTATATGTTATATATAATGGTTTAAATGTAAAATATGTTTGACTTGCAAAAATTTAATTTTAAAACTTTAGAATATGAATCTATACAAACCAAATTCATTTTCTAATTTTGAAAACATGCTTTCAAAATAGGCGCACTCAAATGCATTTTGAAATTAAACAAAATCTTCTAAACCAAAATCTTAAAACAACCATCAAAATTCAAAGGTCTTCAGTTTTTGGGTTTTTACTAAGTCTATTGCATGGGTGTATACATCGTGACATAAAATAGGATAGGACATTGAGAACCAAATGATACCTCTATAAGGCATCTTTTAAGTGTTATTTGTACAAAAATATACCTCTATTGGGATGGAATAAAGAGAAATATCCATTCTTCTTTGATATTCAAAAGCTGTATTATCCTTGGAATTTTTTGGTTATGCATTTATATCTAGAGAAATCCCAGAAGTAAAACTGGAATTAAAAAAGGATTTACAAAGTATCATTTTTTCAAAATATCCATCTTTTCTAAATTTATTTGGTGTGTTGTTAAAGAAACCATGTTTTCTTTTTTCTAATACCACTACTAAAAAATACCATAAAATATTAAACTGCACTCTTCATGAAACCAAACTTAAGAGACTACCAAATAATTATTTTTTATTTTTCTTTGCACAACCCATTGAAGTCGGCCAACGTCGTAGTACATGGCAAACAACCACCGAATAACAAAAGTTTGGTGATTGGTCTCCATGAAAAACAGCGCTGATCGACGATTGTTTGCCGTGCAAAACGATTTTACACGGCGGTTGATTGTCATATGAATTATTTATGATATTAGAAAGTACATGAAATTCATTGTGTTCATCATTTTTGTCTATATTATTAGGAAGAGGAAACTGACGTACCATTAGCAACACACTTTATTTATTTTGTACTTGTTCCATTTTCGAACATAAATAATAGTACATCGATTATGAGTTATGAACATATACCCTAAAAACACATATAAAGATTAATAAAATTATTTAAGCATCCCTCTAAATTTCGCATAGTATTTCTCAAAATAAAATTGTAATTTATAATAAAAGGTGAAAGGGACATCAAGCTAATTATTTATAACCATTAGGACTTACCTCAAAATTTCCCATAATTTTATAACTAGGGAAAACCCAAAAGGATGTTTCTGAAAGTCTGAATCAATCCAATTGAATAAGCATATCTTCCCTTGTAATAAAATCTTGTTAATTTCAACTATATTTCCAAAGATTTGTAATTCTTCAGGCAATCAAATAAGAACATGAATTTCATATCCAACTACTGAATTTTGGGCCTTGCATATGATATATGTTCATAATTCAGAACAAGTAGAGAAAATAAAAGCTACTGAAAATAGCCTCATAAAAAACAAAATAAGATTTCGGCAAATAAAAGAAAACTTAGAAATGATCCATGTACTACTCTCAACATATTACTTCCAAGAGCCGTTAAGTTATTAACTATACCAAGTCTCACTGTGACACCGAACGAGCAAAACGAGTACGAGGCTTCACGGGAGTTTTGGAAGGGCTAACCCTGCAACATTAATTGTAATATTATTGATATATAGAGCTAAGAGACCAAATAAAATGATGAGAAGACAATAACATTAAAAAGAATTTATATAGAACCTGATAGGAAGAGACCCCAGAAATGCCCCGCTGAAGTTCAAAGCCATGAGAGCACTTTGAGCCTACAAAACGTAAGAAAAATACTTATGTAGGCATAAAATGATACAATGTACCAAAATACACTTTTCATTTCATTCAGATACAGTTTAACGTATGCCTACTGCCAATATTTAAATGGTGGAGTGATAACTCAGATACAGTTTTTTTAGATTGTACGTAAGAGCTATAATGGTGATATTATATTCCTCGCCGTTCTTTAAAAAAAAAAATATGGTAATATTATTTCCATATCTTAACTTAGTATCGGCACATCATTTTGCGTTATGATGGCGTAGTTTTCATCAAAATGTTTAAAAATCACAACAAAATAAAAGGAAATACTAATCAATTATCTAAACTTAAATTAGACAATTGTAATAGACCAACATCACAAAGATAATGGAACTAAAATATCTGTCTAAATTACAGTATAGAAATTAAATGAAAGAGACATTGTTTTAGAGGAATATAGGACAAGAGTATGTAAGGAACAAGGATTGCAGTTCGACCGTGCCCTGATATTGGAGTTGTATTAAATGTCAAAACTGTTAAAACATTTTTGGAAATAGACGAGATCTACGAGTGATCACATCCTGAAACGTCATTATCTATAGAAAATAAAAAATAAAATTACAGTAAATTTAGATGGTCTCAAAATTGAAAACTAGCGTGAATGGTTTCAGTTTACATTCACCATAGTTTCAAAAGGCGTAAAACTAATTTTTTTGGGGGGAAATTTTGGAATAGATCCTTATGATTATAAAAAACATTAATAAATCTCTTCCAACTTTTTTTTAAAAAAATTGGGTACTTTATATACAAAAGTTTATGTACTATATAACAAACTACATGACAAATGAGTTTGACCCCACATAGTGGGAATCAAACTTATGACCACTTGCATCATGCCAAAATGTCCTTCCAATTTCCTTTTATAATTACGTCCCAATTTTTTAGTTTAAAAAGGTGAAATTCACAAGGGTATTCAGGTAATTTCAATAAACTTAGCATGGCTACTAAGATATACGTTCATAACTCCTAACCGTTGTAATTCATGTCGGCGTGGTCGCTTATAAATTTGGAAACAAGAGAAGTTTTTAAAAAAAAAAAAAAATCCTAAAAGAAGAGATGCAGAAAACAGCTTTTAAAAGGGAAAGATGTAAAAAAATAATTTTTTCAAAAAAGGATGTGTCATTAATTCCACTTTTTTATTTTTATGGGTTGAAGGTCTTAAATCTATAACAGAACCATACTCAACTCGATCTAAAATGAAAAAAATAAAAAATATTAACGATTTGACTGCACTACAGATCTAGGAGTTTGACAAAGGTAATTTGGTTGCAGCGCACAAAGGTGGTGCAATTAGTTTAAAGTTTAAACATGCAACCCTCAGGTGTGAAATGAGAATGCAATCTTTGATGACCACATATCACTGTGGAAAGTGTAAGAGTGTGTGTGTGTGTGTGTGTGTGTGTGTGTGTGTTGCACTAGAATAGTAGACCTGTAACCAAACCTAGAAAAAATAAACACAGATCATGTTACAAATGATATGATGTTTTTGACTGTACACAATCAAACAAACTTCTTGAAGATAGGGCATAAAATGAGTTCACACAAACTAGTAATTGTTATAATTTATGCATGATGTCAGGGCAGAAGTACCCACAATAAATTTCATCTAGCATCCTCATGGCATAAATTATAACTAGTACTGATTTGTTTTAGTTCTAACATTATATGGTTGTGAAATTTGTTTGACTATGCCCGGTCAATGTATATCTTATATTCGTGCATTATGTCTAAATTTGTTTTTGAGTCTACTAATTCAGTACTATCAGTTTTGTCATCTTTGACTAGACTAGAGTATATATATTTATGTTCACATGCCCTTCTAAGTATAATTTCTTTTATATTTCTACCTTAACGCGACTCAAACTTGTCAACACAGAAAATATATTTATGCTTCTATACGTACATTCGAATACCACAATGAAAATTTCTGGTTCTGGCGCTGTCTCATGTACATAATTTCAGAACAGTGACAATGGAATTTATCGTTTTGGATCTGGTTATTCAAGTTAACTATTTAAGATCTTATTTTGTAATTGTGAGTTTGCCAACTGAGATTAAGGTGTTTTTTCCCCCAAATCGATGTTTTTTTTTAGTTTGTAATTTGATAGAAGATTCGAACATTGTTGAACTTAGGTTTTAAAAATTAGGAATACAGTCCGATTTCAGATCTACTAGTTGCCTATAAATCTTTTGAATCAACAATCATTTGTCTTCTTGAATGAATTCAGTCATAAGAATTACAGACTTCAACAGTGATTCTAAATGACCTTAAATCTAAATTAAAGCTGACAACTTACCTACAAAAGAATAAGGATCACCTAGAGCTACGCTGTCTCATATTAAGTATAGCTATTAGGTCCACATAAAACTACTAGTAATCTTCTTTTCCAGGACTAAGAAATATCACTGACACAAACATAGAACAAAATGCAAAATGATATATCACATTCTAGATTTTGCACCCTAAAGCTATAGTCTAACTACATCCCCCAAGCGCAAAAAACTCTCCTCTTTCATCAAGAATGCCAATTACTTGAAACAAAATCAAGCAGCTCCAAAGCTATAAATATAGCATAGACAGTGCAGCGTCGGTGACTTGTGATATTCTACAATGTCTTTAAGTTCAAGAATGTACCTTTCTTTTTTTATAACTGTATTTATTTTAGTCCAAGAATGTATCTATAAAGGTGACTAAGATACAAAGAAAGATGGCCAATTAAAATCCATGAAAACCCAGTGATACAAAGATAACCTTTTTCCTGTGGTAGATTCTTTATGTTTCTGCACACATTCCCTAGCTATAAGGAAATTGTAGGTAAACAGCGTGACAAATGAGAAATGTACAAACCTCAATTTTACTGCAACAAAGTACGCCGTAAAAGTTATTTCAGAATAACAATTCGAATACAAGCAAACTTTGCACAACTCACCCATACGAATTCAACAAAGGCTATGCGTGTCGAGTGCACGGTGTCCCCAAGAAGCCTCAAATTTGAAACCTGAGAGAAAAAGTTATGTTCAAATATGTAAATCCAACTTTCATGTACCAAATAATATAATCTACCATTTCTGAGAGGAGCACAAACCTCACCACAGGTATACTCAAAGAAACTTTTTATGTCATCTTGAGTAACCTACAAAAGAAAAACATGAATAGATCGAAAGATGATACCGAACATAAAAAACAACGAAAAGAGCACTGCATACCATTTTATCAATGTTTGTACAATATACTGTCCTTATAACCATCTCCTTTTCATCATTCGACTGCAAAAAAAAAGTACTTGGAAACGTGCTCTTGAATACAAACAGCATAGAGCGTATACAACATATATGCAGCTTGATAAACGACGGGAATATACCTTAGGTAAAAATCTAGGATTCACAGGCAAAATAGCGGTTTTCGAAGGCAACACTCGAATAGGATGATAACCAAGCACGTATCCACCAAGATTTAACGCATCTTTTGCATCATCTAATACCCCCAAAAAACATGAAAATGAATAATGATAATGGTTGCATATTATGCGAAGATATAAAACTATAGTTGCTCTGTCAAATGATAAACATACCCTCATCAGCAAATTCTATAAAAGCAAACTGAAGATGTGAATGGGGATCAACACAAACCCGAACATCATTAACCTAACAATGAACAGTCAAAAAAATTTGTTTTCAAAAGGATGTTGTTGGATAATAAAATTTGATATAACTTTAATGACATGACAATAAATATAACCAACGGTGGATATCAGCATGCAATTCTTGTCCGCAAATTGAATGCTAGTTCAGGCATAATATAATTCATTAGCATATGTAGTACATTGTCTAAGCTAGACCCTGAGCCAGATTGGTCCGACACATAACCTAAGGTAAGACAAGGAGGTAACTGTCTGGACTATAACCCTGCAAGTTTTACGTGGACCATTCCAGAATTTAACTCGCATTTACCATATGGCTTGCCCAACACCAATAACACATACATGGGTTGTGGGCCTGCATAAAAACATGCAGGTTTTCGATATCAGATTCACATGCTGTAGGGCAGTAAAAACCTGGTCGCAGGCTCAACTTGGTCACGTAAAATAAATGACTACCAAATTGAATTAATAACCTGGTTAATGAATGACCTTCCAAACTAGATACCCCTTGTGACTAAAAAAAATGTGTTATTACCTTTGGATTAGGAACTTGCTTTCAATCGTTTAAATTCTCAAAATTCAGATTCTCCTTAAATTCAGGAAGTTTCGGCATGAAGTTTAGTGATGAATTTCATAACGAGAACTTGCAGAGTTTAGTAACTAATTTGCTTGATTTTATTTCTTATAGTATTTCACTATTTATGTTTACTAAAGTAATTAATAATAATGAAGGGTTAGTTCCGACACTTGATGCAATAGACCAACAAAATACTGGTCCATAATCTTTACAGACATCAAACCCATTTAAAACATATAAACCCCAAGAAAGATCGAGCATTCATTGTTTCTCTCTATCCCTTGATAATAGCAAGGGCTAAAAAATTTGAATTACATACAAAATTTGAGTTCATCGATCAGTTTCAGCGAAATTGGATGACGACGTTGAATTTTCAACAAAGCAACATCTGCAATCAATATAAATTTTACACATTTGAATTGACTTATTTCAACTGCTTTTTGTTTATTTTTTATTTTGAGTTTGATGACATTTTGATTCCAATGGAGAAATGAATTGATTGATAAGATATATAATTTGGGTTGATTAATGGTTTATGTCATAGGCTCTCTCTTATGGATGTGGAACCTTGTGATATTCCATTGGCGGGTAACCATCTTAACAACACGCCATATCGAGAGTCGGATAGAATGATAATTAGGCAAGGGTTGGGTCGTCACTCCCTTAGTAGCGCACCATATCGAGGCTCCGGTATGGTGATAATATGCAAGGGTTGAGTTGCCACTCTCTTGATGGTGCACTAAATCGACGTCCCGATGTAGTGATAAATGAGCAAGGGTCTTCGCATCTTACTCAGCGGATGAGGCGCACAATGAAGCTAGTCGATGATAGTAGTGTTCGATTAGGTAGTTGAATGTGGTGCCCTTAACAGGAAAGTTAAAAAGAGATAGTTGATGCCGTGATCAGAAGACGTGTAAATATCTTATATGCTCAGAAGACCAAATGGACGGGCCAGAAGGCGGAAAAAGGTAGAGAATACCGACTTCAAGTTATGGTATACGGGAGAACGTAACAATAACAGGTAGGCATCTTGATCTACAAAACCCTTAAAAACAGAGTGGTCGACGTCAGGAGACGAGAGGACATGATCATCCTAGTCAAAATGGTAGTTGGTGATGTGGTTCTAAACGTCATTAGCGCCTATACCCCACACGTAGATATAAGTTAAGAAGACAGAATTTCTGGAAAGACTTAAATGTCACGGTTGTAGAAGTGCCAAGTAGTGAGATATCGTTTATATGAGGAGAATTCAATGGCCATGTTGGCACGACTAGTGGGGTTTTGAGAGACTGCATCATAGTTTTGGATATGGCACTAGCAACCAAAAAGAAGAAAAAATATTGAATTTTGTTGTTTTTTATGACTTCATAATTGTTAATACCTTCTTGAAAAAAGAGACAATCACATCTAATTACTTTCAGTAGTGATCATGCTAGTCAAATTAATATTGTCATTGTTAGAAGAGACGACAAACGAGCTTGGGTATATTGCAATGTCATACCTAGAAAATGTGTCGGCCCATAACATCAGCTTTTAGTTTTCATGTTTCACGTCAAGTGATTAAGGATAAAGGAACTAAGATTAGTAGGACAAAATGGTGGAAGCTCAAAGAAGATGCCTCACGGATGTTTAAGGATAGAATAATGAGAAAAGAAGAATGAAATATGTAACGAGAAGCAGATGACATGTGGAATGAGATGACAACACGCATACGGAAAGTAACTACTGGGGCGTTTGGGATAACAAAAAAAAGTGTAAACCTAAAGATTCGTGGTGATGGAACATTGATGTGCAAAAGGCTATAAAAAAAAAGGATGCTATAAATGTCTACATCACCATAAGAGTGAGTACAATATACAAATGTACAAAATGAAAAAGGACGCAAAGAAAGCGTTGAGTTAGGCAAAAAATCAGGTGTACGAAGATCTTTATCAAAAGCCAAGTACGAAGGGGGTTGAAAGAAAACGTCTATATAGGATGGCCAAGCTCCGCGAGAAGACGAAAGACTTCAACTATGTTAATTGAATTAACGATGAGAATGATAGACTTTTGATGAAGGACGACGAGATAAAAAATAGACTGAGAGAATAGCTCGTTAACCTTTTCAACGAAGATAGTGACAGCTTTGCGATCGAGTTAAAAGGCTTTTTTGACGACACCAAAAGACATTTTATTTGGATAATCCAAGATTCCAAGATAAAGGAGGCACTTAAACATATGAAAACATAAAAGTCGGTAGGGCCTGATGACATCTCATTGAGGTGTAAAGTGCCTTTGAGATGCTGGAACAACTTGGCTAATTTGTTCAATAGTATTTTCAAATCAAACAAGACATCAGATGATTACAGAATATTTTACTTTTATTCTTCAAGAATAAAGGAGATATTCAAAATTGGACAAACTACAGAGGAATTAAGCGCACGAGTCATAAAATGAAGCTTTGGGAGAGAGTCTTCGAATATTGATTGATAAAGCAACCACAAAGGCAATATTCTTGATAAGGCAACTTATTAGGAGATTTATGAAGCAAAAGAAAGATCTACACATGGTACTTACCTATTTGAAGAAATCTTATGATAGAGTACTAAGGAAAGCTATGTGGTAAGCGCTGGAAAAGAAGAGATTCCCGATATAGTACATTACCCTTATCAAAAATATGTACGATGAGATTGTAACTAGCATCATGCAATAGTGATACCAATAACTTTCCAAATAACATAGGATTGCATCAATTGTCGGTTTTGATCCCCTATATTTTTGCCTTAGGGATGTAAGGTCACGAAAGATATACAATTTAAGATTCATTGATATATGTTCTTTGTTGATGATGTTGTGTTGATTGATAAAATAATATATATAGAGGTTAACAGAAAACCGGAGATGTGCAATAAAACTTTAGAACTAAAGGATTTCAGGCTTAGTAGAACTAAAATAGAGTATATGAAATGTGTGTTCAACAGCGTCGGGTCAGAGGATGGAGAGGTCACCATGGCCAGACAAATAGTGCCTAGAAAGGAACCCTTTCAATATTTAGAGTTTATGTTGCGGTTTGATAGTGAGTGTTACACTGAAAACGGGCCAACACCCAAAGAGGTGTAGAAACACCTTTCAGTTGTAGAAAAACAAGATTAAAAATAGAAAATAACAGAAAAGTTAAGCAAAAAACAGGAATTATAGTGGCTCAACCGCTGATTAGGCCTACGTCTACTTTGAATGCAAAATTCATTGATTTCTCCATTACAAATTTTAAGTTGATCTCGAATTACAGAGATTCTCAATGATTTACAAATGATTCTCTAATCCACAGTTGAAACACAATTGAATCCCACAAATAGCGATGATTATCGGACTTGATCTCGATAATCGAGCTCGGTGAAGAAGTTCAGCGATTTCTGGAGAAGAATGATGTTTAAGAAGCTTGAGATCAATAACGGCAACGCTTCGACGAGAGAAATTCTAACCTCTTCTATATGGGAAGTGGTTTGGTATTTATATGCAAAGGTAGGAGTGTTTAGGAATTTGCGGTGAAGTGCACATGGTCCATGTATGTTGACTTGCAGTCCTTATAACTTGCGATTCATACCCATGATCAAGGTGACGTGAGCATGAACGATCCATGTTGCATTTCTTTGTAGCGTAGTTCTCTCGCATGCTTTCTATGAAACATGACATGACCAGATCCATGCTTTTAATCCATCCTTTTACACTGCCAATCGATCCATGCTTATATTCTATCCACCTTTGTATTAACACGTGAAACACACATGGTCCATCTATCTGCAAACCGATCAATATATATGTGGTTTATACACTGGCAGCCCAACTCATGTTTTTCATCCCGGTCCGATCCATGCTACAGAACATCACCGACCCAATAGGCATCAACGATCTGGTTCATACAAGCTAACCCGATCCATCATATACACGACCCATCACTCTTGCAAACGACCCATATATAAAAATCTTGATCCATGTTCTTCATGCAGAATCAACCGATCCATTGGCTTACGATCCGGTGCATGTTATTCACAACGACTTGCGATCTAATTCCTTTCTTTTATTTAGTAATATGGTTTTCAGTAATATCTCTCGTCTGTGGACAAAGGAGATATGCACTATCCTTCTTTGGCAATGGCTGCCCGTCTGACATAACGACGTTACCAGCGGTCCTCCGTAACTATTTGCACGTGTCCAATTTATAGTGCTTGTCAGATTCCAGTGAGTTGAGATTCAAGTGTTGTGTACCCGGTATCATGAAGACCTGTGACCGCTAAAGACTTGTGCTCCATCATTTCAAAGCAGCATGTTAAAATATTGTTTCCATGCATGCAATCCATGCACTTGACTTTGGAACGTTCCAGGCACTCTCGAGGCCTTTTCCTGCATGGATCGTGAACGATCCATCTTTATAGACCAATGCCTCATGTCTTGAAATAATGGATTGACATGCTTCTTCTTGTATGGACCGTGAGTCCCTCCTGTGATCCACATATAGGCGGTCCACACATAGTAACCAACAATACATCAATCCAGGCGATCCATGTACAACTCATGCACAATCCGATCTTTCTTCAATGAACTGACGACCGGTCCATATCTTTAGCCTGTCCTGGACTGATCCATCCTTTGTAGCACGTGATCCGATCCATTGCCAGATGATCCCCTCGTGTACAGTGACCCGAATGTGGCCGATCCATGGATCTGTCAGTGCAACTGATCCATTGATGTGCGACCTGACCATTACTGTTGCTACGATCCAGTCCATGTTTTTATGCTTAACCTGATTCATTGTTTGTGTTGCCGGGTAAGCATAAGCCATTAGAAGGCTTTAAAGTTCATCCCGTTCGGTCTTGTGAATCGTAGGCAATCCATAAGCAACAGTTTGGGATCGACTATTTGATATTGATGGTCTTTCACTTCTTTAGACCGTATGTTTCATTTCGTTTAGATCGGAGGTTTTTAAACTGTGCTACCAGTGAGATTGATTAAGATGTTAGTTTTAGAATTCAAGTGGGATTGATGCATTGACGACAAACATTTGGCATTCTCCGTGATAGGAAAATCCCACAAAAAACTTAAAAGAATGTTCTACAGAACAACAATCAGGTTTACGATATTATATAGGGCAAAATGTTGGTCTACTAAAAGACAACACATCTAGAAGATAAGTGCAGCCGAGATGTGTATGCTGCGATAAAGTTGTGAGCATATAACAGGACCGAATTAGAAATGTTGATATCCGAGCCAAACTTGGACTTACACCAATTGAAGAGAAGCTAATCCAATGCCGCTTAAGATGGTATGGACATCTCCAATGGAGACCTCACAGTGCACTTGTGCACGTTGGAATTACAAACCAACCAAATGCTCAAAGAAAGGTAGAGGTCGAATGAGGATGATATGATAAAATGTAGTAAAAATGGACTTGAGAATTTGGAATATTTTCAAAGAGCTGGTGTTGAACAGTACATGGAAGGTTACGATGCATGTATTAAAACCTTGATTTTATAGTTAGTTTAGGAAGAGAGTTGTAAGTTTTAGATTATAGGACTAGTGCATAAGGCATAGTGTTGGTCTTCGATATCCATTACCACTAGTACCATTATTATTATTGTTATCAACATTATTATTACTATTATTATTTGTTTAATTATTTTATCTTTATTTATTTTTTTAACCTTTAAAACTCTTGTTATTATCATCACCTTTAAATTAATTTTCATTTGATTTTAAATTCCATCCTAGCGAATCCTAACTTGTTTGAAATTAATGGTTTAGCTGTTGTATCGGTTTATGTTGACCGAAACCGAACTGGGATGGCCAAAATCTCGTGATTCTCCTTGCTTTGGCCTTAGCATTTTAAAAATCTAACTTTCCAGACTTTAATAATCATGCAATCCATTTTCTAACATGTTTTTAAACTAATAATGACCACACTTTTGAAACAATCTATTTTGAAGAAATCTCTAAACCATGTTCAAGAACGATCGAAACACCTAAATCTCAATCATTAGACCAAAACTGGAATGAAACTTTATCGATTACGGAATACAAAACAATTACTTCAATACTTTTAATGATTTATTTCAAATTTAACAAATCAAATGAACTTTTGACCTACAAAATCCAACAAAAAAATATAGTTAAAAACAGTTCACTTTGATGGTAAAGGCACAAGGATAAGTTAAATTTTTGGGGTTAAAAATTTACAGCAACTCTAGTCCATTTTGTTTGGCACACCATCTAATGCTACAGAATTAGGTTAAACTATATTAGCATTCCTTTAAAACTTTTGATAATCTTCTTAATGATTTATATACTTGATTAGACCTGTACTTTTGCATACAATACATCGTTCCCTAACTATATAAAACATTTGATAACATATCCATACAGAAAATAAATAACAAAATATGCAATCAAAGTTTTCCAAACTTTCAAAATTGCTAGAAATTTTAAAAAATCAAATGAGTGAAATGTTAAAAAAATTCTGGGGCTTTTCGCTTTATATAATCTTCAATGGATATCTAGAGTTATATTTTGAATTTTCAAATTGATACGCATAAACCTTAACGCTTCAGGGATGCTCAACCTAAGCTAGAAGGGGTACTCAGTATAGTCGGATTTTCAGCTACATATAGCCTAAAAGTGCATGGACATTGCAGTTCCACACAAAAGCGAATACGAACGACAACATAAGGTCTTAAAATAGCATATTGTTATCATAGTTTTCAACAAACTAAATCTTGGACGTATGCTTATGTACAGACACATTTACACTTATATACGAACATAAATACAACCCCTCCCCCTTTCCAAAACTCTCTCTCACACACACACACTTTTTTACATACATTCCAAATAATTAGGGATGTCAATGGGTCGTGTCAGGTCGGGTTTGGCTTGATTTATAAACGGGTCAGGCCAACCTGCTTAGTAAACGGGTCATTTTTTCCCAATCCTAACCCAATCCGATTATAAACAGGTTGACCCGACCCGACCTGACCCGTGTAATCCGTTTAACAAAACGGGTCGCGTCGGGTCGGGTTTACTTGTTTGATCCATTGCCAAATTTTGCCCACTAATATAAACAGACGAAGAACCAAATCACCAACAGGCAGCACTATTATATAATCACGAACATGTAGCATAGTTACAAAATCACCAACAGACAACAAATATTTAAAGCATGAAATCACCATATCCAAAAATCATTCTCCATACATAAGAATATATGAGCATATTGCATAGATAAAAGACTAACAGTATGGAAGATATACAGTTGTTATAAGTAAAATATAACTAACATACAAGAATAAATTAGTAAAATATAACAGCTTACACAAGAATATATGAGCATACTGATTACTGCATACATAAAAGACTAACACTAACAGCATACATAAAAGACTAACAGTATGGAAGAGATACAACATAAAATCGGGTTTGGCGGGTCGAAATTGGGTTAACCCTAAACCTACCTGTTTATAAACGGGTCAAATTCGAGTTGAACCGAAAATGACTCGCTAACTAAACGAGTCGGGTTAACCTGCTAATTTCCGTGCGAATTTCGGGTCGTATAGGAAATTGACAGCTCTAATTCCAATTCACCACAAGCTAACTTTCATTTCACATTATTTAACAGACATATGGATATGAAGTCGATTGTATGGTTTAAGCTTAAGTAGCTGACATGGAAAAGATTATTGTATATGTTGGATTATGAAACGTATATATAAAATAGATAATCAAAACTGGGAAGTATATACATGTAGTTAAATGAGTAAAAATGTTCACATTACAAAACATCATTGTCAAACCATCGAGCTAGTTTAAGCTTTCCATGCTAGGATGTTACAATTCTCCTTTATGGTATGCACATATGCATGTTCTTGCATGCATGCATGCATGCATGTATATGTGTGTGGAATGATGTGCAAAGTCTGGCATTCGTACTTGGTAACTAAAAGCAAAGCAATTAATTTAAAACGTATTGATGAAACTTTTCCAATATGAAGATGTGTAAAAGAGTTTGGGAAATGTTCTAAAGATGGTTACAAAATATACCATTTTAAACTCGATGTTTTCATCAAAACAAATAGTTTACCATATGGTCTGCATATTAGGGATAAATATAATCATATAAGTGCAACCCAAGTGTCGATTAGAGTAGTATAAAAATGAAGTAACAATAAAACAACAAAAAAACCGTTTAGGGTGCAAATCGCAATCGACATCGCGATTTGATTAAAATATGATTTGCTACATGATGATGAACATGTCAAAATATATTGTTAAATATAGTTTCCATTTATGTTTCAAAATCTCAATTTATATAATCGTTTGACTACATACATGAAAACTTTCTAAAACCTTAACATTGGTTTTACTGTACCTTACCTTTTTCTCTTCACATTTACGCACTTTGTTTAAATGATAATATACTTATTCCTTCTATGTACACCATTGTATCCAATTAGTTTCTTTTCATTATTGCAATAAAAATACAATGAAGCGAGTTATAGCCTAAAGATACTTGAAGCCAAAAGAGCTCTTGCAATAGTCTAAACAAACCAAATAACTGATGTAGTAGAACTTTCAGCTTGCTTACACTGTTTTCCTAACATAGCACTTCTAATGTTGAATTGGTGTAACAATTATACTTAGCTAGTACACTGAATCCTCAAGCTCTACGTAACCCAAATAATTGTTGACACAAAAATAAATGGTTTGAGTGAGTTTAAATCATTGTTTATTGGGTTTGACATGCTATAGTTTTTGAAAAACCAACGTTTTTTTTAATAACCAAACAGAAGTTTTAACTCAAAGTAAATATAGGTCTACACGTGTGTATACACGCACATCCAATGGTTAATTTTGTCATAAGTGATATAAGATGTTAATGATAGGGTATATAAAACCATAAAGAACTTACATGATGTGCCTTTAAGTAATTTAAAAAGTAATGAATTGCATAAAATAAAACAAAAACATGTTAGAGGAATAAATTTTGACCATTATATTTATATCGATTAGAGATTTCAATAAGAATTTCAGCTATGAGTTGAATACCTAGGCCAATATGTGTTCATATAAGCATACCAAAATTGATGTTTTGTCTTGCAAAATTGCTAAAACAAGATTTCAATCTTGATTTTTGATTTTATAACTTTGTACATACTTTTTTGATATACTTAGGAACTTGATGGACTCCACGGTCCTCTCGAACAAGCTAAAAATATTGTGATGGCGTCTACATCTCAATGTAGCAATCAACTTTTGGCACTTCCTAACCAAGGCAGGGCAACACCATAAGTTAGAGTCTTAGACCACTAGTCACACCAAATGCACCACCACCATGTGTTATTATTTCTAATTCAACCATGGCTGCTTGTACTGTTTGATGATGTTCTCATAAATAATGAAGAATATTTTAAAAAAGATAAATAAATAATAATATGATGCAAGAAAGTCTGACTAAATGATTTCATTTGTCTTTGCAGGAAAATATTGGCAGTTGAGTTTATGTTGGATTATCCGCTGAAATTTTTCATGCTTGTACCTAGTGATTAGGAAGAATTGAGCATCACAAAGCTGCACCAATAGTTATAACGGAAAATAACCTTGAATGTGTTGTTGATGATATAACACGTAAGCGTACTGATAGCTAATCACTTATATGCATCAACTGAGATTGTCTTAAGAATTCAAAATGCATGATTTATGCTGTATGTGGTTTTCCATACTTCTAACTTCAAAAATATGCTCAATCCAAAATTGAACTCAATGATTTAAACAGCAAAGATCTAAGCCATAAAATTACATTGGGCTACAAAATTTATCTATTACTAATTGTAACAATCTTTTATACACATATATCTTTCGTTAAATTACAAATAATTTCACTCATACACAACTTCTGCTGAAACGGGAAAAAAAATGCGAAGAACACAATTCATAGTATTCATTATTTATTTTAACATTTTTGTTCCCAACTTTGCATAGAATAATACTCTGCTTTCTTCCATCCTAAATGTACCTCGTTATATTGCGTATATTAATTGCTTCTGCTAAGCAGTTTGTCGAGATAATCATTCAATATGTATTACTATTGAGCAAACCATCCGGTTTAATTTGCTTTGTTTACTGCTATTTTTTAAGGCTTCTTTTACAGTTCATTTTTTTGTCTAACTTAATTATAAATATTACTATAGTTGTCGAACTTATGACAGCCTTAAAAAAAAGAAACTTACATGACCGTAGTTTGCAAACAGATCAGCAAGACGCTCTTCAGTTACCTGAGAAGCACAACCAGAACACAGTTAATGTTGCAGTAACAAACATTTTTATAACCTGAAAAATGCAGCTTACAAATTGATCAACATCTGAAACATAAACAGTCCTCCTGATCTTATCTTCCCTTTCAGAACTCCTCATTCTCTCGTTCATCCTTCTCCTCCCGTGATAATTCCCATTTATATTCTTCCTCTACAAAATTCCACAAAACCCACAAAAGTTTTTAGCACAAAGCCACGGATAACATCAAGGTCAATTCATTTTTTTTTTTTTTTCCCAAAATAGGCTACAAAATCATCAGGGAAAAAAAAAAGTTAAACATTTCTCACCCTACGGTTTAAATTATTGTATTCGAAATTACTAAAACCGATGGTTTGGAGATCAGTCGATGCAACAAACAAAGGCGCATCAGCTGAAAGGGCCCCACTAGAATTATTGAGTTTGTAAGAAGGAACAAATTCTTTTGCTGATGGGTTCAATTTTGAGAACAAATCGGCAAGCTTTTTAGCATCGCTTTGATAATCAATTTCAGAAGACGACGAAGACGAAGACGACGACGAGGACGATTTGTTCTCAGTAGCGGCCGCCATTCGATCGATTAATTTACTTAGAAATTTTACGGAAAAAAAAAGGGACGAGATTCTGCGTACAAAATGGACAAGTTACAACACGGAAAACATAATTTCTATGGAAAACGCAATTGTCTGATGGGAAAACAGGAAAGGGGAGAGGAATGTTGATAAAGTGGGAAAACTATAGGAAAGTAGGAGTTGGAAGAAGAGAAGGGAGACAAATAGAATGACGTACAGAGAGGCGTTACTGTTAGGCTCTCTTGCATAGTTCCATTAACAACACGGATGCTCCTTTGGCACAACTATGGCCCTTATCGTCTTGGTAAGCAAAAAAACTGAATGCATGAGTGTTCGGCGGTACTCTACACTTTTAACTTTTATGCATGGCACATTTGTCGATCATTGACTAAATCGTGTTTAAATGTCCACGATTTTAATACACCCATATACCATGAAAAGTGAAGATATGGAAAAAGATAATTAATAATATAATTTGTTGAATTATTAGTCCTAAGTAAATTGGAAGATTTAGAAAAAGAGATCTAAATGAACAAACATGAAATACGTTAATTATAGATGAGTATTACGACGTGCACTTCGGATGTGATTATAACATATGTTTTACGTGTGAATTATGCTTTTAAAAACTATATATGTTTAATACAATCAAAAGAAAATGATTTGCTTCAATTTTTAGTTTGAATTTTCATTTTTAAATTTGTAGTCCCGATATCTTTTTTTTTTTTCTTACTTTTAATTCTTATCTTTATTATTAATAATAAAGAACAATTGTAAAGAATATTTGTTAAATCCTATTTTTTTAAGCGATAATAAGGTTTGTTAAAATTTGTAGAAATGGTGTTTGAATTTGTAAAAATTGTTTAATTGATAGATCCTACTTTTAAGTGGTATAAAGATAAAAAAATCTAAGGGTAATTTTGAAAGTTTGCGCTTTTAAGGCAACTATTAATAAAAATACTAATAATAACTATTAATAAAAATACTAATAATAAAGAACGATGTTGTAAAGAATACTTGTTAGATCCTAATATTAAGTGATAATAAGGTTTGTTAATATTTGTAGGAATTGTGTTTGAATTTGTACAAATTGTTTAATTGATAGGTCCTATTTTTAAGTGACCTAAAGATTCAAATATCTAAGGAAAATTTAGGAATTCGCGATCGGACCAAAAGTTTGTGTTTTTAAGACAGCTATTAATAAAAAATTTGAAAGAACTAAATTGGTTATACAATACGGGTTATGGTACGCGCTTCGCATATGATCATCACAAATGTTTTATGAGTGAATCATATTTTTAAAAATGTATGTGTCAAATTGATTCAAAATAGAATGATTTACACCGTTTTTCTGTTTATGTTTTTACGTTGAAATCACGTGTAGTTGTTTGATTTTTAATTTCTAAATCATAATATCTACTTTTTTAAAATTATTAGTTTTAAATTTTGTTTTTGTTATTAATTAATAAAGAACGATATTGTACATAGTTTTAATTTGTTAGATCTTATATTTAAGTGCATTTGTAAAAATAAAGTTTGCATTTGAAAAAATAAAGTTTGAATTTGTAAAACATGTTCAAGTAGTATACCCAATTTTAAGCGTTATATAAAAATAATAATAATTATACATAAGGGTATTTTTGGAAGTTCGCATTTATTATTAGTTTTAAATTTTGTTCATGTTATTAATTAATAGAGAACAATATCGTACATAATTTTTATTTTTCAGATCCTATATTCAAGTACATTCCGAAAAATAAAATTTGAATTTATAAAAAATGTTTTAATGGTATACCCAATTTTTAAGCGTTATAGAAAGACAATGATACGTGAAGTTCGTAGCCGGACCAAAAGTTTGTGTTTCAAAGACAACTATTAATCTGTTAAATAACAGTAAAGCAGAACCTTTTAAAGTTTTTTCCTGAATTCTATTAGCTTTTTCTCTTCTTCTTCGTTCTTTTAGGATATTTTACTTTTAGGGCCCGTTCGCAGCAAGAAAATGGCACAGTGGGCAAAGTGCTCGCATCCAACGCGAACAATTAATTCCCCGGTCAAATGGAACGTTCACGAAACGTTGGAAATCTATCTGTTGGCGTCGGACGTGTCAAACGCGTCGGACGCCAACGAATAGATTTCCAACATACCCTTCCACATGCTATAAAATCAGGCCTCCTCCTCACTTTCCTCCACCAAAACCCGAATCCTCTCCAAAACAGCCCCAAAAAACTAATTTTTCGTGCTATTTTTGCTGGAAAAAATGTATTTTTTTATACCGTTATGTTTATTTTTTAGTTTTCTATAACATTTTTTTTTTTTGAATTTTTTTGAATTTTTATTTTTGGGTAATGCAGATGTCTACCTCTTCTACCACCGCTACTTCGCACCCAGTTACATACTAGATGGAGGAACGAGACTCTGCGTTTATAGATATTTGTGTGGAGTATCTAGCCGAGCGCGAGACTGGCGTCAACAATTTCTACGCTGTAGTCGCAGCAACGATGAACACCCGATTTAATCTAGATTTTATAGATACCTAGATTAAAAATAAATGGGATAACATGAAGTGGACATTTCGCGAGTGGGACAGACTACTCAGGACATCTGGTGGGGAATGGGATGCAGTGTTCGATTTTATGGATGGTCCTGATGATTTCTGGGCTACCGGCACTGGCAGATCATATAGACGATTCAGGAGGAACTACCCGATGAAGTTCCGAGAGCAGGACCTTTTATTCGATGGTTGTTTGCGTAAGGGTACTTGTGCGTATCCGATTCTTGATGTTGCGCCTCCTCCTGCACCTGCACCTCCACCAGCACCTGCGTCAGCTGCTTCGTTCACCGCTACCGACGCCGATTACTATAGGGACTGGATGACTAATGGCGATCCCCCTTCTGGTCAGCCCTCTAGGTGTAGACAGGTAGAGCGTGGTAGCTCGAGCCGCTCGTTTCTGACCGACCGCCTTCACCAGCTTGCTACCCGTCGCTACGAGCTTGTTCGGGGATCTGTAAATGTGGAGTTGTGGGAGATTCTGATGATTTTCCGCAATGATCTGCGGAATGTGGAGATTATTGAGATACTTCCTGATGATGTATATGTAGAATTATTACAATGGAGTTGAGCACATTACCACATCGTCGTTTATTTTAGCTTTTCATGTACTTATTTTAATTTTCAGTCTAATTGTGTTATTTATGTTTGTATTTCGGTTCGTATAATGAAATGTTAGTCGTTTTGTTTTGTGAAATCGTGTTTAATTAATTCATAACAATTAATTTAACAATTAAATACTCCGCTCAAATAGCCCGTTTGTAGCTAAAAACAGATTCTCCGTTCGCTACAGTACCACGCTCAAATACCCCGTTTCCGTTCATCAAGAACGCACTCTTAAAGTAGTCTACCACTTTATAGTTATTTACTATTTCTCTCACATTATTTTGCCTCTTCTATCATTTTACATTATGATATGGACATTTTAAAGTTTACACAATTGTTTTATTAACAGTTAGCTCCTGACCTTTTATATTTGAGTCCACATATTTAAATTAATTATAAAACCCAAATTTAGGTTAGCCTCAAGGACAAAATGAACAAAAAATTGTTCTATACGGACAAGAGGCTAAAATTTTATCCATAAGGACAAATTTTAGTGCAAAAGGAGGAATTCAGGGGTCCACTATAATTCCTCCATTTACACTAAAATTTATCCTTATGGATAAAATTTTAGCCCCTTGTCCTTATGGAACAATTTTGTGTTCATTTTGTCCTTCACATTATTTTCCTGTAATTAATATTTCTATTATAAAAATGTAAAGTGGCAGTGGGCCACCTAAATTCCACATTTGCACTAAAATGTGGACTTTTGGCCAAAAACCAAACTTTCCATACTTTTAGCCAACGAATTTGTTAACTTTGTCCTTTAAAAGAAAATGCTCTTCTATAATCATTTAAGCCTCTTTCAATTCTTTTCTAATATTTTACATTTAGCACCATATTTTATTATTAATTATGTAATATTAAAATTATTTAAATAACTTTAGCAAACTATTATTCATTGATTCTTCTAATAAATCACATCAAGATTGACCATACTCATATTAGCAAAACTGAAAAAAAATCATATATATATATATATATGTGTGTGTGTGTGTGTATATATATATGTGTGTGTTGTGTGTGTATATATATATATATATCAATCAAATAACATAAATTGTACACCTAAATAATAGTCATAAGTTCGAAGTTTAACTCATTGACATCAATATATATTGTGTATTGCATTGTAAAATTAATGTCAAACACCTACATTTTAAATTTTTTTTTTGTTTACAAAACACTACATAATATCACTTAACGTTGTACATTTAAGTCAACATGTTTAAATTAATTACGTCATTTTGAATTTAACGAATGAATTCAATTAATAAATTGTTGTTAATTCATCTAATTAACGATAAGTGTGCTATTTTAAAATATATACCATATTCATACCAGCAAAAATAGCAAAATTAGTTTTTCTTCCAAATATAAAGCTAAATATGTCACATAGCTTAAATAACATATGTAAGCAATAATAAAAAATTTAGTATATTATACACTTATCTTAATAAATTTACCATAAATTGAAGAAACAATTTCTGTTTTAAATACTTGTATTTTATCATTTCCATAAATATTTGTTGAACCCCTCAATTATTTCATGCTATTTTATATTTCAAACATATGTTTAAACTACTCATGAAATCCTAAATTCTAATTATTTAAATAATCTTAAGAGTATTTAGTCCATTTTCTAGTAGCTTTTAAAAATGTACGTCAATTGCTATGTATTTCCATACTAAAAAAAGGTTATTTTTCATGTAACTATAAAGATGTATAAATCACATATCATGATCTCTACCTATCAATAATAACGACAAAGTTAGTTTGTAAATTAATCATGATTTATTTACATCAAGAATTTACCATGTATTATATCATAAAATTCTTTTTGAACATCAATAACTCCACAATAAATTCATTTTTTTTTGGTTAATTTCTTTTCAATTCTTCCTGCTATGTTACACAATTAGACTAACTTCATAATTTTATATTCAACTTATTTAAACAAATTATATTAAATAGCATTTGATAATTCATCGAATAATTGCTAACATACATCAATATCAACATGTTTATCTATATTATAAAAAAAACTTCAAAACACACACATACATATCGTTTATGTAAGCTAAATAACATAAATTACACATAAACAATAATAATATTTTAAATGATATGTATTTCAATCAAAATTTAGCATATACTGCATATCAAAGTTCTCATTTCAATACTAATATGATAAATACTATTTTAACCAACATTGTCGTGTGCAATGCATGTGTTACGCACTAGTAAAGACAATTATTTACGGGATAAGAGCATTAAGATAAATTAATAAACTAGACCACAATATTTGAATAGTTAAGTACACACATTTACAGAAATTATGGATAAGATTGGGCAATAAACTCGACCATAAACATAGAAGGTAACTAATTTTAATATTTGAATGGATAACTTTTGCATTTAGGAAATTATCGAATAAGCTTAGATAATGAATTCGATTATATACGTGTATTGTAATGAATTGTGCAATGATTATGAACATTTGAATAAAGAATAATTACATTTTGAAAAATTAGTGAATGAGATTGGGCAATGAACTTGATAATACATATATAAGGTAATGAATTTGAATATTGAAATGGAGAATATTTGCATTTAGGATAGTGAGGTAAATAATGAAGATTAGGTAACATATATAAGAAAACTTGGATGAATCTGGTTTGCATACAGATATTTACTTATTTATTTTGTGGCATTAAAATTAACTAAAAGTTTGTTTGCCTCCTTATATTATCGTAGTTGTCGTATTTGCAATAAAGTAATAACGAAAATAAAATAGCAATAGCAACAATATAATCTTTGCCCATAAAATTTAGTTGACATTGACTTATTTTTGCTAAAGATAACATTTTTAATAAGCATAACAATAATTACTATTTTTCATCAGTCTTATAACACCATTGGACATGCCCTGCATTTATGCAAAAAAATAATTTTATGAAGACGACTTTGACATTAGCGATATACTAGATCTGTGTAATAAAGCATTTTAGAATGTTGCTCGGTATTCAAAATAAATCGAAGTTATTGTTGGTGCATGATAAAGCAACAAAATTACTATATAGTTACATTATTTGTTTGCACAGAAACGACAACCTTCCTTAATTTAGTCAGTTTAAATCTAAGCAATTAATATATTTTTAAATGATTAAATAATGGATTTTATAAGTTTTGGTAAAACATCTCGAATGCATTTTGCAAATTCTATTCATACACCAAAAATTACCTGACGTACACCACTATTTTACAAAAAAAATTACTAAATTACCCTTCTTCTTTATTGCATTCATACCTTTTTAATTATAATCCATCTAACTAAAACATTGCAATTAACGATATTGACCAAATCTATGTAAAAAAAAAATTCGTAGAACTTAATGTCTTTTTAAACATGAAACCTAAAATTCGAATTACGGAAACTTCTGCAAGAAAGTGCTCAAATTTAAAATCATTTAATTTAGAAGCAGGGTTTTTTGCTAAAATTAAGAATTTTTTGTAGCATAATAAATTGGTTACCATATATTCAAAAAATTGAAATTCATTTTACTAAACCTAAAACTTTTTTAGTGCTATAATTTTCTTTTTTTCTGTAAACAAGTTCAAAGTTTTAAAGAAGGAAGATGATGAATAATAAAACAAGGCTAATAGTGTAAAAGAGACGGCGTATGTAAAGTAAAATTTGATATATGATAGTTTATTTTATTTTATGATGCATGTTAGGGGATTGTTGGTGTATGAATAAAATTAGCCAAAGTTACTATTTTCTTTTCTTTTTTGGTAGGACCGACCAGTTTTTAAAGTGGTTCGTAACACTTTTTATCATAACAAATAATAAAAACATTATCACAGGAGTAGACAAAACATCACCACAAATTGCAATGACCTGCCATTTTGACCACTTCAAGTTGGTAATTAAATCAACTTAAACCGCTCAAAACGACAGATTGTTATTTGACTTAGAGAGTTTAAACAGAATTAACACAGAATCACAGAGTACAATAATTGCAGCGGAATAAAATTTTATATAAATATCAGAGTTACAGAATTTTTGTACAGTAGAAGAATAAATGAAATATATACATAAATTTCTTCAAATAATTTTACTATTTGTCGAGCTTAGCACGCGCATGCATCTTCATGTTCTCTCCAACTTTGATAGCTAAATTCTTTAATCAGCAACACTCGAATCTGACCTGAGCATTTCATGCAAAACACTCGAGTCATGATTAACTTTATTCAAGTAAATCAACTTCAATTAACCATAAAATATAAAAGTTAATCCTAACATAAGATTTAAAGTTACTAAAATAGATCTAAGCCGCATATGTTACAGTCAATTAAGGTACTACATGTACATATTTATTTCAAGTGACAATAACCAAGTATGGGATAGGGTAAGAACAACTTGGACAACCCAGCAACAAAGGCAAATGATACATTCAAGCAACATGGTCAATAATGCAAGGCACAACAGGGTAATATTCATGTTCATAGCACAGGGAACTAGATGAAAAATATTATAAATCACTATCTTGGCACACACAACTATAAAAAATATAATAATTATGACATGCAACAAACACTATTGTATATATATTCATTTATTTTGTACTGCTAAATGCAACTGCAATTGTAGTGTGTGTGTGTGTGTGTGTGTACATATATATATGTGTAATATAATATAACGAGTCTAACACATGTACTTACTAGTATTACCGCATAACGGTGGGAAAACCGACCGTTTGGATATGTAATTTAAAAATTATTTTTCGTTAAATTTTGATAAGTAATTATTAAAAGTTACTACACAAACAATCTACCTCAAGATGTTGCCAAGCTTTGTCATTATTCTACATGACTTTGTTTGCTTTCCGAAAAATAGTTGAGATAGTTATCGCTTTAAGCACAAATTTCACTCATAGAGGAAACCGGGGTTGTTTTTCTCATTGGAATATAATGTGGACACTTAAAAATACTGAGTTCTCGCTCGGCTGGAAATGCAAAATGTCAATGTCAGAACAAAAGAATCTTCTTCTATAGATTGTTTATGAGAATTTTGGTAATCCGGTTTAGCGAAGAATGTTCTAGAAGATTTTAGTAAAATCAAGTTTGGGTCAAAATCAAGATAACTTTTCGAGTTTGGTAATCACGACAACAAACTAACTCCACTCCACTTTGTAATAGCAGAGTTAAACCATATTATTCAACAAGTATCACTAATCAGATTCATGAACCAACCAAATACAGTTTCCAGAAATA
The DNA here is from genome assembly GCA_030737875.1 of Allium sativum. NCBI lineage: Eukaryota > Viridiplantae > Streptophyta > Magnoliopsida > Asparagales > Amaryllidaceae > Allium > Allium sativum. The sequence goes on along the minus strand of CM060913.1, from coordinate 128,625,539 downwards.
TACTACAAAAACAAACCAAGCAAAAGTAGTTGTAATTATATACCCACATAACCAAAAGGATAATGTAACCCATAAAACGAGACAAATTTAATAGCTAGGGATTAAGATAAATAAGATACATCTACTCGGTTGTTAAACCCGCAAGCACATGATATACCATCATGAATAAATAAAACTATTATTAGACTTATATATAGCCCAATTTACACTTGCAGCTCCAAAATTTGGTCAGGCAAAAACAATCCTGCAATCCAATGAAATACCAAAAATAATGTAGAGAGGATATTGGAACAACATAGTACTATCAGTATTCAATAGACAGTTGTTTTGCTAGTGAAAGATGTTACATATTCAATGAAGATATGACTTAATAATAGAATAATTGATATGTAGTAGTAAGAAATAAGTCACACTAGATTTGTTGCTCTACTGAATAGATAATTCTTTTATTGTTAGATGTTAAAATTGTTGCTAAATCTGGTCAATATTAACAAGCAAACGAGCAAATTAATCAATATAATTCTACACCATCATGTTGAAGTACTTTTAGCATCCATCTACTTATGAATGGAGTACTTGAAAACATACGTTTGGAATGAAATCAGCAAATAAGATCCATTTAACACTAAATGCTACGTAGATATCTTCTCCAACTTAGTCGTCGTGTATCCTAATATATACTTTGAAATAGTCAGCAAAAGTATATGCTAAACATTAAAAAAAAACGTTGAGCACATTAAGTCGATTTCATATCTCAGGTGAATGCCAAGAATCCACCCTCATGGTTCTCCCAATTATCTTCATGCCAAGTAATGCTATTCTGCACATTGAAAGTTCCCAAAGAAATTTAAAAAACAATATCGTGTGAAGTAGCAAATTGACGCAGAAAGCAGTTTACTTTAAACAGCTTATTATTACAGTATACATGTATCATACTTACAAAAATGTAGGTCCACCACAAACTTTACCAAGTATCTACCTAAGGAAAAGAAGTATAATGTTTCCTCAAATAAAATTTATATATTATCTCTTAAATCCCTTGGCTAGGAATATATCACGTGTATGCTCATATTGAAACTTTATCATTTCAGAGAAAAATCTGAAGTGATCGTCTTGCTTTTCGGCCAGCTGTTTATTTAATCGACTCAGTATATAATGAACTTATAAGGAAAATTGAAGATTTGACAAAACACACAGACACGAACAAGGTAAGCAACTGCTTACTTGATCCCATCAGTTAATCTTCCAGTCCCGACAAAAAAAGTATGCAGTTAATTCTTAGTTTTTTTTTCTAAAGAAAAAAAATTTAATAAAACATCACATGATTCATATTCATAGAGCCAAAGGTAATAATGAATGTATAGCCAAGAGAAAACATATCCTTACATTTTCAGTTAAGATAATATGAACCTAATGATAGTATTGGATAGGCCAGAATTGCGAACATAATCTTCTTCCATCTTCTTATATTTTAAAATGCCAAGCAGATTCATTATACTGTAACCAAAATAAGTTGGAACGTTCATGTGATCCTTTAGATAACAAAAAATTGAATCCAAGCAAGAAACTGCAGTATTAAGTTTTTCAGATCCTTTAGATAACAAGAATATGAATCCAAGCAAGAAACTACAGCAATCAACATTCCAAAGATTTTACCACTTCCACGCATGACATATTTTTCAGATCCATTACTGCTCTACTAATATTGCAAACAGAATCACCAATTCTTTCAATTATTGTATAATTCGGAGTTATTTAAAATATCAAAATATACTGCAACAATTCAAATGTTAAACGTACCTTATTTTGTGAATGATTTTTTTGATTTTTTTTTATTATTTTTTTGCAAGTGTCAACACTATAATTTCTGAATTTAAAAGAGAAATTAAAATTAACCGTACCTTATATTTTATTGCCAAGTGAGCTTGATTTATGGCTGAGGGCTGTTCCAGCACAAGTTAAGAGTTAAAAAACTAAAATTTTATGAACCAGTTAACCAAAAAAAATTTGAATAAGAAAAATGTCAGTCGTTGAAATCAGGAAAGAGAAATCGAATTTTGTAAACTATCAGTATAGTGGACAAACCAAAAATCAAAATATATAAAACAAAAAATTGCTGCATGCCTGAGGTATAGGATGGATAAAAACAAACTTCTCCAAATCTGCTGGGAGAATATTTATCCAAATCATAATCCTAACAAAAAACAATATATCACCATCAAATTATGTTAACTAAAAATTATATTTACCTGAATCTTTACCGTTTAAGAGTATTAATTTCGGATGAAGAGAAAGGAAGCAGCGAGTGACTTGAATCCAAAATGTCGGATCTAAAAATTTTAGTTCGAGAAAGAAGGAAACAACAGAGAAAATATTGGGTGAGCGAAAATTATGGTGAAATTTATTGACTCAGACAATTTGTTTTTGGCTCTTACAGTAGGGAAACCTCCATAACGGTCGGTTTGATAAGTATGATTCAAAGAAAATACATGTTCTCATAGGTAAATTTCAAATGTGCAGCATGCATTGTAAAACAGGGAGTAGTATGTATGCAGCGAGTGCATGACACCATGGTGTCAAAATAGTAGATGACAGAGTGCACAAAATAACAATGGAAGCATTAGACATTATGAAGACACACAAACCGACAAGCCAACATAAGGGCAGCATCTCTTACATGGAATCAACATAAGTCGTAGGATTTAATGTGCAAAGCAATATATATGTATTCCATTTTATTTTTTCAAAAAAAAACCCAGCAAATCAACTATTATATTCTTTAGCATTGAGGTTAAGAAACTTGTATAAAATTATCGTGAGATAACTCAACTTTCCTGGATATGATGAAGGCATGCAACAAACATGGATAACAACCAATCCTAACCAGCAAATTTGAAATTGAAAATCTTTCTTTTCTTTTGAGAAAGAGGATGGACAAAATTTAAGAAGATATAATGAAACTTTTAGGGAAGAGGAGGCTGCGTTCTTTATTTATTTATTTTTGAGATCTGAAGATTGTAGATATAAAGAGAAGAGAGAAGAAAAGGGGAATAAAGGGCATAGTTTCATTTCTAAATGAATTTGAATGATAAATAGAAGAGTAGAGAGAGAGGAGAGAATAAATGCGTAAGTTATTTTCTCGATATACCTCTTTGTATTATGCTAAGTACAAACAAATTAAATGTGACTGATTAAGGCTGAGGTGGAAATACTTATTTCTCATTCAACATTCAAAAGTAAATAACAAAGAGAAAGAGAATAAAAGGAATAAAATAAATGCTTGATTTGTTTTCTCTAACTGTTAAGATGTGCAACTTTTTAAATTTCAAAACACATAAGGGATAATTAACGACAAGGACAAAAGCCCACTAAATTTTATCCATAAGGACACGCGCTTAAAATTTATCCAAAAGGACATAACCCTAACTAAAACTTTCTGTCGCTCCTTTCTCTCTTCTCTGATTTCAAATCCGCGCGTCGCTCATTTCTCTCTTCTCTGATTTTAAATCCGCGGAAATTAACGAAATCAGCAAATCAAAATTAACGAAATCATCTCAACTGGAAATCGAATGAAATCAAATCCACGGCATGTTGTATAATCGAACCCCAAACTTCAATCGAAACAGCAAAATTTATCACGAAATCTATCTCAAAAATCAACCTCGACTAAATTTTTTTTGTTACTATAATCATTATAGTTTACTGTTCATCTGTGCGATTAGTTTTTTTTTTTAATTTCTATCGGTGATTCATGACTTCTCTTGGTTCTGGAATTTTAATGTTCAACTTTTCAGTGTGTGGGTATCAGTTTTATATTTTTTTAGGTATCATTTTTGTTTATTTAACACTGTTTTATATTCGTTTGTTGTGTTTTAATGTTGTATTTATTTTGTAGTTATATTGTTACATTATCTATGTATTACAGTCGAACTTATTTCGTTATAATCAACCAAACTGTGATGTAAGTAATTTTTGTGTTGCTTTTTATTTAAAACATTACAAAGCAATTTTTAGGTATCAGTTCTATATTTTTTTAGGTATCAGTTTTATATTTTATAGTTGAATTTAAATCATAGCAGTTTTTAGGTATCAGTTTTATATTTTTTTAAGTATCAGTTTTATATTTTCTAGTTGAATTTACATCATAGCAGTTTTTAGGTATCAGTTATATTTTTATTTTTTAGGTATCAGTTTTATATTTTCTTGTTGAATTTACATCACAGCAGTTTCTAGTTATCAGTTTTTTTTTTTTAAGTATCAGTTTTATATTTTCTAGTTGAATTTACATCATAACAGTTTTTAGGTATCATTTTTATATTTTTTTAAGTATCAGTTTTATATTTTCTAGTTGAATTTACATTATTATGTTGGTATAAGTTTTGATTGTGTATGAAATTCTTGCAGATACTGCATGCTGCTGGAATCTACTTGAATTCAAGATTGGATTGAGTACAAGTAAAAGTAAATGCATGAATGCATGCTTGGAATGGGGTGCAGTGTTGTATGTACTTATATTGTGTACGAAAACAATGTATCCTAGTATATCAGTTATGTATAGTTGAAGGTATCATATGATACAAGTGGGTATTATTGTGTATTATTGAGAATAATCTCATTTTTGTGATAATTGAATTGAAATGATTGCTATTATTTTTTTAATCAGTAGGTATTACTGGGAATAAATATTATTTTTGTGAGATTTGAATTGAGTAGGTGGGTGTTATTTTTTTATTAGTGGGTATTAGTTAGAATTAATGTTGTGTATCAAAAAAAGTCAATTACCAAAGCAAACAACACAATTCTACCTACTTGCCATAGTTCTCATACACAAAGCCATAAAAATGAAACCTTAAAAAAATATAAAAATGATACCTTAAAACTGCTATAATATTTTAAAGACAAAAGTAATACAGAAAATGTTTGAAACACAATTTGATTGATTAAAATGAAATAAATTCAATTGAATTACAAAGCTAGTACAACAGTACAACAACAAAATTAATACAACAACAAAAAGTAACTAAAAAAAACATAGTACAGTGAATACAGTAAAAATGATACCCAAAAAATATAAAAATTATACCTAAAAACTGTTGTAATGTTTTAAATATAAAGTAACACAAAAATTTCTTACATCACAGTTTGGTTGATTATAATGAAATAAATTCGACTGTAATACATAGATAATGCAACAATACAACTACAAAATAAATGCAACATTAAAACGCAACAAACGAATATAAAACAGTGTTAAATAAACAAAAATGATACCTAAAAAAAATATAAAACTGATACCTAAAAACTGCTACGATGTAAATTCAGCTACAGAAAACTGATAACTAGAAAAATATAAAACTGATACCTAAAAACTGCTATAATTTAAATTCAACTAGAAAATATAAAACTAATACATAAAAAAATATAGGACTAATACCTAGAAAATGCTTTGATATTTTGAAGGAAAACTAATACAAAAAATATTTGCATCCCACTTTGATTGATTAAAATGACATAATTTCGATTGAGTTGCAAATCTAATGCAACAGTGCAAGTACAAAACTGATATAGCATCAAAACTATAAACAAAACAGCATAACACTATTAATACAAGAAAAATGATCCCTAAAAAAATAACAAAATGATACCTAAAAACTGCTGCTAACTTCACCGTAAAAAAAAAAAAATTCCAGCGATTTTTTCCTCGTCCATCTCTCTCGTTCGATTTTATACGACGAATTCACGAAATCAAAAAATAACGAAATCATATTTACTGCCAAACGAATCATAGCAATCGAATTTACCCTAATTTCGTGAATGATTTCAGCAATCGAATATGCGCGAGATCGAATTAATCTAAATTGAAAGTCGTGATCGATATACATGTTAGAAGACGATTGCTGAAGATCAAATATGGAGAAGAAAAAAATTCGCATTGGAAATCAAAGACGAGATCGAGAAATGTGAGACAGCCGATTGCGGAGGAAGAAGAAATAAGCACACGTGAAGAAGAAAAGAAACAATGTATTGTCCTTTTGAGTAAAATTTTAGTGGGCTGTCCTTATGGTTAAAAAGGCCTTCAATTTTGTCCTTGTAAATAGTTTCCTAAACACATAATATTAAATATCATAATATAAGGAACCTATTCCGTTAGTAGGAAAGAATGAATTGAAGAGAAATATATATACATAAAGATTATTTGTTCTTAAAGGAAAAAAATGCTGGAAAACAAAAGGGGGAAAGAGAAACAAGGGGATGTAAATATAAGGAATGAAAGCATGCATTTGAAGCATCGTCTGAAAAATAGAATGAAGGAAAGAAATTAATATAATAAAGCATAATAAATTAATTGAATGAAGGAAAGAGATGAATGCATGGTTAATGAAAGAAATTACTTGCATTAAACGTGAATGGACAAAGAAATTATGCTTAATTTTTTTTTGAAAAGAATTAATCGGGAAAACGTTATTTTAAAATTGAGGAAAAATTGCATGAGATAGGAATGAAAGGGAAAGAAGAGGAGTAGAAGGGAATACAATGCAATACTTATGAAAGGATAAATAAGAAGATTGTGTCAATTTGGAAGGAGATGAATGGCGCAGTATTAATGAAACCACGAAGAGAGGAGGACACGAAAATAAATGCAGCTATTCTCATTTCATAATAAATTAATGAAGGTATGAACATATAATCCTCATTTCAATTTTCTACACGTTACATTTTGAATAGACATGGAAATAATCAAAGACAACGGCAAAGATATATATATATATTGTTAGAATTTATTTCATCTAAAATCTACACATTATTTTAAATCAAAAATTCAACAGAAATTAATAAATTTCATTAATAACAACAAAACTTTATTTAAAAATAATGTTTACATTCAATAATTAAATTCAACAACTTAAATGGTCGAAATTTATGAGATGTTACAATCTCCCCTACTCAGAATCTTTTGTCCTTGAAAAGGAGAGGTTAAAAATATGCCTATGTATACAACAAAATTCATACTAATACAAAATTTAGTTTAAACAAAATGAAAATAGGATTTTAAATTTCAAAATTCCATAAAACTTAATTTATCAAAATTATTTTTTAGTAAAACTTAAAGTTAAAGGATAAAATAATTTCTTCGACTTAAATCCCTATTTCATTTTAAAATCATTCGAAATACTATATTTTTCTTTTGTATTGAATTATACTCGCTTTAGGATTTTTAAAACCAAAATCATTTCGAAAATTTCAAATATTTCACGATTAATGACATAAAACATTTATGTCCCAAGCCGAGAGGTTTCTCCCAGTGACAAGGCCACTAGGCATGGTCTACACATGTATCGATATAACGCTAAGTATCTCCCGGCTAACATCCAGACTGGGACACCGAATACAGAGAGCAAAGTGTGTATCTCGGTTTTCATCAAAGCATCGGACACCGTATATACCTTATTCACAAACACAAGCTAAGTATCTCCCGACTAACATCCAGACACGGACGCCGAATACAGAGCACGAAGTATATATATCCCGGTTTTCATCCAGACATCGAACACCGTATATACCTTGTTCACAAACACAAGCTAAGTATCTCCCAGCTAACATCCAGACGTGGACACTGAATATAGAGCGCGAAGTATATATCCCGGTTTTCATCCAGACTCGGACACCGTATATACCTTTCTTTAGTAATGGGTTACATGAATCTTATAAGAAAAACAATCATTTCATTTCATATCCTAAAGTTACAAATTATTCCTAACAACAATAATTTATAAATACTTCCAAATCGTATTATTATCGTTTTTCAAACACTTTAAAATATCGGGATTTTAGGTCGTCGAATATTCTTTGTTTATAAAACACTTTACAAACCATTTTCCACTTTCCAAATAATTGGAAAATAAAAAAAATTCAATTTACAATACAATTTTACTTAAATATTGCATCGTACAAATTCAAACTTTGCAAATATCCAAACCATAGGCTTTAAAAACCATATCAAGCTTTCATGAAAATAATTTCGATTCATTTTGAAACATCCTTGAAATGAGATTTCCAACAGTTTTACATAAATTGATATTTCTAAGAGATTCATGTCGCCATAAATTTTCCTTTCAACAAATGGAATCAAAATTTGATCAATACAATTTTCTTTTCATCTTTTCAAATCAATAAGCTTTTCAATTTTTTTTAATGCTTTAGAAAATCGTTTATAATCTATACAAGTCATATCAATCTTTCTTTAGATCAAATTCTATTTCGAATAGTTTAAAAACACTTCTAGGATTTCCAAATAAATTTCGTATTCTCATAATATAAAAATTTCAAGAGCTTCAATCCATTATCTTAGAAATCATTTACAATTCATATAGTCGAATATCTTTCCTTTTCAAACATTAGTTCAAAACACGTCTCAATTCAAATCCTTTACACAACGATATAGGATTTCTATTCATTCCTATTTCAATATCAAACCATGTTTGAAAAGGTTACATTTTCCTTTATTTGCGAAAATCCCTTGAAATGTTTCTATTCAAAATTACCATTATGATTCCGTTACGCTACTTGATTTGGCGTATACAAGTTTCAAACTAGTATTATTTCAAATGTTCATTCCAAAATATTAGAAATTGACTTCAAAATTATAGGAACTAATCCTCAAAATTATAATTTCAAAAATGCAGTTTCCTTGCATAAGTTGGATTCTATATTTCAAATGCTTTTAATTACGATAAAAAGCTCATTTCTTGATCTTCTATTAACATAATACCTTGGATAAATCGAAGTTATCTAGTTTGAATTCAATCATGGTTTATTTCATCGCATGACACCAAGGGGTATACATACATGGATCTAGTCAATTTCCATGTGCTCAAAATAGAAGTTCAATATCAAATTAGCATCAAAAAGGTATAATGGTTTGAATTAAAATATTTGACCAAATTCATAAGATATGAGGTATGAATGACATTACTCAAGAACAAACGGTTCGAACTTAAATGACTAGCCTAGACCAAGATAGGAAAGTGAAATGCACACAAGGATACAAGTATCAGTAGTTCAATCATGAGATTCTCGATTTTATTTTCATTAGTTTTTCACTTGAGTAATTCTTTCTTCAAAATTTCATTTGCGTCATAAGCGATTATTTGTTAAGTAACATCCATTTAATTCATTCATACAATTTCAACAGTATTCTCCCCCACTTGGATATTCGTTATAATTTGATTGAATACTACTGTCAAAATCTGAAATATAGGGTGATATTCTCAACATATCTTAAATATGATTACTTAACAAATAAGTTTACATACGTTCTCTTTCAAAATTTCACTTTCTACTCTTTAAGTGAGATTCACTTCTAAAATATATCTTTTAGCTATTAAAAAAATAGTCTGATTTGCGCCTATCACGTATTATCCAAGTTAAGTATGTGTTTAACTTAACTTCCTTATTCCCAAAAATTTATCAAAACGGTGAAGTATTTCTCGACGTCTTAACTGGAATCATATAGTCATCCCACTTTCGAAACTCAAAAATAATACTGATGATGATGCATCAATCACCAGAATCATCCCCAAGCAACTAGAATGTGATTCTATATCTATCTAGTATATATTGGACTTCGTATATACGTTAGCTAGGCGCATATGCAAAATCCTTACATACTTGACAGTCCAACCTCGACATAAAATAAATACTCGCAACTATTTTCATTACACTTTAATTCCTTTCTAAACCTATAATTTCAGATTAACGACATTCTTATATAAATACTTCTATATATATGCTTTGGAAAACTTTTATTGCAACAACTCGGAATTTCTAAACCAATTTAAAAAATTTATTTTAGCTATTTTGAATATTTAAAATGATTTATTTTAAATAATAACGACTAAAAATTTATTTAAATCGAAGTTAGAATGAATATATTTATATTAAATATAAAACGAGCCTATTGGCTCGGTGGTTTGAAAATTCGATTTTTAATTTCAAAAGAATATACAAAATTCAGTATAAGTCAGAATTGGACGAAACAAGAAATGTTAGAATCTGTTTAATTATATCTTTCTAACGGATGTAAGAAACTGAGATTTTACTTTACACATTGTAAGTTATGTCCAGTTTAAAATTCAGAATAGTCATTATGGAATTTATATATTTTAATAATATACAGCCTTTAAAAATAGCCATTTTGCAAATGACCTCCATTTTTGACAAAACCACTTTTGTTGGATCCGAAATGTCAAATTTTAGTCAGATTTCAAATTTCATAATTTTTTGAACTAATATGTGAGCGTGGTAAATTTAAACGCGATTGTTAACTTCAGTTTAAATTTAAACGACTGGAAAAATGCCATTTTACAAATGGTCTCCAAATTGGATGAAATTAGTTTTGTTAGGACCGTATCATCAAAACATAGCTAGATTCATTTATTCGTAATGTTTGGAGTCAGTATGTGGCCCCGGTAAATTAAAATGTATGTTAAAATTCAATATATATTGATTTATATTTCAATTTTGATGAAAACTGATCGAAACAGTCGAATTGGCTTATGAAACATATTCCACTGTGTCCAGAATAAGGGCATTTGGTTAGCAGCAACAGTCGTTGGGGTTTGTTTGGAGATAGGACGTTAAATTTCATTAAGAAGTAATATTAGAATTAAAATATTATTATTTATAGGTATAAATACCATAGGTATTCACCAAACCCTAGCTCTAAAAATTGGGCCGCCGTCAGTTGAAAATAGAGGGTTGAAATGCTCCTAAATTCGTTTGTCAATCCCTCCTTCTACACGCAATGAATCACGAAATTTAAAACATGAAGATTGAAGAGAAATCTGAGATCTATAAGATGGAACGGGGTTGATCATTTCTAGTATCGTATTTTGCCCAAAATCGAAGCTCAAAGAGCTACCATTTGCAACGATTTCTCTTCCGCCAGAGGAGCTCGAGCTCTACGCGGTGGCTGGCGCAGGGAGACGTTGTTGGCGGCTTTGAGGTTGTGGGCCTCGATGGTCCTCCGATCAAGCTAGCCGACGGAAATTTGGAACCCTAAGACGCGACAGTGGGTTTCGCGGTTTTACTGAGTGGCAATGGAGAAGAACGACAGAGAAAAGGGAATGGTTATTTACAAATTAATTAGCCCTAATTATTGTAATTAGTGAATATTATTTATTTTAAAATCTATTTAAACTTGTAAAGAACATATTTTCTTCATACGGTATCAAAAATTCCCAAATTCAGATCCGTTGGAATCGTCTTGAGAAGCGCTACCTTTCAGAACTGACTAGGGCGGAAACGGAGCAAGCTGAAGTTTTTGATAAGATTAAACGACTAGTTTATTTTTATTAAAAATAAAATCGTCAAATAAAGAATGACGGAGTGGAAACCAATGTAAGAACTCCTTCTCACTCAAAATTATTTTATCATGTTATTGTATTCATGTATAAAAATATATAGAATTGCCAGTGTAGATTTTTATCAGTTTTAATCATTAGAAATTGTATATGGTGCCTGCTAGCTCACCTCCCTCGTCCACAGAGCATAGACGATTAAAATTGACTGTATTGTGTATTGTTTCTGATTTTGTGATGTTGAAATGATTAAGGTATTAAAAATAATGTTAATATTAATATGGTAGTTGAAATTAAATTATAAATATCCATTTATAATTTAAACAATGAAAATTGGTTAAATAGAAACATAATTCAAATCGAATTAGAATTAGTTAAATTTATTAACCAATGATTCATTTAAATAGACTGTTGTTGTTTGAAAACCTCACATGGGTATTGGGATGATATTTGACATACACTAATCCCAATATTTAGTTGTATATTAATCGACTGACTGACTGACTGTGATGAGCGTTATTTATTTACTTTAATGCTTATATAGTGGTATAATGCACTATGGACGATTTTTGAATGTTTAATGACTATTTATCGTTATTGTGAATACATGCAATGTATGAAATCCATATAAATAAAATTATATGGTAATTGATTGAGTCCGATTCCGATTCAGAGACAACGATATTTTAAAAATAACGAATATTTTAAAATAAGGAATATTTTAAAATAATATTCAGAATATAAATGAATATTTTAGGATAATATTCACTAAATAATCAAAATGTGATTTTGATGTCTAATTTTGGATGGACATGAAAATATGGAAAATATGAAGCCAGGTTAAGTATAGAAACGTTATTTTAACTCAAACAAATATTTGTCGATCGATTTCATTCATTTTATAATTATAACGAAAAGGAAATGGAATTCAAAATCAGATATTTTGAAAATATTATCATTTTAACATTATAATGATATAGAATATTCAATTTTGATTTAATATTGAAGTATAAGTTGAAATCGTTTTAAAATGAATTTATAAATGATTTATAAAACACGTTTTAAATGAAAATCGATGATATATATATATTATATATGTTTAAATGGCCTGAATAGAATGCGTCGCGCAGCGACTGTTCGCGAATTTCGACCATTAACTTCAAATGGACGTAGCGGGAGATCCGACCGTCGGATTCTCCTAAAACTAGAACTATTGGGTTTGTATCGAAAAGAGCTTTCCAATGTATATAAGAGATTTAAATTTGAACGGTCAGATTTTGAGATATGTCCAAATCAATTTCAGAAAAGGTCGCTATAAATGCAGTTCGGTGGCCGATATTGGAAACCGACTGTAAAGGCTTTAATAAAATTATTAAAAATATGAAAAAATTATGTAAATCATAATTAATGATTTGGAAAGATTTTGGGTGAAAATTTTGAGTTTGGAAAGATAAAAATATATTTTTATCGAAATGAACTAGTTATTAACTAGAATAATAATCCAATGTTTTTAAATGAATAAATTGGATTTGAAAATGAGTTTTGATATAACCAGAATTTTTCCAACGTATGAATTGGAATGGGTTTGAATGGAAATATCCTTCGGAATATTTTAGTATTGATTATGTGATTATACAGATATTGTTGAGGAATTTGGAAGATTCCAATACGATATTCGTTAGTTTCAGAATTTGATATTGAATATAAGCCGATATTATTTTCTATTCAGAGCTTTGTATTTATTGTCAAATTGGATTTTGGGTTTTCGTAAATGGTGTCTTCAATAACACTGTTCTTAAACCAAGTTGAGAAAAGAATAAATCTTATAATCAATATTTGGAGAAGTTTACCAATTAATTAATATTTAATTGGAATTGGAATTTAAATGAAAGTTGATTGTGGGTTTATCGTGAACAATGTTTTAAATGACATTTGTTCTTTAACCCAATTAACAGGGAAGATATGATTTGGAATTTATAAATCTTTTTATTAAGATTTAATGGAAATTTCCCAAAGTAAAGTTTTCCAATTTAAAATATTAAATTGGAATTGAACGGAATTCGATTTGGTAATAATCGAGATGAGCTTCTACGAAGGAAGACCGTTACTTTATATGGAATTTAAAAGGCTTCACCATTATTCCATTTATATTATTAGTCTTATACGGAAATTCATATTGATTTTGACTGATCTGATTTTCATGGAGATTCCATCTAATGGAATAGAATTTGGGGTTTATCATGAACTGTGTTTAAAGTGACATTAGTTCTTTAACCCAATTAAAGACAGGATTGATTTCCTAAAGTTGAATAAGCACTAAATAATGATTTTAGGAAGATTAAAACCAATTAGAGTTTTAATAAATCTTTAATTAGATTGAAATGAGAATGGGATAATTAAATTTATCGAATTTATGAAATGATCGAGAATGGAGTACTACCAGTTTTACTCAGGCGATAGTTAAATTTTTAATTAGATTTTAACGGGAAATGGTAATTAATTTTACCAATAACACAGTGGGTGTTAGATATCGTGTACTACCAGTTTTGCTCCATGGGATGAATAGGTTGGAATTGCAAAGATAAAATAAATGATTACTTCGATAAGGCGATAATCCCAGCTAGTTTTATAAACCTTAATTTGGTTTATATTTGATAAAGGATAAAATCAAATCTTTTGAATTAATATCAAAAGGAAGATTAAAGAATAAATTTATAGGATTTTATCTTTGATAAAATTAATGGGAACCTTTCCCTAAAGATGTGAATATTTGAATAAAAAAATATTCTGAATTGGAATGAGGCGTATGATGTATTTTTATAGCACTTGACTATTGATTATAAATTACGCGAGTTATTCGGAACGACTGGGTTTATCCCATTCTGAATAACTAATATGGCGACTAAAAGTCGGCGATGAATACAGTCATTGAAGACTGGAGATCTTCACATCATTTGGATGATTACTGATGTCTTTATTGGGCTGTACACCTACGACAAGGTAATAGGTGGTGATCGTCCAGACGTACTTGGAGATTGACTGGATATGCGAGAACCTCTCTCCTGTATTGGACATATAGGACGAGGAATACGGTGCCTCCGGTTTCGTTTAAACCTAGAACGAACTTGTAAATAGACGTGTGTCTGACATTGGATTTCATTCTGTATTGATTGATTTCAATTAAATATATATATGTTTGGTGGCAGAGAATTTATTCTCTTTCTTAACACCCTTCTCTGAGACGCACGAGTTTTGAGGTTATATATTGATAGACATCAGTTGTATGGCGTGAATTGCCTATGTGGCATGCTGAGATGCAAATGATCAAGGCTTTTGTTGGAAAGCGGAGTCTTGTGGTTGATGATCAAAGCACGACTTTAATTAGCATTTCTTTGTGTTGTAGCATTAATTCGCAAGCCTCACGCCTCAGTATGAGTTAAAAACGGGATAAGGGACCCAAGGAGTGCACGACGTTTCTTTCTAGCTAGGAGTAGTGTCATGTTATGGAGTCCAGACATTTTTACTTATGTGGATGATGGAATGAGGCACCTCGGATATTGAGTCCTTAGTGGCTCAGAGATAGGTCCGATAGGACGAGAAACGTGTGTTTAGGAATAACCAATCCATTAAAGTAAGTGTGGACCGGCCTTGGAGGATCCAGGGGTTGCCCAAAGTGTGTAATCCTGGGTCATCTTGCTAGAGGTAATATGAATCGGTAAGGAGACCATCCCTTGCCTTGACTCATGATGGAAATCCAATTTCCAATACGACATTTTTCAGTTTTAGTTGTAGAACTAGTATGGCGACATGATATATGGTACCCATGCCGTTTATGATTGATACATTTATATTTGAAGTGATTTTGGCACTATACACTTATAGTAATATCAAAATGATTTGTTTTAAATGTACCAAGCATGTTTGGCTATTATAAGGGAAAACTCTATCCTCCGGCTTGCGTTGCATTGTGTGATGGGGCCTGAGTCTTATAATAGCTTCATTTTTCCAAAAAGCGTAGCGTTGTTTTATTTTAAACTAAGATTCATGTGGAGTAAACACGTTCTGTGTTATACGGCGTGGTCCCATGATTTCCCAACTTTTAAAGTAGAGATTTAATAACTGTTTTAGTTCTCACACCAGTCCCATGACTGTCTCAGAGTTTATTGTTTTAACCTAAACTCTGGGTGCCTATATTTTCCACACGGGCAGCTAGTTGTTTTGGTTTTGTAGATTTCTATTTTAACAGGATCCTGGATTACAGCTGGAGCTAATTCAGAAAGCTTTGTATCCATGCATTTCTTTCAGTTGTAGTTATAGATGTATTTCCGCTGTATATTGTATTTATACATTTTATTTCTGCTTCTATGTAATTTAATCTTTGATGTTATTTTTTCGATGTGTAATATTTATTTGTACTCTGATATTCTTGTACTCTGATGTAATAACAATGAAATGTTCTATTGTTTGCATTCTGATGCGTCGTGTTCTCAACTCAATCCGGGCTTTCTCGTACCGGGGAAGTTTGGGTCGTTTCAGTTTGGTATCAGAGCTCGAGAATAAGACACGTTGGAACCAAACAAAAGAATTCATTAGAGATAGGATTAGTAACATCCTATAAGAATAACTCGTTAGAGATATGATCAGTAACATCCTAGAATGAGTTTGAAGAGTATTATTTATTAAAAACCAATTTTGTTTTGAAAATTTTATCTTATTATAGGTATTTGAGTATATTATTTTATTTTAATTTGGACAATCAAGTATATGAAGATTTTTCATATACACGTCATGAACGTATATTCGAAGTCTCAAATATACTAGATAGGTATAGAGTCACATTCTAGTCGATTGGAGATGATTCTGATGATAGCAGCTGCATCATCAGTGTTTATGTTCGAGTTTCGAAAGTGGATATCTATATATTTCCAATTGATTGGTGTGAGAACCAAAACCTAGTAAGAATTTATTATTTGTGATTTGCCACTAAAAATATGATTTTTAAGATATATAGAAAGTTATATGTTTGAAAATTTAATTAACTAATTGATTGCTGGTTATGATGTTTGATTATTAGTTTAACTAATAAAAATATTGGAATGATAATTAATATAACCAATATGAAAATGAAGGGTAAAATTAAGCCAAATCGAATCGAATATTGAACTGAATTGAAAATTGATTAGAATTGCATATATGTACATGTGTGTATAATAAACGGGTCATAGCATGGAGCTAAGAAGAGGAATAAAATTGTATGCCTGATAAATAAGTACATATTTACTGTATTTATTGGGTTTTGATGATTTTATGAGCCGATTGGCTAGTCACTTGGCCTTTTTTCTTTTGTATTGATGAGGGCCCTGTGAGGCAAGTTGTGGTTTACCGATCAGCCCGTACGAAGGAGGTTATGGCGAAATTTTTCGAGAATTTAGGGAGTTAGCCAAATCTTTGAGAAATTAGAAAATTCTTAGAAATTGAAAAGTTGAAGAGGTAAAGCCAGAATGAAAGTTGGGTTGGTTAGTTAAACAACTTTCAGCTCCGTTCCTTTTCGAGGACGAAAACATTTTAAGTGGGGGAGGGGGGGATTGTAATAACCTGGAATTTCTGAACCAATTTAAAAAATTTATTTTAGTTATTTTAATGTATTTTGAATATTTAAAATGATTCATTTTAAGTAATAACGACTACAAATTTATTTAAATCGAAGTTAGAATGAGTATATATATATATATATATTTAATATAAAACGAGCCTGAAATGGTGCGGTAGTTTGAAAATTCAATTTTTAATTTCAATCGAATATACAGAATTCAACATAAGTCAGAATTTGACGAAACAAGAAACGTTAGAATATGTTTAATTATATCTTTTTAACGGATGTAAGAAACTGAGATTTTACTTTATACATTGTAAGTTATGTCCAGTTTAAAATTCAAAATAGTCGTTATGGAATTTATATATATTTTAATAATATATAGCCATTAAAAATAGCCATTTTGCAAATGACCTTCATTTTCGATGAAACCACTTTTGTTGGATCTAGAATGTCAAATTATAGTCAGGTTTCAAATTTCATAATATTTGGAACTAATATGTGAGCGTGGTAAATTTAAACGCGTTTAGTAAATATAATTTAAATTTAATCGACTAGAAAAAGGTCATTTTACAAACGGTCTCCAAATTGGACGAAATTTGTTTTGTTAGGACCGTATCGTCAAAACATAACTAGATTCATTTATTCGTAATTTTTGGAGTTAGTATGTGGCCCCGATAAATTAAAATGTATATTTAAATTCAATATATATTGATTTATATTTTAATTTTGATGAAAACTGGTAAAAACAATCAAATTGGCTTATGAAACATATTCCATTGTGTCCGAAATAAGGGTAATTGGTTAGGAGCGATAGTCCTTAGGGTTTTGGAATTAGGACATGAAATTTCATTAAGTAGTAATATTAGAATTAAAATATTATTATTTATAGGTATAAATACCCTAAGTATTCACCAAACCCTAACTCTAAAAATTGGGCCGCCTTCAGTTGAAAATCGATGGCTGAAATGCTCCTAAATTCATTTGTCAATCCCTCCTTCTACATGCAATGAATCACGAAATTTAAAACATGCAGATTGAAGAGAAATCTGAGATCTATAAGATGGCACGGGGTTGATCATTTCTAGTATCGTATTTTGCCCAAAATTGAAGCTCAAAGAGCTACCATTCGCAGCGGTTTCTCATCGACCAAAGGAGCTCGAGCTCCACGCGGTGGCTGGCGCAGGGAGAGGTCGTTGGCAGCTTTGATGTGGTCCCCGAGGGTCCTTCGATCAAGTTAGGTGACGGAAATTTAGAACCCTAAGGTGCGATAGTGGGTTCCACGGTTTTACTGAGTGGCAATGAAGAAGAACGATAGAGAAAAGGGATTGGTTATTTACGAATTAATTAGCCCTAATTATTGTAATTAGTGAACATTATTTATTTTAAAATCTATTCAGACTTGTAACGAACATATTTTCTTCATACGGTATCAGAAATTCGCAAATTCAGATCCGTTGGAATCGTCTAGAGAAGAGCTACATTTCAGAACTGACTGGGGGCGGAAATGGAGCAAGTTGAAGTATCAAAGATTAAATGACCAGTTTATTTTTATAAAATCGTCAAATAAAGAATGCCGGAGTGGAAACAAATGTGAGAACTCCTTCTCACTCAAAATTATTTTATCAAGTTATTGTATTCATGTATAAAAATATATATAATTGCCAGTGTAGATTCTTATCAGTTTTAATCATTATAAATTGTATATTGTGCCTGTTAGCTCACCTCCCTTGTCCACAGACCATGGACGTTTTAAATTGACTGTATTGTGTGTTGTTTGTGATGTTGAAATGTTTAACGTATTAAAAATAATGTTAACATTAATGTGGTAGTTGAAATTAAATTATAGATATCCATTTATAATTTAAACAGTGAAAATTGGTTAAATAGAAAAATAATTCAAACCGAATTAGAATTGGTTAAATTTATTAACCAATGATTTATTAAAATAGACTATTGTTGTTTGAAAGCCCCACACGGGTATTGGGATGATATTTGACATACACTAATCCCAATATTTTGTTGTATGTCAATCAATTGACTGACTGACTGTGATGAGCATTATTTATTTATTTTAATGCTTATATAGTGGTAGAATGCACTCTGGATGATGTTTGAATGTTTAATGACTATTTATCATTATTGTGAATACATGCGATGTATGAAATCCATATAAATAAAATTATATGGTAATTGATTGAGTCTTATTCCGATTCAGAAATAACGATATTTGAAAATGACGAATATTTTAAAATAAGGAATATTTTAAAATAATAATCAGAATATAAATGAATATTATAGGATAATGTTCACTGAATAATCAAAATGTGTTTTTGATGTCTGATTTTGGATGGACATGAAAATATGGATAATATGATGTCGGGTTAAGTATAGAAACGCTATTTTAACTCGAACGAATTTTTATCGATCGATTTTATTCATTTTATAATGAATATGAAAAGGAAATGGATTTCGAGATCAGATATTTTGAAAATATTATTATTTTAATATTATAATGACATAAAATATTCAATTTTGATTTAAAATTGAAATACAAGTTGAAATCGTTTTAAAATCAATTTATAAACGATTTATAAAATATGTTTTAAATGGAAATCAATGACATATATATTATATATATTTAAATGACCTGAATAGAATGCGTCGTGCAACGACCATTCGCGAATTTCGACCATTAACTTCAAATGGACGTAGCTGGAGATCTGACCGTCGGTTTCTCCTAAAACCAGAACCATTGGGTTCGTATCGAAAATATCTTTCCAATGAATATAAGAGATTTAAATTTGAATGGTTAGATTTTATGATATGTCCAAATCATCTTCAGAAAAGGTCGCTATGAATGCAGTTCGGTGGCCGATATTGGAAACAGACTGTAAAGGCCTTTATAAAATTATTAAAAATATGGAAAAATTATGGAAAATCATAATTAATGATTTGGAAATATTTTGGGTGAAAAATTTCAAGTTTGAAAAGATAAAAATATATTTTTATCGAAATGAACTAGTTATTAACTAGAATAATAATCCAATGTTTTTAAATAAATAAATAAATTGGGTTTGAAAACGAGTAATTTGAATCGGTAAGGAGACCATCCCTTGCCTTGACTCATGATGGAAATCCAATTTCCAATACGACATTTTTCAGTTTTAGTTGTAGAACTAGTATGGCGACATGATATATGGTACCCATGCCGTCTATGATTGATACATTTATATTTGAAGTGATTTTGGCACTATACACTTATAGTGATATCAAAATGATTTATTTTAAATGTACCAAGCATGTTTGGCTATTATAAGGGAAAACTCTATCCTTCGCTTGCGTTGCATTGTGTGATGGGGCCTGAGTCTTATAATAGCTTCATTTTTCCAAAAAGCCTAGGTTGTTTTATTTTAAGCTAAGATTCATGTGGAGTAAACCTGTTCCGTGTTATACGGCGTGGTCCCATGATTTCCCAAATTTTAAAGTAAAGATTTATAATTTTTTTAGTTCTCACACCAGTCCTATGATTGACTCGGAGTTTATTGTTTTAACCTAAACTTTGGGTGCCCATATTTTCTACACAGGCAGCTAGTAGTTTTGGTCTTGCAGATTTCTATTTTAATAGGATCCTGGATTATAGCTGGAGGTATATTCGGAAAGCTTTGCATCCGCATATCTCTTTCAGTTGTGGTTGTAGATGTATTTCCACTATATATTGTATTTATACATTTTATTTCCGCTGCTATGTAATTTAATATCTGATATTATTTTTTCGCTGTGTAATATTTATTTGTACTTTGATATTATGTAATAACAATGAAATGTTCTATTGTTTGCATTCTGATGCGTCGTGTTCTCAACTCAGTTCGGACTATCCCGTACCGGGAAAGTTTAGGCTGTTTCATTTATATCAAATGTCCATAAAATTTCCAAGTAAAATGCTTCCAACATATCATTCTATTTCTAAATTGATTCAATATTTAATGTCATTTTACAAGTCCAAACTCATATTCTCTAATCAATCTTGTTATCAAAACATCATATTGGATTTGTACGTCACACACATCATCCTTGAACCGAATCTTTATACTCAACCGTTAGAACTAAATTCATTTGGATATTTATCAAAATATTTAAGTAAAATAGTAATTTAAAATAAAAATAAGTTTGAATAAGAAAACATGATAGAATTATTATATAATATAGGTTAATATAAAATGATTTAGGTAAATAATTTAAGTAAATATAGTAGGTAGATTTTAAGAAACATATAGTTTTGAATAAATTAGATGTGAATAATTTTGTAAAATAAATTTTGTATAAACTAAGTTTAATATAAAAAATTTAAGTAAGATGAAAAATAATTATAATATATTAGTTATAATGAAAGCAATATTAATTTAAATCTGATCCGAGTCAATTTCAATACCAATTCAGCTCATATTTCGTCAACCGTTCGATAAATCGAGTATCGTCAAATTTCATTTCATCAAGTTTCAAGATACTTCCGAAAATCCATACTTAGTTTTCAGCTTGATTTTTTTTCATTCAACAAAAATCCCTTTAATATTAATTGGCCAATTTCAAAATATTTGAAGAAAACCGATTCCTAATTCATCTTTATTTACTTTGATAATTTCGAACAACTCGACGATCGATTTTGAAAATCTTTACCGCAAAGAGCTTTTTTTTTTCGAAAATATTTTCTTTAAAACATTTTATTTTCAAATCTTCTTCAAAAAAAATTATTTTCACAATCTCTTGCAAAATTTTATTTAACTCGAAATCCACTGATTCTAGCATCAATTCCACTCATTCTAAGGTATTTCTACCTTATCTCTAATGAGTTTTTAAACACAATAAACCAAGCTTTGTATGAACCAAAGATCTGATAGTAACTGTAGCAACCTGCCATTTTCACCGCTTCAAGTTGGTAATTAAACCAACTTAAACAGCTCAAAACGACAGATTGTTATTTGGCATACAGGGTTTAAACAGAATTAACACAGAATCGCAGAGTACAAAAATTGCAGCGGAATAAAATTTTATATAAATATCAGAGTTACAGAAATTTTTTACAGTTTAAGAATAAATGAAATATATACAAAAATTTCTTCAAACAATTTTACTGTTTGTCGAGCTTAGTGCGCGTATGCATCTCCACATCTTCGTGTTCTCTCTAACTTTGATAGCCAAATTTTTTAAATCTGTAAGACTTGAATCTAACCCGAGCATTTCATGCAAAACACAAAACACTCGAGTCAGCATTAACTTTATTCAAGTAAATCAACTTCAATTAACCATAAAATATAATAGTTAATCCTAACATAAGATTTAAAGTTACTAAAATAGATCAAAACAGCATATGTTACAGTCAACTAAGGTACTGCATGTACATATTTATTCCAGGTGACAATAACCAAGTATGTGATATGGCAAGAACAAATTGGACAACCCAACAACCAAAGAAAATGATATAGTCAAGCAACATGGTCAAGAATACAAGGCACAACAGGGTAATGTTCATGTTTATGGCAAAGGGAAGTAAATGCCAAATATTATAAATCACTATCTTGGCACACACAACAACTAAAAATATATAACAATTATGACATGCAACAAACACTATTGCATATATATTCATTTATTTTGTACTGCTAAATGCAACTACAATTGTAGTGTATATATATATATATAGCAAGTCTAACACATGTACTAATAAGTATGATTCGAAGCAAATGCATGTACTCATAGGTAAATTTCAGGTGTGCAGCATGCATTGTAAAACAGGGAGGAGTATATGTGTAGCAAGGCATGGCATCATGGTGTCAAAATAGTAGATGACAAAGTACACAAAATAACAATGGAAGCTTTAGACATTATGAAGACACACAAAATGACAAGCCAACATAAGGGCAGCATCTCTTACATGGAAGCAACATAAGGGCAAAAATTAATGTGCAAAGCAATATATATATGTATTCCATTTTTTTTTAAAAAAAAATAGCAAATCAATTATTATATTCTTTAGCATTAAGGTTAAAAAACTAGTATAAAATAATCGTGAGATAACTCACCTTTCTTGGATATGGTGAAGGCACGCAACAAACATGGATAACGACCAATCCTAACCAACAAATTTGAAATTGAAAATCTTTATTTTCTTTTGAGAAAGAGGATGGACAAAATTTAAGAAGATATCATGAAACTTTTTGAGAAGAGGAGACTATGTTCTTTTATTTACTTATTTTTGAGATATGAAGATTGTAGATATAAAGAGAAGAGAAAAGAAAAGGGGAATAAAGGGCGTAGTTTATGAATTTGAACGATAAATAGAAGAGTAGAGAGAGAAGAGAATAAATGCATAAGTTATTTTCCCAGTATGCCTCTTTGTATTATGCAAGTTACAAACAAATTAAATGTGGCTGACTAAGACTAAGGTGGAAATACTTATTTCTCATTCAACATTCAAAGTAAATAACAATGAGAAAGAGAATAAAAGGAATAAAATGAATGCTTGATTTATTTTCTCTAACTGTTAAGTTGTGCAACTTTTTAAATTTCAAAACACATAATATTAAATATCATAATTTAAGGTGCCTATTCAGTTGACAAGAAAGAATAAATAGAAGAGAAATATATATACATAGAGGTGATTTGTTCTTAAAGAAAAATAAAATGTTGGAAAACAAAAGGGGGAAAGAGAAATAAGGGGATGTAAATACAAGGAATGAAAGCATGCAAATGAAACATGATGTGAAAAAAAGGAATGAAGGAAAGTAATAAATAGAATAAAGGATAATAAATTAATTGAATGAAGGAAAGAGATAAATGCATGGTTAATGATAGAAAATAACTTGCATTTAACGTGAACGAACAAAGAAATTATGCATAATTTATTTTTCTTTGGAAAAAAAATAATCGGGAAAAATTTATTTTAAAATTGAGGAAAAATTGCATGAGATAAAGTGAAAAGGGAAAGAAGAGGAGAATAAGGAAATACAATGCAATATTTATGAAAGGATAAATAGGAAGAATGTGTCAATTTGGAAGGAGATGAATGGTGCAGTATTAATGAAACAACGAAGAGAGAAGGACACTGAAATAAATATAGCTATTAGCATTTCAAAATAAATTAATGAAGGTCTGAACATGTAATCCCCATTTCAAATTTCTACACATTACATTTTGAATAGACAAGGAAATAACTAAAGACAATGGCCAAAGATATGTATATGTGTGTATATATATATATATATATATATATATATATGTTAGAATTTATTTCATCTAAAATCTACACATTATTTTATATCAAAAATTCAGCAGAAATTAATAAATTTCATTAATAACAACAAAAATTTATTTAAAAACCAATTTACATTCAATAATTAAATTAAATTCAATACCTTAAGTGGTCGAAATTTATCGGATGTTACACAAATTGCACTAACATAGACCTACCTCGACAATAGATTAAACCGAGCAATCTCAACATTGTCTTACAAGAATAAACACAACTTCCCCACAGCTGACTTGGTAGAATAATGGGATAGGAGCATGGTAAAACCAATCAAGGAGGAAGGAAAAGTCATGAAGCAAAATGCAGGTCAAGAGAATAGTGTATACTGGGTACTCCACGAAGGCGTCAAAACTCCCACAACCCAACAAGTCTACGCACTACCAAGATCTAAATAATTCCTCAGACGCTACCCAACACAAGATACACCCACAAACACCAAACCCACCCAAGACCTCCTGATAAAAGTCAGACAACGCTGGATAAAAACTAACTTAGCAATGAAGTACAAACTCGCTTGGAAACCTTGGATTGCAGGCGAAAGCATTGGAAGGAGAAAGGGAGCCATGGAAGTCACAAAAAAAGCATAGGAACCATCGAGGAGCTGTTCAGAGCATGAGAGGGACACCAGGCTAGGACATCAAAGGGAAGTCTGGAGTTTGTTAGGACTCAAGGAAGAGTGAAGGGGTGGAGGATCGGAATAAAAAGGGGGCTTCTAGGAAAAATGTACTCAAATCTTAAAAAAAACCATATCTAACATGCTCCGAAGGCATCATCCATGCAAATGAAAATTAGACAGAGAGGGTACTTGAGAGGAGAAAGGGTGGATCGAAAGTCAGTAGGTAGGAAAGAAAGATGGGAGAGAAGATGAAGAATGTAAAGAAAAGAAGTATAGAAAATCACTTAGTCTCCATTAACGGGTAGATTATTATTTTCTTTGCCTAATAAACCAAATAAAAATGAATAATTATCATTTTCTATGAAAAAAAATTCCTAACAAAACAATAAATAATTATTAGCCTTGTCTAATAAAATAAAATAAATAGTTTAATAACATGTCTAATAAATAAAATAGTACAATGATCTGCATAATAAAATAAAATACTATAATGTTATGCCAAGTAAAACAAAATAGTATAACGACATGTCTACTAAAACAATAATATAAACAAAATAACATAACGATTCTCATTAAACTTATAAGAAGAAAAGTTAAATCATTTTACTTCTAATTAAACCACACTCTTATACTTATCCATGTAATATTATTATTCAATCTATAGTATTACTCAATCCATAAGCTTCCTTCTTCTATTGTACTAAAAAGAAGACAAATCAGTGTATATCATGCATATGATTGCTATTACACCAAAATGTGGTCGAATCGGGTTATGTTATGTACATGATTGTCATTGGACTAAAATGCGGTCAAATCTGGTTATGTCATGTAGATGATTTCTGTTGGAACAAATTTTAGTCGAATCAAGTTATGTTATAGGAAGTTAAATAATTACCAAAGTACCCTTCTCTTCATCTATAAATACTAAGTCTATATCTCATTTCGTCCAATTCACAAACTAAAGAAAGAAACCAATTTCATCTTCATTATCGAAGGCTGGGTGTTCGCAGTCTCCCACAAAGCAAATAGGAGGTGGATGCAGTCTTAATCTATTTCCTTTGATTCATTTACATTTTAGTTAGTGATTTAAAGTGAACATATCTTCTTCTTTTATATAATAATAGCGAATATAACTTCCATATTTGACTAAAGTGGTATATCTCACTCTAAACTAAATGGAATATGTAATTTTATAAGTAAAGAGGTTATAGATTATAACATTTAGTTATAGTATATAATTGCAAGAAAAACAGAATGGGAGATTAGTTTATACCACTTTTTTATTATTTAATAAGTTGTTTGCTATTCAAAAAATGTTTCCTTTTTAAATAAAGCTTTGGTCTGAAGTACCGCTGTTGGAAAACATTATAATAACAGGTAGGTTGAAACTCTTGGGTGTTGTTTATTTTCTGAACTTCGATGTATGCAAACTTCAATTATGAAGTTAAAAATGAATGTCAAGTTAACATTCGATATGTAATAATACTCCAACTTGGAATCATTTATAATCAATAAATAATGCTAGTTTAAAATAAAAAAAATAAAGACAAGTTTACAAGGTTTTTTTTCAGATTTTTTTAAAAAAAAGACTTTATTTTATGCAATGGATTGCTTTGTCAATGTCATTATGTAACACCAAGAAATTGTAACGACCCGGCAAATTCGACGCCCGAATTCCAACAATAATACATAAACCCGTATTACTTGCCAGAACTCAAGTATCGAAAACACCAGATAGTTAATGAAAGAAATTAGAGGGTGAGATAAGAAAGAAAGAAATATTAGAATAGAAGAAGAAGAACCAACACATTAGAGTCAGAGTCTCACATCGTAGCGGAATAAAATATAATACAGGAATAAATCTTTATTGAGAGCTTTGAAATAAATATTTACAATCATCAGAGTATATCAATCTCAACTGGATAATTATAAATATCATTACTCATATACAATACACAGAGGAATAAATATCTATCATACGTCTGAACTCCTCTAGCACGTCTTCTTGAAATTCGTATTATCCAAACCTGAACCTGAAAAACCCATGCTAACCCGAGCATTACAGACGCCGGATCAGTCTGGTGAACCAGAGTGAGAAACTTGCTAGGTTTAAAAGCATCACCCAACTTGATTTTAAAGTTAACAAATCTTTTCTGAAAGAAAAGGATAATCATAAGACCAATCCACATATAAATACAGATGGTTTTTACCTTACGATAACCCAAAGCAGGTTTTCAAACCATATATATTCTGATATTATAATAGTGTCTAAATACAAATAAATAACAATCTGGCGGAACGCTTGCATCTCACGCTCCACATATATAGTATACAATCAAAATCGTGGGGCGCTTATTGGAGATTGGTTTTCCAACTATGACAAGGTATGGAACAACCTTTCGGTAGTGTATCTCTAGAGGGGAATACACTGGGTTCAACAAGAATGTCTTGCAACCCGACCCACACATGACCGACCACTCATTTCGCTTGAGTGTATCGAATGTATATCACCAACGGTTGGGAGCTATCCACCGTTTCCAAAAAAGAGACAACATCGAAAATAGATTAAAGAATGAAATAGATTTTCTCTAGATAGGTGATTATACACCCTAATGGGAGCAACCCACATAGTCATGCTGCCTGCCTGATTTTTTTTATTTCCCGATTGATGAGGCTTGAGGTTTAACATTACATTTTTCAGAACATCACTATCACTTTGAATGCCACATCGTCAGATCCCCCAAACCACTAATTGACGTTCATAAAAATACTCTAGGTGTTTACGCTAAGAGAAGGTGTCTTCTCTGCCACCTACAGAGATACGTTTGTAAAAATCAATGTATGTGATTTTTAAGAAATACTCTGTCAGACATTCGTCCATATAAGTCATTCAAGAATAGGATGAACCGAAGGCACCCTCCTACCACATCATAGGAATTACCCTATAGATCAGTAGCGAGTAGTCCTTGCAAATCCGTAGATTTCAACCATGACAGAACCACATTATATCTCTGGTTATAAAATATAGCTTAGTTATATATAGTAGACTTTTGAAGAAAATAATAATAATATAGGCCTTAACCAGAGATATAAGTAATCCTTTCATTTCACGAAGATCCATGGTCTTCATTTGCTCCATCTTGATTATCATATGATATCTTTTCAGTTTCGTATTTGCTGGTTGGAATGGTTTTCGAATATAATTCGATCTCGGTCTTTCTATACCAACAATCGTATGGCTCAGATTTGATAGTCGGTTATTTAACTATCAAATAAACAACCATTCAATCATAAAAATAAAATATATTTACTGGTTCAATATTCAGCATCACTTGGCCCTTTTTAATTTAAAAACAAATTAAAACTTTTTAATCTCTTGATATTTTAAAACACAATATTACTTCTTATTTTATTATAAGAATATTTGCAAAACCCCTTTTTAAACACTTTAGAATTTATTCATATATATATACACACACACACTCCAAACATTTGACTTCAATCAAATCCCATGTAAAAACATCGTTATGAAATCTTTTTGATTTTCATTGCTTAGGAACAATAACTAACCCTTATCCTATTTTGAATAAACTTATTCAAACTTGTGTTTTAAATCTCTTCCTTTGTAAATATAGTATAATCCCACAAAGTCCTTTCTATTTTCTTTACATTGGAAATATTAATTATATTCTCAAATCCTTTTCATTTCCATTACTCCGGAATTATTATAATAATTCCTCGAACCCTTTTTCATAATTGGAAATGTTTCCATTTCTTAATTCTCTTGTCTTTACTACTTATCAACCCATATGATTCCCCTTCTAACTCATTTAACCATTTCCACTTTGGAAATCTCGTTTCAATTCCAATTGTTTCCCTTAATTTCATTATTAAGTATCGTTAACTCAAAATCAATGCTTTAACTTCTCGTCCCTTTTATACCCTATTTATAAAACTCGGGTTTAATATAAAACCCTTTCCATCTCAATTGCCTTTGCTAAATTTAAATATTAAATAAAACATTTATTTAATCTATTGCATCCGCTCTAAATCTCTTTTATAACTTTGTTAGAAAAATCCGAGCTTTACCATAAAATCAAATCATAACTCTTTTCAATTTCAACTCAATTCCATTTCAAATTCCGATTTCTTACTTAAATGAATTCCACTTAAAAAGAAATCTCTAAAAAATTTATTTAGTCAAATATTTCAAAAATAAAGATTTTGTCTTAAGGAAAGAAAATAATTATATATTGTATAAGTTAATGGGTTAAAGTGTAAATAATACTTTAATGTTAAAATAATTTTTTATTGATACTTTAATATACTAGTTTTATTAAAACATGAAGAAAGCAATTTGTCTCACGTTATAATGTAATATGCGGAAGTTATATGTAAAAATTTGTAACATATATGTACATTGCAACCTAAAATGTAACCAAGTGCTGGAATTGGGCTTTTAGATTATAATTAGTATCAAAACCCATTATCCAAACTGAAATAAACAGGCGAAGAGAAGTTTGTTGGTTGTACATTCTTTTTCTTTCTCAACATCTCTGCTTCTTGAGAGCTTCTTATGGTCATCTCCTCCTATATTGTAAAACCCTAGCTATTCTAAAAATCAAATAAAATCCCAAAAATTCTCAAATTCGGATATGTTGTTTCCAACATATTATAGTACCTCTAGACCCAATTTTGTTGCATTGCTTTTGGTTTGATGGGTCAATGTCTTCTTCTCTAAAGTAATTTTCAGGTTAAATCAGGGCTGAAAACGTAGTTTAGTAGAATATTCATAACTAATTGTAGAAAAAATAGAAAAATATGAAATTTAGATATGTTGTTTTAACTCAAAGTTGCATATTCTATAAAAATTTAGTCGGAGAATACTTATATTTGCTTTGTTAATCCCTTGCTGCAATAAAGGTCAAAAATGCGGTCTTTTTTGGGAATTGGTGGTGAGTTGAGGCATGCATGCTAGTTCGGGATGTTGAGGTGAGTTTTTACACTGACATTTGTTGGTTTAAACTTAAGCTTGTGCAAAATTCAAATTTTATGATGCAAATGGTTTTTTAATCATTATCTAATCAATATGAAATTTAAGTTGTTACAAACATGGCCAGAGTTCATGTCTGAGACTGCGTATCTCCCCTCAATACTTATCGTAATTGAGTAATCTTAGATGTTTCGAAAAGCTCAAATCATGTACCACAAGTTTGACATTTTGGGTTTTCTGTGATTTGGAAGTTAACTTGGTCAAAATTGTGTTTTTCAACAGCTATCTCGAGAGCAAAATAAATATTTTCTCTATGATGGAAACTGAAATCAATTTGACTATAACTTCTTCGTTTATTAACCAAATCTAATAATTTTTGATGTTTTGGAAAGCACAGACTTTATGCTACAACTTTGATCTTTAATATGTTATAAAATTCGCTCGTTTATTGTGTCAAAATCATGTGTGAACGTGATAATGTATTTCTACACTATGAATGTTCAATTTTAAAATCTGAAATTGTTTTTTCCATATCCTTCTTGCCTTTGCTCAGAACTGAATATTTTTTTTATGTTTACAAAAGCTTAAAACATATGCTACAAGTTTAATATTTGGAGTTTTCCACAAGTACGAATTTAGCTAGGTCAAAATTGAAGTTTTCTACTGTTATCTAGAGAACAAAACTAACTTTTGCTCTACGGTTGAAACCAAAAGTAAACCGTCTATAAATCTTTCGTGTCAAAGCTGAATTTGATAATCTTAGATGTTTTGAAAAGTTTGAATCATGTATAAAACTTTTATGTTTTGAGTTTTGCAAAATTTTGAGGTTAAGAAAGTTGATATTTCTTTATTGCTGCTTTGAGAATAAACGGCGGCGATGGTGCATTTAAAAAATGTGAGAATCGTATTCATCGTATATCCCTTATACTTAGTTCGATTTTGATGATCTTTGTATGGTTGGAAAGCTTAGACCTAGCAGAAAAATTTTCATCTAATAAGTACTTTTATATTTTGAAGTTTGTTATGTGAATATCTGAATTCTTTACAATATGGCTGAAATTAGTATATTGTTTAATTTTGGATTTTGATGATATTTTTCCAATTTCGAGAATCCCAGTTGCATCCTTTTGATGGAAGTTGATGTTATTAGATATCAATGATTTCCATAATGGACTAGCTGTGATTCGAAGAAATTTGGGATTTAATTTTGATTTAAATCCCATTTAAATTTAAATATCGGTTAATATTGATATTGGATATTCTTGATGATTTTGTATGGTTTTAATTCTAACTAAATTTTAAGAACTCTTAATAATCATGGTTTGGAAAATAAATGTTTGCTAAGTTATTTTAAAAGAATTTTAATCAATTATTTAGTATTTTAAGGTATTTTATAAATAGATAATCTATTTAAACAAGGTTTTTTTAAAAGATTATATATATATGTTTCTTAAACATGTTTAAAAATAATATTTTCTCTATAAAATTATTTTAAATATATCTATTAGATAATTATTATGAATTTTGGCATATAGGAATGAAAATTAAGCGATTTAGTAAAAATATTTGGTATGGGACACGTGGTTTTACTTTATCGCTTAATATCGAACTTGTAAGATCGTAACCCTTTTGATGCGATGTTTTAAGATGTTGCCAAATTTTAGCGAAGGCCATTGGTTCTAGAAATATGCATTTGTTGTCTGACAACCCGAATTTCGGTACCCATTGGGTCGACCAAATATAACACAAATCCAACCCAAAGGACACTAAAACTCAGATGTCGAAGAAAAAAATTAGACGATTAGAAAAGATAAGATAGAAAAGTTAGAATAGAAGAAAACGAAGAACACAACAACATAATATCAGAATAGATACGATCTCACAGCAGAATGAACAAAATATATTATATAACATAACTTTTGAAATACAAACTGTATTTGAATTTACATACATTATCAGAGTGCATCATATATAGAGCACAGTGGAAATTAAACTCTAAATATGTATTGTTGAAGCCTCCTGCTCTAAGCTCCTCCGAGAATATCAGTACAATCCTGAATTACTTGATTGTCCATACAAATTTGGGTACCCAAAAGTTTAGGAAAAAACATAGAAAATAAACTTTGGGTCAGTCATGGGACTAATGTGAGTAAACGATTTAAAACAGCTTGATTTATAAAGGATATCTTGTAAGACCACGCCGTAAAGGCGGAACGGTTCCCTTATGAGAATCCCAATCACTTGGTTTAACTTTTAAAAATCTTTTTGAAAGAAAAGATAATCGTAAGACCGACCCACACATAAACATGGATGGTTTTTACCCAAATCATCTTTTTATCAAAACCCTTCTGGTATTATAATAATGCCTATCAAACCATAAATAAATAATCATCTAGCAGAATGCTTGCATCTCACGTTCTACATATATAGTATACAATCAAAACTACGGACGCTTATTGAAATTGGATTCCGACTATGACAAGGTATTGAACCACCTTCCGATAATGTATCTCTAGAGGGGAATACACTAGGTTCAACAAGAACATCTTGCAACTCGTCCACACATGATCGACCACTCATTTCTCTTGAGCGCATTGAATATATTGTCACCAACGGTTGGGCCCACAAATCGTTATCCGAAGATACAGAAATGAAAGGAGAACAAATATGAATATTCTCTAAATATGTGACAATAAACCCTAATTGGGAGCGACCCACTTAGCCATGTTGCCTGCCCGATTTTTGTCATTTCCTAGTTGTGAAGCTTAAGGCTTAAAACTTACCTTTTTAGAAAAACACATCTTCATTCACTTTGAATGCCACATCGTCAAACTCGTCAGATCACAAATTGAATTCCCTAAAACCACAGGTAAAAATCTATGAGAAACGAATTTCTCCACCACCAAACATAGTTTTGAAGTGATCAACTTACGCGATTTGGTAGGTATACTCTGTCAGACATTCGTCCATACAAGTTGTCCTGGGCTGGACAAACCGAAGGCATTTTTTTGAAAATCCATCTTAGGCAATTTCTACCTAGGATCGAAAGAACAACCTTTGCATAAACTTCCTCTTCAATGGTCTTCAACTTGATTTTAAATTAACAATGCCTAGGTCGATACAAAGTGGTATTTAGATTTCATTTTAGTAAACCAATCCCGGTCTCTTCTAATCGATGGACATTAAAATCTTTTACGGACAAGTGATACTTAAATAAACAAGTTATCATATTCAACAAATTCAAGTAGTATTTTTACCAGGACTTATCTACAAAATTCTAGATTTCAGCAGTAATTTGACATTATCTAAATAAGACATGTAAATGAATAAATTAAAATGAACAAGTCTATCATATCACAACATTATAACAAACAAAACAATAAACCAATTATCACAACAGAATTGGTCTAGCACAATTCAATAATTGAAATAAACGTCGTTCATTAATTGGTTGATCTTGGAAGATAATTATTTCCACATCTTATCGATCTAAGATTTAATTCATTTTAAGAATCTCATTTATTTCTATTGGTTATAACAGTATATATACACGACTTATTATTTATTTCTTTAGATAAATAATTAAATCAATATATAATTAAATTTAAATCTTATTTAAAATGGAAAGTAAAAGATACTTTCCTAAAATCGACTTTGTGAGAACCCGTAACTTCCCCGTTAAGGAAAGAGCGGATACTTTGAGAACAACACACAAATGAGCGCAGACGGAAGAACATTTCATTGCTATTACAACAATTCCATCAGATACAAGAATATACAGAGTATAAATGAATAAATTACATTTGATAAATATCATAGATTACAATAAATTACATATCAGCGGAAAAACAATACAAAGCACAACTGAAGGTGATATACGGATACAGAGCTTTCCGGATATCATTCCAGCTGCAAACCAGGATCCTGTGAATATAAATCTACAAAACCAAAACTACTAGCTGCCCGTGCGGAAAATAGGGGCACCCAGAGTTTAGGTTAAAACAATAAACCCCAGGTCAGTCATGTGACTGGTGTGAGAACTAAAACAGTTATTTAAAGCTTTACTTTAAAAGAGAGTAATTCAAGGGACCACGCCGTATAGCACGGAACGGGTTTCCTCCCAAGAATACCAGTGCATAGAATAAACAACGCCATGCTTTTTCGAAAAATGAAGCTATTATAAGACCCAGGTCCCATCACACAATGCAACGCAAGCCAGAGGATAGGGTTTTACCTTATAACAGCCAAACATGCTTGGTACGTTTAAAACAAATCATTTGATACTATAATAAGTGTATAGTGTCAAAACAGTTTCAATCATAAATATAAATCATAGACGGCATAGTATCCCATGCTACTATGTCGCCATACTAGGCTCTACAAATAAAGCCGAAATATCTCGTATTGGAAATTGGATTTCCGTCATGAGTCGAGGCAAGGGGCAAGATCCTCCCCGCGCTCGAGACACTCTAGCAAATGCCTCAGGGCTACGCACTCTGGGCAACCCTGGATGCGGCTGGGCCGGTCCTCACTTACGTTAGAGGATTAATTATGCCTGAACACACGTTTCCCGGTCCTTACAGACCTATAATCGAGGTGCCTCATTCCAACAACCACAAAGGTGAAAAGTATATAAATGTCAGGGCTGGTAAGTCACTGACACCACCATAGCTAGAAAGAAACGTCGTGCTCTCCCAGCGGTCCGTATCCCGTTTTTAACTCATACCGAGGTGTGAGGCTCGCGAATACACGTTATACACAAAGCTGCCACGTAGGCGTGCTTTGATCATCAACCACAAGACTTTGCTTTTCAACAGAAGTCTTGATCCATGCAACTCAGCATGCCACACAAGCAATTCATGTCGTGCGATTGATATCTATCGATATATAACCTCTAAGCTCGTACGTCTCAGAGAAGGGCGTTAAGCAAGAGAATAAATTCTCCGCCGCCAAACAGATATATATTTAACAGAAATCAATCAACACAGAATAAAATCCAATGTCCGACACACAATCCATTTACAAGTCCGTTCTGGGTCTGAACGAAACCGGAGGCACTTTCCTCGCATATCCATTCATCTCCAGGTACGTCTGGACGACCACCAACTGTTTCCATCCTCTTGGATGTACAGCCCAATCAGGATCGTCAGTAATTATCCAAACGATGTGAAGACTTCCGGTCTTCGACCACCGTCTTCATCTTCGACATATCGTCGAATCGGTTATTCAGAATGGGTGTAAACCCGGACTTTCCGAACAACCCGCGTATATTAAAAACAAATGTTACACAAACACAACATACGCCTCATTCCAATTCATTAGTCACTAACCGCAAATTAGCAAGAGAACAATTTCCCAAACATTAACCCCGAAGGCCGAAACCAACATCAGATCAATACCCAGGAAACCATTCTTCTTAGCCAACCTACAGCTAGTTTCTAAATTCCACATTCTTAGGGAAAGGTTCCCATTAATTTTATCCAAGATAAATTCTTTTAAAATTTATCCTGTAATCTTCCTTTGGATGTCGTTTCAAACCAAATTATGGTTTTTCTAAACTAGTCGAGATTAGCGAACCACACCGAAGTAATTATTTATTTTATTTCCCAATCCCAACTTATCCATCCCATGAAGCAAAACTGGTAATACTCCATATCTAACACCACGGTGTTATCGGTAAAATTAATTACCATTTCACGTTCAAATCTAATTAAAGATTTAACTATCGCTTTGGAGCAAAACTGGTAATACTCCATTCTCGCTCGTTTTCTAAATTTGATAATTTAGATTGTAAATTCACATTTCAATCTAATTGCAGATTCGTTAAAACTCCTTTTATTGGGTTAAAGAACTAGGTGTTATTTAAAACACAGTTCACGATAAACCCACAAATCAATTCTAGTTCAATTAAAATAAAATATATTTGGAATTCCGATTATTTAAAACCCCTTTTTAAATCTAATTTATTTATTTAAAAATAAAAACCCGGGTTTTAAATTGAGTTCAAACTAGTTCATTTCGATAAAAATTCATTTTTATCTTTTCAAATATGGAGTTTTTCACCCCAATTTTTCTCAAATCATTTCTTATGATTTTACACAAATTATTGATATTTTTAATAATTTGATCAAGGCCCGTACAGTCGATTTCCAACAACGGCCATTGAACTGCACTTACAGCGACTTTTTCCAAATTTGATTTGGACGTAACTCCAAATCCAACCGTTAGATTTCAAATTTCTAATATTCGTTAGAAAGCTCTTTTCGATACGAACCCAACGGTTCCAGTTTTAGGAGAATCCGACGGTCGGATCTCCCGTAATGTCCGTTTGAAATAAATGGTCGAAATTCACGAACTGCAGCGGCGCGGTGCGTTCTATTCAGGCCATTATATTATATATATAATATATATTTCGTCGATTACTATTTAAAATGAATTATATAAATAGTTTTAAATTCGTTTCAAAAGCAATTTCAACTTCCATTTCAATTCAAATCAAAATTGAATTCTTCTTTATAAATTCGTTTTTAAAATTCATTTCTATTCAATTCAAATTTCAATTCAATTTGAATTCGTTTTCAATTCAGTTCAATTCCAAAGTCGTTATCTATTCAATTCAATTCATTATATATTCAATTCATTTCGAAATCGTTTTCTATTCAATTCATTTCGAAATCGTTTTATATTCAATTCATTTCGAAATCGTTTTATATTCAATTCATTTCGAAATCGTTTTATATTCAATTCGAATTCAATTCGTTATCTATTCAATTCAATTCATTATAAATTCAATTCATTTCGAAATCGTTTTCAATTCATTTCATTTCGAAATCGTTTTCAATTATTTCATTTCGAAATCGTTTTCAATTCATTTCAAAATAAATAAATCGATATAAATATCGTTCGCGTCAAAATGGTGTCAATCTAATCAACACGGCTTCATATATTTCTATTTTCAAATATTCTATTTCAAATATTTCTATTTCAAATATAATTCGTTCAACACATGACTAATCTCAATGGATGAGTACTGTCAACACATGAACCTTTATTTTTTATTGATAAAGATGCAAATTTTACTATTAAAATATTTCGTTCAACACATGACTAATCTCAACGGATGAGTACAGTCAACACATGAACATTTACTTTATAGTGATAAAGATATAAATTTTATTATTAAAATATTTCGTTCAACACATGACTAATCTCAATGGATGAGTACAGTCAACACATGAACATTTACTTTATAGTGATAAAGATATAAATTTTATTATTAAAATATTTCGTTCAACACATGACTAATCTCAACGGATGAGTACAGTCAACACATGAACATTTACTTTATATTGATAAAGATGCAAATTTTACTATTAAAATATTTCGTTCAACACATGACTAATCTCAACGGATGAGTACTGTCAACACATGAACCTTTATTTTATATTATCTTTTATTTTCTAAATGGGAATGAGGCCCAATCAATCACCATATAATATTAATTATATGGATTTTCATACAACACATGTATATAATAGCATTGAAAAATAATCAACCATCAACCAAAGTGCACTACATTGCATAAGCATCAAATATAGATATCTAACGCTTATAACAGCCTGTCAATCAATCAATCGACATATTAAATCAATCAGGATGAGTGAACCTCAATTTTCATCCCAACACCCGTGTGGGGTTTCAAACAATCAAACACAGATTTTATTTGTGCAGTTGGGCGATGTGTGAAATTTATCGTCCCAATCAATGTCCTTCAAATATGTGTACATAAACAAACCGTCCGGTTTGTAAATGAATATTTTATTTTATTTCCATTCACGTTAAAAATTATATTTTTAACGATAAAATATTTTATTTCAACATATGAATTTCTATTCAGTTCATTTATTCAATAAAAAGGATATTTTTATTTTTCTAACATATTTTAGAAAATTTCGGCGGTATAACGGCACGATACTAGAAACGGGACGAGGCTCAGCCTTATCCCCGGTCTAGTGAAGGCCCACGCCATTCACACATCAATCAAAATCACCAAACAACCAAATTCAAATCAAATCATCTAACTAATTTATGCAACCAAACAAACAAGTCCATGGTCTGTGGACGATTGTGTCGGGTGCTACTAAGCACCGTCTGCATCCTAGTATATATATATATAACTAGAAAAAGAAATTGAAAGGTGAGAAATTCTCACCTATAGCTATCCTAACTCCACGGCACTTCCAATGCAGGAAATCTTCACTGTTCTTGTCTCTTATCACTTTCTTCGCCCGTATTCTCTACATATGTAAAAATCGAATTTTTACTTCGCTATTCAATATATAAAAATCACATTTTTACTTCGATGTTCAATATATAAAAATCACATTTTTACTTCGATGTTCAATAAATTAAAATCACATTTTTACTTCGATGTTCAATATATAAAAATCACATTTTTACTTCGATGTTCAATATATAAAAATCACATTTTTACTTCGATGTTCAATATATAAAAATCACATTTTTACTTTGCTACTATATAGATAAAAATTATATTTTTATCACGCTATTTTTCATATAAAGATTTCGCCTTTTTTTACATATAAAGATCTCACCTTTAATACGCCTATAATGTAAAAATTATATTTTACATCTTCTACATAGTAAAGATCATATTTTTAATACTTTAAAAATGTAAAAATCATATTTTTAATGTTTTAAAAATATAAAAATCATATTTTTAAATAGCTATTATATATATATATCTGAATTTTTCTTTCCTATGCTTAAAGAAAATCGAATTTTTTTTTATTTATAAAATCAGTTACATGATAATTAACAATAATTATATAAAAAAAAAACGAATTAAAAATAACGTATAAAAACTTACAGTTAAAACCGAGTGGGGGTCATGAGGGAAGGGGGTCGACGTTGCTTGGAGGAGGGGAGGGAGAGGGGTGCGCCATCCTCTGGCGGCTGCGGTGGTGGCGGGCATGGCAACGGGGTCTGGACGCGCTCGAAAAGGGGAGGTGGGTTGGTCTCGAGGTCGGTGGAGGAGGTGCGGAGGGAAGGCGATGGAGGAGGGGGTCGCCTGGAGGCCGGCGGCGGCTGGCCAGCACGGCGGTGGCGAGCGATTTAGGGCTCCGCCCTCATCGTTTTTTCTTTTTTTCTCCTTTCCCGAATTAATGAAAACGAGAAAATAAGGGGGGGGGGGTATATGCAAAAAAAATGAATTATATATATTAATTTATTTTAGAAAAACGGGCTTTTTTATACGACCTCAAAACGAGGCCCACCGCCTGTCGTTCATAGCGTTTTACCCCCATTCCGAACACAATGGGATATGTATCGCAAGCTGATTCGATCGCTTTGATCAGTTTCCATTGAATTTACATTTAAATCACTATATTGTATTTTAAACGTACATTTCAAATTACCGGGGTCACATACTAACCAGAAAAATTCCAGAAAAATATTTTCTAGCTTCGTATTGACGATACGGTCCTAACAAAACTAGTTTCGTCGAATTCTGAGACCGTTAGAAAAATGGCCATTTTCCAGTCGATTAAAATTAACTGGAACTGGTCAAACGCGTTTTCTTTTGCCACGCTCACATATTGATTCGAAAAATTATGAAATTTGTAATCTAACAATAATTTGACACTGCGGATCCAACAGAAGTGGTTTCGTCGAAATCCGAGGTCGTTTGCAAAATTCCTATCTTTAAGGGCCTGAATTCCATAGCGACTATTCAGAATTTTCAACTGGACATATCTTTTGATTCACGCTATGAAATTTTGATTTTCCGGATTCGTTGGAAAGATATCATCAAATCGATCCTAATTTTTTGGTTTCACTAAAATCCGGATTGTTTTGCACCTGCTACGTCCAATTGAAGTTTGAAATCGAATTATCGAACTACCGCGCCATTTTCAATTCTATTTATAATTATATATAATTATTTATATTCTAACGACGACATATATAATATATACGTTCTAAATATATTCAAAATAAATTTCTCGTCGATTTTATTTAAAATAATTCATTTTAAATAATCAAAATTCGCTAAAATCGCCAAAATAAAAATTTTAAACTGGCTCAGAATTTCCGGGTTATTACAATCTCCCCCACTTAAAACTTTTCGTCCCCGAAAAGGAACAGAGTCGAAAGTGGTTTGATTAATCAGCTCTACGTTCGATCTGGCTTCCATTCTCCAACTTTTCAGTTTCTGAGAATTCCCAAATCTTCAAAAATTTGGCTAACACCCTAAATTTTCGAAAAATTTCGCCATTACCTCCCCTGCACCGGGAGCATCGGGGAATTTCAAATAGCTTCCCCGGTCCTTCTAATCTCAAAAAGAAAAAGAAAAAGCCAAGCGGCTAGCCAATAGGCTCATAAAATCATCATCACCCAAACAAAACAGTAAATTATAGTAAACATGTACCTATTTGTCGGGCAAACAAATTTTATTCTCTGCTCTAGCCTCCTTGCTATGACCTGTTCAATGTAAGTATATGTATATGCAAGCAAATGCAACTAATTTTCAATATAAGTCAATATTTGGTTCAATTAGGCATAATGGTTCAAAATTAGCAAACAAATGAACAAACAACACAAACATCAATCAATTAGTGAATTAGAGTTTCAAATCCATAATTTTGATATATATACAAAAAATCATGTTTTTGATGCCAATTCACAACAATGTGTTCTAGCTATATAAGTTTTGGTTCTCACACCAGTCTGATGAAAATATATCGATATCACACCTTCGTCACTCGAACATGAATACTAATGACGACTAGTCAATCATCAGAATCATCTTCGGGCCACTAGAGTATGATTCTATATCTATCCAGTATATTAAAACTTCGAATATACGTTCATGACGCGTATATGCAAAACCTATATATACTCGATCGTCCATATTCAAAATAAATAAATAATCAATTACGTATAAAATGGTTTAAATTTTCAAAACAAAATTGTTTTCATTTGAAAAATATACTCTTCACACCCGTTCTAGGATACAACTGATCCTATCTCTAACGAGTCATTCTAATTGGATATTACTAATCCAATATCTGATGAATTCTTTCGTATGGTTCTAATGTGTCTTGTTCTCGAGCTCTGTAAACCAAAGCTCTGATACCAAATGTGAGAACCCGTAACTTCCCCGTTAAGGAAAGAGCGGATACTTTGAGAACAACACACAAATGAACGCAGACGGAAGAACATTTCATTGCTATTACAACAATTCCATCAGATACAAGAATATACAGAGTATAAATGAATAAATTACATTTGATAAATATCATAGATTACAATAAATTACATATCAGCGGAAAAACAATACAAAGCACAACTGAAGGTGATATACGGATACAGAGCTTTCCGGATATCATTCCAGCTGCAAACCAGGATCCCGTGAATATAAATCTGCAAAACCAAAACTACTAGCTGCCCGTGCGGAAAATAGGGGCACCCAGAGTTTAGGTTAAAACAATAAACCCCAGGTCAGTCATGTGACTGGTGTGAGAACTAAAACAGTTATTTAAAGCTTTACTTTAAAAGAGAGTAATTCAAGGGACCACGCCGTATAGCACGGAACGGGTTTCCTCCCAAGAATACCAGTGCATAGAATAAACAACGCAATGCTTTTTCGAAAAATGAAGCTATTATAAGACCCAGGTCCCATCACACAATGCAACGCAAGCCAGAGGATAGGGTTTTACCTTATAACAGCCAAACATGCTTGGTACGTTTAAAACAAATCATTTGATACTATAATAAGTGTATAGTGTCAAAACAGTTTCAATCATAAATATAAATCACAGACGGCATAGTATCCCATGCTACTATGTCGCCATACTAGGCTCTACAAATAAAGCCGAAATATCTCGTATTGGAAATTGGATTTCCATCATGAGTCGAGGCAAGGGGCAAGATCCTCTCCGCGCTCGAGACACTCTAGCAAATGCCTCAGGGCTACGCACTCTGGGCAACCCTGGATGCGGCTGGGCCGGTCCTCACTTACGTTAGAGGATTAATTATGCCTGAACACACGTTTCCCGGTCCTTACAGACCTATAATCGAGGCGCCTCATTCCAACAACCACAAAGGTGAAAAGTATATAAATGTCAGGGCTGGTAAGTCACTGACACCACCATAGCTAGAAAGAAATGTCGTGCTCTCCCAGCGGTCCATATCCCGTTTTTAACTCATACCGAGGTGTGAGGCTCGCGAATACACGTTATACACAAAGCTGCCACGTAGGCGTGCTTTGATCATCAACCACAAGACTTTGCTTTTCAACAGAAGTCTTGATCCATGCAACTCAGCATGCCACACAAGCAATTCATGCCGTGCGATTGATATCTATCGATATATAACCTCTAAGCTCGTACGTCTCAGAGAAGGGCGTTAAGCAAGAGAATAAATTCTCCGCCGCCAAACAGATATATATTTAACAGAAATCAATCAACACAGAATAAAATCCAATGTCCGACACACAATCCATTTACAAGTCCGTTCTGGGTCTGAACGAAACCGGAGGCACTTTCCTCGCATATCCATTCATCTCTAGGTACGTCTGGACGACCACCAACTGTTTCCATCCTCTTGGATGTACAGCCCAATCAGGATCGTCAGTAATTATCCAAACGATGTGAAGACTTCCGGTCTTCGACCACCGTCTTCATCTTCGACATATCGTCGAATCGGTTATTCAGAATGGGTGTAAACCCGGACTTTCCGAACAACCCGCGTATATTAAAAACAAATGTTACACAAACACAACATACGCCTCATTCCAATTCATTAGTCACTAACCGCAAATTAGCAAGAGAACAATTTCCCAAACATTAACCCCGAAGGCCGAAACCAACATCAGATCAATACCCAGGAAACCATTCTTCTTAGCCAACCTACAGCTAGTTTCTAAATTCCACATTCTTAGGGAAAGGTTCCCATTAATTTTATCCAAGATAAATTCTTTTAAAATTTATCCTGTAATCTTCCTTTAGATGTCGTTTCAAACCAAATTATGGTTTTTCTAAACTAGTCGAGATTAGCGAACCACACCGAAGTAATTATTTATTTTATTTCCCAATCCCAACTTATCCATCCCATGAAGCAAAACTGGTAATACTCCATATCTAACACCACGGTGTTATCGGTAAAATTAATTACCATTTCACGTTCAAATCTAATTAAAGATTTAACTATCGCTTTGGAGCAAAACTGGTAATACTCCATTCTCGTTCGTTTTCTAAATTTGATAATTTAGATTGTAAATTCACATTTCAATCTAATTGCAGATTCGTTAAAACTCCTTTTATTGGGTTAAAGAACTAGGTGTTATTTAAACACAGTTCACGATAAACCCACAAATCAATTCTAGTTCAATTAAAATAAAATATATTTGGAATTCCGATTATTTAAAACCCCTTTTTAAATCTAATTTATTTATTTAAAAATAAAAACCCGGGTTTTAA
Source organism: Allium sativum (assembly GCA_030737875.1). Lineage (NCBI taxonomy): Eukaryota > Viridiplantae > Streptophyta > Magnoliopsida > Asparagales > Amaryllidaceae > Allium > Allium sativum. Next base: position 128,582,172 of record CM060913.1, on the reverse strand, counting down.
ATTGAGTTCAAACTAGTTCATTTCGATAAAAATTCATTTTTATCTTTTCAAATATGGAGTTTTTCACCCCAATTTTTCTCAAATCATTTCTTATGATTTTACACAAATTATTGATATTTTTAATAATTTGATCAAGGCCCGTACAGTCGATTTCCAACAACGGCCATTGAACTGCACTTACAGCGACTTTTTCCAAATTTGATTTGGACGTAACTCCAAATCCAACCGTTAGATTTCAAATTTCTAATATTCGTTAGAAAGCTCTTTTCGATACGAACCCAACGGTTCCGGTTTTAGGAGAATCCGACGGTCGGATCTCCCGTAATGTCCGTTTGAAATAAATGGTCGAAATTCACGAACTGCCGCGGCGCGGCGCGTTCTATTCAGGCCATTATATTATATATATAATATATATAATATATATTTCGTCGATTACTATTTAAAACAAATTATATAAATAGTTTTAAATTCGTTTCAAAAGCAATTTCAACTTCCATTTCAATTCAAATCAAAATTGAATTCTTCTTTATAAATTCGTTTTTAAAATTCATTTCTATTCAATTCAAATTTCAATTCAATTTGAATTCGTTTTCAATTCAGTTCAATTCCAAAGTCGTTATCTATTCAATTCAATTCATTATATATTCAATTCATTTCGAAATCGTTTTCTATTCAATTCATTTCGAAATCGTTTTATATTCAATTCATTTCGAAATCGTTTTATATTCAATTCATTTCGAAATCGTTTTATATTCAATTCGAATTCAATTCGTTATCTATTCAATTCAATTCATTATATATTCAATTCATTATATATTCAATTCATTTCGAAATCGTTTTCAATTCATTTCATTTCGAAATCGTTTTCAATTCATTTCATTTCGAAATCGTTTTCATTTCATTTCATTTCGAAATCGTTTTCATTTCATTTCATTTCGAAATCGTTTTCAATTCATTTCAAAATGAATAAATCGATATAAATATCATTCGCGTCAAAATGGCGTCAATCTAATCAACACGGCTTCATATATTTCTATTTTCAAATATTCTATTTCAAATATTTCTATTTCAAATATAATTCGTTCAACACATGACTAATCTCAATGGATGAGTACTGTCAACACATGAACCTTTATTTTATATTGATAAAGATGCAAATTTTACTATTAAAATATTTCGTTCAACACATGACTAATCTCAACGGATGAGTACAGTCAACACATGAACATTTACTTTATAGTGATAAAGATATAAATTTTATTATTAAAATATTTCGTTCAACACATGACTAATCTCAATGGATGAGTACAGTCAACACATGAACATTTACTTTATAGTGATAAAGATATAAATTTTATTATTAAAATATTTCGTTCAACACATGACTAATCTCAACGGATGAGTACAGTCAACACATGAACATTTACTTTATATTGATAAAGATGCAAATTTTACTATTAAAATATTTCGTTCAACACATGACTAATCTCAACGGATGAGTACTGTCAACACATGAACCTTTATTTTATATTATCTTTTATTTTCTAAATGGGAATGAGGCCCAATCAATCACCATATAATATTAATTATATGGATTTTCATACAACACATGTATATAATAGCATTGAAAAATAATCAACCATCAACCAAAGTGCACTACACTGTATAAGCATCAAATATAGATATCTAACGCTTATAACAACCTGTCAATCAATCGATCGACATATTAAATCAATCAGGATGAGTGAACCTCAATTTTCATCCCAACACCCGTGTGGGGTTTCAAACAATCAAACACAGATTTTATTTGTGCAGTTGGGCGATGTGTGAAATTTATCGTCCCAATCAATGTCCTTCAAATAGGTGTACATAAACAAACCGTCCGGTTTGTAAATGAATATTTTATTTTATTTCCATTCACGTTAAAAATTATATTTTTAACGATAAAATATTTTATTTCAACATATGAATTTCTATTCAGTTCATTTATTCAATAAAAAGGATATTTTATTTTTCTAACATATTTTAGAAAATTTCGGCGGTATAACGGCACGATACTAGAAACGGGACGAGGCTCAGCCTTATCCCCGGTCTAGTGAAGGCCCACGCCATTCACACATCAATCAAAATCACCAAACAACCAAAATCAAATCAAACCATCTAACTAATTTATGCAACCAAACAAACAAGTCCATGGTCTGTGGACGATTGTGTCGGGTGCTACTAAGCACCGTCTGCATCCTAGTATATATATATATAACTAGAAAAAGAAATTGAAAGGTGAGAAATTCTCACCTATAGCTATCCTAACTCCACGGCACTTCCAATGCAGGAAATCTTCACTGTTCTCGTCTCTTATCACTTTCTTCGCCCGTATTCTCTACATATGTAAAAATCGAATTTTTACTTCGCTATTCAATATATAAAAATCACATTTTTACTTCGATGTTCAATATATAAAAATCACATTTTTACTTCGATGTTCAATAAATAAAAATCACATTTTTACTTCGATGTTCAATATATAAAAATCACATTTTTACTTCGATGTTCAATATATAAAAATCACATTTTTACTTCGATGTTCAATATATAAAAATCACATTTTTACTTTGCTACTATATAGATAAAAATTATATTTTTATCACGCTATTTTTCATATAAAGATTTCGCCTTTTTTTACATATAAAGATCTCGCCTTTAATACGCCTATAATGTAAAAATTATATTTTACATCTTCTACATAGTAAAGATCATATTTTTAATACTTTAAAAATGTAAAAATCATATTTTTAATGTTTTAAAAATATAAAAATCATATTTTTAAATAGCTATTATATATATATCTGAATTTTTCTTTCCTATGCTTAAAGAAAATCGATTTTTTTTTTGATTTATAAAATCAGTTACATGATAATTAACAATAATTATATATAAAAAAACGAATTAAAAATAACGTATAAAAACTTACAGTTAAAACCGAGTGGGGGTCATGAGGGAAGGGGGTCGACGTTGCTTGGAGGAGGGGAGGGAGAGGGGTGCGCCATCCTCTGGCAGCTGCGGTGGTGGCCGGCAGGGCAACGGGGTCTGGACGTGCTCGAAAAGGGGGAGGTGGGTTGGTCTCGAGGTCGGTGGAGGAGGTGCGGAGGGAAGGCGATGGAGGAGGGGGTCGCCTGGAGGCCGGCGGCGGCTGGCCAGCACGGCGGTGGCGAGCGATTTAGGGCTCCGCCCTCATCGTTTTTTCTTTTTTTCTTTTCCTTTCCCGAATTAATGAAAACGAGAAAATAAGGGGGGGGGGTATATGCAAAAAAAATGAATTATATATATTAATTTATTTTAGAAAAACGGACTTTTTTATACGACCTCAAAACGAGGCCCACCGCCTGTCGTCCATCGCGTTTTACCCCCATTCCGAAAACAATGGGATATGTATCGCAAGCTGATTCGATCGCTTTGATCAGTTTCCGTTGAATTTACATTTAAATCACTATATTGTATTTTAAACGTACATTTCAAATTACCGGGGTCACATACTAACCAGAAAAATTCCAAAAAAAATATTTTCTAGCTTCGTATTGACGATACGGTCCTAACAAAACTAGTTTCGTCGAATTCTGAGACCGTTAGAAAAATGGCCATTTTCCAGTCGATTAAAATTAACTAGAACTGGTCAAACGCGTTTTCTTTTGCCACGCTCACATATTGATTCGAAAAATTATGAAATTTGGAATCTAACAATAATTTGACACTGCGGATCCAACAGAAGTGGTTTCGTCGAAATCCGAGGTCGTTTGCAAAATTCCTATCTTTAAGGGCCTGAATTCCATAGCGACTATTCAGAATTTTCAACTGGACATATCTTTTGATTCCCGCTATGAAATTTTGATTTTTCGGATTCGTTGGAAAGATATCACCAAATCGATCCTAATGTTTTTGGTTTCACAAAAATCCGGATTGTTTTGCACCCGGTACGTCCAATTGAAGTTTGAAATCGAATTATCGAACTACCGCGCCATTTTCAATTCTATTTATAATTATATATAATTATTTATATTCTAACGACGACGTATATAATATATACGTTCTAAATATATTCAAAATAAATTTCTCGTCGATTTTATTTAAAATAATTCATTTTAAATAATCAAAATTCGCTAAAATCGCCAAAATAAAAATTTTAAACTGGCTCAGAATTTCCTGGTTATTACAGACTTCGTCGATACCAAATCAGCATCTCTTTCAGATTTATCTCCATCCCATCTATTTTTTTACACTTTAGAATAATCCATTATTACTGGTCAACCAATTTCTTTTACCAATATCTCCCACAACCCTTCTTATTTGCAAAACGTTTGCTCCTCACATTATTCACTTTGGTTTGTGTAACAACCCGGAATTTTTAAACCAATTAAAAAATTTTATTTTAGCTATTTTAATGTATTTTGAATATTTAAAATGATTTATTTTAAATAATAACAACCAGAAATTTATTTTAAAGGTAGTTAGAATGTATAAATTTATTTTAATTATATAACGAGCTTGAAATGGCGTGACAGATTGAAAATTCAATTTCTAATTTCACTTGAATGTGTATGATTCAAAATAAATCAGATTTCAGTAAAACCAGAAACGTTATAATCTGTTTAATTATATCTTTCTTATAAAATTCATATTTCACAATATAGATTGAAAGTTATGTCCAATTTAAATTTTAGAATAGTCTCTATGGAGTATTTAGCTCAAAATAAATCCACTTTTGTTGGATCCGGAATCTCAAATTATTATTAGGTTTCAAATTTCATAATTTTTGGAATTAATATGTGAGCATGGTAAATTTAAACATGTTTGGCAGATTTAGTTTAAATTTAATCGACTTGAAAAAGGTATTTTTCAAACAGTCTCCAAATTCGATGAAATTAGTTTTGTTAGGACCGTATCGTCAAAACATAGCTAGTTTAATTTTTCTGTAATTTTTGGAGTAAGTATGTGGCCCCGATAAATTAAAATGTACGTTTACATTCAATATATATTGATTTATATTTTAATTTTGATGAAAAATGATTGAAACAGTCGAATTGGCTTACGAAACGTATCTCATTATGTCCAGAATGGGTGTATTTAGCTCGTGGTGAAAGTTGTTAGGTTTGATTTGGAGTTCGGGACATTAAATAGGAGATTTACGAATAAAAAATTAAATGGGTGCGTTTTTACAGGTCCCTATTAAGTTTCAAAATATAAAAAAAACCCGGCGATAAAAGTAATATAGAAAACATCCCTGTTTTTGAATTTCCGCTAAAAAAATTCCAGATCTACCCTTACACATCTAAAAAACTATCCAACAACTGTTTGTCCTCATTTACTTAGTCTATCGCTTCTATTATCTCGCTCATAAACCTAATCCAACAATTCTGGAAAATATTCGATCACTCCAAGGGTTTTTTTTTTTTTTTTTTTTTACGAAAAATTAGACAAATATATACATAAATTACGTAAAATAATATTTTTTATTACTTTTTTTTTTGAAAAACTGGACAATTATATACATATATTACGTAAAAATGCATACATTTATGCAACTAAGTGTAATAATTGCATAAATATAGTAATATTATGCAGAAAATAAATTATTAGTTTTGCGCAACTAAGTGAAATAATTGCATATATATACAGAACTGTACTGCATAATTGCTGAAACAAAATAAATGACAAAAAAGTAACTACAGATAATTATAACAAAATGCATATATATATGCAAATAATAGAAATATGTGCATACTTACATGAAAAATTTCAGAACATTTACATGTACTACATCAAAAAATAAGTACAGACCACATTTACATGTATTACATCAAAAATTTTATAACATTTAGTAGACTCTGTAGAAACAACTGCAGATTTCAATCATTTGGAAATGGAAGGAGAACCAAGCTTCAACAACACCACTACACCAATATCCGCCAGAACACTGTTATCAAAAAAAGAAAATCAACATTAATAAGCTTAATGTGCGGTACAAAAACTGCTTCAGAATAATATAAATACATGCGTACAATTCAGTAAAAAACAATAATTTCTGAATATTTATATGCACGTACTCCAGATATATGCATAGAAATATGAATATATTTGTAAAATAATATGTTTTTCTGTTTGTTTGATGAAAAATTACATACATATATGCATATATTAAGAATAAATGCATACTTGTCCGCAACTTAAATGTAATAAAACATGCTGCGCCAATAACCATACTAACACCATAATCAATCCACGATTTACAAATTCCTATTTTCCAGATCTTTATCACATTAATAAGCTTAATGCGTACAATTCAGCAAAAAACAATAATTTCTGAATATTTATATGCAAGTATTTCAGATATATGCGTAAAAATATGAATATATTTGTATAATAATATGTTTTTCTGTTTGTTTGATTAAAAATTGCATACATATATGCACATATTAAAAATAAATGCATACTTGTCCGCAACTTTTTATCAGAAATAACAAATTATATTTTCATATTCAAGTTCACTAGACTGCCAAACTATTCTACAATTGTTATAACATGGCACAACAGAGATGAGACTTTATCAGCGGACTGTCTAACCAAATTGTTCAACAAGAAGATTTCAAGCTTCCAAGTATCCGCATACCATTGATGTTATTAGGACATGTATGTTAATTTACATATATCTTATCTATATTCAAGCAGTCTTGTTGGCTTACTTCCTTATGCCTAAAGGTTCCCACAAGTTGATTTCTCTAAGTCATTTTCACTCCGTTGATTTCCAACATGGACTGAAATTTGATATGTATTGTAAAGAATGCAATCGTAATTCAGTGTGAATTCAATAATGGCGTAATCCTAACGCAAGTACCCATACTTTTCAAGATGTTATAAGCATCTAACCCTCATGTAGTAAATAAGGAACTTCAAACAATAGGTAAATATCTATACATATATAGAAAATTAGACAAGCACATATTTGGTAGAAGCAGCAGATCATGACAATGCTTAACAAGTTTGTAGCTTATAGCATGATTCTCATATTATTATCAGTCAAGTATAACTGTATAAGCATCAATTATCCGTATAACAACCCAAATTGTCAAGGATCAAAAAGCAAACAAACAGAAAAAACGAAAAAGGACCAATTTTCCTCGCTCTGACATTTTCCTTTCTTGAATGCAATAATAGTAGTCCCAAGCAGAGGAACAAATTATAAAAAAACAAAAAAGGACCAATTTTTGAACGAAAAAGGGTGAAGCAATTATTTCAAAACGAATTAGCTGAAGCATATCAAACGCAATCGGAAAGAAGCTTAAGAAAAAAGAGAGAAACCCTAACCTTGTGCAACAGAAATCAAAGCTTGTGTTGAAGATCGCACCTGGTGTTGAAGATCGAACTCAGAAGATCGCACCTGGTGTTGAAGTTCGAACTCAGAAGATCGCACCTGGTGTTGAAGATCGAACTCAGAAGATCGAACTCAGAAGATCGAACTCAGAAGATCGCACCTGTTGTTGAAGAGAAACCGAACATGATACTTAATAGTTTTGAAACATTTGAGAGCCATCATATCATTAAACCACGAAATCAAAATATTTATGGAATCAAAATATTACTTTTTCTTCATGCGATATAGATCTGCTGGAGCCGCCCTCTCATGTTTCATGCGATGAGGTCTGCCATGTGCTGGAGAAGCCGCCGCCATGGATTAGAAAAGTGTGTTTCTGAAAAAAAAATAAAACCCTAATACGTAACCTATAAACAAAAACGCACCGTTAAAATCGAATGAGGGCATTTCCGGAAAAAAAAAGCTGCGTTTTAAAAATAGGGATGAGATTTATATGTTTCAAAAGGGGAGGATGTGAGCCTAATTAACTTTAGTTTTAAGGATGTGAGACTAATTTTCACAAATTAAAATATTATAATATATATAATAATCTAGGAAAAATTAAACCCTAAATTTCATTCTCCAACCACCGCCTTTCTAAAACGAACGATTCAAATCGTTCAAAACTTCTTCACCCTTTTTTGCAAAATCCACTTCGAATTAATTTATGAAATCTGAAAGGAAATTGGAGAGCAAGGAACGAGCTTTAAATTAATACCAATGTGATCGATTTTGGGGAACTGAATTAGGAAGAATCAGGCCACTTAGGGTCGGCGTTCGCATGGGTTTTCTGGACCAGAGATGGGGCCGAGCGTGGCGTGTGTTAAGGCGGTGGTGGAGCCTGTCGTGGCGCGTCGAAGGGGCACCACCGATGGTGGTCCGGCAGCTCGATCGTCAGGTGGCGGCGGTTTTTCATTTTGAAGGATGGGTTCTCGTGAAAACTGAAGGCGTCAGGAGGTAGATGTAATTAGTGATGTAATTATATTTAATTATATAATTAATTATATTATTTATGTAATCAATGTTTAAACATTAATAACTTTTTGGACAAACTCCAAATCGCATGAAACAGGATCCGTTGCGATCAAGGAGCCGAGAGCTTCGCAACAAAACTAACTGGGTTCAATTTGGAGCAAGTGGGAATTTGGGGCAAATACAAACCCGAACGGTACCAAAATCGTCAATTAAAGATGGAGTGGAAACCAAACTAAGAACTCTTTCTCACTCAACTAATTTTGTTATGTAATTATATTATAGGTTGTAAATGGGGCTTAGTAGCTCCTGTCACTACTTTTTGCAAACCATGGTTAATTTGTGTGATATGATTGTGTTGTGGAAAAATTGATTGTAATGTGGAATTATTGGATTGATTGATTGTTGTGTATGGCGCGAGCCAGTATCAGGAGAGGGATAATGCTAGACATTATTCCGGTTCTAGAATAACATCGTTATAATGGCGAAATTTTCTGAAACAACAACGAATATAATGGTAATTTTATAAAATTATAAAAATTATTTTTTAGTTAAAAATATTATTTTTAACAAATATATACGCTATATATAAAATTTTCATTAAATGAAATTGGAATAAATATTCATTTACAAGCCGGACGGCTCGTTTATTTATTTGTTGGTTGAAACCCCACATGGGTATTGGGATGATATTTGACATACACTAATCCCAATGTTTAGTTGTATGTCAATCGATGGGTTGACAGGCTGTGATGAGCGTTATTTATTTATTTATTTATTTTAATGCTGTTATAGTTGTAAATTGCACTCTGGATGATGTTTGAATGTTGAAATGATTAATTATCATTATTGTTGAATACATGTGATGTATGAAATCCATATAACTAAAATTATATGGTAATTGAGTGAGTCGCATTCTGATTCAGAAATAATGAATATTTTAAAATAACGAACATTTTAAAATAATATTCACTGAATAATCAAAATATGATTTTGGATGGACATGAAAATGTTGAAATATATGAAGCCGAGTAAGTAGCTAAACGCCATTCTAACCCAAACGAGTTTATTGATTGATTTTATAACGAATATCGTAAAGAAAGGATATCAAAATATAATATTTTGAAAATATTATCATTTTAGTATTATAATGATATAGAATATTCAATTTTGATTTAAAATTGAAAATTAAGTTGAAACCGTTTCAAAATGAATTTATAAATGATTTACAAAATACGTTTTAAATGGAAGTCGATGGTATATATATTATATATATTTAATGGCTTGAATAGAACACGCCACGCAACGACCGTTTGTGAATTTCAACCATTAACTTCAAACTGATGTAACGGGAGATCCGATTGTTGGATTCTCCTAAAACAGGAACCATTGGGTTCATATCGAAAAGATCTTTACAAGAATATAAGAGATTTAAATTTGAATGGTTGGATTTCAAATTATGTCCAAATCAATTTCAGAAAAGGTCTCTAGGGATGCAGTTCGGTGGCCGCTATTGGAAACCGACTGTAAGGGCCTTAATAAAATTATTAAAAATATGGAAAAATCGTGTAAAATCATAATAAATGATTTGGAAAGATTTTGGATGAAAAATTCTTGGTTTGGAAAGATAAATATACATTTTTATCAAAATAAACTAGTTATTAACTAGAATAATAATCCAATGTTTTTAAATAAATAAACTGGATTTGTAAAGAGCTTTTAGAAATAACTAGAATTTTCCAATAAATAAAATGGAATGGATTTGAATGGAAATAATATTCGAAATATTTTGATATTAGATTTCGTGATTATACGGATATTATTGAGGAGTTTGGAAGATACAGATATCGTTATTCCTAATACGATATCCGTTGGTTTCGGAATTTGATATTGAATATAAGCCGATATAATTTCTATTTAGAGCCTTGTATTTAATATCAAATTGGATTTTGGGTTTGTCGTGAATGGTGTCTTCAATAACACGGTTCTTAAACCCAATTGAGAAAAGAAAAAATATATTTTAATTAAGATTTAGTGAAAATTTACCAATTAATTAATATTTAATTGGAGTTGAATTTAAATTGGATTTTTGGGTTTATCGTGAACGGTGTTTTAAATAACATTTTCTCTTTAACCCAATTAATAGTGAAGAGATGATTTGGAATTTATAAATCTTTTTATTAAGATTTAATGGGATTTGTCCAAAGTAAAGTTTTTCAATTTAATATATTAGATTGGAACTGAATGGAATTCGATTTGGTAATAATTGAGATTAGCTTCTGTAAAGGAAGACCATTACTATTTATGGAATTTAAAAGGCCCTGCCGTTATTCCATTTATAGTACTAATACGATACGGAAATTTATATCGATTATATATTGATCTGTTTTTCATGAAAATTCCGTAGTTAATGGAAGCTGATTTGGGTTTATTGTGAACTGTGTTTTAAATGACATTAGTTCTTTAAACAGTTAATAACAGGATTAATTTTCCTAAAAGTTGAACAATTATTAAGTAATAATTTTTGGAAGACTAAAACCAATTATTGTTTTAACAAATCTTTAATTAGATTGGAATGAGAATGGGATAACTAAATTTATCGAATTCATGAAATGATCAAGAATGGAGTACCACTAGTTTTACTCCAAGCGATAGTTAAATCTTTAATTAGATTTGAATGGGAAATGGTAATTAATTTTACCTATAACACAGTGGGTGTTAGATATAGAGTACTACTAGTTTGCTCCATGGGATGAATAGGTTGGGATTGGAAAGATAATATGAATGATTACTTCGATAAGGCGATAATCCCGACTAGTTTTATAAACCTTCATTTGCTTTGGAATTGTTAAAGGATAAAATAAAACCTTTTGAAAATGATATATACAAAGGAAGACCAAAGAGAAAATTCAAAAGAATTTATCTTTGATAAAATTAATGGGAACCTTTCCCTGAAGATGTGAATATTTGAATAATAGAATATTCTGAATTGAAATGAGGGGGAATGATGTGTTTTTATAGCACTTGATTATAAAATATGCAAGTTATTCAGAAAGACCGGGTTTAACCCATTCTAAATAATTGATACAGCGACTAAAAGTCGAAGATTTGAAGATGGTATTTGAAGATCGGAGATCTTCACATCGCTTGGATGATTAATGATGTCTTGATTGGGATGTACACCCAAGACAAGGTAATAATTGGTAATAGTCCAGACGTACTTGGAGATCGACCGGATATGCGAGGGCCTCTCTCCTGTATTGGACACATGGGACGAGGAATAAGGTGCCTCCGGTTTCGTTCAGACCGAGAATGGACTTGCAAATGGAAAGTATGTCTGACATTGTATTCCTTTATACTATATTTGTTGATCTCTGCTAAATATATATATCTGTTTGGTGGCGGAGAATTAATTCTCTTGCTTAACACCCTTCTCTGAGATGTACGAAGTTAGAGGTTATATATTGGTGGAAATTAGTGATATGGTATGGATTGATAGTGTGGCATGTTGAGATGCAAATGATCAAGGCTTTTGTTGAAAAGCAGAGTCTTATGGTTGATGATCAAAGCACGTTTTTAAATAGCATAGCTTTGTGTAGCGTTAATTCGCGAGCCTCATACCCCGGTATGAACCAAAAACGAGACAGTGACTACATGGAAATGGACATATGTTAGTTGTAACTACGAGTAATGTCATGGTATGGAGCCCAGACTGTTTACTTATGTGGATGTTGCATATTATTTGATGGATAGCGAGGTACCTCGGATTTGATCTGAGTCCCTAGTGGCTCTTTGGTCGACGTAACTGACCATTTAGGAGGTTCGATAGAACTGGCTAACATATAGTTTATGGTATAATTAATCATCGATGGATGATTGTCCATGAAGATCCAAGAGTTCACTACGGGGGATCCCGAGGCATCGCTAGTGTGTCTCGAAATCGGTGAAGATGACCCCTTGCCTCGGTTCGTAGATGGAAATCCAATTTTCAATACACGATTTTACCGTTTTAGTTGTAAACCTATATGGCGACGTAATATAATGGTACCTACGCCTCCTATGATTGATACACTTATATTTGAAGTTGATTTCTTCACTTATAGTTATAATAAAAGATGAAATTTCGTGTATCAAGCATATTTGGCTATTATAAGGTAAAACTCTATCCTCGACTGCGTTCATTGTGTGATGGGACATGAGTCTTATAATAGCTTCAATTTTCTCTTTAGCATTGCGCTGTTCGTTTTATGCACTGGTATTCATGGGGGATAAACCCGTTCCATGTTATACGGCGTGGTCCGTGATTTACCTAACTTTAAACTAAAAGCTAATAACTGTTTTAGTTCTCACACCAGTCCCATGACTGAATCGGAGTTTATTATTTGTACCTAAACCTGGGTGCCCATATTTTCCACACGGGAAGCTAGTAGTTTCGGTTTTACAGATATTTCTTTACACAGGATCCTGGAATTACAGCTGGAGCTATATTCGGAAAGCTTTGTATCTGTGTATTTCTTTCAGTTGTGCTAGTTGATGTATTTTCCGCTGTACATTGTATATATGCTGGAGCTATATTCGGAAAGCTTTGTATCCGTGTATTTCTTTCAGTTGTGCTAGTTGATGTATTTTCCGCTGTACATTGTATATATACATTTTTTTATTTCCGTTGCTATGTATTTTAATCTCTGATATTATTTTCCACTGTATATTACTTATTCGTACTCTGGTATGTTCTTCTACTCTGATGTAAATTGTTGCAATAGAAATGAAATGTTCTGTTGCTTGTGTTCCGATGAGTGTTGTTCTCAAAGCAATCCTGGCTTTCCCATAAGGGGAAGTTTGGGTCATCTCAGTTTGTGAATATCCTTTCCTTCTGGACTCATTTAATTACGACCACTGGATTTCACTAATAAATATTAGTACAAGATCAAAACTTTCTATCTAGTAACTATATAGATTTCACATTCCCATACATTTCAGTATTTAGTTTAATCGTTGTTATTTCAACTTTTAAATCATTTCTTGATTTAAAATTATAGTTAACGACTTAAGTCGACTTATTTAAAAATAACATTTCATTTCAAACATTTGAGTATATTATTACACAATATTATTGACAATCATTCATTTATTAATTACATATTTTATTTGACTACAGTTCAACTAATTCGATTTGAACTGATTATCTGAATAGCGTTGGGTCTTGATTAACCCTTGGGGATGGGGGGTGAATAGGGCTTATTGGAATTTTATGAGATATTAAAATTATTGCAACACAGATTGTAGTAGAGAAAATAAATGCATGAAGTAAATAACACATATTTTATCCAGCTTCAACAAACCCTGCCTAGTACTACATTCCCAAGATTGCTACAATGTATTAAAATAGATCCCGCTTACAAAAATCTTGTAAACTCGCAAACCTTGCTCCTGTTCTAATCCTACGCTCAAAACCCTAGACTAATATTTATCCCCAAGATCAGATTTCCCCGAATTACAAATCCGTAATCCGTACCCTAACTACAAATCCTGTAGCTAGTAAACCCTAGTTTTACAGACAAACTAGAAAACCCCAAGTTTTACAGACAAACTAGAAAACCGTGAATCGGTTACAAAGGAAATTTTAAAAACAATAATAATAAAAAAAGAAAACCCCTTTATAACTAAAAAATATAGCCGACCCCTTTTATCTTCATTGCAAAAGCTCTTGCCAAAAAAAAAAGTCTGTCGAACTAAAGAACTTAGGGTTTTCTTTGTTCTTCCCAAATCAAGATTTCTGGAAATTCTAGAATTTCGTTCTTTGATGATCGATTGATGTTGCTCCTAATTGTTTGTTCTCTTATTTAGGATTTCCTTGCGAGTGAAATCTTGTGAGTTGTTTATTTCGTGCTCTCGAGTTTTCTTTGTTGTTCAATTTCGATGTTCTTGCCAGTGATGAAGTAGGTGTAATATTTAGGATTATAAAATCCTAAATTACCTCTAATTTCCCAAAATGACTTGGCTGATGCTTGCGTGATTTTGTTGCCTTTTTTGTACTGTGTTGAGTGAAATTCTAGAAATAATATCTGCATGATTGTTTATCTATTGCAAAATTTCGCGCCTTGAGTGATGTCGATTTGTGGCCTTTGTTTTGTAGTTGACTTCTCCCTTTTTGTGACTTAATTTTTTGCTAAAAACAATTTTTTGCCGTGAGTCATTCTAGAAACTTTTCCAATGAATTCATGCTAAAGAACGTTTCAGTGATTTCTGGAAACATAAAAAATAGCTTGCCAAAATTCTAGTTGATTCCTGAATTCTTGCATGATTTTTGTCCCTAATTTTCACATGTCCAAAACTATATATTTTTTGTAAAACTGGAATTTTTTTAATGAAATATTCTTGCCTAAAAATGCTTTGTCCATTGCTTGTTGAAATTAGGAAATATTTCAAACATGGGTAATTGTTCTTCCAAAAAATAATTTCGATGCACAGATGTAAAACATAGCACATGCAAATATTGTTTCTGGAAGTTTTTTTTTTGCTAAATGGTCTTGCCCATGACTTTGTCAAATAAACTTCTGGAACCATTGAAAGGTTGCCAGAATTGTTTATTGATATACATAAAAAACATATGTCTTTGAAATCATTGATGAATACATTCCAGATCTTCTTGCATGCAGAAATTGAGCACTTGTCAATTGTTTAATGGAAATATACTTAAAAATAATCATGTCGAGTTTGGATTGTTTCTTTCCATATTTTCTTGCGCACTATAAATTCTGTAAACAATAAAATTGTTTGTTGCTAGCCTATTGTCGTGCATTTGTAAGCTTGGTATTTTCCTATCATGTAAATACATGAATGCACACACACACACATATTTATTCACAAAAATTGTGTGTGTATGTATGTTATTTGAGTTGCATGTCTTTGAAACTGCGTTTAACACTTTGTGCCTGCCGGCTACTTTGTTTGTACCATTCACCACAAAGCTTTCATATATTCAAGACTATTTTGTTAAGTCAATTCTGACTATCGGCTTGACCACCTATGCACATGAGTGAACATGTACATGCATTCCTTTGTCATTTTTTGGTTCCTCTTTGTGCATGCAACTTGACTATGAAATTCTCTTGTGTATTCTGAGTTAAATATGTGGGTTGTTGAATAATAGAATGTATCTTCTTGTATTTAGACTCATTGCCATGTATATAGCTGTTCGGCACATTTGCTTGGACTGTTGAGAGCATGAAACCTTCCCTATTGCACCATATACGTCTTTTTAATGTGAATAAGGAAACTCACTAGTTGCCCATGTATGTTTGCAAACCAGTTTTCATTTTGCATATGTAATTTACATAGTCTCATGTAAATTTGATTTTGCTATTTCCCCTATAGATATTTGCTTAGCTTTTCTTGTTGTTTCCACTTGCTTGTTGCATTCTACCTGCTTGTTGTTCTTGTGACCTCTGGTACATACTGTGTGCATCGTGTGCTTGCATATTTTAGTGCAGTACATTGTACACTTGTAGTTGAGCCACTGTCCCACTGTCCAGTTTCTTGTATTGTTCAATGTGTGGTTTATGTACCACTGTGTATATACATACCATGTATGCATGCACGTATATGTATATATGTGTGTGTGTGTTTGTGAAACTTCATTTCTGTGTATACATGAGTATGTTTTTGTGTTCACTGTTTGTAAGACCCCGAAATTTTAACGACACTAAAGATGATGAATTTAAGAATAATTAGTGTGAAATACACTATTAACAATGAAATAAGTAAAACTTAATTTAATATTTAGAATTAAGTAAAACGGACTACGCCATTGCGTCCATCTCAAAATTCTGGTACAAACAAACACCTAGTTTGCGTAAATCAGACACCGTATAAAGAAGTTATTAAGGTTTGAAGTTTGTATATGCATAGGAAGAATATATATATATATATATATAATAGGTTCAGAAATTCAAAAATGGGTCTAGAAATTTGAAATTCGATTCAAAATTCAAAATTTGGGAAGGCGACAGATTTCCCGCCCAAGTGGGTCTACCCACTCAAAGGGGGGTCGGCCCATAGGTCGACCTACTCAAAGGGTGGTCAACCCATAGGCTGACCCACTCAAAGGGGGGTCGACCCACCCCTGACAGATCTGGGCAAAATACTTTGTTTTGTATCTGGACACCTTCCTGAGCAAGATTTATTGAACCCTAGGCTATATAAAGGACCCTAGACCTAGGTTTTATTCATCTAAAAATAATGCTGACGGCGAAGCTCTGCTGCAACGAAAATTAAAATGGCCTTTCTTCTTCTAAATCAATTCAAAGAAGATTATACATATTCGAAGATTGCTACAACAAATTCAGCGATGGCTACAACAACTTTTCAACATGTTCTTCGCATTAATTTGGATCCATTTTCATAGATCTATTCACTGTGAGTTCATGTTATTTTTAGATCTAAATATTTAAATAGTAATCTTGATATGTATGTAAAAATTGGATCTTGAATCGATTCCTAATCAGTTCTATTATGACATAACTATCAGATCTGCTTTTATATGTTCATACCGCTGCCATGTTAAATTTTGTCATAATATGCCTATTCACTTTATGCCTATTTCTATCGGTTTATTTTTGATTCGTTATTATGCCTATTTTTGATTCTCTTCTCTCCCTCTTTTTCCTTTTCTATTTTTACATAGCCAGACTACCTTCGAGCCTAGGCCTAACACTGAAAAATGCGAACATGCAAAATTGGGAACGATTGGGAAAGACATAATTTGGGGCATAATTGGTATTGGAAATTATGTATCTAAATTTGGGCATAAAATTTGGAAATATACGGATATGAATTTGGGGGCATATATTGTGTTGGATAATATGAATATGAATTTAGGCATACGTTGGAAAATATAATTTGAGCATAAATTGGGACATGTGTAAGCACTGATTTGGGACATACATTGGGACGTATGTGAATATGAATTTTAGGCATACATTGGAAAATATGCGAATATGGATTCGGGTATAACTTGTATTGAAATGGGTAAATATGGACTAGGGACATAAATTGGAAAATATGCAGATTTGGGTTTGTGCATAACATATATATATGTATATGCCTTGACTTACAACTTGGGAAAAAGAGCATATGGTGCACAATTAAAGGGTGAATTAAAAAGGGGTGTAAAAGTCTATGATTTGAATAGTGAATTGGGCATATAATTAAATGTAGGGAAAAAGAGAAATAATCACCTATAATGACATAGATATATTTGGATAAAAATGGAATGTCTAATAATTACAATTAGGAATTGTAATTGCACTTATGACACGAGGTTATGTTGCATTAGTGGTGGAAGTCTACCAGGACCCGACCGGCATATCCAGCAGCCACTAATGTTGAACCTAATGTGAGAGGTTTGAGTGTGCAAATACGAATCGGGCTAAGACACGAGGTTAGACCCAACTGTGTAATTAGACTGCCCGGACCCGACCGACATATCCAGCATCCACACGTTGTAGGCCTAATGTGGGAGGTCTAGCGCATTATAACCATGATTGGACATGGTAATGAATTGGATTACTTAACCTAGTTTAATCCGTAAGGATTGTATGATTATGAACTTAAGTTAGGGTTAAGTAAAATTGGATGGGTAGCAGGTGGGTTAAGTAAAGTAAAGGGGGTGGATAATATTTACATATCGGCCCACGAACTTAACCCAATAAGGTTATGTAATTAAAGAAACCTAGTGGTATACATAACCGGTGGAAAATAAAATAAAGTTATGTAATTAAAGACACCCTTGTAGGGTAAGCATAACTTGTAGAAATGATAGAATTAGATATGCGTAATAATCTACTAAGTACACAACGATAAGTTGTAGTGACGGTGTAAATTGAATTTATGTTAAATGAGGACGAATGAGGAACTTGTAAAATAAATAAGTTATATTTAATCATAGATGGTAAGTGACATGTTAATTAGGAAACATGTGAATTGAGATATACTTAATAACGTATTAAGGAGAACATGTTATTGTAATGATGTAACCAAGAAGAATATAAAATAGATTGTGGATTACAGGCCTTGGGCCACAATCTAGAGAATAACATGTTGTGGGCTTATTAGTAAACTTAAATGGATTAAGTTATATGATTGAAATTAATAAGCAAGAGAAACTTGGTAAATTGGAATAAGAATTCAATATGAATGGGAAAAACGAAGTAAATGGGAACCTGGTGAGGTAAGGCAAGCGCGTAAAAGAACGTTTAGACATAGGGTCTAACAACATATTAAAGAAAGGCGCTTGGACCAGTCCGTACATTTGAGCGTGAATAACCCAACGGGGTATATCATCGAGGTGTTATAAGACACAAGAGGAGCGCACATTCATCTGATTGTTATGACGGCTCCAAAGGACTGGAAAGGGAAGCACGCAGCTTCCTGAAGTACCTAAGGTGCTCCTAGTAGTCCTCTGTGCATTGACAGATGTCTTAGGCTGTACTCGCAGAGGTTGGGTATGCGCGTAACTACTAGGTGGGTGGGCCTTGACTGCAGATGTAGTTATGCAGTCAGAAGTGACGAGGTGACACCAGGGTGATTCGACGGTTGCCTCTTGAGAAGGTAGAGAGGGTCACGACCAATAAGGATAGTAGACCATCGGATATCCGTCATCGACAGCCAGCGGGATACGAAAAGACTAGAGCTAAACCCAAGATATCATTTCACCTTTCACTATCGAGGTACGGGGTTGAGGGTAGACGCCACATGGATGTTTAGAATGGTTGTATTAGGGGCGGTCGCTTAGCTGTTGTAGTCTTTACTAGTTGAGGGTGGGGCCATAGCCACCATGGAAAATAGACTCGAGGAATATCTGTATTTGGAGGCACATAAAGGCGGCCTGTACAGGTATGGAAAAGCTCCCGGCCGAGTTCTGTGTTTCTAATCTAGCCTTGCTACGGAACTCGATGCACATTAGAGGACGTGAGATTGAGGCATCGAGCTACAATTACAGTACATACGTGGGACAATCTAGATACGTGCATATCTGCTCTGGGTGGTGTACCGTAGACTAGAGGGCATTATTCCGATAAGGAATGTGATTCGATCGATGGTGGCTGCCCGTACGCTTACGTAGCATAGTAATGAAAGATATATGTGAAACATAACATTGTTATATAGAGATCCGTATGTCACTCCGGCGTAGGATGAGGGACTGCATTCACTACGGTGGAGACCGTGCGAGTGGGTTACCATGGGGTGTATCTCAATATTAAGAGATAGCTACATATATTGTATTAGATGAATCCATGGGAAAGTAAATGGGTACGATGCATGTATAAGTCTTGAGTGCTATTAACCCAAGTAATCTAATAATCAAGAAAATGTAATGGAATGGTATTAGTAGGGATCATTCTACTTCTGATATACTAGTATCTGCGCGGTGCAGAGAAATGTATTTAAGAAGCGCAATATATCATGTTCATCTTATCTTACTCAGTTCACACTTGTTATTGTTACTATTGTCTTGTTTTTTCAGTTTTATATATACCTGCCATGATACTTTTATTTATTTATATTTAAAAGTAAATGGACTCGCCAGACTTTATGTCTGACCCTTTTTGTTTCCTCTTCTCTCTCTTCTGTTTCCCCACCAGGTTCTCAGGGTGGAAGTGCTTAGAGTTGATTTGGATTCTTTCAGCTTATCTTGGATTTTGGATATAGATGTATCGCTTTGACTTCTGGTCAACTCTCTTATGGCTTCACAAAGAAATATGGTTTTATGCTTTTGTACTCTGATATTTTTGGCAATACAGATTATTAATGTAATTAGTTACTTATGATGTAAACTCAGTATTTGGGACCATGATGTTTTTATTTAAATAAAGTATTTTTTAAGTTTTTAATTCCGCTGCTATTTTACATGTCTGTCTTGTGCTATAATGTTCTTGTTTACCTATAACTCTTCACGGAACTTAATGCATTCCATTAGTGAGTGACATTAACGGACATGGGGTGTCACATTTGGTATTAGAGCATATGGTTATAAGATCGAATAAAGTATTTTGAAAATGGTTTTCAAAAAGGTCCCAAAAACAAAGTATTTTAAAATAAAAAGTCTGTTTTGGAAAAGCATATTTCCCAAAGCCATAAATAGCTCTCGATTATCCACTTGATTCCTTTTCCTTTTTGTTCGAGGAACCGTTTCTTCCCGAAATGGTATCCCTATTTTGGCATGGTTCCATAGGCATGTTAAAACTACGGTACATGTCGAAGGGCAAAGAAGTGCCCAACCTCCATCTTTAGCCGCAGTTGTTTCACCTACGTCTTATTTTCTCTCAAGCCTCATATAGATTTCCATGCGATAGAGGCATCTTTCAAGAGACTTGTTAGCATGTTGCACAAGGATGGTAAAAAGAAGAATAAGGGAGTTGGGGCTAAGGAGCATAGCCCAAAGAAGAAAAGAGGAAATACCATAATTTCGGAATAATGGGTCATTTGGCAAAGGGTTGCAGAAAGAGAAAAGGCATTTGTTACCACTTTGGTAAGGCGGGACACCTTATTAAGGAGTGCCCAAAGAGACAAGGACAAGGTCATAAGGCAGGAAATTCTAGGGGGCAAGCTAATGTTCTCGTAGCTAGTGGACAGGATAGGGGTAGGAAAGTTTCCATCGAAGGATTGATTTCTATTTATGATCATCCTGTTAGGATTCTTTTTCTGACGCTTCACATTCTTTTATATCTGATCCTTTAGTTGAGTCTCTACATCTAGATACTAGTATGGTTTTGGATCCCGTTGGTGTCTCAAACCCAATAGAGGTACGGCTCATTTATCGAGGAATTGTCGGGGGTTTGAGAATCTCTGTGTTAGGCGTCGAGTTTGATTGCAACGCATATGTTCTTGATTTCATAAGATACGGTTTGATTCTAAGATGGATGGGTTAACCATATATGGAGCCATTCTAGATTTTGAGAGGAGGGTCGTTAGATTTCTGACTTCCCATAGAAAGACTCTAGAGATTTCTTATGACCCCAAAGGGGTCTGTCGTGCTTAGTCTCCTAGAACCTCTTGATATGTCTACCGGTGATTTGCGATTTGTACCAATAGTTGTGAGTATCCTGACGTTCTGATTGTGGTCCGGGGTTTACTCCTGAGACACGAGATTGAATTCCGCATACACTTGGTAGCCAATGCAAAGCCAGTTGCATTGCCTGTGTGATATATGACTCCTAAAAGAAAAGAGGGAACTTTGTAAGAAAGTAGGGGAGCTATGTGAGAAGAGGTTTGATAGGTGAATTATATCGGGATGGGAAACCTATTGAAGACAATCCTTGTGGAAGCCCATCAATCTAAAATGACTATTTATTCAAGAGGCGACAAAATGTATAGAGTTCGAGGTAGTGGAGCCAAACTTGTAAGAGGAAGTGAAAGTAGAGAAGGAAGCAACGACTGGACGAGTTCCAACTTGCGTACTTGGATCGAAGGTTAAGAAATTGTGCAACAAAGAAGTGAAGCTAGTAAGAGTGAAATGGGGAGAGGACCGCGAGAACTCTACTTGGGAGGATGAAGACAAGATTCGTGCTTCATATCCTTTCCTTTTCGAGAATATGTCCTTAATTTCTTTTTCCAAGTTTCGAATTAATACTTGTATCTATCGTTTGAATATCTCATATCGATCGAGTCTTTAAGTAGAAAACTAATGAATGTAAACATGTGTTTGTGACATGTTATGTTTGATGGATGCAAGTGGTTGCTAGAGATTGCTCGTGGATGCATATACACACAATAGGCACTAAATCGGCTCAATCACTTACATATGGCATATTGATGTGTGTACATTTTATGGATTATCATTATATTGATGTTGCATGTGGATGGATGATTGTGCACACATATAGAACTTACATGGATTAGGATGATTTGCATACATTTTGGTTGAATGGCACAAACATACAATGCATTAAGGAGGTCAACTGAATCAGTAGACCGCCTGATCTTTCGCATTAGTTTACGGACATATACACACACTATTGTGTATGTTCATAAAAGCATTAGAAATTCCTTAAGGACAATGGATGCCTGTGATTGCTAGATGGATTTATGATTGTTGGATGTTAGGATATACGTTCTTCTTAACTTAGAGATTTCGGGGACGAAATCCTTTGAGTAGGGGAGAATGTAACACGCTAGAATTTTAACGACACTAAAGATGATGAATTTAGGAATAATTAGTGTGAAATACACTATTAACAATGAATTAAGGAAAACTTAATTTAATATTCAGAAATAGGTAAAACGGACTGCACCATTGCGTCCGTCTCGAAATTTTGGTTAAAATAGACACCTGGTTTGCGTAAATCGGACACAGTATGAAGAAGTTATTAAGGTTTGAAGTTTGCATAAACATAGGGAGAATATATATGTATATATATATAAAATAGGTTCAGAAATTCAAAAATGGGTCCAAAAATTCAAAATTCGGTTCAAAATTCGAAACTTGGGAAGGCGACAAATTTCCCGCCCAGGTAGGTCTACCCACTCAAAAGGGAGTCGACCCATAGGTCTACCTACCCAAGGGGGGTCAACCCATAGGTCAACCCACTCAAAGGGGGGTTGACCCACCCCTGACAGATCTGGGCGAAATACTTCGTTTTGTATCTGGACACCTTTCTGAGTAAGATTCATTGAACCCTAGGCTATATAAAGGACCCTAGACCTAGGTTTTATTCATCTAAAAATAATGCTGACGGCGAAGCTCTGCTGCAACAAAAATTAAAATGGCCTTTCTTCTTCTAAATCAATTCAAAGAAAATTATACATATTCAAAGATTGCTACAACAAATTCAGCGATGGCTACAACAACTTTTTCAACATGTTCTTCACAGTAATTTGTATCCATTTTCTTAGATCTATTCACTGTGAGTTCATGTTATTTTTAGATCTAAATATTTAAATAGTAATCTTGATATGTATGTAAAAATTGGATCTTGAACCGGTGCTTAATCAGTTCTATTATGACATAACTGTCAGATCAACCTTTATATGTTCATACCGCCGCCATGTTAAATCTTGTCATAATATGCCTATTAAGTTTATGCCTATTTCTATCAGTTTATTTTTGATTTGTTATTATGCCTATTCTTATTCTCTTCTTTCCCTCTTTTTCCCTTTTTATTTTTACATAGCAGGCTACCTTCGAGTCTAGGCCTAACGCTGAAAAATGCGAACATGCGAAATAGGGAATGATTGGGGAAGACATTATTTGGAGCATAATTGGTATTGGAAAATATGGATCTAAATTTTGGCATAAAATTGGAAATATACGAATATGAATTTGGGGGCATATATTGTGTTGGATAATATGAATATGAATTTAGGCATATGTTGGAAAATATAATTTGAGCATAAATTGGGACATGTTTAAGCACTGATTTGGGACATAAATTGGGACGTATGTGAATATGAATTTTAGGCATACATTGGAAAATATGCGAATATGGATTCGAGTATAACTTGTATTGAAATGGGTGAATATGGTATAGGGGCATAAATTGGAAAATATGTAGATTTGGGTTTGTGCATAACATATATATATGTAAATGCCTTGACTTATAACTTGGAAAAAAAAGCATATGGTGCATAGTTAAAAGGTGAATTTAAAATGTAACGACCCGTATTTTTACGGTATTATAAATAATTTATTTAATTATTTAAATAATGGTTTAGTTATTTAAAATGACCAGAAATAATAATTGAATATTTAATTAAAATAAATAATAGAATTATATATTTAATTTGCGAAATAGTCGGAAATAGTTGAATTCACAGTATTGTGTGGATTGGACAATTCAGAATATATAGTTCGGTTTAGAGTTGAATTATATTAACGAATATATTATATAAACGACAGTTGAACGTATAATTATATTATAATTATAATCGAGCTCGAAATGGCGCGGCAGTTCGTTATTTGGCGATTCGAACTTCAATTGAATATACAGAATCCATTTTAAGCCGGATTTCTGTGAAACAAGAAACGTTCGGAGCTGGTGAAGCATATTTTTCTAATGGAAGAGAAAAATTAGGATTTCGTCGGGTAGATTTTGATTTATGTCCAAATCAAATTTTAGAAAAGTCGCTATTGAATTCCTTTATAATTTATAACGATTTATAAAAGTATTTCTATTTTAATTAAATATCGATTTAACCGGATTTGAAATATCGAGTTATAACTCCATATATATTTATTATGGAGCCGTATGGTATATATTGTAAATATATACGATAATATATATTTATTAATATTTAATTTAATTATTTTTAAATATATTTATATATTTAAATGGGTTATATAGAGCTTTAAAAATAGCCAGTTTTGCAAATGACCTCCGTTTTCGACGAAACTAATTTTGTTGAATCCTTAATGTCAAATTATTGTTAGATTTCTAGTTTCGTGATTTTTGAAGTCAGTGTGTGGCCGTACGGATTTTTAATGGGAAAAACAGTCAGTATTTTAACGGTTAAAACTACACTGTGTGAGCGCAAGAGTCGGAATTCGATGAAACCAGTTTCGTTGGGTCCATAATGTCGAACTCTACTTGAATGTCCATTTTCATATATTTTTAAATATCGTGTGTATTCGTAGTGATTTTCAGAGAGCATATACAAATAGAAATAGGAAGTAAATTAATATAAAATAATATGCGTAGCCTCTAACACGAGCCAAATAAATCCTATATAATACCCTTGCCCATTTTCAAACCCTACCATTTTCATTTCCGCGGTCAACTTCTTCAGCCGCCACAAAAATAATAGAAATGGGAAGATAAATCATCTTCAAAAATCTTATACAAATGAAACCAAAATTTATAAATCACTAAATATATGTTTATGGACTCCTGAAGTGATGCTCTTCAATGCGGTACATCTTTCTTTGTGTTCGACCACAATTCGCGATGATGGATTTCTACAGCGTTGACCTAGGGTTAACAACGATGGTCGAACAATGAGGAGATAGAGGGAATCGACATGGATTTGTGGTTTATGACGTCGAAATGCACTTTGCTATGTTTTCTTTGGAGGATTCCACGACATTGAAGGTCGCTACTTTCCTGTAACACCCAAAACTTCACGGAATCGCATCCTCGAGGGGGGCCGCTGGAGGTTGATAGGAGGCGGGGTTGGGTAAAGTTCAGAAAGATGGATCGATTGGTGGGTTTCGTTATCAATTTCGTGAAGGATCCAAGGCCATAGAGGAGATTAAAGTAGGCTAGAAATGGGTTTATACGATGCATGCATTGATCGTATGGACGGATACTACCCAATGGAACTGACTAGGAGTGAATCAGAGCTCATTACAATTTATTGCAAAATAAATTGTCCGTCTGAATCAAAGATAGTTAATCGCTTTTTAACGATAACCGTCCAATGTGAGTAAAATTCACCAACTCTACCAGTTCATATTTTTATAACGTATATTTAGAACTGATAAATGATGATTGATTGCTGTGTATTGACTGTTAGTTGAACTGCTAAGTAATTGGTTGAAATTATAGATCTAGTTATATATATATAAATTGATTCTGTTTAGCAGAATATTTCATAGTGAAATGAAATTGATGTAAATTGTATTGTTTAACATCTGTGGATGCAGGGAAACAGGTCGGAGGAATCCAACTGGATTCCTCAACATTTATTTTACTGTTTTTCATATATTGAAATATATGATGTGATATATAATCTGCAGTTGATTATGTGTGTTTGACGATATTGATCATTATTATAGGGTATGTAAATTACCATAAGAAATACTGGGATGTAGAAAAGGGGATTTTCAAAGTGTATTTTGTAAAATAAATTATTTATATAATATCAATGGATTTTATATATAAAAGGAAAAGGATTTTATAAAAGAAAGTATTTTATAAAATCAGAGAATAATTATAAAAGGAAAATATTTGTGAAACAAATAGAAAAGGAAAATATTCGTGAAACAAATATAAAAGGAAATATTTGTGAAACAAATAGAAAAGGAAATATTTGTGAAACAAATAGAATTGAAACAGGAGATAGAAAATAAATAGGATTATAAAAGAAATATTTATTTGTTAAATAAATAGAATTGAAAAGGAAATATTTGTTGAACAAATAGAATTGAAAAGAAATATTTATTTGGGAAATAAATAGAAAGATAAAAGGAATATTTATTTAGAAAATAAATAAGATATCATAAAAGGAAATAATTGTAAAGTAAGTAGGATTATAAAAAGAAATTTGATTTATTCGATTAGAGTTAATCGAATAGAGTTAATCCAATAGAGTTGATCGACTAGAGTTAATCGAATATGGTTAATCGAATAGAGTTAATCCAATAAGGTTAATTGATAAGAGTTAATCAAAATGGAGTTAATCGGTTAGAGTCAGTCGAGTTAGAGTTAATCAATTAAAGTTAATCGATTAGGATTAAATCGAATTAGGGTTATTCAAATAGAGTTAATCGATTAGGGTTAAATCGAATTAGAGTTATTCAAATAGAGTTAATCGATTAGAGTTAAATCAAATTAGAGTTATTCAAATAGAGTTAATTGATTTGAGTTAAATCGAATTAGAGTTATTCAAATAGAGTTAATTGATTAGAGTTGATTCGAATTAGAGTTATTTGAATAGAGTGAATCGAATAAGAGTTAATCGAAGTAGAGTTACCGAATATTGCTTATTCGATGTAGAGTTATCGAACATTGCTTATTCGAAGTAGAGTTATCGAATATTGCTTATTCGAAGTAGAGTTATCGAATATTGCATATTCGAAGTAGAGTTATCGAATATTAGTTTATTCAAAAGGAGTTGATCGAATATTAGTTCATTCGAAAGGAGTTAAATCGAATACATTTTATTCGAAAAGAAGTTAATCGAATATTAGTTTTATTCGAAAGGAGTAATTGAATATTAGTTATTCGAAAGGATTTGTCGAATATTAGTTATTCGAAAGGAGTTATCGAATATTAGTTATTCGAAAGGGGCTATCGAATATAATTTATTCAAATAGAGTTAAAGGAGTTAATCGAATAGAGTTAAAGGGGTTATCGAATATAGTTTATTCGAACAGAGTTAAAGGAGTTAATCGAATATAGTTTATTCGAATAGAGTTAAAGGAGTTAATCGAATATAATTTATTCGAATAGAGTTAAAGGAGTTATCGAATATAGTTTATTCGAAAAGGAGTTAATCGAATATTAGTTATTCTAAAAGGAGTTATCGAATATAGTTTATTCGAAAGGAGTTAATCGAATATTAGTTATTCGAAAAGGAGCTATCGAATATTAGTTATTCAAAAAGGAGTTATCGAATAGAGATTATTCGAGTGAGATTTATACGTTGGAATTCGATTATATCGAATTCGGGAAAGTACTATTCGCTTTCCGTTATTAATCAAGATTTATTTATTTATTAATAAATTAGTTATTTGTTTATTTATCCAAATTAATAAATAAAAGTTATAGTGAAGTTATTATATTTCAAAAGCATGAGATTTTAACACTATTGTTAAAATCAAATGATTTCTGTAAAAGAAGTAGATTCGTAAATAGAATCGGAGAGTTATGTAAGGAAGTTTGTTAAAGATGTAAAAGGTGAACTTTGTCTATTTCGAGGTTAGGAATGTTGTTCAGTTAAGGTCTGAGAGGTAGTTATACCTCAACTTGATTGACTTCATTTTTAACTAAGGGATGGTTAAGGTTCGATAGTGAAGGTTGCTTAAGTGAATTTAGTTAATGAGTGTAGTGGGTTGAGTTGGCATTGCGATGTTTTATTCAAACATTTGTTTAAATAAAATGAAGGAATTTTGGAAATATTTTCCAAATAAGAATTAGAAATGTTTTCCAATGATTAAGAACATATATTTTCTAGAATATATGGAAATAGGAAATGGATAAATGAACAAATTAATGATAAATTAATTTAAGAGATAAATGATGATTGATGACTAATCGATAGAAATTCCATCTGGAAATAATATCGTTGTTTGTACACATGTTTTTCTTTTATAGTTAAATCACCGACTATCAAAGTTTTTTACCATTTTTCTGTCATCAATACGGAGAGACCGGGATCAGATTCATTATCTGAAAACCACTCCGTATGAGCATTAACGTTGCATATCAAATATGATGAAGATAATTGAAGACGGAGTTCTGCTTGGGCTGTTCTGGCGAACTAGGTAGAAATTGCCTAAGATGGATTTACAGAATAGTGCCTTCAGTTTGTTCTGTCCCAGGACGACCTGTATGGAAGAATGTCTGACAGAGTATATTTAATAGATCGCGTAAGTTGATCTCTTCAAACGTATGTACGTTTAGTGGCGAAGGAATTCGTTTCTCTTAGATGTATACCCATGGTATTTTTATGGAAATCAATTTGTGATTTGGCGGGTATGACGATGTGACATTCAAGGTGAATAATTGTGTGATCTATCATAGATAAGTGTGGCCTTTAGCCTCACAACCGGGGAATGACAAAAATCGGGCAGGCAGCATGGCCAAGTGGTTGGCTGCCAATTATGGTGTATTATCACCTATCTAGAGATATTCATTTCATTCTTTAATCTATTCGATGCTGTCCCAATCGGGAAGCGATTGCTGATCCCAATCGTTGGTGATATACATTCGATACACTCAAGCAAAATAAGTGGTCGGTCATGTGTGGCCGGGTTGCAAGATGTTCTTGTTGAACCCAGTGTATTCCTCTCTAGAGGTACACTATCGGAAGGTGGTTCCATACCTTGTCATAGTTAGTAATTCATTATCCAATAAGTGCTAACAGTTTTGATTGTACACTATATATGTAGAACGTGAGATGAAAGCATTTCTACTAGATGATTATTTAGTTGTGGTTGATAGACATTTTTATAATATCAAAAGAGTTTTAATATAAAGTTTATCGTTTCTTTCAAAAGGATTTTGAAAGTTAAACCAAATGTTTTGGATTCTCATAAGGGAAAAAACCCGTTTCGTTATACGGCGTGGTCTTATGAGACATCGTTTAATAGCTCAAACTGTTTTAATTTTTTTTACTCACACCAGTCCCATGACTGACCCAGAGTTTATTTTGTTTTGTTTTCCCTAAACTCTTGGGTGCCCAATTTTGTACGGGCAGTCAAGTAGTCAGGATTTTACGGATATACTTGGAGAGCTTGGAGCAGGAGGCTTCAGGATTATATAGCTATTGTTTATTCCACTGTGTTGTAAGTGTTGTACTCGGATAATGTTACTGTATACATATACTGATTTTATTTAAGAGATATGTTATCTATTATATGTTGTTCGTTCCGCTGTGAGATTCGTGTTTACTCTGATGTTGTATGTTCTTCTTCTTCTTCTATTCTAAGTTTCTATCTTATCTATTCTCACCCTCTAATTTCTTTCATGGACAATCCGGTGTTTTCCGATGCTTGGGTAGTCGACATTGAGTTTACGTCAATAACTAGGATCGCAAATTCCGCAGGTCATTACAGTGGTATCAGAGCCAAAGGTTAAGTTATTACCTTGACTCTGTGGCATAACTTAGTAGAGATGGGGCTAGCAATACCCTAGATTGAGTTGAGTGTATGTATATGAGCGCGTATTTGTTATTCAATATAAAATTGTTTTATATTGTGGAGATTTATTGATTGAGTTGTTTATGGGTTCTGGTCGATCAGTTTGATCCACTATATCAGTAGGGGTTTATAAGCACTCGAACACAATGAATCGACACAGTGTGTTTTGAAAAGAGGGTAAATGAAATAATTTTACCCAAATTATATTTTGATATAAACAAAGTATAGATATTTGAAGTATTATAGTATATTGGATGTGTTGGTTGTGATTGTAATCGAATAAGATTATAAAATGTGAAATGGTTATGTAAACAGCCAGTCAGAATTCATATAAGTGTAGTATATGGAATCAGATGAATTAAATTTGAATTTAAAATCAGAATTGGAATTAAAATTCCGGAAATCTGAATAAGTGTTTGTAAATGAATTTGGATTAAATATAAGAGAATTTTAAAATCCTGGGAGATTTTTAAATTGTTTACAAGCACTGTGAAGATATTTTGATCTGATTTCAAAATGGTAGTGTTTAAAAAGGGTTGTGGAAAGTGATATAGTATTGAACTCACTTCGATAGCTAGAAATAGATTCCGATGATGATCATGACATCATCGGTGTTCATTTTCGAGTTGTAAGTGACGGATTACTACCAAAGGTTTTGTTTTTGAAAATGTTTTGCGAAAACAAGTTGTTTGAATTTCAAAAAGGATTGCTTGATTTTTGGGGAAAGTGAAGTTGTTTAAAATTCCCAGGAGAGGTGGTTTAATTTAAAAACAAATTAAATAGAAATTGTAAAAGTAAATTGGAATTGAACTGAAACAAGTTAAGTGGAAATTGAATTGAAATTTGCAAAAGCAAATTGAAGATGAATTGAGATAGAAAATATTGAATTAGATTGGATCGGAGATAATCCGAAATGAAATTGTTCTGGTAAGTTAAGAGTAGAAATTAAAAATGGAATCTGAGTTAAGAATAGAATTTGGCTTGGGTATAACCGAATGATTGGGATGACACTGGTATATGCAGAGTTGGTAACACATGGAAAGAATATATTGATATGCCCGACGAAAAGGTACCAGTTTATATTATATATGGGTTTGAGATTTTGATAAGCCGAATTGGCAAGTCGTTTGGCTGTTTGATTTTCTTTTGGTTGAAGAAGGCTTAGAGAGGCGAGTTGGAGTTTGAGCTATTGACCAGTATAAAGGAGGTGCTGGCGAAATTTTTCGAAAAGTTAAGGTGTTGGAAAATTTTCAGGATTTTTGAAAATTTTCGTTAGTAGGAATGAATAATTATTTAATTGAAATTAAGTTGGTTCAATTGAAACTGAAGTTAAGAAGTGAACAAATAAGTTCTAACCAGTTAATAGGGTTTGTTTTCTACCTTAGCAATTTCGAGGATGAAATTATTTTAAGGGGAGAAGAATGCAACGACCCGTATTTTTACGGTATTATAAATAATTTATTTAATTATTTAAATAATGGTTTAGTTATTTAAAATGACCAGAAATAATAACTGAATATTTAAATAAATAAATAAATAATAGAATTATATTATAATTATAAACGACAGTTGAATGTATAGTTATATTATAATTATAATCGAGCTCGAAATGGCATGGCAGTTCGTTATTTGGCGATTCGAACTTCAATTGAATATACAGAATCCGTTTTAAGTCGGATTCTATGAAACAAGAAACGTTTGGACCTGGTGAAGTATATTTTTCTAATGGAAGAGAAAAATTAGGATTTTGTCGGGTAGATTTTGATTTATGTCCAAATCAAATTTTAGAAAAGTCGTTATGGAATTCCTTTGTGATTTATAACGATTTATAAAAGGATTTCTATTTTAATTGAATATCGATTTGACCCGGATTTGAAATATCGAGTTATAACTCCATATATATTTATTATGGAGCTGTATGATATATATTGTAAATATATATGATAATATATATATATATTTATTAATATTTAATTTAATTATTTTTGAATATATATATATATATATTTAAATGGATTATTTAGAGCTTTAAAAATAGCCAGTTTTGCAAATGACCTCCGTTTTCGACAAAACTAATTTTGTTGAATCCGTAATGTCAAATTATTGTTAGATTTCAAGTTTCGTGATTTTTGAAGTCAGTGTGTGGCCTTACGGATTTTTAATGTGAAAAACAGTTAGTATTTTAACGGTTAAAAATACGCTGTGTGAGCAAACGGAGTCGAAATTCGACGAAACCAGTTTCGTTGGGTCCGTAATGTCAAACTTTACTTGCATGTCCATTTTCATATATTTTTAGATATCATGTGTATTCATAGGGATTTTTAGAGTACAGATACAAATAGAAATAGGAAGTAAATTAATATAAAATAATATGCGTAGCCTCTAACACAAGCCAAATAAATCCTATATAATACCCTTACCCATTTTCAAACCCTACCATTTTCATTTCCGCAGTCAACTTCTTTAGCCGCCACCAAAACAATAGAAATGGGAAGATAAATCATCATCAAAAATCTTATACAAATCAAAACAAAATTTATAAATCACTAAATATATGTTTATGGACTCCTGAAGTGATGCTCTTCAATGCGGTACATCTTTCTTTGTGTTCGACCACAATTCGCGATGATGGATTTCTACAGCGTTGACCTAGGGTTAACAACGATGGTCGAACAGTGAGGAGATAGAGGGAATCGACATGGATTTGTGGTTTATGACATCGAGATGCACTTCGCTATGTGTGCTTTGGAGGATTCCATGACATTGAGGGTTGCTACTTTCCTGTAGCACCCAAAACTTCACGGAATCGCATCCTCGAAGGGGGCCGCCGGAGGTTGACAGGAGGCGGGATCGAGTAATGTTCAGAAAGATGGATCGATTGGTGGGTTCTATTATCAATTTCGTGAAGGATCCTGTAAGTACCTGTAACTTCCCCGGTCTCCGAGGAGAAGAGAAGGAACGGATTGCCTTGAGAACACGACAAATCAGAACACAAACAGAAGAACATTTCATTGTTTATTACAGCAATTCCATCAGAGTACAAGAATATACAGAGTATGAATAAATATTGTACATCAGAAAAATATCAGAGATTACAATACATTACATAGTAGCGGAAAAATAATACAATACACGACTGAAAGAGATATACGGATACAGAGCTTTCCGAATATCCAGCTATAAATCAGGATCCTGTGAATATAAATCTGCAAAACCAAAAATACTAGCTGCCCGTATGGAAAATAGGGGCACCCAGAGTTTAGGTTAAAACAATAAACTCCAAGTCAGTCATGTGACTAGAGTGAGAACTAAAATAGTTATTTAAAACTTTACTTTAAAAGAGAGTAATTCAAGGGACCACGCCGTATAACACAGAACGGGTTTCCTCCCAAGAATACTAGTGCATAGAATAAACAGTGCAATGCTTTTTGAAAAAATGAAGCTATTATAAGACTCAGGTCCAATCACACAATGCAACGCAAGCCGGAGGATAGAGTTTTACCTTATAATAGCCAAACATGCTTGGTACGCTCAAAACAAATCATTTTGATACTATTATAGTGTAAAGTGTATGAAAAGAACTTCAAATATAAATGTATCAATCATAGACGACATAGTGCCCCATCCCACTATGTCGCTATACTAGGCTCTACAAATAAAACCGAAATATCACGTATTGGAAATTGGATTTCCGTTATGAGTCGAGGCCAGGGGCAAGCTCCTCACCGCTTCGAGACACTTTAGCAAATGCCCCAGGACTACAAACTCTGGGTAGCCCTTGGAATCGGTTGGGCCGGTCCTCCGTTACATTTGCGGATTAGTTATTCCTGAACACACGTTTCCCTGTCCTATCAGAGCTATATTCGAGGTGCCTCGCATTCCAGCATCCACAAAGATATAATAATCAACGATGTCAGGGCTAGTAAAACGCTGACACCACCCATAACTAGAAATAAACGTCGTGTTCTCCCGGCGGTCCTTGTAACAACCCGTATTATCAATAACCTGTAATAACGTAAATCGAGGCATAATTTAATTAAAAAATCTGAATCAAGGGAAACGGGCTATGCCATTGCGTTCGTCTCGGAAAAATAGGCGAAATAGAGTCCGAGTTTTCGAAAATCGGAGTCCGTATGACCCGATTAAGGCCCAACGAAGTTTTCAGAAAATTTCAAAGTAAAAACAGATTTCAAATTCAAGTTTGAATTTGGAAAATTAGGGCAGATTGGGCCAGGCGGGAAAATTCCCACCAGAGCACCCAAGTCGACAGCCCTGTCGACTTGGGAGTCAACTTGGTTGGACCCAAGTCGACAGCCCTGTCGACTTGGCTGTCGACTTGGCTCAGCCGGGCAGTTTTGCCTGGTGCACCATTTTGGGTTTGTGTTGAGTTTGGGGGCCAGATTCGGTTTTAAGGGCTGAGATTGGAATTAGGGTTTAATCCTAAGGCTAGAACTAATCCTAATCTCTATAAATAAGCCCCTAACCTAACCCTAAATCATCATTATTCATTCAAGTAACTAAACTATGGCAAAATCAATCCTCTCATGGCCTCCACTCTCTTCATAAAACTCTAAAATTATTTCTATGAGAGATTTTCCATGCATACAAGTGTTTTCAAGCTTGTATGAGTTCATTAGCTTGCATTCAAGTCAAGTTTCCATATTTACATCATAAAGCAAGGGTTTTGATCATTTTGGCTCAAGGGTTTTTGTATTGAAGCTTGCATTTTGGGTTTATTTGGTTGCATAAGGGCTTTGTCTCAATCTTACATTTGCTTATACTCATTTGAGTCTTCATAAGCATTGTAAGCCCTTTTCTACTTTCATATTTAAACTCTAAAGTTAAATGAATGATGCAAGTTTGGTTGATCATTATGATATGCAAGTTTGCCATGATATGCAAGTTCATTATGTCATGTTATGCAAGTTTGATATGTTATGATATGCAAGTTTATCATGTTATGTTATGCAAGTTTGATATGTTATGATATGCAAGTTTATCATGTTATGTTATGCAAGTTTGATATGCAAGTTTGTCATATGATATGCAAGTTATGTTATGCAAGTTTGGGTTGATCATCTTGTTCATGTTATCATGTTATGCAAGCTTATCTTGAGTATATGAACATAAATCTTCAAGCTTTATGCTAAAGGTTGCATTTTGGCAACATGTAGGTTATCATATCTCTTATGATAACTTGCATGTGAGGCTAAATGCGAACTTATGGCCATTTCTACATGTCATTTATCACCATGTATCACCAATATGCTAAGTTTGGTTTTATGCATGCTTTTGAGGCCTAAAAATGTAATATGCAAGTATATGAACATATGTACATTTCATATGCCACCATGTTGAACTTGTGGCTTCAACACCTTTATGTCATGATTATGCCAAGTTCCCTCTTTCTATCCTTTATGCGCTATTGCGATATGTAAGCGATGGGATTGCGTTTGGGGTTGGGTAAACTTAAAAGACATAAAAACATAAGATTGGGAATTTACCTATTAAGTTAGGTCTACCCATTGGGAATTTACCTATTAAGTTAGGTCTACCCAAATTCTTGAAAACTTGTAACATGTTTTGGAAACATGATGGACATGACACTTAGAAAATATAAGTGTGACCAACTCGAGGTTGGGTTGAGTTTGTAGCGTAAACCTACCCGGAACCGACCGGCTCAACTAGTTGCTACAAACAATAGGACCCAATGTGAGAAGTTGGTCATGTTGTACCTTGAACCCGAGGTTAGACCAAATTGTGGTGTAAAGCTACCCGGACCCGCCCGGCTTAACTAGTAACCACAACAAGGTCTAATGTGAGAGGTTAAGGCGCATTAAATTAATTAATGCCTCATGATTAGGGTTAAGTCATGGTCCACTTAATACTTAACCAATTTGGGCTTGGTAGATTAATCAGGGTTAAGTCGTGAACTCATCGTTACACTTAACCAAGTTAATCCATGATTAGCAAGAGGGTTAAACCGTACTTAACCCACTAGAAAAATCCTAGCAGTGAGGGTCCACTCCAGCAGTAATCCCAAGTTTGTATCATTAAGATCCTAGGGTCGAGGCTAGGGAGGGGGCACGATTACTCGACTTGAGGTAAGTGACCAAAAGCGACGGCAGATGGGTACGCCGGTGTAGTTCCAGGCGGACTATGGTCGTGCATATAGTCCGAAGCCGGGGAAAACATGCACGGGTACCAGTAGATCGAGACTGTGCACTCATGTTTATGGTGTCCAGGGGTTGACACCCTAGGGCTTGATACACCCGACAGGAGACCCTGCACAGTCTGACTACAATTATGCTTGGGCCGCATTGACACCAACACGTGACGAGTTAGGCTTAGGGAGCCGATCGATTAGACCGTTTGGTTGGACTTGTATTAGGGTCAAACCATGTTATTGGACCTCATATTAGGGTCGCTTCATGTTATTGGACCTCGTATGAGGGTCACTTCATGTTATTGGGCCAAAGCTTGGGCCAAGGGATCAATACTTGTTTATTCAAGTCATGTTAGTTTGCTAGTACACCTGTGGTGCAAAACCTTAATCCTGATTATGCGATGACACCTTTATCTACCTTGTTAGTTAATCATCATGCTAGTATGTTGTTATCCTTATGTTCATCCCTGCTTCTCATGCCAGTTAACTTTATCAGTTTACATTGATTGTAGTAGGGCTTACTCAGTCTTTTTGACTGACCTGTTTTCTTTCGCCTCTTTTCTTCCGTTTCCCCCCCAAGTTCTCAGGGTGGGAACGTTGGAGCTTAGCTTGGATTTCGGATTGCTTGCTTGTGGGATTTTAGCTCATGTACGGTCTTGACATGAAGCTAGCTATGGTTATCACTTATTTTGGGGATAGTACTTATGTATTTCAGTTTTTCAGTAATGTTGTTTTTATCTAGACTTGTGTATTTGGAAAGTTGACATTATGTTGTACCAGACTTGTTTTGAAATAGTTTGAAATCTTCCGCTGTTTTACTTATCTTATTTACACTGTTTACATATATACATATGTTCTTGTTCTGCCTTGATATATCATTATGCATGTTTACCTGATTCAAACGCCCCTCCAAAGTCAGAGTGCTTGCAAGAGACACCCTGGCGGAGGCGGGGTGTTACATTTGGTATCAGAGCATATGGTTTACGAGAAGGAACAAAAAGGTTTTTAAAACTTTTTGGAAAACTATTTTCAAAACCAAGTATAAAGTATTTTCCAAAGAAAAGTCTAGTTTATTTTAAAGGCTATTCCCCAAAAGGCCATTAGCAAAATTCCTTCGTTTTTCTCCATTCTGAATCTATATTTTTCTTCGTTTTCAGTATGGCCGATAACTTTGCTATTCCGGAGGGAGTACACGTATCTGTTTGGTATAGGAGAATTTTGGAGGCTAGGGCGACCGAAGCCGGCCCTGCAAATGTTCCTCCTCCTCCTCCTCCGGTAGTTAATGTTCCTCCTCCTCCTGTCGCTGATGTTCCTCCTCCTCCTGTCGCTGAGGTTCCTCTTCCTCCTCCCCCTCAGCATCCTCAAGTTGACTTCGCAAAGACTTGCAAGGATTTCAAAGCAATGGGTGGCAAGAACTTTCAAGGCACTGAGACTTTTGTAGAGGCCAGAAATTGGTTGAAAGAGACCGAGGATTTATTTGCTATCTTTGGGTTAGACGATCAGAGGAAGATCTTGTTGGCGGTTTGGCTTATGAAGGATGAAGCCGCTTATTGGTGGGAAGTCACCAATGGTACTAGGCCTGTTGAGACTTGGGCCGATTTCAGGGCAAGGTTCGTGCTTAAGTTTCTATCTTCTACTGAGGAGAATCTGCAAATGGAGAGGTTCATAACTTTGAGACAAGGAGATATGTCTGTCAAAGAATATGTGAACAAGTTCAACCAGTTAGCTCGTTTTGGCTTGGATATGGTGAATACTCCTCAGAAGAAGGCTCTTCGTTTTGCTAGAGGATTGAATGAGCCGTTGCAGGGATTGGCTATGTCACATATTCCCCATGGGGCCACGTTTGAGAGCTTGGTTGATATGGCATTACTTCAGGGAGATGTCAAGAAAGAGATCAAGATGAATGATACTCAAGCCAAGAAGACTGATTCCCAGTGGAAAGGAAATCAGGGTAATCCAAGTGGTCAGAGCAGTCAAGGCAATCAGAACAAGAACAAGAGTCAAGGCAACAAGGGGAACAACAACAAGGGCAATAACAACAAGGGCAAGAACAACAAGGGGAAGTGCCATTATTGCGGTTCAGTTGGGCATCTTATTAAGGATTGTAAGAAGAAAAGGAAGAATGGTGAATGCTTTTTCTGCGGTGAGACTGGACGTTTTAGTAAGGATTGCCCGAAGAAGCAAGGGAAAGGCCAGGGTCAGACTCAGCGTGCTGGACCTTCAGGAGGGCAAGTTCATACTCTCAATGCCGCTCCAGTTCCCGATCGAGGTAGTATTTCTGTTGAGAGCCTTGTATACATTTCTGATTTTCCTGTTCGTACTTTGTTTGATTTTGGTTCATCGCATAGTTTATTTCATCTGGTTTAGTTGAAAGTTTGCACCTAAGTACTAGTCTAGTTTATGATCCCGTGTGTGTTTCAAATCCAATTGGGGTTTACGCCTATTTGTCTATTATCTACGTGGATTTGAAAATCTCTATCTTGAGTATAGAATTCTCGTGTGATGTTTATATTCTCGGTTTCATGGGGTATGGGTTGATTTTTGGGCATGGATGGGTTGTCCAGTTTTGGAGCCATCCTTGATTTTTGAGCATAGGGTTGTGAGGCTCATGACTCGCCTCGGTAATACCCTAAAAATTTCTAGTAACCCTATGAGTCCCGTCATGTTGTGTTATCTTGAATCCCTCAACTCGTCTATCGATAGTTTGCAATCGGTGAGGGTGGTCCGAGAATATCCTGATATCTTGGGTAAAGTGAAGGGGGTTACCCCTAAACGAGAGATAGATTTCCGCATTTATCTGGTTGATAATGCCAAGATAGTTTCGTGGCCGGTTAGGCACATGGCCCCGCAAGATGAGAGTTAAGAAAGCAAGTCAAGGAGTTGCTTGAGAAGAACTTCATTAGACGAAGTATATCTGAATGGGGAGCGCCGGTAGTATTTACTACCAAGGCAGATGGTTCTCTTCGACTTTGTGTTGATTCTCGTGAGTTAAAGAAAGAGAATAGACAACCATTTCCAAGGATTGATGATTTGTTTGATCAGCTTGTAGGAACATCTGTTTTCTCTTGATCTTGCAACTGGATTCCATCAGCTCAGAGTAGCTGAGGATAGTATAGACAAAACTGCATTCAGAACTCCAGATGGATTCTTCGAACGGCTTGTCATGCCGTTCGGCTTGACTAATGCACCCGCATATTTCGTGGACTTGATGAGTAGGGTGTTCAGGGAGTTCTTGAACAAGTTTGTCGTGGTCTTTGTAGATGATATTCTGATCTTCCCTAAGGATGAGGAAGAGCACGCAAGGCATCTCGTGGAGGTGATGGATACGCTTAGAGCGCATCAGTTGAAGGCCAAGTTCTCCAAGTGTCACTTTTGGAGAAGGGAAGTTAGATTCCTTGGGCATATAGTATCTAAGCAAGGCTTAGCGGTGGATCCCGCTAAGGTAGTTGCAGTTCAGGATTGGAAGACTCCAAGGAATAAAACCGAAGTGAGAAGTTTTCTAGGTCTTGTAGGCTTTTACTGGAAGTTCATCAAGGACTTCGCGAATATTTCCGCTCCTCTCACTAAATTGACGAAGAAAAATTTAGTTTTTGCTTGGAGCATAGAATGCGAGCTTGCTTTTCAGAAGCTCAAGAGAGCTCTCACATCAGCACCTGTTCTAGCTTTGCCCGATGGAGGGAAGTTATTTACAGTATACACCGATGCTTGTGGCACGGGATTAGGAGCTGTTCTGATGCAAGAAGGAAGAGTGATATGCTTTGGCGGTAGACAACTCAAAGTGCATGAGAAGAATTATCCCACTCATGACTTAGAGTTGGCAGAAATAGTATATGCACTCAAGGCTTGGCGCCATTATCTTCTGGGAGAAAGATTTGAGCTTTATACCGATCACAAGTCATTGAAGTATCTCTTTTCTCAGAAGGATCTGAATCTGAGGCAACAAAGGTGGATGGAATTCTTGGCGTCCTACGATTTTGAGATAGCTTATACCCCTGGCAAGGGGAATGTGGTAGCGGATGCATTGAGTAGAAAAAGGTTGACCCTGAGTCCTCTATTCGTTGAGATGAAGAATTTAGAGTATGTGGCAACCTTTGATTTCTCTTTGGCGGTTGAGTCGATGACCGGTTCTTTAGCATCTCTGGAACTCAGACCTACCCTTCTTGATCAAGTTGGGGCTTCGCAGAGAGAAGACCCTCAGATAGTTGAGATTATGGATAAGCTGATTCGAGGAGAGGCGTCTAGTCATCTCGCTCGATATTCTATTGATGACAAGGGTTGGCTGAGGAGAGACGGAAGGTTATGTGTTCCAATGGTAGAAGATTTAGTAAGAAAAGTTCTTGAGGAAGCGCACC
Organism: Allium sativum; assembly: GCA_030737875.1. NCBI lineage: Eukaryota > Viridiplantae > Streptophyta > Magnoliopsida > Asparagales > Amaryllidaceae > Allium > Allium sativum. The sequence goes on along the minus strand of CM060913.1, from coordinate 128,541,700 downwards.
GCTCTAAGTTGACTATACATCCGGGCGGAGATAAGATGTATAAAGATATGAAGCGCATTTTCTTTTGGCCTGGGATGAAGAAGGATGTGGCAGAGTTTGTCTCTAGATGTATTATTTGCCAGCAAGTTAAGGCCGAGTCGAAGAAGCCCGGTGGGCTATTGCATCCTCTAGACGTTCCACTATGGAAGTGGGAGAGTATTTCCATGGATTTTATCGATGGGCTACCAAGGTCAAGGAAAGGGAATACGAGCATTTGGGTTATCGTGGATAGACTTACGAAGAGTGCTCATTTTATTCCGGTGAAGAGCAAGAGGACCGCATCTTGGCTAGCGTCTGTATATCTTCGTGAGATTGTGAGACTACATGGAGTCCCTTCTAGTATAGTCAGTGACCGTGACCCAATCTTTACAAGTCAATTCTGGAATAGCTTGCAAGAAGCTATGGGCACGAGGTTGAATCTAAGTACGGCTTATCACCCACAGACGGACGGTCAAACCGAAAGGGTGAATAGGGTACTCGAGGATCTGTTGAGGCTTTGTATTCTGGATTTTGGTGGTACTTGGGAAGACCATCTTCCTCTTGTTGAGTTTGCATATAATAACAGTTATCAGGCAAGCATAGGGATGGCACCATTTGAAGCTTTATATGGGAGGCCGTGCAAGTCGCCTACATGTTGGTGGGAGACTACAGATGAGCTTATACTTGAGCCTGATATGATCACAGATACATCCGAGAAGGTCGAGTTGATTCGGAGACGGATGAAAGCGGCCCAAGACCGACAGAAATCCTATGCTGATAAGCGAAGAACTGATTTGGAGTTTGATGTTGGGGATATGGTTTTCGTGAAGGTTTCTCCTTTGCGGAATGTGGTCCGATTTGGAGCCGTTGGGAAGTTAGCACTGAGGTTTGTTGGACCATTCCCTATTATGGAGAGGATCGGGAAAATGGCTTATAGAGTGGAGTTGCCCGAGAAGCTTGCCGGAGTACACGATGTTTTTCATGTCTCGCATCTCCGGAAGTGTTTACATGAATCAGCAGAGGTTGTTGAGCCAAGTGTTCTGAAAGATGTGGAAGTGGAGAAAGAGGCTACCTTGAGGAGAGCTCTGATTCGTATCTTAGGGACGGAGACCAAGAAGCTAAGGAATCGAGAGGTCAAGTTGGTGAAGGTTCAATGGGGTGAAGCCGAAGAAGACGCAACTTGGGAAACCGAGGAGAAGATGCGTGGGCTTTATCCATTCCTTTTTGAGGGTACACTCTCAATCTCTTTTCTTTGTTAGCATATCTTTCTCTTTGCTATCCATGTTTATCTAGTTTATCGTGTTGATCTTGTCATGAGAACCTTAGGTAGAAACCCTTTGGATGAAACATGTGTTCGAAACATGTTATGCTTGATGGTTGCAAGTGGTTGCAAGTGTTTGCAAGTGGTTACTCGTGGATGCATTATACACATTAGGCACTAGATCGGCTCACACACTCCTCATATTGCATATGCATGAGTGTTTACGCTTATTCATGGATGAAAATTTTTGTGTTATCACATGGATGTTGCATATGGATGTATGTTATGTGCACATATATAGATGTTATACATTATGTTAGGAATTGCATACATATGGATTCATTTCACTAACATAATTTGCATTTATGAGATTTGCATTAGATAAGTACATATACACACACCTTTGCATATGTTCATACAACATTTAGAATCTTGTAAGGACAATGATTGCTCGTGAATGATGTTTTGAGTAGATGGATGTTGGATGGTAGGATATGTTCTTCCTAACTTGAAGATTTCGGGGACGAAATCCTTTAAGGAGGGGAGAATGTAACAACCCGTATTTTCAATAACCAGTTATAACGTAAATCGAGGCAGAATTTAATTCAAAAATCTGAATCAAGGGAAACGGGGTATGCCATTGCGTTCGTCTCGGAAAAATACGCGAAATAGAGTCCGAGTTTTCGAAAATCAGAGTCCATATGACCCGATTAAGGCCCAACGAAGTTTTCAGAAAATTTCAAAGTAAAAACAGATTTCAAATTCAAGTTTGAATTTGGAAAATTAGGGCAGATTGGGCCAGGCGGGAAAATTCCCGCCAGAGCACCCAAGTCGACAGCCCTGTCGACTTGGGAGTCGACTTGGTTGGACCCAAGTCGACAGCCCTGTCGACTTGGCTCAGCCGGGCAGTTTTGCCTGGTGCACCATTTTGGGTTTGTGTTGAGTTTGGGGGCCAGATTCGGTTTTAAGGGCTGAGATTGGAATTAGGGTTTAATCCTAAGGCTAGAACTAATCCTAATCTCTATAAATAAGCCCCTAACCTAACCCTAAATCATCATTATTCATTCAAGTAACTAAACTATGGCAAAATCAATCCTCTCATGGCCTCCACTCTCTTCATAAAACTCTAAAATTATTTCTATGAGAGATTTTCCATGCATACAAGTGTTTTCAAGCTTGTATGAGTGTCATTAGCTTGCATTCAAGTCAAGTTTCCATATTTACATCATAAAGCAAGGGTTTTGATCATTTTGGCTCAAGGGTTTTTGTATTGAAGCTTGCATTTTGGGTTTATTTGGTTGCATAAGGGCTTTGTCTCAATCTTACATTTGCTTATACTCATTTGAGTCTTCATAAGCATTGTAAGCCCTTTTCTACTTTCATATTTAAACTCTAAAGTTAAATGAATGATGCAAGTTTGGTTGATCATTATGATACGCAAGTTTGCCATGATATGCAAGTTCATTATGTCATGTTATGCAAGTTTGATATGTTATGATATGCAAGTTTATCATGTTATGTTATGCAAGTTTGATATGTTATGATATGCAAGTTTATCATGTTATGTTATGCAAGTTTGATATGCAAGTTTGTCATATGATATGCAAGTTATGTTATGCAAGTTTGGGTTGATCATCTTGTTCATGTTATCATGTTATGCAAGCTTATCTTGAGTATATGAACATAAATCTTCAAGCTTTATGCTAAAGGTTGCATTTTGGCAACATGTAGGTTATCATATCTCTTATGATAACTTGCATGTGAGGCTAAATGCGAACTTATGGCCATTTCTACATGTCATTTATCACCATGTATCACCAATATGCTAAGTTTGGTTTTATGCATGCTTTTGAGGCCTAAAAATGTAATATGCAAGTATATGAACATATGTACATTTCATATGCCACCATGTTGAACTTGTGGCTTCAACACCTTTATGTCATGATTATGCCAAGTTCCCTCTTTCTATCCTCTATGCTCTATTGCGATATGTAAGCGATGGGATTGCGTTTGGGGTTGGGTAAACTTAAAAGACATAAAAACATAAGATTGGGAATTTACCTATTAAGTTAGGTCTACCCATTGGGAATTTACCTATTAAGTTAGGTCTACCCAAATTCTTGAAAACTTGTAACATGTTTTGGAAACATGATGGACATGACACTTAGAAAATATAAGTGTGACCAACTCGAGGTTGGGTTGAGTTTGTAGCGTAAACCTACCCGGAACCGACCGGCTTAACTAGTTGCTACAAACAATAGGACCCAATGTGAGAAGTTGGTCATGTTGTACCTTGAACCCGAGGTTAGACCAAATTGTGGTGTAAAGCTACCCGGACCCGCCCGGCTTAACTAGTAACCACAACAAGGTCTAATGTGAGAGGTTAAGGCGCATTAAATTAATTAATGCCTCATGATTAGGGTTAAGTCATGGTCCACTTAATACTTAACCAATTTGGGCTTGGTAGATTAATCAGGGTTAAGTCATGAACTCATCGTTACACTTAACCAAGTTAATCCATGATTAGCAAGAGGGTTAAACCGTACTTAACCCACTAGAAAAATCATAGCAATGGGGGTCCACTCCAGCAGTAATCCCAAGTTTGTATCATTAAGACCCTAGGGTCTAGGCTAGGGAGGGGGCACGATTACTAGACTTGAGGTAAGTGACCAAAAGCGACGGCAGATGGGTACGCCGGTGTAGTTCCGGGCGGACTATGGTCGTGCATATAGTCCGAAGCCGGGGAAAACATGCACGGGTACCAGTAGATCGAGACTGTGCACTCATGTTTATGGTGTCCAGGGGTTGACACCCTAGGGCTTGATACACCCGACGGGAGACCCTGCACAGTCTGACTACAATTATGCTTGGGCCGCATTGACACCAACACGTGACGAGTTAGGCTTAGGGAGCCGATCGATTAGACCGTTTGGTTGGACCTTGTATTAGGGTCAAACCATGTTATTGGACCTCATATTAGGGTCGCTTCATGTTATTGGACCTCGTATGAGGGTCACTTCATGTTATTGGGCCAAAGCTTGGGCCAAGGGATCAATACTTGTTTATTCAAGTCATGTTAGTTTGCTAGTACACCTGTGGTGCAAAACCTTAATCCTGATTATGCGATGACACCTTTATCTACCTTATTAGTTAATCATCATGCTAGTATGTTGTTATCCTTATGTCCATCCCTGCTTCTCATGCCAGTTAACTTTATCAGTTTACATTGATTGTAGTAGGGCTTACTCAGTCTTTTTGACTGACCTGTTTTCTTTCGCCTCTTTTCTTCCGTTCCCCCCCCCCCCAGGTTCTCAGGGTGGGAACGTTGGAGCTTAGCTTGGATTTCGGATTGTTTGCTTGTGGGATTTTAGCTCATGTACGGTCTTGACATGAAGCTAGCTATGGTTATCACTAATTTTGGGGATAGTACTTATGTATTTCAGTTTTTCAGTAATGTTGTTTTTATCTAGACTTGTGTATTTGGAAAGTTGACATTATGTTGTACCAGACTTGTTTTGAAATAGTTTGAAATCTTCCGCTGTTTTACTTATCTTATTTACTCTGTTTACATATATACATATGTTCTTGTTCTGCCTTGATATATCATTATGCATGTTTACCTGATTCAAACGCCCCTCCAAAGTCAGAGTGCTTGCAAGAGACACCCTGGCGGAGGCGGGGTGTTACAGTCCTTATCCCGTTTTTAACTCATACCGAGGTGTGAGGCTTGCGAATCAAGGCTATACACAAAGCTACGCTGTATAAAATCCGTGCTTTGATCATCAACCACAAGACTCTGCTTTTCAACAAAAGACTTGATCACTGCATCTCAGCATGCCACACAGGAAATTCATGCTATGCGACTGATATCTATCAATATATAACCTCTGAGCTCGTATGTCCCAGAGAAGGGCGTTAAGCAAGAGAATAAATTCTCCGCCACGAAACAGATATATATTTAATAGAAATCAATCTGCATAGAATAAAATCCAATGTCAGACACACATTCCATTTATAAGTCCGTTCTGGGTCTGAACAAAACCGGAGGCACCTTATTCCTCCCCCACATGTCCAATACAGGGGAGAGATCCTCACAAATCCGTCGATCTCCAAGTACGTCTGGACGATCACCACTTATTACCTTATCTTGGGTGTACGGCCCAGTCAAGACATCAATAATCATCCAAATGATGTGAAGACCTCCGGTCTTCAACCACCGTCTTCATCCTAGACATATCGTCGGACCAGTTATTCAGAATGGGTATAAACCCGGCCTTTCTGAACAACTCGCGTATATAATAAACAAGTGCTATAAACCACAACATACGCCTCATTCCAATTCTGAATTTCTTTTATTCAAATATTCACATACTTTGGGAAAAGTTCCCATTAATTTTATCAAAGGTAAATTCTTTAAATTTATTCTTTTATCTTCCTTTGGATATCATTTCAAATCATATTCTATCTTTAACTGGGTTAAAGAACCAATGTCATTTAAAACACGGTTTACGATAAACCCAAAATCACATTCCATTTCATCAGCCTTTAACCGCAATTTAGAAAGTGAACAATTCCCTAAGTATTAACCCCGAAGGCCGAAACCAACATCAGATCAATACCCAAGAAACCATTCAACTTAACTAATCTCCAGTTAGTTTCTGATTTTCTTAACTCCATTGCTAATCGGGTTAAAGAACCAGTGTTATTTAAAACACCATTCATGATAAACCCAAAGACCAGTTTCAATTCAATTCCAATTAAATATATTAAATTGGAAAACTTTACTTCGGAAAATTCTCGTTAAATCTTAATAAAAAGATTTATAAATTCCAAATCTCATTTCACTATAAACCGGGTTAAAGAACGAATGTCGTTAAAAACATAGTTCACAACAAACCCAAGATCCAATCAGTCTCTAACCGTAAATTAGTAAGAGAACAATTCCCTAAGTATTAACCCCGAAGGCCGAAACCAACATCAGATTAATACCTAGGAAACCATTCAACTTAACTAACCTCCAGTCAGTTTCTAATTTTCTTAACTACATTCGGCTCAAGAACAATATTATTAAAGATACCATTCACGACAAACCCAAAATCCAATTTGATATTAAATACAAGGCTCTGAATAGAAAAAATATCGGCTTATATTCAATATCAAATTCTGAAACCAATAAATATTGTATTGGAATAATGATATATATATCTTCCAAATTCCTCCACAATATCCGTATAATCACGAAATCCAATATCGAAATATTCTTAAGATAATTTCGATTCAAATTCATTCCAATTCATATATTGGAAATCCTGGTTATTTTTAAAACCATTTCGAATCCAATTTATTTATTTTTAAAAATATTGGATTTATTATTCTATTTCAAAACTAGTTCATTTCGATAAAAATATATTTTTATCTTTTCAAATATGGAATTTTTCATCCCGATTCTTTCCAAATCATTTATTATGATTTTGCATAAATTATTGATATTTTAAATAATTTTATCAAGGCCCGTACAGTCGATTTCCATAAACGGCCATCGAACTGCACTTACAGCGACCTTTTCCAAATTTGATTTGGACATAATTCCAAATCCAACCGTTAGATTTCAAATCTCTAATATTCGTCAGAAAGCTCTTTTCGATACGAACCAACAGTTCCAGTTTTAGGAGAATCCGACAGTCGGATCTCCCGTACTGTGCATTCGAAGTCAATGGTCGAAATTCACGAACAATCACGGCGCGGCACGATCTATTCAGGCCATTATATAATATATATTTCTTTGATTTCCACTTAAAACGTATTTTATAAATCGTTTTAAATTCGTTTTCAAAACAGTTTCAACTTCATATTCAATTCCAAATAAAAATTGAATTCTATTATAAATTCGTTTTAAATTCATTTCAAATTGATTTCAATTCAATTTCAATTCGTTTTGAATTCATTTTAAATCGATTTCAATTCAATTTCAATTCGTTTTGAATTCACTTTAAATCAATTTCAATTAAATTTCAATTTCAATTCAAAATTGAATATTCTATATCACTTCAATATTTTCAAAATATCAGATTTTGAAATCACTTTTCGGTATTCATTCTAAAATGAATAAAATCGACCAAATTCCCGTTCGTGTTAAAATGGCGTTTAACTACTTAACACGGCTTCACGTTCCAATATTCACTGAATATTGTTTTAAAATATTCGTTAATTCTGAACTGGAATCAGACTCAATTAATCACCATATAATTTCAGTTATATAGATTTTATCCAATACATGTATGCAACAATGATGATAAATGTAACGCCCCGCCTTTATACCCACTATAGTCCAGTTCATTTATTAGAAATATCGTAGACCATAACGGAGAATGAGGTTTGTGAAGGGCGACCGATTGTTTAATTGCTCCATATGAGGAACGCAAATTGATAACCAGCCCGATACCGACTGAAATTTCGACATGACCATTCGGCACATAGGGCAACTACATAACGGCTATATATAATTCGGAAAGAAATATAAAATACATAACAATAAAATCAGAGTCAGACACAGATATTCACATCACTAAGGCGGAAATAGATATGAATATAACTCACGAGTAAAAATACATGTTAGTGGTCATAGTCGATCCACTTTACATCAAAATACTAGGTACAAGATCTAGCCAAAAGAATATGTATACAAAGATGTCACTAACTCATATACATAAGAAAACTCAATAACTACAACTCAAATGTTTATAGCAAAACCCAAGAATGGTCCCCGCTAGAAGTCATGAGATGTACCTGGAATACTCAGTCTGACCCGAGTATTATTTATAAGAAAATAAACAATAAACGGATCAGTCTAGCTGTACTTATCATAATAAACCGGGATAGAAATAGAGATATATGTAGATAATGACGTAAAGCAACAATAATAATAATCACCCATAATCATGAAACCCCAAAAACATCTAACCCACAACCCTAAGATATCCCCACTACTCAACCCACGTACATCACGCTCACCACAAGATAGTTGAACCGAAATTCCCCGTGAATCCGAAGATCGCTCCCCAAGATGAACCGAAGTTCCTCGCGAATCCGAAGATCGCTACCCAAGATGAACCGAAGTTCCCCGCGAATCCGACGATTGCTACACATCATTCAGGTTGAACCGAAGTTCCCCGCGAATCCGACAATAGCTACACATCATTCAAGTTGAACCGAAGTTCCCCGCGAATCCGAAGATCGCTACCCAAGATGAACCCCAGCGAATCCGAAGATTTCTATTAATGCAAGATACCCCAAGCTAGTAAATATAAGAGTTAAGCTACATGTCCCATAATCACTTGCCTTACCCAAACATTTACGAGCAAGTTGTATATTTCACTAGCAAAATGAAACAATCAATGCCACAGATCAAAGTACAGTCACCAAGGTGATCCACAATGCGTAATTCACATTACAACAACATACAGGAAATCAAAGGGATAACGCTTGTAATTTTGATCAAAGAACGAATCAAAATCCCAAACTAGCACCCGAAGGTTTTAAACTATATCGGAATAATCTCGAAGGATATCGAGTCTATAATTCATGTTTTAGAGTCGTGAAAAAGGTTTATGAAATCATAAAAAGGATACAATGGATCCCAAATAGTGTAAATTACTCCAAAATTAGTTTTATTGGAAAGCTCTCGTCGAGAAGGTTCCAACGCACCTGATTTCGCTCAATTCCGAGTTCGTATGAAAAAGTTATGATCGTTTTAAGAATTCAACTATTTTGCCCCCAGACAGACGTCTGTTGCATCGGTTCAGACGTCTGAACATATGCAAAAAGTTACTGTAGTTATAGAGAGTTCTACAGACGTCTGTTGCATCGGTAAGACGTCTGAAGCGGTGCAACAGACGTCTGAGCTGAAGCCAATATTTATGTTCATTCCAGAGTTCTATAGATGTCTGTTGCGTCGGTCAGACGTCTGAAGCGGTGCAACAGGCGTCTGAACTGAGCCAAATATTACATTTTGCCTAGGTAGTGATATGCAATCGATTTTCGAGTGATCCCGGACCTCCCGCATTAATTCTAAACATTTAGAGGGCTTGCATACACTCCCTAAAGCACAAAAACAACGTGCATATATACACATTCACATGCATAAACATATATACATAAGGTTGCACTGATTTTGATTATATATTCAAATATGAACTGAATTCCAAACCAAAGCCTACGAAAGCGATTCAAGTGACGTGTGAAGACTTAGAACTTTGTCGGGGGACAACAGAGCTTCACAACATCACCAAATCGACTCAAAACATATGCACAAGATCGTGTAAACAATCCTACTTATAATTTCAACACAATGGAACATAACAAATGGAATCAGCTAAGTTACACTAACTTGACCAATTCACTAGCACATGCAAACACATATGAACACTAAATTACACTTTTACAAGCACCAAGGCTTGAGGCATAGATGTGAGTTCATCAAAGAACTCACCTTGGTTTCATGGATGACAAGAACAAGCTCCAACTCAAGCAACGAAGCTTTCTTTCTCCAATTGCTCCTCTCAAATCACCATATAAACACACATGCAAACGCATGGATATTAGAACACCATAAAAACCCGAAATTGAGAGGAGAGAAAGGTAGAGAGGGAGAGTAGAGAGCTTACCCATGTCTTAGAATTGGATTTGCACAAGAATTGAGCTCTAGATTGAAAACCCTAGCCTTGGAATTTCTATTTCCCTTTCCCAAATCCCCATTTTTCTATTTCTTTTTTGAAGGAGAATGAATGAAGAGAAGTAGGTTGGCTTGGGGGTTATATGAGTTGGCTAGGTCTAGCCATCCAAGCCCAACCAAAGCCCCAAATTTTCACCAATTCAAAACATATCGAAACTTATAGATTTCGAACACCTAAACGACGTTTTGAACTCAATGGAAGTGGTTTCGAGTGCAGAATCATTCATATGTGAAAAGTGATACTTTGATCATACACTCCAATGAGAGAATGACCAAATTTCACTAACTCAAAAGGTATCGATGTTTATAGTCAAAAAGGTCGTAAATGATGATCCGAACTCAATGGAAGTGGTCTCGAGTTCTAATTTTATCGTTTGTGAAAAACGACATTTTGAGTGACACATAAGATACGACGATATATTTAGATAAAATATCTAAATCTATAATCGTCGAATGAGCGGGTTGTTACAGGCTTCCCCCCTTAAAAGAATTGCGTCCCCGCAATTCCTTAAGAACGAAGTAATAAGTAACAACCACGCATCAGCAAGATCTATTTAAAGATAAATTAACTCAAAATTCACTTTTGAATAAAATTTTATCTTTGAGTTATAAATCACTATATAACTCAAGTTTATACACGTATGCTGTTCAAATAAAAGTCAAGAACATATACGAGCAACTAACTTATTCTTCCCACAAGTGTTTTTAAGAAATTAGAATTTTCTTACTTAAATTCTATGTTTTCTAAACCCTCAATTCCAATAATTATTTAAATTTTAATCGCGAATTTCCCTACCGTGATTTTTCTGAAAACTTAGTTTAGATATATCTCAAAATTTACAAGATGAAATTCAAATCTTTTTCTTTCATTAAAACTGTAATCCAATAGATCCGGATAATTCTTGTTTCAAAGAATTCTGATTTATATTGGATTCTACACACTCATTTGAAATTCAAATCGAAAATTACGAACTACCGCCTCGCAGCAAGCTCTTTTAATAAAATTTAATTAGTTCGTTTAATGCTCAATAAGTTTATATATTATAAACCCATACTCTTATGTTTTCAACACAAACTAATTAATCCATCAAATTAGAAAATTGGAAATATCTACTATCCAAAATCGTTGTACATTCCTTGTCACATTTTGCAGCTAGAAAATTTACCTCTTAACAACTCCTCAAAAGTATCATAGCTTACAAAATTTCCTTATATAGAAAAGGATGTGCGATCTTTGTTGGGGAGACAAGATCAAGAAACAAAAATCTGGGTTATATAACATAAACAGGAAATATTAGCACGTTCTCTAATATTTCAAAACAAATAAATTAGAACTGGTGAGTTTGCAATATACCCCAAAAATCTCAAATTTAAAATATTAGCACGTCCTCCAATATTTCTCGAACAACTTGTAAATCACGTAAACATGATAAATGGTAGAAGTTGGAAGAATTTCGTAAAACTTGAAAACGTTGGTTTTCAAATTCATGAGCATATCATCAACAAGAATGAGGTCAAACCAATCGGGTTATGATCTCCAAAAACTTTGGTTCATTAAAGTTAACAAAACAAACTGGAAAATTTGTTAACCCCAATGACGAAAAATGCACGATAAAAAGCAATTGGTGAGAATCAATTGCTATGTCAAATAGTGGAATGACTTAAGCACAACGAGATTGAGCTACGGGATTGGTAATCAATTCCGAACCCAATTACCCATTAAGGTGGCCATCCTAGAATGGGTGCAAAGTTTTAGAAATTCACGTGTAACGTGAACCATAGAAACTCATTTTCCTTAATGTCATACTCATTATTATGAGAATTTTAGAAACACAAGGAAGCTAACGAATCCAAATTAAACTCGTTAAAAACGATAGGAAATTGCATCACCAACAAGGGATGCCAAGAGGGATGATTCTTTTGGAACATAAAACATAGACCTTTAAGAGATTAGGCTAATTCATTCCAAGAAATTATCTTAAACTCCGAACAAGCAAGACATGGAAATAAGAATGTAGAGAATGTTCAGTCTTCAAGGAAAGAGTTTGAACATCCATGAACATGGAAGTAGCCAAAAAGAGTAATGGCCTATTCCAAATCGAAAGTCACCAAGTAATTAGTTTTAAACTTGGTGAAGGGATAAGCATCTTCGTTCACCACAAAGTTACAAATCAACAATGGGAACTTTTTGTCTTTCGACAAGGTGGTCCAACACCCATGGCATCGACAAGGTTGCTAACACCCCCAAAAGCAGTTAGATCATAATGACAAGGCTGCTAACACCACCCATAAGCAAATCTGTCAATAATGGTCCGGTTGCTAACACCTCCCACGAGTAGTTCGGTCATAATGACAAGGCCGCTGAAACCACTCATAAGCAATTCTGTCAATAATGGTCAGGTTGCTAACATCTTCCACGAGCAGTTCGATTATAATGACAAGGCTGCTGACACCACTCATAAGCAATTCTTTCAATAATGGTCAGGTTGCTAACACCTTCCACGAGCAGTTCGATCATAATGACAAGGCTGCTGACACCACTCATAAGCAATACTATCAATAATGGTCAGGTTGCTAACACCTTCCACGAGCAGTTCGATCATAATGACAAGGCTGTTGACACCACTCATAAGCAATTCTGTCAATAATGGTCAGGTTGCTAACACCTTCCACAAGCATTCTTGTCAGCCATGTTCACATCATACGATACATAAGGTTCTCATCGATGTACATAAGGATATACACCACGCGAGCTCAAACAAAAAAAATGATCTCAAAATTTTAGGTTCATCAAGTCGACTAGCTATGAGCTTTTCCTGAAGACAAGGTGGCTCAACACTGCTCGTAGTGTTTCTTCTGACAAGGTGACTATACACCACTCATAGTATTCTGTCAGACGAGGTGACTATACACCCCTCATAGTATTCCGTCCGAAGACGAGGTGACTATACACCCCTCATAGTATTCTGTTTGACAATGTGGCTATACACCCCCCATAGTATTCCATCAAAAGAGGTGACTACACACCCCTCAAGATGACCCGAAGGTCAGAACGATATGAAGATCAAATATAGTGCAACTACACCAAGTTCGTAACCATAAGAGTTTAGCTATATGTCCCATAACCACTAGCTCTACTCGAATATTTACTAAAAGTTGTATATTCCACTAAATATGAGAAAATGGAAAGCGAATTTCAACTGAATAAGTCCAAAAATTAACCGAAAAGGGAAACACAAGTGTGTCGACCCACTCGTTTTTACCAAGTCATTTAATTAAATTCCTTACTCAACCGAAAAGACGAAATTACTTGTTTGAAACAAGTAACACTCAAAAGAAAAATAGACAGTACTCAATCATTACCCAAAGAAGACTAAAGTCATCTCGATAGCAAAATGAATGGGTAACGAAAACTCAAAGTAGCATGTAAGGATTTTCACAAAACATAGGTTTGGAAAATCAACATACTAAGATATAAAATGAGCGCCCTCGAATTTCCTAAGGACTTGGTGTCCCCAAAGGTAAATGGTCACAATTCAAACTAAAACTCGAATGAGATGATCATGGTAATCATCATCAATAAAGAATAATGAGGATGGTACCCTTATAGACATTAGCTACTTTACCAAAATAATATTTCTCAAACTCATAGTTAAAAATTCAAACTACGAAAAGTTTAAAGGATATATACGATGGTCATATATATTACATCCCCGTTTTTATTATCTTATTAAAATCCCTAAGGTTGCAAATGATTTGCCTCACCATTTGTTTTTTAAAGTTGCAAGTGCTAAAGTTCAATGGCGATGCACGTCAATAATATTTAATATAAGGGTTATGTCGGAATCATCTCATTGAAGTGTTCAGAAACTCCTATCGATATTGTGGCGTCCCACTTCTCAATAAGAACTCCTAACATACTTAATAGGTAACTCAACACGATAAAACAAATTACGTCCAAATATGGGCGTAAATTTATAATTAAATAATCAGGAGTGCAACCATTTATTTATGAACTAGATTTGTAATCATAAATTAATAAATGAAAACATTTCATTATTCTTAGCGGAAATAATTTGCTCATTTTCGCCTCGCAAAGCTAATCTCAAATGGATTAGTATTTTACATGGCCAAAACTATTTCTAAATTTCTACTCAAGAAAAGGGACGAGACTCTAGGTTTGTCAAGGCCAATATTTCACAAAGATGAACCCAAATAAATTTCATTGGTCATACAAGGATCATGATATAAGATAGGATATGACGGGTCCTAAGACTCGATTTAGATCCTAAAAAGACTTCTTAACAAACTTAGGACAATGATCCTCACCATAATATCTTATATTGTTCCGAACTTTGCTCTGATACCAACTGTAATGCCCCGCTTTTATACCCACTATAGCCTAGTTCATTTATTAGAAATGTCGTAGACCATAATGGAGAATGAGGTTTGTGAAGGGAGATCGATTGTATAATTGCTCAATATGAGGAACGCACATCGATAACCAGCCCGATACCGACTGAAATTTCGACATGACCATTCGGCACATAGGGCAACTACACAACGACAATATATAATTCGGAAAGCAATATAAAATACATAACAATAAAATCAGAGTCAGACATAAATATTCACATCACTAAGGAGGAAATAGATATGAATATAACTCACGAGTAAAAATACATGTTAGTGGTCATAGTCGATCCACATTACATCAAAATACTAGGTACAAGATCTCGCCAAAAGAATATGTATACAAAGATGTCACTAACTAATATACATAAGAAAACTCAATAAATACAACTCGAATGTAGATAGCAAAACTCAAGAATGGTCCCCGCTAGAAGTCATGAGATGTACCTGGAATACTCGGTCTGACCCGAGTATTATTTATAAGAAAATGAACAATAAACGAATTAGTCTAGCTGTACTTATCATAATAAACCGGGATAGAAATAGAGATATATGTAGATAATGACATAAAGCAACAACAATCATGTTCACCCATAAGCATGTAACCCCAAAAACGTCTAACCCACAACCCTAAGATATCCCCACAACTCAACCCACGTACATCACACACACCACAAGATAGTTGAACCGAAGTTCCCCGCGAATCCGAAGATCGCTACCCAAAATGAACCGAAGTTCCTCGCGAATCCGAAGATCGCTACCCAAGATGAACCGAAGTTCCCCGCGAATCCGACGATAGCTACACATCATTCAGGTTGAATCGAAGTTCCCCGCGAATCTGACGATAACTACACATCATTCAAATTGAACCGAAGTTCCCCGTGAATCCGAAGATCGCTACCCAAGATGAACCGAAGTTCCCCGCGAATCTGAAGATCGCTATTAGTGCAAGATACCCCAAGCTAGTAAATATAAGAGTTAAGCTACATGTCCCATAACCACTTGCCTTACCCAAACATTTTCGAACAAGTTGTATATTTCACTAGCAAAACGAAACGATCAATGCCACGGATCAAAGTACAATCACCAAGGTGATCCACAATGCGTAATTCACATTACAACAACATACAAGAAATCAAAGGGATAACGGTTGTAATTTTGATCAACGAACGAATTGAAATCTCAAACTAGCTCCCGAAGGTTTTAAACTATATCAGAATAGACTCGAAGGATATCGAGTCGATAATTCACGTTTTAGAGTTGTGAAAAAGGTTTATGAAACCATAAAAAGGCCACAATGGATCCCAGATAGTGTGAATTACTCCAAAATTAGTTTCATTGGAATTTTCTCGTCGAGACGGTTCCAAAGCACCTGATTTCGCTCAATTCCGAGTTCGTATGAAAAAGTTATGATCATTTTAAGAATTCAACTATTTTGCCCCTTGACAGATGTCCGTTGCATCTGTTCAAACATCTGAACAGATGCAAGAAGTTATTGTAGTTATAGAGAGTTCTACAGACGTCTGTTGCATCGGTAAGACGTCTGAAGCGGTGCAACAGACGTCTGAGCTGAAGCCAATAATTGTTTTCATTTCAGAGAGTTCTATAGACGTCTGTTGCGTCGGTCAGACGTCTTAAGCGGTGCAATAGACGTCTGAACTGAGTCAAATATTACATTTTGCCCAGGTAGTGATGTGCAATCGATTTTCGAACGATCCCAGACCTCCCGTATTGATTCTAAACGTTTAAAGGGCTTGCATACACTCTCTAAAGCACAAAAACAACGTGCAGATATACACATTCACATGCATAAACATATATACATAAAATTGCACTGATTTTGATTATATATTCAAATATGAACTGAATTCCAAATCAAAGCCTACGAAAGCGATTCTAGTGACTTGTGAAGACTTAGAACTTTGTCGGGGACAACGGAGCTTCACAACATCACCAAATAAACTCAAAACATATGCATAAGATCATGTAAACAATCCTACTTATAATTTCAACTCAATGGAACATAACATATGGAATCGGCTAAGTTACACTAACATGACCAATTCACTAGCACATGCAAACACATATGAATACTAAATTACACTTTTACAAGCGCCAAGGCTTGAGGCATAGATATGAGTTCATCAAAGAACTCACCTTGGTTTCATGGATGACAAGAACAAGCTCCAACTCAAGCAAAGAAGCTTTCTTTCTCCAATTGCTCCTCTCGAATCACCATATAAACACACATGCAAACGCATGGATGTTAGAACATCATAAAAACCCGAAATTGAGAGGAGAGAAAGGTAGAGAGAGAGTAGAGAGCTTACCCATGTCTTTGAATTGGATTTGCACAAGAATTGAGCTCTAGATTGAAAACCCTGGCCTTGGAATTTCTATTTCCCTTTCCCAAATCCCCATTTTTCTATTTCTTTTTTAAAGGAACATGAATGAAGAGAAGGAGGTTGGTTGGGAGTTATATGAGTTGGCTAGGTTTAGCCATCCAAGCCCAACCAAAGCCCCAATTTTTCACCAATTCAAAACATATCGAAACTTATAGTTTTCGAACACCTAAACGACATTTTGAACTCAATGGAAGTGGTTTCGAGTTCAGAATCATTCATATGTGAAAAGTGATACTTTGATCATACACTCCAATGAGAGAATGACCAAATTTCACTAACTCAAAAGGTATCGATGTTTATAGTCAAAAAGGTCGTAAATGATGATCCGAACTCAATGGAAGTGGTCTCGAGTCCTAATTTTATCGTTTGTGAAAAACGACATTTTGAGTGACACATAAGATACGACGATATATTTAGATAAAATATCTAAATCTATAATCGTCGAATGAGCAAGTTGTTACAATAAACAATCCCTAAAAATTCAAACAACATCCAGAGTGCATTCTACAACCGTATAAGCATTAAAGTAAATATTCAACGCTCATACAACCTGTCAATCAATCGATCGACATACAGCTAATTATTGGGACTAGTGTATGTCATATATCATCCCAATACCCGTGTGGGGTTTCAATCAACAAATAACGAATTTTAGTTGTGCAGTTGGGCGATGTGTAAAATTTATCGACCCAATCAATATCAGTCAAATGTGTGTATATAAACAAATCATCCGATTTGTTTATAAATATTTATTTCATTCATATACACGTTAAAAATTATATTTTCAACTATGAAATATTTTATTTCCATTTACGAATATTTTATTTATCCATTCTGCATCACAACCAATTTTCACAACAACATACAATCAAACAAAGAAGCCGTCCATGGTCCGTGGACGACGGGTGTCGGGTGCTGCTAAGCACCGTCTGCATCCTAGTATATATTTTAACTAGAAAATAAAACAAAAGTGAGAATTTCTCACCTTGGGGTTCTACTCCGTCGTGCTTTCTTTTTGAACTGTTTGGATTTGTTCGAAATTCCAATGCGACCTTTTCCCGCTATTCATAGTAAAATTTATATTTTAAGTCCGATGTTAATACATAAAAAATCAAACTGTTATGCTACTACCCCTTATATAAAAATCTAATTTTTATACTGCTATTTCGATTATAAAAATCATATTTTTTATTTCGTTATCTTCATACTAAAAACCAAATTTTCATTTCGATGTTTACATTATAAAAATCATATTTTTATTCTTTCTATAATAATTTTTGCATCGCCACTTCATATATAAAAATCCATTTTTTCATACAATTAAATACTGAATCTTTATAGTGCTATGTATAATGTAAAAATCAAATCTTCATATACGATAAAAATCATAACTTTTTATTTACATTATATATATACACAAAAACTAATTTTTATTCGCTACTTATATAAATAAAAATCATATTTTCATTTAATTAAAAACCCTAACTTTTCAATTTTAAAATAAACATGTTTTCAGTTTTTAAAATAAATATGTTAAATGAATAAAAAAAAGAAAACTTACAGCTAGAGAGAAGGGGGGAACCGAAGTTGCTCGCGTCGCTAGAGTTTGGAGGTAGAGGGCGTCAGACTCACGATCTCGAATGGGCGGTGTGGTGGGCGGTGCGCCTGACGTGGCGGCATCGGGCTTGAAGCAGGGAGCGACGCTCGAATTTGGGGAAGGGGGATTTGAAGAGAGGGAGACGCGCGAGGGAGAAGGAGGGGGGCGTCGCGCTGGCGGCGGCGCGCCGGAGGGCGTGGCGGCGCATTGATGGAAGGAGTGACAACGACTCTTCCTCCCTTTTTTTATTTCTATTTTTGTTTCGATTTGGAAAAGTAACGGGGGGGGGGGGGGGGGCGCTGTTTGACTAAGCAAGGAGGGAGAGAAAAGGGAGGTTATATTATATAATTTATTTAATTATTTTATATTTCAAAAAGTTGACTTTTCTTTTGAACCCCAAACGAGGCCCAACGACTGTCGTCCTTAGCTAATTGCCCCCATTTTGAACCCAATGGGATATGTATCGTACGCTAATTCACTCATTACGATCAGTTTCTGTCAAAATTATATCTAAATCAGTATATATTCAATTTGAACGCGCATTTCAATTTACCGGGGCCACATACGGAGTCTAAAAATTCCCGAAAAATATTTTCTAGCTTCGTTTTAGCGTTACGGTCCTAACAAAACTAATTTTGTCAAATTTGGAGACCGTTTGAAAAACGGCTATTTTCTGGTCGATCGAAATTGACTGAAACTATTAAAACACGTTTTCTTTTGCCACGCTCACATATTAATCCCAAAAATTATGAATTTTGGAATATAGCAAAAACTTTACATCCCGGATCCAACAAAATTGGTTTCATCGAAAACGGAGGTCGTTTGCAAAATTTCCATCTTTAAGGGCAATATTTTCCATAGCGACTATTCTGAATTTTCAATTGGGCATAACTTTTTATTCCCGTTATGAAATTTCAATTTTTCGGATTCGTTGGAAAGATATTTTTATATAGATTCTAATATCTTTGGTTTCACTAAAATCCGATTTATTTTGAATCCTGTACATTCATTTGAAATTTGAAATCGAATTTTCGAACTACCGCGCCATTTCCAATTCCTTTTATAATTTAAAAATAAATATTTATATTCTAACGACGATTCAAATAAATATATGCATTCTAATTCTATTCAAAATAAATTTCTCATCGTTATTATTTAAAATAAATCATTTTAAATATTCAAAATTCACTAAAATTGCCAAAATAAAAATTTTAAATTGGTTCGGATTTCTGGGTTGTTACAATCTCCCCCACTTAAAAATCTTTTTGTCCTCGGAAAGGAACGAAGCTGAAAGTTGTTTTACAAACCAACTCAACTTTCATTATTTTCATTATGGCTTAAGTTCTTCAACTTTTCAGATTCTAAGAACTTTTCAAATTTTCAAAAATTTAGCTAACATCCTAAATTTTTGAAAAATTTCGCCATAACCTCCTCTGCACGGGAGCACCGGGAAAATCCCAAAATTACCATGTCGGCCTCTCCAATCCAAAGAGAAAAAGAAACAGCCAAGCGGCTAGCCAATCGGCTCATAAAATCATCCAAAACCCAAGAAATACAATAAACATGTACCTATTTGTCGGGCAAACAATTTTATTCCTCTGCTCTAGCCTCTTTGCAATGACCTGTTCATTGGACACACGTATATGCATGCAATTTCCAACAATTTTCAATATAGTTCAATGTTTGATTCAAACTGGCTAAATTTACCTTACATTCACATAATGGTTTAATTGAATAATCACACAACACATCCATCAATCAATTAGTGAATTAACGTTTCAAATTCATAATTTTGATATATAGTCAAAAATCACATTTTTGATGCCAAATCACAACAATAAGCCCTATCTAGTTTTGGTTCTCACCACAGTCAATTGGAATCATATAGAAATCCCACTATCGTCACTCGAACATAAATTCTGATGATGAGTACTCAATCATCAGAATCATCTTCGGGCGACTAGAGTATGATTTTATATCTATCCAGTATATTAAAACTTTGAATATACGTTTGCAAGGAGTATATGCAAAATCTTTATATATTGGATTGTCCAAATTCAATACAAATAAATATTCAAATACGTTGAATAAGGTTTAAATTTTCAAAACAAAAAATGGTTTTCATTTTTAATTTTAAAAACACACTCTTTGGACTCATTCTAGGATACTGCTGATCCTATCTCTAACGATTCATTCTCGTTGGATATTACTAATCCAATCTCTGATGAATTCTTTCATTCGGTTCTAATATGCCTTGTTCTCGAGCTCTGTAAACCAAAGCTCTGATACCACTGTAAGGACCCAGAACTTCCCTGGTCTCCGAGGAGAAGATGAGGAACGGATTGCCTTGAGAACACGACAAATCAGAACATAAACAGAAGAACATTTCATTGTTTATTACAGCAATTCCATAAGAGTACAAGAATTATAGAGTATGAATGAATATTATACATTAGAAAAATATCATAGATTACAATACATTACATAGCAGCGAAAAAATAATACAATACACGACTGAAAGAAATATACGGATACAGAGCTTTCTGAATATCGTTCCAGCTGTAAATCAGGATCCTGTGAATATAAATCTGCAAAACCAAAACTACTAGCTGCCATGTGCAAAATAGGGGGACCCAGAGTTTTAGGTTAAAACAATAAACTCTAGGTCAGTCATGTGACTCGCGTGAGAACTAAAACAGTTATTTAAAACTTTACTTTAAAAGATAGTAATTCAAGAAACCACGCCGTATAACACGGAACGGATTTCCTCCAAGAATACTAGTGCATAGAATAAACAGCGCAATGCTTTTTGGAAAAATGAAGCTATTATAAGACTCTGGTCCCATCACACAATGCAACGCAAGCCGGAGGATAGAGTTTTACCTTATAATAGCCAAACATGCTTGGTACGTTAAAAAAATATCATTTTGATACTATTATAGTGTAAAATGTATGAAAACAACTTCAAATATAAATGTATCAATCATAGACGGCATAATGCCCATCCCACTATGTCGCCATACCAGGCTCTACAAATAAAACCGAAATATCACGTATTATAAATTGGATTTCCGTCATGAGCCAAGGCCAGGGGCAAGCTCCTCACCGCTTCGAGACACTCTAGCAATTGCCCCAAGACTACACAATTTGGGTAGCCCTTGGAATCGGCTGGGTTGGTCCTCCGTTACGTTTGAGGATTAGTTATTCTGGAACACACGTTTCCCGATCCTATCAGGCCTATATCCGAGGCGCCTTGCATTCCAACATCCACAAAGGTATAATAATCAATGATGTCAGGGCTAGTAAAACGCTGACACCACCCATAACTAGAAAGAAACGTCGTGTTCTCCCAGCATTCCTTATCCCATTTTTAACTCATACCGAGGTGTGAGGCTCACGAATCAACGCTATACACAAAGTTACACTGTATTAAAGCCGTGCTTTGATCATCAACCACAAGACTCTACTTTTCAACAAAAGCCTTGATTACTGCATCTCAGCATGCCACAGAGGCAATTCATGCCATGCGACGGATATCTATCGATATATAACCTCTGCGTTCGTACGTCTCAGAGAAGGGCGTTAAGCAGGAGAATAAATTCTTCACTGCCAAACAAATATATATTTAATAGAAACCAATCAGCATAGAATAAAATCCAATGTCAAACACACAATCCATTTATAAGTCCGTTCTGGGTCTGAACGAAACCGGAGGCACCTTACTCCATCCCCATATGTCCAATACAGGGGAGAGGTCCTCGCAAATCTATCGATCTCTGAGACGACCCGAACTTCCCCGGTAAGGAAAGCCCGGATTGTACTGAGGACAAGACGGATCAGAACACAAACAGAAGAACATTTCATTATTTATTACAACAATTCCATCTGAATACAAGAATATACAGAGTATGAATAAATATTACACATCAGAAAATATCAGAGATTACAATAAATTACATAGCAGCGGAAAATAATACAAAACACAACTGAAAGTAATACACAGATACAGAGCTTTCCGAGTATCGCTCCAGCTATAAACCAGGATCCTATTAATATAAATCTGCAAAACCAAAACTACTAGCTGCCCATGTCGAAAATAGGGGCACCAAGAGTTTAGGTTAAAACAATAAACTCCAGGTCAGTCATGTGACTGGTGCGAGAACTAAAACAGTTATTAATCTTTATTTGAAGTTAGGTAAATCAAGGGACTACGCCGTATAACACAGAACGGTTTTCCTCCCCAGAATACCAGTGCATGAAACAAACAACACAATGCTAAATAAAGAAAAATGAAGCTATTATAAGACCCAAGTCCCATCGCACAATGCAACGCAACCCGGAGGATAGGGTTTTTACCTTATAACAGCCAAGAATGCTTGATACGTGAAATTTCATGTTTTATTATTACTATAAGTGTATAGTGTCAAAACAATTTCAATCATAAGTATCAATCATAGACGGCATAAATGCCCATACCACTATGTCGCCATACTAGGCTCTACAATCAAAAAACCGCAAAGTCACGTATTGGAAGTTGGGTTTCCATCTATGAACCGAGGCAAGGGATCGTCCTCACCGGCTTTGAGACTCTCTAGCCCGAGCCTTAGGGTTAGAGCGCATCGACCCTTCGATCGTCAGGGCCGGTCCATCGATGTGGATTAAAATGCCTGAACACTGCGTTTCCCCGCCCTTTGGGGCGTAAATGAGCCAAATGACTCCATCGGCTCCACATAGTCACCAATATATCCAAGGCGCCTTGCAATCCAACCACCACACAGGTGAAAATAATATAAATGTCAGGGCTGGTAGGTCACTGACACCACCCTAGCTAGAAGGAAACGCATGTCCTCCCTGAGGTCCTCTTCCATTTCTAGTTCACAACCGGGGTGTTAGGCTCGCGAATCAATACTACACAAAGCTATGCCACACAGGGGGTGCTTTGATCATCAACCACAAGACTTTGCTTTTCAACAGAAGCCTTGATCAATTGCCACTTAGGCATGCCACACAGGCAATTCACTCCATGCGATTGATATCCATCAATATATAACCCCTGAGCTCGTACATCTCAGAGAATGGCGTTAAGCAAGAGAATAAATTCTCTGCCGCCAAACAGATATATATTTAACAGAAATCAATCACACAGAGTAAAATCCAATGTCAGACACACAGTCCATTTATAAGTTCGTTCTAGGTCTGAACGAAACCGAATGCACCTTGTACCTCGCATATCCATTGATCTCCAAGTACGTCTGGACGATCACCAACTGATTCCCTCCTCTTGGGTGTACAACCCAATCAAGATCATCGGCAATCACCCAAACGATGTGAAGACCTCCGGTCTTCGACCACCGTCTTCATCCTCGACACATCGTCGAATCAGTTATTCAGAATGGTATAAACCCAGCCTTTCTGAATAACTCGCGTATAATAAACAAGTGTTACACAAACACAACATACGCCTCATTCCAATTCAGAAAATTCTTTTATTCAAATATTCTTATACTTTCGGAAAGGTTCCCATTAATTTTATCAAAGATAAATTCTATAAATTTATTCTTCAATCTTCCTTTGAATATCAATTCAAATTAGTCGGGATTAGCGAACCACACCGAAGTAATCATTTGTTTTAATTTCCCAATCCCAACCTATTCATCCCATGAAGTAAAACTGGTGATACTTCATATCTAACACCACAGTGTTATCGGTAAATTCAATTACCATTTCACGTTCAAATCTAATTAAAGATTTAACAATCGCCTAGAGCAAAATTGATGATACTCCATTTTCGATCATTTCAATCTAATTAAAGATTCATTAAAACTCCACTTAGTTTTAATCTTCCCAAAAATCATGTCAATGATTGTTTAACTTGCGAAACCCTATCCTGTCATTAACTGGGTTAAAGAACCAATGTCATTTAATACACGGTTCACGATAAACCCAAAATCACATTCTATTCCATTCCAATTTATTTTATTAAATTGGAAAACTTTACTTTGGAAAAACCACCTTTAAATCTTAAGAAAAGATTTATAAATTCCAAATCACCTTTCACTGTAAATCGGGTTAAAGAACAAATGTCGTTAAAACACAGTTCACGATAAACCCAATTCCTATTTGATATTAATATAAGGCTCTAAATAGAAAATATATCGGCTTATATTCAATATCAAATTCTACGACCAACAAATATCGTATTGGAAATAACGATATTAATATATCTTTCAAATTCCCATAACAATATCTGTATCATCATGAAATCCAACATCGAAATACTCCAAAGACAATTTCGATTCAAATCCATTCCAATTCAATTATTGGAAATTCTGGTTACTTTCAAAACCATTTCAAATCCACTTTATTTATTTCAAAAATAAATGGGATTATAATTCTAGTTCAAAACTAGTTCATTTCGATAAAAATCTATTTTTATCTTTTCAATTTTAGAATTTTTCATCCTAATTCTTCACAAATCATTTCTTATGATTTTACACAAATTATTACTATTTTTAATAATTTTATCAAGGCCCGTACAGTCGATTTCCATCAACGGCCATCGAACTACACTTACAACGACCTTTCCCAAATTTGATTTGGACATAATTCCAAATCCAACTATTAGATTTCAAATCTCTAATATTTGTTAGAAAGCTCTTCTCGATACGAACCCAACGGTTCTGGTTTTAGGAGAATCCGACGGTCGGATCTCCCATAAAGTCCATTCGAAATCAATGGTCGAAATTCGCGAACTGTCGCGGCGCGGCGCGTTCTATTCAGGCCATTATATATATATATATATATATATATATTATATATATATTTCGTCGATTTCCTTTTAAAACATATTTTATAAATCGTTTTAAATTCGTTTTCAAAACGATTTCAACTTCCTATTCAATTTCGAATCAAAATTGAATATTCCACATCATCGATATATAAACGATAGTATTTTCAAAGCAATAGATTTTGAAATCAATTCCTTTTCGATATTCATTATAAAAATGAATAAAACCGATATAAATATCATTCAAGTCAAAATGGCGTCAATCTAACCCACACTGCTTTATATATTTCAATAACTTCGTTATTCTATTCAACAAATGAATATTTTCTTCAACACATGAATATATATATTTTAATTCAACACATGAATATTTATTCTATTCAACACATGAATATTTATTCTATTCAACACATGAATTTATATTTTTATTCAACACATGAATATTTATTCTATTCAACACATGAATTTATATTTTTATTCAACACATGAATATTTTGTCTATTCAACACATGAATTTATATTTTTATTCAACACATGAATATTTTTTCTATTCAACACATGAATTTTCTTTTATAATATTCCTTATTTTCCCAATTGGAATGAGGCCCAATCATTTACCATATAATGTTAATTATATGGATTCCATACAACACATGTATATAATAGCAATGATAAATAATCAACCATCGTCCAAAGTGCACCACACAACTGCATAAACATTAAATATAAATAATTAACGCTTACACAGTCTGTCAATCCATCGATTGACATACAACTAAATAATCGAGATTAGTGTACGTCAAATATCATCCTAATATCCGTGTGGGGTTTCAAATCAACAAACACAGATTTTTATTTGTGCAGTTGGGCGATGTGTAAAATTTATCGTCCCAATCAATATCAGTCAAATCAGTGTACATAAACAGATCGTCCGATTTGTTTATTTCTATTTATTTTATATACACGTTAAAAACATATTTTTAACTATGAAATATTTTCCACTGTAAAATATTTATTTCATTCCACATCACACAATGAAATTTCACAATACAGCAATCAAACAAACAAGTCATCCATGGTCTGTGGACGACGGGTGTCGGGTGCTACTAAGCACCGTCTGCATCCTAGTACATATTTCAACTAGAAAACAAAATAAAAGTGAGGAGTTCTCACCGAGAAGCTAAACCCAATGCCACGACTCTTCATATGTAGGAAATCTTCGCCGTGTTCCCAATGAGATCTGTTTCACGCGGTATTTGTTAAAAATCACATTTTTGTTTCAAAGCCATATTATAAAAATTAAATTTTTATATCACTACTTCGTATATAAAAAATATATTTTTACAGAGCTACTTTCTATATAAAGATAATATTTTTATAACGCCCTTTACATAATAAAAATCATACCTTTACATCGCTATGGTATATATAAAAATCAAATTTTTATATTCGCCATTTCATTATAAAAATCACTTCTTTATACGATGAAAATCCACATCTTTATACGATGAAAAATCTTAACTTTCTATTTTTAAAAATCTTAACTTTCTATTTTAAACATCACAACTTTCTGGAAATAAAAAAAATCACTTCCTTATAGAACTAAAAATCATTTCTTTTTACGACTAAAAATCATACTTTTATGTAATTAAAAATCTATACCTCATATGGAAAAAGATCTAAACTTCATACGAGTGAAAATCTATACTTCATATATAAAAGATCATAATTTTATTACTCTACTTAAATAAAAATCATTTCATAAACAAAAATCATTTAATTTCTTCGATTAAAAATCATAACTTTTAGTATGAACAAAAATCATGAAGTTGTACATATAAAAATTAGATTTTTATTTCAAACCTTTATGTATAAAATCATAGCTTTACAATGCTATAAAAATCAAAATAAAAATCAGATCTTCTATAAGGTTAAAATAAAAAAACTCACTACGTTGGTCGGAAGAGGCTCCACTTCAGCGGTCAGAGGTGGTGGGGAGTTCAGCGCGTCGGGGAAGGCGGCATCCAGTGGCGGTCGCTTTAGGGTTGCGTTGGGGGTGGGGGCTGCGTCGATCAACTGGAGAAGAGGGGGGAGAGACAGATCGGAGAGGGGGGGGGAGGGGTTTGAGGGAGGCGCGGTGCTGGTGGCCGGCCTTTGGTGGCGCGGCTGAGGCTGCGTCGGCGGCTGGCGTGCTTCCATCGTCCCTCCCTTTTCTTTTTTTTATTTATTCGATCTGAGAAAACGTGGAGGATGGTGTGTATAGGGAGGGGGTTTTATATAAAATATATATTTAATTTACTTTATTTTCAAAAAAGGGTTGACTTTTTGTTCGGACTCCAATCGAGACCCAACGACTGTCGTCCCTAGCTTATTACCCCCACTCCGAACACAATGGGAAATGTTTCGTAAGCCAATTCCCTCGTTTCGATCAATTTCCATCCAGATTAAAATTTAAATCGATATATTCAATTTTAAATGCACATTTCAATTTACTGGGGCTACATACTAATTCTAAAAATTTCATAATTTTTTTTTCTATCTTCGTATTGACGATACGGTCCTAACAAAACCAATTTCGTTAAATTTTGAGACCGTTTGAAAAATGGCCACTTTCTGGTCGATCGAAATTGAATAAAACTATTAAAACACGTTTTCGTGTGCCACGCTCACATATTGATTCAGAAAATTATGAATTTTGGAATCTAGCAATAATTTGACATCACGGATCCAACAAAAGTGGTTTTGTCAAAAACCGAAGTCGTTTGCAAAATGGCTATTTTTAAGGCCTAAAATTCCATAGCGACTATTCTGAATTTTCAACTGGGCATAACATTTTATCCCTGCTATGAAATTTTGATTTTTTGGATTCGTTGGAAAGATATTCTCAATTAGATTCAAATATTTTTGGTTTCACTAAAATCCGGTTTATTTTGAATCCTGTACATTCATTTGAAATTTGAAATCGAATTTTCAAACTACCGCGTCATTTTCAATTCCTTTTATAATTTAAAATAATTATTTATATTCTAAACGATGATTCAATTAAATATATACGTTTGGATTCTGTTCAGAATAAATTTCTCGTCGTCATTATTTAAAATAATTCATTTTAAATACTCAAAATTCACTAAAATTTCCAAAATAAAATTTTTAAATTGGCTCAGATTTCCGAGTTATTACAATATCCCCCACTTAAAACTTTTCGTCCCCGAAAAGGAACGAAGACGAAAGTTGTTTCACAAATCAACTCAGCTTTCAGTATTTTCATTACAACTTAAGTTCTTCAACTTTTCAGTTTCTAAGAACTTTTCAAAATTTTCAAAAATTTGGCTAACACCCTAAATTTTGGAAAATTTCGCCATAACCTCTCCTGCACCGGGGACTTCGGGATATTTTAGATAGCCTCCCATGGCCCTCATCATTCCAAAAAGAAAAAGAAACAGCCAAGCGGCTAGCCAATCGGCTCATAAAATCATCAAAAACCCAAGAAATACAATAAACATGTACCTATTTGTCGGGAAAACAATTTTATTCCTCTTCTCTAGCCTCCTTTCTATGACCTGTTCAATGTAAGTACATGTATATGCATGCAAATGCGACTAATTTTCAATAAAATCCACTATTTGGTTCAATTGGGCTAAAGGTTCAACGTTCAATTAATCAAACAATAATCAAACAACACAACCAATAATCAATTAGTTGATTAACGTTTAAAATTCATAATTTTGGTACATATACAGAAAATCATGTTTTTGATGCCAATTCGCAACAATAAGCCCTACCTAGTTTTGGTTCTCACACCAATCAATAGGAAATATATAGACGTCCCACCTTCGAAACTCAAACATGAATACTGATGATGCGATCGCTATAGCAATCATCAGAACCATCTTCGGGCGACTAGAGTGTGATTCTATATCTATCCAGTATATTAAAACTTCAAATACACGCGGATTAGACGTATACGCAAAATATTTATATACTGGACTGTCCAAATTCAATACAAAATAAATAATCAAATACGAATAATTGATTTAAATTTTCAAAACAAAACTTGTTTTCACTTTCATTTTAAAAACATCACTCTTCACACTCGTTGTAGGATACTACTGATCCCATCTCTAACGAGTCATTCCCATTGGATATTACTAATCCAATCTCTGATGAATTCTTTCGTACGGTTCTAATGTGTCTTGTTCCCCGAGCCCTGTAAACCAAAGCTATGATACCAAGCTAAGACGACCCGAACTTCCCCAGTAAGGAAAGCCCGGATTGTACTAAGGACAAGACGGATCAGAACACAAATAGAAGAACATTTCATTGTTTATTACAAAAATTCCTTTAGAATACAAGAATGTACAGAGTATGAATAAATATTACACATCAGAAAATATCAGAGATTACAATAAATTACATAGCAGCGGAAAATAATACAAAACACAACTAAAAGTAATAGACGGATACAGAGCTTTCCGAGTATCATTCCAGCTATAAACCAGGTCCTGTGAATATAAATTTGCAAAACCAAAACTACTAGCTGCCCGTGTCGAAAATAGGGGCACCTAGAGTTTAGGTTAAAACAATAAACTCCAGGTCAGTCTTGTGACTTGTGTGAGAACTAAAACAGTTATTAATCTTTATTTTAAAGTTAGGAAAATCAAGGGACCACGCCGTATAACACGGAACGGGTTTCCTCCCCAGAATACCAGTGCACAAAACAAACAACGCAATGCTAAATAAAGAAAAATGAAGCTATTATAAGACCCAGGTCCCATCACACAATGCAACGCAAGCCGTAGGACAGGTTTTTTTTACCTTATAATAGCCAAGAAATGCTTGGTACGTGGAATTTCATGTTTTATTATTACTATAAGTGCATAGTGTCAAAACAATTTCAATCATAAGTATCAATCATAGTCGACATAAGTGCCCCATACCACTATGTCGCCATACTAGGCTCTACAATTAAAAAAATCGTAAAGTCACGTATTGGAAGTTGGGTTTCCATATATGAACCGAGGAAAGGGATCGTCCTCACCGTCTTC
This sequence comes from Allium sativum, assembly GCA_030737875.1. NCBI lineage: Eukaryota > Viridiplantae > Streptophyta > Magnoliopsida > Asparagales > Amaryllidaceae > Allium > Allium sativum. Next base: position 128,511,443 of record CM060913.1, on the reverse strand, counting down.
GATACTCTCTAGCCCGAGCCTCAGGGTCAGAGCACATCGACCCTTGGATCGTCAGGGCCGGTCCACCGATGTGGATTAAAATGCCTGAACAATGCGTTTCCCCGCCCTTTGGGGCGTAAATGAGCCGAATGACTCCATCGGCTCCACATAGTCACCGATATATCTGAGGCGCCTCGCAATCCAACAACCACACAGGTGAAAATAATATAAATGTCAGGGCTGGTAGGTCACTGACACCACCCTAGCTAGAAGGAAATGCATGTCCTCCCTTAGGTCCTCCCCCGTTTCTGGTTCACAACCGGGGCGTGAGGCTCGCGAATCAATGCTACACAAAGCTATGCCACACAGACGGCGCTTTGATCATCAACCACAAGACTTTGCTTTTCAACAAAAGCCTTGATCAATTGCCACTTAGGCATGCCACACAGGCAATTCACTCCATGCGATTGATATGCATCAATATATAACCCCTGAGCTCGTACGTCTCAGAGAAGGGCGTTAAGCAAGAGAATAAATTCTCTGCCGCCAAACAGATATATATTTAATAGAAATCAATCACACAGAATAAAATCCAATGTCAGACACATAGTCCATTTACAAGTTCGTTCTGGGTCTGAACGAAACCGGAGGCACCATGTACCTCGCATATCCATCGATCTCCAAGTACGTCTGGACGATCACCAACTGATTCCCTCCTCTTGGGTGTACAGCCCAATCAAGATCATCAGCAATCACCCAAACGATGTGAAGACCTCCGGTCTTCGACCACCGTCTTCATCCTCGACACATCGTCGAATCAGTTATTCAGAATGGGATAAACCCGGCCTTTCTGAATAACTCGCGTATATAATAAACAAGTGTTATACAAACACAACATACGCCTCATTCCAATTCAGAATATTCTTTTATTCAAATGTTCTTATACTTTAGGAAAGGTTCCCATTAATTTTATCAAAGATAAATTCTTTAAGTTTATCTTTAATCTTCCTTTGAATATCAATTCAAATTAGTCGTGATTAGCGAACCGCACCGAAGTAATCATTTGTTTTAATTTCCTAATCCCAATCTATTCATCCCATAAAGTAAAACTGGTGAAACTTCAGATCTAACACCACGGTGTTATCGGTAAATTCAATTACCATTTCACGTTCAAATCTAATTAAAGATTTAACTATCGCCTGAAGCAAAACTGATGATACTCCATTTTCGATCATTTCAATCTAATTAAAGATTCATTAAAACTCCACTTAGTTTTAATCTCCCCAAAAATCATGTCAATGATTGTTTAACTTGGGAAACCATATCCTGTCTTTAACTGGGTTAAAGAACCAATGTCATTTAAAACACGGTTCACGATAAACCCAAAATCACATTCTATTCCACTCCAATTTTATTAAATTGGAAAACTTTACTTTGGAAAAACCTCCTTTAAACCTTAACAAAAGATTTATAAATTCCAAATCACCTTTCACTGTAAATCAGGTTTAAGAACAAATGTCATTAAAACACAGTTCAGGATAAACCCAATTCCAATTTGATATTAAATATAAGGCTCTGAATAGAAAATATATCGGCTTATATTCAATATCAAATTCTACGACCAACAAATATCGCATTGGAAATAACGATATTAATATATCTTTCAAATTCCCATAACAATATCTGTATCATCACGAAATCCAACATCGAAATATTCCAAAGACAATTTCGATTCAAATCCATTCCAATTCAATTATTGGAAATTCTGGTTACTTTCAAAACCATTTCAAATCCACTTTATTTATTTCAAAAATAAATGGGATTATAATTCTAGTTCAAAACTAGTTCATTTCGATAAAAATCTATTTTTATCTTTTCAAATTTAGAATTTTTCATCCTAATTCTTCACAAATCATTTTTATGATTTTACACAAATTATTACTATTTTTAATAATTTTATCAAGGACCGTACAGTCGATTTCCATCAATGGCCATCGAACTACACTTACAACGACCTTTCCCAAATTTTATTTGGACATAATTACAAATCCAACCGTTAGATTTCAAATATCAAATATTCGTTAGAAAGCTCTTTTCGATACGAACCCAACGGTTCTGGTTTTAGGAGAATCCGACGGTTGGATCTCCCGTAACGTCCATTCGAAGTCAACGGTCGAAATTCGCAAACTGTCGCGGCGCGGCGTGTTCTATTCAGGCCATTATATATAATATATATATATTATATATATTTCGTTAATTACCTTTTAAAACGTATTTTATAAATCGTTTTAAATTCGTTTTCAAAACGATTTCAACTTCCTATTCAATTTCGAATCAAAATTGAATATTCTACATCATCAATATATAAATGATAGTATTTTCAAAGCATTAGATTTTGAAATCAATTCCTTTTCGATATTCATTATAAAAATGAATAAAACCGATATAAATATCGTTCACGTCAAAATGGCGTCAATCTAACCCACACGGCTTTATATATTCCAATAACTTCATAGTTCTATTCAACAAATAAATATTTTCTTCAACACATGAATATATATTTTTATTCAACGCATGAATATTTATTCTATTCAACACATGAATATTTATTCTATTCAACACATGAATTTTTATTTTTATTCAACACATGAATATTTATTCTATTCAACACATGAATTTATATTTTTATTCAACACATGAATATTTAGTCTATTCAACACATGAATTTATATTTTTATTCAACACATGAATATTTATTCTATTCAACACATGAATTTTATTTTATAATATTCCTTATTTTCCCAATTGGAATGAGGCCCAATCAATTACCATATAATGTTAATTATATGGATTCCATACAACACATGTATATAATAGCAATGATAAATAATCAACCATCATCCAAAGTGCACCACACAATTGCATAAGCATTAAATATAAATAATTAACGCTTACACGGTCTGTCAATCCATCGATTGACATACAACTAAACAATTGGGGTTAGTGTACGTCAAATATCATCCCAATACCCATGTGGGGTTTCAAATCAACAAACACAGATTTTTATTTGTGCAGTTGGGCGATGTGTAAAATTTATCATCCCAATCAATATCAGTCAAATCAGTGTACATAAAAATATCGTCCGATTTGTTTATTTCTACTTATTTTATATACACGTTAAAAATCATATTTTTAACTATAAAATATTTTCCACTATAAAATATTTTATTTCATTCCACATCACACAATAAAATTTCACAACACAGCAATCAAACAAACAAGTCATCCATGGTCTGTGGACGACGGGTGTCGGGTGCTACTAAGCACCGTCTGCATCCTAGTATATATTTCAATTGGAAAACAAAATAAAAGTGAGGAGTTATCACCGAGAAGCTAAACCCAACGCCATGACTCTTCATATGTAGGAAATCTTAGCCGTGTTCCCAACGAGATCTATTTCACGCGGTATTTGTTAAAGTCACATTTTTGTTTCAAAGCCATATTATAAAAATCAAAATTTTATATCGCTACTTCGTATATAAAAATTATATTTTTACAACGCTACTTTCTATATAAATATTATCTTTTTATAACGCCCTTTACATAATAAAAATCATACCTTTACATCGCTATTGTATATATAAAAATCAAATTTTTATATTTGCCATTTCATTATAAAAATCACTTCTTTATACGATGAAAATCCACATCTTTATACGATGAAATATCTGAACTTTCTATTTTAAACATCACTACTTTCTGGAAATAAAAAAAATCACTTCTTTATAGAACTAAAAATCATTTCTTTTTACGACTAAAATTCATACTTTTATGTAATTAAAAATCTATACCTCATATGGAAAAAGATCTAAACTTCATACGAGTGAAAATCTATACTTCATATATAAAAGATCATATTTTTATTACTCTACTTAAATAAAAATCATTTCATAAACAAAAATCATTTCATTTCTTCGATTAAAAATCATAACTTTTAGTATGAACAAAAATCATGAAGTTGTACATATAAAAATTAGATTTTTATTTCAAACCTTTATGTATAAAACCATAGCTTTACAATGCTATAAAAATCAGATCTTCTATAAGGTTAAAATAAAAAAACTCACTACGTTGGTCGGAAGATGCTCCACTTCAGCGGTCAGAGGTGGTGGGGAGTTCAGCGCGTCGGGGAAGGCGACATCCAGTGGCGGTTGCTTTAGGGTTGCGTCGGGGCGAGGGGGGCTCTGCGTTGATCAACTGGAGGAGAGGGGGGAGAGACAGATCGGAGGGGGGAGGCGCGGTGCTGGTGGCCGGCCTCTGGTGGCACGGCGGAGGCTGCGTCGGCGGCTGGCATGCTTCCATCGTCCCTCCCTTTTCTTTTTTTTATTTTATTTATTCGATCTGAGAAAACATGGAGGATGGAGTGTATAGGGAGGGGGTTTTATATAAAATATATATTTATTTTACTTTATTTTCAAAAAAGGGTTGACTTTTTGTTCAGACTCCAATCAAGACCCAACGACTGTCGTCCCTAGCGTATTACCTCCACTCCGAACACAATGGGATATGTTTCGTAAGCCAATTCCCTCGTTTCAATCAGTTTCCATTCAGATTAAAATTTAAATCTATATATTCAATTTTAAACGCACATTTCAATTTATTGGGCCACATACTGATTCTAAAAATTCCAGAAAAAATATTTCTAGCTTCGTATTGACGATACGGTCCTAACAAAACCAATTTCGTCAAATTTTGAGACCGTTTGAAAAATGGCCACTTTCTGGTCGATCGAACTTGACTAAAACTATTAAAACACGTTTTCGTGTGCCACGCTCACATATTGATTCAGAAAATTATAAATTTTAGAATCTAGCAATAATTTGACATCACGGATCCAACAAAAGTGGTTTCGTCGAAAACCGAGGTCGCTTGCAAAATGGCTATTTTAAGGGATAAAATTCCATAACGACTATTCTGAATTTTCAACTAGGCATAACTTTTTATCCCCGCTATGAAATTTTGATTTTTCGGATTCGTTGGAAAGATATTCTCAATTAGATTCAAATATTTTTGGTTTCACTAAAATCCGGTTTATTTTGAATCCAGTACATTCATTTGAAATTTGAAATCGAATTTTCAAACTACCGCGTCATTTTCAATTCCTTTTATAATTTAAAATAATTATTTATATTCTAAACGACGATTCAATTAAATATATACGTTCGAATTCTATTCAGAATAAATTTCTCTTCGTCATTATTTATAATAATTCATTTTAAATACTCAAAATTCACTAAAATTGCCAAAATAAAAAATTTAAATTGGCTCAGATTTCCGGGTTATTACAATCTCCAAGTACATCTGGACGATCACCACTTATTACCTTATCTTGGGTGTACGGCCCAGTCTTGACATCAGTAATCATCCAAACGTTGTGAAGACCTTCAGTCTTCAACCACCGTCTTCATCCTCGACATATCGTCAAATCAGTTATTCAAAATGGGTATAAACCCGGCCTTTCTGAATAACTCGCGTATGTAATAAACAAGTGCTATAAACCACAACATACGCCTCATTCCAATTTTGAATATTCTTTTATTCAAATATTCACATACTTTGGGAAAGGTTCCCATTAATTTTATCAAAGATAAATTCTTTAAATTTATTCTTTAATCTTCCTTTGGATATCATTTCAAACCGTATTCTATCTTTAACCGGGTTAAAGAACCAATGTCGTTTAAAACACGGTTCACTATAAACCCAAAATCACATTCCATTTCATCAGCCTTTAACCGCAAATTAGAAAGTGTACAATTCCCTAAGTATTAATCCCGGAGGCCGAAACCAACATCAGATCAGTACCCAAAAAACCATTCAACTTAACTAATCTCTAGTTAGTTTCTGATTTTATTAACTCCATTGTTAATCGGGTTAAAGAACCAGTGTTATTTAAAACACCATTCATGATAAACCCAAAGACCAATTTCAATTCAATTCCAATTAAATATATTAAATTGGAAAACTTTACTTTGGAAAATTCCCGTTAAATCTTAATAAAAAGGTTCATAAATTCCAAATCTCATTTCATTGTAAATCGGGTTAAAGAACCAATGTTGTTAAAAACATAGTTCTCCACAAACCCAAAATCCAATCAGTCTCTAATCGTAAATTAGTAAGAGAACAATTCCCAAAGTATTAACCCTGAAGGCCGAAACCAACATCAGATCAATACCCAGGAAACCATTCAACTTAACTAACCTCTAGCCAGTTTCTAATTTTCTTAACTACATTCGGTTCAAGAACAATATTATTAAAGATACCATTCACGACAAACCTAAAATCCAATTTGATATTAAATACAAGGCTCTGAATAGAAAATATATTGGCTTATATCCAATATCAAATTCTGAAACCAACAAATATTGTATTGGAATAATGATATATATATATATATATATGTATGTATGTATCTTCCAAATTCCTCCACAATATCTGTATAATCACGAAATCCAATATCGAAATATTCTGAAGATAATTTCGATTCAAATCCATTCCAATTCATATATTGGAAATCCTGGTTATTTTTAAAACCATTTCGAATCCAATTTATTTATTTTTAAAAATATTGGATTTATTGTTCTATTTCAAAACTAGTTCATTTCAATAAAAATATATTTTTATCTTTTCAAATATGGAATTTTTCATCCTGATTCTTTCCAAATCATTTATTATGATTTTACACAAATTATTGATATTTTTAATAATTTTATCAAGGCCCGTACAGTCGATTTCCATAAACGGCCATCGAACTGCAATTATAGCGACCTTTTGCAAATTTGATTTGGACATAATTCCAAATATAACAGTTAGAATTCAAATCTCTAATATCATCAGAAAGCTCTTTTCGATACGAACCCAATGGTTCCGGTTTTAGGGGAATCCGACGGTCGGATCTCCCGTAATATCCATTCGAAGTCAATGGTCGAAATTCGCGAACTGCCACGGCGCGGCGCGTTCTATTCAGGCCATTATATTATATACATAATATATTTTATATATATAATATATATATTATATATATTTCGTTGATTTCCATTTAAAACGTATTTTATAAGTCGTTTTAAATTCGTTTTCAAAATAATTTCAATTTCATATTCAATTCCAAATCAAAATTGGATTTTCTATTATAAATTCGTTTTAAATTCATTTCAAATTGATTTCAATTCAATTTCAATTCGTTTTGAATTCATTTTAAATCGATTTCAATTCAATTTCAATTCGTTTTGAATTCACTTTAAATCGATTTCAATTCAATTTCAATTTCAACTCAAAATTTAATATTCTATATCACTTCAATATTTTCAAAACATCAGATTTTGAAATCACTTTTCGATATTCATTATAAAATGAATAAAATCAACCAAATTCCCATTCGTGTTAAAATGGCGTTTAACTACTTAACACGGCTTCACATTCCAATATTTACTGAATACCATTTTAAAAATATTCGTTAATTCTGAACTGGAATCAGACTCAATCAATTACCATATAATTTAGGTTATATGGAGTTTATCCAATACATGTATGCAACAATGATGATAAACAATCATTAAAAATTCAAACAACAACCATAGTGCATTCTACAACCGTATAAGCATTAAAATAAATATTCAACGCTCATACAACATGTCAATCAATCGATCGACATACAACTAATTATTGGGACTAGTGTATGTCATATATCATCCCAATTCCCGCGTGGGGTTTCAATCAACAAATAACGAATTTAATTTGTGCAGTTGGGCGATATGTAAAATTTATCGACCCAATCATTATCAGTCAAATGTGTATATATAAACAAATCGTCCGATTTGTTTATACATATTTATTTCATTCATATACACGTTAAAGATTATATTTTCAACTATAAAATATTTTATTTCCATTTATGAATATTTTATTTATCCATTCTGCATCACAACTAATTTTCACAACTACATACAATCAAACAAAGAAGCCGTCCATGGTCTGTGGACGACGGGTGTCGGGTGCTTCCAAGCACCGTCTGCATCCTAGTATATATTTTAACTAGAAAATAAAATAAAAGTGAGAAGTTCTCACCATTGGGTTCCACTCCGCCGTGCTTTCTTTCTGAACTGTCCAGATTTTTCGAAATTCCAATGCGACCTTTTCCCACTGTTCATAGTAAAAATTATATTTTTAATCCGATGTTAATACATTAAAAATCAAACTGTTATGTTGCTACCCCTTATATAAAAATCTAATTTTTATATTGCTATTTCGATTATAAAAATCATATTTTTATTTCGTTATCTTCATACTAAAAACCAAATTTTTATTTCGATGTTTACATTATAAAAATCATATTTTTATTCTTTCTATAATATAAAAATCATATTTTTACATCGCCCCTTCATATATAAAAATCCAATTTTTCATACAATTAAAAACCGAATCTTTATAGCGCTACATATAATGTAAAAATCAAATCTTCATATACGATAAAAATAATAACTTTTTATTTACATTATATATATACATAAAAACCAATTTTTATTCGCTACTTATATCGATAAAATTCATATTTTTATTTAATTAAAAACCCTAACTTTTCAATTTTAAAAAAATATGTTAAATGAATAAAAAGAGAAAACTTACAGCGAGAGAGGGGGGACCGGAGTCGCTCACGTCGCTGGAGCTTGGAGGTGGAGGGCGTTAGCCTCACGATCTCGAATGGGCGGTGCGGTGGGCGGCGCGCTTGATGTGGCGGCATCGGGATTGAAGCAGGGGGCGACACTTGAATTTGGGGAAGGAGGATTTGAAGAGAGGGAGACGCACGAGAGAGGAGGAGGGGGGCCTCGCGCTGGCGGTGGCGCGTCGGAGGGCGCGGTGGCGCACTGATGGGAGGAGCGACAGTGGCTCCTCCTCCCTTTTTTTCAATATTTATATTTTTGTTTCGATTTGGAAAAGTAAGGGGGGACTGTTTGGTAAGAAAGGAGGGAGTGAAAAGGGAAGTTATATTATAAAATTTATTTAATTATTTTATATTCCAAAAAGTTGACTTTTCTTTTGAACCCCAAACGAGGCCCAACGACTGTTATCCCCAGCTAATTACCCCCATTCCGAACCCAATGGGATATGTATCGTACGCATGTTCATTCATTACGATCATTTTCTGTCAAAATTAAATCTAAATCAGTATATATTTAATTTGAACGCACATTTCAATTTACTGGAGCCACATATGGACTCTAAAAATTCCTAAAAAATATTGTCTAGCTTCGTATTGACGATACGGTCCTAACAAAACTAATTTCGTCAAATTTAGAGACCATTTGAAAAATGGCCATTTTCTGGTCGATCGAAATTGACTGAAATTGTTAAAACACGTTTTCTTTTGTCACGCTCACACATTAATCCCAAAAATTATGAATTTTCGAATCTAGCAATAACTTTTCATCACAGATCCAACAAAAGTGGTTTCGTCGAAAACGGAGGTCGTTTGCAAAATTTCCATTTTTAAGGGCTATATTTTCCATAGCGACCATTCTGAATTTTCAATTGGGCATAAATTTTAATTCCCGCTATGAAATTTCAATTTTTCAGATTCGTTGGAAAGATATTTTTAGATAGATTCTAATATCTTTGGTTTTACTATAATCCGGTTTATTTTGAATCCTGTACATTCATTTGAAATTTGAAATCGAATTTTAGAACTACCGCGCCATTTCCAATTCCTTTTATAATTTAAAAATAAATATTTATATTCTAACGATGATTCAAATAAATATATACGTACTACTTCTATTTAAAATAAATTTTTCGTCGTTATTATTTAAAATAAATCATTTTAAATATTCAAAATTCACTAAAATTGCCAAAATAAATTTTTTAAATTGGTTCGGATTTCTGGGTTGTTACAGATCCAAGGCCATAGAGGGGATTAAAGTTGGCTAGAAACGGGTTTATACGATGCAGGTATCGGCAATCGAAATAGGGGAAGAAGCAATTTTAAATTGGGCTTGGTGGAGTATTATTTCGGTTGGGCTTTGAATTTGGGTGGGCAGATAGGGTAATGGGTAAGGCCAAATTTATTAATTAATATTTAGTCTAAATTCAATTTAAATGCGTATAAACTTAGGGAGTAATAACTTTATCATACAGTACCGGTTTTCAACGAAACAGGATCCGTTGGGATCGCATGGATGGACACTACCCAATGGAACTAACTAGGAGTGAATCGGAGCTCATTACAATTTATTGCAAAATAAATTGTCCGTCTAAATCAAAGTTAGTTAATCATTATTTAACGATAACCGTCCAATGTGAGTAAAACTCACTAACTCTACTTGTTCATATTTTTATAACGTATATTTAAAAATGATAAATGATGATTGATTGTTGTGTATTGACTTTTGGTTGAACTGCTAAGTAATTGGTTGAAATTATAGATTTGGTTACATATATGTATATAAATATAAATATTTATTTATATATATATATATAAATTGATTTTGTTCAGCAGAATATTTCATAGTGAAATGAAATTGATGTAAATTGTATTGTTTAACATCTGTGGACGCAAGGAAACAGGTCGGAGGAATCCAAATGGATTCCTCAACATTTATTTTACTATTTTTCATATATTGAAATATATGATGTGATATATAATCTGTTGTTGATTATGTGTGTTTGAGTATATTGATCATTGTTATAGGGTATGTAAATTACCATAAGAAATACTGGGATGTAGAAAATAGGATTTTCAAAGTGTATTTTGAGAAATAAATTATTTATATAAAATCAATGGATTTTATATATTTTATATATAAAAGGAAAAGGATTTTATAAAAGAAAATATTTTATAGAATCAAAGAATAATTATAAAAGGAAAATATTTGTGAAATAAATAGAAAAGGAAAATATTTGTGAAACAAATATAAAAGGAAATATTTGTGAAATAAAAAGAAAAGGAAATATTTGTGAAACAAATAGAATGGAAACAGGAGATAGAAAATAAATAGGATTATAAAAGAAATATTTATTTGTTAAATAAATAGAATTGAGAAGGAGATATTTGTTGAACAAATAGAATTGAAAAGAAATATTCATCTGGGAAATAAACAGAAAGATAAAAGGAATATTTATTTAGAAAATAAATAAGATATCATAAAAGGAAATAATTGGAAAGTAAGTAGGATTATAAAAAGGAATTAGATTTATTCGATTAGAGTTAATCGAATAGAGTTAATCTAATAGAGTTGATCGATTAGAGTTAATCGAATATGGTTAATCGAATAGAGTTAATCCAATAAGGTTAATTGATAAGAGTTAATCGAAATGGAGTTAATCAGTTAGAGTTAGTCGAGTTAGAGTTAATCAATTAGAGTTAATCGATTAGGGTTAAATCGAATTAGAGTTATTCAAATAGAGTTAATCGATTAGGGTTAAATTGAATTAGAGTTATTCAAATAGAGTTAATCAATTAGAGTTAAATCAAATTAGAATTATTCAAATAGAGTTAATCGATTAGAGTTAAATCGAATTAGAGTTATTCAATTAGAGTTAATTGATTAGAGTTAATTCGAATTAGAGTTATTTAAATAGAGTGAATCGAATAAGAGTTAATCGAATAAGAGTTAATCGAAGTACAGTTATCGAATATTGCTTATTCGAAGTAGAGCTATCGAATATTACTTATTCGAAGTAGAGTTATCGAATATTGCTTATTCGAAGTAGAGTTATCGAATATTAGTTTATTCGAAAGGAGTTAATCGAATATTAGTTTATTCGAAAGGAGTTAAATCGAATATAGTTTATTCGAAAAGAAGTTAATCGAATATTAGTTTTATTCGAAAGGAGTAATCGAATATTAGTTATTCAAAAGGAGTTGTCGAATATTAGTTATTCGAAAGGAGTTATTGAATATTAGTTATTCGAAAGGGGTTATCGAATAAAATTTATTTGAATAGAGTTAAAGGAGTTAATCGAATATAGTTTATTCGAATAGAGTTAATGGGTTTATCGAATATAGTTTATTCGAACAGAGTTAAAGGAGTTAAGCGAATATAGTTTATTCGAATAGAGTTAAAGGAGTTAATCGAATATAGTTTATTCGAATAGAGTTAAAGAAGTTAATCGAATATTATTTATTCGAATAGAGTTAAAGGAGTTATCGAATATAGTTTATTCGAAAAGGAGTTAATCGAATATTAGTTATTCGAAAAGGAGTTATCGAATACAGTTTATTCGAAAGGAGTTAATCAAATATTAGTTATTCGAAAAGGAGTTATCAAATATTAGTTATTCGAAAAGGAGTTATCAAATAGAGATTATTCGAGTGAGAGTTATACGTTGGAATTCGATTATATTGAATTTGGGAAAGTACTATTTACTTTCCGTTTTTAACCAAGATTTATTTATTAATAAATTAGTTATTTGTTTATTTATCCAAACTAATAAATAAAAGTTATAGTGAAGTTATTATATTTCAAAAACATGAGATTTTAACACTATTGTTAAAATCAAATGATTTCTATAAAAGAAGTAGATTCGTAAATTGAATCGGAGAGTTTCATAAGGAAGCTTGTTAAAGATGTAAAAGGTGAACTTTGTCTATTTCGAGGTTAGGAATGTTGTTCAGTTAAGGTCTAAGAGGTAGTTATACCCTAACTTGATTGACTTCATTTTTAACTAAGGGATGGTTAAGGTTCGATAGTGAAGGTTGCTTAAGTGAATTTAGTTAATGAGTGTAATGGGTTGAGTTGGCATCGCGATGTTTTATTCAAACATCTGTTTAAATCAAATGAAGGAATTTTGGAAATATTTTCCAAATAAGAATCAGAAATGTTTTCCGATGATTAAGAACGTATATTTTCTAGAATATATGAAAATAGGAAATGGATAATGAATAAATTAATGATAAATTAATTTTCGAGATAATTGATGATTGATGACTGATCGATAGAAATTCCATTTGGAAATAATATCTTTGTTTGTACACATGTTTTTTTATAGTTAAATCACCGACTATTGAAGTTTTTGATCATTTTTCAGTCGTCAATACGGAGAGACCGGGATCAGATTCATTATTTGAAAACCACTTCGTACGGGCATTAACGTTGCGAATCAAATATGATGAAGATAATTGAAGGCTGCCATTATGCAAGGGCTGTTCTGGCGATACTAGGTAGAAATTGCCTAAGATGGATTTACAGAATAGTGCCTTCGGTTTGTCCAGTCCCAGGATGACCTGTATGGAAGAATGTCTGACAGAGTATATTTAATAGATCGTGTAAGTTGATCTCTTCAAACGTATGTACTTTTGGTGGCAGAGGAATTCGTTTCTCTTAGCTGTATACCTGTGGTATTTTGGAGAAATCAATTTGTGATTTGGCGGGTATGATGATGTGGCATTCAAAGTGAATAAAAGTGTGATCTATCAGAGATAAGCGTGGCCTCTTGCCTCACAACCAGGAAATGTGTAACACCCCACCTCCGCTAGGGTCACTCACAAAGGGAATGCACTAGGTTTGGTGAAGAATTATCGAGGTAAACATACACAGAAATATTACAAGACAGAACATATATAAAACAGCGGAAGTAAAACAAATTTCATTTACCTTATAAACAAGGTCTAAAACCTTTTACATCAGAATACATCAAAACCTGTCTTGCGATAATAAAGAAGCATAAAACCTTTTCATAAATTATTCCCCAAGTAAAGTAGCCATAGCCGAGAAAAGTCCAAGTCATACAAGATGACCTTCAACAGAGGAAGTCCAAACTAACAACAGCATTTCCTCCCTGAAACCTTGGGGGGGAAACGGAAGAGAAGAGGCGAAAGAAAACGGGGTCAGTCATAAAGACTGGTAAGTCCTATCTACTTCTAGCATAAAAACAGGTAAAGGTAACATGACATGCATAAACTGAAAGTAAACATAAGGATGATGACAAGGTAGATAAGCTATACCAAGATAACCAGATGAATTACTGTATCAAGACAAACTAAGGTATCATGATAAACTACGGTGTCAAGATAAATCAAGGTATCATGTCATCAGGTTTCTATCAAGTGAAGTATCTCAAGGTATCTATCATATATAATATCCCGAGGTTACTATCAAGTATATTTCTCGTGGTTCTAACATGTATATTTGCTCTGCACCTCTCGTACTAGTATCCCTACCCGCGTCATGTGTTAACTATGAATGTCCCTTACACAATGTCATGTAATGGTCCATGTCAACCTAATATATAGCATAGGTAGGTTTCCCAACTCGTATGTTTCTTCCCATGTATAAGTTCAGTCCTTTGCCGTAGGCCGTACGGGCTTCCCCATGTCAATCTATACCACCTCAACGCAGTACCATTTTATCCTTGAAGTTGTTTTGAACTGCTACCCTTGGTCAGGTTATGTCTTCTTACCATGAACTATCGCGTGTTCACTTAGGATTTAAGCCACCTAGGACCACTAGGGTTTATGCTACCTAATGAACGTTTCCGTGTCTCGGTTTGGGTTTAAGCCACCTAGGGCCACTAGGGATTATGCCACCCATCAACCGCGCCCTTTATCCCGCGTATGTATCGTGAATCGTTTTCCATGTCTAGACGCACATGTTCCTCAATGTGCCATCCGAGTTCCGTGCCAGGGCAAATCAAGAGATACGGAACTCGGTCGGGAGCTTTAAGTCGTCTGCTGATGCAGATGTCAAGGTCTGTTTTTGTACCCGTGGCTATGGTCCTACGTGACCCCTCCCTCAACTACTGAAAGGCAATCCAAGAAAAATCATGTATGAGAACCACATCCCGGCCCCACTATAGCCCCACTATAGCACCACTTTCCTATGGGACAACCTCACCCATGACTCGATAGTAAGCACATGGTCTGTTGGGGGTTCCCTGCCTTTCCGTTCGTACACGATTGACTAAAGATGGTAGGTAGTCGGCGACGTGCTATCCAGGGCAAAATCAAGTATCGTCGACTCCACGCTAATCCATCCCAGTCTTTAGGTCGCTCGCATAGCAACCAAGGCATACCCTTGGCTCTTCTACCGCAGACCATAACCCCTGTGAGGCCGGGTTTCCTGGACCATCTGCCACCTCACAGAGGGATACCAAGAGTACCCTCATGTCCCCCGAAGCTACCGCTTCGTCACCCAGTTCGTTGGAGCCTTTATCTAAGTCAGATAATTTGCTCCTCCTCGTGTTTTAAGCGATGACCTACCGTACCGGGTTACTCATCTATTCATGAACTAGTCCAATGTCCTTGGCTAAGAATTATTACTTAGTTATACTAACTAAGGTTTACCACTTAGCTTCATTTCCCCGTTGCCCTTGATTAACTACGATTTTCTACCTAGTTCCTCTACTAGGGTTTTGCCTATTGGGTTAAGTGTTGTTATTCAAGTTCATGGCTTGGCCCACCTATGAATCATGTCAAGATTGGCTAAGTATTCAAGTCCAAGACCTAGCCCTACAAGTTGGTTAAGTATACCAAGAAGCTCATGACTTAACCCTGTTCAATCATCAAGTCAATTTGGTTAAGTACTTGTTTATCTTAACCCTATCAGGTTATCGTGTTAGATTGGTTAAGCACAGATTATCTTAACCTCATCGGATTATCGAGTCGGATTGGTTAAGTATAGGTTAACTTAACCCCATCCACTAATCGTATTATAATGGTTAAGTATATTTAAAAGGTCTTATGACTTAACCTTATCAGGTCCGCATGTTAGATTGGTTAAGTATAGGTTACTTAACCTCATCAAATCATCATGTATAATTGGTTAAGTATAAGTTACTTAACCCCATTAAATTATCTTGTTAAGTTGGTTAAGTATTGACTACTTAACCCCACTGAATTACTAAGTTTAGATTGGTTAAGTGTTTAATTTAACCCCATCGAAGTACCGTGTTCAGATTAGTTAAGTGTAGGTTACTTAACCCCATCTAATTACCGTGTTTAGATTAGTTAAGTCTAAATTACTTAACCCCACCTAATTTCCGTGTTTAGATTAGTTAAGCGTGAATTACTTAACCCCATCCCCTAATTGTCTTGTATGGTTAAGTGTCATTAAGAAATCAAGCCCGGTCCCACTTAACCTACCCATTCGTGTCATATCGGTTAAGTGTCATTAGTCAAATTTACTTAACCTTATCATGTGGCATTAATTTAATTAATGCACTCTCAACCTCTCACATTAGACCTTGTTGTGGTTACTAGTTAAGACGGGCGGGTCCGGGTAGTTTTACACCACAACCTAGTCTAACCTCGGGTCTTAAGCGCGACATGACTAACTTCTCACATTGGATCCTATTGTTTGTAGCCACTAGTTAAGCCGGGTGGGTCCGGGTAGATTTATGCTACAAACTCAACCCAACCTCGAGTTGGCCACTTCCATGTTTGGTCTAGTGTTATATTACACTTACAATCCCCGTGTCCAGTTTCAAGTCCCATGTTTATCCCACATGTCATGTCCCCATTTAGGTGTATCATGAGTGTCATATTTCCATGAAACGCCATATCAAATTTCCATGTCATAATCACGCTCGTCTATCCTACCCCAAATCGTGTTTTACAACCCAAGTAAAAGCGAGTCAACGTAGTAAGGATACAATGCCACATAATGGCCTCAAAACATGCACGATGTCAAAAAGGAATTGGCCACCAACATGCATGGTATCATAAGGGATTTGGCCTTAAAATATGCATAGCATCATAAGAGAATTTGGCCACAAGCATGCATAGTATCATAAGGGAATTTGGCCACAAACATGCATAATATCATAAGGGAATTTGGCCATAAACATGCATGATAACATAAGGGGTTTGGGTTCATTTACATGCATAAGCCCCAAAGTCAAGTCTTTGCCAATGTTTCACAAGTCAAATGGTTCCCAAAGGTTCATGCTAACATTCCATAGACAAAGATTCAAACTTGCAAGATAAACTAGGTTAATCTTAACATGAATTGCATGATTTAATCACTAAGCATAGCCAAAAGTCATAGGTTCAAGCAAAAGAGGTATGGCAAGGTTCATATAGGCTAGTATACTTAGTTTAATCTCGTTTTATTCCATGCCATCATTAAGACTACCGTTTAGATCTAGAAGTAGCTAGAACTTACCTAGCGAGGCTTAGGGAATGAGCATGAATCGTCTTAATGAAGAAAGGTGGCTCCTTTGAAGAAGAACCGTCATGAAACCGTCGTAGCAACGTTGATTTGGCCTCGATTTGGTGTAGCAAGCTTGCACCTTTTGATTTGAATCCGATTTGAATGCATAGTCTCTAGGAATTGGAGATGGAGGCCATGATCACTTGGCATTTGGGCAGCACTTCGTGGCATGAGTGAATTGTGAGGGTTTAGGGTAGGCTTAGGGGTCTTTTTATAGAGATTAGGAGTAGTTTAGGTCGTAGGATAAACCCTAGGATAGATCTAAACCCTCAAAATCTGTCACAAGCCTCCAAAACCGAGCCAACATGACAAGCAGGTGCACCAGGTCGGGGTTCTGCAGGGGGGGGGGGGTCGACCCATGGGTCGACCCCTATGTCGACCCCTTGGGGAGGGGTCGACCCACCCATGTCGACCCCCTGGAGGGGGGGTCGACCCAGGGGTCGACACCCTGTGTGTCTGGCGGGAATTTTCCCGCCTTCTCTTTTTGGGCTGAATCCAAATCTGTTTTCGGATTTGAATTTTCGTGAAACTTCGCGAGGCCATATCTCGGTCATACAGACTCCGATTTACGAAATTTCGGACTCTATTTCGCGTATTTTTCCGAGACGAACGCAATGGCGCAACCCGTTTATCCTGATTCAGATTTTATAATTTAATTCTGCCTTGATTCTTGTCTTAACACGTTGTTAAAATTCGGGTTGTTACATTCTCCCCTCCTTTAAGGATTTCGTCCCCGAAATCTCCAAGTTAGGAAGAACGCATCCTACCATCCATCATCCATCTACTCTAAACATCATCCACAGGCAAACATTGTCCTTAAACGATTTCTAATGCCATATGAACATATGCAAAACGTGTGTGTATATGCTCCTTAGCTAATGCTAATGATCAGGCCTGAATGATCTTTCTAATGCAAAATATGTTTAGTGCCATGAGTCCAACATGTATGCAAATAGTCCTAGCCATATAAATGCTATATGTGTGCACAACCATTCATTCATATGCAACATCCGCATGATAACACATTCAATTTCATCCATAACAAGTATAAATACTCGTGCATATGCAACATAAAACGTGACCGCGTCAATCTAGTATCTAATGTGTATTCGCGCATCCACGAGCAACCACTTGCAACTATTTGCAACCATATCAATCATAACATGTTTCAAATACATGTTTACATCCATAGGATTCTACCTAAGGTTCTCACGATAGGATCGAGGACCGAAACATGACCGAGAGGATATTCACTAAAAGATAACATGCGAGCAAGCTCTACAGGAAAAACCAGGGATCAAGGATACACTCTTTAAGAAGAGGTACGATGCGCGTGTCTAGCCTTACGTCTTCTAAGTCGCGTTTCCTTGAGCTTAATTCCTCGGTGCCTTGACCATCTTTTAACTCCATGATTTCGTAGCTCCTTGATTCCTATTTCCAAGATATGAGTTAGAACTCATTTCATTGTCGCCTCTTATTCACTTTCACTTATCCTTTTCCTAGTATACTTGGCTCAAACGTATCCGCTTACTCATGCAAGCTCTCTAAAATTCACTAGGGAATTATGGATCTCGTTTGCCGATGCTAATCCATGTTGCCAAGAGTACTTACTAGGGTGATTCCCATAACTCATGCGTAAGCGAAAAGAACCATCCGCCTTAGCGGCGAATTCTATTCGAACGAATTACCAACAACTGCATCCCGAGATTCTAGGTAACTAACCATGACAGAACCCAAAAGGTTACACGAGACTTCGAGGGTATCACCCAGGTGGGTCGAGAGTCTAACTACCCTCTTTCCAAAACCGAGAATGGCACCCCTTATTGGGTGATCACTTTATCCCTAGAATCCATCCGTAGCCGAGACATGTCATTATCAAATCCAAACAAGTCATGAAGAAATGGACCAACTCTCCAACCAGATTTTTGGGACAAAAACTGGGATCCTCTACCATGCTAGTACTAAGGTGCAGAGACTTAACTATCCAAGCATACTTAAATGATACAGTGATCAAGACAAAGTCTGGACGGGATGATAGAAAAGAACGACTAAACCTTTACCAGAAACGGTACCATCGCTTTTAGGTACCCTAGAAATGGGAGCGTACAATTGCCCTCTCCGATGATCTTGTCCTCCTTGATGGACTAAGCCATACCAACAAGTTGCTTATTTTTAAGCTCGCGTCCTTTATCCTTACTCTTATTGTCCTTCCTTGTACCACGACAACAGGTCTCTCGAGAACCACCTCCATTGTACGGAAAACACCTACGTGGCTAGACAAAGATTAGTCACAGTTAGAACTACTGTGACTACAGATGGAGGAAAGAAAGGAAAAGAGATTCAATCAAGGAATCAAAGGATAGTGCTAATGGCTTTTGGGGAATAACCTTTAAAAACTTTTCTTGAAAAAAATGCTTCTTTGTAAATGGTTTTTCAAATAGTTTTCAGAAGGTTTTAAAAACTTTTGCCCAGTCTGGTAAACTTCTGCTCTGATACCAAATGTAACACACCACCTCCGCTAGGGTCACTCACAAAGGGAATGCACTAGGTTTGGTGAAGCATTATCGAGGTAAACATACACAGAAATATTACAAGACATAACATATATAAAACAGCGGAAGTAAAACAAATTTCATTTACCTTATAAACAAGGTCTAAAACCTTTTACATCAGAATACATCAAAATCTGTCTTGCAATAATAAAGAAGCATAAAACATTTTCATAAATTATTCCCCAAGTAAAGTAGCCATAGCCGAGAAAAGTCCAAGTCATACAAGATGACCTTCAACAGAGGAAGTCCGAACTAACAACAGCATTTCCTCCCTGAAAACTGGAGAGGGGGGGGGGGAAACGGAAGACAAAGAGGCGAAAGAAAACGGGGTCAGTCATAAAGACTGGTAAGTCCTATCTACTTCTAGCATAAAAACAGGTAAAGGTAACATGACATGCATAAACTGAAAGTAAACATAAGGATGATGACAAGGTAGATAAGCTATACCAAGATAACTAGATGAATTACTGTATCAAGACAAACTAAGGTATCATGATAAACTACGGTGTCAAGATAAATCAAGGTATCATGTCATCAGGTTTCTATCAAGTGAAGTATCTCAAGGTATCTATCATATATAATATCCCAAGGTTACTATCAAGTATATTTCTCGTGGTTCTAACATGTATATTTGCTTTGCACCTCTCGTACTAGTATCCCTACCCGCGTCATGTGTTAACTATGAATGTCCCTTACCCAATGTCATGTAATGGTCCATGTCAACCTAATATATAGCATAGGTAGGTTTCCCAACTCGTATGTTTCTTCCCATGTATAAGTTCAGTCCTTTGCCGTAGGCCGTACGGGCTTCCCCATGTCAATCTATACCACCTCAACGCAGTACCATTTTATCCTTGAAGTTGTTTTGGACTGCTACCCTTGGCCAGGTTATGTCTTCTTACCATGAACTATCGCGTGTTCACTTAGGATTTATGCCACCTAGGACCATTAGGGATTATGCTACCTAATGAACGTTTCCGTGTCTCAGTTTGGGTTTAAGCCACCTAGGGCCACTAGGGATTATGCCACCCGTCAACCGCGCCCTTTATCCCGCGTATGTATCGTGAATCGTTTTCCATGTCTAGACGCACATGTTCCTCAATGTGCCATCCGAGTTCCGTGCCAGGGCAAATCAAGAGATATGGAACTCGGTCGGGAGCTTTAAGTCGTCTGCTGATGCAGATGTCAAGGTCTATTTTTGTACCCGTGGCTATGGTCCCACGTGACCCCTCCCTCAACTACTGAAAGGCAATCCAAGAAAAATCATGTATGAGAACCACATCCCGGCCCCACTATAGCCCCACTTTCCTATGGGCCAACTTCACCCATGACTCGATAGTAAGTACATGGTCTGTTGGGGGTTCCCTGCCTTTCCGTTCGTACACAATTGACTAAAGATGGTAGGTAGTTGGCGACGTGCTATCCAGGGCAAAATCAAGTATCGTCGACTCCACGCTAATCCATCCCAGTCTTTAGGTCGCTCGCATAGCAACCAAGGCATACCCTTGGCTCTTCTACCGCAGACCTTAACCCCTGTGAGGCCGGGTTTCCTGGACCATCTGCCACCTCACAGAGGGATACCAAGAGTACCCTCACGTCCCCCGAAGCTACGGCTTCATCACCCAGTTCGTTGGAGCCTTTATCTAAGTCAGATAATTTGCTCCTCCTCGTGTTTTAAGCGATGACCTACCGTACCGGGTTGCTCATCTATTCATGAACTAGTCCAATGTCCTTGGCTAAGAATTATTACTTAGTTATACTAACTAAGGTTTACCACTTAGCTTCATTTCCCCGTTACCCTTGATTACTACGATTTTCTACCTAGTTCCTCTACTAGGGTTTTGCCTATTGGGTTAAGTGTTGTTATTCAAGTTCATGGCTTGGCCCACCTATGAATCATGTCAAGATTGGCTAAGTATTCAAGTCCAAGACCTAGCCCTACAAGTTGGTTAAGTATACCAAGAAGCTCATGACTTAACCCTATTCAATCATCAAGTCAATTTGGTTAAGTACTTGTTTATCTTAACCCTATCAGGTTATCATGTTAGATTGGTTAAGCACAGATTATCTTAACCTCATCAGATTATCGAGTCGGATTGGTTAAGTATAGGTTAACTTAACCCCATCCACTAATCGTATTATAATGGTTAAGTATATTTAAAAGGTCTTATGACTTAACCCTACCAGGTCCGCATATTAGATTGGTTAAGTATAGGTTACTTAACCTCATCAAATCATCATGTATAATTGGTTAAGTATAAGTTACTTAACCCCATTAAATTATCTTGTTAAGTTGGTTAAGTATTGACTACTTAACCCCACTGAATTACTAAGTTTAGATTGGTTAAGTGTTTAATTTAACCCCATCGAAGTACCGTGTTCAGATTAGTTAAGTGTAGGTTACTTAACCCCATCTAATTACCGTGTTTAGATTAGTTAAGTCTAAATTACTTAACCCCACCTAATTTCCGTGTTTAGATTAGTTAAGCATGAATTACTCAACCCCATCCCCTAATTGTCTTGTATGGTTAAGTGTCATTAAGAAATCAAGCCCGGTCCCACTTAACCTACCCATTCGTGTCATATTGGTTAAGTGTCATTAGTCAAATTTACTTAACCTTATCATGTGGCATTAATTTAATTAATGCACTCTCAACCTCTCACATTAGACCTTGTTGTGGTTACTAGTTAAGCCGGGCGGGTCCGGATAGTTTTACACCACAACCTAGTCTAACCTCGGGTCTTAAGCGCGACATGGCCAACTTCTCACATTTGATCCTATTGTTTGTTGCCACTAGTTAAGCCGGGCGGGTCCGGGTAGATTTATGCTACAAACTCAACCCAACCTCGAGTTGGCCACTTCCATGTTTGGTCTAGTGTTATATTACACTTACAACCCCCGTGTCTAGTTTCAAGTCCCATGTTTATCCCACATGTCATGTCCCCATTTAGGTGTATCATGAGTGTCATATTTCCATGAAACGCCATATCAAATTTCCATGTCATAATCACGCTCGTCTATCCTACCCCAAATCGTGTTTTACAACCCAAGTAAAAGCGAGTCAACGTAGTAAGGATACAATGCCACATAATGGCCTCAAAACATGCACGATGTCAAAAAGGAATTGGCCACCAACATGCATGGTATCATAAGGGATTTGGCCTTAAAGTATGCATAGCATCATAAGAGAATTTAACCACAAGCATGCATAGTATCATAAGGGAATTTGGCCACAAACATGCATAATATCATAAGGGAATTTGGCCATAAACATGCATGATAACATAAGGGGTTTGGGTTCATTTACATGCATAAGCCCCAAAGTCAAGTCTTTGCCAATGTTTCACAAGTCAAATGGTTCCCAAAGGTTCATGCTAACATTCCATAGACAAAGATTCAAACTTACAAGATAAACTAGGTTAATCATAACATGAATTGCATGATTTAATCACTAAGTATAGCCAAAAGTCATAGGTTCAAGCAAAAGAGGTATGGCAAGGTTCATATAGGCTAGTATACTTAGTTTAATCTCGTTTTATTCCATGCCATCATTAAGACTACCGTTTAGATCTAGAAGTAGCTAGAACTTACCTAGCGAGGCTTAGGGAATGAGCATGAATCGTCTTGACGAAGAAAGGTGGCTCCTTTGAAGAAGAACCATCATGAAACCGTCGTAGCAACGTTGATTTGGCCTCGATTTGGTGTAGCAAGCTTGCACCTTTTGATTTGAATCCAATTTGAATGCATAGTCTCTAGGAATTGGAGATGGAGGCCATGATCACTTGGCATTTGGGCAGCACTTCGTGGCATGAGTGAATTGTGAGAGTTTAGGGTAGGCTTAGGGCTCTTTTTATAGAGATTAGGAGTAGTTTAGGCTGTAGGATAAACCCTAGGATAGATCTGAACCCTCAAAATCCATCACAAGCCTCCAAAACCGAGCTAACATGACAAGCAGGTGCATCAGGTCGGGGTTCTGCAAGGGGGGGGGGGGTCGACCCAGGGGTCGACCCCTATGTCGACCCCCTGGGGAGGGGTCGACCCTGGGGTCGACACCCATGTCGACCCCCTGGAGGGGGGGGGGGTCGACCCAGGGGTCGACACCCTGTGTGTCTGGCGGGAATTATCCCGCCTTCTCTTTTTGGGCTGAATCCAAATCTGTTTTCGGATTTGAATTTTCGTGAAACTTCGCGAGGCCATATCTCGGTCATACGGACTCCGATTTACGAAATTTCGGACTCTATTTCGCGTATTTTTCCGAGACGAACGCAATGGCGCAACCCGTTTATCCTGATTCTGATTTTATAATTTAATTCTTCCTTGATTCTTGTCTTAACACGTTGTTAAAATTCGGGTTGTTACAAAATGACAAAAATCGGGCAGGCACCATGGCTAAGTGGTTGGCTGCCAATTAGGGTGTATTATAACCTATCTAGGGATATTCATTTCATTCTTTAATCTATTCGGTGCTGTCCTATTCGGGAAACGGGTCCTGATCCCAATCGTTGGTGATATACATTCGATACACTCAAGCAAAATGAGTGGTCGGTCATGTGTGGCCGGGTTGCAAGATGTTCTTGTTGAACCCAGTGTATTCCTCTCTAGAGGTACACTATCAGAAGGTGGTTCCATACCTTATCATAGTTGGTAATCCATTATCCAACAAGTGCTCGCGGTTTTGATTATATACTATACATGTAGAACGTGATATGAAAGCGTTTCTGCTAGATGATTATGTAGTTATGGTTGATAGACATTATTATAATATCAAAAGAGTTTTGATATAAAGTTTATCGTTTCTTTCAAAAGGATTTTGAAAGTTAAATCAAATGTTTTGGATTCTCATATGAGAAAAAACCCGTTCCGTTATACGGCATGGACTTATGAGACATCGTTTAATAGATCAAACTATTTTAAATTGTTTTACTCACACCAGTCCCATGACTGGCCCAGAGTTTTTTTCCCCTAAACTCTTGGGTGCCCAATTTTGTATGGGCAGTCAAGTAGTTAGGATTTTACAGATATACTTGGAGAGCTTGGAGCAGGAAGCTTCAGGATTATATAGCTATTGTTTATTCCGCTATGTTGTAAGTGTTGTACTCTGATAATGTTACTATATACATATACTGATTTTATTTCAAATATATGTTATCTATTATCTGTTGTTCGTTCCGCTGTGAGATTCGTGTTTACTCTAATGTTGTATGTTCTTCTTCTTCTTCTATTCTAAGTTTTATCTTATCTATTCTCACCCTCTAATTTCTTTCATGGATTATCCGGTGTTTTCCGATGCTTGAGTAGTCGACATTGAGTTTATGTCGATAACCAAGATCGCTAATTCCCGGGGTTGTTACAAAAAAAGGGTGTAAAAGTCTATGATTTGAATAGTGAATTGGGCGTATAATTGAATGTGGGGAAAAAGAGAAATAAACACCTATAATGACATAGATAGATTTGGATAAAAATGGAATTGCTAGTAATTACAATTAGGAATTGTAATTGCACTTATGACACGAGGTTAGGTTGCATTAGTGGTGGATGTCTGCCCAGACCCGACCGGCATATCCAGCAGCCACTAATGTTGAACCTAATGTAAGAGGTCTAAGTGTGCAAATATGAATCGGGCTAAGACACGAGGTTAGACCCAACTGTGGAATAAGACTGCCCGAACCCGACCGGCATATCCAGCATCCACACGTTGTAGGCCTAATGTGGGAGGTCTAGCCCATTATAACCATGATTGGACATGGTAATGAATTGGACTACTTACCTAATTTAATCCATAAGGATTGTATGATTAAAAACTTAAGTTAGGGTTTAGTAAAATAGAGGGGGTGGATAATATTTACATATAGGCCCACGAACTTAACCCGATAAAGTTATGTAATTAAAGACACCTAGTGGTATACATAACCGGTGGAAAATATAATAAAGTTATGTAATCAAAGACACCCTTGTAGGGTAAGCTTAACTTGTAGAAAAGATAGAATTAGATTTGCGTCATAATTTGCTAAGTAAAAAACAATAAGTTGTAGTGACGGTGTAAATTGAATTTATGATTAAATGAGGAAGAATGAGGAAAACTTGTAAAATAAATAAGTTATATTTAATCATAGATGGTAAGTGACATGTTAATTAGGAAACATGTGAATTGAGATATACTTAATTACGTATTAAGGAGAACATGTTATTGTAATGATGTAACTAAGCAAGAATATAAAATAGATTGTGAATTACAGACCTTGGGCCATAATCTAGAGAATAACATGTTGTGGGCTTATTAGTAAACTTAAATGGATTAAGTTATATGATTGAAATTAATAAGCAAGAGAAACTTGGTAAATTGGAATAAGAATTCAATATGAACGGGAATAACCAAGTAAATGGGAACCTGGTGAGGTAAGGAAAGCGTGTAAAAGAACGTTTAGATATAGGGTCTAACAACATATTAAAGAAAGGCGCTTGGACCAGTCCGTACATTTGAGCGTGAATAACCCAATGGGTTATATCATCGAGGTGTTATAAGACACAAGGGGAGCGCACATTCATCTGATTGTTATGACGGCTCCAAAGGACTGGAAGGGGAAGCACGCGGCTTCCTGAAGTACGTAAGGTGCTCCTAGTAGTCCTCTGCGCTGTGACAGATGTCTTAGGCTATACTCGCAGAGGTTGGGTCTGCGCGTAACTACTAGGTGGGTGGTCCTTGACTACAGATGTAGCTATGCAGTCAGAATGCTGTGACGAGGTGACACCAGGTGATTCGACGGTTGCCTTACGAGGAGGTAGAGAGGGTCACGACCAACAAGGATAGTAGACCGTCGGATATCCGTCATCGACAGCTAGCGGGATGCGAAAAGACTAAAGCTAAACCCAATATATCATTCCACCTTTCACTATTGAGGTAGGAGGTTGAGGGTAGATACCACATGGATGTTTAGATTGGTTGTATTAGGGGTGGTCGCTTAGCTCTTGTAGTCTTTACTAGTTGAGGAAGGGGCCGAGGTGGTGCCATAGCCACCATGGAAAACAGACCCGAGGAATATCTGTATTTGGAGGCACTTAAAGGCGGCCTGTACAGGTATGGAAAAGCTCACGGCCGAGTTCCGTGTTTCTAATCTAGCCCCGCCATGGAACTCGGTGCACATTAGAGGACGTGCGATTGAGGCATCGAGCTACAATTACAGTACATACGTGGGACAATCTAGATACATGCATATCTGCTCTAGGTGGTGTATCGTAGATTAGAGGGCATTATTACGATAAGGAATCTGATTCGATCGATGGTGGCAGCCCGTACGCTTACGTAGCATAGTAATGACAGATATATGCAGAACGTAACATGTTTATATAGAGATATGTACGTCACTCCGACGCAGGATGAGGGACTGCATTCGCTATGGTGGAGACCGTGCTAGTAGGTTACCATGGGGTGTATCTCAATATTGAGAGATAGCTACATATATTGTATTAGGTGAATCCATGGGAAAGTAAATGGGTACGATGCCCGTATAAGTCTTGAGTGTTATTAACCCATGTAACCTAATAATCAAGAAAATGTAATGGAATGGTATTAGTAGAGATCATTCTACTTCTGATATACTAGCATCTGTGCGGTGCAGAGAAATGTATTTAAGAAGCGCAATATATCATGTTCATCTTGTCTTGCTCAGTTCACACTTGTTATTGTAACTATTATCTTGTTCTTCCAGTTTTATATATACCTGCCATGATACTTTTATTTATTTATATTTAAAAGTAATTGGACTCGCCAAACTTTATGTCTGACCCTTTTTGTTTACTCTTCTCTCTCTTCCGTTTTCCCACAGGTTTTCAAGGTGGAAGTGCATATAGTTGATTTGGATTCTTTCAGCTTAGCTTGGATTTTGGATATAGATGTATCGCTTTGACTTTTGGTCAACTCTCTTATGACTTCACAGGGAAATATGGTTTTGTGCTTTTGTACTCTGATATTTTTTGCAAGACGGATTATTAATGTAGTTAGTTACTTATGATGTAAACTCATTATTTGGGACCATGATGTTTTGAGTTAAATAAAGTTTTTTTTAGTTTTTAATTCTGCTGCTATTTTACATGTCTGTCTTGTGCTATTATGTTCTTATTTACCTATAACGCTTCACGGAACTTAATGCATTCCCTTAGTGAGTGACATTAACGGACATAGGGTGTCACACTATTGTGTGTACATGACTTTGTTGTGTGGCTTGACTTGATCATTCTTGCACTTGTCTAGGCTGATCTGAATTGGTTTTGCTGCTCCATATTTGAGCCCCGCATGTTGCTATTATTATTTTGCTCAGCCATGCTTGTGATGTCCCATATGTTCACCATGCTGCTTTGTCATCTTGACCCATGTTGCATATATACATATTGCCATGTACATACATATATGTATATATACACATATGTGTATATATATGTTCGTATATATGGGTAACTTCATATGTGCATTACCACTTGTGTTGAAATTCTTGGCTTATGCCCATTTACGATCTTTTGACTGTATTCCTCTGCACAGAAAATATATGTATATACATATATATGTGTGTGTATACACGTATCATGCACATGCAGAATATATATATATATATATATATGAGTACTACAGACGATGTTTACCTTGTGGTATTTACAGTGAATCACTGTGGATATCACAAGCTGTCTAGACACAAATGGATATATACACACACACACACACAAACATCAGATCAAGTCAAGAAATATGATGTGAAACTCACCAAAATACCGAGGTAAATAAATTTTAAAAAATAATTATATCTGCGAGAATTTAAAAATATTTTTGTTCCATTTTATTGTGTGTTTCTGCGATAGGTAAGCAAAAGACTGGACTGACAAAAGCAAATTGAAGAGACATTGGTTAAACAGAAGATAAATGTGTTAGTGAGCATGTCAGAAATGTAACACTGTTTGTATATGAGTGATTGTAAATGAGTGACACTGCGAGTTTGTAGTGAGGAGCAAATGTAAGAGAAAAATTGAATATGAAATCGATTGTGTTGTTCTACAGTGAAATATACAAATAGTGGAGTTATTAAATATGTACTATTCAAATGTAGAAATATATTATATTTTAATAAAATACTATTTAAATATTTGAATTCTTGTGTAGTAGTATTTTATTTAAGTATAAATATTTTATTCTATCCGTGATGTACTAGAATAGTACAATCATAAACACATTTATAATAATTTATATATGTTTTTTATCGTCAAACAAAAATTGTAGAATTGTTAGATACAACAGTCTCCCCCTTTTGATGATGACAAACATATGATAAGATTTTGAATATAATAAATGTGTTTAACAGTGAATGATTGAACTCCCCCTATATGTATGCTCCCCCTACAATAGAACTCCCCCTAGATATGTGCATGAATGAAAAACAATAACTGAAACTTCAATATTAAAATATTCAAATAATATTCACTCATCGATCAAAATCTTAACCCATTCTCCCCCTTTTGTTATCATTAAAAAGATACAGAAATTAAAACAGTGATGAAAAAAATGACAAAAATATAACATTAGCTTAAGAGAGGGAATGTTCATCATAAATCTCAATTAATCAAACATAAGTCATAATATTCTAAGAACTAGTGGCAAATTTCACATTTTAGAATGATGGATGTACGATGAAATTTAAAAAAATGGAGAGAGTTTTAAAACATACGATTTCCAATTATTTTCAAATAA
The DNA here is from genome assembly GCA_030737875.1 of Allium sativum. Taxonomy (NCBI): domain Eukaryota; kingdom Viridiplantae; phylum Streptophyta; class Magnoliopsida; order Asparagales; family Amaryllidaceae; genus Allium; species Allium sativum. Next base: position 128,481,983 of record CM060913.1, on the reverse strand, counting down.
TTTTTTAAAGGGAGTACAAAACAGTGTGGATTTGGACTATGATTATAAATTTAATTTAAGTGATGCAATCAAATAATCTCAAACCGCGATAGCTATCAATCAACAAATCATAATATATCATAAAATAGTTACACATTTCACAGAATAAAAAATGGATTGATAGGCTGGTTTTTACACACCAAGGAGGATTTCATATAAAATTTTATTTATTTAATTTCATTTTTCATTTCTTTTATTTTAAGAGCACACTGACCACGCATAACCAGATCTTGGATTTTTAAATCAGGTCAGTTGCAGCTTAAAAATATAAGTATTCTCTTAACCACGCATGACCAGAGCTTGGATTTTTAAGTGAGATTAGAGAAACACTTATGGATATTATATATTTTTTTTCATTTTTTTCAGAAAAATCTCCTTTTTATATAAAACCAATATGAATTATAGAAAGATGGTAGGTACATAAATGATTATGAAATAAAATTACTAAATTAATCATATTATGAAATATGCTCAACTGTACTGGGATCTTTGAAAATTTTCAATTATCTCTATTTCTGAAAAATAACATAATCATAATTCCATCACAAATATTGACACTGCATATTTAAGATGATTTTAAAAAAAATATTAAACTCTCCACATTAATATAAAATCATGATGGTTGACAGAATGATGATAGAAATAGAAAAAGTTCGTGAAATAAGTCCTAATTCAAAGATATTATAAAAACCATTCAATCATAATGAAAATTTAAATAAAATTTCCTCTTGTTGTGAAATATAATATAGTTACAACTCATCACAATTTCAAAAATCTGATAATAATTTTGATGAGTTCTAAATATAGTTCAATTTTGGTTATTGATTTCAATTTCTAAATAAGTAATCAATAATTGATTTTAAAATTGAAAATCAATTACAAGAGGTATTTGCAAGATCTATACAGTTTGAAAATCAGTTTAAATCAGATCAATCAAAAACATATGAATGTGAAAAAAAAATCAAGCACTTCTAGTACTGATACCACTTGTTATCTCCATTAACGAGGCTTTTAATACCATCCTGGTGGCTAACAAAGGTATTACAGACAATAATATCCAATCACCAAGCCTAAGCAAGTGAATCAAGCATATCAAATCCATCTATCAGAGCAACAAACAATTTTACCGACAAGCAGTCATCAAAACATTTTCAAAAATGATTCCTTTTTATTAAAGCAGCAAACTTCAATCTTAGAACACGTTTCACAAGAGAGTTTTCAAAAAAATTACAGCAAGTCGAAGAAGAAAAAACATGATCCAATATTTAAAGAAACGGTTTTGAAATCACTTGAAGGGATGTGGAAACTTCAAGATTCAATGAATCGATCACACAAGATTATTAATTTCAAATCAAAGAAGTGTGTGAGATTCAAGATTTCAAACAAAATTCAAATGATTTCAAACAAAACAATATCCAAGTAAATGATCATGATTTCAGAATGAATTTCATGGTGTAGCGCAAGAATCTATGCCAACAAATTTTAAATTCAAAATAGTAAAGGCAATAAAAAAAATTGAACCTTTTATCAAAGCAGAATTCAGCAAATTTTAGAGCAAGACTCACAAGAGAATTTTTCAGAATTTTTACTAACAAGCACAAGAGAGATAATTCATGATCCAAGATTAAATAACCATTTCATTTGAAATCACTTGAAGAGATGTATTAATTTCAAGATACAATGAATTGTTCACACAAGTTTATTAATTTCAAATTCAAGATGTGTGTGAGATTCAGTTTTAAAAAATATCAAACAATTTCAAACAATCAAATATATAAGTCAAATGATCATGAATTAAGAGTGAGGTTCAAGTTACAACACCACAATCCATTCAAAGATGATTTTCGATATTCAACACAAAGGTTCAAACCAAATTGATTTTCACTATAGAAATATCCAAGCCAATCTAAAATCAATGAAATTATCACGATTGGAAAATAGAAGTGTGTTATAATGAGTATAATTTTCAAATATTTCCAAAATGAATTAGAAGAAACTCAAAACAGAAACAGTGTGTGAAATTTCATAGTTTTTCAGATCTTCCAAAAATTTAGAATTCATATTAACAACAATCAAGATATGATAAGAATGCTTCAACACTGTTAGGAATATAGAAATCAAAAAAGAATTAGACTTCAAAATAATTGCAGATAATTATAGTTTTAAATTCAAGATCTGGAAATCATTAAAACATCAGAGTTTTATACAAATGAAGCAAATTTCTAGAAAATCATGAATTCTTCAATTTGAAGTTAGGAATCTCATCAAGAAGGGAAAATATATGGCAGTGTCAAATCAAATCATAATAATCAAAAGAAAATAATTCAAAGGGGTAGAAGGAGAAATATAATAAAAAATAGCGAACATAAACAAATAATGAGTCTAGAGATCATACCTATTTTGCAGTAGATATCGTGGGTCTCCAACTCAGCAAACTTGGCTAAGGAAATTGTGTCAATAAGCTTTGATGTTGATATGGAGCAACCTTAATTCTTTTGGAAGGTCGTTCCTTAGCCAGACTCTCGTACCTAAGTGCTTAGGGAATCAAGTGCTCGAACAAAATTTGTGAAACCACTCACAGTTTTGTTCACATGTTTCGGTACCCAAACCAGTTTATATAACAAACCATTTGAAAATCTGTTTGAATTTAGATGAATTCATTTTATTTCTTTTTAGGGTCCAAAATGGATGGTTTCTAAACAAGTTTTCATTTTGTTTACGATTTAAAAATCTTTTGAAATTATCAGAGTTCAAAATTTCAAATCGGTCCTTTTCTAAGCGATTTGAAGGATTTTTTAAATCATTTGAATTCAGCTATGAGCAAATATTTCAAGTTTTCCAAAGCCAAGACAACTTTTATTTCCAACAGAAATTTGGTTTTGTAACAATGTATTCAATGATTTTTCCCACTTAGAAAATTTATCCAGAGTTGATTCTAATCATTGAATTTTGGACTTAAGATCACTATTCACTTTTATCAAATTTGAACAACGATTAATATTGAACTTTCTCTTTTCAGCATCATTTTGTTTCAAAACCAAGTTTTCGTTTTCAATTAGTTTGATTTTGGTTTTGGACTCAAAAATCCCAGATTCAAACAGATTTTTTTTTTCAAATAATTGTTTCTTGAAACTCTTGAACTTTTCAATCTCGTTTTCAAGTCTTTCAAAATAGATTCAGTTTTCAACAAATTTTCTTTTTCAAAAATTTCAAGTTTGAAATTTTCAAATGACTTAAAAGTTTTAAATTCCTTTTGCAAAAAAATATTTGTACTTTTTAGCTCAATCTCGTTATCTTTTAAAATCAGAATTTCCTCTTTAAGCTTTTGAATATTTTTATTGTGATGAACGAGATCAGTTTTCAATTTCAAACAGTTTTTGCAATCAAAATTTTCAAATTTCCTGACATTCTCAAGTTATGATTCCAAAGAATTGTTTTTGCTGATCAACTTTTTGTTTTCCGTTGGAGTTTATCGACAGACTAAGTTATATCAGTCCACATGTAAACTAAATCTTCATAAGAGAAGTTTCATGTCTCATTGTTTGATCTATCTGAATTTTCATCTGTAAGAACTATTAAGCACAAAGCCGAATCTGAGTTGATATTTTGTGGTTTTGAGCAGTTGTCATCTCTTCCATACAACGCGTTGAGAGTTTTCCAGATATCCTGTGCAGATGTACAATGAGAAATAAGGTTAAACTGATTGATATTAATGTGAGAATAAATAATATGCATTGCAATGTCATTCTTATCGTACTCGGGTAAATAAGGATCAGAAATTCTCATAAGAAATTAATAGAAATCCCGAGACTTACACTCGGGTAAATGGAAATCACAAATCCACATTTGAAGGATTATATTAGGTAATTCCATGAGTCATATTGAAACCTCGAGACTTACATTCGGGTAAGTAGAAAGCCAGAAGTCTTGTAGAAACCCCAAGACTCACACTCGGGTAAGTAGAAAGCCAGAAATCATATAGAAATTCCGAGACTCACACTGGGTAAAAAGAAAGCCAGAAATCATGTGAAAACCACAAGACTCGCACTGGGTAAGCTAAAAGGCAGAAATCATGTAGAAACCCCGAGACTCACACTCGGGTAAGTAGAAAACCAGAAATCATATAGAAACCCCAAGACTCACACTCGGGTAAAAAGAATCCATAAATTATATCAACAAATCACACTCTAATTGAAAGTCATGAAGGAGCATAATGGTTAAACAAATCACCTTAAAGTAAGTACAAGAGACTTATTAAATACTATTAAAAAGCTATCCAATAGAAGCATCAAACACCATCCAAAGTTTAATCATGTGACCAATGTTTAAACAATCCAAACATCATTGAAAGTGATCAAACAACCATAAATTATCTATAGCTTCATTGAAAACTTATTCATAGAAAACATGTGAACGAAAGAGTCATAAATATACTGAGGAATATCTTCTTGGATACATATGTAGAGGACTGCTTTCGGAATGAATTGTTCAATCCTGCATTATTTAGTCGTTCAGTGGACGTTTCGTTCATCTTTCTAGCCATTGGGTATCTAACATCTAGTATTAATCCTAACCCATAGGATATGCAAATGAATGAATGCTCTCTAAGAGAGTGACACTGGCCCCTTTATATGGGAAGATGTAGGCAGTACTAGCCCCACTTAGGGGTACTATAATTTGTATGTGTAACACCCCGAATTTTCTGTTAACAGTAAATTAACAAATTAAAGTATAATTAATTCTAAATGAAAGAATTAAGGTAAACGGGTTATGCCATTTCGTTCGTCTCGGAATTCTGCTTGAGATTGAGTCCGAGTTTGCATAAATCGGACTCCGTATGAAGGAGTTATGACCTCCGGAAGTTTCAGAGTTCGATTTTAAAATTCAAACAGCCCGAAAACATGTTCAAAATTCAAAACTGGACCAGAACTGGGCTGGGCGGGAATTTTCCCGCCCAGGACCCAGGTCGACCAGGGGGTCGACCTGAGAGTCGACCTGGGTACCCAGGTCGACTATGTAGTCAACCTGGGGGTCGACCTACAGGTCGACCTGCTTGGTCGACCTGACCTGCTTGGTCTGGTCCTGGCTCGGTTTCTGGGGCTTGGCTGTGTCACTAGGGCTGATTTGTCACTTTCTGATTGGCTTCTCTTGAGACAGATGGCCTTGATTAACTCTAGCTTCATCGACGGCTCTAATTAGTTTAATATTCTACATAAACAACCTTAGTCTCCAACCTAAATTCACATAAATAAAATAGAGCTAGATCCGTCATGCTGCTGGAAGGAAGCCAAGAGTAGCCTCCACTTGAAGAAAGCTTAGTGATGAGCAAAATTAAAGTAAAAACAAGATTCAAACAACGTTTATCTACCAAAAGGAAAGCATTGCAAATTCAGAACTCAAATTCCAGAATTCAAGTTCGTCGTTTGTTGTAAGTATAGTGATTTTTCCGATGGAAATAAAATTAAGATTTGATTCGATGTAAAATGGAAATGGAATTGTGCTATTGTATAACGACGATGTTAATTCATATCTATGTGTTGCAATGATTGTGTAGTGAATGATATTGGATGTTTGTGGTATAATTGACTTGATGTTGGATCCATTAGAATGTTTTTGGATTAATCTAGTTGATGTTGGATCTATTCAAATTCACATACAAGTTATTTGGTTCATATCTACACCTATATGTTTATGTGATTATATAGGTTGTATGTGATTAAGATATCATGTATATACTTTATGCTAAACCTCTATGCCTAAATGATTAAGTTCATATACATGCTCATATGTTTATACAAAAGTTTGAAGTTCATAATTGGATCCATGCCAAGATCCACTTTAATACATGTTTCATGTTATAATTGGACATATAATTGGATCTAGTTCACACATGTGATAAAATTATACATACTTTATGGACATGTCATATTCTTGTCATATGTTAGTGATGTTCGATGTTATGCCTAGATCTAAACATGTTTAGGCTTATATTGTCTAAATCATATGTTAATTCATGTGACACCTATTTAGTTAGATCCCTATTTCAATGCAAGTTCACATATAGATAAGTTGATTTACTCTATGTTGCAAATTCACATATATGTAAGTTGATTTAGTCTATGTTGCAAATTCACATATATGTATGTTGATTTAGCCTATGTTGCAAGTTCACACCTATGATGTTCATATTGACTATGCCGATTATGCCAATTTTACACCTATGTTATGTTTATGTTAATGAATTTCTTTATGCCAATTTTGTGTAGCTAAATTAGGCTAAGTTTTTAGCCTAATATTATATGTTAAAAATTATGCGGACGAACAATTAGGCTAAGATTTTTAGCCTAATATTTAGACGGGGTAACATTGGGAAAAATTGGTAATTATAGGAAACTTGACATAAATTGGTGAAAAATATATGTATTTGCATGTTTGGCACATGCCAATAATTGGTGGCACTTAAATGGTATAAAATTCTTATACCAAAAATGATGAACTTGGAAAATGGGCCACAATATTTAATTGTTAACAAATTTACATATAATAAGTAATAGAGACAAATATGTAAATTTAGAAAATACGAGTATGCTTCACCCGAGGTTGGATTGAGTTGTGATGTAAACCTGCCCGGACACGCCCGACTGTCTAGTAATTACAACAATACCTATCCAATGTGAGAGGTTAAGCATTGAGCCCAATAAGGACCCGAGGTTAGACTGAGTTATGGTGTAAATCTTCCCGGAACCGACCAGCACATCCAGTAACTGTAACAATACATGTCTAATGTGAGTGGTAGGTGCTTTAAAAAGCTAAGGACAGACAAGTCAGGATGGTAGGGTTAAGTTAACTAAAACACTTAACCAATTCAACATGTTAATTAAACTGATGGGTAGGGTTAGGTAAATACAGACACTTAACCACTTAACATGTTTGACTAGAAAACCCTAGTAACGGGGACCCATTTCACCAGTAACCCAATTAGGTATCATGGTACCCTGAAACTAGGCAGGGCGGGGCACGATTACTGGGCTGATTGTAAGCGGTCAAAAGCGACGGCGGTTGGTGCAGTAGTGTGGGTTCTAATGGAGTGCGGGTGTGCACACACTTCGGAGCAGATAAACAGGGCACTGGGCACCAGTAGTATAACCTATGCATTCTAGGATTGTGTCGGGCCGCCACCATTGGACTTGATACACCCCATGGTAGGACCAGCATAGGTATGTATCTACAATCATTGGGGGCCGTATGACACATATGATTTTGCGAATAGGAGCCGATCTTTAGAAAGGGGATCACTTCACCCTGATCATGGGGTGCTAGTTGAGACAATGCAAGTAGGTGCAGAGATATAGTGTGGGGTGCGATAGTATATTCTATTCAAAACTGCTTTATCTTAGTTTACAATACTTTCCTATTTCCAGTTTATACCTATCATGCCCTTTTTCTTATTCTCATACTAAAGAGTCACTAGACTTACCAGGCTTTATGTCTGACTCTATTTTTCTTTCGTCTTCTTTTCTTCCGTTCCCCCCCAAGGTCCATATGGAGGAAACAACCCAGCTTAGTCAGACTCTTTGCAAGCTTCAAGATAGTAGATGTATGGTTTGGACTCTCTTTCCTTGGCTATGGCTTTTGGACACGTTCTATGGGGATTTATGCAGCTTTTATTATGTTTTATGCTTCTTTATTTAATAATCAAGACAGAAATGATGATGTAATGTTTTGGAAGTTATTATGAGACAATTATGGAAATGTTTTGTATGAATACCTATTTATGAAAATGAAAGTCTGTTTGTTTTCCGCTGCTTATATATATATATATATATATATATATATATATACATGTGTGTGTTTATATTTGTCTTGTGTTTTATCTGTGACTTTTACTTATAAACCTCCAACGAAGTTAAGGCATTCCCTTTGTGAGTGACCGTAATGGAGGTGGGTGTTTCACTTGGTATCAAAGCACAGATTTACCAGATTAGATAATGGTTTTTGAAACTATTTTCAAAAAGAAGTTTAAAGAAGCATATTTTTTCGAGGAAAAGCATTGTTTTTAAAAGGCATAATTCCCCAAAGCCATATGCACTATCTCTCTATCCTTTTGTTTTGAATCTTTCATTCCTTTTTCGTTTCAGCATGTCTGGGGACCTTACTCCCCAGCTACAGACACTTTTACTCCTCCTCCTCTACGTGAACCAGCAAGCGGAAGAATCGCAGAACAAGAAGACGGATAATAGTCAAGGGGGAAAGGACCACAACAATAATAACAAGACACGTGAGAAAAGGAAATGTTATTTCTGTGGCATTGTTGGGCATATAGTCCAGGATTGTAGAAAGAAGAAGATGAAGATGGGATCATGCTTTCAGTGTGGTGATACTGGACATATCAGCAAGAACTTCCCTAAGAAGCAAGGGCAAGGCCCGCAAGAAGGACCTTCTGGGGGTACATCTTTAACTTCTTCTCCTAGATGCTTTGTTTTATCTTTCTTATCTTCTCAATCCTACCTTGAGAACCTTAGGTAGAAATATTTTTGTAGAAAGCCTAGTTTATCTCTATGATCATTCAGTTCGCACTCTCTTTGATTCTGGCGCATCACACTCCTTTATTTCATCTGCCTTAGTAGAATCTCTGCACCTAGACACTAGTATGGTAGAAGATCCCTTGGTTGTTTCAAATCCAATTGGGGGCTCAGCTTATTTGTCAATGGTTTGTTTGGATTTGAAAATCTCTATTCTAAGTGTTGAGTTTAGATGTAGTGCCTTTGTTTTGGGTTTCTCGGGACATGGATTGATCTCAGGCATGGACTGGTTATCCAGTAATGGTGCCATTCTTGATTGTGAGAAAAGAGTGGTTAGACTCCTGACTTGGCTCGGTAACACTCTAGAAATTTCTTGTAATCCTTTGAATGCTGTTATGCTTTGTTATCTAGAGTCGCTTGATGCTTCTGTTGAGAATTTGCAGTCGGTTGGAGTGGTCCGTGAATATCCGGATATCTTTGAAGAGGTAAAGGGCTTACCTCCGAGGCGGGAAATAGACTTCTGCATATATTTTGTTGATAATGCAAAGCCCGTAGCTTTATCCGTCAGACACATGGCTCCAAAGGAGAGAAAGAAGCTCAGTAAGCAAGTTAAGGAGCTTCTCGAGAAAGGGTTTAGAAGGCGGAGTATCTTGGAATGGGGTGCTCCAGTGGTGTTCGCCACCAAAGCAGATGGCTCACTTGGTCTTTGTGTGGACTATAGGGAGCTAAACAAGCTGACTAAGAAGAATAGGCACCCGCTTCCCAGAATAGACGATTTGTTTGATTAGCTTGTAGGTGCGTCGGTCTTCTCCCAACTTGATTTGGCTACTGGTTTCCATCAGCTAAGGGTAGCTGAAGATAGCATTGATAAGACGGTGTTCAGAACCCCAGACGGTTTCTTCGAGTGGCTTGTCATGCCTTTCGGCTTGACAAACGCACCCGCTTATTTCGTAGACCTAATGAGCAAGGTGTTCAGAGAATTCCTCAATAAGTTCATGGTGGTCTTCGTAGACGATATTTTGATCTTCTCAAAGAATGAGGAAGAACATGCTCAACATCTGAAGGAAATCATGGATACTCTCCGTGCACATCAACTAAAAGAAATTTTTTCCAAGTGCCACTTCTGGAGAGAAGAGGTAAGGTTTCTTGGACATGTAGTGTCCAAAGAGGGGTTAGCTGTGGACCCTGCGAAAGTGATGGCAGTGCAAGATTTGAAGACACCAAGAAATGCAATCGAAGTCCGAAGCTTTCTTGGGCTAGCCGGTTTTTACCGAAAGTTCATTAGAGATTTCGCGAAAATCTCAGCTCCACTCACAAGGCTAACAAAGAAGAATCTAGCATTCGCTTGGGATTTGGATTGTGATATTCCTTTCCAACGCTTAAAAAGGGCTCTTACAACAGCCCCAATTCTGACTTTGCCTGATGGAAGCAAGATGTTCACAGTATACATGGATGCTTGTGGTACGGGACTAGGCGCTATTCTGATGCTAGAAGGGAAGGTAGTAGCTTATGGTGGAAGACAATTTAAAGTTCATGAAAAGAACTACCTAACCCACGATCTTGAGTTGGCCGCCATCGTCTTTGCGCTTAAGTCTTGGCGCCATTATCTCCTAATTGAGAAGTTCGAATTGTATACTGACCATAAATCATTGAAGTATCTTTTCTCGTAGAAAGATCTTAACTTGAGGCAGCAAAGGTGGATGGAGTTCCTTGCCTCGTATGATTTTGAGATTTCTTATACTCTTGGAAAGGGCAACGTAGTAGCAGACGCCTTGAGTAAAAAGAAGCTGACCTTAAGCTCTCTCTTTTAGAAAGGCAAAGCTTGGAGTATATAGCCAGTTTTGACTTTAGGCCCTCCTCTGATTTTGTACCTGGTTTATTGGCATTACTAGAAGTACGGCCCACTCTTTTAGACTCATTAGGGGCCGCACAACGTGAAGACCCTCAGCTTGTGGATGTGATTGATAAACTAATTAGGGGTGAAACTTCCAATCACCTCAATATGTACTCCATCAATGATAAGGGTTGGCTAAGGCAGGATGGAAGAATATGCGTCCCACAAACAAGGGATTTAGTAAAGATGGTTCTTGATGAAGCACATCATTCCAAGATGACAATACACCCAGGTGAATCAAGATGTACAAGGACGTAAAGAGAGTTTTCTATTGGAGCGGAATGAAGAAGGATGTGGCAGATTTCGTTTCTAAGTGCGTGATATGCCAACAGGTCAAGGCGGAACAAAAGAAGCCTAGAGGACTGCTTCATCCTCTAGAAGTCCCGCAATGGAAGTGGGATAGCATTTCAATGGACTTCATTGATGGGTTTCCTAGGTCAAAAAGGGGCAATACTAGCATTTGGGTAATAGTGGACAGGCTCACAAAAAGCGCCCACTTTATACCTATCAAGAGTAGAAGGACTGCCTCGTCTCTAGCTTCTCTTTATCTCAAGGAAATAGTTCGACTCCATGGAATACCCTCCAGCATAGTGAGTGACCGAGATCCTATCTTTACAAGCGAATTTTGGCGGAGTCTGCAAGAAGCTGTAGGCACACAGTTATGCTTGAGCACGTCCTATCACCCCCAAACTAATGGTCAGACGGAAAGGGTGAACAGAGTATTAGAAGATCTTCTGAGACTATGCGTTCTTGACTTTGGAGGAACATGAGAGGATCATCTTCCTTTAGTGGAATTCGCCTACAACAACAGCTACCAAGCCACCATCGGCATGGCGCCCTTCGAAGTTTTATATGTAAGACCGTGCCGATCACCAACTTGTTGGTGGGAGTCTACAGACAAGCTTATACTTGGGCCAGACAGGATTAGAGAGACTTCAGAAAAAGTGGACTTGATACGAAGGAGAATGAAGACTGCCCAAGATAGACAGAAATCCTACGCAGGCAAAAGAAGGACCAACCTTTAGTTTGAGGTTGGGGACTGAGTTTTCCTTAAGATATCTCCCTTAAGGAACGTCGTTCTCTTTGGATCCGCAGGAAAGCTAACACCAAAATTTGTAGGACCATTCCCTATCATCGAGAAGATTGGGAAGATAGCTTATAGAGTAGAGCTGCCCGAAAGGTTGGCTGGAATTCACAATGTCTTTCAGATTTCTCATCTCCGGAAATGTTTACATGAATCTGCGGAAGTGGTGGAGCCAAGCATTCTAGAAGAAGCCGCAGTGGAAAGTGAAACAACTATGAGGAGAGTTCCAACCCGCATCCTAGGAACTGAAGTGAAAAAGCTACGCAACCGCGAAGTTTAGCTTGTCAAAGTTCAGTGGAGCGACGCCGAGGAAGACGCAACTTGGGAAACTGAGGACAGAATACGCGCGGCCTACCCATTTCTTTTTGAGGGTACATCTTTGATTTATCTTTTTCCTTAAGTTGTGCTTGTATCTATCTTTTTAGTGATATCTCCTCGATATTATCCTTTATCCTTAGGTAGAAACCCCTTTGGATGTAAACATGTAATTGAAACATGTTATGATTGATGGCTGCAAGTGGTTGCAAGTGGTTGCTAGTGGTTGCTCGTGGATGCATATACCCACACAACCTAGGTTTTAGATCGGCTCAGTCACTTCATATTGCATATGCATATATTTATTCATATTTGTATGTGGTTGAAACTTGATATGTTGTCTTATGGATGTCGCATTTGTATGAATGATTGCGCACTCATGTAGAATTATGAGTAGGGAAAATTTGCATACATAATGGATTCATGACACTTACATGATTCGCATTAAGGAGGTCAAATGAATCAGTAGACCGCCTAATTTTTGCATTAGATAAGGACATATACACACACTATGCATATGATCATGAAGCACTAGAAGTCTTTTAAGGACAATGGACGCGTGTTTGTTGGTTGAGTAGATGGACGATTGGATGTTATGATATACGTTCTTCTAGATTTGAAGATTTCGTGGACGAAATCCTTTAAGGAGGGGAGAATGTAACACCCCGAATTTTCTATAAACAGTAAATTAACAAATTGAAGTATAATTAATTCTAAATGAAAGAATTAAGGGAAACGGGTTATGCCATTGCGTTCGTCTTGGAATTCTACTTGAGATAGAGTCCGAGTTTGGGTAAATCGGACTCCGTATGAAGGAGTTATGACCTCTGGAAGTTCCAGAATTCGATTTTAAAATTCAAACAGCCCGAAAACATGTTCAAAATTCAAAACTGGACCAGAACTGGGCTGGGCAGGAATTTTCCCGCCCAGGACCCAGGTCGATCAGGGGGTCGACCTGCGGGTCGACCTACAGGTCGACCTGCTTGGTCGACCTGACCTGCTTGGTCTGGTCCTGGCTCGGTTTTTGGGGCTTGGCTGTGTCACTAGGGCTGATTTGTCACTTTCTGATTGGCTTCTCTTGAGACGGATGGCCTTGATTAACTCTAGCTTCATCGACGGCTCTAATTAGTTTGAAATTCTATATAAACAACCTTAGTCTCCAACCTAAATTCACACAAATAAAATAGAGCTAGAGCCGTCATGCTGCTAGAAGGAAGCCAAGAGTAGCCTCCACTTGAAGAAAGCTTAGTGACGAGCAAAACTAAAGTAAAAATAAGATTCAAACAACGTTTATCTACCCAAAGGAAGGCATTGCAAATTCAGAACTCAGAATCCAGAATTCATGTTCGTCGTTTGTTGTAAGTATAGTGATTTTTCCGATGGGAATAAAATTAAGATTTGATTCGATGTAAAATGGAAATGGAATTGTGCTATTGTATAACGACGATGTTAATTCATATCTATGTGTTGCAATAATTGTGTTGTGAATGGTATTGGATGTTTGTGGTATAATTGACTTGATGTTGGATCCATTAGAATGATTGTGGATTAATCTAGTTGATGTTGGATTTATTCAAATTCACATACAAGTTATTTGGTTCATATCTACACCTATATGTTTATTTGATTATATAGGTTGTATGTGATTAAGATCTCATGTATATACTTTATGCTAAACCTCTATGCCTAAATGATTAAGTTCATATACATGCTTATATGTTTATACAAAAGTTGCAAGTTCATAATTAGATCCATGCCAAGATCCACTTTAATACATGTTTCATGTTATAATTGGACATATGATTGGATCTAGTTCACACATGTGATAAAATTATACATACTTTATGGACATGTCATATTCTTATCATATGCTAGTGATGTTCGATGTTATGCCTAGATCTAAACATGTTTAGGCTTATGTTGTCTAAATCATATGCTAATTCATGTGATACCAATTTAGTTAGATCCCTATTTCAATGCAAGTTCACATTTAGATAAGTTGATTTAGCCTATGTTGCAAATTCACATATATGTAAGTTGATTTAGTCTATGTTGCAAATTCACATATATGTATGTTGATTTAGCCTATGTTGCAAGTTCACACCTATGATGTTCATATTGACTATGCCGATAATGCCAAGTTTACACCTATGTCATGTTTATGTTAATGAATTTCTTTATGCCAATTTTGTGTACGCTAAATTAGGCTAAGTTTTTAGCCTAATATTATATGTTAAAAATCATGCGGACAAAAAATTAGGCTAAGATTTTTAGCCTAATATTTAGACGGGGTAACGTTGGGAAAAATTGGTAATTATAGGAAACTTGACATAAATTGGTGAAAAATATATGTATTGGCATGTTTGGCACATGCCAATAATTGGTGGCACTTAAATGGTATAAAATTCTTATACCAAAAATGATGAACTTGGAAAGTGGGCCATAATATTTAATTGTTAACAAATTTACATATAACAAGTAATAGAGACAAATATGTAAATTTAGACAATACGAGTATGCTTAACGCGAGGTTGGATTGAGTTGTGATGTAAACCTGCCCGGACACGCCCGGCTGTCTAGTAATCACAATAATACCTATCCAATGTGAGAGGTTAAGCATTGAGCCCAATAAGGACCCGAGGTTAGACTGAGTTACGGTGTAAACCTGCCCGGAACCGACCAGCACATCCAGTAACTGTAACAATATCTGTCTAATGTGAGTGGTAGGCGCTTTAAAAAGCTAAGGACAGACAAGTCAGGATGGTAGGGTTAAGTTAACTAAAACACTTAACCAATTCAACATGTTAATTAAACTGATGGGTGGGGTTAGGTAAATATAGACACTTAACCACTTAACATGTTTGACTAGAAAACCCTAGTATTGGGGACCCATTTCAGCAGTAACCCAATTAGGTATCATGGTACCCTGAAACTAGGCAGGGTGGGGCACGATTACTGGGTTGACTGTAAGCGGTCAAAAGCGACAGCTGTTGGTGCAGCAGTGTGGGTTCTAACGGAGTGCGGGCGTGCACACACTTCGGAGCAGACAAACAGGGCACTGGGCACCAGTAGTATAACCTATGTATTCTAGGATTGTGTCGGGCCACCACCATGGGACTTGATACACCCCATGGTGGGACCAGCATAGGTATCTACAATCATTAGGGGGTCGTATGACACATGATTTTGCGAGTAGGAGCCGATCTTTAGAAAGGGGATCATTTCACCCCGATCATGGGGTGCCAGTTGAGACAATGCAAGTAGGTGCAGAGATATAGTGTGGGGTGCGATAGTATATTCTGTTTAAAACTGCTTTATCTTAGTTTATGATACTTTTCTATTTCCAGTTTATACCTATCATGCCCTTTTTCTTATTCTCATACTGAAGAGTCACTAGACTTACCAGGCTTTATGCCTGACTCTATTTTTCTTTCATCTTCTTTTCTTCCATTCCCCCCCAGGTCCACAGGGAGGAAACAACCCAGCTTAGTCAGACTCTTTGCAAGCTTCAAGATAGTAGATGTATGGTTTGGACTCTCTTTCCTTGGCTATGACTTTTGGGCACGTTCTATGGGGATTTATGCAGCTTTTATTATGTTTTATGCTTCTTTATTTAATAACCAAGACAGAAATGATGATGTAATGTTTTGGAAGTTATTATGAGACAATTATGGAAATGTTTTGTATGAACACGTATTTATGAAAATGAAAGTCTGTTTGTTTTCCGCTGCTTATATATATGTGTTTATAACTATCTTGTGTTTTATCTATGACTTTTACTTATAAACCTCCACCGAAGTTAAGGCATTCCCTTTGTGAGTGACCTTAATGGAGGTGGGGTGTTTCAGTATGGGTGTTAGCCTCACTTAGGAGGCAATTCTACATGGTGGAGATGTAACTTTGTTTGTTAGCCCCACTTAGGAGGCACCTCCACTAGGTGGAGATGTAACTTTGTTTGTTATCCCCACTTAGGAGGCAAGTCCATCAGGTGAAGATGTAACTTTATGGCTCCTCTTCTTGGAAGCTATATTTTTTGCTCCTCTTCTGAAGGCTTTGTTTGATTCTTGTCTTCTGGGAGGTTGTGTTTGTTGTTGCTTCACTCTCTAGAAGCATTGTTTGTCTCTCCTCTTCTGGGAGGTTGTGTTTGTTGTTGATTCACTCTTTGTAAGTATTGTTTGCCGCTCCTCTTTTAGGAGGTTGTGTTTGTTGCTTCTTCTCTCTCTCGAGGCATTGTTTGATGGTGCCTCTCTCTCCCGGAAGCTTTATTTGTGTAGCTTCTCCCTCTAGAAGCTTTGTTAATGTAGTTTCTCCCCTTGGAATATTTGTTTATGTTGCTTCTCCCTCTAGAAGCTTTGTTTATTGTGCCTTTCTTCTAAAGGCTCTATTGGTTCGCCCTTCCTTCTGAAGGATTTATTGATATCATTTATCAAGGGTAGTTTCCACACCTTTCATAGAAGCATTTAAGTATGTCAATATAACATGTTTGACAAAGTTCATGAAATTATGAATAGTAGGGACACGATTTAGAAGAATCTTATTTAAGCCAAGCTAAAACAGGTCCTTAATCATTCCTTTGCTGCATGTTTATTTGGACAACTTCCACCGAAGCTTATCATTGATCTATAACTTTGACGTGCATTTATTCATGCATTGTGTTCCTTAAGTGCTCCCTTTTGAGCATGCGATCCCTTCTGCGGGACGCGTCATACGCAGTGGTTGGGCGCACTTTAGGCGCTCCCCCCTGACCTCTTGTTATATGCATAATCATGGATAGGTTTTGGTTTTTACCTGCAAAGGCACTCGAACTTGTATTAATATACTTTTTGATTACAAGTGAGATATAAAGTGAAATGACTAATAAAAGTAAGTATTTGAGATGGAAGACTCATTATTAAGTTCTCATTCCCATATTGCGTTGTCCCCGACCAGTTACCAACTGGTCTTACTTCGAGTTTCTCAAATGAGCTTCCTTTTCTTTTTAGCATGATTTCTTTTTATCGAACTCCAACGATGTCTGGTTTTGTGTCCTTTTGTCTTATGATAAGGGCAATAATCTTTCCTTTTGTTCGATTTTCTAGAACCTTCTGCAAGGGGATTATAACCAAGCCCTTCTTCCTTCTGTTCTTGCTTCAAACTTTTCCTTGCATTAAGTAATTCTTCCATGGGAATGAATTTATCAACTCTGGAATACAAATCATTCAAGCTTTCACATTTATTTAGGATGAGCTCTTTCCAAAAGGAGGACGGAACAAGCAATCCTGATTGCACATCTCTTAGCTTCTACCTATCTGTGGCCCCTTTCACTTTGACAGACTTAACATGATACCTCTTTAGATAGCAGTTAAGTGACTCCTCTGGTCTTTGTTTGATTCTAGCTAAATCATAAATGTTATTCACCGAATCCTTTTTCATATGGAATTGTGTGCTAAGCGCGGTGGACAATTTCTTCCAAGTTGTAATGACTAGGCCATGATAATTCTTGCACCATTTAAGAGTTATACCACGAAGAGTTGTTTGGAAGGCCTTGCATCAAAGGGCTTCAGTAGCGTTATACGTATCCATGTAATTCTCGAACATGGCAAGGTATTCTTCAGGGTCTATAGTCCCATCATATGCGAATTTGTTCTCTTTTATTTTAGATGGAACCTTCACCACCATTATTTCTCTAGAGAAGGGGATTCCTTGCAACTTGCTATCATCTACCTATGTTAGGATTTCATCTTCTTCTGAGCTGACCACATCTTTTGATGCTTGGTTGTTTCTCCACGAAACTGGATTGCTCTATAGATTTGATGAAGACTTGGTTTGGTTATAAAGATCTCGAGGTGCCATTATTTTTTATTCTGCTTCATTATGTTCCACTTCAAGGGACCTTCGGACTAAGTCTTCTTCAATGAATTCTCTAGTTGCATCAATCTGCATAGCCAAGTGCAGAATTTCCAATTCATTACATGATCTTTTCGTTAAGGTTGTAGGTTCTCCAGTTTCTAGTTTTGCTAAGTTGATTTTGTTCTTTGGGGTGGATTATGTGTGGGATCCTTCTTTACCACTCCTTCCCGATTGAATCATCCTTTAATTGATGTTTAGAGAATCTTGTTATGATGGAATGAGAAATAAGGTCGGAAGGTTTAAGATAAGTACAGAGGGTAGGAGAATTATGGGTTAGTCACAAGGTGAAGGTATGAGAAATAAAGTCGGGAGTTCAAGGTTATACTATTCTTCAAATAGATTAGATCAATGGTGTTGAATTATTTGTTTAATATTCAAAAGCTCCTTGTTGGGACCCTATCTATAATCTTGCTTCTCCAAAGCTTTGTCCAACCTGGGATGAAACGACACATTTAGAAATGTGGTAAGTTATCCGAAAGGTTAAAGGTTGGAATGAGGGCAGAGGTTCAAGCACTCCTTCTAGCGCCAAAATGTTAACGATATTTTTTGTCAACAACGGAGACAGGTCTAAGGAAGTGGACCTAGGGACATAATAGAATTATTTGGTTCCCATAAGCTTGAGTTAGTTCACCGTTTCCTAGATATCAGGGTCCCAAGCCCGAAGATTAGTTACTCGCCCCTCAAGGGGTGAGTATCACAATTACAAGTCTTAGAGACCAACGGTTACCTTGGGATAAGCATTTCGTAAGATCGTCGCGAGTTAGGAAGCTAAATGGCTTGTAGAAGGGTATTTTAGTAACATAGGATGGAAGAACACATCCAGAAGCATAGCAAAGAACAATATAATATGCTAAAATAACAATAACACAACGATTTATAGCGGTTCAGTTCAGATTTAACCTATGTCCACTTTAAGGGCTTTGTTGATTTTATTCATAGAGGAGGTAACACAGGAAATCACCAAATCAATTTACGAATTAGGGTTTACTCTCTTAGAAATGAGAGCAAGATTGTGGAATGAGGAAAAGTGCCCCAAAATGAGACCCATACGGTCTTATTTATAGGAAAATTGGGCCCTCTTCCGATGTGAACCCAACAGAAGCCTTTCTTGGATGCTTTAACAAGGTTTCGGCCGCTCTTAAAGCTTTCGGTTCCGACGGAAAGGTTTCGGCTGTCTTTCTTCTTATCAAATGCCTTCACTTATGTCTTCTTGCCTTTGGAATGTCAATCTCGAGCTTTCAGGAGTGGTTCCACTGATATGTCTTTCGGTGGCTTGGTCTCAGATCCTGATAACCTTGACTTTGGTGGCTCTCGGTTTAGGGACCACTGTTCTCGGTCCGCATTCATACCTTTCGATTTCAGTGCCTTTAGATTTATTATTTCCCTTGAAGCCAAATTTGTCATATTCCTTCTTTGATACTCGGATTTCGGTATCCGGTAGCTTGACTTTTTAATAACATGCCTTTGGTATGTCTCTTGACTTGGCTTTTGGGTCCGTAGCCTTCTCCTGTTGGTATAGGTATTGGAACTAAGCATGTTAGATTGGATTCCTCTTTTCTCCTTCCAACAACCCATAGTTTCAAGTCTTGATCTCACTATATCCTCACCCATGACCCCTTCCGGATGACTTATAAACTTTCTTATAATGTTAGTGTCGGTATTGAGCTAAGTAGTTCCGACAGCCCTCTGCCTTCTCTTGCCTGATGCAGCGCTTCCCTTCAATGGATTTAGGATTTCAGATTATATGCTCTCGGCTGCTCACCTCTATTTTCTTATGGTTTTGTGTGGTATACTTTTGGGGATGTGCCTTTACTAATTTCCTTTGGTAAAGGTTTTGTCCTATCGGTATTTCCCTTTATACCGGCACCAACCCTTCGCTTTGACGCCTCTTCCTCTATTTTTATGTTGTTTGTGTCGAATCGACACTCTGGTGCTTGGGTACTTGACTAGGAGCTCTCGGTCCTCTCTACGATGTAGGTATGAGCCTGACATCTCTTTGCTAGCAGTACTCCATGTTGATGCTTGGCCGCAACCCGACCCTTTCTACTGTCGGTGTTTATGTCTCGACCCACTACTCTTGGTATCATCGTCCTTGCATCCAAGCCTTTTCCTTCTTCCATCTTGGCATCAGTAGTGGATTTCGGACCTTGCTTGCAGTAGCTTCCTGGCTTCTGTTCCGGCTTTATTCTAAGTAATTCTAGATTAGCTGCCCGAACCTTCTATTGTTTTAGTTTTGGAGTCTTTTCTTCTTGAAATTTGGCAAGTGCAAATTTTCGTGTTAAAGGCGTGAACTAAAGAAATGATAAAAAAATACTAAACCCTCCTATATATTATATTTCCTCCTAAAATCCTATTTTCTTCTTCTCCTTGGTAAATTCGCAGCCAACCCCATCTTCCCATAAAAAAATTTGCGATAAAGCCCCTCATCTTAGAATAATTTATATCTCATCAACCATAAAAAATTAGCCAAAAATCATAAAAGGAAAGTTGTAGATCATAATGATATCTACCTACTAAAAAAAATTCATGAACTAAGGAGTTACGAATTCGCCTGGATATCAGTTTAAACTCATAAAAATGCTTTCATTTTTGGCGGATTTATGGCTAAACGAAGAGGAATATGATGGCACCAAAAGTAAAGTTGAAGGAATGGAGCAGGGAAACAACTTTTCTTTAGGGTGTTTGGCCTGGTTTGGGACGTTGTTGCCGGAAAATGGGGTTAAATGTCATTGACGAATATGCTGGTGCTCGAAACAAAGATGGCTGATTTCCAGCGTCGTGGGTGATCGATGGCCGATGATGAATAAGGTGCGGAGCATTGTCTTGGGGCGGTGGAGCTTTCTGGTGTGGTCCGCGACCGCCAAGTTGTGTGAGGTGGTAGGAATCGAGGGGGAACGTGAATTAGGGATAGAGGAAACTTTGGCTCACCGTAGACGAGTTGGTTGGCGCCGCTTCAAGCGCAGGCGCGCCTAGTATAGGCGAAGCCAGTGGTGGTGGCGGTCTGGTCCTGGGTGGCCCTATGGTGTTGCAGCAAGGCTTTGGTAGAGATGAACGATGGTGAAGAGGATTTTAGGTGTTTTATTATTATTTAATTTGTGTATATGATCGTCGGAAGTTAATATCTCTCACATACGAACTCAAAATCGCGCGAAATTGGATATGTTGCGATCATGGAGTTGAGAGCTTCACAAACAAACCAATTTGGTCAAATTTGGAGCAAGTTGCTTTTTTGGGTCTTAACCCAAGTTTAATTTGATTTAGAAATAAATCGACAATCCGAGCCGATCAAGGTGAGAACTCTCTCAGTCAAATATTTTGTTATGTTATTATAATCATATTTAAAAAATATTGATTATCTATGCTTATTTTTATCTGTTTAACTATCATAAAGTGTTATATGGTGGCTGGTAGCTTACATCACTATTTTTTGTAAACCCATGAATGAATTGTTGATTTCTTATGTTATGTTGTGATTGTCATTTTGAGATATTTAACATGCTGAAATAATGTTAATATATTTGGGTAGTTGAAATTGGATATAAATATCCATTTATAATGAAACATGAATTAATTATTACTTGTTTAAGGAAAATTAGTTAGTTAGAAAAATAATCCGAACTGAATTGGAAATAATTAAATTCATGAATCAGTAATGAATTTAAATTGATTGATGTTGGTTGAAAACCCCAAATGGGTCTCGGGATGATATTTTATTTACACATCTCCCTTATATACAGTTCGTATGTTGATCGATTGATTAACAAAACAAAATAAGCGTCAACAAATCATTTGAAGCTTATATGAAAATAAAATGCAGATTGGATGTCATTTTGGATGTAGATAGTTGTTCACAACTATTATTGGATGTATATGATGAATGTAATCTATACGAATTTATTTATATGGATATTGGTAGAAATTTCGTTCCAATCTGGAATAAATATGAATATTTTAATAGTATAATATTCGACAAAATTCGAAGTTGATTTCGATGTCCAATTTTGGATGGACAAAAAATATAAAAAATACCAACGAATATTAATAATGGAAATGAATAGATTTGAATAAATTTTCATACAATTAACGTTTATTCAAGTTTATTGTGAAATGAATGGTATTCTAAAAATATGAAGCCGAGTAAGGATATAAATGCTATTTTAACTCGAACGGATTTTTATGTCGACTATATTCATTTTTATAATGAATATCGAGAAACTGGAATTCAATATCTGACATTTTGAAAATATTATTGTTTTGAGATTATAATAATATAAAAGATTCAGTTTTAATTGAAAACTAAAATGATAGTGAAATAATTTTTAAATAAATTTATAAACGTGTTATAAAACACGTTCTGAATGGAAATCGACTAAGTATATTATATATATTTAAATGGTTTGAATAGAACGTATCACTTGAATAGAACGTGTCGCATAGCGACCGTTTGCGAATTTCGATCATTAACTTTGAATGGACGTAATGAGAGATCCGACCGACGGATTTCCTAAACCTAGAACAGTTAGGTTGCATCGAAAAGATATTTCAAACGAATATAAGAAGTTTAAATTTTAACATTTAGGTTTTAAAATATGTCCAAATCAGTTTTGGATAAGGTCGCTATGGATGTAGTTCGGTGGTCGATTTTGAAAACAGAATATAAGGACCTAGATAAAATTAATAAAAATATAAATAAATTATGTAAAATTTTAGTAAATGATTTGGAAAGATTTTGGATGAAATATTCCATATTTGGAAAGATAAGATATATTTTTATCTAAATGAACCAGTTATTAACTAGAATAATAATCCAATGATTTTAAAATAATAAATTGGATTTGTAAATGGTTTTAATGTAACCAGAAGTTTCCTATATATATATAGTAATGGATTTGAATGGAAATTATCTTCCGATATTTTTGATATTGGATTCCATAATTATACAGATATTGTTGAGGTATTCGGAAGATATAGATATCGTTATTCCAAAACGACATCGGTTAGTTTCAGAATTTGTTATTAAATATAAGCCAATGTGATTTCCATTTAAAACCTTATATTTAATATCAAATTGGATTTTGGGTTCGTTATGAATTGTAACGACCCGTATTTTTAACAGATAATAAATAATTTTATTTAATTATTTAAATAATGGTTTGGTAATTTTAAATGGTTTAAATTAAACAACTTTGAATATTTAATTAATATAATAATTAAATAATATATTTAATTATGAAATAAACAAAAATATTGAAATTCACAATATTGTGTGAATTGGATCATATATAATATATAATTTAGTTTAGAGTTGAATTATAATAACGAATATATTATTTAAACGAAGTTTGAACATATAATTATATTATAATTATAATCAAGCTCGAAATGGTGCAACAGTTCATAATTTGGCGATTCGAACTTTCAACGAATGTACAGAATCCGTTTTAAGTCGGATTTTTGTGAAACAAGAAACGTTCGGAGCTGGTGAAGTATATTTTTCTAATGGAAGAGAAAAATCGGGATTTCGCCATGTAGATTTTTATTTATGATCAAATCAAATTTTGGAAAAGTCACTATGGAATTGCTTTATAATTTATAACGATATATTTATATTATAAATGGATTTTCAATATAAATGGAATATCGATTTAACCCGGATTTGAATATCGAGTTATAAATTCAGATAGGAACATTTTAAAGTGGTATTATATTCTGTGTGAACATATATACTATAATATTTATTTATAAATATTTAATTTAACTATTTTTAAATATATTAATATTTAAATGGATTTATTTAAAGCATTTTAAAATAGCCAGTTTTGCAACGAGCTCTGTTTTCGACGAAACTAATTTTGTTGGATCCAGAATATTAAATTATTGTTAGATTTGAATTTTCATGATTTTTGGAGTCAGTATGTGGCCGTACGGGATTTTAATGTGAAAAATAGTCAATAATCTGACTTTAAAAATACGCTGTGTGAGCAAACGAACTCGGAATTCGACGAGACAATGCTGCTGCATGTCTGTTTTCATCGAAATTGGATATTGTATGTGGTCGTACAAATTTTAAACAACAAATACTTTTAGCGGTTGCTTAAAAATAAAATATTAAAATATTATACTCACCCTACAAATCCCCTATTATATTCCAAACCCTTATTCCATTTTTTCTGGTCAAACATAGTGCCGCCACTACTTCATTCCCAAAATGAATATCGTGATCTTGGGAAAATCATTTAAATTCAAAACAAAAGTTATAAATCCCAAATCATATATCTTTGAAATCCTTAAGTGACCCTCTTCATATCTATACCACTGTTGTTGAGCTCGAAGTTGGTTTGCCATCGTGGGTTCTAGAGCAGTAGATATAGGTTTAGAGATTTTGGGTAATTCGAATATGGATTCGAATTTTGGATGTGGTCTTGGAGGTTAACATGCTCTTTAGCATCTACACGCTGATTTCCAATTGAATTCAACGCTGAAAAGTTTGCATATTTTTCTTGTCTAGCTGCCGTGGAGGTGGGGACTTCGATGATAAAACGGAGTCGAGTTTGGCGAAATGAGTAAAAGGCAATAGGGTTTTGGACGGGAAGTTGCTTGGAGGACATGGCGTTGAAAACCATGGAGGAATAAGGTAGTTTAGGGCTTGAGGGAGGACGGTAATGGGAGGGGAAAGATGCTTCAGCAAGTTTCAAATGGAAAGATGGAGGAAGAGATTAAGGGGGCTTTTTTTAAGCTTAAACGACTTTGGGATTTGCAATTGGGTAGCTTTCATATGTATGTAAAATGGATTGAATTGGAGAGAAATCGGGTTGGAATACTGGCAAGAGGAAGAAGAACTAACGGGCGGGTTAGTTGTAATGACCCGAACTTCCCCGGTCTCCGGCTTGCATTGCATTGTGTGATGGGACCTGGGCCTTATAATAGCTTCAATTTTTTTTCCAAAAAGCATTGCGCTGTAGTCCCATATTGGGAGGAAACCCGTTCCATATTATACGGTGTAGTCCCTTGATTTACTCTTTTTTTAAAGTAAAGTTTTAAATAATTGTTTTAGTTCTCACACCTGTCACATGACTGACCTAGCGTTTATTGTTTTATCCTAAACTCTAGGTGCCCTTATTTTCCACACGGGCAGCTAGTAGTTTTGGTTCTGCAGATTTATATTCACAGGATCCTGGTTTACAGCTGGAACGATATTCAGAAAGCTCTGTATCCATTTATCTCTTTCAGTTGTGCTTGGTATTATTTTCCGCTGCTGAGTAATGTATTTTAATCTCTGATATTTTACAATGTGTAAATTATTCATACTCTGTATATTCTTGTACTTTGATGTAAATTGTTGTAATAAGCAATGAAATGTTGTTCTATTTGTGTACTGATTTGTCGTGTTCTCAGACAATCCGTTCTTTCTCTTGGGAGGAAACCCGTTCCATATTATACGGTGGTATTCTTGGGAGGAAATAGGGTTTTCCCTTATAATAGCCAAACATGCTTGGTACGTTTAAAACAAATCATTTTGATACTATTATAGTGTAAAGTGTATGAAAACAACTTCAAATATAAATGTATCAATCACAGGCGACATGGGTACCATCTATCATGTCGCCAATACTAGGCTCTACAATCAAAACTGAAATGCGCGTACTGGAAATTGGATTTCCGTCATGAGTCGAGGCCAGGGATGGCTACTCACCGCTTCGAGACACTCTAGCAAATGCCTCAGGATTCGGACGCTGGCGAATCCTTGGATCTTTAGGGCCGGTCCATACATAGCAGATTAGTTATACCTGAACACACGTTTCCCGGTCCTATAGGACCTATCCATCGGTTCCGTAGAGACTGATATATCCGGGACGCCTCGCATTCCAACAACCACACAGGTAAAAATAATATAAATGTCAGGGCTTGTAAAACGCTGACACCACCCATAGCTAGAAACAAATGTCCTGCACTCCCTGCAGTCATGATCCCATTTTTGACTCATACTGAGGTGTGAGGCTCGTGAATTAACGCTATACAAAAAGTTATGCCATTTAAGGCCGTGCTTTAGTCATCAACCAGAAGACTCTGCTTTTCAACAGAAGCCTTGATCATTTGCCACTTAGGCATGCCACACAGGCAATTCACTCCATGCGAAGGGCGTTAAGTAAGAGAATAAATTCTCCATCGCCAAACAGATATATATTTAATAGAAATCAATCAACATAGAATAGTCCAATGGCAGACACACAGTCCATTTATAAGTTTGTTTTGGGTCTGAACGAAACTGGAGGCATCTTGTTCCTCGTCCTATATGTCCAATACAGGAGAAAGGCCCTCGCATATCCGTCGATCTCCAAGTACGTCTGGATGATCACCACTTATTACCTCGTCTTGGGTGTACTTCCCAATCAAGACATCAGTAACCATCCAAACAATGTGAAGACCTCCGGTCTTCAACCACCGTCTTCATCGTCGACTTCTCGTCGAATCAGTTATTCAGAATGGGTATAAACCCAACCTTTCCGAATAACCCGTGTATATAATAAACAAGTGCTACACAAACACAACATACATTTCATTGCTATTCAGAATATTCTTTTATTCAAATATTCACACCAGGGAATAGGTTCCTATTAATTTTATCAAAAATAAATTCTTTTAAATTTATTCTTTAATCTTCCTTTGGATATCAAACCATATTAAGGTTTTCCAAACTAGTCGAGATTAGCGAACCACACCAAAGTAATCTTTTGTTTTATTTTCCAATCCCAACCTATTCATCCCATGGAGCAAAACTGGTAATACTCCATATCTAACACCACAGTGTTATCGGTAAATATTAATTACCATTTCACGTTCAAATCTAATTAAAGATTCAACTATCGCTTGGAGCGAAACTGGTGATACTCCATTCTCGATCATTTCATCAGTCTTTACAACTGTTATGTTTTAGTTTGGGCCTAGGACCTCTCACATTGGGCCGACATTTGTGACTACTGGATTTGCCGGGCGGGTCCGGGCAGGTTTACATCACAAACGGGTCCAACCTCGTGTCCTAAGCATTGATTATTAATAATAATCCACTTTCCCCCAATTTTAATAATTCCCTACTTGAATTATTAATTACTTCCAATTTTTAACAATGTCCATAATTGACTCAATTATGGACATCCATTCATGGTATGCAAAATCTTACAAAATTGCACCCAATTTATTAATTCCTAATATTACCCCTACCCCACGTTTGAACGTTTATTCGCAAAATATATGTTAGACTCGAATAGCCTAACTCACAGCATAAAAGAGATTATCATAATAACAACATGTATATGTGACCAAATGAATCATAATAAGGGGTGAAACTTGCATATGTCCAACTTGCATAGATTATACATGTCATGGATCTAAAGGTGTCAACTTGTTCAAAATTCACCTAATATGATCTCAATCAATTTTCATAAACTTACATATGAACATGTGTGAATCAACATCATCTAATTTTTTAACAACATGGTTTTATATGGGTACACCTAACTCAATAGGCAAATTCCCATAATCAAGTTTTATTTAATTATAGTTTCAAGTTTATGGGTACACCTAACCTAATAGGCAAATTCCCATAAACAAGATCCATTTAAATTAAGAAAAAAAAAACATAACTTTAAGCATGATCCAACAACATGATTTTTCAACATAATATAGCATGATTTATAACATGGCATAGTATGATAGTATAACATAGCTTGACATGATTCTCAACATAGCACGACATAGCATAAGAGAATTTACAACATAGCATGACATAGCATATATAATTTACATCATACGACAACATAATAACATAATAAGAGATCCACAATATATAGAATTTACAATTACAAATCACATCACTTTCTTGTGATCCATTCATAACTGAGTCAAATTAGTTTGTAATAGTCTTGTGAGAATCATCATACTCACCAACAAAAGAAAAGAATTAGAGAAAGAGAGATCTTTTGATTTGATTTGTGTAGATTTAGTTGTAGATGATTAGGCTTCCTCTTCTTAGTTTGTGATGGCTATGCTGAACTCCATGGCAGCAGCATGACGGTAGATTCTCTAATTTTACAAGTGTTTTAGGTCTAGGGTCTACCCACTTATTTATAGATTTTAGAATTCATTCTAGGCCATTAGATTTAACCTAGAAATAACCGCAGTCGTTCAGACAAGATGGGGTTTATCTTGTTGACTCAGCAATGAGTCAGAAGTGACTCAGCAAACACTCAGCAATATATATATATATATATATATTCTACAATGTACACATTAGATACATCCCCCCCTTTTACACACTTATTATTGTTTTTATATACATATTAGATACATCCCCTCTCTTACACACTTATTAATATTTTCATATTAGATACATCCCCTCTCTTACACACTTATTAATATTTTTATATTCATAATAGATACATCCCCTCTCTTACATACTTATTAATATTTTTATATTCATATTAGATACATCCCCTCTTCTACACACTTATTATTATTTTAGCAACTTTAGTGTTAATAGAAAATTCGGGGTGTTACATTCTCCCTTCCTTTTAGGATTTCGTCCCCGAAATCTTCAAGTCTGGAGGAATGTATATCCTACCATCCAAACGTCCATCTACTCATCCATCATACACAGGCATCCATTGTCCTTACAGACTTCTAATGCTTTCATGTTTAAATGCACAGTGTTCGTATATGTCCGTATCTAATGCAAAATCAGGCGGTCCACTGATTCAGTTGACCTCCTTAATGCAACTATGATCGTGCCATGCATCCATTATGTATGCAAAAGATTCTTAATGCCACATAATACTTCTATATGCGTGCACAACCATCATCTGAATGCAGCATCCACATGATAATACAACCATCGTTCATCCATTTTACTAAATACATCCATATATATGCAATATGCAATATGTAGTGACTGAGCCGATCTAGTGCCTAAAGTGTGTGTATATATGCATCCACGAGCAACCACTAGCAAACACTTGCATCCATTTTGCATCCATCATACATAACATGTCTCAAACACATGTTTCAACCATAGGATTATCCTAACTAAAGGTCAAAGATACTAATGAGAGGACATACTAAAGATAAGATAAGATAAGCTAAGCGATAAAGGAGAAATTAAAAGACATACCCTCAAAAAGAAAAGGGTACAACGAACGCATCTTCTCTTCTGTCTCCCAAGTTGCGTTGCTCTCATCATCTCCCCATTGCATTTTAACCAGTCTGACCTCTCGATTCCTCAACTTTTTGATCTCCGACCCAAGAATGCATGTAGGAGCTCGTCTAATTGTTGCATCACGCTCTATTTCCACCTCTTTAAGCAAGCTCGGCTCTACCACCTCCGCGGTCTTGTGCAAACACTTCCTCAAATGTGATACATGGAATACGTCGTGTACTCCCCTAAGTTTCTCAGGCAACTCCACCCTATATGCCATCTTCCCAATCCTGTTTTTTTACAGGAAACGACCCTACAAACCTTGGTGCTAATTTCCCCACGGACCCAAAGCGAACAACATTCTGTAACGGAGATACTTTGATAAAAACCATGTCCCCAATGTCAAACTCAAGATCTGTCCTCCTCTTATCAGCATACGATTTCTGCCTATCTTGTGCTGCTTTCGTCCTCCTTCGAATCAACTCAATCTTCTCCGAGGTTTCCCTAACCATATCGGGCCCAAGTAGGATTTTATCGGTAGATTCCCACCAACATGTAGGCGAACGGCAAGGCCTTCCATAAAGAGCTTCGAAAGGTGCCATGCCAATACTAGACTGAAAGCTATTATTATATGCGAATTCTACTAACGGAAGGTGCTCTTCCCATGTACCCCCAAAGTCTAGGATACAAAGCCTTAAAAGATCCTCTAGAATGCGATTCACCCTCTCGGTCTGGCCGTCTGTCTGAGGATGATATGCGGTGCTCAAACATAGCTGAGTCCCTACCACCTCTTGTAAACTCTTCCAAAATTCGCTAGTAAAGATGGGGTCACGGTCGCTTACTATACTAGAAGGAATACCGTGCAAACGAACTATCTCCTTAATGTATACAGAAGCCAACCACGGAGCAGTCCTCTTACTTTTCACGGGAATAAAATGGGCGCTTTTAGTAAGTCTATCTACTATAACCCAAATCCCCGTGTTACCCTTCCTTGATCTTGGTAATCCATCCACAAAATTCATTGAGATGCTTTCCCATTTCCATAGTGGAACTTCTAATGGGTGAAGCAACCCACCGGGTTTCTTTTGTTCTGCTTTAACTCGTTGGCACACCAAGCATCTAGCGACGTACTCGGCCACATCCTTTTTCATACCGGCCCAAAAGAAAACCCGCTTCATATCTTTGTACATCTTATCCCCGCCGGGATGAATGGTCATTTTTGAGCGATGAGCATCATCAAGAATGGCCTTCCTTAAGTCTTCGTCTTGTGGTACACAAAGTCTATTATCCCTTCGTAACCAACCCTTATCGTCTAGGGTATACCTACGAAGATGGCTTGACGACTCCCCCCCATTGAGCTTTTCTACTATCTCAACCAACTGTGGGTCGTCTCGCTGTGCCTCACCAACCCGTCCTAGAAGTGTAGGTCTAACCTCCAAGGATGCTAACAGACCGGGTACTAAGTCAATGGAGGGTCTAAAGTCAAACATAGAGATGAATTCTAAGCTTTGTCGTTCAACAAACAACGGACTCAAGGACAACCTTTTCCTACTTAAGGCGTCTGCCACCACGTTACCCTTGCCCGGGGTATATGCTATTTCAAAATCGTAGGAGGCTAAGAATTCCATCCACCGTTGCTGCCTTAAATTCAAATCCTTCTGAGAGAATAAGTATTTTAATGATTTGTGGTCAGTGAACAGTTCGAATTTCTCACCAAGAAGATAGTGACGCCAAGACTTAAGCGCGAAAACAATTGCAGCTAGCTCTAAGTCATGCGTGGGGTAATTCTTTTCATGAACCCTCAACTGCCTTCCACCATAGGCTATTACTCTTCCCTCTTGCATGAGGACCGCGCCAAGTCCCGTCCCACAAGCATCAGTATAGATGGTAAACGGTTTATTCCCGTCTGGCAGCACTAAGACTGGGGCTGAAGTTAAGGCTCTCTTTAAACGTTGGAACGCATCATCGCAATCTTTGTCCCACGTAAAAACCAGGTTCTTCTTCGTTAACCGTGTTAATGGAGCTGATATTTTTGCGAAGTCTTTGATAAACTTCCTATAATAGCCAGCCAACCCCAAGAAACTTCTTACTTCGGTTGCATTTTTAGGGACCTTCCAATCTTGGATGGCCACCACCTTTGCGGGATCCACTGCTATCCCTTCTTTGGAAACCACGTGCCCTAAGAACCGTACTTCCTTCCTCCAGAAGTGACACTTAGAAAATTTTGCCTTAAGGTTATGTGCTCGAAGGGTTTCCAACACTTCCCTAAGATGTAGAGAGTGCTCTTCTTTATTCTTAGAAAAGACTAAGATGTCATCCACAAAGACTACCACGAATTTGTTAAGGTATTCCCTAAACACCCTACTCATCAAATCAACAAAATATGCAGGGGCGTTTGTCAAACCAAAGGGCATCACTAGCCATTCATAGAATCCGTCAGGAGTCCTAAAAGCAGTCTTATCTATACTATCCTCAGCCACTCTCAGTTGATGAAAGCCAGTGGCTAAGTCCAACTGCGAAAACACTGAGGCGCCAACTAACTGATCAAAGAGATCGTCAATCCTCGGCAGTGGGTGTCGGTTCTTTTTAGTAAGCTTGTTTAGTTCTCTATAGTCCATACAAAGTCTAAGAGACCCATCCGCCTTTGTGGCAAAAACTACTGGAGCACCCCACTCCGATATACTACGTCTTATGAACCCCTTCTCAAGCAACTCCTTTACTTGCTTATTGAGTTCCCTCCTTTCACGAGGAGCCATGTGGCGCACTGGAAAAAAAACGGGTTTAGCATTATCCACAAGATAAATTCGAAATCTATCTCCCGCTTTGGAGGTAAGCCCTTCACCTCCTCAAACACATCCGGATATTCCCGGACCACTTCTACCGATCGCAGGTTCTCTACAGATGCGTCAAGCGATTCAAGATAACTTAGCATAACGGAATTTATGGGATTACAAAAGATGTCGAGAGCATTACCAAGGCGAGTCACAAGCCTAACTACTCTCCTTTCACAATCAAGAATGGCCCTATTTCTAGACAACCAATCCATTCCTAAAATTAGCCCATAGCCCGTGAAGCCCAATAC
Organism: Allium sativum; assembly: GCA_030737875.1. NCBI lineage: Eukaryota > Viridiplantae > Streptophyta > Magnoliopsida > Asparagales > Amaryllidaceae > Allium > Allium sativum. The sequence goes on along the minus strand of CM060913.1, from coordinate 128,449,970 downwards.
ATAAGCATCACATCTAAATTCAACGCTAAGTATAGAGATTTTCAAATCCAAACATATCATGGTCAAATGAGCCGAACCCCCAATTGGATTTGAAACGACCAAGGGATCCTCTACTAAACTGGTGTTCAAGTGCAGTGATTCAACTAATGATGCAGAGATAAACGAATGAGATGCGCCAGAATCGAATAAGGTACGGACAGGATGATCAAACAGAAAAACTAAGCTTTCAACAGAAATTGTTCTACCTCTTTCTTGCAGCGGTGGGGCCGCAATAGCCTGAACTTGCCCCCTTGCCTGCCCTGGTGCCATAAGAGCCTGCACCTGTCCTCCCGAGGTAGACCATGCCCTCTGCCCCTTCTTTGGACAGTCCTTCACTAAATGTCCCGCATCTCCACAATGAAAACAACCAGTCTTCTTTTTCTTTCTACAATCTTTGCTGAGATGGCCAGGCGTCCCACAATTGAAGCATTTCTTCTTCCCTTTGCCATTATTGTTTTTACCACCCTTCTTATTTTGCTGTTGGGGTTTCTTCTGATCCCCTTTCTTTTCAACTGCCTTATCCTCATGCATAAGTGCCATTTCTACTAGCTTTTCAAAGGTGGCTCCCATAGGGATGTGGGTCATAGCCAACCCTTGCAACGGTTCATTCAAGCCACTAATGAACCTCAAAGCTTTCTTCTCTGGCGTGTTCACCAACTCCAAGCCAAACCTTGCTAACTGATTAAATTTATTGACATATTCCTTTACTGATGAGCTCCCTTGCTTTAGTGCCAGGAATTTTTCCATATTTAAGTTCTCCTCTGCCCTTGAAAGAAACTTTGCCTCAAACCTTTGTCTGAAATCCGCCCATGAATCAACTGGACGCTCCCCGTTAGTGACCTCCCACCAAAACGAGGCCTCTCCCTTCATTAACCAAGCAGCTAAACGGACTTTCCTCCCATCTTCCACTTCAAAGATATCCAACAATTCCTCAGTCTCCTTAAGCCAATCTCTGGCCTCCACAAACGTCTCAGTCCCTTGAAAAGTTTTTCCTCCCATAGCCTTGAATTCCTTGCACGTCTTTGCAAAAGTGTCAACACGAGGAGGAGGAGGAGGAGGAGGAATGGGTGCAACTAGGGGTGGAGGAGTATCCGCTGGGCCTGCAGTGGTGGCCCTAGCCTCGAAGTATCTCCTAAACCACCCTGGAATCGTCACACCTTCTGGGAGATTAAGATCTTCAGCCATGCTGAAACGAAAAAGGAAAGATTCAAAATGGAGAATTCGAAAGATAAAGATAAGGATGTGGCTATTTGGGATTATGTTTTTCATAAAAACTCTCTTTAAATAACATGTTTTTTTTTTTGAAAGAACTTCTTCCAAAAATACTTTAGAAAAAAAATATTTTTCTAAAAATTTTTTTATCTGTTCTGGTAACCTTATGCTCTGATACCACGTGTAACACCCCACGTCCATTAATGTCACTCACAAAGGGAATGCATTAACTTCCATGGAGGTTTTAAGTGAATATAGAACAGTAAAATTACAACAAGACAGATATAAAATAGTACTTGGAAATTCAAAAACTTTATTTCATTGTAGCAGAAGTCAAAACATGTTTGATTACATCATAACACCATATTCAATGTCAAGTACAATATCTATCTTGATAAAACAAGTACATAATCCCATTACATGAATAGCCATTAAAAAGAAAGATAACAAGCTGGACTTTACTTCAGCAGTCCAAGCTTTCCAGAAGATAAGCGATCCAACTAGACTCCACTAGAACTTGGCCCAACCTGCGGACCTGAAGGGAGAAAAAGGAGGGAAAAGAGGGGGTCAGACATAAAGTCTGGTGAATATGATAATTCTACAATACTATTACCAAAATAACTGGACTAAGGCATAAGCTGGAAAAAAAAAATGTCTATGAAGAGCAGATTAAGGACATAGACAATCGCTAAAGGCAACGTTATAGGCGCTCCTAAATACTAAAGGATAAACACTATACTGCACCACACCAGTCACCCTAAAGATTCATCCCACTTAGCTTCACTTAGAAACTTCCCCAATGGCTTTACGTACCCCTAGCTGACTACATAGGTGCCGCCTGCCCCTATCTCCACTAGGTGTACCCTACTTCCCATTATTCGATCGACTCCCTAACTCGTAGATACCCGTACTTGCCCCACAGTGGGGTGTATCACTCCCCTAAAGTGGCAACCTGATACAACGGACATGCACGGCTTATACCTACACGATGCAACAACGTCTTACCTACCAGCCCGGGTCCACACACGCATATGAAACCCGTTGGACTTGCGTTGCCACCGCTCCCTGTTTTGGCCTCTTATAGTCAAACCCAGTATGCGTGTCCCGTCCTCGACTTGGGTCGAGCCCACAAAGATACGTTTTGGGATACTGGTTGAAATGGGCCCCCACTATTTACCACAAGCATTCCACCTAAGCTTGTCCCCATTAGTCCATCCCACTTAACCCACTTAGTCATGTTCATTTACATGTGTGTTTGGTTAAGTCTAATCGTATTTCAAATGCCTCTAAAGGCAACCACCAGATTCCTCATGCCACCCAAGGCACCTACTTAACCCCCATGTCCCACCTTACATGATTATCTGGTTAAGTATTTCTTAGTTCATTAAGGCCATAACCTCATAAAGACCTCTCACATTAGACTGGCATTTATGGCAGCTGGATTTGCCGGGCGGGTCCGGGCAGTCTTACACCATAAAAGAGTCTAACCTCATGTCTTTACAACTGTTATGCTTTAGTTTGGGCCTAGGACCTCTCACATTGGGCCGACATTTGTGACTACTGGATTTGCCGGGCGGGTCCGGGCAGGTTTACATCACAAACGGGTCCAACCTCGTGTCCTAAGCATTGATTATTAATAATAATCCACTTTCCCCCAATTTTAATAATTCCCTACTTGAATTATTAATTACTTCCAATTTTTAACAATGTCCATAATTGACTCAATTATGGACATCCATTCATGGTATGCAAAATCTTACAAAATTGCACCCAATTTATTAATTCCTAATATTACCCCTACCCCACGTTTGAACGTTTATTCGCAAAATATATGTTAGACTCGAATAGCCTAACTCATAGCATAAAAGAGATTATCATAATAACAACATGTATATGTGACCAAATGAATCATAATAAGGGGTGAAACTTGCATATGTCCAACTTGCATAGATTATACATGTCATGGATCTAAAGGTGTCAACTTGTTCAAAATTCACCTAATATGATCTCAATCAATTTTCATAAACTTACATATGAACATGTGTGAATCAACATCATCTAATTTTTTAACAACATGGTTTTATATGGGTACACCTAACTCAATAGGCAAATTCCCATAATCAAGTTTTATTTAATTATAGTTTCAAGTTTATGGGTACACCTAACCTAATAGGCAAATTCCCATAAACAAGATCCATTTAAATTAAGAAAAAAAAAACATAACTTTAAGCATGATCCAACAACATGATTTTTCAACATAATATAGCATGATTTATAACATGGCATAGTATGATAGTATAACATAGCTTGACATGATTCTCAACATAGCACGACATAGCATAAGAGAATTTACAACATAGCATGACATAGCATATATAATTTACATCATACGACAACATAATAACATAATAAGAGATCCACAATATATAGAATTTACAATTACAAATCACATCACTTTCTTGTGATCCATTCATAACTGAGTCAAATTAGTTTGTAATAGTCTTGTGAGAATCATCATACTCACCAACAAAAGAAAAGAATTAGAGAAAGAGAGATCTTTTGATTTGATTTGTGTAGATTTAGTTGTAGATGATTAGGCTTCCTCTTCTTAGTTTGTGACGGCTATGCTGAACTCCATGGCAGCAGCATGACGGTAGCTTCTCTAATTTTACAAGTGTTTTAGGTCTAGAGTCTACCCACTTATTTATAGATTTTAGAATTCATTCTAGGCCATTAGATTTAACCTAGAAATAACTGCAGCCATTCAGACAAGATGGGGTTTATCTTGTTGACTCAGCAATGAGTCAGAAGTGACTCAGCAAACACTCAGCAATATATATATATATATATATTACAATGTACACATTAGATACATCCCCCCTTTTACACACTTATTATTGTTTTTATATACATATTAGATACATCCCCTCTCTTACACACTTATTAATATTTTCATATTAGATACATCCCCTCTCTTACACACTTATTAATATTTTTATATTCATAATAGATACATCCCCTCTCTTACATACTTATTAATATTTTTATATTCATATTAGATACATCCCCTCTTCTACACACTTATTATTATTTTAGCAACTTTAGTGTTAATAGAAAATTCGGGGTGTTACAAGAATCCTACAACCGGATCTTCCATAACGTCAATTCGAAGTCAATGGTTGAATTTGCGAACTGCCGCAGCGCGGCACGTTCTATTTAGGCCATTAAATATATAATATATATGTATATTATATATTTCGTCGATTACCATTTAAAATGTATTTTATAAATCATTTTAAATTTGTTTTCAAAACGATTTCAACTTCATATTCAATTTCAAATCAAAATTGAATGTTCCATATCATCGATATATATAAATGATAATATTTTCAAATATTATATTTTGAAATCGGTTCCTTTTCGATATTCATTATAGAAATGAATAAAATCGTTAAAAATATCATTCGCTTCAAAATGGTGCATATCTAATCAACACGGCTTTTATTTAACACATGAATATTTATTTTATTCAACACATGAATATTTATTTTATTCAACACATGAATGTTTATAATCCTTTTCTGAATATTATTTTAAAATATTCTTTATTTTCCAAATTGGAATGAGACCCAATCAATTACCATATAATGTTAATTATATGGATTCCATACAACACATGTATATCATAACAAAGATAAACAATCATCCATCATCCAAAGTGCATTTCACAACTGTATAAACGTTAAATATAAATAATTAACGCGTACAACGGTCTGTCAACCAATCGTTTAACATACAACTAAACAATTAGGATTAATGTATGTCAAATATCATCCCAATACCCATATGGGGTTTCAACCAACAAATACATAATTTTATTTGTGCATTTGGGCGATGTGTAAGATTTATCATCCCAATCCATATCAGTAAAATGGGTGTACATAAACAAATCGTTCGATTTGTAAATGAATATTTATTTTCATTTCAGTAAATATTTTATTTCATTCATTTATACAGTAAAAATGATATTTTTATTGTTCTAACACCTTATTCAACACATGAATGTTCATTTTATTCAACACATGAATGTTCGTTTTATTCAACACATGAATATTTTTATATACAGTCCATTTCACATCATTATCAATTCAAACAACTCGTCTATGGTCTGTGGACGATGGGTATCAGGTGCTGCTAAGCACCGTCTGCATCTTAGTATATATCTTTACTAGAAAATAGAATAAAAGTGAGGAGTTCTCACCTTTGGGATCCACTCCGCCATTCTTTAACAGACGATGGTTAGGATTCTGTTCAAAATTCCAACGCAATCTTCTTCACGCTGTTCATAGTAAAAATCACATTTTTATTTCAATTCCAAAAATTATATTTTTACTTCGCTAAAAAATATATTTTTACTTCAAAACCATATGTGTAAAAATCACGTCTTTAACACGATGTTTACATTATAAAGATAATATTTTTATTTCGATGTTCATACAATAAAAATCATATTTTAATTTCATATGTCTTCATATAGAAATCATATTTTTATATCTCTATATTACAAAAATCATATTTTTATTATCTCTATAATATAAAAATAATATTTTTATTACCTCTATAATATAAAAATCAAATTTTTATCACTTCGCTATATGTATAAAAATCAAATTTTTATACGCTATTCCTATAAAGAAAAATCGAATTTTTATTCGCTACAACATATATAAAAATACGATTTTTATAGCACTCTCTAGGTAGATAAAAAAAATCCTAACTTCCTACACTTTAAAAAATCAGATTTTTATAGAATGAAAATAAAACAAAATTAGCAAACTCACTTTGGGGGTTGGAAGAGGTCGGAGGCGGCTGTTGGTGGTCGGAGGAGGCTGGCTAGTGGTAGCAGGGGCGATGTCGGTCCGGTGGTGGTCAGCTAGGGGGTGGCGGCTTGGTTTTGCGTAGGGTTTGTGGGTTTTGGGGATAGGGAGTGCGTAGGAGAGAGAAGGGAGGAAGGAGAAGGAGGAGGGGGATTCTGGCGATCCGCGCGCGGTGGGGCGGAGGGGGTCCGGTGGCGGTAGAAGCGGCGACGTCGAGATCGAGGGAGGGGCTGAGCGGGTTTTTCCTTTTCCTTTTTTTTATTTTAAAAGTGATGGGGAGAGAGAAACGATAGAGGGGGTAGGTTAGGTTTATATAATTTATATATAATAATTTAATATTATTTTTCCCTAAAAGTTGACTATGTATACTAACCCCAAACGGGACCCAACAATTGTCGTCCCTAGCTGATTTCCCCCATTCTGAATGCAATGGGATATGTTTCATAAGCTAATTCGGCTGTTACGATCAGTTTTTATTTAAATTAAAATATAGTTCAATGTATATTGAATTTGAACGAACATTTTAAATTACCGACGCCACATACTGATTCTAAAAATTCCAGAAAAATTATTTCTAGCTTCGTATTGACGATATGGTCCTAACAAAACTAATTTCGTCAAATTTGAAGACCGTTTGAAGAATGGCAATTTTCTGGTCGATCCAAATTGACTTAAATTGATAAAACTTGTTTTCTTTTGCCATGCTCACATATTGATCCCAAAAGTTATGAAAATTGGAATCTAGCATTAATTCGACATCGTGGATCCAACAAAAGTGGTTTCGTCGAAAAACGGAGGTCGTTTGCAAAATGGCTATTTTAAGGGCTATATTTCCATAACGACTATTCTGAATTTTCAACTGGGCATAACTTTTTATTCGCGCTATTAAATTTTGATTTTTCAGATTCGTTGGAGAGATATTTTCAAATAGATTCTAATATTTTTGGTTTCGCTAAAATCCGGTTTATTTTGAATCTTGTACATTCATTTGAAATTTGAAATTTGAAATCGAATTTTCAAACTGCCGCGCCATTTCCATTTCCTTTTATAATTAGAATAAATATTTATATTCTAACTTCGATTTAAATAAATTTATGCGCTCTAATGCTATTCAGAATAAATTTCTCGTCGTTATTATTTAAAATAATTCATTTTAAATATTCAAAATTGATTAAAATTGCCAAAATAAAATTTTTAAATTGGTTCTGATTTTCCGGGTTGTTACAATCTCCCTCACTTAATATCTTTTTGTCCTCGAAAAGGAACGGAGCTGAACGTTGTTTAACTAATCAACTCAACTTTCATTCCGGCTTTCATTCTTCAATTGTTCTATTTTTAAGAATTTCTAATTTTTCAAAATTTTGGCTAACACCCTAAATTTTTGAAAAATTTCGCCATAACCTCCTTTGTACGAGGAGCATTGGGAAAATCCCCAAACTGCCACACAGGCCCTCTCATCTCAAAAATAAAAAGCCAAGCGGCTAGCCAATAGGCTCATAAAATCATCCAAACCCAATAAATTAGTAAACATGTACCTATTTGTCGGGCATACAATTTTATTTCTCTGCTTAGCTTCCCTGCTATGACCTATTCAATATATATGCATGTAAATGTATGCAAGTCCAAACAATTTTCAATTCAATTTCAGATTTGATACAATTTGGCTTAATGGTTCAAAATTTTAATTAATCAAACCGATAATCGAATAACACAATCAGCAATCAATTAGTTGATTATCGTTTCAAACACATAATTATATATATATATATATATATATATAAATCTATTTTTGGTGCCAAATCACAATAAATAAATCCTATCTAATTTTGTTTCTCACACCAGTCAATTGGAAATATATAGAAATTCCACTTTCGAAACTTGAACATAAACTCTGATGACGACTAGTCATTCATTAGAATCATCTCTGGGCGACTAGAGTGTGATTCTATATCTATCCAATATATTAAAACTTCGAATATACGTTTGCAAGGCGTATATGCAAAATCTTTTTCTAAAATAAATATTCAAATACATATAAAATGGTTTAAATTTTCAAAAAAAAATTGTTTTCACTTTTATTTTGAAAACACTACTCTACATACTCTTTCTAGGATACTACTGATCCTATCTCTAATGATCCATTCACATTGGATATTACTAATCCAATCTCTGATGAATTCTTTCGTTTGGTTCTAATGTGTCTTGTTCTCAAGCTCCGTAAACCAAAGCTCTGAAACTATGTGTAACGACCCGAACTTCCCCAGTCTTCGAAGGGAAGAGAAAGAACGGATTGTCTGAGAACACGACAAAACAAAACACAAACAGAATAACATTTCATTGCTTATTACAACAATTTACATCAAAGTACAAGAATATATAGAGTATGAATAATTTACACATTATAAAATATCAGAGATTAAAATACATTACTCAGCAGCGGAAAATAATAACAAGCACAACTGAAAGAGATAAACGGATACTGAGCTTTCCGAATATCATTCCAGCTGTAAACCATGATCCTGTGAACATAAATCTGCAAAACCAAAAGTACTAGCTGCCCATGTGGAAAATAGCGGCACCCAGGGTTTAGGTTAAAACAATAAACTCCAGGTCAGTCCGTGACTGTTGTGAGAACTAAAACAATTATTTAAAACTTTACTTTAAAAATAGAGTAAATACAGGGACCACGCCATATAACACGGAACAGGTTTCCTCCCAAAAATACTAGTACATAGAATAAACATCGCAATGCTTTTTGGAAAAAAATGAAGCTATTATAAGACCCAGGTCCCATCACACAATGCAACGCAAACCGTAGGATAGGGTTTTCCCTTATAATAGCCAACCATGCTTGGTACATTTAAAACAAATCATTTTGATACTATTATAGTGTAAAGCGTATGAAAACAAATTCAAATATAAATGTATCAATCATAGGCGACATGGCTACCATCTATCATGTCGCCAATACTAGGCTCTACAATCAAAACCGAAATGTCACGTATTGGAAATTGGATTTCCGTCATGAGTCGAGGCCATGGATGGCTCCTCGCCTCTTCGAGACACTCTAGCAAATGCCTCAGGATTCGGACGCTGGCGAATCCTTGGATCTTCAGGGACGATCCACACATAGCGGATTAGTTATACCTGAACACACGTTTCCCGGTCCTATAGGACCTATCCATCGGCTCCGTAGAGACCGATATATCCGAGGTGCCTCGCATTCCAACAACCACACAGGTAAAAATAATATAAATATCAGGGCTTGCAAAACGCTGACACCACCCATAGTTAGAAAGAAACGTCGTGCATCCCCTGCAGTCACGATTCCTTTTTTGACTCATACCGAGGTGTGAGGCTCGCGAATTAACGGTATACACAAAGCTATACCATTTAAGGCTGTGCTTTGGTCATCAACCACAAGACTCTTCTTTCCAACAGAAGCCTTGATCATTTGTCACTTAGGCATGCCACACAGACAATTCACTCCATGCGACTGATGTCTATTGATATACAACCTCTGAGCTCGTACGTCTCAGAGAAGGGCGTTAAGCAAGAGAATAAATTCTCCGCCGCCAAACAGATATATATTTAATAGAAATCAATCAACACAGAATAAATTCCAATGTCAGACACACAGTCCATTTACAAGTTCGTTCTGGGTCTGAATGAAACCGGAGGTACCTTGTTCCTCGTCCCATATGTCCAATACAGGAGATAGGCCCTCGCATATCCGTCAATCTCCAAGTACGTCTGGACGATCACCACTTATTACCTTGTCTTGGGTGTACTGCCCAATCAAGACATCAGTAATCATCGAAATGATGTAAAGACCTCCGGTCTTCAACCACCGCCTTCATCATCGACTTCTCATCGAATCGGTTATTCAGAATGGGTATAAACCCGGCCTTTGCGAATAACTCGCATATATAATAAACAAGTGCTACACAAACACAACATACGCCTCTTTCCAACTTAGAATATTCTTTTATTCAAATATTCACATCATTAGGGAATAGATTCCCATTATTTTTATCAAAGATAAATTCTTTTAAATTTATTCTTTAATCTTCCTTTGGATATCAAACCATATTAAGGTTTTCCAAACTAGTCGAGATTAGCAAACCACACCGAAGTAATCATTTATTTTATTTCCTAATCCAACCTATTCATCCCATGGAGCCAAACTGGTAATACTCCATATCTAACACCACAGTTTTATCGGTAAATATTAATTACCATTTCACGTTCAAATCTAATTAAAGATTTAACTATCGCTTGGAGCAAAACTGGTGATACTCCATTCTCGATCATTTCATCAGTCTCTAACCGTAAATTAGTAAGAGCACAATTCCCTAAGTATTAATCCTGAAGGCCGAAACCAACATCAGATCAATACCTAGGAAACCATTCGACTTAGCTAATCTTCAGTTAGTTTCTAGTTTTCTTAACTCCATTGGGTTTAAGAACAGTAATACTAAAGATACCATTCACGACGAACCCAAAATCCAATTCAATTCAATTCCAATTAAATATTAATTAATTGGTAAACTTCATTAAATCTTAATAAAAAGATTTAATCTTTTCTCAACTAGGTTTAAGAACAGTGTTAGTGAAGACACTGTTGACGACAAACCCAAAATCCCATTTGATATCAAATACAAGGCTCTGAATAGAAAATATATCGGCTTATATTCAATATCAAATTCTGAAATCAACAAATATCATGTTGGAATAGCGATATATATATATATCTTCCAAATTCGTCCACAATGTCTGTATAATCACGGAATCCAATATCGAAATATCTCGAAGATAATTTCGATTTAAATCCATTCCAATTCGTATATTGGAAATTCTAGTTATTTTAAAAGCCATTTCAAATCCAATTTATTTATTGTAAAATATTGGATTATAATTCTAGTTCATTTCGATAAAAACATATTTTTTTCTTTTCAAATATGGAATTTTCATCCCAATTCTTTGCAAATCATTTATTATGATTTTACACAAATTATTAATATTTTTAATAATTTTATCATGGCCTGTACAGTCGATTTCCATAAACGGCCATCGAACTGCACTTATAGTGACCTTTTCCAAATTTGATTTGGACGTAATTCAAAATCCAACTGTTAGATTTCAAATCTCCTATATTTGTTGGAATGATCTTTTTGATATGACCCCAACGGTTCCGGTTTTAGGAGAATCCGACGGTCGGATCTCCCGTGACGTCAATTTGAAATCAATGGTCGAAATTCGCGAACAGCTGCAGCGCGGCGCGTTCTATTTAGGCCATTAAATATAATATATATATATATATTATATTTCATTAATTGCCATTTAAAACATATTTTATAAATTGTTTTAAATTCGTTTTCAAAACGATTTCAACTTCATATTCAATTTCAAATCAAAATTGAATATTCCATATCATCGATATATATAAATGATAATATTTTCAAATATTATATTTTGGAATCATTTCCTTTTATTCATTATAGAAATGAATAAAATCGATATAAATATCGTTCGTGTCAAAATGGCGCATATCTAATCAACACGGCTTTTATTCAACACATGAATATTTATTTTATTCAACACATGAATATTTATAATCCTTTTTTGAATATTATTTTAAATTATTCTTTATTTTCCAAATTGGAATGAGACCCAATCAATTACCATATAATGTTAATTATATGGATTCCATACACCACATGTACATCATAACAAAGATAAACAATCATCCATCATCCAAAGTGCATTTCACAACTGTATAAGCATTAAATATAAATAATTAACGCCTACAACATTATGTCAACCCATCAATTGACATACAACTAAACAATTGGGATTAGTATATGTCAAATATCATCCCAATACCCGTGTGGGGTTTCTACCAACAAATACATAATTTTATTTGTGAAGTTGGGCGATGTGTAAGATTTATCGTCCCAATCCATATCAGTAAAATGGGTGTACATAAACAAATCGTTTGATTTGTAAATGAATATTTATTTTCATTTCAATAAATATTTTATTTCATTCATTTGTACAATAAAAATGATATTTTTATTGTTCTAACACCTTATTCAACACTTGAATATTTTATTCAACACATGAATGTTCATTTTATTCAACACATGAATGTATGTTTTATTCAACACATGAATATTTTTTTATATAGTCCATTTCACATCATAATCAATTCAAACAAGTCGTCCATGGTCTGCGGAGGACGGGTGTCCGGTGCTGCTAAGCACCGTCTGCATCCTAGTATATATTTTAACTAGAAAATAAAATAAAGGTGAGGATTTCTCACCTTTGAGATCCACTCCTCCATTCTTTAATGGACGATGGTTTGGATTCTGTTCTAAATTCCAATGCAATCCTCTTCACGCTGTTCATATTAAAAATCACATTTTTATTTCAATTCTAAAAATTATATTTTTACTTCAAAACCATATGTGTAAAAATCACATCTTTAACACAATGTTTACATTATAAAGATAATATTTTTATTTCAATGTTCATACAATAAAAAACATATTTTTATTTCATATGTCTTCATATAGAAATCATATTTTTATTATCTCTATAATATAAAAATCATATTTTTGTTATCTCTATAATCTAAAAATCAAATTTTTATCACTTCGCTATACGTATAAAAATCAAATTTTTATACGCTATTCCTATAAAGAAAAATTGAATTTTTATTTGCTACAATATATATAAAAATACGATTTTTATAGCGCTCTCTAGGTTGATAAAAAATCCAAACTTTCTACACTTTAAAAAATTAGATTTTTATAGAATAAAAATAAAAAATCAGCAAACTCACTTTGGGGGTTGGAAGAGGTCAGAGGCGGCTGTTGGTGGTCGGAGGAGGCTTGTTGGTGGTAGCAGGGGCAGCGTCGGTCCGGTGGTGGTCAGCTAGGGGGGTGGCGGCTTGGTTTTGCATAGGGTTTGTGGGTTTTGGGGATAGAGAGTGTGGAGGAGAGAGAAGGGAGGAAGGAGAAGGAGGAGGGGGGGTCTGGCGATCCGCGCGCGGTGGGGCCGAGGGGGGGGGGTCTGGCGATCCGCGAGCTGTGGGGCGGAGTGGGTCCGATGGTAGTAGAAGCGGCGGCGTCGAGATCGAGGGGGGCTAAGAGGTTTTTTACTTTTTCTTTATTTTTTTATTTAAGTGACGGGGAGAGAGAAACGATAGAGGGGGTAGGTTACGTTTATATATAATAATTTAATATTATTTTTTCGTAAAAGTTGACTTTGTATACTAACCCCAAACGAGACCCAACAACTGTCATCTCTAGCTAATTACCCCCATTTCGAATGCAATGGGATATGTTTCGTAAGCCAATTCGGCTGTTACGATCAATTTTCATTTAAATTAAAATATAGTTCAATATATATTGAATTTGAACGCACATTTTAAATTACCGAGGCCACATACTGATTCTAAAAATTCCAGAAAAAATATTTCTAGCTTTGTATTGATGATGTGTACCTAACAAAACTAATTTCATCAAATTTGAAGGCCGTTTGAAAAATGGCCATTTTCTGGTCGATCCAGATTGACTAAAACTGATAAAAACACGTTTTCTTTTGCCACGCTCACATATTGATGCCAAAATTTATGAAAATTGGAATCTAGCATTAATTCAAAATCCTGGATCCAAAAAAAGTGGTTTCATCGAAAGCGGAGGTCGTTTGCAAAATGGATATTTTTAAGGGCTATATTTTCATAGCAACTATTCTGAATTTTCAATTGGGCATAACTTTTTATTCCCGCTATAAAATTTTGACTTTTCAGATTCGTTGAAAAGATATTTTCAAATCAATTCTAATATTTTTGGTTTCACTAAAATCCTGTTTATTTTGAATCCCGTACATTCATTTGAAATTTGAAATCAAATTTTCAAACTACCGCGCCATTTCCAATTCCTTTTATAATTAAAATAAAGGGTCCGTTTTTCACAGGTCCCTATTAAGTTTCAAAATTAGGCTCACATCCGGTGATAAACTTATTGTAAATTAGGTCCCTATTTTACAAAAACATATTAAAAAATAATATATATATATATATAATCACGAAAATTCATTATAAAATAAAACACGTTCACGCCAAAAAATTCAGGTGGAAAAACAATCAAAAACCACATCAAAACCCAAAATAACACAAAAACAGAGAATTCATTACCCAATAAGCGCCCGCGGTTTTTGATTATATATTATATATGTGGAACGTGAGATGAAAGCATTTTGCAAGATGATTATTATATTGTGGTTGATATACACTATTATAATATGAAGAGTTTTGATATAAAGATAATCATTTCGTTCAAAAGGATTTTGAATGTTAAATCAAATGTTTTGGATATTCATAACGAAAAAACCCGTTCCGTGTTATACGGCGTGGTCTTATAAGATATCATTTATTTTCTCCAACTGTTTTAAATGATTTTACTCGTACGAGTCCCATGACTGACCTGGAGTTTATTTTGTTTTGTTTTCCCTAAACTCTTGGGTGCCCAATTTTATATGGGCAGTCAAGTGGTCAGGATTTTACAGATATACTTTGAAAGCTTGGAACAGGAGGCTTCAGGATTATATTGCTATTGTTTATTCCACTGTGTTGTAAGTGTTGTACTCTGATAATGTTACTGCATACATATACTGATTTTATTTCAAAGATATGTTATCTATTATATGTTGTTCGTTCCATTGTGAGATTCGTGTTACTCTGCTGTTGTTGTATTTTCTTATTCTTCTATTCTAATTTTCTATCTTATATATTCTCACCCTCTAACTTCTTTCATTAATTATCCGGTATTTCAGATGCTTGGATAGTCGACATAGTGTTGTGTCGATAACCAGGATCGCGAAAACCCGGGTCATTACAGTGGTATCAGAGCTGAAGGTTAAGTAATTACCTTGGCTCTGTGGCATGACTCAGTAGAGATGGGGTTAGCAATACCTTAGATTGAGTTGAGTGTATATATACGAGTGAACGTATTTGTAGATTTTATAAAAATTGTTTTATATTGTGGAGATTTATTGGTTGAGTTGTTTGTGAGTTCGGGTCGATCAGTTTGATCCACTGTATCGGTAGGAGTTTCTAAACACTTGAATACAATGAACCGACACAATATGTTTTGGAAAAAGGGTAAGTGAAATAATTTTATCCGAATTATATTTTGATATAAATAAAATATAGATATTGAAAATATTATAGTATATTGGATGTGTTGATTGTTATTATAATCAGATAAGGTATATAGTTATGTAAATAACCAATAAGAACTCGTATAAGTGAAATATATGAATTCGAAATGAATTAAATATGAATTTAAATCAGGATTGGAACTAAAACTCTGGAAATTTGAATAAGTGTTTATAAATGGATTGAATTGAATATATGAGAATTTTAAAATCCTAGGAGGTTTTAAATTGTTTTACGAGCATTGTGAAGGATAATTTGAAGTAATTTCAAAATGGAATAGTTTAAAGGTGATTTTGAAAATAATAGTATTGAATTCACTTCGATTTCTGGGAAATAACTTTGACGATGCTGGCCACATCATCAGTGTTCATTTTCGAGTTCTAAGTGATGGATTAGTACAAAAGATTTGTTTTTGTTGAATTGTTTTGAGAAAGCAAGTTGTTTTGGATCCTGAAAAGAGATATCTGGTTTTAGAAGAGCGAAGTTGTGTAAAAATTCCCAGGAAAATGAGTGTTGAATTAAAATGGACTAATCGTTAAAATAAAAACTAGAATTGAATTACGAGATAAAGATAATTAATTAGAGAAGTTAATCAGTTAATAAATTTTGAGGAATGCAACTCAATTTGGTTAAGTACAGTGGACTGGTAAGTTAAGAGTTGAAATTGATAATGGAATTTGTGTTCAGAATGGGATTCAACTTGGGTATAAGCGAATGATTAGGTTTGAGGATAAAATGGATTGGAGTTTGATTGGGGAGGCATTGGTATCTACTAAATTGGTAGTAGATGGAAATGATATAATGATATGCCCAACAAAAAGGTACAAGTTTATTTTTATATGAGTATGAGATTTATGAGCCGAATTGGCAAGCCGCTTGGCGGTTTGATTTTCGTTTGGATTGGAGAATGCCTAGAGAGGCAAGTTGTAGTTGTACCGATTGAGCCGTACAAAGGAGGTGCTGACGAAATTTTCAAAAATTTCGGGTGTTAGAAAATTTTCAGAATTTTTGTAATTTTTTGTTGATAGGAATGAATTAATATTTAATTGAAATTAATTGGTACTGTGAAAACGAAGATAATAAGTAAAAAAATAATTTTCACCTAGTTAATAGGGTTTGTTTTCTACCGTAGCAATTTTGAGGACGAAATTATTTTAAGGGGGAAGAATGTAATGACCCGTATTTTTAAAGGATAATAAATAATTTTATTTAATTATTTAAATAATGGTTTGGTAATTTTAAATGGTTTAAATTAAATAACTTTGAATATTTAATTAATATAATAATTAAATAATATATTGAATTCTGAAATAATCAGAAATAGTGGAAATTCACAATATTGTGTGAGTTGGATCATATATAATATATAATTCAGTTTAGAGTTGAATTATAATAATGAATATATTATTTAAACAAATTTTGAAGGTATAATTATATTATAATTATAATCGAGCTCGAAATGGCGCGGCGGTTCGTAATTTGGCGAATCGAACTTTAAACGAATGCACAGAATACATTTTAAGTCAGATTTCTATGAAACAAGAAACGTTCGAAGCTGGTGAAGTAATATTTTCTAATGGAAGAGAAAATCAGGATTTCATTATGTAGATTTTTATTTATGATCAAATCAAATTTTGGAAAAGTCACTATGGAATTCCTTTATAATTTACAATGATATATTTATATTATAAATGGATTTTCTATATAAATGGAATATCGATTTAACCCGGATTTGAAATATCGTGTTATAAATTCACATAGGAATATTTTGAAGCTGTATTATATTTTGTGTGAATATATATACAATAATATTTATTTATAAATATTTAATTTAATTATTTTTAAATATATTAATATTTAAATGGATTTATTTAAAGCATTTAAAAATAGCCAGTTTGGCAAATGAGCTCCGTTTTCGACAAAACTAAATTGTTGGATCCGGAATATTAAATTATTGTTAGATTTGAATTTCCATGATTTTTGGAGTCAGTATGTGGTCATACGGGATTTTAATGTGAAAAACAGTCAATAATTTGACTTTAAAAATACGCTGTGCGAGCAAACAAACTCGGAATTCGACGAGACAAGTTTCGTTGGGTCCGTAATGTCAAACTGCAGCTGCATATCTGCTTTCATCAAAATTGGATATTGTATGTGGTCGTACGAATTTTTAAACAACAAATACTTTTAGCAGTTGCTTAAAAATAAATATTAAATCGAATATTAAAATATTATACTCACCCTATAAATACCCCTACAATATTCCAAACCCTTATTCCATTTTTCTCCGGTCAAACATAGTGCCGCCACTACTTCCTTCCCAAAATGAATATCGTGATCTTAGGAAAATCATTTAAATTCAAAACAAAAGTTATAAATCCCAAATCATATATCTATGAAATCCCTAAGTGACCCTCTTCATATCTATACCACTTTTGTTGAGCTCGAAGTTGGTTTGCCGTTATGGGTTCTGGAGCAGTAGATCTAGGTTTAGCGATTTTGGGAAATTCGAATATGGATTCGAATTTTGGATGTGGTCTTGGAGCTTAACATGCTCTTTAGCATCTACGCGCTGATTTCCAATTGAATTCAATGCTGAAAAGTTCGCATATTTTTCTTGTCGAGTTGCCATGGAGGCGGGGACTTCGATGATAAAATGGAGCCGAGTTGGAGAAATGAGTATAAGACCGTAGGGTTTTGGACGGGAAGTTTCTCGGAGGACATGGCGTTGAAAACCGTGGAAGAATAAGGTAGTTTAGGGCTTGAGGAAGGACGGTAATAGCAGGGAAAAGATGCTTCAGCAGGTTTCAATTGGAACGATGGAGGAAGAGATTAAGGGGGATTTGTTTAAGCTTAAACGACTTTGGGCTTCGCAATTGGGTAGTTTGCATACGTATGGAAAATTGGTTGAATTGGAGAGAAATCGGTTTGGAATACTGGTAAGAGGAAGAAGAACTAACGGGCGGGTTAGTGGAAGGGATTAACGTTATAAACCAGATCATGAAATGGTTGGTTAATCATATTTAAGAAATGATATTTAAACTGTTAAAAGGTATAATGTAACTTTGGCCAGCGGTTCTCTATTGCGTGGATACAGATAGAAGAAGGGGTGTGGGACATGCGGGTCTAAATTGTGCAAGGGTGGATGGGCCGTATTTAAATGGTTAGGCCCAATAGAAATTAAAATTTAAGTTTCAATTTAATTAAATTAATGTATCACCTTATAATTTTGATAACTTGCACATACTTTATCAGAATTTCGCAAAGTTTGATCCATTGGGATCGTATGGATGGCGGCTACGCCACGGAACTGATAGGGAGTGAATTGGAGCTCGTTACAATTTATAGCAAAATAAATTGTCTGTCTGAATCAACAGACAATTAATCGTTATTTAACGATGATCGTCCAATGTGAGTAAATCTCACTAACTCTTTATAGTTTATATTTTTATAAATATAATCTAGTATTGATAAATGATGATTGATTGCTGTGTGTTGATTGTTTGGTTGAATTGCCGATTTATTGGTTGAAATTATAAATAACGATATATATATAAATTGTTAATCAAATATTGATTTTGTTTACCAGAATATTTCATATTGAAATGAAATCGATGTTATTTATATTGTTTAACATCTGTGATGCAGGGAAACAGGTTGGAGGGATCCAACTGGATTCCTCAATATTATAATACTGTTTGTTTTCATATATTGTGTTATATGATGTGATGTAAAATCTGTGATTGATTATGATGACACTAGTCATGCTATTTGTTATTTTAAATACCATATGAGTTACTGGAATGTATAAAGGAAATTTTCAAAGTGAATTTTGAAAATGAAATATTTATATAAAATGAATAGAATTATATAAAAGGATTTATATAAAATGAATAGAATTATATAAAAGGATTTATATAAAATGAATAGAATTATATAAATAGAATTATATAAAGGGATTTATATAAAATGAATAGAATTATATAAATAGAATTATATAAATAGAATTATATAAAATGAATAAAATTATATAAAAGGATTTATATAAAATGAATAAAATTATATAAAATGAATAGAATTATATAAAAGGATTTATATAAAATGAATAGAATTATGTAAAAGGATTTATGTAAAATGAATAGAATTATATATATAGAATTATATAAATAGAATTATATAAAATGGATAGAATTATATAAAAGGATTTAAGTGTTAGAAGGAAAAAGGAGATTTGTATGATTAATTCTGCAAACAAAAATATAAATAAAATTTGGATATTTGGTTTTAAATACGAAATCAAACTATTTGATTATTTATAGACATGTTATTCACATTCTATATGAAAAATTAGATTAAAGTAAATATTTTGCAAATAAAATATTATAATGGAATTTGGGATTTTCAATTAGGAATTTAAATGGAATTACTGAGATTAGAAACAGACTTGAAATTAGTTGAGTTGAATGACTTTCTAGGTCTCGATCTGATGTTGGTTTCGACCTTTGGGGTTTATGCTTGGGAAGTTGTTCTCTTACTAGTTTACAATTAGAGACTGATAGAGGTAGGAAGATATTGATGCGTGAATCAGAAATGGAAACGTTTTCCAAAGTTAATAACGTATATTTTCTAATTTTAGAAAAAAGGAATTTATGAATATATGGGAACGATAAATGGGAAATTAGAAAATGAAATGATGATTGATCGGTAAGAATTCCATTTGGGAATACGACCGTTGTTTGTACACATGTTTTCCTTTGATAGTTAAATCACCGGCTATCAAAGATTTTGACCATTTCCGTTGTCAATACTTTGAGACCGGGATAAGATATATTATCTGAAAACCGCTCCGTATGGCATTAGCGTTGCGAGTCAAATATGATGAAAATAATTGAACACGAAGTTATGCAAGGGCTGTTCAGTAAATCCTAGGTAGAAATTGCCTAAGATGGATTTAAAGAATAGTACCTTCGGTCTGTCTAGTCCCAGGACGACCTGTATGGAAGAATGTCTGATAGAGAATATTTAATAGATCGCGTAAGTTGATCTCTTCAAACGTATTTACGTTTGGTGGCGGAGGAATTCATTTCTCTTAGCTGTATACCCATGGCATGTTTAGGGAAATTAATTTGTGATTTGGCGGGTATGATGATGTGACATTCAAAGTAAATAAAAGTGTGATCTATACGTTATGGCCTCTAGCCTCACAACCGGAAATGGTATAAAATCGGGTAGGTCGCATGGCTAAATGGTTAGCTGCCAATTAGGGTGTATTGTCACTTGATCTAGAGAAATTCCATTTACTTCTATAATATATATCGATGTTGTCCCCTTTAGGAAACGGTTGCTGATCCCAACCGTTGGTGATAATACATTCAGTACACTCAACCGAAATGAGTGACCGGTCATGTTTAGCCTGGGTTACAAGATGTTCTTGTTGAACCCGGTGTATTCCTCTCTAGAGATACATTGTCGGAAGGTGGTCCCATACCTTACCAGTTGGAATTCATTACCCAATAAGCGCTTGCGGTTTTTGATTATGTATTATATATGTGGAACGTGAGATGAAAGCATTCTGCTAGATGATTATTATATTGTGGTTGATAGACACTATTATAATATGAAGAGTTTTGATATAAAGATCATCATTTCGTTCAAAAGGGTTTTGAATGTTAAATCAAAGGTTTTGGATATTCATAAGGAAAAAACCCGTTCCGTGTTATACGGTGTGGTCTTATAAGATATCGTTTATTTTCTCCAACTGTTTTATGGTTTTACTCATACGAGTACCATAACTGACTCGGAGTTTATTTTGTTTTGTTTTCCCTAAACTCTTGGGTGCCCAATTTTGTACGGACAGTCAAGTAGTCAAGATTTTATAGATATACTTGGAAAGCTTGGAGCAGGAGGCTTCAGGATTATATCACTATTGTTTATTCCACTGTGTTGTAAGTGTTGTACTCTGATAATGTTACTGCATACATATACTGATTTTATTTCAAAGATATGTTATCTATTATATGTTGTTCGTTCCGCTGTGAGATTCGTGTTACTCCGATGTTGTTATATGTTCTTCTTCTTCTTCTAGTCTAATTTTCTATCTTATATATTCTCACCCTCTAACTTCTTTCATTAACTATCTGGTATTTCTGATGCTTGGATAGTCGACATGGTGTTGTGTCGATAACAAGGATCGCGAAAACCCGAGTCGTCACATGAATGTTATCTTAAATAATATTTTTCTTGAACCCTGTTGTGAATGGAATAAATATTTTAATTAAGATTTAAAGAAGATTTCCAGTTTATGTAATTGAATTGGAATTGAATGGAATTCAATTAATTATAACCGAGATGAGCTTTTGTGAAGGAAGGACTTTACTATTTATGGAATTTAAAAGGCTTTTCCATTATTCCACTTATAGTAATTTGCCGGATACGGAAGTTTATGTTGATATAAATTGTCCGTGAAGACGCCATATTAATGGAAGATGATTTTGGGTTTATTGTGAATGGTATTTTTACAGGACGATTGTTCTTTAACCCAGTTATAGACAAGATTAATTTCCAAAGGTTGAATAATCATTAAATAATGATTTTTGAGATTAAAATTGAACTAGAGTTTTAATGAATCTTTCATTAGATAGAGATGTAAAAAGAGATAATTAAATTTATCAAACATGAGAAGTGCTCGAGAATGGAGTATAACCAATTTTACTCCATGCAGTAGTTAAATATTTAATTAGATTTAAACGTTAAATGGTAATTTAATTTACCAATAACACTATCGGTGTTAAATATGGAGTACCACCAGTTTTTCTCCATGGGATGAATAGGTTGGGATTGGGTATGATAAAATAAATGATTACTTCGGTAAGGTTTGATAATCCCGACTAGTTTTATAAACCTTAATTTGGTTTAAGTTGTGAAAAGATATAATCGTATGTTTTTAAAATGATATCCAAAGGAGGATACAATAAGTTTAAAAGAACTTATCTTTGATAAAATTAGTGGGAACCTTTCCCCAAAGATATGAATATTTCAATAAAAGAATATTCTGGATAGGAATGAAATATGTGCTATCTTTGTGTATTTATCACAAGATTATAAAGATGCGCCAGTTATTCAGAAAGACCGGGTTTAACCCATTCTCAATAACTGTTACAATGATTAAAAGTCGAAGATGAAGAAGGTGGTTAAAGACCGTAGATCTTCATAACGTTTTGGCTATTTTTGATGTCTTATTTGGTAAGTACATCGAAGTAGAGGTTACATGTGGTGGCATCCAAACGTACTTGGAAATCGACCAGATATGCAAGGACCTCTCCCCTATATTGCACATATGGGACGAGGAATAAGGTGCCTTCGGTTTCGTTCAGACTCAGAACGGACTTGTAAATGGATTATGTGTCTGACATTGTACTTTGTGTTGTATTCAGTGATCTCTGCTAAATATATATCTGGTGAGTGGTGGAGAATTTATTCTCTTTCTTAACACCTTTTTATGAGATGTACGAGCTTAAAGGTTATATATTGGTGTAGATCTATGGTATGGTATGGATTGACAATGTGGCATGCTAAGATATAATGATCAAAGATTTTTTTGAAAAGCAGAGCTTTGTGGATGATGATCAAAACATGGTTAATATACCGTGGCTTTGTGTATAGCATTAATTCGCGAGCCTCATACCCCGATATGAGTCAAAAACAAGATTAGGGACAGTAAGGAGTGTATGCGTTTCTTTCTCACTAGAAGTGTTGTCATGGTATGGAGCGTAGACATTTTTACCTATGTGGATGATCGATAGCGAGGCACCTCGGATATGATTGGTCGACATACTGACCAGGCGACAGGTCTGATGGGACCAAGAAATGTACTGTTTAGGAATAATCGATCCACAAAAGTAAGTGTGGACCGACCCTGAAGATCCAAGGGTTACTAAGGGTGTGATCCTGAAGCATGTACTAGAGTGTCTTGAAACTGGTAAGGAGACATCCCTTGCCTTGACTCATGATAGAAATCAAATTTCCAATACGTGACTTTTCGGTTTTTGTTGTAAACCACTATGGAGACATAGTAGGATGGGGTACTATGCCGTCCAGGATTGATACATTTATATTCAAAGTTGTTTTATACACTATGCACTTATAATAATATGCAAAATATTTATATTTAAGCGTATCAAGCATGTTTGGCTATTATAAGGTAAAACTCTATCCTCTGGCTTGTGTTGCATTATGTGATGGGACTTGAGTCTTATAATAGCTTCGTTTTCCAAAAAGCATTGCGTTGTTTTAGTTTAAACTAATATTTAGGTGGAGTAAACCCGTTTCGTGTCATACGGCGTGGTCCTATGATCTTTACAACTTTTAAAGTAAGTTTTAATAGCTGTTTTAAGTTCTCACACCAGTCCCAAGACTGAACTGGAGTTTAGTTTTTTCACTTAAACTTTGGGTGCCCATATTTTCCACACGTTTAGCTAGAAGTTTTGGTTTTGCGGATTTTTATTTAACAGGATCCTGGATTTAAGACTGGAGCTATATTCGGAAAGCTATGTATCCATGTATTTCCTTAAGTTGTGTTAGTTGATATATTTCCCCTGTGCATTGTATTTATACATTTTTATTTTCACTGCTATGTATTTTTTTCTTTGATATTATTAATTTCCCGCTTTATATTATTTATTCGTACTCTGATATCTTGTAGTCTGATGTAATATTGTTGAAATAGCAGTGAAAAATTCTATCATTTTGTTTTCTAAAACAATCTGCGTTCTCGTTCGGTCTAGGCCGATCGGGGACTTCGGGTCGTGTCATAAGATTAGTAATATCCTATAAGAATTGCTCGTTAGAAATAGGGTTAATAATGCCCTATAATGAGTTTGAAGAATGTTAATTTAAAAATGAAATTAGTATTGAAAATAATATCCTATTATAAGAATTTGAGTACTTTATTTGATATTGAGTTTGGACTATCGAGTATAGGAAGATTTTGCATATACGTCTAGCAAACGTGTATACGAATTCCCAAATATACTAGGTAGACATAGAATCACACTCAAGTCACCCGGGGATGATTCTAATTATGACTGAGCAGCATCAGTAGGTTATTTTTGAATTTTGAAAGAGGGATGTCTACACGATTCCAATTGACTGGTGTCAGAACCAAGAACTTTGTTAGGGTTTAATGTTTGTGATTTGGCTTTAAAAATATATTTCTGAGTATATAAAAGATATACGTTTGGAAAGATAATTAACCAATTTATTGCTGATTGTGATGTTTGAAAATTATTTTAACTAATAAAAATATTGTAACAATAAAATCAATATGAAAATTAAAGGTAAATTAAGCCAAATCAAATCTAATGTTGAACTAAGTTGAAAATTAGTTTGGATTAGACATGTGCTTATGTTTATTGTATTAATCGGGTTTGATGATTTTATGAGCCTCTTGGCAAGGTGCTTGGGTTTTGGATTTTCTTTTGATTGACGAAGGCCCATAGAGGAAAGTTGTAGTTGTACTGAATAACCAGTACAAAGGAGGTTATGGCGAATTTTCTCAAAACTTTAAGTCGTTAGTCAAAATTTTGAGATATTGGAAAGTTCTAAGAAACTAAAAAGTTAAAGAACTTGAGTTAAAATGAAGCTTGAGTTGGTTAGGTAAATGACCTCCAGCTTTGTTCCTTTTCTGGGACAAAAAGTTTTTAAGTGGGGAATTTTGTAACAACCCGTATTTTTAGCCAATTTCAAGTATGAATTTCAAATGGTTTTAATGGATTTTAAGAGTTAAAATGATTTATTTTGAGAATTTACAATTTAGAATTTGTTTAAAAACGAAGTTCGAACGTATAAGTTTATATTAATTATAAAATCAGCTCGTAATGTCGGGGTATTTTGAAAATTTTGTTTTAAATTTCAAATTCATGTACAAAATTCAATATAAGCCGAATTTTTGTAAAACCAAAAATTTTAGGATCTATTTAATTATATCTTTCTAACAAATGTGAAAAATTGAGAGTTCATGCAATAAATTGTTAGTTATGTCTTGATTATAATTTCGAAAAGTCACCATGAAATCGTTTATAAATTATAACGATTTATTATGTAAAATAAAAGGATCTTCATGTAAATTGAACACCGTTGGACTAGAATTTTTTTATATCGAGTTTAAAAACTCAAGTATGTTTATTGTATAGCCATATAATATTTATTTGAAAATATATGATAATATTAATTTATTATTATTAGATTGATTTTTTTTGAATTTATTAATATTTTATTGGTTTTATTTAAACCCCTAAAACTGGCCATTTTTAAAATGACCTCCGTTTTCTATGAAATCAATTTTGTTAGATCCGGAATATTAAATAAATGTTAGATTTCAAATTTCGTGATTTCTACAGCTAGTATGTGGTCGTGCCTAATTTAAATGTGAAAAACGTTCAATATTTTAAATTAAAAAAAACACTTCATGAGCAAACGGACTCGAAATTCGACGAAACAAGTTTCGTTGGGTCCTTAATGTCAAAATATAATTGCATGTCAATTTTCATCAAAAACGAAATTCGTACGTGGTCATATGAATTTTTAAATGCTGAATGTGAGCGACAATTGAATAAAATAAAGATAATAAGTAATTAAAAAAATCTGCCACTACAATAATCCTAAACCTAACGTAATCCTAATCCTAAATCAAAAATCACACCGCCATTAGCTCTTCCAAAAACGTGAGTTTTCCCTCCTTTAGAAAAATCAAAACAAATCAAACTCTCTTCTAAAAATCATAAAATAAATATATGTGAGGTCCTCATGAGTTGCTCTTTGATTTGGTGTGGATATTGGAGGGGTTCGAAAAGATTTCGTGTGCTACCATTTTTACAGCATAGGTGCATGCGGTCTAGGGTTCGTGATTTCACGAAATAGGAGCATCAGTTCAAGTTTTGATTGTTGTATTTGAGTATGTGGTGTGAAATGAAGCTTGTATGCGAAGTTTTGGAGATTTTGGTGAGAATTTTTGTTGAGAAGGAAAGGGGTAGCATCCATTTTGGGCTATTATTGGTGTTTTGCATGGTGGGGATGAGTTGATGGAGATTGGCATGAAGTTGAAGAGAGGTTTTAGAGAAGGATGTTGGTATATTTGTTTGAATTTAAGTGGAGTGAAATTGGAGGGGTGGAGCTTAAAGGATGCGGTAATAGGGAGGGTTTTGCGTGAGTTTGCCGTAGCATGGAGGAAGACGGGTTAAAGAAGAGGATTAAGGAACTTAGGGGTAATTAATTATAGTAATTATTAATGACATATATGTGATCATAACTTTTTCATACGTGGTTGGAATTCAGCGAAACAGGCTCCCCTGGAACCATATCGACAAGAGCTTCACAACGAACCTAGTTTGGAGAGATTTGGTGCTCGTGGCAATTTTCAATGAAGGAAAACACCTGATTTAATCAATTGGCATTTTTCGTTATTTAACGATAAAGGGCCAATGTGATAACTCTCGCTCCACTTATTTTTCAATTGTTATAATCATAACTGAATGTGTATTGACTTCCTGTGTTTGTAAAATTTATTTTGTGGTTAATGGATGTTATTTACAGTTTTCACTATTATTATTTAATTATGAATATATGCGTTAATTGTGAGAAACTAAAACTTACGTAGATAGGGATTAAATTTAATTAACTGCAAATTGTGGATTAAAATATTTAAAAATTGTAACAACCCGAAAATCTGGGCCAGTTTAAAATTTTTATTTTGGCAATTTTAGCGAATTTTGATTATTTAAAATGAATTATTTTAAATAATATCGACGAAAATTTGTTTTGAATATAATTAGAACGTATATATTATATACGTCGTCGTTAGAATATATAATATTTATATATAATTATAAATAGAATTGAAAATGGCGCGGTAGTTCGATAATTCGATTTCAAACTTCAATTGAATGTACCGGGTGCAAAACAATCCGGATTTTAGTGAAACCAAAAACATTAGGATCTAATTGATAATATCTTTCCAACGAATCCGAAAAATCAAGATTTCATAGCGGGAATCAAAAGATATGTCCAGCTGAAAATTCTGAATAGTCGCTATGGAATTCAGGCCCTTAAAAATGGAAATTTTGCAAACGACTTCGGATTTCGACGAAACCACTTTTGTTGGGTCCGCAGTGTCAAATTATTGCTAGATTCCAAATTTCATAATTTTTTGAATCAATATGTGAGCGTGGCAAAGGAAAACGCGTTTGTCCAGTTTAAGTTGATTTTAAACGACTGGAAAATGGCCATTTTTCCAACGGTCTCAGAATTCGACGAAACTAGTTTTGTTAGGACCGTATCGTCAATACGAAGCTAGAAAATATTTTTTGGGAATTCTACTAGTTAGTATGTGACCCCGGTAATTGGAAACGTACGTTTAAAATTCAATATAGGGATTTAAATGTAAATTCAACGGAAACTAATCGAAACGATCAAATCAACCTACGATACATATCCCATTGTGTTCGGAATGGGGGTAATACGCTATGGACGACAGGCGGTGGACCTCGTTTCGAGGTCGTGTGTAAAAGTCAACTTTTTGAAAATTAATTAATTAAATAAATAAATAAAAAACCCTCCTCCCCATATAACCGATGGCCCCCCTTTTCTTTCATAATCGATTTTCTACAGAAATTCAAAAAAAAAAAAAAAAGAACGAAGAAGTCGTTCGAATCCGCCGCCTCCAGGCGGACTGTCGCCGCCGCGCCTTCATCGGAGGCCCTCCGACGTGCCCCCCCCCTCGCTCGCTCCACTCTCCCTCTCCCCTTCTGAAAGACGAAACCCCCCCTTCTCCTCCTCAGACCACCACCAAGTCGCCCTCAACGTCGCCCCGCCGCCTGAGGGCCCCACTTCGCCGCCACCAGACACTACCCTGGCCTCCAGCGCCTCCAACAACCTCCTTCTCCTCTCAAACCATACCCGAGGAACCCCAAACCCCGTTTATCCGCTGCTCCGACCAATGTGACGCCGCCGTTGACCGTCCGTGGTTTCCCCGAGCTCCCTCCGACCGCGTTGAGCGTTTACTTCATTTTCTAGCTTGTTTAAACAATTAAAAATGTGATTTTTAATTATAAATATCGAAAACAAAAATATATATGACTTTTATATATGTGTAGCTAAATAAAAACATAATTTTTATACTAGAGACATAGTAAAAATATGATCTTTTATGTTGTAGAGAGTTCAAAATATAATTTTTATTTTATGCAAAAGTAGAAAATATAATTTTCATATTATATAGATGCTAAAAATGTGATCTTTATATAGCAGGATATAGAAAGACGATATTTTTATTGTAGTGAAAGACGACATTTTTTTTAAGGTAGGAAAAGAAGAAATATTTGTAGAGACAATATCAAAGTAAAAATATAATCTTTATTCTATGAACATCGAAGTAAAAATATGATTTTTAAATTGAAGGTAAATAAATAAAAATGTGATTTTTATTTTAAAGACATCAAAATATAAAAATGTGTGATTTTTTTTATATATGTAGTGGCTACGGGCAACGAAGAAGACGAAGATGCGATAGCGATGAAGATTTCTATCAATGAAGTGCCGTGGTGCTAGGATAGCTATCTGTGAGAATTTCTCACCTTTCAATTTCATTTTCTAGTTATATATATATATATATACTAGGATGCAGACGGTGCTTAGTAGCACCCGACACAACCGTCCACAGACCATGGACTTGTTTGTTTGGTTGCATAGATTAGTCAGATTATTTGATTTGAATTTGGTTGTTTGGTGAATTTGATTGATGTGTGAATGGCGTGGGCCTTCACTAGACCGGAGATAAGGCTAGGCCTTGTCCCGTTTCTAGTATCGTGCCGTTATGCCGCCGAAATTTTCTAAAATAAGTTAGATAAATAAAAATATCATTTTATTTAAAGAATGAACTGAATAGAAATTCATATGTTGGAATAAAATGTTTTATCGTTAAAAATATAATTTTTAACGTGAATGTGAATAAATAAATATTCATTTACAAACCAGACGGTTTGTTTATGTACACCTATTTGAATGACATTGATTGGGTCGATAAATTTTACACATCGCCCAACTGCACAAATAAAATATGCGTTTGATTGTTTGAAACCCCACACGGGTGTTGGGATGAAATTTGAAGTTCACTCATCCTGATTGATTAAATATGTCGATCGATTGATTGACAGGCTGTTATAAGCGTTAGATATCTATATTTGATGCTTATACAGTGTAGTGCACTTTGGTTGATGGTTGATTATTTTCAATGCTATTATATGTGTGTAATGTATGAAAATCCATATAATTAATATTATATGGTGATTGATTGGGCCTCATTCCAATTTAGAAAATAAAGAATAATATAAAATAAAGGTTCATGTGTTGACAGTACTCATCCATTGAGATTGGTCATGTGTTGAACGAAATATTTTAGTAATAAAATTTACATCTTTATCAATATGAAATAAAAGGTTCATGTGTTGACAGTACTCATCCATTGAGATTGGTCATGTGTTGAACGAAATATTTTAGTAATAAAATTTACATCTTTATCAATATAAAATAGAGGTTCATGTGTTGACAGTACTCATCCATTGAGATTGGTCATGTGTTGAACGAAATATTTTAGTAATAAAATTTACATCTTTATAATATAAAATAAAGGTTCATGTGTTGACAGTACTCATCCATTGAGATTGGTCATGTGTTGAACGAAATATTTTAGTAATAAAATTTACATCTTTATCAATATAAAATAAAGGTTCATGTGTTGACAGTACTCATCCATAGAGATTGGTCATGTGTTGAACGAAATATTTTAGTAATAAAATTTACATCTTTATCAATATGAAATAAAGGTTCATGTGTTGACAGTACTCATCCATTGAGATTGGTCATGTGTTGAACGAAATATTTTAATAATAACAACTATTTTGAAAAAGAAATATTTGAAATAGAATATTTGAAAATAGAAATTTATGAAGCCGTGTTGATTAGATTGACGCCATTTTGACGTGAACGATATTTATATCGATTTTATTCATTTTGAAATGAATTGAATTGAAAACGATTTCGAAATGAATTGAATTGAAAACGATTTCGAAATGAATTGAATTGAAAACGAATTCAAATTGAATTGAAGGCGAATTGAAATGAATTCAAATTGAATTGAAATTTGAATTGAATAGAAATGAATTTTAAAACGAATTTATAAAGAAGAATTCAATTTTGATTTGAATTGAAATGGAAGTTGAAATTGCTTTTGAAACGAATTTAAAACTATTTATATAATTTGTTTTAAATAGAAATCGACGAAGTATATATTATATATATAATATAATGGCCTGAATAGAACGCGTCGCGCCGCGGCAGTTCGTGAATTTCGACCATTTATTTCAAACGGACATTACGGAAGATCCGACCGTCGGATTCTCCTAAAACCGGAACCATTGGGTTCGTATCGAAAAGAGCTTTCTAACGAATGTGATAAATTAAAAATCTAACGGTTGGATTTGGAATTATGTCCAAATCAAATTTGAAAAAGGTCGCTATACGTGCAGTTCGATGGCCATTGGTGGAAATCGACTGTACGGGCCTTGATAAAATTATTAAAAATAGTAATAATTTTTGTAAAATCATAAGAAATGATTTATAAAGAATTGGGATGAAAAAAACTCCATATTTGAAAAGATAAAAATAGATTTTTATCGAAATGAACTAGTTTTGAACTAGAATTACAATTCTATTTATTTTTAAATAAATAAATTGAATTTGAAATGGTTTTGAAAATAATCAGAATTTCCAATGATTGCATTGGAATGGATTTGAATCGAAATTGCCTTCGGAATATTTCGATGTTGGATTTCGTGATGATACAGATATTGTTATGGGAATTTGAAAGATATATATATATATATATATATATATCGTTATTTCCAATGCGATATTTGTTAGTCATAGAATTTGATATTGAATATAATCCGGTATATTTTCTATTCAGAGCCTTGTATTGAATATCAAATGTGATTTGGGTTTGTCGTGAATGGTGTCTTCACTAACACTGTTCTTGAACCCAGTTGAGAAAAGATTAAATCTTTTTATTTAGATTTAATGAAGTGTACCAATTCAATAATATTTAATTGGAATTGAATTGATATTGATTTTGGGTTTATCGTAAACAGTGTTTTAAATAACACTTGTCCTTTAACCCGATAATTAATGGAATGATTTTTGGGTTTATCGTGAACAGTGTTTTAAATAACACTTGTTCTTTAACCCGATAATTAATGGAATGATTTTTGGGTTTATCGTGAACAGTGTTTTAAATAACACTTGTTCTTTAACCCGATAATTAATGGAATGATTTTTGGGTTTATCGTGAACAGTGTTTTAAATAACACTCGTTCTTTAACCCGATAATTAATGAATGTGATTTTGGGTTTATCGTGAACCGTGTTTTAAATGACACTGATTCTTTAACCCAGTCGAAGATTAAAACTAAGTGGAGTTTTAATGAATCTTTAATTAGATTGAAATGATCGAAAATGGAGTATCACCAGTTTTGCTCCAGGCGATAGTTAAATCTTTAATTAGATTTGAACATGAAATGGTAATTGAATTTACCGATAACACTGTGGTGTTAGATATGAAGTATTACCAGTTTTACTTCATGGGATGAATAGGTTGGGATTGGGAAATTAAAATAAATGATTACTTCGGTAAGGTTCGTTAATCCCGACTAGTTGAATCGAAATTCATAAGATGATTAAAGAATAAATTCAAGAGATTTATCTTGGATAAAATTAATGGGAACCTTTCCCTATGAATGTGAAATTTAGAAACTAACTGTCGGTTAGCCAAGTAGAATGGTTTTCTGAATATTGATCTGATGTTGGTTTCGGCCTTCGGGGTTAATATTTGGGGAATTATTCTCTCGATTAATTTACGGTTAGTGACTGATGAATTGGAATGAGGCGTATGTTGTGTTTGTGTAACACTTATTTAAAATATACGCGAGTTATTCGGAAAGACCGGGTTTATCCCATTCTGAATAACTGATACGACGTTAAGTCGAAGATGAAGACGATGGTCGAAGACCGGAGGTCTACACGTCGTTTGGGTGATTACTGATGATCTTGATTGGGCTGTACACCTAAGAAGATGGAAACAGTTGGTGATCGTCCAGACGTACTTGGAGATCGATGGATATGCGGGGTACTAGGTGCCGCCGGTTTCGTTCAGACCCAGAACGGACTTGTAAATGGACTATGTGTCTGACATTGGATTTAGTCTGTGTGATTGATCTCTATTAAATATATATCTGTTTGGCGGCGGAGAATTTATTCTCTTTCTTAACGCCCTTCTCTGAGACGTACGAGCTCAGGGGTTATATATTGATGGATATCAATCGCATGGAGTGAATCCCTGTGTGGCATGCTTAAGTGGCAAATGATCAAGGCTTCTGTTGAAAAGCAAAGTCTTGTGGTGATGATCAAAGCACGACCTTTGTGGCTTAGCTTTGTGTAACGTTTACTTCGCGAGTTTCACACCCGGTATGAACCAAAAACGGGAGACAGACCTCAGGGAGGGCATGCATTTCCTTCTAGCTAAAAAGTGGCGTCAGTGGTTTTACACGCCCTGACGAGTTTGACTTATGTGGTTGTTGCTGTTGCGAGGCGCCTCGGTTTGATCGGACGATCCGGGTCCGATGGAGTCATTCGTTGGCTCATTTACGCCCCAAAGGGCGGGGAAACGTAGTGTTCAGGCATAATAATCCACATCGGTGGACCGACCCTGTCGCTCTATGGGGCAGTTGCGGATGTTCCTGAGACATGGGCTAGATTGTCTCGAATCGGTTGAGGACTATCTTTTGCCTCGGTTCATAGACGGAAATCCAATTTCCAAATACGTGACAGTTGCGGTTTTATTTGTAAACCTATATATGGCGACATAGTGTTATGGGGCATTCATGCCGCCTATGATTGATACTTATGATTTGAAGTTGTTTTATACACTATGCACTTATAATAGTGTCAAATGATTTGTTTTAAAACGTATCAAGCATTCTTTGGCTGTTATAAGGGAAAACCCTATCCCTCGGCTTGCGTTGCATTGTGTGATAGGACCTGGGTCTTATAACAGCTTCATCTTTCTTTATTTAGCATTGCGCTGTTTGTTTTATGCACTGGTATTCTTGGGAGGAAACCCGTTCCGTGTTTTACGGCGTGGTCCCTTGATTTACCTAACTTTAAAATAAAGATTAATAACTGTTTTAGTTCTCACACCAGTCCCATGACTGACCTGGAGTTTATTGTTTTAACCTAAACTCTGGGTGCCCTTATTTTCGACACGGGCAGCTAGTAGTTTTGGTTTTGCAGATTTATATTCACAGGATCCTGGTTTACAGCTGGAACGATATCCGGAAAGCTTTGTATCCGTATATCTCTTCTAGTTGTGTATTGTATTATTTTCCGCTGCTATGTATTTAAATGTAATTTTAAATCTCTGATATTTCTGTGTAATATTCATTTATACTCTGTATATTCTTGTAATCTGATGCATTGTTGTAATATACAATGAAATGTTCTTCCGTGTGCGTTCTGTTGTGGTTTGTTCTCGAACTATCCGCGCTTTCCTTTACGGGGAAGTTACGGGTTTTCACAGTTGGTATCAGAGCTTTGGTTTACAAAGCTCAGAGAACAAGACACATTAGAACCCTACGAAAGAATTCATCAGATATTGGGTTAGTAATATCCAATGGGAATGACTCGTTAGAGATAGGATCAGTAGTATCCTAGAACGAGTGTGGAGAGTATATTTTTCAAATGAAAACAATTCTGTTTTGAAATTTAGATCATTTTACACGTATTTGAATAATTTATTTATATTGATTTTGGACAATTCAGTATATAAAGAATTTGCATATACGCCTTGCAAACGTATATTCAAAATTTTAATATATTGGATAGATATAGCATCGCACTCTAGTCGCCCGAAGATGATATTGATGATAGCGATCGCATCATCAACATTTATGTCCGAGTTTCGAAGGTGTGATTTTCTATATATTTCCATTAGACTGGTGTGAGAACCAAAACTAATATAGCTAGAATACATTGTTGTGATTTGGCATCAAAAACATGATTTTTTGTATATATATCAAATTATGAATTTGAGACTCTAATTCACTAATTGATTGATGTTTGTGTTGTTTGTTTATTTGTTTGAAAATTTTGAACCATTATGCCTAATTTGATCGGATAATGAATTGTATTGAAATTTGGTCGCATTTGCTTGCATATTGTAACAACCCGGAAAATCTGGGCCAGTTTAAAATTTTTATTTTGGCAATTATAGCGAGTTTTGATTATTTAAAATGAATTATTTTAAATAATATCGGCGAGAAATTTATTTTGAATATAATTCGAACGTATATATTATACGCGTCGTCGTTAGAATATAAATATTTATATATAATTATAAATAGAATTGAAAATGGCGCGGTAGTTCGATAATTCGATTTCAAACTTCAATTGAATGTACCGGGTGCAAAACAATCCGGATCTTAGTGAAACCAAAAATAATGGAATCTAATAGTGAATATCTTTCTAACGAATCCGAAAAATCAAGATTTCATATCGGGAATCAAAAGATATGTCCAGTTGAAAATTCTGAATAGTCGCTATGGAATTCAGGCCCTTAAAAATGGACATTTTGCAAACGACCTCGGATTCCGACGAAACCAGTTTTGTTGGGTCCGGGATGTAAAGTTATTGCTAGGTTTCAAATTTCATAATTTTTCGAATCAATATGTGAGCGTGGCAAAGGAAAACGCGTTTGACCAGTTTCTGTTGATTTTAATCGACTGGAAATTGGCCATTTTTCAAACGGTCTCGGAATTCGACGAAACTAGTTTTGTTAGGACCGTATCGTCAATACGAAGCTAGAAAATATTTTTCTGGAATTTTTCTAGTTAGTATGTGACCCCGGTAATTTGAAATGTGCGTTTAAAATTCAATATAGTGATTTAAATGAAAATTCAAAAGGAAACTGATTGTAACGATCGAATTGGCCTACGATACATATCCCATTGTGTTCGGAATGGGGGTGAAACGCTATGGACGACAGGCGGTGGGCCTCGATTCGAGGTCATATGTAAAAGTCAACTTATAAGGAATATAATAATTAAATAATAAAATAAAAAAACTTTTCCCCTTAACCAGGCCCCCCCCCCCCCGTTTATTCTTCATTCAAAACCGATTACCAGAGAAAAAAAAAAACCCTAATCGAACGAACGCCGCCGTCGAGACTGACGCGCCGCCGCCTCCTGGAGCGAACCCCGCCTCCCACCTCCAAGCACCGCCTAGCCCCACTCGCGAACCACCCAGCCTCCGCCGCAGTTCAACTCCGCGCAACCCTCCCCTGGCCCGCCGCTGGCCCACGCAGGTACCCCGACGCCACACCCGACTGCGACCCTCTTCCATCCACCTCTGACGTCGACACAAGCCCCCCCTCCCTGAAGAGAAAACACAGTAAGTTTTTCTTTTCCTTTTTTTATTTAATAATAAAGCATTGTTTTATTCCGGTTTTATTTAAATTTAATTTCATTTTTTTTTGGTTAGTGAATCAGTTTTTTTGAAAGTATAAAAATCAGTTTTTGAATATATATAAAATGCAGTTTTTTTGAAGTATAAAAATCAGTTTTTGAATATACATAAAATGCAGTTTTTTTGAAGTATAAAAATCAGTTTTTGAATATATATAAAATGCAGTTTTTTTGAAGTATAAAATTCAGTTTTTGAATATATAAAATGCAGTTTTTTTGAAGTATAAAATTCAGTTTTTGAATATATAAAATGCAGTTTTAAGAAATAACATTGTTTTAAAATAGAATTGATCCTGAAAAATATAATATACATTGATCTCGAAAAATAAATTATACAATGTTTTGAAAAGTAAAAATACGATTTTTGTATAAGAAAGGAAAAATACGATCTTTGTTTGTTTAAAAATATAAATTCGTTGATTTGAAAAATAAGATTTTTATATAGAAAGCTGAGTTATAAAAATAGGACTTTTATATGTTGAAATTCGAAGTAAAAATGTGATTTTTATATATTGAATAGCATAGTAAAAATTCGATTTTTACATATGTAGAGAATTCGGGCAACGAAGATGACGAAGATGCGATAGCAAGGAAGATTTCTATCAATGAAGTGCCGTGGAGCTAGGATAGCTATAAGTGAGAATTTCTCACCTCTCAATTTCTTTTCTAGTTTTATATATATACTAGGATGCAGACGGTGCTTAGTAGCACCCGACACAATCGTCCACAGACCATGGACTTGTTTGTTTGGTTGCATAGATTAGTTGAATTATTTGTTTGAATTGAATTGTTTGGTGAGATGAAATTGAGTTGATTGATGTGTGAATGGCGTGGGCCTTCACTAGACCGAGGATAAGGCTAGGCCTCGTCCCGTTTCTAGTATCGTGCCGTTATGCCGCCGAAATTTTCTGAAATATGTTAGAAAAATAAAATTATCATTTTATATAAAGAATGAACTGAATAGAAATTCATATGGTTGATTATTTTTCAATGCTATTATATACATGTGTTGTATGAAAATCCATATAATTAACTTTATATGGTAATTGATTGGGCCTCATTCCAGTTTGAAAAATAACGAATATTATAAAATAAAGGTTCATGTGTTGACAGTACTCATCCATTGAGATTGGTCATGTGTTGAACGAAATATTTTAATAATAGAAATATTTGAAATAGAATATTTGAAAATGGAAAAATATGAAGCCGTGTTGATTAGATGCGCCATTTTGACGTGAACGATATTTTTATCGATTTTATTCATTTTGAAATGAATATTGAAAAGTAATTTTGAAATCAAACGATTTCGAAATGAATTGAATTGAAAACGATTTCGAAATGAATTTAATTGAAAACGATTTCGAAATGAATTGAATTGAAAACGATTTCGAAATGAATTGAATTGAAAACGATTTCGAAATGAATTGAATTGAAAACGATTTCGAAATGAATTGAATTGAAAACGATTTCAAAATGAATTGAATTGAAAATGATTTCGAATTGAATTGAAAGTGAATTGAAATGAATTCAAATTGAATTGAAATTTGAATTGAATAGAAATGAATTTTAAAACGAATTTATAAAGAAGAATTCAATTTTGATTTGAATTGAAAAGGAAGTGAAATTGTTTTTGAAACGAATTCAAAACTATTTATATAATTCGTTTTAAACAGAAATCGACGAAATATATATTATATATATTATATATATAATATAATGGCCTGAATAGAACGCGCCGCGCCGCGGCAGTTCGTGAATTTCGACCATTTATTTCAAACGGACATTACGGGAGATCCGACCGTCGGATTCTCCTAAAACCGGAACCGTTGGGTTCGTATCGAAAAGAGCTTTCTAATGAAGGTTAGAAATTTGAAATCTAACGGTTG
Source organism: Allium sativum (assembly GCA_030737875.1). Taxonomy (NCBI): domain Eukaryota; kingdom Viridiplantae; phylum Streptophyta; class Magnoliopsida; order Asparagales; family Amaryllidaceae; genus Allium; species Allium sativum. Next base: position 128,412,107 of record CM060913.1, on the reverse strand, counting down.
GATTTGGAGATACGTCCAAATCAAATTCGAAAAAGGTCGCTGTAAGTGCAGTTCGATGACCGTTGATGGAAATCGACTGTACAGGCCTTGATAAAATTATTAAAAATAGTAATAATTTGTGTAAAATCATAAGAAATGATTTAGAAAGAATTGGGATGAAAAAAATCCATATTTGAAAAGATAAAAATGGATTTTTATCGAAATGAACTAGTTTTGAACTAGAAATATAATTCTATTTATTTTTAAATAAATAAATTGAATTTGAAAAGGGTTTTGAAAATAACCAAAATTTCCAATGATTGCATTGGAGTGGATTTGAATCGAAATTGTCTTCGGAATATTTCGATGTTGGAATTCGTGATTATACAGGTGTTGTTATGGAAATTTGAAAGATATATATTTATATCGCTATTTCCAATACGACATTTGTTAGTCGTAGAATTCGATATTGAATATAAGCCGATATATTTTCTATTCAGAGCCTTGTATTGAATATCGAATGTGATTTGGGTTTGTCGTGAATGGTGTCTTCACTAACACTGTTCTTGAACCCAGTTGAGAAATGATTAAATCTTTTTATTTAGATTTAATGAAGTGTACCAATTAAATAATATTTAATTGGAATTGAATTGATATTGATTTTTGGGTTTATCGTGAACAGTGTTTTAAATAACACTTGTTCTTTAACCCGATAATTAATGAATGTGACTTTGGGTTTATCGTGAACCGTGTTTTAAATGACACTGATTCTTTAACCCAGTCGAAGATTAAAACTAAGTGGAGTTTTAATGAATCTTTAATTAGATTGAAATAATCGAAATGGAGTATCACCAGTTTTGCTCCAGGCGTTAGTTAAATCTTTAATTAGATTTGAACGTGAAATGGTAATTGAATTTACCGATAACACCGTGGTGTTAGATATGAAGTATAACCAGTTTTACTTCATGGGATGAATAGGTTGGGATTGGGAAATTAAAACAAATGATTACTTCGGTAAGGTTCGCTAATCCCGACTAGTTTGAATTGATATTCAAAAATAGAATAAAGAATAAATTCAAGGAATTTATCTTGGATAAAATTAATGGGAACCTTTCCCTATGAATGTGAAATTTAGAAACTAACTGTCGGTTGGCCAAGCAGAATGGTTTTCTGAATATTGATCTGATGTTGGTTTCGGCCTTCGGGGTCAATATTTGGGGAATTATTCTCTTGATTAATTTACGGTTAGTGACTGATGAATTGTAATGAGGCGTATGTTGTGTTTGTGTAACACTTATTTAAATATACGCGAGTTATTCGGAAAGACCGGGTTTATCCCATTCTGAATAACTGATACGACGATAAGTCGAAGATGAAGACGATGGTCGAAGACCGGAGGTCTTCACGTCGTTTGGGTGGTAACTGATGATCTTGATTAGGCTGTACACCCAAGAAGATGGAAACAGTTAGTGATCGTCCAGACGTACTTGGAGATCGATGGATATGCGGGGTACTAGGTGCCTCCGGTTTCGTTCAGACCCAGGACGGACTTGTAAATGGACTGTGTGTCTGACATCGGATTTCATTCTGTGTGACTGATATCGGTTGCATAGGATGGTTTGCCTGTGTGGCATGCTAAGATGCAAAGGATCAAGGCTTCTGTTGAAAAGCAAAGTCTTGTGGTGATGATCAAAGCACAGCCTTTGTGGCGTAGCTTTGTGTGACGTTTACCTCGCGTGTCTCACAACCGGCATGAACCAAAAACGGGAGACGGACCTCAGGGGGGACATGCGTTTTCTTTCTAGCTAGAAGTGGCGTCAGTGGTTTTACACGCCCTGACGAGTTTGACTTATGTGGTTGTTGCTGTTGCGAGGCGCCTCGGATTGATCGGTCGTTCTCGAACCGATGGAGTCATTCGTTGGCTCATTTACGCCCCAAAGGGCGGAGGGACGCATGGTTCAGGCATTATAATCCACTTCGTGTGGACCGGCCCTGACGATCCAAGGGGCAGTTGCGGCTGTTCCTAGACATGGGCTAGATTGTCTAAAAGCGGTAGAGGACGATCCCTGGCCTCGGTTCATAGATGGAAATCCAATTTCCAAATACGTGACATTTGCGGTTTTGTTTGTAAACCTATATATGGCGACATGATATATGGTACCCATGCCGCCTATGATTGATACTTATGATTTGAAGTTTTTTTATACACTATGCACTTATAATAGTATCAAATGATTTGTTTTAAACGTATCAAGCATTCTTTGGCTGTTATAAGGGAAAACCCTATCCTCGGCTGCGTTGCATTGTGTGATGGGACCTGGGTTTTATAACAGCTTCATTTTTCCTTATTTAGCATTGCGCTGTTTGTTTTATGCACTGGTATTCTTGGGAGGAAACCCGTTCCGTGTTATACGGCGTGGTCCCTTGGTTTACCTTTGAAAATAAAGATTAATAACTGTTTTAGTTCTCACACCAGTCACATGACTGACCTGGAGTTTATTGTTTTAACCTAAACTCTGGGTGCCCTTATTTTGGACACGGGCAGCTAGTAGTTTTGGTTTTGCAGATATATATTCACAGGATCCTGGTTTACAGCTGGAACGATATCCGGAAAGCTTTGTATCCGTATATCTCATTCTAGTTGTGTATAGTATTATTTTTCCGCTGCGATGTATTTAAATGTAATTTAAATCTCTGATAATTCTGTGTAATATTCATTTATACTCTGTATATTCTTGTAATCTGATGCATTGTTGTAATATACGATGAAATGTTCTTCTGTATGCGTTCTGTTGTGGCTTGTTCTCGAACTATCCGACGCTTTCCTTTACGGGGAAGTTACGGGTCTTCACAGTTGGTATCAGAGCTTTGGTTTACAAAGCAGAGAACAAGGCACATTAGAACCGTACGAAAGAATTCATCAGATATTGGATTAGTAATGTCCAACTAGAATGACTCGTTAGAGATAGGATCAGTAGTATCCTAGAACGAGTGTGAAGAGTATATTTTTGAAAATGAAAACAAATTTTTGTTTTGAAAATTTAAATCAATTATTCGTATTTGATTATCTATTTAAATTGATGTGGACAATCCAGTATATATAGATTTTGCGTATACGTCTGATCCGCGTGTCTTCGAAGTTTTAATATATTGGATAGATATAGAGTCGCACTCTAGTCGCCCGGACATGGTCCTGATGATGAAGTATACCATCACCAGCATTTATTTTCGAGTAACGAAAGTGTGATATCTATATATTTCCATTAGGCTGGTGTGAGAACCAAATCTTATATAGCTAGAACACTTTGTTGTGAATTGGCATCAAAAACACGATTTTTGTATATATATTAAAATTATCAATTTGGAACGTTAAATTCACTAATTGATTGATGTTTGTGTTGCTTATTTAGTTGTTGGCTAAATTTTGAACCATTATGCCTAATTTGATCAAATATTGAATTGTATCGAAAATTGGTTGCGTTTGCTTGCATATACATATATATCATTAAACAGGTCATAGCAAGGAGGCTAGAGCAGAGAATAAAATTTGTTTGCCCGACAAATAGGTACATGTTTACTACATAATTTCCTGTTTTGTTTGGGTGATGATGATTTTGTGAGCCTATTGGCTAGCCGCTTGGCTTTTTCTTTTTCTTTTTGAGATCTGAAGGACCGGGGAAGCTATTTGAAATTCCCCGATGCTCCCGGTGTAGGGGAGGTTATGGCGAAATTTTTCAAAAATTTAGGGTGTTAGCCAAATTTTTGAAATTTTGAAAATTCTCAGAAACTAAAGAGTTGGAGAATGGAAGCCTGATCGATCGTAGAGCTGATTAATCAAACCACTTTCGACTTTGTTCCTTTTCGGGGACGAAAAGTTTTAAGTGGGGGAGATTGTAACAACCCGGAAAATCTGGGCCAATTTAAAATTTTTATTTTGGCAATTATAGCGAGTTTTGATTATTTAAAATGAATTATTTTAAATAATATCGGCGAGAAATTTATTTTGAATATAATTCGAACGTATATATTATACGCGTCGTCGTTAGAATATAAATATTTATATATAATTATAAATAGAATTGAAAATGGCGCGGTAGTTCGATAATTCGATTTCAAACTTCAATTGAATGTACCGGGTGCAAAACAATCCGGATCTTAGTGAAACCAAAAATAATGGAATCTAATAGTGAATATCTTTCTAACGAATCCGAAAAATCAAGATTTCATATCGGGAATCAAAAGATATGTCCAGTTGAAAATTCTGAATAGTCGCTATGGAATTCAGGCCCTTAAAAATGGACATTTTGCAAATGACCTCGGATTCCGACGAAACTAGTTTTGTTGGGTCCGGGATGTAAAGTTATTGCTAGGTTTCAAATTTCATAATTTTTCGAATCAATATGTGAGCGTGGCAAAGGAAAACGCGTTTGACCAGTTTCTGTTGATTTTAATCGACTGGAAATTGGCCATTTTTCAAACGGTCTCGGAATTCGACGAAACTAGTTTTGTTAGGACCGTATCGTCAATACGAAGCTAGAAAATATTTTTCTGGAATTTTTCTAGTTAGTATGTGACCCCGGTAATTTGAAATGTGCGTTTAAAATTCAATATAGTGATTTAAATGAAAATTCAAAAGGAAACTGATTGTAACGATCGAATTGGCCTACGATACATATCCCATTGTGTTCGGAATGGGGGTGAAACGCTATGGACGACAGGCGGTGGGCCTCGATTCGAGGTCATATGTAAAAGTCAACTTATAAGGAATATAATAATTAAATAATAAAATAAAAAATAAAAAATAAACTTTTCCCCTTAACCAGGCCCCCCCCCCCGTTTATTCTTCATTCAAAACCGAATACCAGAGAAAAAAAAAAAAACCCTAATCGAACGAACGCCGCCGTCGAGACTGACGCGCCACCGCCTCCTGGAGCGAACCCCGCCTCCCACCTCCAAGCACCGCCTAGCCCCACTCGCGAACCACCCAGCCTCCGCCGCAGTTCAACCCCGCGGAACCCTCCCCTGGCCCGCCGCTGGCCCACGCAGGTACCCCGACGCCACACCCGACTGCGACCCTCTTCCATCCACCTCTGACGTCGACACAAGCCCCCCCTCCCTGAAGAGAAAACACAGTAAGTTTTTCTTTTCCTTTTTTTATTTAATAATAAAGCATTGTTTTATTCCGGTTTTATTTAAATTTAATTTCATTTTTTTTTGGTTAGTGAATCAGTTTTTTTGAAAGTATAAAAATCAGTTTTTGAATATATATAAAATGCAGTTTTTTTGAAGTATAAAAATCAGTTTTTGAATATATATAAAATGCAGTTTTTTTGAAGTATAAAAATCAGTTTTTGAATATATATAAAATGCAGTTTTTTTGAAGTATAAAATTCAGTTTTTGAATATATAAAATGCAGTTTTTTTGAAGTATAAAATTCAGTTTTTGAATATATAAAATGCAGTTTTAAGAAATAACATTGTTTTAAAATAGAATTGATCCTGAAAAATATAATATACATTGATCTCGAAAAATAAATTATACAATGTTTTGAAAAGTAAAAATACGATTTTTGTATAAGAAAGGAAAAATACGATCTTTGTTTGTTTAAAAATATAAATTCGTTGATTTGAAAAATAAGATTTTTATATAGAAAGCTGAGTTATAAAAATAGGACTTTTATATGTTGAACTTCGAAGTAAAAATGTGATTTTTATATATTGAATAGCATAGTAAAAATTCGATTTTTACATATGTAGAGAATTCGGGCAACGAAGATGACGAAGATGCGATAGCAAGGAAGATTTCTATCAATGAAGTGTCGTGGAGCTAGGATAGCTATAAGTGAGAATTTCTCACCTCTCAATTTCTTTTCTAGTTTTATATATATACTAGGATGCAGACGGTGCTTAGTAGCACCCGACACAATCGTCCACAGACCATGGACTTGTTTGTTTGGTTGCATAGATTAGTTGAATTATTTGTTTGAATTGAATTGTTTGGTGAGATGAAATTGAGTTGATTGATGTGTGAATGGCGTGGGCCTTCACTAGACCGGGGATAAGGCTAGGCCTCGTCCCGTTTCTAGTATCGTGCCGTTATGCCGCCGAAATTTTCTAAAATATGTTAGAAAAATAAAATTATCATTTTATATAAAGAATGAACTGAATAGAAATTCATATGGTTGATTATTTTTCAATGCTATTATATACATGTGTTGTATGAAAATCCATATAATTAACTTTATATGGTAATTGATTGGGCCTCATTCCAGTTTGAAAAATAAAGAATATTATAAAATAAAGGTTCATGTGTTGACAGTACTCATCCATTGAGATTGGTCATGTGTTGAACGAAATATTTTAATAATAGAAATATTTGAAATAGAATATTTGAAAATGGAAAAATATGAAGCCGTGTTGATTAGATGCGCCATTTTGACGTGAACGATATTTTTATCGATTTTATTCATTTTGAAATGAATATTGAAAAGTAATTTTGAAATCAAACGATTTCGAAATGAATTGAATTGAAAACGATTTCGAAATGAATTGAATTGAAAACGATTTCGAAATGAATTGAATTGAAAACGATTTCGAAATGAATTGAATTGAAAACGATTTCGAAATGAATTGAATTGAAAACGATTTCGAAATGAATTGAATTGAAAACGATTTCGAAATGAATTGAATTGAAAACGATTTCGAATTGAATTGAAAGTGAATTGAAATGAATTCAAATTGAATTGAAATTTGAATTGAATAGAAATGAATTTTAAAACGAATTTATAAAGAAGAATTCAATTTTGATTTGAATTGAAAAGGAAGTGAAATTGTTTTTGAAACGAATTCAAAACTATTTATATAATTCGTTTTAAACAGAAATCGACGAAATATATATTATATATATTATATATATAATATAATGGCCTGAATAGAACGCGCCGCGCCGCGGCAGTTCGTGAATTTCGACCATTTATTTCAGACGGACATTACGGGAGATCCGACCGTCGGATTCTCCTAAAACCGGAACCGTTGGGTTCGTATCGAAAAGAGCTTTCTAATGAAGGTTAGAAATTTGAAATCTAACGGTTGGATTTGGAGATACATCCAAATCAAATTCGAAAAAGGTCTCTGTAAGTGCAGTTCGATGACCGTTGATGGAAATCGACTGTACAGGCCTTGATAAAATTATTAAAAATAGTAATAATTTGTGTAAAATCATAAGAAATGATTTAGAAAGAATTGGGATGAAAAAATCCATATTTGAAAAGATAAAATGGATTTTTATCGAAATGAACTAGTTTTGAACTAAAAATATAATTCTATTTATTTTTAAATAAATAAATTGAATTTGAAAAGGGTTTTGAAAATAACCAAAATTTCCAATGATTGCATTGGAGTGGATTTGAATCGAAATTGTCTTCGGAATATTTCGATGTTGGAATTCGTGATTATACAGGTGTTGTTATGGAAATTTGAAAGATATATATTTATATCGCTATTTCCAATACGACATTTGTTAGTCGTAGAATTCGATATTGAATATAAGCCGATATATTTTCTATTCAGAGCCTTGTATTGAATATCGAATGTGATTTGGGTTTGTCGTGAATGGTGTCTTCACTAACACTGTTCTTGAACCCAGTTGAGAAATGATTAAATCTTTTTATTTAGATTTAATGAAGTGTACCAATTAAATAATATTTAATTGGAATTGAATTGATATTGATTTTTGGGTTTATCGTGAACAGTGTTTTAAATAACACTTGTTCTTTAACCCGATAATTAATGAATGTGACTTTGGGTTTATCGTGAACCGTGTTTTAAATGACACTGATTCTTTAACCCAGTCGAAGATTAAAACTAAGTGGAGTTTTAATGAATCTTTAATTAGATTGAAATAATCGAAATGGAGTATCACCAGTTTTGCTCCAGGCGTTAGTTAAATCTTTAATTAGATTTGAACGTGAAATGGTAATTGAATTTACCGATAACACCGTGGTGTTAGATATGAAGTATAACCAGTTTTACTTCATGGGATGAATAGGTTGGGATTGGGAAATTAAAACAAATGATTACTTCGGTAAGGTTCGCTAATCCCGACTAGTTTGAATTGATATTCAAAAATAGAATAAAGAATAAATTCAAGGAATTTATCTTGGATAAAATTAATGGGAACCTTTCCCTATGAATGTGAAATTTAGAAACTAACTGTCGGTTGGCCAAGCAGAATGGTTTTCTGAATATTGATCTGATGTTGGTTTCGGCCTTCGGGGTCAATATTTGGGGAATTATTCTCTTGATTAATTTACGGTTAGTGACTGATGAATTATAATGAGGCGTATGTTGTGTTTGTGTAACACTTATTTAAATATACGCGAGTTATTCGGAAAGACTGGGTTTATCCCATTCTGAATAACTGATACGACGATAAGTCGAAGATGAAGACGATGGTCGAAGACCGGAGGTCTTCACGTCGTTTGGGTGGTAACTGATGATCTTGATTGGGCTGTACACCCAAGAAGATGGAAACAGTTAGTGATCGTCCAGACGTACTTGGAGATCGATGGATATGCGGGGTACTAGGTGCCTCCGGTTTCGTTCAGACCCAGGACGGACTTGTAAATGGACTGTGTGTCTGACATCGGATTTCATTCTGTGTGACTGATATCGGTTGCATAGGATGGTTTGCCTGTGTGGCATGCTAAGATGCAAAGGATCAAGGCTTCTGTTGAAAAGCAAAGTCTTGTGGTGATGATCAAAGCACGGCCTTTGTGGCGTAGCTTTGTGTGACGTTTACCTCGCGTGTCTCACAACCGGCATGAACCAAAAACGGGAGACGGACCTCAGGGGGGACATGCGTTTTCTTTCTAGCTAGAAGTGGCGTCAGTGGTTTTACACGCCCTGACGAGTTTGACTTATGTGGTTGTTGCTGTTGCGAGGCGCCTCGGATTGATCGGTCGTTCTCGAACCGATGGAGTCATTCGTTGGCTCATTTACGCCCCAAAGGGCGGAGGGACGCATGGTTCAGGCATTATAATCCACTTCGTGTGGACCGGCCCTGACGATCCAAGGGGCAGTTGCGGCTGTTCCTAGACATGGGCTAGATTGTCTAAAAGCGGTAGAGGACGATCCCTGGCCTCGGTTCATAGATGGAAATCCAATTTCCAAATACGTGACATTTGCGGTTTTGTTTGTAAACCTATATATGGCGACATGATATATGGTACCCATGCCGCCTATGATTGATACTTATGATTTGAAGTTGTTTTATACACTATGCACTTATAATAGTATCAAATGATTTGTTTTAAACGTATCAAGCATTCTTTGGCTGTTATAAGGGAAAACCCTATCCTCGGCTGCGTTGCATTGTGTGATGGGACCTGGGTCTTATAACAGCTTCATTTTTCCTTATTTAGCATTGCGCTGTTTGTTTTATGCACTGGTATTCTTGGGAGGAAACCCGTTCCGTGTTATACGGCGTGGTCCCTTGGTTTACCTTTGAAAATAAAGATTAATAACTGTTTTAGTTCTCACACCAGTCACATGACTGACCTGGAGTTTATTGTTTTAACCTAAACTCTGGGTGCCCTTATTTTGGACACGGGCAGCTAGTAGTTTTGGTTTTGCAGATATATATTCACAGGATCCTGGTTTACAGCTGGAACGATATCCGGAAAGCTTTGTATCCGTATATCTCATTCTAGTTGTGTATAGTATTATTTTTCCGCTGCGATGTATTTAAATGTAATTTAAATCTCTGATAATTCTGTGTAATATTCATTTATACTCTGTATATTCTTGTAATCTGATGCATTGTTGTAATATACGATGAAATGTTCTTCTGTATGCGTTCTGTTGTGGCTTGTTCTCGAACTATCCGACGCTTTCCTTTACGGGGAAGTTACGGGTCTTCACACATATACATATATATCATTGAACAGGTCATAGCAAGGAGGCTAGAGCCAGAGAATAAAATTTGTTTGCCCGACAAATAGGTACATGTTTACTACGTAATTTACTGTTTTGTTTGGGTGATGATGATTTTATGAGCCTATTGGCTAGCCGCTTGGCTTTTTCTTTTTCTTTTTGAGATCTGAAGGACCGGGGAAGCTATTTGAAATTCCCCGATGCTCCCAGTGCAGGGGAGGTTATGGCGAAATTTTTCAAAAATTTAGGGTGTTAGCCAAATTTTTGAAATTTTTGAAAATTCTCAGAAACTGAAAAGTTGGAGAATGGAAGCCAGATCGAACGTAGAGTTGAATAATCAAACCACTTTCGACTTTGTTCCTTTTCGGGGACGAAAAGTTTTAAGTGGGGGAGATTGTAACAACCCGAAAATCTGGGCTAGTTTAAAATTTTTATTTTGGCAATTTTAGCGAATTTTGATTATTTAAAATGAATTATTTTAAATAATATCGACGAAAATTTGTTTTGAATATAATTAGAACGTATATATTATATACGTCGTCGTTAGAATATATAATATTTATATATAATTATAAATAGAATTGAAAATGGCGCGGTAGTTCGATAATTCGATTTCAAACTTCAATTGAATGTACCGGGTGCAAAACAATCCGGATTTTAGTGAAACCAAAATCATTAGGATCTAATTGATAATATCTTTCCAACGAATCCGAAAAATCAAGATTTCATAGCGGGAATCAAAAGATATGTCCAGTTGAAAATTCTGAATAGTTGCTATGGAATTCAGGCCCTTAAAAATGGAAATTTTGCAAACGACCTCGGATTTCGACGAAACCACTTTTGTTGGGTCCGCAGTGTCAAATTATTGCTAGATTCCAAATTTCATAATTTTTCGAATCAATATGTGAGCGTGGCAAAGGAAAACGCGTTTGACCAGTTTCAGTTGATTTTAATCGACTGGAAAATGGCCATTTTTCCAACGGTCTCAGAATTCGACGAAACTAGTTTTGTTAGGACCGTATCGTCAATACGAAGCTAGAAAATATTTTTCGGGAATTCTTCTAGTTAGTATGTGACCCCGGTAATTGGAAACGTACGTTTAAAATTCAATATAGTGATTTAAATGTAAATTCAACGGAAACTAATCGAAACGATCAAATCAACCTATGATACATATCCCATTGTGTTCGGAATGGGGGTAATACGCTATGGACGACAGGCGGTGGACCTCGTTTCGAGGTCGTGTGTAAAAGTCAACTTTTTGAAAATTAATTAATTAAATAAAAAAAACCCTCCTCCCCTTATAACCGATGGCCCCCCTTTTCTTTCATAATCGATTTTCTACAGAAATTCAAAAAAAAAACAAAAAAAAAAGAAGAACGAAGAAGTCGTTCGAATCCGCCGCCTCTAGGCGGACTATCGCCGCCGCGCCTTCGTCGGAGGCCCTCCGACGTGCCCCCCCCCCTCGCTCGCTCCACTCTCCCTCTCCCCTTCTGAAAGACGAAACCCCCCCTTCTCCTCCTCAGACCACCACCGAGTCGCCCTCAACGCCGCCCCGCCGCCTGAGGGCCCCACTTCGCCGCCACCAGACACTACCCTGGCCTCCAGCGCCTCCAACAACCTCCTTCTCCTCTCAAACCGTACCCGAGGAACCCCAAACCCCGTTTATCCGCTGCTCCGACCAATGTGACGCCGCCATTGACCGTCCGTGGTTTCCCCGAGCTCCCTCCGACCGCGGTGAGCGTTTACTTCATTTTCTAGCTTGTTTAAACAATTAAAAATGTGATTTTTAATTATAAATATCGAAAACAAAAATATATATGACTTTTATATATGTGTAGCTAAATAAAAACATAATTTTTATACTAGAGGCATAGTAAAAATATGATCTTTTATGTTGTAGAGAGTTCAAAATATAATTTTTACTGTATGCAAAAGTAGAAAATATAATTTTCATATTATATAGATGCTAAAAATGTGATCTTTATATAGCAGGATATAGAAAGACGATATTTTTATTGTAGTGAAAGACGACATTTTTTTTAAGGTAGGAAAAGAAGAAATATTTGTAGAGACAATATCAAAGTAAAAATATAATCTTTATTCTATGAACATCGAAGTAAAAATATGATTTTTAAATTGAAGGTGAATAAATAAAAATGTGATTTTTATTTTAAAGACATCAAAATATAAAAATGTGTGATTTTTTTTATATATGTAGTGGCTGCGGGCAACGAAGAAGACGAAGATGCGATAGCGATGAAGATTTCTATCAATGAAGTGCCGTGGTGCTAGGATAGCTATCTGTGAGAATTTCTCACCTTTCAATTTCATTTTCTAGTTATATATATATATATATATATATATATACTAGGATGCAGACGGTGCTTAGTAGCACCCGACACAACCGTCCACAGACCATGGACTTGTTTGTTTGGTTGCATAGATTAGTCAGATTATTTGATTTGAATTTGGTTGTTTGGTGAATTTGATTGATGTGTGAATGGCGTGGGCCTTCACTAGACCGGGGATAAGGCTAGGCCTTGTCCCGTTTCTAGTATCGTGCCGTTATGCCGCCGAAATTTTCTAAAATAAGTTAGATAAATAAAAATATCATTTTATTTAAAGAATGAACTGAATAGAAATTCATATGTTGGAATAAAATGTTTTATCGTTAAAAATATAATTTTTAACGTGAATGTGAATAAATAAATATTCATTTACAAACCAGACGGTTTGTTTATGTACACCTATTTGAATGACATTGATTGGGTCGATAAATTTTACACATCGCCCAACTGCACAAATAAAATATGCGTTTGATTGTTTGAAACCCCACACGGGTGTTGGGATGAAATTTGAAGTTTACTCATCCTGATTGATTAAATATGTCGATCGATTGATTGACAGGCTGTTATAAGCGTTAGATATCTATATTTGATGCTTATACGATGTAGTGCACTTTGGTTGATGGTTGATTATTTTCAATGCTATTATATGTGTGTAATGTATGAAAATCCATATAATTAATATTATATGGTGATTGATTGGGCCTCATTCCAATTTAGAAGATAAAGAATAATATAAAATAAAGGTTCATGTGTTGACAGTACTCATCCATTGAGATTGGTCATGTGTTGAACGAAATATTTTTGTAATAAAATTTACATCTTTATCAATATGAAATAAAGGTTCATGTGTTGACAGTACTCATCCATTGAGATTGGTCATGTGTTGAACGAAATATTTTAGTAATAAAATTTACATCTTTATCAATATAAAATAAAGGTTCATGTGTTGACAGTACTCATCCATTGAGATTGGTCATGTGTTGAACGAAATATTTTAGTAATAAAATTTACATCTTTATAATATAAAATAAAGGTTCATGTGTTGACAGTACTCATCCATTGAGATTGGTCATGTGTTGAACGAAATATTTTAGTAATAAAATTTACATCTTTATCAATATAAAATAAAGGTTCATGTGTTGAAAGTACTCATCCATTGAGATTGGTCATGTGTTGAACGAAATATTTTAGTAATAAAATTTACATCTTTATCAATATGAAATAAAGGTTCATGTGTTGACAGTACTCATCCATTGAGATTGGTCATGTGTTGAACGAAATATTTTGATAATAACAACTATTTTGAAAAAGAAATATTTGAAATAGAATATTTGAAAATAGAAATTTATGAAGCCGTGTTGATTAGATTGACGCCATTTTGACGTGAACGATATTTATATCGATTTTATTCATTTTGAAATGAATTGAATTGAAAACGATTTCGAAATGAATTGAATTGAAAACGATTTCGAAATGAATTGAATTGAAAATGAATTCAAATTGAATTGAAGGCGAATTGAAATGAATTCAAATTGAATTGAAATTTGAATTGAATAGAAATGAATTTTAAAACGAATTTATAAAGAAGAATTCAATTTTGATTTGAATTGAAATGGAAGTTGAAATTGCTTTTGAAACGAATTTAAAACTATTTATATAATTCGTTTTAAATAGAAATCGACGAAGTATATATTATATATATTATATATATAATATAATGGCCTGCATAGAACGCGCCGCGCCGCGGCAGTTCGTGAATTTCGACCATTTATTTCAAACGGACATTACGGGAGATCCGACCGTCGGATTCTCCTAAAACCGGAACCGTTGGGTTCGTATCGAAAAGAGCTTTCTAACGAATGTGATAAATTAAAAATCTAACGGTTGGATTTGGAATTATGTCCAAATCAAATTTGAAAAAGGTCGCTATACGTGCAGTTCGATGGCCATTGGTAGAAATCGACTGTACGGGCCTTGATAAAATTATTAAAAATAGTAATAATTTTTGTAAAATCATAAGAAATGATTTAGAAAGAATTGGGATGAAAAAAACTCCATATTTGAAAAGATAAAAATAGATTTTTATCGAAATGAACTAGTTTTGAACTAGAATAACAATTCTATTTATTTTTAAATAAATAAATTGAATTTGAAATGGTTTTGAAAATAATCAGAATTTCCAATGATTGCATTGGAATGGATTTGAATCGAAATTGCCTTCGGAATATTTCGATGTTGGATTTCGTGATGATACAGATATTGTTATGGGAATTTGAAAGATATATATATATATCGTTATTTCCAATGCGATATTTGTTAGTCGTAGAATTTGATATTGAATATAAGCCGGTATATTTTCTATTCAGAGCCTTGTATTGAATATCAAATGTGATTTGGGTTTGTCGTGAATGGTGTCTTCACTAACACTATTCTTGAACCCAGTTAAGAAAAGATTAAATCTTTTTATTTAGATTTAATGAAGTGTACCAATTCAATAATATTTAATTGGAATTGAATTGATATTGATTTTGGGTTTATCGTGAACAGTGTTTTAAATAACACTTGTTCTTTAACCCGATAATTAATGGAATGATTTTTGGGTTTATCGTGAACAGTGTTTTAAATAACACTTGTTCTTTAACCCGATAATTAATGGAATGATTTTTGGGTTTATCGTGAACAGTGTTTTAAATAACACTTGTTCTTTAACCCGATAATTAATGGAATGATTTTTGGGTTTATCGTGAACAGTGTTTTAAATAACACTCGTTCTTTAACCCGATAATTAATGAATGTGATTTTGGGTTTATCGTGAACCGTGTTTTAAATGACACTGATTCTTTAACCCAGTCGAAGATTAAAACTAAGTGGAGTTTTAATGAATCTTTAATTAGATTGAAATGATCGAAAATGGAGTATCACCAGTTTTGCTCCAGGCGATAGTTAAATCTTTAATTAGATTTGAACATGAAATGGTAATTGAATTTACCGATAACACTGTGGTGTTAGATATGAAGTATTACCAGTTTTACTTCATGGGATGAATAGGTTGGGATTGGGAAATTAAAATAAATGATTACTTCGGTAAGGTTCGTTAATCCCGACTAGTTGAATCGAAATTCATAGGATGATTAAAGAATAAATTCAAGAGATTTATCTTGGATAAAATTAATGGGAACCTTTCCCTATGAATGTGAAATTTAGAAACTAACTGTCGGTTAGCCTAGTAGAATGGTTTTCTGAATATTGATCTGATGTTGGTTTCGGCCTTCGGGGTTAATATTTGGAGAATTATTCTCTCGATTAATTTACAGTTAGTGACTGATGAATTGGAATGAGGCGTATGTTGTGTTTGTGTA
The DNA here is from genome assembly GCA_030737875.1 of Allium sativum. Taxonomy (NCBI): domain Eukaryota; kingdom Viridiplantae; phylum Streptophyta; class Magnoliopsida; order Asparagales; family Amaryllidaceae; genus Allium; species Allium sativum. The sequence continues at coordinate 128,396,485 of CM060913.1, read as the reverse complement.
ACACTTATTTAAAATATACGCGAGTTATTCGGAAAGACCGGGTTTATCCCATTCTGAATAACTGATACGACGTTAAGTCGAAGATGAAGACGATGGTCGAAGACCGGAGGTCTTCACGTCGTTTGGGTGATTACTGATGATCTTGATTGGGCTGTACACCCAAGAAGATGGAAACAGTTGGTGATCGTCCAGACGTACTTGGAGATCGATGGATATGCGGGGTACTAGGTGCCTCCGGTTTCGTTCAGACCCAGAACGGACTTGTAAATGGACTGTGTGTCTGACATTGGATTTTAGTCTGTGTGATTGATCTCTATTAAATATATATCTGTTTGGCGGCGGAGAATTTATTCTCTTTCTTAACGCCCTTCTCTGAGACGTACGAGCTCAGGGGTTATATATTGATGGATATCAATCGCATGGAGTGAATCCCTGTGTGGCATGCTTAAGTGGCAAATGATCAAGGCTTCTGTTGAAAAGCAAAGTCTTGTGGTGATGATCAAAGCACGGCCTTTGTGGCTTAGCTTTGTGTAACGTTTACTTCGCGAGTTTCACACCCGGTATGAACCAAAAACGGGAGACGGACCTCAGGGAGGGCATGCGTTTCCTTCTAGCTAAAAAGTGGCGTCAGTGGTTTTACACGCCCTAACGAGTTTGACTTATGTGGTTGTTGCTGTTGCGAGGCGCCTCGGTTTGATCGGACGATCCGGGTCCAATGGAGTCATTCGTTGGCTCATTTACGCCCCAAAGGGCGGGGAAACGTAGTGTTCAGGCATAATAATCCACATCGGTGGACCGGCCCTGTCGCTCCATGGGGCAGTTGCGGATGTTCCTGAGACATGGGCTAGATTGTCTCGAATCGGTTGAGGACTATCTTTTGCCTCGGTTCATAGACGGAAATCCAATTTCCAAATACGTGACAGTTGCGGTTTTATTTGTAAACCTATATATGGCGACATAGTGTTATGGGGCATTCATGCCGCCTATGATTGATACTTATGATTTGAAGTTGTTTTATACACTATGCACTTATAATAGTGTCAAATGATTTGTTTTAAAACGTATCAAGCATTCTTTGGCTGTTATAAGGGAAAACCCTATCCCTCGGCTTGCGTTGCATTGTGTGATAGGACCTGGGTCTTATAACAGCTTCATCTTTCTTTATTTAGCATTGCGCTGTTTGTTTTATGCACTGGTATTCTTGGGAGGAAACCCGTTCCGTGTTTTACGGCGTGGTCCCTTGATTTACCTAACTTTAAAATAAAGATTAATAACTGTTTTAGTTCTCACACCAGTCCCATGACTGACCTGGAGTTTATTGTTTTAACCTAAACTCTGGGTGCCCTTATTTTCGACACGGGCAGCTAGTAGTTTTGGTTTTGCAGATTTATATTCACAGGATCCTGGTTTACAGCTGGAACGATATCCGGAAAGCTTTGTATCCGTATATCTCTTCTAGTTGTGTATTGTATTATTTTCCGCTGCTATGTATTTAAATGTAATTTTAAATCTATGATATTTCTGTGTAATATTCATTTATACTCTGTATATTCTTGTAATCTGATGCATTGTTGTAATATACAATGAAATGTTCTTCCGTGTGCGTTCTGTTGTGGTTTGTTCTCGAACTATCCGCGCTTTCCTTTACGGGGAAGTTACGGGTTTTCACAAAAATGTTTATAACTTATTACACAAATTTTATGTTATGTTAAACATTGAGTTGTGTGATAAAAAGGTGATTTTTATCTATTATTTGTGACATTGATTGAGTACACATCTGTATTATAAACAATGTTGACTAAAAATTGGTTGGACATTAAATGGTTTTGGATGTGCAGTTTATTAATGATTGTTTACTATTGGCATATGAATGTAATGCAAACCCCACACGGGTCTTAAGATGACAACACGCCTACACGTCGCTCATGTGCAAATGTAAGCTACATGGATTTTGATGCAAACCCCCACAGGGTATTGGAATGATATTTTTACACATCTCCCAAGTGTGTATACAAGCCAATTGATTATGTAGTATACCCCACACGGGTCCTAGGATGACTGTAATTTATACGTCTTCCTCGTGTGTATGTAAGCTACATGGATATTGATGTAAATCCCACACGGGTATTGGGATGATATTTTTACATATCTCCCAAGTTTATAGATAAGTCACGATTGTTTGTGATGATATTGTATACCTCACACGGGTTTTGGGATGAAGATAAACACTGATCTTAATCCCGACTGTGTAAACTGTCAATCCGTTGAATTGACAAAATCGTATAAGCGTTATTTAATTAATTTAAGGCTTATATGGTATAGCGCACTTTGTGTGTGAATTTGATGCGGAGTGATGGATAACTGGATGTTTAAAAGTCGTTTACAACTATTGTTGGATACATAGGATGTATGAAATCAATTTAAATTTATTTACCCGGACATTGGTTAAGATTCCATTTTAATTTGGAATAAAATCGAATATTTTAATAATATAATATTTGATGAAAAATCAAAGTTTGATTTTTATGTCCGATTTTGGATGGACGCAAAGAAATAAAAATATCAATGAATTTTTGTAACTAAACCAAGTGATTTTTAATTAATTTTCATACAGTTTTGGCATATTAAAGTTTTTGATTTGAAATAAATAGCAACTTTCTAAAATGAAGTTCAGTTAGGCTATGTAGCCAACGCTTTAAAAGAAATTTCTTTTCAAAAGTTCCTTGTTTATTCTTATTACGAATGATAGGAAATTGGAGTTTAAAATAATGGGTTTGGAAAAATAATATTATTTCAATGATTAAAATAACATTAAAAATGTTTTAATATTGAAATATGCAATTTTGAAGAGAAAAGTACGGAAACAGAATTTCCAATGTTAATTATATATATTTTACATAACTTTTAAAATATTTTGGAAGACGTTTCGATTTATTTTAAATTTACAAATCGATTCGGGCTTGAATAGGACTTGTCGCACAGCGATAGTTTGCAAACATCATACCGTAACTTCGAATTGACGTACTAGGAGATCCGACCATCCGATTCTTCTGAAACAGAAAGAGTTAGATCCATAATGAACTTGGATTTCAAATAAAATAAGATTTTTTAAGATCAACTGGTTTAATTTTAAGAGATGTCCAAATCTGTTATGGAAATGGCCGTTGTATATGCAGTTCGGTGGTCGAAATTGGAAACCGACTGTAAGAGCCTTAATAGAATTATTAAAAATATGAATAAATTATGTTAAATCATACTAAATGATTTGGAAATATTTGGCATGAAATACTCCAGTTTTTGGAAGATAAAGGATAATTTATCCGAACTAGCTAGTTAACAACTAGAGTAAAGAACCAAAAGGAATATGCAAAGATTCGTGAGAGTACAGTCTAGTAGCACCTGTGAGATCTAACAGGAAATTATTTCGTTAGGCGAGGGGTGGGAAGAGTCGAAAGGAACATCTAATATTAGACCAAGATCAGAAGTTGTTTTCTAAAGATAATTGTTCCATTGGCTTTAAATTAACATATTGGATTGTGAATTGTTTCTTTATAACAAGAGATTTCCAACAAATGAACTGGAATGGATCTGAATGGAAATTATCTTTGAATGTTTTTATATGAGATTCTGTAATCATATGGATATCGTTGAGGAATTTGAAAGATATGGATATCGTTATTCCAATACGATATCTATTGGTTTCAGAATTTGATATTGAATATAAGTCGACACGGTTTCTATCCAAAGCCTTATATGTAATATCGAATTGGATTTTTGGGTTTGTCATGAATGGTGTCTTTAATAACACTGGTCTTAAACCTACTTGAAAATGAAATTTAAATAATAAATATTTTAATTAAGATTTAATTGAGTTTTCCAATTTAATTTATTTAATGGAAGACTGGTTTTGGGTTTATCATGAATAATGTTTTAAATGAAAATTTTCCTTTAACCCAGTTAAAGTCAAGATTAATTTCCTAAAGCTGAATAATCATTAAATAATGATTTTTTGAGAATAAAAACTGTGTAAGAGTTTTAAGGAATCTTTGATTAGATTGAAATGTAAAGAGGTAATTAAATTTATCGTAATAGGATGGGTGTTAGATATTGGGTACTACCAGCTTTTTGTCTGTGGAATAAATGAGTTAGGATGAGATAACGATGTAAAATATGATCGTTCAACTAAGATTCATTTATCTCGATAAGTTTTATAAACCTTGAAGCATGAAAAGATATTATAAATCTTTTGAAATGATTTCCCAAGAAAGGATTTAAAGGATAAGTTTAAATGATATAAATCTTTATAAGATTTATGGGGTTAATTCCCTTGTAATGAATATTTGACTAAGTGAATATTCTAAATTGGAACGAGATTAAACCATTTGAATAGCTGTTAAGACGATTGAAAGTCGAAGATATGAAGTCGGTGGTTGAAGACCATAAATCTTCACATCGTTTGGGCTATTACCGATGTCTCAATTGGGCTGTACACCCAAGACGAGGTAATAAGTTGTGATCATCCAGGCGTACTTTATAAGACGAGAAATAAGGTGCCTCCGATTTCGTTTAGACCCGGAACGAACTTGCAAATGGATTATGTGTCTCACATTGTATTTTGTGCTACACTAATTGATCTCTACTAAATATGTATCTTTTTTGTGACAGAAAATTTATTATCTTTGCTTAACACCCTTCTCTGAGATGTGCGAGCTTAGAGGTTATATATTGTTGGACTTCAATTGTATGGTATTAAATGATGATGTGGCATGTTAAATGCATGGATCATAACTTTTGTTGAAAAGTTGAGCTTTGTGGATGAGAATCAAAGCATGGCTGACATAACATAGCTTTATGTTATGGTGTTAATTCGCGAACTTCACACCCCAGTATGAGTCAAAAACGGGATGAAGGACATTAGGGAGGACATGTGTTTCTTTCTAGTTAGAAGTGTTTCCATGGTATGGATCCCAAGAAATTTTACTTATGTGGATTTTGGAATCGAGGCGCCTCAGATGTGGCCACACAAGGCCATGATCGACGGACTGACCAAGAGGTCCAATAGGATTGGGAAACGTATTGTTCAGGAATAACTAATCAGCGACGTACTACTGGCCGACTCTGCCACTCCATGGGCTCACCAAAGTCTGAGTCTTGGGCATCTTGCTAGACTTGGTCCGAATCGGATGAGGAAGATCCTTTGCCTTATCTCATGATGGAAACCAAATTTCCAATACAACCCTTATGTTTTCAGTTGTAAAACTATATGGCGACATAATAGGATGAAGTATTATGCCGTCTAAGATTGATACATTTATTTTTGAAATTGTTTTCTGCATTATAAAATTATAATAATAAATAATAAAAATATCGCATGTCATATCAGTATGGCTATTATAAGGTAAAACTATATCCTCTACCTTGCGCTTGCATTGTATGATGGGACCTAAGTCTTATAATAGCTTGTTTTTCGAAAAACATTGCATTGTTTTTGTTTTGAAAACTGGTATTCATGTGGAGGAAACATGTTCCGTGTTATACGGCGTGGTCGCGTGATTTAGCCAACTTCAAAAATAAAGTTTAAGCAGTTTTTAGTTCTCATACCAGTCCCATGACTGGCCTGGAGTTTTTGTTTTTCACGTAAACACTAGGTGCCCATATTTTCCATATGGGCAGTTAGTAGTTTTTGTTTTGCAGATATTTTTAAACAGGATCCTGGATTTTACTGGATCAATGCTCTAGGTTACTTAGATTTTTTCGTTGTTTGTATTTATGTATGTTTTTGTTTCCGTTGCTTTGTAATTTATTATTCTCCGAAAATCTTGTATTCTATCTAAATTGTTGTAATAGCAAAGAAATGTTATCCTTTTGGTGTTCTAATGCACCACGTTCTCATAACATTCTGAGGATTTTTGAATTTTGGATCGAACCTATATGATTTACAGTCGGTTCAAAGGTTTGAGAAGTCCATGTTGTTACATTCGGCCTCTATGAAAACACACAGTCATAATTCCAAGTCAAAGCAAGGCATGAAACACAGCAATCAACACACATAAACGATAGAGGTAAAGTAAGACGGAAATGCAACAACACAAGGATTTTCTATCAAATTCTAGGCTACATGGATGTTGAAACACTTGAAAATGAAGCAATTGTGAGAGGGAGTTCACCTTTATAGCGAAGGAAGGATGCAACGGATATGCATCGATGATAGTGGCCATGTTATGCTCGAAAGCGGCCGAGTTTGTTTACTAACCACATATTGGCTTCGTGGCAATCGAAAGTAGCATCACTTAACCTCGATTTCGAGTAGGAGCTGGAGGCTTGGAAATCAGTTGGCTGGTGGCAGAGGGTAATGCCAAGGTAGGCGAACTGAAGGTGGATGTCTTAGATATGATGGTGGACGCACGACACGGCTTCGGTGGTGCCGAAGAGAGTGGAGAAGTCAAGGGTGGTTTAGGGTGGAACATTTTCTATCGAGCGTGGGTGTTAGAGACGACCAACAGTGGGCGCTTTGGGATGAGTAATGGAGGAGGTAGCGATCTGGAGAGGAGGACATTATTTTCTTTGATTTGGGAATGGTCGAATTTTGAGTTGGGGAAGGGGAAACATCGGTTGATAGGAGAAAAGTAGGAGGAGGATGTGTGTTGAAAGGTGAGATGAGGTATTCTTTTATAAC